>CM035837.1:225554755-227999502 GCA_020510985.1 Pholidichthys leucotaenia
TTTTATGAAAAAAAAAGTTATTTTCCATATAACAAATGTTGAGGGCCTGGGGGATTTTTTTTAATTAGTTTTGGATATGTCAGAGATTATCCAAAATATTGACTTTGATGCACTATTAGTTTTTGTGTCGCATCATATTTAAAGTTTATTACCCATTAAGTCCCATTAATTTTCCCCATTAAGTCTCAATAAAACCACATTTTTGGATCTCAGCTATTACAAAATACACTACTCACAAAAAGTTAGGGATATTCGAATTTTGGGTGAAATTTCAGGTTGCAACTAAAATGCGCTATGACCTTTCCAGGTGAACTTAAATTTGACCTTCTCTAACCTTTTAAATGCACATGTCCAACTGTTCAGTGTTTCAGTACTTTTTGCGTAACTTGCTGTTCTCTAACAAGGTGCTTAACGGCAACATTCACAACAGGTGTTTGATCCATGAAGTGACCAATAAATTTTCTGGTTCAATTAGAATTTGTATTTAAACAGTCCTCGTCATCATGCTGTTCACATTTTGACATCATGAGACCATGACAACACCTAACAATTGATCAACAGTACCTCGCCATTGCCATTACCACTGCCACTTCAGTCCCACTTCCTCTGCAGAATCTGTTCTGCCACTGGTTTCTGTCCCACTTGCACCCCCGGGTCTTCATTCCTGATCTGATATTTAAAGGGTTAAAATCCTTAAAATGATTGAATGTTTGGTAGTTCTGAGCAGGGCTGAAGTTGTTTAAAAGATTTATGCAGAAAAAAGTATTAATCTGTAAAATGTTCATTGCAGTTTATACCCATAAAGGGTATCAAATTTTTTTCACTGTGTTCCAGTGGTGTATTAGAAAAAACAAAAATTGAATTCCAAAATTTGTCTCAAGAGGGGCTTTGTTTAAAAAAAAAAAAAAAAAAGTGCAATATGCACTACAGGGCGTAACGTTTTCCGGCACTGTGCTGGATTTCTGGCGTGTGTTGTTTGGCTGCGAGGAAAAATGATTCTCCTATAACAGTGGCCGTCAATAGGCAGCCCGCAAACTCCCTATTTGTGGCCCCTGAGCTGTGATTCCTTCACTGCGTGTTTTGGTTTGGTCAGCACCTGTAAAGGTGGACTGTTATCTCCATGCCAACGATGCACTGACAGCCTGCCAGCGTGCGAGCAGCTGCAGCTGAGTGGCACCTTTTTACTTTCACTTTTGGGCGGTAGCAGCAGTGGGAGCCTAGATTGAACGAAAATGGCATGCTCCAAGTTTGCTGCTAAAAGGAAATTGGACAGTGAAAAACGGCAATTCAAAGACGAATGAACTGAGCAATTTGCATTTGTTCACCCTCCTACAGCACGAGACCAATGTGCTCAATATGCCAGGAGACCTAAGCTATGATAAAGATTTACAATTTGTAACGTCATTATGAGAGCAAGCATAGGAATTTTGAAGAGACATTTCCTCAAAATTCAGAGGTAAGAACAACAAACATAAATGCACTGAAATCATCAAATCAAGCTGCAAGCAGGGTCCTTGTTCCATCTATGAAACAACAAAAAGCAGCAGAGTGGTGAACGTCTGTTCTCACAGTGTCTGCCTTCAGCAGTTCCTCCCACAACAGAACAGCCTGGTGACATGGGCGCACATCCAGGGGGGCCATTTTTTTCTTTAAAATTTGCAGATTTTCTCATAAATATGTAATGTTTTTTCATTAATTTATTGTATTTATTTGTAAATGTAAAACTTTTTTGTTGTAAATTCTCCACTTTTCCCTCAGAAATCTACTGTTTTTGCATCTATCTGTATTTTTTTTCTTGTATACTTGTAACCTTTTTATGTTTTTTCTTGCAAATTTACATGTTTTTTTCTCACTAAATTTGCAACTTTTTTCTAGTAAACTTGACTTTTTGTAAATGTGCAATTGTTTCATTTAAATTTGCAATTTTCTTTCTCATAAATTGATGACTTTCTTGTAAATTTGCAGCATTTTCCCCATACGTGTACATTTGTACATTCTTTCTCATAAATTTGTGACTGACAACAATAATACTTATAGTGTCCTCTCAATATTTACTCTGGAGAAAATGTTCTGTTTATTGTCCCTCCCACCATAAAAATGAAGCATTCGCCCATGCAGCATGCTTTCACTGCTCCGGACCTCTGGTCCGCTGGAAAAAACAAATGCGAACTCCTGACAAAAACATTTGAGGACCCCTGTCCTATAAAAACAAAAGATTTACGTACTATTTCTGTACACAGAACTGCTTTTTGTCCAAGCGTTGTTGCGATATGTAGCGTGACTGGAGGCGCGAGTGCAGGACCAGAGTGGCCCATATCCCAGTGAGCCGCTTCACTGATGGCCGGTGTTCTAGTTGGACGTAAAATTAATTAACATCAATATAACCTAATAATCTGCAACAGGCATGTTGTGAGCCCTATCCCAAAGTTTAATAACCCTAAATCTGCCTGACTGAACTACACACCAGAGCATCCCTCACAATTGGGTGCTAGTAGTGACTGGTGTGACTAAAAAGACAAACTGACGGCATTCAACAGGGCGCAGGACTCCAGAAGGTGTTGAAGTTCAAAATTTCCACTAAAAAAATTAACATGAACCTACAGTATTTAATTTGAAAATTTATAAGCAAAAGCTGCAATTGTTATGGTTAAAAAGAAAAAAAAATACATTGAAAAAGTTCTAAAATTAAAAGAATGTTTTGGGGGTTTTTTACGGGAAGAAAATCACTTTTATAGAAAAAGCTACATTTTTATAACAGCCTAAACATTCCTAGTAGTTACGGCCTTTTACCTATTATCTAGATTTTAAGATGAAATACTGCTCCATGCAGATTTTTGTGGACAGAGTTTAGTGAAAAAGTCTTTCCACAGTAGATGTTGCTGAATGGAGAAAAAAAAAAAAATCTTGCTTGTTCTCAGGTAATTCCTTTTTTTTTTTTAACAAGGGGGATGATAGTGGTGGTGGTGGACACAGAAATTTTGTGTAAATTAAAGCCTTTAAATGTAAATTAAGTTTAAATTAGCAAGAATAAAACTGTAAAATATGACAAAGGAGGCCAGTTTACAAGTAAAATAGAAAATCTGAGAAAAAAGTTACAATTTTGTATGAAAAACATAATGAATACAGGGGAGAAATGGAACATTTCTACAAAAAATAATTATAAATTCACAAGAATTAAGTCAAATTTAAAGAACAAAGAACAAAAAGTAAAACATTTATACTAATCTGCAGCTTAGTATAAATGTTTTAGTTTTTCCCATTTTCTGTGCAATCAGTGAGGTTTTTCTTGTAAACATTCTTGTACATTTTTAACTTTTTTTCTGCTGAATTTGTGACACAGACATGCATATATTGGAACAGGACAAAAAATCTATATGGGGAAATTACACAATGATAAGATATCATTACTGACACTGAACTGACATGACACTGGATATATTACTGTTACATACTGGGTTAAAGTTGTCTAATGAACAGCTGTTTTGTTTCTGTAGAATTTTTATGCCAGTGAACTGAATTGATGTTCCCCTTTTGGATTTATCTTTCAGTTTCTCATTTATTTGTCAGCTGGTTTACTGAGATGAACTAAGTTCTATTTTCTTGTCCAAATATGTCTGCAATAAAAACTATTGGATATAAATAGAACTTTTGCTCCAATTTCCTTCACTTGGCAAAAAGGGGCTGGTCTTGGGCATGAAACTCCCATGCTGAAAATTGGTCCCACGCCAGCCCTGTGCCAGTGTTTTATCCTTCAACGTACTGTAGCGTTAACCCTTTTGGTTCCAATTTATAATATTCTTTGCTGAAGAAAATTGTTTCAACTTGAAAGTCTGGTCATGAACTGCTTCTATCACCCAAGGACCTGAGCTGTAACACTATCCATCGGCCATAAAGTGGAAGCTAATCCCTTTTTCAGGACTTAGTCATTCTCCCTTTTCTGCCCTTTGGCAAAGGAATGTCCCAAATGACAGATTTATGGTTGATATAATCCAGACTTGGGAGTCACAATTCCTCATTAGCCAACTAGAGAGTTTTACAGTGCCTATCTGGTGGACGACGCAGGAATATTTAATATTTTTTTTTCTCTCTCTGAAATGGAATCTCTGCAGTTGTGAACAATAAATTAATTCATATTCTTTCTCTCAACATGGCATCCGCTACTGAAGACATGGTTGAACTCTGGAATGGACAATGTGGTTTCAAATATGTTCTGTTTTATTTTCAGGAAGAAATTAATTTCTGCATGCTTACTATCACAAATTAATTACAGTTACAGTGTAGAGACATTGTATGTTCTATTATTGTTTAGTAGAATATCTTAGTCACTAAAGTTTAAGGAATTTATGCTTTATTCAGCAACATATGTGTTTTAGGAGGATCTCATTTTCCATATCAAATGTCTCTCCCCCTAACCTCTCTGCTCTTTGTTAGACCATAGCTGGACTTTGACTGACCAATAGAGTTCCAGGCTTCATTGCATCTCCTTTATAGGCCATTTATGGCTTTTGCTGAGCAAATGAAACTCCACGTAATTGGTTCATCTCAATTTTTCATGAAAGCCAGTGAAATTCTGCTGCACCCAGAAAAAAACTTTCTCTTTGTTTCAGTTTTTGGGGTGGTGGTCAAGCTGTAAGGAGCAGACTTCTCTGTTCTCCCATATTTTTCTATCTTCCAAGTAAGGCCCAGAGCCTGTTATACTCTTTGATTTTTTTTTAAATTTTCTTTAAAGTTCACTTTTTCTTATTTTAATCTTTTTTCTTTAAATTACCTAGCAAGAAGATTTACAATACATCGGAAGAAACGGATCTGTGATGTGTTGTTGTCCCAATTTGACTCTCTGATGGGACTTTGTATAATAAACAAACTCCTTCTTCAGTGCATAAGACAAGGCCGCAGCCAGTCTGCTGAAGAACCAGCTCCTTTGTGATCTCGGGAGTAGGCCATAACCATGGTAAAGAGGCTGATTCCCAGTCTTCCAACAGAACCCACACCGGTCCTATTGAAACAGAATCCAATGGACCACCTGCTACCCACTGGGATGCAATGATTCTGCTTAGCTAACGGTCTGTTGTTTTAATTTAAAATTAATTCTTCAGAATATTACTAACTAACTAACCTGCACTTATATAGCGCTTTTCTAGTCGCAAAGACCACTCAAAGCGCTTTCACTAATGCTAACCCTCTTTTCTAAGGGCCTATAGGAAACAGATATCTAGGGACAATTTAGAACAGCCAATTAACTTAACATGCATGTCTTTGGATTGTGGGAGGAAACCGGAGCCCCCGGAGTAAACCCACACAGCACAGGGAGAACATGCAAACTCCACACAGAAAGGTTCCAACCCCTGCCAACCTGGGGATTCGAACCAGGAACCTTCTAGCTGTAAGGCAACAGTGCTAACCACTGCACCACCGTGCTGCCCAATTCCTGGTGTAAGTTCTTTAAACTTAAGTTCATGCAAACCCCCATCAGAATTTCAAAATGCATTTTGTCCTTTCATTGATTTATGTTCTTTTTCAGAGTAACAACAATTTTCCATTTTTATAAATAGTTTAATCATCATTTTCTTCATAAATTTGCATCCACTTTTCTTAACCAATGCAATTTTATGGTTTTCCAATTTCCAGTATACTGACAAGTTCAACTATGATTTATTTGGTTCCACAAATGCTTGATTCACAGGTTATGCTCAGTAATTCATTAACCGTCTATGATGCCCTTGATACATGTTGAATTCTTTGTTTAAAAATCATCCGAATGTGTTAACCTATGCTGACATTTCTTCTTAAACTGTTGAAAGACATATGGGAGTTATTGTTTGATTTCATGTCCATCTCCTTGATTATCAGCAGACAAGAACTGGTCTGAAAAGGGTTTTTTTTTTTTAGACTGATTCATAATTGGTACAAATAAAGAATTGTTAATAAGACTGTCCATTATCTGGACTGGTTCCCTACGAGGATATGGTTGTGTAATAGTAGGAAATTTTGATCACTATTCACATTCACGTTTACATTAATACTTGTACCAACAATAAAACACCTATAACACCCATAAATCCACTACATTTTATAATGGTGCCACAGTTTGAGGCTGCTGGAATCTAGAAATGGACATGAAATTATGATTTCACACACTGTGTAGGTATTGTCAAATCTGATCTTTTGCACTGTAAAACTTTGTTTTTTTCCTCTGTATCAAACTGGCTGCCCAGCCAGTGTTTAACCCCCCTTATCTGCTCAGCCATGTCTCTGTGTGAGGAACACAATAGGGAGGAGGTGATTCACCTCCCTTATCTGCCTGAGCCTAGTAAATGGTAAATGGCATTAACTTATATAGCCCTTTTATTCTCATCTCTTGATAACCAAAGCACTTTACTGATCCTGCTATCCACCCATTCACACACACATTCACACACTGATAGCGGCATGCTACCTAACATGGCGCTTCCAGACCCAGCAGGAGCAATTGGGGTGAAGTGTCTTGCTCAGGGACACAACGGCAGGATACCCTGGGAGAGCGGGATTCGAACCGCCAACCACGTGGTTATTGGACGACCTGCTCTGCCTCCTGAGCCACTGCCATCCCCACAGTAGTGTCTGTGTGTGGGAGTGCAGAGAAGGGAGGAGGGAATTCCCCCACTCAAAGCGCCACTAACCCACAGACTGTTTTTTTAAGCATGCAAAAGTTGAAAAAGCATGAACATATGCTGAATTAATTGAAATAAGGCCTGAAAAGACGGAAGCGTGACAAAATCCGATCCATTTTGTTTTTTGGGTTTTTTTTTTTGTTAATTTAGCTCGTTCACCGAGAATTCCTGGCGGAATAATCTGAATTAACCATTTTTTTTCCTTTAACCTCAGTGGTAAGGCAGTGGGATTAGTTACTTCATGCTGAACAACAGTAATAAAAGTTACTGAAGGGAAATTGTTGAAGCAATAGTGCCAAATTGCACGCAAAGTTAAAATTGGAAGATTATTCTTGCATGGGTGAAAATCGAATTACTCCTGTTTTCTGAAAGAAACAAAGCAAGGCATGGTCAGTGGGCCGCGTTCACATCCCGGGTGACTGAATTGCCACATGCTTGTCCCATTCTGCTTATGGGAGGTGCACATGCGCAGACTAAGCAGTGCAACTGCCATTTTTTCTGCAACTGTGGGGGTCCCCCCTACAGTTGATAGTGCTATGAGATGACTGTTGTTGGGAAATGGCGCTATATAAATAAAGTTGAATTGAATTGAATTGAATTGAATTTTACAAAATGCCATTGTGAGTCATCCTGGCATCCATTTTGGAGCTGAGACAGGCCACCCCATCGACGTCACTGTATCTTCCCCTCCTTGAGTGCAGAAGGATCTGCTTCCATCTTGTGGTCAACCATAAGAACTACATCCTCTAATAAAATCACATCTAAAACTTTTAATCTGTTAAGCTGATTACTAACCAAACCAAGCTTCCAAACTAACTTCAAAGCAATCCATATTATTCAGAATAACCTAAATTTAGTAACACCAATTTTCTATTTTTATGAATAGTTTAAACATTTTCTTCATAAAATTGCATCCACTTTTCTTAACCAATGCTATTTTATGGTTTTCCAATTTCCAGTATACTGACAAGTTAAACTATGATTTATTTAGTTCCACAAATCCTTGATTCACAGGTTATGTTCAGTAACTCAATAACCATCTGTGATGCCCTTGATACATGTTGAATTCTTTGTTTTAAAATCATCCGAATGTGTTAACCTATTCTGACATTTCTTCTTAAACTGTTGAAAGACATATGGGAGTTATTGTTTGATTTCATGTCCATCTTCTGGATTATCAGCAGACAAGAACTGTCAAGGGTTTTTTTTTTTTTTTGAGACTGATTCATAATTGGTACAAAGGTATAAAGAATTGTTAATAAAACTGTCCATTATCTGGACTGGTTCCCTACAAGGATATGGTTGTGTAATAGTTGGAAATTTTCATCCCTACTCACATTCATATTTACATTAATACTTGTACCAACAATAAAACACCTATAAAACCTATAAATCCACTACAGCACACAAAACCTTTTGTGCATTCCGTAGGATAGAGAGTAAGTTTTTGAAGCCTAAAGATTATTTCTTTTGAACAAAGCAATTATGGAAATAATGCAATTTAGAGTATTATCTAAAGTTCACTGTTGCTGTTATATATACCAGGGATGTGATTTTTCCGCTAATTCGCGGAATTCCACTTTTTTTTATTTTCCTGGAAGATAAAAAAAAAAAGCGGAAGTACGTTAAGTACGTTAGCAGCTTGTGGTTCACGAACGCAGTGAAGGTGCGCCCTTTCAGCCAGAACTGGAAGGTGGCGTATGGCCAGGTGGAGAGCCAGTAACTCTCTGTCGAACACCCTGTATTTACGCTCACTGTCATGCAAAGACCTGCTAAAAAAGGTGAGCGGCTGCCAAGAACCGGCAACGCATTGCTCCACAATGGCTGCTATGCCCATGTCCGAGGCATCGGTAGTGTGAGTGCTATCCGAGCCACCGGGTCTGGGTGCACCAGTAGTGCAGCGTTCGCCAGAGCTGTTTTAACCTCAGTGAACGCCTGCTCCCACTCAGGAGTCCAGTCGACTCTGTCCGCCAGTTTCCGTTTCTTGAGTGCGGCGTGCAACGGCTGTAATGAGCTGGGCTGCGCGGGGGAGGAAACGGTAATAAAAGTTAACCATCCCCCAAAACTCCTGCAGCGCCCTGACATTGATGTTGAGGAGAAAAAATAGCAAAACAATTTTACTTTTATGATTCCAAACAGTTTGAAATTGACAGTGCACAATGGACATTGACTCATAACTTTTGAATATTTCTAAGACTTAGCTACATCAGTGATTGTGCAAAATGAACTGCTCAAGACTCAATGGAGATTGAAACTGGTGATCTGAAATGAATGCTGAAATTATAAAAAGTAATGTTATGTTGGAATTTATTTCTATTATGGAATAGATAAAATTAACTTTGCCCCCCGAAGCTCCTGGGTTTTTTCAGATAATTTTATGATAATTTTCAGATAATTTCACCAACCCCAAATCACATCCCTGATATATATATTCAGGCTCAGGAAAAATTTTTCTTTATCCCCTGTCACTAACACAGCCAAAATGATGATCGGATGAAAAGGAAAAAATTTGCCCAAATGGACAAAACTGTCCATAGTGGTGCCTGAACGTTAAGTAGTTCTTGATTCAACAAGTCTGGCAGTAATCAGGCCTGTGTGTGGCTAGTGAAGTTGAACTCTGCTTTCCAAAAAAATATGGTTTATCATAGTTAATTCATGATGGAACAAGGGGGAGGGCAATTACTTTTTCACACAGGGCCAGGTAGTTTTCAATGGCTTTTTTTCACTTAATAAATGGAATCATTATTTAAAAATTACATTTTGTATTTACTCGGTTATCTTTGTCTAATATTAAAATTTGTTTTATCTGAAACATTTAAGTGTGGCAAAAATGTAAAGATCGGGAAGGAGACTATTTTTCATGAACTATATGTTCACAGCCGCCATTTCTGTTTTTGTTGTTACAGGAACATGAAAGGAACAATGGAGTGAAACCTCAGCAGCTTCAGGAGGATGAAGATCCTCCAACCGCAGCAAACAAAGCTCAGTCACAAAGGGATAAGATTGGAAAAGGAAGACGGAGAAAACACAACACTGAGGATCAACAATACTTTTGTGAAGAATGTGGGAGAGGTTTCATGTGGTTGAATAACTTAAAAAGACATAAACTGACCCACACTGGAGTTAAACAGTTTGAATGTGATCAGTGTGGAAAGGCCTTTACTGGGAGGGGTGGCTTAAAGACTCATCAACTTATTCACACTGGAGTTAAACAGTTTAAATGTGAACAGTGTGGAAAGGCCTTTCTTCTGATGAGTCACTTAAGAACACATCAACTTGTTCACACTGGAGTTAAACAGTTTGTCTGTGGTCAGTGTGGGAAGGCGTTTACTCACAGGAGTAACTTAAAAACACATGAACTCATCCACTATGGAATTAAACAGTTTGAATGTGATCATTGTGGAAAGGCCTTTGCTGACAGGGGTACCTTAAAGAAACATAAACTCATCCACAGTGTAGTTAAACAGTTTGCATGTGGTCAGTGTGGAAAGGCCTTTATTCTGATGAGTTACTTAAGAAAACATGAACTCATCCACACTGGAGTTAAAAACTTTGTGTGTGGTCAGTGTGGGAAGGCCTTTACCCAGATGAGTAACTTAAGAACACATGAACTCATCCATACTGGTGTTAAACAGTTTGAATGTGATCAGTGTGGAAAGGCCTTTACTCAGGTGCGTTCCTTAAAAGCACATCAACTTATCCACACTGGAGTTAAAGCATTTGTTTGTGATCAATGTGGAAAGGCCTTTACCGAAAGGGGTAGCTTGCGGAGACATGAACTGATCCACACTGGAGTTAAAGCATTTGTGTGTGACCAGTGTGGAAAGGCCTTTACTGAAAAGGGTAGCTTAAGAACACATCAAGTACTCCACACTGAAGTTAAACAGTTTGTGTGTGGTCAGTGTGGGAAGGCCTTCATTCACATGAGTTACTTAAGAAGACATGAACTCATCCACACTGGAGTTAAAAAGTTTGTGTGTGGTCAGTGTGGAAAGGCCTTTACTAAGAAAGGTAACTTAAAACAACATCAACTCACTCACTCACAGTGAAGTCATATAAACTCATTTGCTAGATGTGGGAAGGTATTTACTTTTTCTATGGGCATCATTTTTGAAGTGTTTGCTCTCTTTTCTCCCTCTCGCTCTCTTTCAAAGGTCTGAGGTCAATACCTGTAAAACTGTTTTCATGACGCTGACATTACATTGGATAAAATATAAGATGACAAAAAAAAAACCTCTTAAAATTCATACAGTTAAGTACCTGGTGAAGTTATACACAGACATGTGGATCCACAGTTTCTGCACTAAACAGCCACAATAAAATAACACATTAAATAGTAGGAATAGAGGGTATGTGTATGATGTCACCGAACGGAAGTCATGTCAGTTTAAAAACACTGAGTGGCAAAAATGAGTGGCAGCATTAGGGTGTATGCAGTGAAACATAAAAATACACACAATATTCAATCACAGCAGCACACAGAGTAACTGCTTGGATTATGGAGAGATAATCTTATCATTCTATCTTGATTAATTGGCAAAAAAAATAAATAATTGAAGGCTCTGAATCAGTTCTTCACTAACCATGCGCTCCTTGGTCTTTACCCATACATCACTGCAGTCAAGTGAATGGTGTGGTAGTGACATCTAAGGTTAAAGAAAAAGTACTCTGTGCAGTGCTGTGACTAAATATTTTGTGTGATTTTTATGTTTTGCTGCATACAAAATAAAGCTGTCATATGTGATTGCCACTCAGTGCTGTGTTGCTATGGTAACTGTCCTATAACTGCCAAGAATTCTGTTTTAATGCATGCTATGTACAGTATACAGTGGTGTGAAAAAGTGTTTGCCCCCTTCCTGATTTCTCTTTATTTTTTGTATATTTGTCACTTAAATGTTTCAGATCATCAGACAAATTTAAATATTAAACAAAGATAATGCAAATAAACACAAAATGAAGTTTTTAAATGAAGGTGTTTATTATTAGGGGTAAAAAAAAAATCCAAACCTACATGGCCCTGTGTGAAAAAGTGATTGCCCCCCTTTCCCCATGTTAAAACATAAATTATCTGTGGTTTATCACATCTTTGGAAAGCTGAGTTCAATTATCGCCACACCTGCTCTCAATCAAGAAATCACTTAACTAGGACCTGCCTGACAAAGTGAAGTAGACCAAAAGATCCTCAAAAGCTACACATCATGCTGTGATTCAAAGAAATTCAGGAACAAATGAGAAAGAACGTAACTGAGATCTATCAGTCTGGAAAAGGTTATAAAGCCATTTCTAAAGCTTCGAGACTCCAGCAAACCTCAGTGAGAACCATTATCCACAAATGGTGAAAACATGAATCAATGGTGAACCTTCCCAGGAGTGGTCGGCCGACCAAAGTTACCCCAAGAGAGCAGCGACGACTTATCCAAGAGATCACAAAAGACCCCACAACAACTTCCAAAGAAATGCAGGCCTCACTTGCCACAGTTAAGGTCAGTTTTCATGACTCCACCATAAGAAAGAGACTGGGCAAAAATGGCCTGCATGGCAGAGTTCCAAGACGAAGACCGCTGCTGTGCAAAAAGAACATAAAGGCTCATCTCAGTTTTGCCAGAAAATACCTTGATGATCCCCAAGACTTTGGGGAAATACTCTGTGGTTTAACGAGACAAAAGTTGTACTTTTTGAAAGGTGTGTGTCCCATTACATCCGGCGTAAAAGTAACTCAGCATTTCCAAAAAGAACATCATACTAACAGTAAAGTATGGTGATGGTAGTGTGATGGTCTGGGGCTGTCCTGCTGCTTCAGGACCTGGAAGACTTTCTGTGGTAAATGGAACCATGAATTCTGCAGTCTACCAAAAAATCCTGAAGGAGAATGTCCAGCCATCTGTTCGTGACCTCAAGCTGAAGCGCACTTGAGTTCTGCAGCAGGATAATGATCCAAAACACACCAGCAAGTCCACCTGTGAATGGCTTAAGAAAAACCAAAATGAAGACTGGAGTGGCCTAGTCAAAGTCTTGACCAGAATCCAATTGAGATGCTGTGGCATGACCTTAAAAATGCAGTTCATGCTGGGAAACCCTCCAATGTGGCTGAATTACAACAATTCTGCAAAGATGAGTGGGCCAAAATTCCTCCACAGCATTTTAAAAGACTCATTGCCAGTTATCGCAAATCCTTGATTGCAGTTGTTGCTGTTAAGGGTGGTCGAACCAGTTATTAGGTTTAGGGGGCAATCACTTTTTCACACAGGGCCATGTAGGTTTCGATTTTTTTTCCCTTAATAATAAACACCTTCATTTAAAAACTGCATTTTGTGTTTACTTGTGTTATCTTTGTCTAATATTTAAATTTGTTTGATGATCTGAAACATTTTAAGTGTGACAAACATACAAAAGAATGAGAAATCAGGATGGGGGCAAACATTTTTTCACACTACTGTAGGTATATAGGTAGTAATTTCGTGGTAGTAATGATAACTAGAGGGAGCAGGTCGCACTAACTTCTAAATCAGCACAGTTGAATGCCTTCTCGGCACCTAATGAAATCACTACTTCTGACTCTTCAGTCGAGTGTGGTGTGTACAATATTTTCACGAGACGACATATGTTGCAAATGGATTGTCTCCTGGGTATGAAACCAATTTAGTCATGATTTATGACAGTAACAGAGTCATAATTCGAGTGGCTAAATCTTTGTGAGAATTGCAATTCAGCAGCCTTATCAGGTGGTATTAACCGAATGATAAGGGATCTTTATCTTTTTTAAGCAACACTGAAGTAATTGCCTATGTCTTGTATGTCTTGGACACCCGAGTAAAGAGAGGTGCAGAGCTGTCAACTGATCACCACCTGGTGGTGAGTTGGATCCGATGGCAGGGGAGGAAGCCATTCAGACCTGGTAGACCCAAACGTATAGTGAGGGTGTGCTGGGAGCGTCTGGCTGAGGCCCCTGTCCGGGAGGTCTTCAACTCCCACCTCCGGAAGAACTTCATCCACATTCCGAGGGAGTCTGGAGACATGGAGTCTGAATGGGCCATGTTCTCCACCTCTATTGTTGAAGCGGCGGCCCAGAGCTGCGGCCGCAAGGTGGTCGGTGCATCTCGTGGTGGCAACCCCCGAACCAAGTGGTGGACACCAGTGGTGAGGGGGGCCATTAAGCTGAAGAAGGAGTCCTATCAAGCTTGGTTGGCTTGTGGGACTCCCGAAGCAGCTGAGGTGTACCGGCAGGCCAAGCGGAGTGCAGCTCGGGTGGTTGCTGAAGCAAAAACCCGGGTATGGGAGGAGTTCGGTGAGGCCATGGAACAAGACTTTCGGTCGGCTTCAAAGAGATTCTGGCAAACTGTTCGGCGGCTCAGGAGGGGAAAGCAGCTCCCCGTCCACACTGTGTATGGTGCGGATGGGACACTGTTGACTTCAACTGGGGATATCGTCGGGCGGTGGAAGGAATACTTCGAGGATCTCCTCAATCCCACTGATACGCCTTCCACAGAGGAAGCAGGGTTTGGGGACGAGGGGGATGACTCGCCTATCACAGGGGCTGAGGTCGCCAAGGTGGTTAAAAATCTCCTTGGTGGCCGGGCCCCGGGGGTGGACGAGATTCGCCCTGAGTACCTCAAGGCCCTGGATGTTGTTGGGTTGTCATGGTTGACACGCCTCTGCAACATTGCGTGGAGGTCGGGGGCAGTGCCTTTGGCATGGCAAACCGGGGTGGTGGTTCCTCTCTTCAAAAAAGGGGACCGGAGGGTGTGCTCCAACTTTAGAGGGATCACACTCCTCAGCCTCCCTGGGAAGGTCTATGCCAAGGTACTGGAGAGGAGAGTCCGGCCGTTGGTCGAACCTCGGATTCAGGAGGAGCAATGTGGTTTTCGTCCTGGCCGTGGCACATCGGACCAGCTCTTTACCCTCTCGAGAATTCTTGAGGGTTCGTGGGAGTTTGCCCAACCAGTTTTCATGTGTTTTGTGGACTTGGAGAAGGCATTTGACCGCGTCCCTCGTGGATTTTTGTGGGGGGTGCTTCGGGAGTATGGGGTATCGGGCTTGTTGTTACGAGCTATTCGGTCTCTGTACGACCGTTGTGAGAGTTTGGTTCGTATTGCCAACACTTGGTCGGAGTCATTCCCAGTGAGAGTTGGACTCCGCCAGGGCTGCCCTTTGTCACCGATCCTGTTCATAATTTTTATGGACAGGATTTCTAGGCGCAGCCAGGGAATGGAGGGTGTCATGCTTGGTGACCACAGGATCTCATCTCTGTTGTTTGCAGATGATGTTGTCCTGTTGGCTTCATCCAGCAATGACCTACAGCTCTTGCTGGGACGGTTTGCCGCTGAGTGTGAAGCGGCTGGGATGAGAATCAGCACCTCCAAGTCCGAGTCCATGGTCCTCAGTCGGAAAAAGGTGGATTGTCCTCTCCGGGTTGGGGACAGGCTCCTGCCCCAAGTGGAGGAGTTTAAGTATCTTGGGGTCTTGTTCACGAGTGAGGGGAAAATGGAGCGAGAGATCGACAGACGGATTGGAGCAGCAGCTGCAGTGATGCGGACGTTGTACCGGTCTGTTGTGGTGAAGAGGGAGCTTAGTTCTAAGACAAAGCTGTCGATTTACCAGTCAATCTACGTTCCTACTCTCACCTATGGTCACGAGCTTTGGGTAATGACCGAAGAACGAGATCGCGGATACAAGCAGCTGAAATGAGCTTTCTCCGTAGGATTGCTGGGCTCACCCTCAGAGATAGGGTGAGGAGCTCAGTCATCCGGGAGAGGCTCAGAGTAGAACCGCTGCTCCTCCACATTGAAAGGAGTCAGTTGAGGTGGTATGGGCATCTGATTAGGATGCCTCCTGGACGCCTCCCACTTGAGGTGTTTCAGGTACGTCCCACTGGGAGGAGACCCCGGGGCAGACCCAGGACTCGGTGGAGAGACTATGTCTCCCAGCTGGTCTGGGAACGCCTTGGTATCCCCTCTGAAGAGCTGGAGCAGGTGGCTGGGGAGAGGGAAGTCTGGGCTTCTCTGCTTGAACTGCTGCCTCCGCGACCCGGACCTCCGGAAAAGCGGTAGAAGATGGATGGATGGATGGATGAAGTAATTGCCCACATCATGGTCTGGGGTAGTTTCTGTCACAAGAATATAGCTTGATACAGTTGCTTGAGTATTGGTGCCAATTTAATTACAAATTCCTTTCTAGAGACGTGTACAGATTTGTTACTAAACTTCCATTAAAGAAAGAAAATCCCACAGTGGTCACTGAAATAACTTGAAACTGACAAAAAGTAATAATAAATTAAATGTTTCTGAAAATTAACTTGTGAAAATCAGACATTGCTTTTGAATTTTGGCTCAACAGAATCATTTTAAAAAAAAAACTAATGAAACCGGTCTGGACAAAAATGATCATCTTCTTCCAGCTGCTCCCTTCTGGGGTCTCCACAGCAGATCATCTGCCTCCATCTCACCCTATCCATTCATCTTCCTCAGTAACACCAACCCTCTCCATGCCTTCCTTCACTACATCCATCAATCTTCTCTGTGGTCTTCCTCTTTTCCTCCTGCCTGGCAGCTCCATCTTCAACATCCTTTGTCCAATATCTCCACTAGCTCTCCTCTGCACATGTCCAAACCATCTCAGCCTTGACTCTGCTACTTTGTCACCAAACCTCAACCTGAGCTGTCTCTTTGATATACTCATTTCTAATCTTGCCCCTCCTAGTCACTCCCATTGAAAATCTTAGCATCTTCAACTCTCCCACCTCCAGCGCCACCTCCTTTCTTTTTGTCAGTGCCACCGTCTCCAAACCATACATCATAGCAGGTCTCACTACAGTCTTGTAAATCTTCCCTTTTACTCTTGCTGCTATCCTTCTGTCACAAATCACCCCGACACTCGTCTCCACCCACTCCACCCTGCCTGCACTCTCTTCTTCTCTTGTGCATTTTCCATTGCTTTGGATGGTTGACCCCAGGTATTTAAACTCCTCTACCTTCACTACCTCTACTCCTTCTATCTTCACCGTTGCACCTGCCTCCCTCTCATCACACTCATGTATTCTGTCTTGCTTCTACTGACTTTCATTCGTCTTCTCTCTGTCACGAATGGCTCAAAGTCATGACAATGGGAGAACACCATGGTTAAAGTGCACAACATAACTTTATTCAAATAAATCAAATTCCTTAGTGTCCATCCTCTCATGCAACTCACTATATTTCTTTTCCTTCCCCACCACTCTCTTTGCCATGCACCTACAGTGGGGCAAAAAAGTATTTAGTCAGCCACCAATTGTGCAAGTTCTCCTACTTAAACGATGAGAGAGGTCTCCAATTTTCATCATAGGTATACCTCAACTATGAGAGACAAAATGAGAAAAAAAAAATCCAGAAAATCACATTGAAGGATTTCTAATGAATTAATTGGTAAATTCCTCGGTAAAATAAGTACAGTGATCCCTCACTTATCGCGGTTAATGGGTTCCAGAACCGACCGCGAAAAGTGAAAAACCGCGAAGTAGCGTCACCCCAATGACGTCATCCATAAACAATACGTACGTTCATTCTCTCACTCTCATATGATACGTGTGTGTGTGTGTGTGTGTACGTGTACATACATACGTAGATGTAAACAAAGTGTACATAAATATGTTTTTAGAACTCTTTTATTCTTATAACAAGATACGTAACTCAAGATGAAAATGATTTACTGCACAGGTTAATGAGAGCTTTACTGCTCCTCAGGTGACGCCTCATCGTGAGGTGCTGGAGGCGCAGGATCATCGAGGGCAGCTTCCGATAGAGCTGAAGCTGCAGGAGGCGGCGTAGTGCCTCGACGGGAAGACTATTTCGCACAAAATGGCACAAGAGAACAGCAAAAAGTTCCACGCGGCGAGACTTAGTAACACGAGCGATAAAAAGCAATGAATGCGGTCTTTCTTCCCTTCATGGGTGCTCGGCAGGGAGAGGAGGTGGGTGAGACGTCTCGGCCATTCAGCTTGCGGGGTGAAACGTCTCGGCCAATCAGCTTGCGAGATTTCCGAGCCCAGCCAACACGACAACAGCGAGCAGAGAGTTGTGCTGCTCTCCGTGTTGACAGGTGATGGTCTAATGTAGTCTCCCTGCCTTCTGCTAGCGCCCGCCCATTATTTCTCAATTTTGAATTTTTGATGAATATTTTTGAAAAATCCGCGATGCACTGAAGGCGCAAAAGGTGAAGCGCGAAGTAGCAAGGGATCACTGTATTTGGTCACCTACAAACAAGCAAGATTTCTGGCTCTCACAGACCTGTAACTTCTTCTTTAAGAGGCTCCTCTGTCCTCCACTTGTTACCTGTATTAATGGCACCTGTTTGAACTTGTTATCAGTATAAAAGACACCTGTCCACAACCTCAGACAGTCAGACTCCAAACTCCACTATGGCCAAGACCAAAGAGCTGTCAACGGACATCAGAAACAAAACTGTAGACCTGCACCAGGCTGGGAAGACTGAATCTGCAATAGGTAAGCAGCTCGGTGTGAAGAAATCAACTGTGGGAGCAATTATTAGAAAATGGAAGACATACAAGACCACTGATAATCTCCTTCGATCTGGGGCTCCACGCAAGATCTCACCCTGTGGGGTCAAAATGATCATGAGAACGGTTAGCAAAAATCCCAGAACCACACGGGGGGACCTAGTGAATGACCTGCAGAGAGCTGGGACCAAAGTAACAAAGGCTACATCAGTAACACACTACGCCGCAAGGGACTCAAATCCTGCAGTGCCAGATGTGTCCCCCTGCTTAAGCCAGTACATGTCCAGGCCCATCTGAAGTTTGCTAGAGAGCATTTGGATGATCCAGAAGAGGATTGGGAGAATGTCATATGGTCAGATGAAATCAAAATAGAACTTTTTGGTAAAAACTCAACTTGTCGTGTTTGGAGGAGAAAGAACACCATACCTACTGTGAAGCATGGGGGTGGAAACCTCATACTTTGGGGCTGTTCTTCTGCAAAGGGACCAGGACGACTGATCCGTGTAAAGGAAAGAGTGAATGGGGCCATGTATCGTGAGATTTTGAGTGAAAACCTCCTTCCATCAGCAAGGGCACTGAAGATGGGGTCTTTCAGCATGACAATGGTCCCAAACACACCACCCGGGCAATGAAGGAGTGGCTTCGTAAGAAGAATTTCAAGGTCCTGGAGTGGCCTAGCCAGTCTCCAGATCTCAACCCCATAGAAAATCTTTGGAGGGAGTTGAAAGTCTGTGTTGCCCAGCAACAGCCCCAAAACATCACTGCTCTAGAGGAGATCTGCATGGAGGAAAGGGCCAAAATACCAGCAACAGTGTGTGAAAACCTTGTGAAGACTTACAGAAAACGTTTGACCTCTGTCATTGCCAGCAAAGGGTATATAACAAAGTACTGAGATAAACTTTTGTTATTGACCAAATACTTATTTTACCGAGGAATTTAAATATTAATTCATTAAAAATCCTTCAATGTGATTTTCTGGATTTTTTTTTCTCATTTTGTCTCTCATAGTTGAGGTATACCTATGATGGAAATTGGAGACCTCTCTCATCTTTTAAGTGGGAGAACTTGCAAAACTGGTGGCTGACTAAATACTTTTTTACCCCACTGTAGATTCCAAATACTCCTGTCTACTTTCTTCATCTCCATAACTATCCCACTTTTTCTTTGCTAACCTCTTTTTGTACTTTCCTGTACCTCCTCATTCCACCTCCAAGTCTCCTTGTCTTCCTTCCTCTGTCCACTGGATATACCACATACCTTTCTACATGTTTCCATCAATACTTCTGCTGTGCTTTCTGTTACTTTCTCCTTCTGCATAAGATGTAGTCTACCTGTGTGCACCTTCTTCCACTCTTGTAAGTCACCCTGTGTACCCCTCTCTTCTTGAAGTATGTGTTCACCACAGCCATTTCTATCCTTTTATCAAAATCCACAACCATCTGTCCTTCCACATTTCTCTCCTTAAGACCATACCTACCTAGGACCACCTCATCACCTCTGTTCCCTTCACCTACATGTCCATTAAAGTCCACTCCAATCACCACTTTCTCCCTCCGGGAACACTCTCTACCACTTCATCCAACTTACTCCAGAATTCCTCTTTCTCTTCTACCTGACATCCAACTCATGGGGCATACGCACTGACAACATTCAACATCACATCTTGGACTTCTAGCTTCAAACTCATGATTCTGTCTGACTCCCTCTTTACCTCCTGAACACTCTTCACATACTCTTCCTTCAAGATTACTCCTGCTCCATCTCTCTTCCTATCTACACCATGGTAGAACAGTTTAAATCTACCTCCAGTGCTCCTAGCCTTGCTTCCCTTCCATCTGGTTTCTTGAACACACAGTATATCTACCTTTCTTCTTCATCATATCAGCCAACTCGCTGCCTTTACCAGTCATAGTCCCTATATTTAACATCCCTACTCTCACCTCCACACTTTTACCTTTCCTCTTCTCTCTCTCTCCCTCCTAACACACCTTCTTCCTCTCCTCCTCCTCAATCCTTGACCAACAGTAGCCCAATTTCCACTGGCCCTGACCCTGTCAGTTAACAGCACCGGTGGTGGTCGTTGTTAACCCGGGCCTCGACCGATCTGTTATGAAAGTCTCATTCGTCATGATCCGCATGTTTGATTTTGCAAAGGTTTTACTTCGGATACCCTTCCTGACACAACCCTCCCCATTTACCCAGGCTTGGGACCAGCACTAGGAGTACCCTGACTTGTGCACCCCCTGTGGCTGGGTTGCCTTGACAAAAATGATACACTTCACATTTTGTTGCACAAACTTTTGATGCAATCAAGCGATTTTTTTAACTCACAAGATTTCTGCACCTGTCCGCAGGTATTTTGGCCCACTCCTTGTGAGCAGACTGCTCCAGCTGTCTCAGGTTTGTAGGGTTCCTCCTACAGACTACATGTTTCAGCACCTTCTGCAGATCACTAGGATTTAGATCAGGGCTCATAGGCTCACAGTAGTCCAGTGTTTTGTTCTTTGACATTCTTGATGGTTTTTAGCTGTGTGTTTTTGGGTCATTATCCTGTTGGAGGACCCGTGACCTGTGACTGAGACCAAGCTTTCTGACACTGAGCATTACATTTCACTCCAGAATGTCTTGGTAGTCTTGAGATTTCATTGTAACCTGCATAGATTCAAGACTCCCTTCCCTGTGCCAGAAATGGCAAAGCAGGCCCCAGAACATGACCAAGCCACCTCCATGTTTCACAGTAGGTACAGTGTTCTTTTCTTTGTACTGTATGCTTCAGTTTTTCTTTTGTAAACATAGAGCTGATATGACTGGCCCAAAAGCTCCAATCTTGTCTCATCAGTCCAAAGGACAACCTCCCAGAAACTTTGGGGCTTGTCAGCATGCATTTTGGCTTGCTTTTTAATGTTTTCTGTCAGTTGTGGAGCTCTCCTGGTCTTCTTCCATGGAGTCCATTATTGTTCAAAATGCGACCTATGGTGTGATTAGAAAGTGACGTACTTTGATGTTGGAGTTCAGCTTGAATGATTTTGTATGGTTTCCTAGACTCTTTTTCTACAATATATACTCCTGATCAATGTGGGGTTGAATTTCCTCTTGCATCCATGTCTGGGTCAGTTGACTACAGTTCCATGAACCTTCTGCTTTTTAATAACATTGGCAACTGTGGTCACAAGAACATCAAGTTGCTTGGAGATGATCCTACAGCCTTTATCTTTAATATGCTTGTCTATAATCTGCCATCCCCAGGTACTGTTCATTCACTCACACACACACACATGCACACACGCGTGCGCGCGCGCACACACACACACACACACACACAGTGATGTCAGGGCTGCACCAGTCACTTTACTCAGCAATGGACTGCTCTCTTTGCACTACATGCCACTTTAACCCTCTATGTGCCCTGATATGTGCCTTAAGTCACTACATGCTGTCTTAATTTTTATTGTATTTAGTTATTTTGCACACCCTTAGTATTGTTAATTAGCTTCTGGTTGGGGATTGGTTTTCTTTGCACTGATGTTTGATGTTTAATGTGTGGTGTTAGATGTGGTGTTAGAGAGCCAACAAGATGGCGCCCACAGCGGCCGCCATGGTGTATCGCTGCCCTTTAATTTTTATAATTTGTCTGCTTTTGTTCACTGATTGTGCATCTGCCGGTTCATACACCCGTGAAGAACTACTAAATATCAGGACTCTCACCCCCATGGACCTTCTTCCAGTTTTTTTAGCTCCTGCCGTTGATCTGATCCATTGTTTGGCCAAAAAAGCAAGACGGCGGAAAAGAGGGAAGAGAGGAGGGATTCTCGCTCGGCTACGAAAAAGAGGCTCGCGAACAGCCTTGCCTGGCATATTTCTATCCAATGCCAATTCTCTCCTGAACAAGGTAGAAGAATTAAGACTGCTGATGCGTTTCAAGGACCTCGCTTCCTCGTCTGTCATCTGCTTCTCTGAGACCTGGCTTAATGAGAACATTCCAGATAGCGCGATCAGCCTCGAGGGTTTCCAGCTGATTCGTGCTGACCGCGTCACAGAGCTGTCCGGTAAGTCTATCGGAGGAGGAGTGTGCTTCTATATTAACAACAGCTGGTGCTCTGATGTAACGGTGATTTCCAAACACTGTTCTCCCGCCCTGGAATTTCTTTTCATTAACTGCAAGCCATTCTATTCCCCGCGCGAGTTTGCCTCATTCATTCTCATCGCTGTGTACGCCCCTCCTGACGCGGACACGCGCGAAGCTCAGCGCGTGCTCGCAGATCACATCCAACTTACGGAGCGGAACTTTCCAGACTCCCTGGTTATCGTGGTGGGCGATTTTAACCAGAGCAATCTGAGTCACGAGCTCCCCCGCTACAAACAGTGTATTAAATGTCCAACCAGAGGAAATAACACGCTAGATCACTGTTATACTTCAGTAAAGGACGCATATCGCGCTGTTCCCCGCGCTACGCTGGGACTATCTGATCACGTGATGGTTCACCTCATCCCCACATACAGACAGAGACTGAAACTCACTAAACCTGTTGTGACCACCACAAAGAAATTGACCAGTGAAGCTGGAGAGAAACTGAACACATGCATGGAAATAACTGACTGGGGCATGTTTAAAAGAGCCACACATGATCTTAATGAGTACACATACACTGTGAACTCATATATCAACTTCTGTGAAGAGCACATTCTCCCATCGCGCACCAGGATAAGATATTCTAATGACAAGCCTTGGTTCACAGCTAAGCTCAGACGGATCAGGAAGGAGAAGGAAGCAGCGTTGAAAAGTGGAGACAGGGACTGCTACAGGGAGGTCAAATATCGGTTTAACAGAGAGCTGAGGAGAGCTAAATCTGTATATTCTGAGAGACTCCAGCAGCAGTTCACTGCTTATGACTCGGCTTCTGTGTGGAGAGGACTGAGGCAAATCACCAACTATCGGCCTCAGGCTTCTAAAGGTCAGGATGACAAAGCCCTTTGTCAAAGACTGTCCCAACACTATGCCCGTTTTGACACCTCGTCAGCTGTGTCCAACTCACCCACTCCACCCAGCTCCTCTGCCTCCTCAGCCCCTAATTCATCAAGAGCGGTCCCCCCCTCCTCCTCCTCCTCCTCCCCCCTCCCCTTGTCATCAGTGAGCAGGACGTGCACAGACAGTTCTCCAGACTGAACCCGCGCAAGGCCCCCGGGCCGGACGGTGTGTCTCCCTCCACCCTGAGACACTGTGCGAAAGAGCTGGCTCCTGTCTTCACAGACATTTTTAACACCTCTCTTAAGCAATGTCACGTGCCGACCTGCCTCAAATCCTCCACCATCATCCCTGTCCCCAAGAAGCCACGGATTACTGGACTTAACGACTACAGACCTGTAGCGCTCACCTCTGTAGTCATGAAGTCCTTTGAGCGCCTGGTCCTGTCTCACCTCAAGTCCATCACCACACCCCTCCTAGACCCGCTGCAGTTTGCCTACCGTGCTAACAGGTCTGTGGACGACGCAGTCAACCTGGCCCTCCACTCCATCCTGCAGCACCTGGACTCCCCGGGAACCTACGCCAGGATTCTGTTTGTGGACTTCAGCTCCGCATTCAACACCATCCGCCCCGATCTGCTCCAGGACAAGCTGTCCCTGCTCAACGTGCCTGACTCCCTCTGCAGGTGGATCACCGACTTCCTGACGGACCGGAGACAGCATGTGCGGCTGGGGAAGTCTGTCTCAGACTCTGTTAGCATCAGCATTGGATCACCCCAGGGCTGTGTACTTTCCCCCCTACTCTTCTCCCTTTATACCAACTCCTGCACCTCCTCCCACCAGTCTGTTAAGCTGATTAAGTTTGCGGACGACACCACCCTCATCGGGCTCATCTCCAACGGTGACGAGTCCGCCTACAGGGAAGAGGTGGCCCAGCTGGTGTCCTGGTGCAGCCACAACAACCTGCAGCTGAATGCTCTGAAGACAGCGGAGATGATTGTGGACTTCAGGAAAGTCACATCCCCCCTGCCCCCCCTCACCATCACAGGCTCTCCCATCACCTTTGCAGATTCCTTCCGCTTCTTGGGCACCACCATCACCCGAGACCTCAAATGGGAGCCAACCATCAGCTCCCTCATCAAAAAGGCCCAGCAGAGGATGTTCTTTCTGCGGCAGCTGAGGAAGCTCAAGCTACCCACCAAGATGTTAGTGCAGTTCTACACGGCCATCATCGAGTCCATCCTCACCTCCTCCATAACTGTGTGGTACGCAGGAGCCACTGCCAGGGACAGACTAAGGCTGCAGCGCGTCGTGTGCACTGCTGAGAAGGTGATAGGCTGCAAGCTCCCATCTCTCCAGGACCTGTACATCTCCAGGACCCGGAGGCGTGCTGGCCGGATCATAGCCGATCCTTCACATCCTGGTCACGTGCTGTTTGCCCCCCTCCCCTCAGGTAGAAGGCTTCGGTCCATTCGGACTAAAACCTCTCGGCACATGAACAGCTTTTTCCCCTCTGCCATCAGACTGCTGAACACTAAGTGACTTTTGACTCTCGTGCACTATGTACAGCAGCTCAACCAGACTCATGTCATTCATCACTGTTTTTCTGTTGCATTATTGACTGCACTATGTGGTACTTCACATTATCTGCTACATGCTAATTTTTTAAACTGCCTTGACTAGTACTACTCATTATTACTAGTATTATTATTATTATTACTTATTATTACTTATTTTTCTACACTTATTGCACGTTTCTAGTCCTTTAGTTTTTTAGTTTATCCCTTTTTCTCATTATGTTTTTAATGTTGCAGCATGGCACCGAGACAAATTCCTAGTTTGTGTATCACATGAACAATGGCAATAAACCTGATTCTGATTCTGATTCTGATTCTGATTCTGTTTTACTTTCTATTCATATTTCCTACTTAGTGTTTAGCCTGCTGCACCGTGAGTCTCAAAGTAACGTCATTTCAATTCTCTGTATGTGCTGTACATATGGTAGATTTGACAAAGTTGGCTTTGACTAATTTTCTTTCTAATCTTTTGAGACAACTCTCTCCTCAGCTTTCTGTGGTCCATGTTCAGTGGGCTACACACCATGATATCAAACAGCGCAGTGACCACTTGTTCACCCTTTAAATAGGCAGACTGACTGATTAGAAGTTTGAAGACCCCTGTGATGTTAATTACAGGATACACCTTAGTCTAACATGCCCCTATGGTCAAACTATTTTACATTTCTTCTGGGAGTACTATCATTGTTGTCCAAGCCAGTTTCATTAGTTAATTTTTAGAACATTTTTTCCCCCCACCGGTCGAAGCCCAAAGGGAAATTATGTTATGCGTCTGTCTGTCCCACTTTTGTGACATCAACTCCAGTTTTGTTCTGATTGTTTTGAAACTTGGTACCATAGTTTGATATACTCTGATAATGTGCATATTGGAATTTTGCTCTCATTGGATGACCTTAACCATCCCTTAATCTTCTTAACACCATAACTACTGAAAGAGATGATGTAGTCTTTTCAAATCAATACAGTAGTTGTATCTAATACACATCTTGGATGACTTAGACCCCAGTGGCAGACCGTGTAGTTTACAACTAGGCCTTCAGTGGTGATCTACCCGATTTAAGTGCCATTCATACCAAACACCATAAAATAGCCTATAGGGCCATTCACACAAAGCATGTAAAAGATAACTTTAACTATAAAATTATAGTTTTAAAAATCTTTATCTTTTCATTGTGGAGCTCCAGTTCCCTGCACACTTGTTCATTCAGCTGCAGATCCACTCTTGTTTCCCCAAAGGTTTAAAAGTTCTGTTGCTTGTAAGTGTCCGGCTGGCAACTGTGCTTTGGTGTCTCGCTGCTGCCTTGGTTAAGGCTCTGTCACACCTAGACAATTTAGACAACCAAAACGTATGAAGAATTTGGAGAATACACTGGCATACATGGAGTCAGTTATGGCTAAGCTTTGTCTAAGTACAGAGCATGCTGAAGAATGCTGAAGCACGCTACAGCGTAGTTTGCCGAGGTCCTCTGAAAATTAATTTCAACATGCTGAAAATTTTCTGACGTGTCCAGCGTATGGCTGATATGTCCTGCATTCGCGGAGTAAATGGCATATTTGCAGCATTGGTTCACAGGAAAACCCCGTACAGAGTTCTGCCTGCAGCGCGCGCGCACACACACACACACACACACGTGTTTGTTCGGACCAGTTAGGGTTTTCACTTTTGACTGAAGTCTGTACCATCAGCTGTTCAGTGTTGTTCTGATAAATATGCCAAAATGTCAGAACACTGGAGGAGGAGGATCCAATCAGTTGATCATGATAAATCACACTTTCCTGTTGGCTGCTCCTCCCAGCAAAAGCACACTCCATGCATTATCTTGATTTTTTTCGCTTTATTGAAAATAAACTTTTTTATCACCATCAGTTCACGTGCCTTTGATCTGGGTTGTAACAACTGTCATCTGATGTGTCACATCAGCTGTTTTAGGCGTGACAGACCTGACAGATTTGACAGGTCTGCCAGGTCGGTCACACTCTTCACTGTGGTCTCTGGAGGGAGAATCATCTGGGTTGAATAAAGATGATCTCTGGCACACCTAGGATTCATGGATCGGGAGGAAACAGCAGTTTGGCATGACTGTGCTATGCAGAAGTTAGACTATTGTTGTGCATAAGTTATGAATGTGGGCAACAAACTAAGCATTAGTTGGTTTAAGTTGCTTATAAGTTATGGAAATATTCTATATATGTTACTAATATGTACAGTGGGGCAAAAAAGTATTTAGTCAGCCACCAATTGTGCAAGTTCTCCCACTTAAAAGATGAGAGAGGTCTCCAATTTTCATCATAGGTATACTTCAACTATGAGAGACAAAATGAGGAAAAAAAAATCCAGAAAATCACATTGAAGGATTTTTAATGAATTAATTGGTAAATTCCTTGGTAAAATAAGTATTTGGTCACCTACAAACAAGCAAGATTTCTGGCTCTCACAGACCTGTAACTTCTTTAAGAGGCTCCTCTGTCCTCCACTCATTACCTGTATTAATGGCACCTGTTTGAACTCATTATCAGTATAAAAGACACCTGTCCACAACCTCAAACAGTCAGACTCCAAACTCCACTATGGCCAAGACCAAAGATCTATCAAAGGACACCAGAAACAAAATTGTAGACCTGCACCAGGCTGGGAAAACTGAATCTGCAATAGGTAAGCAGCTTGGTGTGAAAAAATCAACTGTGGGAGCAATTATTAGAAAATGGAAGACATACAAGACCACTGATAATCTCCCTCGATCTGGGGCTCCACGCAAGATCTCACCCCGTGAGGTCAAAATGATCATGAGAACGGTGAGCAAAAATCCCAGAACCACACGGGAGGACCTAGTGAATGACCTGCAGAGAGCTGGGACCAAAGTAACAAAGGCTACATCAGTAACACACTACGCCGCCAGGGACTCAAATCCAGTGCCAGACGTGTCCCCCTGCTTAAGCTAGTACATGTCCAGGCCTGTCTGAAGTTTGGTAGAGAGCATTTGGATGATCCAGAAGAGGATTGGGAGAATGTCATATGGTCAGATGAAACCAAAATAGAACTTTGTAGTAAAAACTCAACTTGTCGTGTTTGGAGGAGAAAGAACACCATATCTACTGTGAAGCATGGGGGTGGAAACCTCATACTTTGGGGCTGTTTTTCTGCAAAGGGACCAGGACGACTGATCCGTGTAAAGGAAAGAATGAATGGGGCCATGTATCGTGAGATTTTGAGTGAAAACCTCCTTCCATCAGCAAGGGCATTTAAGAAGAAACGTGGCTGGGTCTTTCAGCATGACAATGATCCCAAACACACTGCCCGGGTAACGAAGGAGTGGCTTTGTAAGAAGCATTTCAAGGTCCTGGAGTGGCCGAGCCAGTCTCCAGATCTCAACCCCATAGAAAATCTTTGGAGGGAGTTGAAAGTCTGTGTTGCCCAGCGACAGCCCCAAAACGTCACTGCTCTAGAGGAGATCTGCATGGAGGAATGGGCCAAAATACCAGCAATAGTGTGTGAAAACCTTGTGAAGACTTACAGAAAACGTTTGACCTCTGTCATTGCCAACAAAGGGTATATAACAAAGTATTGAGATGAACTTTTGTTATTGACCAAATACTTATTTTACCGAGGAATTTACCAATTAATTCATTAAAAATCCTTCAATGTGATTTTCTGGATTTTTTTTTTCTCATTTTGTCTCTCATAGTGGAGGTATACCTATGATGAAAATTTGAGACCTCTCTCATCTTTTAAGTGGGAGAACTTGCACAATTGGTGGCTGACTAAATACTTTTTTACCCCACTGTATATGTCTTAAGTTGTTATGGATACGCAATGCATACAGACAAAAATGAAAGTTTCGGCGTATCCCAGCATTTTAGACCAATTTTTATACGTTTGACGATCGCTGCCTAAATCATCATGGTGTGACAGACAGCTCAAGTTAGCAAACCCTGTCAGGCTTCCAAGTATCTACTCCATCAGTTCAAGCAACAGGCATTCCCATTAAGATAATTTGCAGCACTCCTCGGAGGCTGTAATCCAAGGATACCGCTCGTTGCTAATATGGAAGTGATGGGCAAATCCTTTCCCCGGCTGAGACAGGCCTGCTAGCTTCAGGGTTGGCCGACCTCTCTTCACAGTGACCAGCTTTTCTTAAAAAGTCCTTCTGGAAAATTGATTTTTTTTTTAAATATCAGCAACCAAATCATTTTCCTCTCCCCTGTCAGCCATTGTGGGTGGAAAAACAGCTATTATATTTAAACAGATACAGTATTTTGTAGCTGCTTAAGCAAGTCCTTTTACTATTATTCCATCTAGCTACATTGCTCCGCACTGTGTGTGTTTATATACTTGCATATTTATTCCACCTAGCTGCAATGCTCCGTACTGTGGGTGTTTATATATTTACATATTTATTCCATCTAGCTACAATGCTCTGCACTGTGTGTTCATATATTCATATATTTATTCCATCCAGCTACAATGCTCTGCACTGTGTGTCTGTGTGTGTGTGTGTGTATATATATATTTTATAGTAATATGTACATATGTATATTAGCTGCTCTTGCTTGCTTGTTTTTTTTCTTGCCTTCTGATTGTTGCTCTGAGTGTTGCTATCCCTGTGCTGTTGCAATCCTGGAATTTCCCCGTTGTGGGACTAATAAAGGCTTATCTTATCTTATCTTATCTTATCTTATCTAACTAGGATCCGCTGCAGTGTGGATAGAGAAGTCTAACCATCCAATCAAAAGACGTAAAAATGCCGACGTTCTCAGATACCTTCTATGGTACCCCTGGACATACAGAAGACATCTGATTGGTTAAAGCAGCAGGATAAGTTTAACAGTTAAATTAACCTACGGAGCCGCACTGTTAATTCCTGAAGGTCCAAGGCAGATTTGCTTGACCCTGGCAACACAGATGGCTGAAATATAATTGGACAAAAAAACTCCAACATGCATTACACTGCTGGAAGGAGCACAACCAAGAGAAAAGCTACAAAATGAAGAGAATAGACTACTGGGAATAATTTAAATCATCCTCATGGAACAAATATAAGAATGTAGGTTGGAAATGCAATTCTGATAGTGTTTAGGCCAGCAGAGAAGACTTTGCTTGCCCTGAGGGTCCACCACTGTTAGACCCTGACCTGACTATGGGTTGGGGGTCAAACGGTCAAAGTTAACATTGCAGTTGCACTATGGTAAATGTTACATTTGCTATTACGATAAAATGAGTAAAGTTAGGGCCACCAAATTTGGTACACAGGTTCACCTTGGGATCCTGACCTCCATTCATGTGCAGAGGGGGAGCTTTAGGGGCTTGAACCTCTGCCCCGTCCCAAAGTGTCCAAAATGCCCTTTTGATTGGTCGTTAAAATTTTCAACATTCGCTATAATTGGATGCAGAGTCGGCGCCATGGAGGGCCATTCTGGGTTTGTGACTCCCATAGTAAGTTATTGTGTCCCCCCCAAAGCTCCAGACTAAAGTGCAAGTTATGCACCCGTATTGACACAGCACATTGCAGCAGCAACTTGCGTTCCTATTGCTTCATCCAGTGTGCACGTTTCTAGAGAAGGAGAGGTGAACGTCAGCAATGCAAGCCGTAAGAGCTGTGATTGGTGTCTCCTCCTTCACATTTCCTGGTTCTCACCGCTGCTTCGCTCTGCCTGTTCATGGTAGCACGACTTCCAAGACGTGTCGGTTAAACAGCGGTCCACGTTTAAAAGAATATTGCACTAGTAAGTGTGGTGTAGTGAGTGTGGTGTGTGTATGTGCTGCCGTACCCGCCCCTGGTGTGATGTTAGGCGTGCACAGTCTTTGTGTATAAATAGTTTGGTTCTGATAATAAAGGGTGAACTTGCTGCATGACAGATGAGACTCCTGTCCCTCATTTTACATACATAACATTTGGTGACGAGGATAAAACTTATGGGAGTGTATGGACTACCTCCACCACTAGCACCGTTTCTAGAGTACACAGGAAAGCCGGTGATCCTGTGGCCGCAGTGGAGGGTCATGTTCGACGATTACATCAAGTAAGTTGGGTGAAACGGAGTACTATGAGGATGCTGTCGAGCGGCTGGCCGAGTACTTCGACGAGCAGACGAGGACCATGAAGCTGTGGGTAATGGAGCTGCTGGCACCAGGAACAGCTAAGCTAGCTAGCTTGGAGAAGCTAACGACCCATTCTGTGCCTATGGGCAGGTTAGCCGCTAAGCTAACTTTGCACCAAAACCAAGCTACCAGCTAGACTTCGAGGTAGGACTGGGGCCTCGAATGGAGGAGTCCCCAGTCACTGAAGATGGTGGGCCGGTCAAGGAGCTCAGCACGGTACAGGACCATAGCGCTGATGAGTCAGACGGCACAGTGTACAGCAACAGCAGAGAGGGAGAGCAGCAGGAGTCATCCCTGGTGCTGGAGGCTAGGTACCGAGTGAGAGGGACCATGGAAACTGAGAGCCCCTGGGCATGGCGACGACGCAGTGGAATGCCTGGAACGAGGGTACTGAGACCAGCGTTGAAACACCCGGGTCGGAGAGTGACGCCGGCGAGAGTGATGCTGAGAGCCCCGACGGAGAGCAACAGCAGCCGGACACGGAGGCAGCACAGCAGAGTGCCTGGAACGAGGATGCTGGGAGCAGCGGCGAGGTGCCAGGGTCGGGAAACGATGCCAGCGAAAGCAATGCTGTGAGCCACGGGAGTGAGTAACAGCAACCGTGCACCACAGAGGTCGGGCAGTATCTTAATACCGGGGCTCAGGCCACCCTGGACGAGGGTGCTGGGCGTTACGGGGAGGTGTCCGAGGCAGTGAATGGCGCCAACGAGCAGGTTTTGGGTCTCCCCAGAGTTCAGCCACAGGGGGCCGGAGTCTTCAGGACAATGATGGCAGCTGCAGCGGTGTTGAAAGCGGTCGAGAGCAGACCGACAAGCATGGAGAGACAGTGTGCCGGACAGCAGCACGGCGGGTTCCGAGGAATGAGGCAGTTAGTGTTGAAGAGTGACATTTTTTGCATGAGAGGTTGGTTTTGATCCCGAAGGCAGACGGCGGCAAGGGGCGTTCATGCCATGGCGCTGCCCAGGACCTCCTAGCTGGTCTTATCTACAGCGGCCAGGGGCGTCCATGATTTGGGGCTGCCCTGGTCCCCCGGGCTGGTGTTACCTCTGGCTGCCGGTGAACATAGGTGTGACTTCATGTGTTCATGATACGATTTTGACAGTTTTTATCATGTTGTATAAACCCAAGAGTCATTTGTCAATGATCAATATAATAGTTACAAACACACCTGCATAACATAGTTATCAGAAAACCACCGCCATTTGGGCAAATTTGACTGGACTGTGGTGCCACTTACCGAATGACGAAGGAGGCGGAAATGACGTCAGCGTGAGAATGGACGCCAGTTTTGTTAACAGGAATGCCAGCAGCTTTGTAGCAGACAGTTTCTCTAGTTTCTTGTTTTAGTTTTACGGCTATGCCTTCACGTTGTTTTGCATGCTTAGATACACAGCAGGCCGTGAAAGACCACCTCACACGCTTCAGTTCCAACTGTCATAAGCCTCCTTGTGCGCTTTTACACAGCGCACGGAGGAGGGGAAGGATGAATGGATTTACGCGCAGGATTCACCACAGCACATGTATTGAACATAAGCCTGATGACAACAGTTCCCAAGAAGGTGAAGACTTACAAAAATAAACAGAAACACTTACAGTTGGCGTTTGGGGCCGACATCACCTAGCGAACGCATGGAGAGGAGACATGTTAACCACGGTTGCGCCCTAGGGCCGATATCGCTTCAAGGGGCGCAACAGAACCACGGCTGTGTGGAGTGGCTAACATGTCGTGATAATGTTGGCAGTACTGGCTGGCTGACAACACGGCGGATGATGCACACAAAACATGAACAGCTCGGGGTAGACCTTGAGTTCTCCAGGACGCTCTACTGTAGCTGGAGAGGAAGCTGGGCTACTATAAACAGTTCGTACTCACGGCACAGGAGCAGTCCAAAAAGTCCAAGTCACTGTCGAACATACACAAACACAGCTACACCGAGGGGAATGGCGACAGTGTAGCTTTCCCTCAATAGACAGTACTACCATGGGGCGATTAGTGTCTGCATGGTGATGCACAATGGTCCAGCAGTGTTTGACTGGCAAGAGCCGCCTAAGTACAGACACTGCTGGCATGACAAATTGGACACACCTGGGTGAGGCGCAGGAAAGGTAATTACCAGCTGACTGTTAAAGAGAAACAGCTGACTGTTAAAGAGAGAGAGGACGTGGTCGGACTGGCGAATGTTGAACAGCGCCCACCTGAAAGTGGGTCAAAATGGCTGCCCAACAACCGCCGGCCAGAGTAGTGGCTACAGGCATGGAAAAGAAAAGGAACACAGACATAAAAACAACAAGAATTCAAAAGATAATACATAATAAACCCGATGCCTGAGCCACAGAGAACGGTCAGAACCGAGCCTACAGGATAACACGGGCTCGGTTCGTGACACCAACTGACTATATTGTATTCACTGCCGCTAAGTTGGACTTTTTCCTGTTATAATAGTTAATTTAATATTTTTTGATAGTTATAGTCCATGTGTGCTATACCAGTTATGAGTTTTGTTTTTCTTGTGACTAAATTCTAGAAAAAATTAGGACTATCAGTTGTTTCTATTACTTTTCTTATTATTGTTGAAAATCACGTCAATTGACACAAGACAAAAGCAGTTAAACAATGAAAACAAACAAAACTGCATTTTTAATGAGGCATAAATAATAGGGAATACATTATTTTTTAAGGATATTGCCATCAGTAACACAGAGCAATTTTAATTTCTAAAGGGGTCTGACAAATAATTGAACTTTAAAATGATAAGTTATGACCACTAGTATGCTCTAATTTACTAAAAAAATATATATATATTTGCAAAATAAAAAAAAATTCTATCTCTTGTTCAAATACCCAGGATTGATCCAGGATTGCAGCAACGTCCCAATGATGACAACAGTTACGAGATTTTCAAGTATCACACTAAAAATGCTTAGTAATTTTATTTTCTTGGAATAACTGACAACAGTTGTGGTCAGAAACATTTATTGAATGAAATGAAAACATAAAGGTAGTTAGTCAGCATAACTAAAACCGAAATATTGTCCGTCTTGTAGTAGAAAGGTCTCTCTGATCTTGTGAACAACACAGGCAGGTATTGGCACGCGGACTTTCTCACCAAAGTAGTGGTAGCACCATCGGATGAACTGTCTGTAAGCTGTATATCACTTCCAATTGTTCCCATAATCCACATTCACATAATGTTTATAGGTGAAGTCGGCCACTTCCAACACATCTTTGTTCAGACACACCGCGGGGAAGTTGCGATGACCAGTGATACACTTTATAGCACCGTCCAGAATTTTCTGCTTCACCTTGTTCTGCTCCTGACAGCAAACACTCTCCTCCTCTGTTGTCATGCTCACACGCAGACCACACTGGCACCTGCAAAAATAAAAAATAGTATCTTTTGATTTGTTTACTGGGGGGGTGGGGGGTTGAAAGTATCAGGTAGATGTTTCAATTTTATTATAAATACACTGCTATGATTTTATTGAAAAATCGGGTTTAAATAAATTATATTTACTAGTGCATGCCCGTAGAAACCAAATATAAGCAAGTATTTCTGCATGCCCGTAGAAAGTTACTGTTATAACTATGGTGATGCCTGCCTTTGATCTTTGACATGGTTAAGCAAGTATTTCTGCATGCCCGTCGAAAGCAAGTGTAAACAAGCAGTTCTGCATGCCTGTAGAAAGTGTTCTGACCTCTCAATGTGCCTATGATGTCTAATAGGAGGAGTTGTTCAGAACTCCTTATATGGTCATGTGAAATCATAGGAACACAGTGTGCGCATGTGACACAAACACACAATTTCTTTAATATTCTGGCTTGCGTATTTATGTCTTCATTGGTCTTCCTCTTAGTATATCAACATTATTATTATTATCGTCATTATCATTATCATTATCGTCATTATCATTATCATTATTGGCTTGGTCTTGTATCCCCTCTGATCCCCTGTGTGTGATTATCTGTGCAGCCCCGCCCATCCCGTTTTCTGTAACCATACCCTGCCATCTGTGTTTGCCCCTGCTTGTTACTTCTTCTCCTGCTTGTTATTGTTCTGTGTTATGTTGATGACCTGTGTCTATAGGGACGTCATAGGCACATCATAGGCCGTCCTATGATGTCCATCACTGTATATGAGATCATAAAGACATGAAGGCAGGCTTGATGTCCTATGATGCAGACATCATAGAAACATCATAGGCACATCATAGGCTGTCCTATGATGTCCTATAAACATGACAGGCACACAGACAGATTTCTTGAATTTATAGATTTGTTGCAACATCTGTAACAAAATCACCACTCTGTGTTTCCCTGCTGTGTGTTTGCCGCTGCTGTTGCACCGGCCATGTGTGCCTCACCACCGTCACTCTCTGAGTCGATGACTCGCTAGGCACGATGTCTGCTTGGTACGGCTCAAGCCTATAAGGTCTGATGCCCCCAGATTCTTCATTGTCATCCCATTCTTCTGATCTATAATCGTCTGAAGATTGGACAACAGAAACCAATTCCAGACAAGATGTGCTGGAACCATCATCGATGTTTTCAACCGCTTCCATCCTGCATGTAGAATGGGCTGCCAACCGCTGTGTTCTCCCGCTGATGCCACAACATGGCCGGGGGGGTTTCCAGCCACTGACACAATTGGTGTCGCGGTGCTCTTGGAATCGTCAGATATTTGCGTGAAAACAAGCCTGTTTGACTTAAAACTGCACAGACCCACCTATTTCATCGTATTGAAATTATGTGTTGCAAAATTAGATAATGTCAAAATCGTGTCATGGGTACTTTAAATATCATTGTTGTAAATATATAGATATATACTCTGCTGGTGTGCATGTGAGTATGCATGTAGGTTATGGTATTATTTTACTTATTTTAGAGACATGATGTAATTTAGTTATTTTTTGTATATACTAGTACATACCCGTGCATACCCATCCATGCCCGTAGAAACCAAGTATAAGCCAGTATTTCTGCATGCCCGTTGCTGAATGGTCTCCTCCTGTCTCAGACGGCTGTGTTGTTCACAGTCATGCCTGCGGCGTACTGCTGGAACCTGAGGTGTTTCATGTTCATGGCATCTTTTCTGACGTGCAGCAGTTCTCCTCATTCTATTGCTCTCCATCTGGTGGGTCTTCTTCTTCGTTCAGACCACTGGTTGAGGAATAGGTGCGTCATAATTCCAGTTCATCGGCACGATCCTGTTTGATCTGGCAACTCTGCTCGCGGCAACGTAGAATTGGCCATGGCTGCAGAAATCTGTTGTGCAGAAAACACGAACACACTGTAAAGACTGGCCCTGTGACTTATTCACCTTGCCAATTTTGAGCCATATGACATCATAAAGACACATTAGTCTAGGCATCATGAGTGATGTCTATATGACATCATAAAGACACATTTGTCTGTATGACTGCATTGTGAGTCCTATGTTGCCTGATATCACCATAGGACATCATGCAGACATCATAGGCCGTCCTATGATGTGCTCTGTCTATGTGCCGTCATATAGACATCATATCTTTATGACGGCATCACGAGTCCTTGAGATCATAGGATCATCATAGGACATCAGGCAGACGTCATAGGCTGTCCTATGATGTCCTGTAAACGTGACACACACACACAGATTTCTTGACTTTATAGTGATATTTTGGGAAAAAAAAAAGTGGAAAAACGCTGGTTTGAGTTATTTTGTTTGAATGTGATAGACCATTTTCCTACAGTTCATGATTCCTTGTTCCTTAGTGCACGATTCGGGTTCTAAATTGGGGAGGGTCTTGATTGTGTGTGGTTTGCATTTTTGTAAGGGGAAGGAGAATTGTGGTGTAGTGAGTATGGTGTGTGTGTGCTGCCGTGCCCGCCCCTGGTGTGGCGTCAGGCGGGGACGGCCCTTGTGTATAAATAGTTCGGAGCTGGCCAAAATTGAATAAAATGGACATAGGTGGTAGGATGTATAATTGGATAATGGATTTTTTAACACACAGGACAATTAGGGTTAAAGTAGGATCAGAAGTTTCTAATGAGTTTGAAATAGAAAATGGTGTTCCTCGAGGGGAGTGTGATAAGCCTAGTTTTATTCAACATAATGATTAATGACATGTTTGCGGATCAAGAGAGATCCATCAAAACAGCACTATATGCAGATGATGGATATGGACGAGGGGAAAAAATGAGAAATTGGTGTTCAAAATATCAGGAAAGCAATGGAAAAAGTGGAAAAGTGGCCATATGACTGGGGGTTTAAATTTTCAAACAGTAAAACTTGCTATATGACTTTCACAAAAAAACGCAGAACTGGTACAGAACCATTAACATTATATAATCAGCAATAGAGAAAGTCAGTGAGTTCAAATATCTAGGACTGTGGTTTGATAGTGCATACACATGGAGAGTTCATGCTGAAAATCTGGAGACAAAGTGAAGAAAAGTCATTAATCTCATAAAAGCTGTAGCTGGACACGAATGGGGTGCAGATAAACAGGCATTAATTGACATTTACAGAGCACTAATGTGATCGACAATAGACTACGGATGCATGATTTATGGAGCAGTGGCAAAGACGACTTCGGAAAAAATAGACAGAATGCAGCATAGAGCACTTTGCATGTGCATTGGAGCCGTCAAAACATCACCAAACATTGCAGTTTTAATAGAAGCAGGAGAAATGCCACTGGATTTGAGAAGAGATAAACTCGCATTATCACACTGGGTCAAGCTGAAAGGAAGTGACCAAGCAAATATTGCAAAAGCAACACTACAAGACTGCTGGGAATACTCTAATTTCCAGGGACATGGGTTTGGGTGTACAATTGAAAGAAGGACCAGAATGTATGGGCTGCACACTATTGATATACAGTGGGGTAAAAAAGTATTTAGTCAGCCACCAATTGTGCAAGTTCTCCCACTTAAAAGATGAGAGAGGTCTCCAATTTTCATCATAGGTATACCTCAATTATGAGAGACAAAATGAGAAAAAAAATCCAGAAAATCACATTATCTGATTTTTAAAGAATTTATTTGCAAATTATGGTGGAAAATAAGTATTTGGTCAATAACAAAAGTTCATCTCAATACTTTGTTATATACCCTTTGTTGGCAATGACAGAGGTCAAACATTTTCTGTAAGTCTTCACAAGGTTTTCACACACTGTTGCTGGTATTTTGGCCCATTCCTCCATGCAAATCTCCTCTAGAGCAGTGATGTTTTGGGGCTGTCTCTGGGCAACACGGACTTTCAACTCCCTCCAAAGATTTTCTATGGGGTTGAGATCTGGAGACTGGCTAGGCCACTCCAGGACCTTGAAATGCTTCTTATGAAGCCACTCCTTCGTTGCCTGGGCAGTATGTTTGGGATCATTGTCATGCTGAAAGACCCAGCCACGTTTCATCTTCAATGCCCTTGCTGATGGAAGGAGGTTATCACTCAAAATCTCACGATACATTGCCCCATTCATTCTTTCCTTTACACGGATCAGTCGTCCTGGTCCCTTTGCAGAAAAACAGCCCCAAAGCACGATGTTTCCACCCCCATTCTTCACAGTAGGTATGGTGTTCTTTCTCCTCCAAACACGACAAGTTGAGTTTTTACCAAAAAGTTCTATTTTGGTTTCATCTGACCATATGACATTCTCCCAATCCTCTTCTGGATCATCCAAATGCTCTCTAGCAAACTTCAGACGGGCCTGGGCGTGTACTGGCTTAAGCAGGTGGACACATCTGGCACTGCAGGATTTGAGTCCCTGGCGGCGTAGTTTGTTACTGATGTAGCCTTTGTTACTTTGGTCCCAGCTCTCTGCAGATCATTCACTAGGTCCCCCCATGTGGTTCTGGGATTTTTGCTCACCGTTCTCATGATCATTTTGACCCCACGGGGTGAGATCCTGCGTGGAGCCCCAGATCGAGGGAGATTATCAGTGGTCTTGTATGTCTTCCATTTTCAAATAATTGCTCCCACAGTTGATTTTTTCACACCAAGCTGCTTACCTATTGCAGATTCAGTCTTCCCAGCCTGGTGCAGGTCTACAATTTTGTTTCTGGTGTCCTTTGACAGCTCTTTGATCTTGGCCATAGTGGAGTTTGGAGTCTGACTGTTTGAGGTTGTGGACAGGTGTCTTTTATACGGATAATGAGTTCAAAGAGGTGCCATTAATACAGGTAACGAGTGGAGGACAGAGGAGCCTCTTAAAGAAGAAGTTACAGGTCTGTGAGAGCCAGAAATCTTGCTTGTTTGTAGGTGACCAAATACTTATTTTCCACCATAATTTGCAAATAAATTCTTTAAAAATCCTTCAATGTGATTTTCTGGATTTTTTTTTCTCATTTTGTCTCTCATAGTTGAGGTATACCTATGATGAAAATTGGAGACCTCTCTCATCTTTTAAGTGGGAGAACTTGCACAATTGGTGGCTGACTAAATACTTTTTTGCCCCACCGTAGCTAACACCAGTCCAGTGAGTAATGTTCCCCCTTGGCTGTTTCCGGGAATAGAAGTAGACGTTAGTCTGCTAATGAGGAATAAGGATTGGCATATGAGTGAAGTAGATGTTAAAACAAGCATTTACCTCAGGAACAATTACTATAACTTCTTACAGCTCTATACTGACGGTTCAAAGAATAAAGAGGGCTCTGTTGAAGTTGGAGTATACATCCCAGAATTTAAAGTGACCATGTCAAAAAGACTCTCCAGCAATATATCCGTGTTTACAGCAGAGATGGTGGCAATAATTATTGCTTTGCAATGGGTGGAGGAGGTCAGACCGCACCGGGTGGTGGTGTGCACGGACTCACTTGCAGTGCTAAAAACCACACAGACACTAAAATCTACAAGGGAAGACTTGGTGATTGAGCTATATCACAGTTTATTTAGGGTACATAGGGGTGGTGGAAAAGTTCAGTTTTGTTGGGTTCCTGCACTATACCATTGTCTGTTGGAAAAGGTGAAGGGAAAGCAGTAATCAAGAAAAAAGGAACTGAGCTATGGCACAAAAGATGGGATGAAGATCATAAAGGTAGATCCTATTACAAAATACAAAAATCTATTGCAATAAAGAATTTCAAAACAACCAAAAGGAGGGAAGACATCATTATGGCAAGACTCAGAAAGGTTTAAACGGCACTTTATTCACCATGGGGAAAAGCGAAGGTGACAAATGTAGAGAATGTGGAGTAAAAGAAAATGTCAAGCACATCTTATTACACTGTCACAAATACGGAAATGAAAGACAGATAATGGAAAATGAAGTTCGAGAGGCCGGTAGGGAATGGGATTTAACTGGGATTCATGGAACAGATGGAGATGGAGAGACACTAAGAATCACGAGAAAGGCTCTTTTCTCTTTTTTAAATAACAGGATTAAGTCATAGAATTTAAGGGTCGGGCTCAGATGACATAATGTTACACACTCCTGTATAGTAGGTGGTGGTATGCACCTTTCAGTTGTTTGTTATCCGCCAGTAACCGAGAGAAGAAGAAGAAGAAGGCTTGCTGGCACAGTTGTTGACGCAGCCATGGACACAGTACAAGGACGGATAATTTTTTGACACATGGGGAGTTGTTCGGAGCTCCTTATAAGAACTCCTGATACAAAGATATACAGTGATGATATAGAGTGAAGTATGTGGTGGTAATGCACGTGTGGGCTGGTTACCAGCCACCAATCAAATCTAAAAGAAGAAGTAAGTGGAGGCCGGCACAGCTATTGACGCTGCTGAGGACACAGTCCAAGGACGGATAATTTTTTCATACATAAGGAGTTGTTCAGAGCTCCTTATAAGAACTATTTATTCAAAGATATAGATTGATGATAATCAAGTCAGTGGCGGTAATGCACCTGTAAGCTGGTTGCCAACCGCCAATCAAATCTAAAAGAAGAAGAATAATAAAGGGTGAACTTGCTGCATGACAGATGAGACTCCTGTCCCTCATTTTACATACATAACAGCACTTACAGAGCATTTTGTGGCTCGTCATAACCCCAGTAATAAGTGACTTTCGCATTACGAGTGCGCATGTGCGGACTATGTGAGTTCCAAGTTCACGATTACCAAACATTCAGGTAGCCGCCTTGATTTTGTGTACAGACAGTACTGTCACACCTGAACAATTGCCGTTTAAAGTCTGCTTCAAGCTCTCAATCGTCGTTCTGCCAGGTGCACATTGTGCCGTAGTGAAGTGTGGGAACGGCATGTATCATCTAGAGCGGTGGAAAAAGCAAACTTGTAGCATACATGTGTGTAACTTCGGGACCAGCGTGTGCACATGTCCGCCGCCATTCACGTTATATACATTCCCCACGGAGCTGAAGGATCCGGACGGACGTAATTGTTGGATTAAAGCAGTAAGTCTATATTATAACATTATTAAATAGTGTTGTGTATTGTTCAAGTGTCTAAACCCTGAAGTAGTAGGTACGGACAGGCAGGCCTGGATCTAGGATCTAGTTCTTTGTATATTGGTAATGAAGCTTGATCTACACACACATGTAATTAAGGCCATTGATAAGTAGGCTGGTATAAAATAAAATTGCAAATCATTGAAAACGTGTGGTACTTAAACTATAGTAGTATCGACCTATAGATCTAAGTAAGCAGGCTATGCCTTGTAGTGAAATTTACTCAAACTGACAAAACCAAAGTTGAGCTGTCAAACCACTCGCTTACCTTCTTTGTAGTCGTTTCAGAGTCTCGCAAGTAAGGGTGCTTGGTCCTTTGACAACAAAAAATCTGCTATGTCAGCATACATACGGGGGGGCATTTTGGCCAATTTCTGCAAGGTGGCCTCGAATACGCGCAACTAGTTGATCCTTGCGTTTGCAGGTACAACCGGGAAGACCCCTACATATACAATATGCTCATAGATCAGGAACTTTCCATAAATTAAATGTATCGATAGAGCATGTTTGGTAGCCACGTTCCCATGATGCTTTGCTCGAGCTGAGATGCAAAAGTCGTTTATTACAGAGATTGTCAAAACGGTAGCAGTGGTGGGTGCACGCACCATTTTCTCCGACTTCCCTTTTTCTCTGTGCAACAATCATATTAAAAGTTGCTTTTTCTTAACATTTGTAGCTCCAACTCCATCACAGTCTGCTCTTGTCTGTTGCTATTTCATAAAAACACATGACAAACACAAATCACAACACACATTGGCTGAAACCCGTTTTGGTAACGGAACAACGCATTTCCTCCCACACACAAGAAAAAATTGCTGATCACTGCGTCTGTGACGGAAGTCGGTAATGGTGTCGATGTGATGGGGGTGCATAAATCCAGCTTTAGCCTTGGGCATCAAACTTCATTTTATTAATTGATAAAGAATATTTCTGAAAAGTCAGATTTCTACCTGGAAGTGAATGCAACATTACTGCGCTGGTGGTTAGCCCTCCCTCCCCTGACAGCCGGTAGATCACTCTTATAACACAACATAACAAAAATGATTTTTTTCTAAGTTGTCTGTCTTTTTTTCAACTGATTTAAGACAGTTTTGCACCGCTGAATCTGAAAATGACATCTGTTTTTCTCGATCAGGCCAGGTTTTTATGCTAAGTTGTAAGAAGTTGTACAGCAGTTGTACAGTTGTACTGTAAATTGAATAGTAGACATTGATAAAGGTAAGCACATGTAAATTGAATGTTACGTCATCGTTGTTCAAAATTCAGAGAATTTCAAGAAATAAAAAATAATTTTGCATCATATAAAGCGAAAATACCCGTACATGTAAACAAAAACGTAAAAAACATGTGGCCATAGTTCAAAAAGTTGACCTGATTGAGCAAAACCAATGACCCAAGCAAAAAAAGAGTTTGGGGTTTAATAAGCTGAATAATTGTGCACACTGCTCACAAAACACTGCAGACACTGACCTGCCTGCTATTTGGCAGCACACTGCAGTCACATAGTTTTGGACGCAGATCACAGAGCAGCTGTCATCTTTATTGGACTGCTGCATCCCACTTTGCCCACAACTTTACATCTTAGCTGACTTATCAGCTGTACAGCTGCAAGGTCCTTCTGTTTGTGCTGTCCTCACAGCCCGATCATTATTTGTGCAATTATAACTAAATCCTTCCCTTTTATTTGCATTCTGAATTGCATCCCCCCCCTTTTTTTTTAAATTGTCCATTTTTATAAATCTTAATTTGTTGATTTGGCCTGTTGAGAATCGTATTACTCTACTCCTTCCGTGAGTTATCTCCTTATTATTAGAATTTCTGTGTGTGTCTTTGAACACTTCTAGGTATACCACAGCAGAGGGCATTAGAGTGTTTTTGTCAGCGCAAATGATGGCCAGGGAATTTTCACGCAGTCGGAGCTAATTAAGCAGTATTACACGAGAGGGAGTATGCCATCAATGGATACTGTAACTCTAGATGTGCTGCACGGAGGGCATCAGAGTATCACACCCTTAGTTACTATATTCATGATGCCCTAACAACGTCAGAATCAGAATCAGAATCAGAATCAGCTTTATTGGCCAAGTATGCACAACACATACAAGGAATTTGACTTTGGCTAAAAACTTGCTCTCGTTGTTCAGGTGAAGGATTTAAATAAGGATTCAATGACAAACAGAGTATGTACAGCAAATTACAGTCTGTCCACGTTTCTATAAAAGGATGCAAATATATACAGGAATATACTGTATGCAGTTATTTACTCGGACTAACCACACTTTGCAGAAATATATGAAAAAATATACAATCACACAGTATTTCAATGTGGACTCAGATTCAGTGATATAATGTGAATGAAGTAAAAAGCAGTGTGAGAGTTATGTGCAATGTAATAATGGATGAAAAGTCATGAGTACAGCAACAGGTAGGACTAGGTGAATGTTAGGAGTTCATCAGAGTGATGGCTTGAGGAAAGAAACTGTTCCTGTGACGGGTGGTTTTGACCTTCAGTGATCTGTAACGACGACCAGAAGATAGAAGTTCAAACAGTTTGTGGCCGGGGTGTGATGGGTCAGCACAGATGTTTCCCGCCCGTTTCCTGGTTATGGACCGATATAAGTTCTCAATGGAGGGTAGGTCGGTACCAATGATCCTCTCCGCAGACTTAATGATCCGCTGCAGTCTGGTCTTGTCCTGTTTAGTGGCAGATCCAAACCAGACAGTGATGGAAAAGCAGAGGACAGATTGGATGATGGCGGTGTAGAAGACAACCAGCAGCTCCTGAGGCAAATCAAACTTCTTGAGCTGACGCAGAAAAAACAACCTCTGCTGGGCCTTTTTCCGGACAGTGTCTATATGGGAGGACCACTTCAGGTTCCGGGAGATTGTGGTACCCAGAAACTTGAAGGAGTCCACAGTGGACACTGTGCTGTTGAGGATGGTGAATGGGGGGAATGAAGGGGGGTGTCGCCTGAAATCCACAGTCATCTCCACCGTTTTGGCTGGGTTAAGTTCAAGATGGTTCTGGCTGCACCAGAGGATCAGCTGCTCCACCTCCCGCCTGTATGCAGACTCATCATCATCCCGGATCAAACCGATGACTGTGGTGTCGTCCGCAAACTTCAGGAGCTTCACCGAAGGGTCCTCTGAGGTGCAGTCGTTGGAGTAGAGGGAGAAGAGCAGTGGGGAAAGGACACATCCTTGGGGGGCGCCAGTACTAATTTTTCGGGAGCTGGATGTAAATCTCCCTAGCTTCACCTGTTGCCACCTGTCAGTCAGAAAGCTGGAGATCCACTGGCAGGTGGAGGGGGGCACCTTGAGCTGGAGGAGTTTCTGATGAAGAATGCCTGGGATGATGGTGTTGAACGTCGAGCTGAAGTCGACAAACAGGATCCTGGCGTACGTCCCTGGGGAGTCGAGGTGTTGCAGGATGTAATGTAGTCCCATATTCACTGCATCATCCACTGACCTGTTTGACCAGTAGGCAAACTGCAGTGGGTCCATCAGGGGGCCTGTGATGACCTTCAGGTGGTTCAGCACCAATCTCTCCAAGGATTTCATGACCACAGAGGTCAGGGCAACAGGTCTGTAGTCGTTTAATCCTGTAATAGAGGGTTTCTTGGGAACTGGAATGATGATGGAGCGTTTGAAGCAGGAAGGCACTTCACGCAGCTCCAGTGATCTGTTAAAGATCCGGGTGAAGATGGGGGCCAACTCGTTGGAGCAGACTCTCAGGCAGGACGGAGACACACCATCAGGTCCTGCAGCCTTCTTGATCTTTTGTCTCTGAAAGACCCGGCGCACCTCCTCTTCACAGATCATTAGTGCTGGTGGGAGGTCAGAGTGGAGGAGGGATGGAGTTCCTGGGGCTGCAGATAATCCTTTTGTGTGGGTGGGAGGTGAGAACTGTAGGTTCTTTTCAAACCTGCAGTAAAAGCTGTTTAGGTCATTAGCCAGCTGGAGGTTTTCCGCAGGGTGGGGGGATGGTCTCCTGTAGTTGGTGATATTCCGTAGGCCTCTCCAGACAGAAGCAGAGTTGTTAGCTGAGAAGTTTTTTTGTAACTTCACACTGTAGCTCCTCTTAGCAAGCCTGGTCTCCTTCGTCAGCATGTTTCTGGCCCGCTTGTACAGAGTCCAGTCACCAGTCCTGTAGGCCTCCTCCTTGGTCTGACGTAGCTGCTTCAGTTTAGGAATGAACCAGGGTTTATTGTTGTTGTATATGCAGAAGGTCTTGGTCTGCACACACATGTCCTCGCAGAAACAGGTGTATGACGTCACAGTGTCAGTGAGTTCATTTAGGTTAATGGCTGCAGCTTCAAAAACACTCCAATCTGTACAGTCAAAGCAGGCTTGTAACTTCAGCTTTGATTCCTCAGTCCATTTCTTCACAGTCCTTACAACAGGCTTGGAAGTTTTTAGTTTCTGTCTGTATGTTGGAATAAGATGGAGCAGACAGTGGTCAGAAAAACCCAGAGCTGCACGGGGGACGGCATGATAGGCGTTTTTTAAAACTGTGTAACAGTGGTCAAGTGTATTTGTGTCCCTGGTGGGACATTTAATATGCTGTCTGTATTTAGGAAGCTCATTTGTGAGATTAGCTCTATTGAAATCACCCAGAATGATAAGCAGAGAGTCTGGATGTTTTTCCTCCACGTCTGCTATCTGGTCAGCGAGGTGCTGCAGTGCCTCTGTTGTAGAAGCAGCAGGCGAGATATAAATTCCGACCAGAATAAATGAGGAGAACTCTCGCGGTGAATAAAAGGGTTTACAGTTTATGAACAGTGACTCTAGGTTAGGGCTACAAAACTTCTTCAACACTGTGACATCAGTACACCAACCTTCGTTTATGTAGAAGCAGATTCCACCACCCTTAGTCTTTCCAGAAAATTCTCGGCTGCGATCAGCGCGAAACAGTTGGAATCCATCCAGACGCACCGCGCTGTCCGGGATGTGTTCACTCAGCCAGGACTCCGTGAAACAAAGGGCGCCAGATCTGCTAAAATCCCGTTTTTTCTGAGTCAGGAGCAGCAGTTCATCCATTTTGTTCGCCAAACTGCGGATATTTGCCAGATGGATCGATGGGAGCGGCGTGCGAAATCCTCGTTTCTTCAGCCTGACTAGCGCACCGGCACGTTTACCACGCCGCCTTCGTTTCCGGCCAGCGCCAATAGCCGCTGCTCCCACAGCTAAGATCGACTGAAAAAACTTCAGATCAGCAGCAGTAACTGGCGGAGAAGTTGCATTGGGAGGTAGTCTGAGTGAAAGTAGTTCCTCCCTTGAATAGGTGATTCGGACAGAAGAGCAGAAGTCCAAAAAAACACACAAAATTATCAAAAACATCAGAGAGCAGAAGCCAGTGGCTGCCATCCGCGGCGCCATCTTGGATTTTTTTTTTTTTTTTACACTGGACGCCCTAACAACGTCCAGTGTAATATTGCATTTATACAATAGTTCTGCCAGTACAATTTATTAAATGACAGCAATACTGAACAAAACATTGTGTGTTTAACCAATGATTTTACGCAACTGAGAAAAATAGTCCCTTCTAAATGTAGCCAGCAACTGTTGCTAAACATCTCACTCAGCATGAGGACATCTCTTGTCAGTTCACACACATGAAAAATTGAATATTATCAAGTGGAAAAGTCATTGTTTGTAACGCATATTTCTGTTGAGTTGTACTGCAGAAAACCCAAGATCAAAACGTGAGTCACAACCCTGGTAACAAGCTGATGGCTAGTAGTTAGCATGCTAGTGATTTCTTCAGCACACTTCACTCATTTTTCTTGGCATTTTCAGATGAAACAAAGAGTCCATCTCCACAAAAGTATTGTGCTTTTACTGTGTTATCCTCATTTTGTTTTTCTCCAGATTGTCCAGGTCAGCTGATAAAATTCTTGCACACCAGGAGGTTTCCATGGAAACAGCCTGGCTTCTTCCCTTCTTCTCTTCCTCTTCTGATGACCATTCATAATTTAACTCAAATGTTATATTTGGGAAAATGTCCATTGCTTTGCCATATTCCATTAATTCTGCCTTAATGTGCCGATCAGGAGTTGACAGTAAAAAGCGGTTAGTAACTATCGGTTCCATGAACACCTTTGAAGCACAGTGATACATATCTGTTGAAAACTGGAGTGCAATTATCAGGGATTTTACTCCTGGAATCCCTATTGTCAAATCAAATTGTTTGGTCAGAACTAACTGTTGTATAAGTGTGTGTGTGTGTGTGTGTGTGTGTGTGTGTGTGTGTGTGTGTGTGTGTGTGTGTGTGTGTTGTAGTCCTAGGCTAACCTAGCCTTGACGCAAGACTGCACATGTCGTATCTGTACAAATGTTGTTCTCGTTTATGTTGTGTTATCTGTATGAATAGTATTTCACTTCTTTTTTTATTTTTATTTTTTCTGTCTCCCCTCACCCCCCGACCAGTCGTGGCAGACAACTGCCCCTCCCTGAGCCTGGTTCTGCTGAAACTTTCTTTCTATAAGGGAGTTTTTCCTTCCCACTGTCACCTAGTGCTGCTCATAGGGGATTCTTCGATTGTTGGGGTCTTCTCTGAATTATTTATGATTTCTGGCTAGTGTATCTAGTGTTTACCTTTCATGTCTTTTTTTTTTGTATTAATATATTTGTTGCAAAAAAAATTTTTAAAAAAAGTTTAAAGACTGTTGTCTAAAACATATGCTTGAAAATTACATACAGCGGGGAAGTATTGAACACGTCAGAATTTTTATCATTAAACATATTTCTGATGGAGCCATTGACCTGAGATTTTCACCAGATATCAGTAACAACCCAAGTAATCCATACATACAAAGAAATCAAGGCAACTGTGTTCACAAAAGAGGTTATATTTAATGAAGTGGAATGACACAGAGAATAAGTATTGAACACGTGATGAAAAAGAGGTCCAAAAGGCAAAGAAAGCCAAGAAACCAGCTGAAATCCATCAGAATTTAGGAAGCCATTCCATCCTCCATCAGTGCAAATTAATTTCAACTGGTTAAGTCCTGACTGATTGCCTTTAAAAAGGTCTGTGAATATCAGATTGTCACACCACAAAGAACTCATGATGGGTAGAAGCAAAGAGGTCTCTCTAGACCTTCGCAACCTTATTGCTGCAAAGCGTAGTGATGGCATTGGTTACAGGTGCATTTCTAAACTGCTGAATGTTCCAGAGAGCACTGTTGGGAGCCATCATTCAGAAGTGGAAAGAACATCATTTTACCATAAAGCGGCCATGACCAGGAGCTCCTCGCAAGATTTCTGACAGAGGAGTCAAAAAAATTTTCAGAAGAGTTATCCAAGAGCCAAAGACCACTCGTGGAGAGCTCCAGAGAGACCTGGAGTTAGCAGGTACTGCTGTTTCAAAGAAAACAATGCACTCAACTGACATGGGCTCTATGCATGCTAACCTCACAAGACTCCTTTGCTGAAGAAAAAGCATGTTGAATCTTGTTTAAAGTTTGCTGTACAACATTTGGGCAAGCCAGTATGATACTGGGAGAATATAGTCTGGTCAGATGAGAACAAAATTGAACTTTTTGGATGCCACAACATACAGCATGTTTGCAGGAGAAATGGCACTGCACATCCCATCATGGTGTGGGGGTGTTTTTCAGCACATGGTACAGGCAGACTTCATATAATTGAAGGAAAGATGAATGGACAAATGTACAGAGACATCCTTGATAAGAACCTGTTGCCATCTGCCAAGATGCTGAAGATGAAACGAGGGTGGACATTTTAGCAAGACAATGATCCCAGACACACAGTCAAGGAAACTCTCAACTGGCTCCAGAGAAGGAAAATAAAGCTGCTAGAATGGCCCAGCCAGTCACCTGACCTGAATCCAACTGAAAATCTATGGAACAAACTGAAGATCAGAGTTCATAAAAGACACCTTCGGAACCTTCAAGATTTGAAGACAGTTTGTGTGGAAGAATGTGCTATGATCACTCCTGAGCAATGCCTACACCTAGTTTCTCCATACAGGAGGCATCAAGGATCGTCACTTCCTTGTGGTAACGTATCGTCACTTCCTGTTTTGCTGTCTGCCTGTGTGGTTTGCTCTCCAGCCACTAGCTATGGCTACTAGCTCTCTTTCCTCTCCTCTGGTGTGCTCTCTCTGTCAGATGTTTAGCTACACCTCTGCCTCTTTTAGTGATAACGGTAAATGTAATAAATGTTGTCTTTTTGAGGCGCTCGAGGCGAGGTTGTCTGATTTGGAATCCCGGCTCCGCTGCATTGAAACACCGTCTGCACCAGTTAATCTCGACGGACGCCCATTAGCTGCAGCGGAGCTAGCTAGCTTAGGTCCCACTGTCAACGGTTCCCCGGCTCTCCTCAGCAGCGAGGAGACTGGGTGGGTGACGGTGAGAAGGAAGCCTAGTCGCAAAGCCCCGGTTCACCACCAACCTGTTCACGTTTCTAATCGTTTTTCCCCGCTCAGCGACACACCCGCTGAGGAAAAAACTCTGATCATTGGCGACTCTGTAGTCAGAAACGTGAACCTAGAGACTCCAGCGGCCATAGTCCAATGTATTCCTGGGGCCAGAGCAGGCGACATCGAGTCAAATTTGAAAATGCTGGCTAAAAGTAACTGTAAATACTCCACAATTGTTATTCACGCCGGCATTAATGACATCCGTCTCCGGCAGTCGGAAGTCACGAAACTTAATGTAGAATCGGTGTGTGAGTTTGCAAAAACGATGTCTGCCACTGTAGTATTCTCTGGGCCCCTCCCCAATCTGACCAGTGACGACATGTTTAGTCGCTCGTCATCCTTGAACCGCTGGCTGTCTGTGTGGTGTCCTAAAAATGACGTGGGCTACATTGACAATTGGAGCTCCTTTTGGGGAAAACCTGGTCTTATGAGACGAGACAGCATTCATCCCACTTTGGATGGTGCTTCTCATTTATCTAACAATCTGGCATCTTTTTTATCCAAATTTCCAAAACCATGACTACTCAGAGTTGGGACCAGGAAGCAGAGTCGCAGTCTTACACGCCTCTCTGCAGCTCCTCTTCATCCGCCACCCCTCAGCTTAGCCCCTGTCTTCCCCATCAGAGAATCGTTGTCTGCTCCCTCCAAAGTAAATAAAAATATAATGTATAAGCATCCCAAAGTGATAAAGCAAAATATTGGTAAAACTCAAATTAAACATAAAGCCTCTAAACTGAATGATTTAGCCTCTGTTCCTCCTCATAATTTAAAAATTAAATGTGGTTTATTAAATATTAGGTCTCTAACTCCCAAGTCTCTGTTAGTCCATGATCTGTTAATTGATCATCAGATTGATTTAATTTCCCTTACAGAGACTTGGTTAGGGCAAGAGGATTATGTTGGTTTAAATCAATCAACTCCCTCTGGTTATTTAAACTGTCAAAATCCTAGAAGTTCTGGTCGTGGAGGAGGAGTAGCAACAATTTACCATTCCAAATTACTAGTTAATGTAAAGCAAAAAACATGTTATAATTCCTTTGAGGGCCTGGTCCTCAGTGTTGGGCACTTTAGCAATTTCAGGTTAAACCCAATTTTATTTGCCATAGTTTATTGTCCCCCATCAACCTATTGAGAATTTTTATCCGAATTTGCTGATTTCTTAGCTGATTTAGTGCTGAAATCTGATAGAATAATTATAGTAGGGGACTTTAATATACATGTGGATGTAGATAGTGACTGCCTTAATGTGGCTTTTAATTCAATATTAGACTCGATTGGGTTTTCTCAGAAAGTAGGAAATTCTACTCATTACCTCCACCATACATTGGACCTTGTTCTGACATATGGCATAGAAATAGAAAATCTGGTAGTGTCTCCTCATAACCCTGTACTGTCAGACCATTGTCTGTTAACCTTTGATTTTACTATTTCTGACTATTTGGCTCCTAAAGAAAAATATTATCACAGTAGATGCCTCTCAGATGATGCTGTTTCCAAATTTATGCAGATTGTTTCCTCTATGCCATGTGTCAACACAACGGAAATAAGCTATAGACAGCTTGCTCCTTCTGTAATTGATAACATGGTGGATAGTGTTTCAGCTTCTCTGCATCAGGCTCTAGACTTGGTGGCCCCCTTAAAAAGAAAAAGTCTAATCAGAGATTTTTAACTCCTTGGTTCAACACAGAAACTCGTAGCTTAAAACAGAAGACTCGTCAATTAGAAAGAAAATGGTGCTCTACTAATTTAGATGAAATCTATTTAGCTTGGAGAAATCATCTTTTAATTTATAAAAAATCTCTTAGAAAAGCTAGAACGAGTTATTACTCTGCATTAATAGAAGAGAACAAGAATAATCCCAGGTTTCTTTTCAGTACTGTAGCCAGGTTGACAAAGAGTCAGGACTCTGTCAATCCTAGCATCCCCTTAGAGCTTACTAGTCAGGACTTTATGAACTTTTTCAATAATAAAATTTCATCCTTCAGAGATAAAATCAATCAGATTCTTCCCACAGTTAACTTAAATACTGTAACTATTACAACTCCTTCTATTGATGTCTGTCTTGATGAGTTTACTCCAATCGACCTTTGTGAGTTAGACAAAATAGTTTCCTCATCCAAACCTTCAACTTGTCTTTTAGACCCTATTCCTACCAGGTTATTTAAAGAAGTCTTCCCACTTATTGGTAGCTTTATTCTTCATATAATCAATTCTTCATTAACTTTAGGCCATGTACCGCAGGCTTTTAAAACGGCTGTAATTAAACCCTTACTCAAAAAGCCAACGCTAGATCCAGGAGCTTTAGCTAACTATAGACCAATTTCTAATCTCCCTTTCATTTCAAAAATCTTAGAAAGAGTTGTTGCTACGCAATTATTTGACCACCTGCAGGGAAATGGTTTACTTGAAGAGTTTCAATCTGGGTTTAGAATCCATCATAGTACTGAAACAGCCTTAGCGAAGGTCACTAACGACCTCCTCATTGCATCTGATAATGGACTAGTTTCTGTACTTGTCCTTTTAGATCTTAGTGCAGCTTTTGATACTATTGATCATAATATTCTACTTGATAGATTAGAACACTATGCTGGACTTAATGGAACTTCGTTGCAGTGGTTTAGATCTTATTTATCTGATAGGTTCCAGTTTGTTCATGTAAATGATGAGTTTTCTTTTAGCTCAAAGCTTAGTCATGGAGTTCCACAGGGATCTGTGCTAGGCCCTACTCTTTTTAGTTTATATATGCTTCCGTTAGGCAACATTATTAGAAAGCACTGTATACATTTTCATTGTTATGCAGATGACACACAATTATACCTGTCAATGAAGCCAGATGATACTAATCAATTAGCCAAGTTAGAAGCCTGTCTTAAGGAAATTAAAGCTTGGATGACTTGTAATTTCCTGCTATTAAATTCAGATAAGACTGAAGTCATTCTTGTTGGTCCAAAAAACCTTAGAAATTCCTTTCCAAATCAAACTTTCAGTTTGGATGCAGTTACTCTTTCTCTTAATAGCTCTGTGAGGAACCTTGGAGTTATTTTTGATCAGGATTTGTCCTTCAATTCACATATTAAATTTGTTTCTAAGACTGCCTTCTATCATTTGCGTAATATTGCCAAGATTAGGAGCATCTTATCTCAGAGTGATGCTGAGAAGCTGATCCACGCTTTTGTTAGCTCGAGATTAGATTATTGTAATTCTTTATTATCAGGCTGTCCTAAAACATCTTTAAAAAGTCTTCAGCTGATCCAAAATGCTGCAGCAAGAGTTTTAACAGGTACTAGAAAGAGAGATCATATCTCTCCGGTTCTGGCCTCCCTTCATTGGCTTCCCATAGAGTTTAGAATTAAGTTTAAAATCCTTCTTCTTACTTACAAAGCTTTAAACAATCAGGCTCCTGTTTATTTAAAAGATCTGATACTACCGTATCATCCTAACAGAGCACTACGCTCCCAAAATGCAGGATTACTTGTAATACCTAGAATCTCCAAAAGTACAATGGGAGGCAGAGCCTTCAGTTATCAAGCTCCTCTCCTGTGGAATCAGCTGCCAATCTGGATTCGGGAGTCAGACTCGATCTCTGTTTTTAAGAATAGGGCTAAAACCTACCTTTTTGATATAGCCTACAATTAGGGAGGGATCATGTGTTTCTGAACCGTCCCTTGGTTATGCTGCTAATAGGTTTAGTCAGCCGGGGGACCTCCAGTAATGCACTGGGCCTCACTCCTTTCCTCACTCTCAATGAAATATTTTTTTTTTGCTGGTCATTAACATTTGTTTGTTCTCTCCCATAGATTGAGTCCCCATCGTGCTGTTTGCTCTCTACATGTCTGTTCTTTTCTTCTTCTCTATCCCCTCACCCCCCAGCCAGTCGCAGCAGATGACTGCCCCTCCCTGAGCCTGGTTCTGCTGGAGGTTTCTTCCTGTTAAAAGGGAGTTTTTCCTCTCCACCGTCGCCAAGTGCTTGCTCACAGGGGATCGCCTGATTGCTGGGGTCTTTCTGCAACTGTGGGGGTCCCCCCTACAGTTGATAGTGCTATGAGATGACTGTTGTTGTGAAATGGCGCTATATAAATAAAGTTGAATTGAATTGAATTGAATCTGGAAGCTGTTATTGCCAACAAAGGCTTTTCTACTAAATATTAAATGAATTTCACCAAGAATGTTCAATACTTATCCCCTGTGTCATTCCACTTTCTTAAATAGAACTTTTGTGAACACAGTTGCCTTGATTTCTTTGTATGTATGGATTACTTGGGTTGTTACTGATATCTGGTGAAAATCTCAGGTCAATGGCTCCATCAGAAACATGTTTGATGAGAAAAATGTTGACATGTTCAAGATTTATTTTCCCCACTGCAACTACTGTAACTTATTTCTATTGTTTCATTTGAGAGAGCAGTCACAGTCTAAAGTTTTGTTTCTTTGATTTTATTTATTCTTAGTGTTAATCTATGTGATAACCTTTGAATCAGATGTTTTTTGTGGGCTTTGATCATTACCTTCAGTGAGCGAGACTGTTTCCTGGTGTTTTTTGAAGAGTGGAACTTCAGCCACTAGGAAAAAGTGAAATTTATAATTTCATTCTAACAGATAGACATAAACCCACTTGTTAAATAAAGGTTTAGAGATAAGTATTTGAAATGGATATAACACTGTATGGTCTTTTAAGATAAGATAAGATAAGATAAGCCTTTATTAGACCCACAATGGGGAAATTCCAGGATTGCAACAGCACAGGGATAGCAACACTCAGAACAACAATCAGAAGGCAAGAAAAAACAAGAACAGCTAGTAAACATATGTACATATTACTACATATATATACTGTATATATATATATAGACACACAGTGCGGAGCATTATGGTTGGTGAATGTGCAGCAGAAAGTCTAAGCTCTCTCCGCGGATGCGGCAGGCCAGCTGGAAGTCTTTGGGCATAATGATCACCTTCTTAGCGAAGAAGAGACCCACCAGGTAGGCCTCGCTGGCCTCCTGCAGAGCCATGACGGCGAAGCTCAGGAAGCGCAGGTCGGTCTTGAAGTCCTGAGCGATCTCCCTCACCAGGCGCTGGAAGGGCAGCTTACGGATGAGCAGCTTCGTGGATTTCTGGTAGCGACGGATCTCTCTCAGAGCCATGGGCCTGTAACGGTGAGGCTTCTTCACTCCGCCGGTGGCCGGATCGCTTTTCCGAGCAGCCTTGGTGGCTAGCTGCTTCCTGGGGGGCTTTTTCCTCCAGTAGATTTTACGGGCGGTCTGCTTGGTTCTTGCCATCGCTCTTTAAGGTGGCTAAGTTAAGGACATGACTGGACAAGTTGGTCTGTCTGCTGCTTAGGGTTGACAGCTGTGAATTTAGGACTTTTTCCACCACCGGAGTGGTAGCCTAGTGGTACAGCATCCGCTCCACGGTGGGGAGGTAATGGATTCAAGTCTCGGCCGGGTCATACCACACACCATATAAAAAAATGGTAGTTACCCCCTTCTAGCTTGGTGGTCAGCATAATATGCTGTCAACAATGTATGTTTGATGTATGGACATCAATGTATGCTAGGATGGATGGGTGTTAATGTTGATATGTACAGAATACAGTTAATTGTTTACTTGTGGTCTTAAATGTGGTAATTTGTATATAATTCACATGGGTGTATTTATGGAAAAGAGGAGATGGAATTAATAAGTGTTCACTTCTTCCTTCTCCCTTTTGAACACTGTATACTGTTACTTTATTGCATTTGTCATTTTTTTGTTTTTGTTATACTTTTTTGTTCGAAATAAAGTATCTATCTATCTATCTATCTATCTAAGGAAGCCCCTTTTAAAGATGATGTACAAGAAAGCCCGCAAACAGTTTGGTGAAGACAAGCAGATTAAGGACATGGATTATTGCAACCATGTCCTGTGGTCTGATGAGACCAAGATAAACTTATTTAGTTCAGTTGGTGTTAAGGATGTGTGGCGGCAACCAGGTGAGGAGTACATATAGAGGCTAAGCCAATGCTTGAAGCCCCTGAGATGCTGTGAGCGGGAAAATTTGATTGGCACGCTGATTAAACTTGACGTTATAAAATTAGTGTCCAAGACGTCCAATACATTTAAAAACACTAACATTATTCCAAATTAACATTAAAAATAAAGTTCCTTATGATAAAATTTCCCTTACGACACAAACATGTCTTGCCGTCTCAGCGGTCAGAAACTTTTTCCTTTCCTGGTAGAACACCTGCCCGGACAATGACTGGTTCCCATTTATACAATTGGGCTTCATTGGCTCCTACATACCAGCCCCTAATTGGTACATAACAATTCAACAACAACAAAAAATAATAAAGAAGCCAATTACCATTCATTCCACATCACATGATTCAATAAAGTTTACACCTCGGGCATTAAACAGAGTTAGTTATTGGTCTTTCAATGATGTTTTAGTTGTGCTATAGAAAATATTAGACCCCCTTTATCTGAAAACACCTCCAACCTTTCCAAGAGGCCAAAAACCATGTGATGATAAAAAATCCATAACTAGGACAACCTTGCCCACAGCTAAATCTTTCTGGTTTCACTTCTGTCGCCCCTGGAGCAATGGCAGATATTCTCGAACCCATTTTTCCAAATCAGATCAGCAATGTAATGAACTTGTCTCCTTTGATGTTTCACATGCATGTGAGATGGTTCAACAAATTGTGGAGCCAAAGCTGGTTTTGTTTTTAGTAGAAATGGAAGATTTGGTGTAAGGGATTCTAGATCATTTGGATCACCCGGATGCTTTGTTATTGGGTGATCATTCAGTATAGTATCGTTCCCACACATGACTACATGGAGTCCATCCTCACTGCGATCAGAAAAACAATGTATTTGACTGTATATAGGCTCACTGCAGTCCCTTGGTTTTATGCATCTGTCCACAATAAATGACGTTAGTAAATTAATATCTTGCAACCACATTTGCTACAACTTTGAAATATGTGGAGGCGAGACATCATCCCATCAATAACTTCTCAGACAAAGTTCTTGATGTAGCATCTTAGTAAACAAAGTTACTGATGTCAAAAATCCCAAACAACTGTATACAAAGCTAATAGTTAACATTTCTTGTCTGGTAGGAGCATGCAATTTTAACTCAATCTTTAGTATTTGTCGCTGACTGTAGTGAATAATGACCAATTCCACTTCCATCAACTCTTTCAAAGTCAGCATACAACTCCTGGTTATTGCCACCTTTGTCTTTCCACTTTACCGATCTGTCCATTTGAGGCCTCCAAACACCTTTTCTTATGACTGGCTACCAGCAACATTTCCTTTAGCCCAAGAAAACAGGCTGCTGACTGTATAGGTCTTTTCCAGTCCAAAGAATAGATGAGATCAGTGGAGTTAAATGAATTGCCAGCAACAAAATTCACTAAGATGTCCCTTTTGACTTCTGGATCTTCAAATTTATCTACAATATTGTGGGGGCATGATGTTGGACTTCTCCACCCAAGGAACAATGGACCGAAAGAGGAGGTGTCACCAGGGTATCAGACAGGACAGTAAGGACTATGCGCCTCCCAGGGAGAGGAGTAAATGCCGGAGCCGCAGGGAGAAGAAGGGTATGAGAGCGGCGCCGGCGTTATGTCATGTTAATGTGCCACACATGCTTTGTTCTAAACATAATGTATGATGGTTGAAAGTTCTGGGTCTCAATGCATGGTATTAAAGATATAAAAGAGGAATGCAAGGACCTGGGATCCTTTTTGCTTTAAGTTATGTTGGAGAAAGAATAAAGTTTCTGTGTCGTCTAGCTCGTTGCCTCACCTGCCTCCTTTCTCCACATTGGTGACCATAAGACATACCGTGGAAAGCAAACCGCGCACCACCCCGGAGACTGCCTGAAGGGAGAGCACCAGCGTCGCATGCATGGTCTCAGTCGAGCTCCCGGGCTTCTGGTTTCACAACTCGACCGCGTGGTTCTTGCACATAGAAGCTCAGTTTGCACTCCGCAGGATAACAACAGACGATACCAGGTATTACTATGTGGTCGCTGCACTGGATGCATGCGCCACGCAACATGTGACGAGCCTGCTCCAGGAGCCGCCAACTCAAGAAAAATATGAAGCACTCAAAAGGATGCTTCTCCAGCGCTATACCCTTTCTGACAGTGAGAGGGCAGAGAGACTCCTAGAGCATGTTGGCACTGAGGGGGAAGGACGATGAATCTTTCCTGTTTGTCCACTTGTTCCTCAGGAACCTACCGGTTACAGCGAGGGCGATCCTGGCCAACTCACCACGGCTGGTTGCTAAAGACTACCGCGCCCTGGCTCAGGAAGTGGACCGCATCATTCTGTCAACCAGAACTCTCAGCGTGCACACAGTGGCACCGGCATCATTAAGGGACTCCAGCGAGGTCAAGGAGCCATTCATGGTAGTAGCCGGGACGGACACCAGAAGACGAAGGAACGGGGCGATCTGTTTTTATCATCACCATCTCGGCTCGAATGTCCAACGCTGCCTGGTGCCATGCCAATTCAAGAAGCCAGGAACACAACACGTTCGGAATTCAGTGGCAGCTGCAACTGATGGTGACAGGAACAAACTGCTTTATGTCACGGACACACGTTTGGGGAGACAGTTTTTGGTGGACTCCGGCTCCCAGAAGAGCCTCATCCTGCCGGTCAACACAGACAGGGTGGCAGGACACAGCGGTCCCGAGCTCACAGCCACCAACAGATCCACCATCAGGACATTTGGAGAGCGGACACTGATGATATGCTTACACGGATGCAACTTTCAGTGGGACTTTGTGATAGCTGCATGTTCTGGCCCCATTTTAGTTGCAGATTTTTTATGTGCTTATGGGTTTTTAGTCGATGTTGCTAATAGGAGATTAGTGGATGCTGTCTCTTTTACCTCACTGCCCTGTACAGCTCGGGGAGCTGGGCCGACAATACTGGCTAACGTTATAGCTCCGGGGGGTAAGTAACAACATTTGCTTGCACAGTTCCCAGCACTCACGGTCCTGACTTTTTCGGCTACGGTAACGAGACATGAGGTGGAGCACTTTATAACGACAAAAGGCCCGCTGGTGTTCGTGAGACTTCGGCGCTTGGACGCAGCTAAACTGGCCAGCACACGAGAGGAGTTGCCAACTTAGAGCAGTTGGGCATTTTCAGGTGCTCCAACAACCCGTGGGCATCCCCACTACACATGGTGCCTAAAGCCGATGGGTTTTGGTGACTGTGCGGCAATTTCCGGCACTTGAATAACGCCACAGAACATGATCCTTATCCCATTCCGTACATCCAGGATTTTTCCATGCACCTGGCCGGGGCACATGTTTTTTCCAAAGTGGATCTGGTCCATGGATACCATCAGGTCCCGGTGCACACGGAAGACATTCCAAAAACAGCAGTAATAGCTCCTTTTGGCCTTTTCGAGTTTTCACGCATGCCGTTCGGATTAAAAGGCTTTCCAGAGGATGATGGACACAGTGCTTTGTGACTTGTCCTTCGTTTTTCTCTACTTAGACAACATTCTGTTAGCTAACACGCCCAAGGAGGAGCACATCACCCATCTCAAGATGGTTTTCCAGAGGTTGGAGGCACACGGGCTGATAGTTAACCTGGCGAAGTGCCAGTCCAGTGTGCCAGAGATTGATTTTTTTGGGCCACCACATTTCGCCAGAGGGCGCAACTAAGATACCGGATAAGGTGTGCGCTGGACGTTCCGTGCCCGCAGACTGTGAGATCACTACAGGAGTTTTTGGTAATGGTTAATTTTTATAACTGTTTCCTTCCCCGGGCAGCCCAGCTGATGCAGCTGTTGTATGCTGCGCTTAAAAAAAAAAGAAGCCCAGAGAAGCCATCGACTGCACTCCTGAGCAAGTCCAGGCTTTTACTAACGCCAAAACAGCACTTGCGGATGCCACGTTGTTAGCCCACCCGGATCTGTCTGCACAGATAGCACTCACTACGAACGCATCTGATGTTGCCATAGGGGCAGTGGTGGAGCAGTACATCTCAGGTTTGTGGTAGCTGCTTGCATTTTTCAGCCAAACTTTGCGCAAAAACAAATGCAAATACAACACGTTCATTAGGGAATTGCTGGCTCGCCACCTGGCAACATGGCCATTTCCAATTTTGGTTAGAGGGCCGCGAGTTCGTGGACCATAAGCCACTGATGTACGCGATGGCCAAGGTCTCGGTACTGTGGTCGGCCTGGCAGCAACGGCATTTGACCATGATTTTGGAGTTTACTACCGACATTCAATACGTCACCAGTAAGCTCAACGTCATGCCCGATTGTCTGTCGCACGCGTTAGTCTCCCCGGTCTGCATAGGAATAAATTTCCTCACGATGGCCGCGGGGCAAACCACGGACACAGACATTTGTGCACTCCAGTCTGCGCCTATTGGGTTAAGGCTGGAGAGCAGGGTGGTGCAAGAACGGTGCCCACCCTTGCTTTGCGACGTCTCCACCAGCCGCCCGCCATGGTGGTTCCGAGCTCTTGGCGCCATCGCGTTTTTGAGTCAGTCCACTCCCTTTCGCATCTGGGAGTGCACGCTTCGGTGAAACTAGTGGGGACAAAATTCGTCTGGTCGTGCTTGTGCAAGGACGTGAAGAAGTAGGCTGCAGCTTGTATCACTTGCCAGCGGGCCAAAGTGCACAAGCACACCAGAGCCCCCCTCAAGCCATTCCAAATCCTGGCCAGGAGGTTTGACCACGTCCACGTGGATTTGGTGGGACCCTTCCCTCCGTTGCAAGGTTTTACTCACCTCTTAACAATTGTGGACCGCACCATGCACTGGCCTGAAGTGGTCCCACTGCCTTCTACCATGTCCACAGAAGTTGCTTGTGCTTTTTTGTCAGCTTGGTTTGCACGGTTCAGATCCCCGTCGGACATGACTTTGGACGGGGGTCCACAATTCATTTCGGAACTCTGGTCCACGATGGCTTATAGCCTGGGGGTCAAAATTCACGGCACTACTGTGTACAACCCCCAGGCTAACGGGTTATGCGAGCGTTTTCATAGGTTGCTTAAAGCAGCGCTGAGAGCTTCGCTCAAGGATGCAAATTGGGTCGACCGCCTGCCCTGGGTTCTTTTAAGGGTTGCGCTCCTCACCTAAGGAGGATTTGGCAGCCTCCCCCACAGAACTCGTTTTTTCTCAGCCGCTGCAGATCCCAGAGTTTTAATCAGAAAACCCCGCACCAGAGGCTGATACGCCCGTGCAATTTTTGCACAGTACAGGGGCTTTTTAATGTACCGGGGCCGGCCCACCATTGTATTCCCCACACCTTCATCCCAAAAAGCTTGCAGAATGCCAATTTTGTTTTTGTCAGGCACGATGCGCATCGGACCCCGCTGCCCCCCCCCCCGTACGACGGACCATTCATTGTGTTGAAACCTGGGACGAAGCATTTTGTGTAAGACTTGGGGGGACGTAGGCAGACCGTCTGCATCGACAGGCTGAAGTCTACTTTTGTGTTGTCAGCAGGTGGTGTTGGCTCAAGCTCCCCGGCGCGGACGCCCACTGTTGGGGGCTCCACAAGTTGGTGGTCCCTCGACAGGGACCTGTGCTCGCGAAGCTGATGTGTTTTCTCCCCCTCCCTTTTTCCCTCCACAGACTGATGTGCCCTCCTGTACACCCCGCCAGCAGGGCGGGTTGACTGGATCGGTGATCCCCCACTACAGCCCCTATGAGCGCCAGCTCAATCCCAAAGGGGTGGGAGGGAAGGGGCTGTGTGGGGGCATGGTGCTGTGGTGTTGGACTTCTCCACCCAGGGAACAATGGACCCAAAGAGGAGGTGTCACCGGGGGATATCAGATGGGACAGTCAGGACTATGCGCCCCCTGGGGAGAGGGGTAAATGCTGGAGCCGCTGGGAGAAGAAGGGTGTGAGAGCGGCGCCGGCATTATATCATGTTAATGTGCCACACAGGCTTTGTTCTAAACATAATGTATGATGGTCGGAAGTTCCAGGTCTTGATGCATGGTATTAAAGATATAAAAGAGGAATGCACAGAGACCAGGGATCGTTTTTGCTGCAAGTTATGTTGGAGAAAGAATAAAACTTCTGTGTCGTCCAGCTTGTTTCCTCGCCTTCCTCCTTTCTCCACAATATCACAGCTTTAATTTGTTGGCCCTTTCTCCTTAGATTTCCAAGGAAAAGTAGGACCACTGAAGCAACCATTGTTTAGTCAGATGCTCTCATTCCTCTTGAAACAACATCAGCAAAGTTCTCTTTAGACCCAACATGCCTCCATAGAGACTAGCTTGCTACCTCTCCAATGGCAGAAACCCTATTTGTCACTGCAAGATTGTTTGGCAACAGAAAATCTGGATTATCAATGGGTAATTTTAAACAATACTCATCTTGTTTTATTGATGATTCCATGATTTGCATAAATTTTATGTCCTCTCTAGACATTTCTTTCTCCTCCGAGGTCTTCTCATTGAAATCATCACCCTGACTGGGGGTACCCAGCAGTGGACAGTGATGGGGAGGCACTTTCAGACTGGGCATCCAGAAATGACCTCGCTTTGATATACGACCCCAAACAAAGAGGAACCTTCCACTCTGCTAGGTGGAAGAAGGACTATTCTCCTGACCTGTGTTGGGTCAGCTCTTTGAATGGGGAGTCATATCCTACACAGATCCTCATTCTTGATGATTTTCCACACAGCCAACACCGGCCCCTGCTTGTACACATTGGCCTACAACTTCCAGTCATAAACAGCCCAAGGAAGATGCGCTGGAACTTCCGCAAAGCCAACTGGAAGAAATTCAGTGAAACTCTGGACCGGAGCGTTGTTACCATCCCACTCCACACCATCACTGTAGATGAAGCATACAACCGCTTCTGCAGCGCAATCTTCAAGGCTGCCCATACTGCAATCCCACGAGGCTACCGACCCCTCTATGTCCCATGTTTGGACGGAGAAAGGGCTGCCCTCCTACAATCCTATCAAACATCAGGGGACCCAGAGATAGCAGACCATCTCATTGAATCGCTAAATACAGCCCGGCGAAAGAAATGGGAGGAGACAGTTGCTGACCAGAGCTTTACCCACTCTAGCAGGAAATGTTGGAGCCTCATCCATCGCCTAGGAGCTGCACAGAAGCCCCCTAGCCAAAGCCGAGTATCCGTCACACCCAACCAAGTTGCATCCCACCTACTGACTATCGCCAAAGCACCCCAAGACAAAGACACCAGAAGAGCAGTTACAACTGAGCTAAAAAAACACCAAAAAATGCCTGTAGAGGAAACGAACCCTGAACCCTTCGAGGCTGCTGAACTGGAGAAAGTCCTACAGGGCCTGAAATGTGGAAAGGCAGCAGGATACGATAACATCTTCCCAGAATTCATGAAAAATCTTGGCCCCCGAGCCCTAACCTGGTTGACACAATTCTACACAAGGATCACACAAACAAACTCGATCCCAAAGAAATGGCGGACAGCAAAGGTCATTGCCATCCCAAAACCTGGCAAAGACCACAAACTACCAGCAAGCTACCGCCCAATCTCCCTACTCAGCGTTCCTTACAAAATCATGGAGCGCCTAATACTGCAACGCATTTCCCCAGAAATAGAGGATATTCTAAGTGTGGATCAAGCAGGTTTCCGCAAGGACCGCAGTACAGGAGAACAAGTACTGGCCCTAACCACCTTCATCGAAAATGGCTTCGAGAGCAGACTGAAGACAGGGGCTGTGTTTCTCGATCTTTCAGCCGCCTATGATACGGTCTGGCACAAAGGCCTCCTCCTGAAACTTATAAAGGCGATCCCTGCTTGGGCAACAGCAATTATAAAAACCCTGCTGACCAACCGAAGGTTCAGAGTCCACCTCAGTCAGAACACAAGTGCATGGAGAATGCAGAAAAACGGACTCCCACAAGGCTCAGTTCTAGCTCCAACTCTGTTCAACCTCTACATAAACGACCTGCCTACTACAAAATCCCGCAAATTCATCTATGCAGATGACATCTGTTTGGCATTTCAAGCACCAAACTTTGAACCACTGGAACGGGTGCTCACGGAAGATCTTGCCAAACTGGACCAGTTCTGCAAAATCTGGCGCCTAAAACCAAGCCCAGCAAAAACCGTCTCCAGTGTATTCCATCTCCACAATGCAAAAGCTGCCAGAGAACTAAACATCCACCTGAGCGGACTCAAGCTTAAGCATGCCCCAAATCCAACTTACCTTGGAGTGACCCTTGATAGGACCTTATCGTTCAAGGAACATCTAAAGGGGACGGCTGCTAAGGTGAAGGTACGAAACAACCTGCTCTGCAAGCTCGCTGGTGCAAAATGGGGGGCGGCAGTCTCCACCCTGCGCACCTCAGCACTGGCCCTTTCATACTCTGTAGCAGAATATTGTGCCCCTGTCTGGTCCAGGTCATCTTACACACACCATGTAGACACCCAGCTCAACTCAACCATGAGAACTATAACTGGAACAATCTGCTCAACACCACTCCCCTGGCTCTCTGTACTGTCAAACATAGCCCCTCCACACATCCGGCGAGCAGCATTAACTCAAAGGATGCTCCAAAAAGTTAAAGATTTTCCTCACTTGCCAATCCATGCAGATATCTACACCCCACCTACTGCCCGACTTTCATCCAGACTGCCGATTTGGAAAAACCCTCCCCCAGCTGACTTTACCATCCAGACAGCTTGGCAAGAGGAATGGGAGACCAAGGAGGTCCCAAACAAACAGCTGGTGATAAACCCCAACCAACAGGTCCCGGGCACCAACCTCCCAAGGAGACAGTGGTCTACACTCAATCGCTTCAGGACTGGACATGGCCCCTGCTTGGCCAGCCTTCACAGATGGGGCAGTAGCCCTAGCCCACTGTGCGCATGTGGAGAGGAGCAAACAATGGAACACATCATAGAGGTTTGCCCGCTCCAAAGACTGGAAGGAGGATTACACACCCTCCATACAGCAAACCAGGAGGCAACTGCTTGGCTTAAGGACTTTGCATTCGCTAAATAAATAAATAAATAATTGAAATCATGATTATTCAACTTGATTTTGGAGACTGAAATCGTATTAACTGCAGCAGATGAAAGTCCCACATCATGACTGCCGTTTTCCTTTACAGGACCATTGACAACCCATCCCAATACTGTCCTTACAGCATATGGGCCATCTCCACAGCTGTTGACAATTTCCCAGGGTTCCAATAACTTGGGAGCATTGGTACGTATCAACAAGTCAGCATTAGCATTGATATTTGAGATGTGAATCTTTGACAAGGCGATTTTTTCATATCTGCTGCTGTAGCAATGCAGTCTGAAGTAACTAGCATTTGCTTTTGAGTGAGAATAAACTAAAGAGGCAAAGAAAAGATTTCTTCTTCTTCTTCTTCTTCTTCTTCTTCTTCTTCTTCTTCTTCTTCTTCTTCTTCTTCTTCTTCTTCTTCTTCTTCTTCTTCTTCTGCTTCTCCTCCTCCTCCTCCTCCTCCTCCTCCTCCTCCTCCTCCTCCTCCTCCTCCTCCTCCTCCGTGGATCATTTGCCTCCAGTTTCTCTTTAACACCAACCCTCTCCATGTCCTCCTTCACGACAACCATGAATTTTCTCTGTGGTCTTCCTCTTCCAGCCCAGCAGAACCCTCAGGTGTGGGAAAGCATAACTGCCCCCTCATCCCGATTCATGCTGTCTTTTCCCCACTTCCTGATTTCTATGGCCTCCTTGATCCAGCATTTGTATCTGTTACTCTCCGATCCTATGATTTTTGCATTATCCCAGTCCATGATATGATTATTTCACACCTGGGACTACATTCTCCAGAGACCATCAGACGGCAGAAAGCAGGCCGGCCTGGTGGATCTGACAGTTCTGCTGGGCTGGCCCCACCTACAAAAGTCAGCTGATAAATGGTACCTCGCAGCAATCAGCTGACACTTCTGTTGGAGACTGCAGTGAACAGTCGAAACATGTAAAGAAAAGAAAAGAAGGTAAAAACATCTCCTTTCTATTTTTGTCTTTAATAAGAGCAAAGGGCTAATAATTAAAAGAAGACAAAATGAACCTACTCAAGCTATCTCCATACCTCCACAGGTAAGATGAGATAAGATAAGATAAGCCTTTATTAGTCCCACAATGGGGAAATTCCAGGATTGCAACAGCGCAGGGATAGCAACATTCAGAGCAACAATCAGAAGGCAAGAGAAAAAAAAAAAGAAACAAGAGCAGCAAGTATACAGGTTCAGGTTCAGGTTACTTTATTTGTACCCGTAGGTAGATTTGTTTTGCAGTTGGTGACATCCATATTTACAAGCCACTAATTACATTCAACATAGACACAAACACAGGCACACATCTTACAAAATAGGTAAATATAAGATAAGAGATAAGATAAGATAAGATAAGCCTTTATTAGTCCCACAATGGGGAAATTCCAGGATTGCAACAGCATAGGGATAGCAACACTCAGAGCAACAATCAGAAGGCAAGAAAAAACAACATCTAGTAAACATATGTCCATATTACTATAAATGTATATATATAGACACACAGTGCAGAGCATTATGGCTGGTGAATGTGCAGCAGAAAGTCTAAGCTCTCTCTCCGCGGATGCAGCGGGCCAGCTGGAAGTCTTTGGGCATGATGGTGACCCCCTTAGCGAAGAAGAGACCCACCAGGTGGGCCTCGCTGGTCTCCTGCAGAGCCATGACGGCGAAGCTCAGGAAACGCAGGACGGTCTTGAAGTCCTGAGCGATCTCCCTCACCAGGCGCTGGACGGGCAGCTTACGGATGAGCAGCTCCGTGGATTTCTGGTAGCGACGGATCTCTCTCAGAGCCACGGGCCTGTGACGGCGAGGCCTCTTCACTCTGCCGGTGGCCAGAGCGCATATAGAATATGTACATATACGTATGTATATATATATATATGAAGAATATATGAAGAATATGTATGTATATATGTACATATAGAATATGTACAATATAATTTTATAGCTAATTTTATACATATGTACATATAAACATAAATATATATATATAGACACAGTGCGGCGCATTGTAGCTAGATGGAATAAATATGTAAATAGGTATGTAATCTGGGCCAACTGTCTTTCCATTCTTCATCCTCTTCAAAGCTTCCGTCACTTCTGCCTTGCTAATCCTCGGGACTTCTGTTATGTCGTAATAACAGGAGACCTGAGCCAAGCAACGGACTGAACTTTATTGAGATTCACATTCAATATACATACTGGCCGTAGCCTGCCTAATGTCACCACATGACTGGCTGGTGTTGGCTACGGCAAGCCCCAAAGGTCAAATCCTTATACAACATTTCCTCCCCTTTACAAAAACGTGAAAGCACCATAAAGAACACATATATACAAAATGGACCACCCCCCCCCCCCCCCATTAAATTTAGCAAGATAAACCCCTTAGAGCACATGCGATATAGACAGGTTTGTTTGTTTGTTTTTTACATTGCCTTTGCCTTTTTTTTTTTTTTTTTTTTTTGCAACACACAGAATAACGATGCTAGCCAGCTAAATGGGCACCAGGGTAGACTGCCAGGGTACCCTCCCATTTTTGGGCAGATTATTCTGCCGCCCATTCCCAATACGCTTCAGCTAAAGCTACTTTAAATACAAAGTCATCAAGGTATTTGGACCTCTGATGCATCCTCGCCGAGCACCTGACCAGAGGAGGACCTGCTCCAGGCTCCTTTGGCCGCACCTGAGACTCCCCAACACCCCCAACAGATGAGTCCCAACCCTCATCAGTCCACTCTGCCGCAGCTCCCGGACCCTGTGCACGCAACGACTTCCTGAGTCGGCTGGAATGCCACCGTGACCCGTCCTAGAGCTCAAACGTGTCCCGGCCCCGCTGCCTCATCATCTGTATTAGCCCCATCCAGAAAGGCTGCAGTTTATGCATGCGGTTGGGATGCTTAATCCAGACCCAGTCTGACACATCGAGTCCATGGGCCTTCACCCTGTGCTTTCTGTCGAAACGTCATTTCATCTTCTGCTGTTGGGCGACGACCCAGTCTTGTGGAGAGTCTGTGCTTCATGGAGGGGAGGTTGTGGAGGGGTCTCAGTCATCCAGGGGCAGGTGGAATTCACATCCCAGCATGAGTTTTGCTGGAGAGCACTCTGTTGTGGCGTGGGCCATTGCCCTGTAGTGGAAGAGTGTGCTCTGGAGGGCGTCAGGGAACCTGAAGCCGTCCTCCAAATGGGCTCTCAGACCATTTTTTAGAGTCTTGTTAACTCCCACCCAGGCTGGGGGGTGATGGGGTAGAGAAGATGAAAAGAACAGACATGTAGAGAGCAAACAGCACGATGGGGACTCAATCTATGGGAGAAAACAAACAGATGTTAATGACCAACAAAAACCAAAATATTTCATTGAGCGTGAAGAAAGGAGTGAGGCCCAGTGCATTATTGGAGGTCCCCCGGCTGACTAAACCTATTAGCAGCATAACTAAGGGAGGGTTCAGAAACACATGATCTCTCCCTAATTGTAGGCTATATAAAAAAGGAAGGTTTTAACCCTATTCTTAAAAACAGAGATCGAGTCTGACTCCCGAATCCAGATTGGCAGCTGGTTCCACAGGAGAGAAGCTTGATAAATGAAGGCTCTGCCTCCCATTGTAGTTTTGGAGATTCTAGGTATTACAAGTAATCCAGTATTTTGGGAGCGTAGTGCTCTGTTAGGATAATAGGGTAATATCAGATCTTTTAAATAAAAATTGGCCTGATTGTTAAGAGCTTTGTAAGTGAGAAGAAAGATTTTAACCCCTTGCACTCCGGTCAATTTCCCTAAAAACGCCAAAAAATAATGTTCCCAAAGTAAATTGAAAGCTGTTCTTCAACCCTTTGCAGCATCTTCATGGGGTTGGTCTCATTTAAAAGAAAACACTTTGAATTTTTTGGCAAAAAAACCATAATCTCTCTAAGTGCTCCGGCCACTGAGTTACCGTCATCTAAACATAGTGAACTTGAAGAAAATAAATTTGGCCTGGGTGTTTTTTTGGATACAAATGCTTGCAAATAACACACAGCTTCAGATCAGGGCTGGAAAATGCAACAGAAATGTAGAACCAAGTGTTATCCAGCTGAGGTCCAAATTTTGTAACGATACCACAAAAAATGAATATATTACACAGCTTTTTCCTCAGGTTGTTCCCAGGCGTTTTGGAACTGTGCCAAATTGTGCCAAATGGCACAGTTTGGAAAAACGTCTGTAACTTTTGAATGATTCAATATAGAAGCTTCATTTTGGGCTCTAATGAAAGGTCACACTCAGGGCTGTGTCTGTGTGTGTGTGTGGGGGGGGGGGGGTTTGCCCACTACAGAGGATGGACATCGGCCATTGCTACATGACGGATTAGCCTCATGTGGGATGTGAGACAGCAGCTCAGTCACCGCGGCTCCCCCCCCCCCTCACTACAGAAGAATAGCGGGGGGGGGCGCTGTTCACGGTCTGGACGCGACGAACAAACCGTGTACCGCGGCGCACGAAGTCTGAAGTTCGTACGTCGCGGTACACGGTTGTAATTTACCGTTGTAATTTACCGATCGGTCAAAAGTCATTTTGGATTACAATTTTCAGGAATAAAGAATAATTTAGCTTATAACACCTTACCTCTTCACAGCAGTGTCCTGGCGAACTTCTCTTCCCCATTGTCAGACGAACGCGACGCTGGTCCGCTTGTGGTTCTGGTCTCGCGACCCGATCAAAACATAATTCCATTATTGCGGTTTTGTGCTTCCATGATTGCGGTTTTTGGCAAACAATTTTTCAAAACAAATAACAGTAGTAATTAAAAAAAGACTGGCGAAGGCGTGTGTGTCACTCAGCCTTCGTCGTCAGCCTCCGTCGGTCTATGACCATGGAAGAAATCATAACGTCTACTCTGCTGGAACAAAAACAAAATAAGCACCGTCTGTGGCCAAACATGCCGATGCGCGAATGGCACTCCCTGTCACACAGGTTGCATTTGTGGATGGTCTCCGTGCTGCTGGGTCTGTGGGGTTCTTCCTGCGGGTCCTTTATTGATCCGCTGCAGCAGTCAGTCTTCACCCACCCTTAAAAAAAACAGCTCGCGAACTTCTCTGCTTCAATTGGCTCACTGCATTCACAGCGTTGGTAGGCAGGTCCTTCTTGCTAGGTTTTCAGTCATTGGTTCTTCAAGGTTTCAGAAACCCAATTCAAGGCTCTTATTAGTCGAATGAGAGGTCAATCAGATGAACTAATCTGTTCGCGGCTGTGTCTGCAGCTTTTATTTTCAGTGCGCGCTTGGACGCCATCACCACCTACATCACCATCTCCATCATGCGTCCTAGAGCGCACGAGGGCGCACGAGAGCGCCCTCGTGCGCTCTAGGACGCAGAGACTTGCCCGTCCGCGGTACAACAGAGTGCAAGAGGTTAAACTTAATTCTAAACTCTATGGGAAGCCAGTGAAGGGAGGCCAGAGCCGGAGAGATGTGATCTCTCTTTCTAGTACCTGTTAAAACTCTTGCTGCAGCATTTTGGATCAGCTGAAGACTTTTAAGAGATGCTTTAGGACAACCTGATAATAAAGAGTTACAATAATCTAATCTAGAGCTAGCAAAAGCATAGATCAGTTTCTCAGCATCACTCTGAGACAAGATGCTCCTAATCTTGACAGTATTATGCAAATAATAGAAGGCAGTCTTAGAAACGAATTTAATATGTGAATTGAAAAACAGATCTTGATCAAAAATAACTCCAAGGTTCCTCACAGAACTATTAAGAGAAAGCGTAACCGCATCCAAACTAAGAGTTTGATTTGGAAAGGTATTTCTAAGATTTTTTGGACCAACAAGAATGACTTCAGTCTTATCTGAATTTAATAGGAGGAAATTACAAGTCATCCAAGCTTTGATTTCTTTAAGACTGTCATGGTGCAGTCCTCGCGGACTGCAAATGAAACACTATAGGCCACCGATGAGTTTGCATAATTTATTAACAAAAGACAAATGACAAAATAATGAGCAAATAATGAGGGTAAAACACATAATAACTAAGACTACGACTAAGAGAAAAGAAGATCAGACTCTCAGCGAATACACTTACTGTGAGAAGACACAAATCATAAATCTAGGATTAGAGGATGTTTGATGAGGAATGTTTGACGAGGTCGCAGCCCGGAGTAACCTAAGCTGCTCCCTTAAGTAGGGCTAGGGAGGAAACAGCTGATGAGGCAGCCATCAACTCAATGCAATTCAGCTGTCAGGGGAGCTCAGCTCTGACAGCCGAAAGCCCCTCTGAGAGCTGTCACAATAAAAGCTCAGAGAGCCACAGGGAATACACACCAGATGGGAGGAAAATACTGCATGACCCAAGCGTGGACGATATCGGCACTCAGACCATGAGAGTTCTCCCCCCCAAACGGTGCACTCTGGGCGCCGCAAGACATCCAAGCCTCCCCCCCACCCACCCAAAAGGCCCACCCAGGGTGGGAGGATGGGGGAAAAAAGGCCAGGAGGTCGAGAACCAGGAAAAAAAAAACCTTCAACACAAGGAACTGGAACAAAAAGTAACAAGGGCGAATACAAAAAAAAACGCAATGCACAGGTGGAAAAACAGTACAATAAATGCAAATAACAGGAATACCAAGTATATAAACCAAGCTACACAGGCCCAGAAGAAAATAAAATGGCAACCACATAACATCCCTCAAACAGAGGAAGGAAGAGAGAAAGAAAAAAAAACACGAATACACGAATACATAGACTAATATAGTACAAATAACAAAAAACCAGAGCGACCCTAATATTTCAGAGGAGAGGAGAAAACAAAACAGGGATGACGGTAGGCAGAGCACAATAACACAACAATCAATTCTGGTGGTCTACCTGCGTCCAGCGTCCAGATCGCTGGCAGGGGGAAAAGGATGAGTTCTGGTGACCTACCCCAGTCCCAGGCCCGGAGAAACAGTACCTCTGGCGGCCGGACCAGGTCGCCAAGCAGAAAGTTCAGTTTGTCGGGTGGCCAACAAAGAACGCTAACCCGACGAAACAGTTTCCCAGGTGGCCGACCCCCGTCATCAGGCCACCAGGACCACAGGAGAGAGTTCGGAGGCGGCCTCCCTATCACGAGGAGCAGCAAAGGAGAGCCGAGCCGATTACAGAGAATCCCCGCGGCACCCGATGGAGGGGAAAAAGGAAACGGAAAAAACGAGGGACCAGTCCAGCTATGATCAGCGGAGGATCTGCAGCTCCACCTCCGAACTTCACTAGAATAGGCACTGTTCTCCTGTCAGATCCCAAGTGAGCCCGAGCTGCATCCACGGTGGACGCCGACTGGGTCAGAACAGCACCAGGGATGACCTCCAACCCCAAGCCCGGAACCTCCAGAACAGAGACCAGGACTGACTCATCACCAGCGACCCTGGGAGAAGGCTCAGGAGAGGGAAAAGAACCGGAATCAGGATCACCAGCAGCGACAGAACCCGGCGAGACAAGCTTGGATGCAGTGGACGGCTGCACCCAGCTCGTCTCCCCGAGAGACAGGCAAAAATGCTCCAGAGTAGAAAGGAGTAAGACAAACTAGAGCACTTGCCTGATCTCGAGTTCTGTCGCCGTCCAGGACTTCGGCGATCTGGGTTCAGGACGTAGAAGGACCTCCTCTGGCTCCCACTTGGCTACGGTGGGCTCCGCAACCGGCATGATGGTCTCCACAGTCTGAGGACTTTCCAACGCTGACGTCCATGCTGACAACCCGCACGGCGTGGTGGCAGGAGGTCCTCGACCTGCTGGGTCGAACCGCTTCTCCATGGAGACCCGGGGATGCTTTGTTGTTGGCGCAGGCCCCAATCTGCAGTCCGCCCTCCTCCTCTGCCCATGACGTGGCTGCGGTTGAACTAGGCTCTCCAGGCCCGCAAGCTCCCTCCTCATCCGGCGGCATAGTCCTGGCGCCAAGGAACGCTCAGGGGAAGGAGACACAAAGGTGGCAGGTTCATAATTAACTTCTGCAGCAGGTGGAGGGAGCTCAGGGAACTGTGAACCCTGAACTCCACCCCCAGGAATCAAACAAGGCAATTCACACTGTGAAGGAAAAGAATGAAGAGACACTTGCCTGAGCCGCTGAGGGCTGATGGAACCTGCTGCAGTGGACTTGGTTCTTCCCTTCCCCCACTGGATGGAGACGGAGGACCCCCCCGGGAAGACGAAGAGGAGCCTCTCGCACCGGATCAGGAATGGAGGCAGCCGGAGACGGACTCGTGAGGCTCACAGCAGCTGGGAGAAGCATCGAGGAGGAGGGAGAAACAGCCGAGGCGAACTGGGAACGAGGAGCTGACGAAACAGAGGGGACAGATGACCAGGAGGCGGAGGCGACTGTCTTACTCTTCTGACGAGACATGGAGGCTGCAGCTGGCTGGAAGACAGAGTTCGTGTGGCTACCCGGAACTGGATCTGGACGGGGTTCTCGCTGAGGCTTGCAATCAGCATGGTGATGACATTTTCCGGCAGAGGCGAAGGTGAGATTAGGAAAATGCCACTCCTGCGCAGCAACAGAGGCAAGCAGGTCAGCATATTGAGGGTAATCATACAGTTCCGGATTCCTCTTCGCCAGCCTGACCGCCGCCGTCACGTTTCATAATCTGTGTAGGATGGAAGGTGGAGTGAGCTGCAGCCACTCGGTCCCGGATGGAAGTCGCTGTCAGCTGTAAATCCTCTGAGGGAATCCCGACTGACGTCTGACTGCGTGGGGAATGACCCCTTGATGGTGCGAACTTCTGGACTGGATGAGGGACAGGAATGGGATCCCGAAGCAAGGAGCAAGGATGCCTCCTCTTCGGCTTCCTGCCGTAGTTTCCCTCCAGCCCACGGAGCTTCTCCCGTTGAGCAGAGATGTCCGCCATCCTCGCTGTGATCTCAGGGTGGTTGGCGTAGCAAGGATTGCGGTTAATAGTAGCCTCAGTGACGTCCGGGTACCAGCGCGAGCCACTGGGGACGGGATGACTACGAGCGTTGCAGAGGATCCCATCGATCTCGATGAGAGCCATGACTAGCTCGTAGCCTAAACTCATGGCGTAGCCCTTAGGTGGTGACGCCATTTCCCAGTACACTGGTACGCTGAACAGGGAAAACTACAAGTCCAAATAAAGCAAAACCCATGGTGACCGGCGTCTCATTCTGGCTGTGACCTACTGTCATGGTGCGGTCCTCGCGGACCGCAAATGAAACACTATAGGCCACCAATGAGTTTGCATAATTTATTAACAAAAGACAAATGACAAAATAATGAGCCACGGGGGGCAAAACACACAATAACTAAGACTACGACTAAGGGAAAAGAAGAACAGACTCTCAGCGAATACACTTACTGTGAGAAGGCACAAATCGTGAATCTAGGACGAGAGGATGTTTGACGAGGAATGTTCGACGAGGTCACAGCCCGGAGTAACCTAAGCTGCTCCCTTAAGTAGGGCTAGGGATGAAACAGCTGATGAGGCAGTCATCAACTCAATGCAATTCAGCTGTCAGGGGAGCTCAGCTCTGACAGCTGGAAGCCACTCTGAGAGCTGTCACAATAAAAGTTCGGAAAGCCACAGGGAACACACACCAGATGGGAGGAAAATACTGCATGATCCGAGCGCGGACGATATCGGCACTCAGACCATGACAAAGACAGGCTTCTAACTTGGCTAATTGATTGCTATCATCTGGCTTCACTGACAGGTATAATTGTGTGTCATCTGCATAACCATGAAAATGTACACAGTGCTTTCTGATAATGTTACCCAACGGAAGCATATATAAACTAAAAAGAGTAGGGCCTAGCACAGATCCTCTGTGGAACTCCATGACTGAGCTTTGAGTTGAAAGAAAACTCATTACTAACATGAACAAACTGGAACCTATCAGATAAATAAGATCTAAACCACTGCAACGAAGTTCCATTAAGTCCAACATAGTGTTCTAATCTATCAAGTAAAATACTATGATTGATAATATCAAAAGCTGCACTAAGGTCTAAAAGGACAAGTACAGAAACAAGTCCATTGTCAGATGTGATAAGAGGTCATTAGTGACCTTCACTAAGGCTGTTTCAGTACTATGATGGATTCTAAACCCAGACTAAAACTCTTCAAATAAACCATTTCCCTGCAAGTGGTCAAATAATTGCATAGCGACAACTCTTTCTCAGATTTTTGAAATGAAAGCCAGATTAGAGATTAGAGATCTATACTATAGACCAATAGTTAGCTAACTATACACTTCTATAACTAGCAGTATGTTTAGCTAACTATAGACTCTACAATTAGCTAAAACTCCTAGATCCAGCGTTGGCTTTTTGAGTAAGGGTTTAATTACATCAGTTTTAAGAGCCTGTGGTACATGGCCTAATGTTAATGAAGACTTGATTACTTGAAGAACAGAGATACCAGTAAATGGGAAGACTTCTTTAAATAACCTGGTAGGAATAGGGTCTAAAATACAAGTTGAAGGCTTGGATGAGGAAATTATTTTATCTAACTCTAAAAGGTCAATTGGAGTAAACTCATCCAAACACTGGCTTCGTCTCGGGGCTAAACTCAAAGCCCCGGTTGGTACTTCTCACACTCAGTGTGTGCCCTGGACCTTGGTTGGACCAGCTAGCAATCATCGTCGGTCTGCCAGACAGGGTTGCGCCTCTTCTCTTCCCCTGCTCCTGGAAAATAAATTCAACATCTTTTCTCTGGAGGATTTTCCCCACCTGGATGCTGGCCGTCCGCCCGTGGCCGCCCCTCATCCTCCTTCCTCTCCCTCAGTGGCAGCTCAGGTCCGCAAACCCCGGACTAAGACTACTCTAGGTGTGCCAAATTACACACCAGCTCCAAATAGAAGAGAACGCATCACCCCGCCTTGACAACAACAACACCCTCGACAAAATTATTCTCCACGTCAGAATCCACAGACTAACCCCCCCCCCCCCCCCGATGACACTGGTAATTGGTGAATCGATTATAAGGAACGTCAGAAGCAGGTACTGTACCACTAGATTTTTTCTTCGGGCGAGAGTCTCTGACATTGAGGCTCTTATCCCTGACCTGCTAAATGAATTCCCCCACGTTCAAACTGTCATAGTACATGTTGGATGCAATAACATCCCAGATGAAGCATCAGAGATTTTAAAGAGTGACTTCAGGAGCCTTCTGTCCACTCGTATGAACTGTGGCAGATGTGCGTTTATCTCTGGGCCTTTGGCACCTCTCAGACGAGGCTGCAATTATTTTAGCAGAACTCTTCGTCTTAATATTTGGTTGTGTTTTACTTGTCCTATTTTTAACATTGGTTTTGTAGACAATTTTAACTTGTTTTGGAACCGCCCATCACTTATGAGGCCTGATGGCATCCACCCAAATAGACTTGGTGCACGTGTTTTAAGAGACAATCTGTTCTATTCCATTCAGTGTTTTTTGGTACAGTGACTGAAACTTGGTGTGTTTACTCACTCTGAAGCTCTTGGGTCTGTCAATCAGCCCTTTTTGGGTTCTCTTTCCACTTCCCATATTAATCCCATCAAACCAAATAATCCTCACTGTTTGGTTCAGTCTTCGATTTATAACCCTACAGAGATTGTGTCTGTCTCCTGTTATCCAAAATATCATAACCCAACACAAATACAACACAACCTGATAAATACACGTCTTTCTGCAGCTCCTCCTCATCCATCATCCCCCAACTTTGCCCCTGTCTTCTCCCTTAGAGAACCTTTCTCTGCTCCCTCCAAAGTTAATAAAAAAATTAATAAAAATAGAATGCATAAACATCCCAAAGTGATTAAACAAAATATTGGTAAAATTTAAATCAGACCTCAAGTCTCTAAATTTAATAATTTAGCCCCTGTTCCTCCCCAAAATTTAAAAATTAAATGTGATCTTGTGGAAGATGTGAAAATGACGAGGCAGCGTTATTTCTCAGAGTCAGCTTTATTCACATCTCCATGATTTCAAAGCAGAAAAAGAAGAGAGGGAAACAGTAAACTTTCGTCTTTAAATATCAGGGACTTCACACCTCATAGATCACATGTCCCACAGACCCCCCTGCATAACAAAGACAGTCACAATGCATTTCACCACCTTGCATAATAAAGACAGTCACAATGCATTTCCCTCCATGATATCACTTCCATTGTCTCCCATGCATCCTTTAATCGACCCCCCACAGTCTCCAGCCTTGCATAACAAGGCTAAGATCCCTGCCTTTGTTCTGACCTAAAATGCGAGTCACAGAACCGGTCCAACAGGTCCATTGAGTGTTCACCACACAAGCCCCCCCCCCCCCAGCATTTTAGAAAACAGAACAACAAGAAAATAACCACACGCATGCCGTGATAGCATCAATACGCATCAGTCCACATGCTGGATAGGCTTCACCCTCCTGCCGAATCTGCTGTAGCTGGGGTTCACCGTCTCTGCGGTGCTGTCACGCTGGGGGTTTGCCGTCTGGGGGCGGAAACCCTTTGTCAGTCTCTGTGGGTGTTCTGGGGAAACATTACTTTGGGAAACATTACTGTGTGAAACCCTCCGTGGTGGTCTACCTCGCCGTGGGGCCTTTGCCAACAGCACTTCCTCCTCTGCCACCACAAAAGTGGGTTTAAGTCTGTCTATGCCAATTTTCTCTTTCCTACCCCCCAAATCTAGCAAAAACTGCTTGTCCCCTGTTTCTAGCACTCTGAATGGCCCGTCATAAGGCAGTCGCAGTGGGGTTCGATGCGCATCGTGTCTAACAAAAACAAACTCTGCGTTCTTCAAAGTTTTAGGCACAAAAATGCGCGGAAAACTGTGGTGCGCGGGGCCGGGCAGCGTGCTTGATTCTATGTTACTCCGCAGCAGCTGAAACAGGGAGGCGTTTGGCGCAGGGTTATCTGGGAGAAACTCCCTAGGCAGCCGAAGTGGCTGCGCAAACACGAGCTCCGCTGGTGAGGCTTCTAGATCCTCTTTAGGTGCAGAACGCAACCCCAATAACACCCATGGTAACTTGTCAACCCAATTTGTATCCGTCAGTGACGCTCTGAGAGCCGCTTTCAATGACCTATGAAAACGTTTGCATAACCCGTTAGCCTGCGGATTGTACGCGGTTGTGCGGTGAATTGTGACACCCAGGCTGCGGGCCATTGTCGACCAAAGCTCGGAAACAAATTGAGGGCCCCTGTCGGACGTAATGTCCGACGGAACGCCGAAGCGTGCCACCCAAGCTGTTAAAAACGCGCGCGAGACTTCCTCGGCCGTGGTTGATACCAGCGGGACCACTTCAGGCCAGCGCGTGGTGCGGTCCACCATTGTCAGAAGATGTGTGTACCCCTGTGACAGTGGGAGGGGTCCCACGAGGTCCACTTGAACGTGATTGAACCTCTTGGCCGGAATGTGAAACGGTTCCAAAGGAGCCCTCGTGTGCCTGTGTACTTTGGCTCGTTGACACGCCGTGCAGGCTGCTGCCCACTCTTTGACCTGTTTGCGGAAGCTCGGCCAAACAAATTTCTCTCCCACCATTTTGACCGACGCGCGCACTCCAGGGTACGCCAAAGAATGAACCGAGTCAAAAACACGGCGGTGCCACGCGGCTGGTACTACTGGACGCGGCCGTCCAGTGGAGACATCGCAGATTGGGGGGGCATACCGTCTTGCAGCACCCTGCTCTCCAGCCTTAACCCTGTTGGTCCAGACTGGAGCACGCGCACGTCCGCGTCATTAACCTGCTCTGCGGCCATGGCTGCATAATCTAACACTACGCTGACTGGGGCTGCCACAGCGCGTGAGAGGCAATCTGCCACTACATTAAGTTTGCCCGCCACATGTTGAATATCAGTGGTAAACTCTGATATCGCGGCCAGCTGTCTCTGCTGCCGGCCTGACCACGGTTCCGAGACCTTGGCCATCGCGAATGTTAGCGGTTTGTAATCAACGAACGCGGTGAAAGCGCGTCCTTCCAGCCAGAACTGAAAGTGGCGGATGGCCAAATGGAGAGCGAGCAGCTCCCTGTCGAACGTGCTGTATTTACGTTCGCTATCGCACAAGGTCGTGCTGAAAAAGGCGAGGGGCTGCCAAACCCCGGCTACGTGTTCCTCCACGACCGCCCCATGGCCACATCTGACGCGTCAGGAGTGAGCGCTATGCGGGCCGTTGGGTCTGGGTGTGCCAACAACGCAGCCTTTGCCAAGGCTGCTTTCACCTCCGAGAACGCTTGGTCCCGCTCCGGGGACCACTCGATCTTATCCACAGGTTTCTTTTTTTTGAGCGCGGCATATAGCGGCTGCATGAGCTGCGCTGCACGGGGGAGAAAACGGTTATAAAAATTCACCATTCCCAAAAACTCCTGCAACGCCCTGACTGTCTGCGGCCGGGGAAAATCTGCCACAGCGCGCACTTTGTCAGGCAGCGGGACTGCTCCTTTGGGGGAGACGCGGTGTCCTAAAAAATCAATCTGCGCCACCCCGAACTGACATTTCGCTGGGTTGATTATTAACCCGTGATCTCCCAACCTTCGGAAAACTGTGGCCAGGAGTTTTTCGTGTTCGTCTTCGGACGCGCTGGCTACTAAAATATCGTCCAGGTAGACTAACACGAAAGGGAGATCGCGAAGCACCGCGTCCATCATGCGTTGGAACGTCTGAGCAGCCCCTTTAAGTCCAAATGGCATGCGTAAAAACTCGAATAAACCAAATGGAGTTATTACCGCTGTTTTGGGTATGTCCTCCGCGCGCACTGGGACTTGGTGGTAACCGCGGACCAAGTCTATTTTAGAAAATATGCGCGCCCCTGCCAAATGAACCGAAAAATCTTGGATATGTGGGATTGGGTAGCGGTCGTGCGCTGTAGCGTTGTTCAGCCTGCGAAAATCCCCGCAAGGGCGCCATGATCCGTCAGCTTTCGGGACCATATGTAGGGGGGAAGCCCACGGACTGTTTGAACGTCGGATAATGCCCAACCTCTCCAGGTTGGCGAACTTCTCGCGCGCTATGGCTAGTGTAACTGCGTCTAAGCGCCGAGCTTTTGCAAAAACGGGCGGTCCGGTAGTGGTAATAAAATGCTCCACCCCGTGCTTAGCGACTGTTGCCGAAAATGTGGGGACCGTGAGTGCTGGGAACTGAGTGAGCAGTGTGTGGAACTTACCGCCTGCTGTTGTGACGTTGGCTTGTGCTGTAGGCGGGGCCACTCGTGCTGTACAGGGGATAGAATCAAAAGAAAGTGCATTAACCAGACGCTTGTTAGCGAGATCAACCAACAACCCATGTGAGCACAAAAAACCAGCCCCCAGCATATTGAAATTTACTGTTGCTACAACAAAAGTCCACTCATATGCACGGCCGTGTAGAGACAGAAGCAGAGTCTTCTCACCAAAGGTCTTAATCTCCGAGCCGTTCGCCGCTGTCACCAGGAGACTTCCGGAACCCACCAGTCTGTCCGCGTAGGAAGGTGTGATGAAACTCAACTGGGAGCCTGTGTCGACGAGGAACTGCCTCCCGGAGCATGCGTCCGACAAGTAGAGCAGCTTGTTCTCTTCCCCGAGGGCCGCAGCTTCTACCGACCCCCGGTCTTGGCGTTTCCCGAACGCCCAAACTGGCACGGCGGTACACACTTGCGTGCCCTCTCTGCGAAGCGGCGATGGTAGAAACAAAAGACGTCCAGTCCACGCTCCCTGGCCCTTGCCGCCGTCGTCGTCGGTGAGTCTGGCACTGCTGCCTCTGGCCTCCTGTCGTCTGTGGTCGTCGCGCCGAGTTCCGCTGCAGCGGCTGTGGCTGCGCGCCGCTTGGTGGCGTTGACAATCCACTGTGCCTCTCGGCCCAGCGCGCGGTAGTCCCGTAGGGCCAACAGTGGCGAACTGGCCAGAACCGCTCTCGCTGCTGACGGTAGAGTCCTGAGGAAAAGGTGGGTGAAAATGAAGTGATCATCGTCAGAGTCTTTCAACCTCAACAACTTCTCCATCAGGCTCGCGGGCATGTCGTTTTCCCCCTCCGTCAGCGCCAGGAGCCTCTCTGCTCGCTCCTCCGCCGAGGGGGTGAATTGCTGGATGAGTGCAGCCTTCAACGCGTCGTATTTGTCGCTCTCCGGCAGCTGGTCGATCAGGCTCTCCACATGCTGGGCTGTGTTGTTGTCCAGCTTTGCGACTATGTGGTAGAATTTCATGACATCTACCAATATCCCCCGGAGGTTGAACTGCGCCTCAACTGCGTTGAACCAGGAGCGCGGATTGTTCTGCCAGAAGTCTGGTAGCTGGACTGCAGCGGCATTCGCTTGGCTGGGGGCTCCTGACGCGGCTGGCCTGGGGGAATTTCTTTCTTCCATGATACGTCTTAGGGTCACCAGTGTGGAAGATGTGAAAATGACAAGGCAGCGTTATTTCTCAGAGTCAGCTTTATTCACATCTCCATCATTTCAAAGCAGAAAAAGAAGAGAGTGAAACAGTAAACTCTCGTCTTTAAATATCAGGGACTTCACACCTCATAGATCACATGTCCCACAGACCCCCCTGCATAACAAAGACAGTCACAATGCATTTCACCACCTTGCATAATAAAGACAGTCACAATGCATTTCCCTCCATGATATCACTTCCATTGTCTCCCATGCATCCTTTAATCGACCCCCCACAGTCTCCAGCCTTGCATAACAAGGCTAAGATCCCTGCCTTTGTTCTGACCTAAAATGCGAGTCACAGAACCGGTCCAACAGGTCCATTGAGCGTTCACCACAATCTATTAAATATTAGGTATCTAACTCCCAAGTCTTTTCTAGTCCATGATCTATTAATCGATCATCAGATCGATTTATTATCCCTCACAGAGACCTGGCTTGGGCAAGATGATTATTTGGTTTGAATGAATCAACTCCCACTGGTTATTTAAACTGTCATAACCCCAGAGGTTCTGGTCGTGGAGGTGGAGTGGCGGCAATTTTTCATTCTAAATTACTAGTTAATGTCAAGCAAAAATCATGTTTTAAGTCCTTTGAGTGCCTAGTCCTCAGTGTGGGGCATGTTGGCTATCTTGGCTTGAACCCACTTCTCTTTGCCATAGTTTACTGTCCTCCCTCGGCCTACTCAGAGTTTCTATCTGAATTTGCTGAATTTTTAGCTGATTTAGTGCTGAAATCAGATAGAATAATTATAGTAGGGGACTTTAATACACATGTTGATGTAGAGAGTGACTGTCTTAATAAGGCATACAGTTCAATCTTAGACTCAATGGGGTTTTCCCAGAAAGTAAAAAATTGGACCTTGTTTTAACTTATGGTATAGAAATAGAAACTCTGGTAGTGTCTCCTCATAATCCTGTACTGTCAGACCATTGTCTGTTAACCTTTGATTTCACTATTTCTGATTATTTGACTCCTAAAGAAAAATACTACTACAGCAGATGTCTTTCAGATGACGTTGTTACCAAATTTCTGCAGATTGTCTCCTCTCTACCATGGGTCAACACAACGGAAATAAAAGATGGAGAGCCTGCTCCTTTCGTAACTGATAGCATAGTAGATATTGTTACAGCCTCTCTGCATCAGACTCTAGATTTGGTAGCCCCTTTAAAAAAGAAAAAGTCTAACCAGATATTTCTAACCTCTTGGTTTAACTCAGAAACGCGTAGCTTTAAACAGAAGACTCATCAATTGGAAAGGAAATGGCGTTCTACTAATTTAGATGAAGAATTCTATTTAGCATGGAGAAATCATCTCTTAATTTATAAAAAATCTCTTAGAAAAGCTAGATCAAGTTATTATTCTGCATTAATAGAAGCGAATAAGAATAACCCCAGGTTTCTTTTCAATACTATAGCCAGGCTGACAAAGAGTCAGGACTCAGTCAATCCTCACATCCCTCCTGAGCTTTCTAGTCAGGACGTTCTGAACTTTTTCAATCATAAGGTTTTATCTATTAGAGATAAAATCTGTCAGATTCTTCCTACCGTAAACTCAAGTACATTAACTACTACAATTCCCTCAGTTGATATCTGTTTAGATAAGTTTACTCCAATCGGCCTCTTATAGTTGGATAAAATAATCTTCTCATCTAAACCTTCATCTTGCCTTTTGGACCCTATTCCTGCCAGGTTATTTAAAATTGTCTTCCCAATTATTGGTAGCCGTATTCTTCATATAATTAATTCTTCTTTAACTCTGGGTTATGTACCACTGGCTTTTGAAATTGCTGTAATTAATCCATTACTCAAAAAGCCGACGCTTGATCCAGGAGTTTTGGCTCTCGACCAATCTCTAATCTGCCTTTCATTTCAAAAATCTTGGAAAAAGTTGTTGCCGTGCAATTGTTTGACCACTTGCAGGGAGTTGGTTTGTTTGAGGATTTTCAATCTGGGTTCAGAGTCCATCACAGCACTGAAACTGCCTTAGTGAAGGTCACTAATGACCTCCTTATCGCATCTGATAATGGCCTTGTTTCTGTTCTTGTCCTTTTAGATCTTAGTGCAGCCTTTGACACTATCGATCATGCCATTCTACTTGATAGATTAGAACACTATGTTGGACTAAATGGAACTTCGCTGCAGTGGTTTAGATCTTATTTGTCCCATAGATTTCAGTTTTTTCACATCAGTGATGAGTTTTCTTCCAACTCTAAGCTCAGTCACGGAGTTCCACAGGGATCTGTGTTAGGCCCTACTCTTTTTAGTTTATATATGCTTCCGTTAGGCAATATCATTAGAAAGCACTGTATACATTTTCATTGTTACGCAGACGACACACAACTATACCTGTCAATGAAGCCCGATGATTGTAATCAATTCGCCAAGTTAGATGCCTATCTTAAGGATATCAAAGCCTGGATGACTTGTAATTTTCTGCTATTAAGCTCAGATAAGACTGAAGTCATTTGTTCTCTCCCACAGATTGAGTCCCCATCGTGGTGTTTGCGCTCTACATGTCTGTTCTTTTCATCTTCTCTGTCCCCTCACCCCCCAGCCAGTCGCAGCAGATGACTGCCCCTCCCTGAGCCTGGTTCTGCTGGAGGTTTCTTCCTGTTAAAAGGGAGTTTTTCCTCTCCACCGTCGCCAAGTGCTTGCTCACAGGGGATCGCCTGATTGCTGGGGTCTTTCTACAACTGTGGGGGTCCCCCCTACAGTTGAAAGTGCTATGAGATGACTGTTGTTGTGAAATGGCGCTATATAAATAAAGTTGAATTGAATTGAATTGGCCCAAAACACCTTAGAAATTCCTTTCCAAATCATGCTCTTAATTTAGATGCCGCCACTCTCACTCTGAATAGTTCTGTGAGGAACCTTGGAGTTATTTTTGATCAAGATCTGTCCTTTAATTCACATATTAAATTTGTTTCTAAGACTGCCCTCTATCATCTGTGCAATATTGCCAAGATTAGGAGCATCTTGTCTCTGAATGATGCTGAGAAACTGATCCACGCCCTTGTCAGCTCTTGATTAGCTTATGGTAATTCGTTATTATCAGGTTGTCCTAAAATATCCTTAAAAAATCTTCAGTTGATCCAAAATGCTGCTGCAAGAGTTCTAACTGGTTCTAGAAAAAGAGATCATATCTCCCCGGTTGTGTCCTCCCTTCACTGGCTTCCCATAGAGTTTAGAATTCTTTCATCTCTCCATCATATCAGTCAACTCTCTGCCTTTACCAGTCATAGTCCCTACATTTAATGTCCCTACTCTCACCTCCACACTTCTACCTTTCCTTTTCTCTCTCTCCCTCCTGACATGTCTTCCCCCTCTCCTCTTTCTCCATCTTCGACCAGCAGTAGCCCAATTTCCACCAGCACCCTGTCAGTTAACAGCATCAGTGGCGATCATTGTTAACCTGGGCCTCAGCCAGTCTGATATGAAAGTCTCATTCGTCATGATCTGCATGTTTGATTTTGCAAAGGTTTTACGTCGGATGCCCTTTCTGGCACAACCCTCCCCATTTACCCAGGCTTGGGACTGGTACTAGGAGTACACTGGTCTATGCACCCCCTGTGGCTGGGTTGTGGCTGGCAGAGCATAGATATAAAATATGTAAAAATAAATGGACTAATATTATAAAGATATTTAAAAAGGATTATTATAGTAAATTATTGGAAAATAATCAAAATAATATTAAGGGAACATGGAAGATATTAAACAGAATTATTAGAGATCTGTCCAGGGTGTACCCTGCCTCTCGCCCAAAGATGCTGGGATAGGCTTCAGCCCCCCCGCGACCCAAAAAGGATTAAGCGGAAGAAAATGGAAGGATGGACTAACCAATACTAGTTGTTCTGATTATTTCATTGTTGGTGGTAAAATAATTAATAATATGAATGAAGTAGTATATAGGTTTAATATTTTTTTTTGGAAGTGTTGGACCCAAACTGGCTGATCAAATAGATGACCGAAATCCTAGCTGAATGATTTTAAGGGCTGTGGATAAAAATGAAATTATAGATATTGTTACCAACTGTAAAAATAAAACATCTAAGGATTGGTATGATTTTGATCTGGAAAAAGTAATTGATTTTATTGTTGAACCATTAGAACTTCTCTTCAATTTGCCATTCAATATGGGTATATTTCCATGCAAAATGAAAAGTGCAAAAGTTATCCCAATTTATAAAGCAGGAGACAAGATTCAAAGATTTTATTTGTCAGTACTACTACACGTACAGAACATACAGGAGAACTGAAATGGCTTTTTTACTCTCTCTTCAGTGATGTGCACAATATAAAAAAAGAAAAAGGAATAAGGCTGGAAAAACAACAACAGCAGTCTATGTACAGTAATGCTACCCGTAGTGCAAATGGGGTTCCAAGGTTGTCATAGCCAGGAGCGGCACTGGGGTTAAGCTCCCAGTGCTCATAAAATGCTCCTTACGGCGTGCGTCTCGAAAAGCCTATGACAACTAAGTCCAACTCCTAGCCTGCCCGTGTGGTTTAGTCTCTAAGCCCGGCGGAACTGCTTTTACTAATAGGAGAAGGGGCGAGGGCGGATCTCTGGCGCCTTAAAACCAGATGCTTCGGGTAGATGTTGGCTCGTCAACCTGGGAAGGTAGCCCATCTAGGGAAAGGTAAACCCTGATTTCAAACCTCCGCTGCCTTGCGGCACACCCGGTCACGGGAAAGGCTTCGGGAGTCAACCCTGAGGAAAAATCCGGAGTTGGAGCCCCTAAGGCAGTTCTCTGTTGTGCTCAACATTGTTCTGGCATCTCCTTCGACGGCGCTGGTGCCAAACTGTAGCAGCCCTGCTGTTCCTTTGGATTCATCAGTGACGTGGAGAGGGGGGACATGCTGCATGGGCAACATCTTGTCCTCCATATCTTCCTGCCCAGGCTTGAATCCTACCAATGCCCAACGCTGGAAGGTAGAACACCGGATCACTGGAGAGGACACTCCAGCTTCGCCTTTGGCGTAGACAAAACACGGGGAATGACAGTTACCGGTTATAAGCCACCGCTCAATTGGCGTAGAGCGCGGCGCCAGGGGTTGTTCCCAACGGTGGGAGGGATCATCGGATCTCACTGGACAGCTACCGCTCGCCTCAAGCTGGGCAGCCCCCAGCCAATAAGGTGTTGTCCCGCCACAGCTTGCTTTCCTCATTGGGTGCATGGGGATGAGGAGAAGTCCGAACAGCAGGCTGAGAACCTTCGCACCAGGCAAGACAAAGAAACAAAAGAGATCAACTCTAAAACTGGGAAATTGGAACGTCCGCACTATGATGACAGGACTCGCTGCTAACCTCAAGGACATCAACAACACCAGGAAGACTGCCATCATCAATCATGAGCCGAAGAGACTGGGAGTGGATATCGCCACTCTCCAGGAAACACGGTTGGCTGACGCAGGCACACTGAGAGAGAAGGACTACACGTTCTACTGGCAGGGAAAGGGCAGTGACAAATACAGGGAACACGGAGTGGGCTTTGCAGTGAAGAACACCTTGCTGAAGATGGTGGAACCGGGCAGCAATGGCTCTGCATGACTCCTCACCCTCCGCCTGAACACCACTCAAGGCCCAGTCACCCTCGTCAGTGTGTATGCCCCAACACTGTCAGCCACACCAGAGGCAAAAGACGAGTTCTACGAGAATCTCGCAACAACTGTCAGGATCAACCTCAACTCTGAACAACTCACTCTCCTTGGAGACTTCAATGCCAGAGTGGGTGCTGACCACAACTCCTGGCCCTCCTGTCTTGGACCATTTGGTGTGGGCAGAATGAACAGCAATGGACAGCGGCTGCTCGAGTTCTGCACATATCACGATCTGTGCATCACAAACTCGTTCTTCAACGCCAAGCCCCAACACAATGTTTCCTGGCGACATCCGCGCTCAAAGCACTGGCACCAGCTGGACTTGATCCTGACCAGGCGCACCTCACTGAAGAACGTGCTAATCACCTGTTCGTTCCAGAGTGCAGATTGCGACACAGACCATTCATTGGTGTGTTGCAAGGTCAAGCTGCAGCTGAAGAAATTCCATTGTGCTAGACAGCCTGGAAAGGCACGGATTGACACCAGCAAGATGGCCCAACCAGAACTTGTTGAGCAGTTTGCCTCCACCTTTGAGAAGGAACTTGGTGTACCACAAGAAGGAGAATCTGCAAAGCAGAAGTGGGAAGAGCTGCGAAACACCATCCACCGCACAGCCTTGGCTACCTTTGGGAGGAAGACCTCGAAGTCACAGGACTGGTTTGTTGCCAAGTTGACCGAGATGACCCCCGTCATTGAAGCCAAGCGCTCAGCACTTGCTGAGTACAAGAAGTACCCAAAAGAGAAGAATCTCCAGATTCTCAGGGCTGCGAGAAGCAAAGTTCAGCAGACTGCTCGGCGCTGTGCCAACGAGTACTGGACTCAGCTCAGCCAAGACATTCAAACCGCTGCCATAACAGGGAACATCCGTGGTATGTACGATGGCATCAAGAAAGCACTTGGTCCGGCTCAGAGCAAGACAGCCCCCCTCAAATCCTCCACTGGGGAGATGATCACAGAAAAGAACAAGCAGATGGAGAGATGGGTGGAGCACTACTCCGACCTCTACTCCAGACAGAACACCGTGACACCGTCAGCCCTTGATGCTATCAACTGCCTGCCATCCATGGACGAACTTGACGCTGAACCAACCATCGACGAACTCAGCAAGGCCATTGATTGCTTGGCCGCTGGCAAGGCACCCGGCAACGACGGCATACCCCCCGACCTGATCAAGCACTGCAAGACCGCCCTACTGCTGCCATTGCATGACGTCCTCTGCCAGTGCTGGAAGGAAGGTGCCATACCACAGGACATGAGGGACGCCAAGATCATCACCCTCTACAAAAACAAAGGGGAGAGAAGCGACTGCAGCAACTACAGGGGCATCTCCCTCCTCAGTGTTGTTGGCAAAGTCTACGCACGAGTTGTTCTCGTTCGTCTACAGAAGCTTGCCGAACGTGTCTACCCCGAGTCTCAGTGTGGCTTCCACGCTGAGCGATCAACGGTAGACATGATATTCTCCATCCACCAACTCCAGGAGAAATGCAGAGAACAGAACATGCCCCTGTACGTCGCCTTCATTGACCTCACCAAAGCGTTCGATCTGGTCAGCAGAGAGGGCCTTTTCAAGATCCTGCCAAAGATAGGATGCCCACCAAAGTTGCAAAGCCTCATTGAATCGTTTCACACCAACATGCAGGGGATAGTGCAGCACGACGGCAACATCTCAGAGCCATTCAACATACGCAGCGGAGTGAAACAGGGCTGTGTACTTGCGCCAACCCTCTTTGGGATTTTCTTTGCTATGCTCCTGAGGCATGCCTTCAGCACAGCAACATAGGGAATCTACCTGCACACAAGATCTGATGGCAGGCTTTTCAACCTCGCCCGCCTGAAAGCCAGAACCAAAGTACGCGAGGCTCTAATCAGAGACATGCTGTTCGCAGACAACGCTGCAGTTGCAACCCACACACAGAAGGAGCTTCAGACCCTGATGGACCGCTTCTCCCAGGCATGCAAGGACTTCGGGCTTACCATCAGCCTGAAGAAGACTAACGTCTTGGCGCAAGGCACGGAAGCACCACCAACCATCACCATTGACGACTACGAGCTGGAGGTCGTGAATCAGTTCACGTACCTGGGGTCCATGATTAGCAACAAGCTCTCCCTTGATACAGAGATCGACAAGAGGATTGGAAAATCAGCCTTCACACTCGCTCGCCTCACCACACAAGTGTGGGAGAATCCCAAACTCTCTGTCAAGATGAAGATGGCAGTGTACAACGCCTGCGTCTTCAGCACACTGCTCTATGGGAGTGAGACGTGGACAACATACGCCCGGCAGGAAAAGAGACTGAACTCCTTCCACTTGCGCTGCATTCGCCACATCCTGGACATATCCTGGCAGGACAAAGTGCCCAACACAGAAGTTCTGTCCCGCGCCGGCCTTCCCTCCATGTTCACTCTACTCAGGCAGCGCAGGCTGTGCTGGCTAGGCCACGTTCACCGTATGGAGAATGGCAGAATCCCCAAAGACGTCCTCTACGGAGAACTGGCGACTGGCAGGAGAGACACTGGCCGCCCACAGCTGCGCTTTAGAGACGTCTGTAAGAGAGACATGAAGGCCCTGGAGATCAACACAGAGCGCTGGGAGGACCTTGCAACGGACCGCTCCAAATGGAGAGGCACCCTGACCAGACAGCTCAAGGCGGGGGAAGAGAGACTGCCTGCTGCAGCAAATGAAGAAAGGACCCGCAGGAAGAACCGCCACAGACCCAGCAGCACAGAGACCACCCACAAGTGCGACCTGTGTGACAGGGACTGCCATTCGCGCGTCAGCCTGTTCAGCCACAGGCGGTGCTGTTCCAGCAGAGTAGACGTTTAGGATTCTCTTCCATGGTCATCATAGACCGACGGAGGCTGACGACACGTGCAAATGGTGACAAAAGATAGACCCAGACCTCCCATAGTGCAAATAAAGATAAACGATAAATTATGAGACCCAGCACTCCTATATACAGAAAAAGTAGAGCAGTAATACTCATAGTTGCAAGTTTAACCTCTTGCGCTCCGTTGTACCGCGGGCGGGCAAGTCTCTGCGTCCTAGGGCGCAGGAAGGCGCACTCGTGCGTCCTCGTGCGCTCCCGGACGCATGGTCCTGATGGTGGTGATGTAGGTGGTGTTGGCGTCCAAGCGCCACTGAAAAAAAAAGCTGCAGACACAGCCGCGAACAGATTAGTTCATCTGATTGACCTCTCATTCGACTAATAAGAGCCTTGAATTGGGTTTCTGAAACCTTGAAGAACCAATGAATGAAAACCTAGGAAGGAGGACCCGCCTACTGTGAATGCAGGAGCCAATTGAAGCACAGAAGTTCGGGCTGGGTGAAGAGAGATTTACTGTTGCAGCAGATGGAAAAAAAAGGACGCTGGACGAACCTGCTACAGACCCAGCAGCATGGAGAACACCCACAAGTGGGACCTGCACTCATTCCAGCAGAATAGACGTTTAGGATTCTCTTCCGTCATCATAGACCGACGGAGGCCGACGACAAAGGTCGTAAATCATTCACCAAAACCGCAATATTTGAATTATGTTTTGACCGGGATCCATGAGCGGACCAGCGTCGCATTCGTCTGACAATGGGGAAGAGAAGTTCGCCAGGACTCTGCTGTTGTGAAGAGGTAAGGTGTTATAAGCTAAATTATTATTTCTCCCTGAAAATTGTAATCCAAAAATGACTTTTGACCAATCGGTAAATTACAACTGTACGCCGCACGAAGTGCGTGCGCCGCGATAAACGGTTCATTTGCCGTGTTCGGACCGTGAACGCCCCCCCTCCCCGCTGCAGAAGAGGAGCGGGGGGGGGGGGCGTTCACGGTCCAAACGCCCCCCGGTCCATGGGGGGAAGCCGCGCTGACTGCGCAGCGGTCGCCACATAGCCATATGAGTCTATTCCGTCATGTAGCGATGGCCGTCCTCTGTAGTGGGGGGGGACAACCCCACACACACACACACACAGTAGCGAGGGGGGGGAAGCTGCTGTGACAGCGTTGCTGTGGAAACATGCGACGAGTGTAATCCGTCATGTAGCGAGGGCCGAACTCCATCCTTTGTAGCGGGGGGGGGACAACCCCCCCACACACACACACACAGACACAGCCCTGAATGTGACCTTTCATTAGAGTCCAAAATGAAGATTCTACATTGAATTATTCAAAAGTTACAGACGTTTTTCCAAACTGTGCCATTTGGCACAATTTGGCACAGTTCCAAAACGCCTGGGAACAACCTGAGAACAAAGCTGTGTAATATATTCATTTTTTGTGGTATTGTTACAAAATTTGGACCTCAGCTGGATAACACTTGGTTCTACATTTCTGTTGCATTTTCCAGCCCGGATCTGAAGCTGTGTGTTATTTGCAAGCATTTGTATCCAAAAAAACACCCAGGCCAAATTTATTTTCTTCAAGTTCACTATGTTTAGATGACTGTAACTCAGTGGCCGGAGCACTTAGAGAGATCATGTTTTTTTTGCCAAAAAATTCAAAGTGTTTTCTTTTAAATGAGACCAACCCCATGAAGATGCTGCAAAGGGTTGAATAACAGCTTTCGATTTACTTTGGGCACATTATTTTTTGGTGTTTTTTGGAAAATTGGCCGGAGTGCAAGGGGTTAATGCAGTGGTGTAGGTGCAAACAGTGACAGATTGGACTGCATATGATCAGTGTTGCAATAACAGAAAGCAGCAGATATGGCATTTGTGCAAATAGTTGCTGTAAAATGCAGAGACATACAGCAGCAAATGTATTACTGTTTGTGTACTAGTCTTTCTATGCCAGCAGCTGAGGTAGTTATTGTGCAGGTGAGTGTGTTACAGTCCGGGGGGATGGGGAAGGGAGTGGACAGAGTTCAGGGTCCTGATGGCCTGATGAACAAAGCTGTTTGGCAGTCTTGTGGAGTGGGCCCGGAGGCTCCAGTACCTTTTCCCCAAGGGCAGGGGGCTGAAGAGTGAGTGTGAGGGGTGGAAGGTGTCGCCTGTAATATTAATATCTCTACAGGTGAGATGGGTGAGATAGATGTCCGAGAGGGGGGGCAGAGGGGCACCAATGATCTTGCTGGCTGCATTTACTGTGCATTGTAGTGTCTTCCGGCAGGAGGTAGTGCAGCTTCCATACCACCAGACAAACATCAGCTTACAAATTACATGCCTGTATCCCTACTTTCCCAGTCCTCTAAAATACTGGAAAAACTCTTTGTTGCAAAATTGGACTGTTTCATTGAAAAGCATAAGTTATTAATGGACAGTCAGTATTGGTTCTGGCCAAACAGATCAACATCAATGGCACTGATAGAGATGATTGAGGAAAATGCCAGTTCTATTGACAATAAGAAGCATGCTATGGGTGTTTTTATAGACTTGAAAAAAGCATTTGACTCAATAGATCATTATATTTTACTTCAAAAAAATTGGAGGACTATGGTACAAGAGGATAGTCTTAAATTGGCTTAGAAGTGACAGAAAGCAGAAGCGATTTTATGTTCATTTCCAAAATGTTCTGCTAGAAGACTCTTGGCTCTGTGGTATCTTTGCTCTGAAGGTAAATGTTGACAACTGTGAATCAGGTCTCTTGGCTGCCCCCTGGTGTACTGTTTCAGAAAATACAAACAGTCGCTCCAGTTTTATTTCATTTCAATGAACCTGTAACCATGTGACTATGATTCTTGGGGCAGGAGCATTATACCAAATTAATCATACCTGTGGATGCACACCTTATCTATGCCCCTTGCATTTACCCATTCTTCCTCTTTCTGTCCTCCTGGTCGGTGAGAGCTTATACCAGTCTGTTTAACATTGTGTTTTTGTGCTTTTTGGGCTTCCTCATCATGGGTACTCCATCACTGTGTCATAAAATTGTTGTGTTTTTCTGCTGAATAAGAGAAGGTTTACAGCAGCTGTGCAGCATGACGTGCACTGTCCTTGCCTGCTTAGATGTATGTAATATACACTTGCCTTCTTTCCAGCCGGAACTGTTAACATTTAGCAGCATGAGGTATGTATCCTGCCTCTTGCCCAAAGATTCTGGGATTGGCTCCAGCCCCCCCCGCGACCCAAAAAGAATTAAGCGGAAGAAGATAACTGAATGAATGAATGAATGAATGAATGAATGAATGAAAGGTATGTACTACCCTTACCTGCTTAAGGTTTGTGATGTATTTTTGTCCCTTCTCTTCAGGCAGAAAAACTGTTTGACAGCTTAATAGCACATGATATGCTTTGTGTGCTTGGGATATGTGATATATTTTGCCTTCGTCAAGCAGGAATTGTTTAACAATTTAACACCATGGTTATTACTATTATGGTTCTCGTCTTTGGAACAGCCTGCCAGAGAGCCTCAGGGCCGCAGCATCAATAGATGTTTTTAAGAATAGGCTCAAGACACACCTTTTTAATTTGGCTTTTAATAAACCTGTTTAACTATTATTGAAGTAGTCATTTATGTTCCATTGTCTTATGTTCTTCTTGGCGCCATTTGTTTTGAGATTTTCTCATCTTCTTACTGATGTGTTTAGTTCAGTTTTTAACCCCTTGCACTCCGGTCAATTTCCCTAAAAACGCCAAAAAATAATGTGCCCAAAGTAAATCGAAAGCTGTTCTTCAACCCTTTGCAGCATCTTCATGGGGTTGGTCTCATTTAAAAGAAAACACTTTGAATTTTTTGGCAAAAAAACATGATCTCTCTAAGTGCTCCGGCCACTGAGTTACAGTCATCTAAACATAGTGAACTTGAAGAAAATAAATTTGGCCTGGGTGTTTTTTTGGATACAAATGCTTGCAAATAACACAAAGCTTCAGATCCGGGCTGGAAAATGCAACAGAAATGTAGAACCAAGTGTTATCCAGCTGAGGTCCAAATTTTGTAACAATACCACAAAAAATGAATATATTACACAGCTTTTTCCTCAGGTAGTTCCCAGGCATTTTGGAACTGTGCCAAATTGTGCCAAATGGCACAGTTTGGAAAAACGTCTGTAACTTTTGAATAATTCAATATAGAAGCTTCATTTTGGACTCTAATGAAAGGTCACACTCAGGGCTTTCTGTGTGTTGGGGGGGGGGTTGTTCCCCCCCGCCCCCCGCTCGCTACAGAGGATGGACTTCGCCCATCGCTACATGACGGATTAGCGTCATGTGGTGATGTGGGACAGCAGCGCAATCACCGCGGCTTCCCCCCCGTCCTCGCTGCAGAAGAATAGCGGGGGTGGGGGGGGGCATTCACAGTCTGTACGCGGCGAACAACCCCTTGTACAGCGGCGCACGAACTGCGCCGCGAAGCACAGTTGTAATTTACCGATCGGTGAAAAGTCATTTTGGATTACAATTTTCAGGGATAAAAAATAATTTGGCTTATAACACCTTACCTCTTCACAGCCACATTGTCCTGGCCAACTTCTCTTCCTCATTGTCAGACGAACGCGACGCTGGTCCGCTCGTGGTTCTGGTCTCGCGACCTGGTCAAAACATAATTCCATTATTGCGATTTTGTGCTTCCATGATTGCGGTTTTTGGCGAACGATTTTTCAAAACAAATAACAGTAGTAATTAAAAAAAGACTGGCGAATGCGTGTGTGTCACTCAGCCTTCGTCGTCAGCCTTCGTCGGTCTATGACCATGGAAGAAATCATAACGTCTAATCCTTTTTTGATCCGCTCCAGCAGTCAGTCTTCACCCAGCCTTAAAAAAAAACAGCTCGCGAACTTCTCTGCTTCAATTGGCTTACTGCATTCACAGCAGGCGGGTCCTCCTGGCTAGGTTTTCAGTCATTGGTTCTTCAAGGTTTCAGAAACCCAATTCAAGGCTCTTATTAGTCGAATGAGAGGTCAATCAGATGAACTAATCTGTTCGCGGCTGTGTCTGCAGCTTTTATTTTCAGTGCGTGCTTGGATGCCACTACATCACCATCACCACCTACATCACCATCTACACCATGCGCACGAGAGCGCCCTCGTGCGCTCTCGTGCGCTCTAGGACGCAGAGACTCTCCCGTCCGCGGCACAACGGAGCGCAAGAGGTTAAGTATGAGTTTTTAGTTCCTGTTTTTATGTGTTCTTAGTTTCTTTTTGTACCTTTTTAAATTTTGGCTTTTAACAAACCGTTTAACTATTATTGAAGTAGTCATTTATGTTCCTTTGTTTTACATTCTTCTTAGCTCCATTTGCTTTTAGATTTTCTTATTTTGATGTGTTCTTAGCTCAGTTTCTAAGTAAGGGTCTTTAGTTCCCTTTGTTTTCTTTGTTCTATGTGTTCTTAGTTTTATCTTGTATTTTATGTGTTTTAGCTCCAGTGTTTCCTCAGTGGGGCCCCTCATGCCGGATGCTGCCTGTCCTGTCTGCAGGGTTGTTGGTCTCGTGGGTCGCTCTAGCTTGGGTGGGTGGGGGCTTTATACCACTGCCTACAGCTGTGGTGTGGGCCCCGGCCTTTCCTGTTTGGGGTGGCCTTTGTGGCGCCTTCTGTGGTTATGGGCTGTGTGGTCTTCCAGCTTGGGAGCTCCACAGGATGGTTGCTCCTTCACGTGGTGCCTCGGTGCCGAGCAATGTCTCTTTTATTTTATATGTGTGTAAAAGAAGTAGGGGGTGATGTATGTGCCTGTGTGTGTTGTGTTTGTGGGTATGTTTATGGGAAGGTTGGAAGGGGTGGGGATGTATTGTGTAAAATATGTAACTAAATGTGTCTACTGTTTTCATCTATGTAAAATACTTTGCGCAGCATCTAATGTTTAAAAAGTGCGATACAAATTAAGTTTGATTGATTGATTGATCAGTCCGCCAAGGTCTCCGTCTTTGACTGCCACCTAATCCACATAGCACCGGACCCCCATGATCCGTCCTGCAGGTGGTGAGCCCACTGGAGGGCGTGGGGCGGTGGAAGGAATACTTCCAGGATCTCCTCAATCCCACTGATATGCCTTCCACAGAGGAAGCAGGGTTTGTGGACGAGGGGGATGACTCGCCTATCACAGGGGCTGAGGTCGCCAAGGTGGTTAAAAATCTCCTTGGTGGCCGGGCCCCGGGGGTGGACGAAATTCGCCCTGAGTACCTCAAGGCCCTGGATGTTGTTGGGCTGTCATGGTTGACACGCCTCTGCAACATTGCGTGGAGGTCGGGGGCAGTGCCTTTAGCATGGCAAACTGGGGTGGTGGTTCCTCTCTTCAAAAAAGGGGACCGGAGGGTGTGCTCCAACTTTAGAGGGATTACACTCCTCAGCCTCCCTGGGAAGGTCTATGCCAAGGTACTGGAGAGGAGAGTCCGGCCGTTGGTCGAACCTTGGATTCAGGAGGAGCAATGTGGTTTTCATCCTTGCCGTGGCACATCGGACCAGCTCTTTACTCTCTCGAGAATTCTCGAGGGTTCGTGGGAGTTTGCCCAACCAGTTAACATGTGTTTTGTGGACTTGGAGAAGGCATTTGGACTGTCACTAACGACCTCCTCATCGCATCTGATAATGGACTGGTTTCTGTACTTGTCCTTTTAGACCGTAGTGCAGCTTTTTATACTATCGATCATAATATTCTACTTGATAGATTAGAACACTATGTTGGACTTAATGGAACTTCGTTGCAGTGGTTTAGATCTTATTTATCTGATAGGTTCCAGTTTGTTCATGTAAATAATGAGTTTTCTTTCAACTCAAAGCTTAGTCATGGAGTTCCACAGGGATCTGTGCTAGGCCCTACTCTTTTTAGTTTATATATGCTTCCGTTAGGCAACATTATTAGAAAGCACTGTATACATTTTCATTGTTATGCAGATGACACACAATTATACCTGTCAATGAAGCCAGATGATAGTAATCAATTCGCCAAGTTAGAAGCCTGTCTTAAGGAAATCAAAGCTTGGATGACTTGTAATTTCCTGCTATTAAATTCAGATAAGACTGAAGTCATTCTTGTTGGTCCAAAAAACCTTAGAAATTCCTTTCCAAATCAAACTTTCAGTTTGGATGCGGTTACTCTTTCTCTTAATAGCTCTGTGAGGAACCTTGGAATTATTTTTGATCAAGATCTGTCCTTCAGTTCACATATTAAATTTGTTTCTAAGACTGCCTTCTATCATTTGCGTAATATTGCCCAGATTAGGAGCATCTTGTCTCAGAGTGATGCTGAGAAACTGATCCACGCTTTTGTTAGCTGGAGATTAGATTATTGTAATTCTTTATTATCAGGCGGTCCCAAAACATCTTTGAAAAGTCTTCAGCTGATCCAAAATGCTGCAGCAAGAGTTTTAACAGGTACTAGAAAGAGAGATCATATCTCTCCGGTTCTGGCCTCCCTTCATTGGTTTCCCATAGAGTTTAGAATTAAGTTTAAAATCCTTCTTCTTACTTACAAAGCTCTAAACAATCAGGCTCCTTTTTATGTAAAAGATCTGATACTACCGTATTATCCTAACAGAGCACTACGCTCCCAAAATGCAGGATTACTTGTAATACCTAGAATCTCCAAAAGTACAATGGGAGGCAGAGCCTTCAGTTATCAAGCTCCTCTCCTGTGGAACCAGCTGCCAATCTGGATTCGGGAGTCAGACTCGATCTCTGTTTTTAAGAATAGGGCTAAAACCTACCTTTTTGATATAGCCTACAATTAGGGAGGGATCATGTGTTTCTGAACCCTCCCTTAGTTATGCTGCTAATAGGTTTAGTCAGCCGGGAGACCTCCAGTAATGCACTGGGCCTCACTCCTTTCCTCACTTTCAATGAAATATTTTTTTTTTGCTGGTCATTAACATTTGTTTGTTCTCTCCCATAGATTGAGTCCCCATCGTGCTGTTTGCTCTCTACATGTCTGTTCTTTTCATCTTCTCTATCCCCTCACCCCCCAGCCAGTCACAGCAGATGACTGCCCCTCCCTGAGCCTGGTTCTGCTGGAGGTTTCTTCCTGTTAAAAAGGAGTTTTTCCTCTCCACCGTCGCCAAGTGCTTGCTCACAGGGGATCGGCTGATTGCTGGGGTCTTTCTGCAACTGTGGGGGTTCCCCCTACAGTTGATAGTGCTATGAGATGACTGTTGTTGTGAAATGGCGCTATATAAATAAAATTGAATTGAATTGAATTTGACCGCGCCCCTCGTGGTTTTTTGTGGGGGGTGCTTCGGGAGTATGGGGTATCGGGCTTGTTGTTACAAGCTATTCAGTCTCTGTACAACCATTGTGAGAGATTGGTTCTTATTGCCAACACTTGGTCGGACTCATTCCCAGTGAGAGTTGGACTCCGCCAGGGCTGCCTTTTGTCATCGATCCTATTCATAATTTTTATGGACAGGATTTCTAGGCACAACCAGGGAATGGAGAGTGTCATGCTTGGTGACCACAGGATCTCATCTCATTTGTTTGCAGATGATGTTGTCCTGTTGGCTTCATCCAGTAATGACCTACAGGTCTTGCTGGGACAGTTTGCCGCTGAGTGTGAAGCGGCTGGGATGAGAATCAGCACCTCCAAGTCCGAGTCCGTGGTCCTCAGCTGGAAAAAGGTGTATTGTCCTCTCTGGGTTGGGGACAGGCTCCTGCCCCAAGTGGAGGAGTTTAAGTATCTTGGGGTCTTATTCACGAGTGAGGGGAGAATGGAACGAGAGATTGACAGACGGATTGGAGCAGCATCTGCAGTGATGTGGATGTTGCACCAGTCTGTTGTGGTGAAGAGGGAGCTTAGTTCTAAGGCAAAGCTGTCGATCTACCAGTCAATCTACGTTCCTACTCTCACCTATGGTCACGAGCTTTGGGTAATGACCGAAAGAACGAGATTGCGGATACAAGCGGCTGAAATGAGCTTTCGCCGTAGGATTGCTGGGCTCACCCTCAGAGATGGGGTGAGGAGCTCAGTCATCAAGGAGAGGCTCAGAGTAGAGCAGCTGCTCCTCCACATTGAAAGGAGTCAGTTGAGGTGGTATGGGCATCTGATTAGGATTCCTCCTGGATGCCTCCCACTTGAGGTGTTTCGGGCACGTCCCACTGGGAGGAGACCCCGGGGCAGACCCAGGACTCGGTAGAGAGACTATGTCTCCCAGCTGGTCTGGGAACGCCTTGGTATCCTCTCTGAAAAGCTGGAGCAGGTGGCTGGGGAGAGGGAAGTCTGGGCTTCTCTGCTTGAACTGCTGCCTCCGCGACCCGGACCTCCAGAAAAGCGGTAGAAGATGGATGGATGGATGGATAGATAGATCAACCTGCGAACTAGGGTGTCCTGGTGCCAGGTGCACATATGGCCACCCTATGCTTCAACATGGTGTTCGTTATGGACAAACTGTGGTTAGCACAGAAGTCCAGTAACTGAACACAACTCGGGTTCAGATCGAGCAGGCCGTTCCTCCCCATCACCCCCCTCCATGTTTCACTGTCTTTGCCCATGTGCGCATTGAAGTCCCCCAGTAGGACAACGGAGTCTCTAAGAGAAGCACTCTCCAGCACCCCAGTCAGTGACCCCAAAAAGGGTGGGTACTCTGAACCATCATTTGGTGCATAGGTACAAATGATGGTCAGGACCCCTTTCCCAACCCAAAGGCGCAGGGAAACAACCCTTTCGTCCACTGGGGAAAACTCCAATATAGAGGCAGCAAGGTGGGGGGATACAAGAATACCCACCCCTGCTCATCGCCTCTCGCCTGGGGCAACTCCAGAGTAGGCCAAGCTCTAGCCCCTCTCCAGGAGACTGGCTCCAGAACCGGAGCTGTGTGTTGAGGTGAGGCCGATTATATCTAGCCGGTATCTCTCAACCTCATGCACCAGCTCAAGCTCCTTCCCCACCAGAGAGGTGACATTCCACATCCCAAAAGCCTGTTTATGAAGCTTGGGATCAGACCACCAAGGCCTCCACCTTTGACCGCCACCTGATCCACATAGCACCAGACCCCCATGGTCTCTCCTGTAGATGGTGAGCCCACTGGAGGGCTGACCCATGTAACTCTTTCGGGCTGAGCCCGGCAGGATCCCATGGGTGGAAACCCAGCCACCAGATGCTAGCCATGAAGCCCCTCCCCCAGGCCTGGCTCCAGGGTGGGGCCCTGGTAACCCCATACCGGGCGGGGTACACTGAATCCTTGTTCTAATATTTATCATGAGAGTCTGTTGGATCGTTCTTAGTCTGGCCCTTCATCCAGGACCAGTTTGTCTTGGGTGACCCTACCAGAGGCAAATTGCCCCAGACAACATAGCTTCTGGGATCACGAGGGCACGCAAACCCCCCACCATGATAAGGTCACGATCCATGAGGAGGGGTTCAGATAATCAAGAACAAATTTAAATATTAGACAAAGATAACACAAGTAAACACAAAATCCAGTTTTTAAATGAAGGCGTTTATTATTAAGGGTAAAAAAAAATCCAAACTTTCATGACCCTGTGTGATAAAGTGATTGCCCCCTAAACTTCATAACTGGTTGGGCCACCTTTAGCAGCAACAACTGCAATCAAGTGTTTGCGATAATTGGTAATAAGTCTTTTACAGGGCTGTGGAGGAATTCTGGCCCACTCATTTTTGCAGAATTGTTGTAATTCAGCCACATTGGAGGGTTTTCAAGCATGAACCTCCATTTAAAGGTCATGCCACAGCATCTGAATCAGATTCAGGTCAGGACTTTGACTAGGCCACTCCAAAGTCTTCATTTCATTTTTCTTTAGCCATTCAGAGGTGGACTTGCCTGTGTGTTTTGGATCATTGTCCTGCTGCAGATCCCAAGTGTGCTTCAGCTTGAGGTTACGAACAGATGGCCGGACATTCTCCTTCAGGATTTTTTGGTAGACAGTAGAATTCATGGTTCCATTTACCACAGCAAGTCTTTCAAGTCCTGAAGCAGGCAAACAGCCCCTAGTCCATCACACTACCACTACCATATTTTACTGGTGGTATGATATTTCTTTTCTGAAATGCTCTTTTACACCAGATGTAATGGAACACAGGCCTTCCAGAAAGTTCAACTTTTGTCTCGTCAGTTCAGAGTATTTTCCCAAAAGTCTTGGGGATCATCAAGATGTTTTCTGGCAAAACTGAAATGAGCCTTTATGTTCTTTTTGCTCAGCAGTGGTTTTCATCTTGAAACTCTGCCCTGCAAGCCATTTTTGTCCAGTCTCTTTCTTATGGTGGTGTCATGAACACTGACCTTAACTGAAGCAAGTGAGGTCTTTGTGACCTCTTGGATGAGTTGTCGCTGTGCTCCTGGGGTAATTTTGGTCGGCCGGCCACTCTTGGAAAGGTTCACCACTGTTCCATGTTTTCACCATTTGTGGGTTATGGCTCTCACTGTGGTTTGCTGGAGTCCCAAAGCTTTAGAAAGGGCTTTATTGTGGAGAGAATAACCAGGCCGAACTTTTCCAAGCAGATGAAACTTTATTCCACTCTCTCTCACATTCACCAGAATCAGAAAACATCACCACCAGGTTGCAGGCACTCTCTTTTATATCACAGCACTAACACTTCTCTGCTACCTGGGGTGCTGCATTAACATATCACTCCCCACACTCCCCACCTTTGATATGCCACTTCAGTCTGAGGGAAAACTACTGAGTGGGTCTCCCCCCCCCCCCAGAGTCTCAGACTGCGTCTAACCCCCATGTCCTTTGGGCTTCAGCCTCCGTCCATAGCAGCTGTAATGGGGGGTCTTCGGCTCTGAGGCGCTGCTGTGCCGGTGGGGGGTTCCTGGGGGTGTGTCTGTCTGTGGGGGGACTATGGAGGGGGGACACCTTCAGCATGCTCGTGTGACTGATCTGATGATTCATTGACCTGGAGAGTTCTCCGTGGGGGTTTTCCGTGCCAAGGAGCTCGGGACAACACCACCTGCTCGTTTGTGAAAACAAAGGTGGGCTTAAGCCTAGCTATACAGATTGTCTCCCAGTGACCCCCCAAGTCTAACACAAAATATTTGTCCCTGGGTTCCAGCACTCTGAACGGGCCATCGTAAGGTGGGCGCAATGGGGTCCGGTGGGCATCGTGCCTGACAAACACGAACAACGTGTCCTTCAAGGTTTTTGGCACGAAAGCACGTGGAAAACAGTGGTGGGCCGGGCCGGGTAGCGTCCCTGCCTTTGCGCTATGTTGTGAATGCGGGGATGGATCAATGTTCAGCGCGGGGTTATCCGGCAAAAATTCCCCGGGGAGCCGCAGCGGCTGGGAAAAAAACAGCTCTGCTGGGGAGGCTGCCAAATCCTCCTTCGGTGCTGAATGCAACCCTAATAGAACCCACGGCAATCGGTCCACCCAATTTGCATCCGTAAGCGAAGCTCTGAGCGCTGCTTTAAGTACCCTATGGAAACACTCACATAATACACATAGTCAGCAGGCGAAAATAATAGAGCTAATGGAAGATGTCCGAGAATTAAAATTAACTATTAAGGAAAAAGACAAAAAAATTGCAGACTTGGAGCGACGCATCGAGGATCTTGAACAATATTCTCGTATGGATGATCTAATTATAAGTGGACTAGACATTAAATATCAATCATATGCTCATGCTACAGCAGGATTGAGAGGTGAGAGGCTCCCCTGAGTGAATCAGTCTCCCTGGAAAATCAGGTGCTTCAGTTCCTTGATAGTAGAAATATAAAGGTTGAAGCAAATGCAATTTCAGCCTGTCATGCTTTACCCAGAAAAGATAATAAAACAAAGAAATCAATTGTGATGCACTTTGTGAACAGAAGGGTAAAGAATGACACACTGAGGCTGGCCAGAAAACTACAGGGGACAGAAGTTTACCTAAATGAACATCTAACAAAAACTAATGCTGAAATAGCACGGCAAGCACGGATGCTGAAAAGACAAAATAAGATACAGGCAACATGGACAAGAAATTGTAGAGTTTGGATCAAACTAAATGGAACACCTGAGGAAGCAAAGAGTATAATAATCAGGGATGTTACTGACTTAAATAAATACAGATGAACACTGATTAAGAAAATTAAGAGACTATAAAAATCCATATCCACACACATGGCAAGAATAGTTCTTTTGACATACCATGTCAATGTACTTTAAAAAAAATAATAAATAAACAAAACAAACAAAAAAACTAATGACTGACTTGAGTAGACATCAATTATCTCCAGTTGGAGGAAGTCATTTGACACAGAGTGAGGAAATTCAAACTCTGAAAATATGCCATTAGGCTGAACATAAACTACAAGAGATGGAAAATGATATTGATCCTGATAACCACTTTTTCTATAATATTCATAATCATTGTGAATATTACACCAAAAAGCAATTCAAAAGTCAAGTGCAACTAGATGGTAAACTATCAATAATACACTTCAACAGCAGAAGTCTAAACAAAAACTTTCCACAGATTCAGGACTATTTAAAACAGCTAGACAGAAAATTTACAGCTATCACAGTCTCTGAAACTTGGCTTAATGAAGAGCAGGCTCCCCTGATAGCAATAGAGGGATATCAGATGTTTCATATTAACAGAGCTCAAAAAAAGGGTGGTGGTGTTGCACTGTATATTGATGACCTGTATAGGTGTAAGCTTGTAAATGGAATGTCCTTTGCACTACCAGGGATTTTGGAATGTGTTAATGTTGAGATTGACCAAGATAAAACAAAAAATCTAATTATAAGTTGTATATATAGACATTCAGAGATAAATTAGTCGAGCTGTACAATAATATTACTAGTAAGAAAATGGTAGTAATTTGTGGAGATTTCAATATTGATCTACTAAATCCATATCAACAAAATGTAATTACAGAGTTCATGAATTCTATGTACAGCATGAGTCTATATCCCACAATAACACATCCCAGTAGAATCACAGTTCACACTGCTACACTTATTGACAACCTGTTTGTTAGTATTACTGATAAGAAAATAGAAAGTGGATTATTGATAAATGATATAAGTGACCATTTGCCAACCTTTGCACTTATCCATGGCCACACGGGGGCCAATACAGAAAAAATTTTAAAATCGTTCAGATACAAATCACAAAATGCAATCAGTTCTTTTAAAGAGGACTTGCTGAAGCAAGACTGGACAAAAGTCTATGTATCAGATGTAAATGAAGCCTATGACACATTTATAAACATTGTAACCACTCTTTATGAAAAAAATTGTCCATTAGTAAAGAAAAAGCTTAAACATAAATTTGCCGATAAGCCATGGTTAACCAAAGGATTACAAAAGGCGTGTAAAAAGAAAAATTTATTATATAAAGCTTTCCTAAAGAAAAGGACAAAAGAAGCAGAGCAGCAGTATAAAACATACAAAAATAAGTTAACATATATAATAAGATGTAGTAAAAGAGACGATTACAGTAAAGAACTGGAGAAAAACAGAGACAATATTAAAAATACATGGACAATACTTAACAATATTCTTGGAAATAAAAACAGAAAAACAAGCTACCCAACCAATTTTTCAAAAAATAATAAAATAACTCAGAGTGTGAATGCAGCGTCACCTGCAGATGAATTTAATAACTTTTTTGTTAACATTGGTCCTAATTTGGCTCGAGAAATACCCATTATGTCACCTACAGGTGATACAATAAGCAAAAACACTGCTATAAAAGACTCCATTTTCATAAAGAACACAGACGAGAGAGAGGTCATTGAAATTGTTAAATCGTTTAAAAGTAAGACATCTACGGACTGTGATGGTATTGACATGCTCTTAGTCAAAACTATTATTGAATGCTTAGTGAAACCACTGACGTATATCTGTAACCTGTCTCTCCAAACAGGTATATTTCCCAGTGCAATGAAAATAGCTAAAGTAGTTACCCGGGGTATAAAGGGTATCCGAAACTAAATTTCTTGGTGTAATAATTGATAATAAACTGTGTTGGAAGTCACATATTAATTATATTAAATGTAATATATCCAAATCAATTGCAATACTACACAGAGTGAAATATTTGCTGAATCAACCCACACTATATACCTTGTATCATTCATTAATACTCCCATACATAACATATTGTACTGAAGTATGGGGAATTTTTTTTTTTTTTTGACTTATTTTGTACCCGTAGGTAGATTTGTTCTGCAGTCCAGTGACAAGCCACCAGCTGCCGGTCGCTGCGTGCGCAAGCGCCCCTTAATTCCCTAACCTGCATGTTTTGGCATGTGGGAGGAAACCGGAGAAATCCCGGAGTAAACCCACGCAAACACGGGGAGAACATGCAAACTCCACACAGATCACTGTTGGCCGGGGGCAGGGATCGAACCCACGATCTCATGATCCCCGCGATCCCCCGGCCGAGGGTAAAACTGTGCTGCCGCGGTGCTAACCACTGCGCAAAACAAACATATATTCAGTCTTTATGCTTCAGAAGAGAGCTATTAGAATAATAAACAAAGCAGCTTACAGGGAACCAACAAACTCACTTTTTCTTAAATTAAAAGCTCTCAAGTTGAAAGATCTGGTTGACTTTAAAACTGCAGTAATAATGTTTAAAGTGAAGAATCTATCACTGCCTGCAAATATCCAAAAGTTGTTCCAAATAAGGGAGAAACGATATCATTTCAGAGGAACATGTATGTTTCAAAAACCTTCAGTGAGAACTACCACCAAGCAACACTGTGTTTCAGTGCAAGGAGTCAGATTATGGAACGATTTTGGACCTGAATTAAAATCATGTACAACGCTTGGACAATTTAAACAAAAACTAAAGGAAGAAATACTCCAAACATATATACAAGATGACATGTAAAATCACATAAGGATTGTCATATCCAGTCTGTGTTGTGTTGTTGCTTAGTTTTTTGTTTGTTTTTTTTTTTTGTCACATTTTGTCTTAGCTATGTTCTGAATTGTAATCGTTCTTGTTTGTTTTTCTTTTGAATTCTTGGATGGAACATGGGTGGGCAATATAAGCTGCAGCTTCAGCCATCACCCATTTCAGATAACTTATGTTGAACTGTATAATCAGAGGAGTTATTGTCTAATTTGACCTTGTTGGATTTTCTTTCCCCCTTTGTTATATTATTCTGTTTCTTTTAATCTGTACTTTTAATCTATCCGAAATAAAGATTGATTGATTGATTGATTGATTGATTGATTGATTGATTGATTGATTGATTGATTAACCCATTGGCCTTTGGGTTGTACATGGTCGTGCGATGAATTGAGACACCCAGGCTCCGGGCCACGGTGGATCAGAGGTCGGAAACAAACTGCAGGCCCCGATCGGACGTGATGTCCGAAGGAGCGCCGAAACGTGCCACCCATGTTGTCAAAAAAGCGCGTGCCACATCTGCGGACGCGGTGGAAGCTAGCTGCATGAGCTGGGCTATGCGGGGGAGGAAACGATTGTAGAAGTTAACCATCCCCAAAAACTCCTGCAGCGCCCTGACCGTCTGAGGCCGGGGAAAATTCGCCACTGCACGCACCTTGTCCGGCAAGGGTATCGCGCCCTCCGGTGAGATGCGGTGTCCCAAAAAATCAATCCCCGTCTCCCCAAACTAGCACTTCGCCGGATTGATTATTAACCCGTGCTCCTCCAACCTCTGGAAAACTGTCCTGAGATGGGCTACGTGTTCGTCTTCAGACGCGCTGGCCACCAGGATGTCGTAAAAGTAGACGAACACAAATGGCAGATCGCGCAACACCGCATCCATCATGCATTGGAATGTCTGTGCCATGCCCTTTAGCCCAAAAGGCATGCGTAAAAACTCAAACAGACCAAACAGGGTTATTACTGCCATTTTAGGTTTATCCTCAGCGCACACCGGGACCTGGGGGTAACCGCGGACCAGGTCTATCTTGGAAAAAATGCGTGCCCCGGTGAGGTGAACAGAAAAATCCTGAATATGAGGGATGGGGTAACAGTCGTGCGCTGTGGCGCTGTTTAATCTGCCGAAATCTCCGCAAGGTCGCCACGATCCCTCGGCCTTAGGAACCATATGTAATGGGGATGCCCATGGGCTGTTTGAACGCCTGATGATGCCCAGCTTTTCCAAGTTGGAATGAAGTGCTAGTTGCTAGTTCCAAGTTGTAATGAAGTGCTCCACCCGTGTTTAGTGATGGTCGCCGAAAATGTCGGGACCGTGAATGCTGGGAGCTGGGTCAGTAGTGTGTGGAACTTACCCCCTGGAGCTGTGACGTTGGCTAGTGGTGTTGGCCCGGTTCCTCGAGCGGTACAGGGGAGAGAATCAAAAGCGTCTCAAATCAGGCGTCTCAAATCAAATCAAATCAAATCAACCTTTATTGTCATGTTGCTGTACATACAACTGTAGTGCAGGCAAGATGAAATTACATTTCTCTAGGCATCCATATAAGTAAAAACAACATAATTTAAGACACCCTCACCCCCCACCCCAACACAGCCATTCACACATCCCTGAGATATACTTGAAACTAACTAGAACTATAATATACATATAATATACATAATGTCCATAAGGTGCAGTAGTATGTATGAAAGATTCCAAATCAACTGTTCAGCATCCTAACAGCTTGTGGAAGGAAACTGTTAATCAGTCTGGTGGTTCTGCCTCTGATGCTCCGGAATTGTTTGCCAGATGGCAGAAGTTCAAAGTGTTTATGCAGAGGGTGAGAGTGGTCCTTGACAATGTTCAGTGCCCTGCTTCTACAATGGTTCTGAAAAAGTTCTTGGACAGAGCGGAGGGAAACTCCAATTACCCTCTCAGGTCCCTTAACTATCCTCTGCAGGGCTTTTTCATCTGACATACTGCAGCTGGAGTACCATGTTGCAATGCAGTATGTCAGAACACTCTCCACCACACCTCTGTAGAAGGTCCTGAGGATGCAGATGGGGAGAGAGGCCTGTTTGAGTTTCCTCAAGAAGTGCAGTCTCTGCTGGGCCCGCTTCCTGATCCCCAAGGAATTCTTGCTCCAGGTTAGGTCCTGCAAGATCTGCACTCCGAGGAACTTGATGTTCTCCACTCTCTCCACCAAACAGCCGCTGATGCTGAGAGGGACGTGTTCAGGCCGTGACCGCTGGAAGTCGATAATCATCTCCTTCGTTTTGTCCACGTTGAGCACCAGATTGTTCTCCCTGCACCAGCCCTCCAGGTCTCTCACTTCTTCCCTGTACATTGATTCCTCATCCCTCTGAATAAGTCCCACCACTGTGGTATTGTCTGCAAACTTGATAATCTGGGTCCCCTCGTGTCTGGATACACAGTCATGTGTTAGAAGTGTAAACAACAGTGGACTGAGTACGCAGCCTTGAGGGGATCCGGTGCGCAGCGTGATAGAGTTGGAGATGTTGTTTCCAACACGGACAGACTGAGGTCTCTCGGTCAGGAAGTCCAGGATCCAGAGACATGTGGCGGTGTTCAGACCAAGAAGGAGTAATTTCTCCATCAGTCTCTGGGGAATAATGGTGTTGAATGCTGAACTAAAATCAATGTACAGGAGTCTGGCATAGGTATCTTTCTGATCCAGGTGGGTGATGACAGTGCAGGGTGGTGACTATGGCATCCTCTGTGGAGGGATTTAGATAGATAGATAGATAGATAGATAGATAGATAGATAGATAGATAGATAGATGTACTTTATTGATCCCAAACTGGGAAATTACAATGTAACAGCAGCATGACAGTTGACAGCCAAACAACAGAAACACACACGGCAGACAAGGGGATTACCCATGGAAAGTAAAAAAGAAACTAACACGACTAAAGAACCTATATACATCATAGCTTAATATATGATGATGACCCGTATAAACGCATGAATCATCCCATTGCACAAAGAAGGACTATCAGGAGCAGAGTGAAATGTGAGGTACCAGTTAGTCTGTAAGGTGCAGTGTGGCAGCATAGCTATAACCAGAATACATCATCATAGTGAGTTATTGTACAGTGAAATTGCATGTGGCAGGAAAGATTTCCTGTACCTGGCGGTTCAACAAAGAAGCTGTAGTAGTCTACTGGAGAAAGTGCTTCGCTGCCTACCTAGTGTGTGGTGGAGGGGGTGATCAGGATTGTTCATGATGGATCGCAATTTATTTAGTGTTCTCCTCTCCACCACTGTCTCAAAGGTCTCCGGTCTGAGACCAATTACAGAGCCAGCCCTCTTGATAATCTTGTCAAGTCTGTTGGTATCTCTGGCCCTGATACTGCTACCCCAACAGACCGCAGCAAAAAAGATGGCGCTGGCGACAACAGTCTGGTAGAAAAGCTCCAGCATCCTGCTGCACACGTTGAAGGATCTCAGTTTTCTCAGGAAATAGTCTGCTCATCCCCTTCTTGTGTGCAGCATCAGTGTTGGATCTCCAGTCCAATCCGCTACTGATCCTGACACCCAGATATTTGTAGTCTTCAACCACTCCCACATCCTCCCCCCTAATCTGCAGTGGCTGAGAAGGAGCCTTCCTCTTCCTGAAGTCAATCACCATCTCCCTGGTCTTGCTGACATTCAACCTCAGGTGATTCTGCTCGGTCCACTCCACAAATCTGTCTACCAGTGCCCTGTACTCCCCCTCCTCTCCTCCTCTTATACACCCCACAACAGCTGAGTCATCAGAGAATTTTTGCAGGTGACATGACTCAGTGTTATACTGAAAGTCCGTGGTGTATAAGGTAAAAAGAAAAGGAGAGAGCACAGTCCCCTGTGGCGCTCCCGTATCACTAGCCACCACTCCAGACAAGACACTGCCCAGCCTGACAAACTGTGGTCTGCCTGTCAGGTAGTCGGTAATCCAGGAGATCACAGAGCTGTCAACCCCATCCCCTGCAGCTTCTCGCCCAGCAGCAGTGGCTGGATGGTGTTAAAGGCACTGGAGAAATCAAAAAAAGTGATTCTCACAGTATCTCCTCCACCATCCAGGTGCTGATGGGCTCGTTGCAGCAGGTAGATGACAGCATCTTCAACTCCTAAATGGGGCTGATATGCAAACTGCAGAGGGTCCAGCCACGTCTCCACCTGCGGCCTTAGGTGGGCTAAGACCAATCTCTCCAGGACCTTCATCACATGAGATGTGAGGGCAACTGGTCGATAGTCATTCAGATCCGATGGAGATGACTTCTTGGGGACAGGAACCAGGCAGGATGTCTTCCACAGCACCGGTACTCTCTCCAGACTCAGGCTCAGGTTGTACAGGTGTGTCAGTACTGGAGCTAGTTGGTTGGCACAGGTCAGATTTGAACGATACACAAACTGGAGCGGGTCATGTGATGCAGGGAGGCAGGCTGTGATGTGTGGTTTGACAAGCCGTTCAAAACACTTCATTACAATTGGTGTCAGTGCAACAGGATGATAGTCATTCAGACAGGACACAGCTGGTTTCTTTGCCACCAGTACTATGGTAGAGGTCTTAAAGAATCTGGGAACGATGGCCTGACTCAGGGAGATGTTATAAATGTCAGTCAGGACATCTGCCAACTCGCTTGCGCAGACTTGGAGCACACGTCCCGGAATGTTGTCCGGACCTGCAGCTTTATGTGGGTTGACCCTAATTAGGGTCCTCCGTGTGTCCGCTGCATTGATGATGATAGCTGGCCCAACAGATGGTGGAGATGGGCTAGCCCTCCCTCTGATTGTCAGGTTTGATGCTTCAAAACGTGCAAAGAAGTTGTTGAGCCTGTCTGGAAGCGAAGCGTCATCATCATTGACCCCCTGCCTAGACTTATAATCCGTCAGCGCCCGAACTCCCTGCCACATCCGTTTGGTGTTCCTAGTGTCACAGAGGTGTCCCTGGATTTTCTCCGCATAGGCGCGCTTCGCCGTCTTAATTCCCTTTGAGAGCGCAGACCTGGCTGAGCGGAGGGCGATCCTGTCCTTCGCTCTGAAAGCTGCATCTCTTGCTGTGAGCAGTGAGCACACCTCTGCAGTCATCCAGGGTTTATAGTTGCCCCGTGCAGTGAAAGTCTTCACTATAGTGGCATCCTCTGTGCACTTCGCGATGTAGCTGGTGACCGTTTCAGCATATTCCTCCACATCTGTCCTGTCTCCCTGGGAGGCTGCTATTTTGAAGACCTCCCTGTCTGTGTGCAGAAAACAGTCCTGAAGTGCTGAGGCTGCACCCTCTGGCCAAATCCTGATTTTTTTTCTACTGGCCTGCTGTGCTTCAGTAAAGGTTTGTAGGCAGGTACCAGCATCACGGATATGTGGTCAGAAAGGCCGAAGTGGGGGTGAGATATTGCCATATATGCATCTGGGAAGTTTGTGTACACCAAGTCCAACATATTTTCTCCTCTGGTCTTAAAGTCTACACATTGTTTGAACTTGGGGAGCACAGTCTTTAAACTGGTGTGATTAAAATCCCCCGCAACACCACAAAACTGTCCAGGTGTGAAGTTTGAAATAAACTGATAGCATCATGCAGCTCTCCGAGTGCCTCATTAGCATTAGCTTTAGCATTAGCGCTAGGAGCTATGTAAACAGCAGCTACAAACACGTTGGTGAATTCCCTCGGCAGGTAGAATTGCCGGCAATTCACGATAAGGAACTCTGCCAATGGAGAGCAATGTTTAGTTGCTAACGTGGCATTAACACACCAGTTCTTGTTAATATAGATACATAGCCCCCCCCCCCCCCCGGCTCTCGCCCAGAATGATGTCATCCCTTCCAGCTGAATGGCCGGGTCAGGGATGTTGTCGTGGAGCCATGTCTCTGTAAATGCAAACACACAGCAGTCCCTCCACTCTCTCCGGGTTTTTCTCAGCAGACGCAGCTCATCCAGCTTGTTGTCGAGGGAGCGGACATTGGAGAGAAGGAGCAACAGTACTGCTGGTCTCGAGGGGTTAGCCTTTAGCCTAACATGAATCCCGGCTCTTTTTCTTCTCCTTTGTTTGCATTTGCACCGCTTACGCTTCCTCCTCTCCCAGGTAGGTGCCAGCGAAACCTCCGATAGTATTCCATGCTGGCATAGAATGTCCAAATCACACCCGAGCGCCGCAGTTCTTACAGCATGCATTACCTTGATGTTTAATAAGGTCTTACGGTTGTAAGTTTTACAGAATGTACATCTGGGATGATTAAAACACTCAAAACTCTCACACTCACTGATGCCTAGAGGGGCCGCAGCATCCATGCACACCACCATCATGAGCCACATCGACTAGTAGTCCGTGTGAACACAGAAAATCAGCGCCTAAAATGGGGAAGCTGCATGTCGCTATGACGAATGTCCATTGGTATGTATGGCCATGCAAGGATACAGTCAGTGTCCTCTCTCCAAAAGTCTTAATGTCTGAGCCGTTTGCGGCTGTCAGCTCGGGGCCGCTAGTTCCCACCAGCCGATCGGCGTAGGACAGCAGGATGAGGCTCTTTTGGGAGCCAGAGTCCACGAGGAACCATCTCCCCAAGCCTGAGTCTGTCACATAGAGCAGCTTGCTTGCTTCACCGGCGGTCGCAATTGCTACCGACTGCCGGTGCCAGCGTTTCCCGAACGCTTGAATTGGCACAATGGCACGCATCGGCGTGCGTCCTCTCCAAAACGGCGGTGGTAGAAACAGAGCATGTCTCTCCGGTGCTTCTTGGCCCCTGCTGCAGCCATAGCTGGCTCCTTGCCTCTGCTGGCCATCTCGCTGGGTTCTGACGCTGCTGCGTTCACTGTGAGGGCTCTGGTAGTGAGGATGATCCAATCTGCCTGCTGGGCTAGTGCCCAGCAGTTGCACACAGCCAGCAGCGGCGAATTGGCAATGACTGCTCTGGCCGCTTTTGGGAGGTTCCGGAGGACAAGGTGGGCAAAGAGAAAATGCCCGTCATCTCTGCCCATCAATGCCAGCATCTTCTCCATCAATTCGACCGCTGACCCATCTCCTAACTCGAAACGCGTCAGGAGCCTCTCCACTCTCTCACAGTCCGAGAGCGTGTAGCGCCAGGTCAGCGTGGTTTTGAGAGCACCGTATTTGTCGCGGGCTGGGGGCAGTTGGAGCAGGCTCGCCACCTGCTGAGTTGTGCGTGCATCCAGCGCTGCAACCACGTAGTAGTATCTGGTGTCATCTGCCGTTATTCCCGGAGTGTGAACTGGGCCTCGGTGTGAAGGAACCAAGACTTTGGGTCATGTAGCCAAAAGTCTGGTAGTTTGACCGTAGTTTGACCGTTGCTGGCACGTCCCGTCCAGGTCGTCTCCGGGGTGTTCGCCTCGCGTTCCATTGTGCGTCAAGAGTCACCAGTGTGGAGAGAATAACTAGGCCGAACGTTTCTGAGCAGATGAAGCTTTATTCCACTCTCTCTCACATTCACCAGAATCAGAAAACATCACCACCAGGTTGCAGGCACTCTCTTTTATATCACAGCACTAACACTTCTCTGCTACCTGGGGTGCTGCATTAACATATCACTCCCCACATTCCCCACCTTTGATCTGCCACTTCAGTCTGAGGAAAAACTACTGAGTAACTACTGAGTGGGTTCCCCACATTATAACTTTTTCCAGACTGATAGATCTCAGTTACTTTGTTTCTCATTTGTTCCTGAATTCTTTGGATTGCAGCATGATGTCTAGCTTTTGAGGATCTTTTGGTCTACTTCACTTTGTATTCAGGTCCTATTTAAGTGATTTCTTGATTTAGAACAGGTGTGACAGTAACCAGGCCTGGGTGTGGCTAGAGAAATTGAACTCAGCTTTCCAAAGATGTGATAAACCACAGTTAATTTATGTTTTAACAGGGATTGGGGGGGGGGGGGCAGTAACTTTTTCACACAGGGCCATGTAGGTTTGGATTTTTTTTACCCGTAATAATAAACACCTTCATTTAAAAACTACATTTTGTGTTTACTTGTGTTATCTTTGTCTTGTGGAAGATGTGTTCAATGACGAGACATGAGTGTATTCCTCAGGTTCGGCTTTATTGCAGAACACAATCATCCAACATTCTCAAAAGCAAGAAGAGGCAGAATAATGTTACAGCACACTCTTATACCTCCGGGGGATTAAGAACTCAAGTCACATGGTGCTTCTGCAAACATTCAATCACAATGCAAGTCTGAAGATTCACCATTGTCTCTTATTCTCTGGTGTTCCGGGAAACCCCCCAGGGCCTCCTCTGAGACAAGGGCCCGACTTCACACCTCCTCGCCATCTCCTGTCGGCCCCCTTCGATCCAGACTCTTGTTCCTCCAGACGTGAAGCCCCAATCCACATAAGCCATACATTTGTGGGAGATATGAACCAGACATATGTGCCACACTCTTGTGGGAAATATGAACCAAACATATGTGCCACAGTCTAATATTTAAATTTGTTTGATGATCTGAAACTAAGTGTGACAAACATACAAAAAATGAGAACTCAGGAAGGGGGCAAAGACTTTTTCACACCACCGTAATACTTAAATGAAAACAAGCTGCCGACCATACAGACCAATCCAAAATGAGAAAAAAAAAACTTTTTCCACATTTTGTTATGTTACAACCTTATTCCAAAATTGATTAAATTCATTTTTTTCCTCAAAATTCTACACACAATACCCCATAATGACAACGTGAAAAACTTTTTTTTTTTTAGATTTTTGCAAATTTATTAAAAATAAAAACCTAAGAAATCACATGTACATAACTAGAAAAGCACTCGGATAGCGCAGACCTCCGCCAGGCGCCAAAGCTCCCCCCCATACAGTCTTCAGATTCCTTGATCATGAAAACATATGACAAGCAGTGGTTCAGTAGTTATTCACGAAAATGGCATTTTCCGTAATGGCGGCCACAGTTCCCCCCCATACAGTGTTTGTGTGTATGTTCTCAGATTCCTTGACCATGAAAACATATGACTAGCAATTGGATTGACAATGATAGGATTAGTGGTTCAGTAGTTATTGACGAAAATGGCATTTTCCGTAATGGCGGTTTAGCGCTACAGTTCCCCCCATACAGTGTTTGTGTGTACGTTTTCAGATTCCTTGACCATGAAAACATATGACTAGCAATTTGATTGACAATGATAGGATTAGTGGTTCAGTAGTTATTCTTGAAAATGGCCTTTTCCGTAATGGCGGCCACAGTTCCCCCCATACAGTGTTTGTGTGTACGTTTTCAGATTCCTTGACCATGAAAACATATGACAAGCAATTGGATTCACAATGATAGGATTAGTGGTTCAGTAGTTATTGACGAAAATGGCATTTTCCGTAATGGCAGTTTAGCGCCACAGTTCCCCCCATACAGTGTTTGTGTGTACGTTTTCAGATTCCTTGACCATGAAAACATATGACTAGCAATTGGATTGACAATGATAGGATTAGTGGTTTAGTAGTTATTCTTGAAAATGGCCTTTTCCGTAATGGCGGCCACAGTTCCCCCCATACAGTGTTTGTGTGTACGTTTTCAGATTCCTTGACCATGAAAACATATGACAAGCAATTGGATTCACAATGATAGGATTAGTGGTTCAGTAGTTATTGACGAAAATGGCATTTTCCGTAATGGCGGTTTAGCGCCACAGTTCCCCCCATACAGTGTTTGTGTGTACGTTTTCAGATTCCTTGACCATGAAAACATATGACTAGCAATTGGATTCACAACAATTGGATTGATAATGATAGGATTAGTGGTTTAGTAGTTATTCACGAAAATGGCATTTTGCGTAATGGCGGTTTTCTTGTGGATGGTGATTCGGATCACCACCAAAATCTAATCATCTGTAGAATACCCCATTTCTGACAATCTGTGAAAATTTAATGAAAATCCGTCCATAACTTTTTGAGTTATCTTGCTAACAAACAGACAAACAAACAGACAAACAACGCCGATGATCACATAACCTCCCCCTCTGGCGGAGGTAAATATTCACAGCCTTTGCTCAATATTTTGTTGATGCACCTTTGGCAGCAATTACAGCCTCAAGTCTTTTTGAATATGATGCCACCAGCTTGGCACACCTATCTTTGGGCAGTTTCACCTATTCCTCTTTCAGCACCTCTCAAGCTCCATCAGGTTGGATAGGAAGCGTCGGTGCACAGCCATCTTCAGATCTCTCCAGAGATGTTCAATTGGATTCAAGTCTGGGCTCTGGCTGGGCCACTCAAGGACATTCACAGAGTTGTCCTGAAGCCACTCCTTCTATATCTTGGCTGTGTGCTTAGGGTCGTTGTCCTACTGAAAGATGAACCGTCATCCCAGTCTGAGGTCAAGAGCACTCTGGAGAAGGTTTTCATCCAGGATGTCTCTGTACATTGCTGCATTCATCTTTCCCTCTATCCTGACTAGTCTCCTAGTTCCTGCTGCTGAAAACATTCCCACAGCATGATGCTGCCACCACCATTTGCATGGTCATGAGCAGTGCCTGGTTTCCTCCAAACATGATGCCTCGCATTCACGCCAGAGTGCAATCTTAGTCTCATCAGACCAGAGAATTTTGTTTCTCATGGTCTGAGAGTCCTTCAGGTGCCTTTTTGCAAACTCTAGGTGGGCTGCCATGTACCTTTTACTAAGGAGTGGCTTCCATCTGGCCACTTTACCATACAGGTCTGATTGGTGGATTGCCGTAGAGATGGTTGTCCTTCTGCAAGGTTCTTCTCTCTCTGCAGAGAAGCACTGGAGTTCTGACAGAGTGACCATCAGGTTCTTGGTCACCTCCCTGACTAAAGCCCTTCTCCCCCGATCGCTCAGTTTAGATGGCCGGCCAGCTCTAGGAAGAGTCCTGGTGGTTCTGAACTTCTTCCATTTATGGAAGATGGAGGCCACTGTGCTCATTGGGACCTTCAAAGCAGCAGAAATTTTTTTGTCCCCTTCCCCATATTTGTGCCTCAAGATAATCCTGTCTCAGAGGTCTACAGACAATTCCTTTGACTTCATGCTTGGTTTGCGCTCTGACATGCAGTGTCAACTGTGGGACCTTATTTAGACAGGTGTGTGCCTTTCCAAATCATGTCCAATCAACTGAATTCACCACAGGTGGACTCCAGTTAAGCTGTAGAAGCATCTCAAGGATGATCAATGGAAACAGGATGAACCTGAGCTCAATTTTGAGCTTCATGGTAAAGGCTGTGAATACTTATGTACATGTGATTTCTTAGTTTTTTTATTTCTAATAAATTTGCAAAAATCTAAAAAAAAAAAAGACTTTGTCATTATGGGGTATTGTGTGTAGAATTTTGAGGGGAAAAATTAATTTAATCCCTTTTGGAACAAGGCTGTAACATAACAAAATGCGGAAAAAGTGAAGCTCTGTGAAGACTTTCCGGATGCACTGTACACTGTAATGTTTGGATTTGGTGGCTCGCCGTAGGTGGCGTCATCATGTGGCCAACTGGCCGTGGTGCAGGGCGTGGTGCCACCCATCTGTAAACAATCAGTTGTGTTCTGAATAAATGAGAGTTCAGTTCACATCCGCTGTCAGCACCTCATTCTTAGACATATCATTGGTGACGAGGATAAAAACAGCAATAATTCAATCTGTGCAACCATTTCTCACTCCACCAGGTGAGCCATCAATCCCCTGGCCCCGCTGCCACAAGGAATTGAAGGCCTTTATCACCATTGCTGGTTTAAACAATGCTACCGATGAGAGACTTAAGGGGGTGCTGAGCCAAAGTCTCGGTCGTGAGGACCAGTGTGTGTTCCACTCTCTTGGCCCTGCGAGCACATACAAAGACTGTGTTGTTGTGATGAACAGACATTTTGCTAGGCACGTAATCTCATCACGAAGAATCACTTTCAACCAGTGCCACCAACAAGTGGATGAGACAATCCATCAGTATGTCAACAAGCTCCATTTCCTGGCGAACACGTGTGCCTTTGGCCACTTCGAGGAAGAGCTGGTACATGACAAGCTAGCAGAACATGATAGGAGCGAGTGGCTGTGGGAGCAGAGGATATTGGCAAGGGACGACCTGAAATTAGAGGCTGTGAGGATGGTGTCCCAAATGGAAAAGGCCATCCAGCTATCCATGCAGCTAATGCTGCCTAACCAGCAAGCCCCCCATCCGGCCCCATGAGCACAGGCTGTAACCACCACCACCCAGTGCTCCTACCCCGCATCTCCCTGCTACAACCAGAAGAAGAAGGGTAGGAAACGGGAAAACATGGGTGAGTGCCTACCCTGCAATGACTGTGGTTCATCCAGACACCAGACTCAATCACCCGCCTGCCCAGCCAGAAGGCTGAAATGCTACCGCTGTAAGAAGCTAAACCACTTTGCTAGAGTTTGCCGCTCTACCTTCACAAATTCAATGGTCCACCCGTCAGGCCCAACTGCCATTCACACAGTCGGTGCCAAAAGCTGACTGTTCAAATGGGGCACAGTGGAGCAGGACAGTGTTGTTGTGCCACTGCTACTGGATACAGCGGCCTTGAGGTGTAAAGGTCCCGAGTGTGGCTATGGTCAGGAAGCTGTTTCCCCTGAAGGCCATCACAGCTACTGCAAAGGACTTATTTGGCTATGGGTATTTAAAAATCGCCATGGTTGGGATTGTTGTCTTTTCTGTACGCTGTACAGAATGGTACAGTTCTGTACCATTCCATTGTTCACCTTCCAAATAAAATGCCAGGGAGCCAACCTGCTGAGCATCGACCTGATCAGTGAACTGGGTTTCTTCATCACCGACCCAGGGGGCTTTACCGTTCTGACAGTTTCCTTATCCTGGCAGCACTGTTGGCCGGCGCTCTTCTCAAGACTGGGCTTTCTCACCTCTTTCAACCACCGATCGCTCATTGATCCGACGGTGTCACCAAAAATTCAGCCTCTCCACTGACCTCCCCTCACACTGTGGGACGATGTCACGGCAGAACTACAGAAGCTTTTGGACGCTAGCATCATTGAGCGGGTCAATGCTCCCCCCTGGATCTCTAACTTGGTGGTGGCAAAAAAGAAGTTGGGCTGTCTATGACAATGTATTGATCTCAGAATGGTGAACAAGGCGGTGATCCCCGACAAACATCCCCTGCCCACAACAGAGGAACTGACGGCGGCATTCCATGGCTCGAAAGTTTTTTCCAAACTGGACCTCTGCCAAGACTACCTGCAGATTCCCCTTCATCCAGACAGCGACAACCTAACAGCCTGTGCCACCCACATGGGAGTGTTCAGGTACACACACATGCCTTTCGGCCTCAGTTCCGCCCCAAGCTGTTTTCAAAAAATCATGACTACCATCGTCGCTGGTCTCCTCGTGGTGGTGGTGTACTTGGATGACATTGTGGTGCATGGCACAACATCAGCTTCCCACAATGCCCTCCTTGATAAGGTAATGGAGATACTAGCAAAACATGGCCTCACATTCAATGGGGAGAAGTGCATCTTTGGAGCAATGACCATCGAGCTTGTGAGTTTCTGCCTGACCACCGAGACCCTGAGCCCTCTGCACTCAAATGTCAAGACAGTACTACAGCTATCCGAACCATCATGCCTCACACAGCTCTCATCCTTTTTGGACATGGCAAACTTTTATGGGTGCTTCATTCCCCATTACTCAGAGATGATAGAACCACTGCACCCCCTCCTGAAGCAGGAAGCACCCTGGGTGTGGACCCCGGCATGCTCCGCTGCCATCAGCTAATTGAAGACATAGTTCACCTCTCCACCAGTACTCACCCACTTCAAGCCCCACATTCATGAAGTGTGATTCTTCCAACACAGCAGTAGGAGCTGTTCTGTTGGAACTTCAAGGGGGAACCAAGCGCTCAGTGGCGTTCACCTCAAGGTCACTCACTTCAGCTGAGCAGAAGTACTCAGTGGGGGACAGGGAGGCACTGGCATGCATTTGGGCATGTGAATGCTGCCACATGTACCTGTATGGATGACACTTCACACTGCGGACAGATCATAGAGCTCTCATGGTGCTGCTGGAAACATCAGGGTCAGGGCACAAACCTCTAGGCATCTACAGGTGGACTGAAAGACTACAAGCATACAACTTTAACATCCAGTTTACCCTGGGCAGAGAAAACATAGTGACGGGCCTCTTGTCCCAGGCCGCACCTGACCCCATTCTGAATGGCAACCCAGACCCCCTGAAGCTGATCCACATGCTACATGGGCCACTCCAAAATGCTGTCTCCCTGCAAGAGCTCCAGGCGACATCTGAAAAGGACCTGACACTGACCCAGCTGCACACCTTTTTTCATGAGGGCTGGCATGCCAATGTGCCGGGGGAACTGGCACCCTTCTACAGAGTCAGGGACGATTTGTCATGCTGAAATGATGAAAGGGCACTGCATGGTGATTCCAGAGGCACTAAAAGGCCACATCCTAACCATGGTGCACGAGGGCCACTTGGGCATTGTCAGAGTCAAACAGCATTGTAGGGACTCAGTCTGGTGGCCAGGCATCGACAAGGACTTTAAGATCGTGGTGAAAGACCTTATGCCCTGCCTAGCCAGTGAAAAACTGGTGTGCCACTACCTCCACTGCTGCAGCCGCTGCCATGGCCATCGGCTGTATGGAAACACATCCAATTGAACATATGCAGTGAACTGCATAGCGCCCCCTTGCACCAATGGTTTCTATTAGTAGCCTACAATCTCCACTGAAAATGGACATAGTTACACCCTTGGTGGCTCTGGACTGAAGCAAAGTTGCACCGGCAGTGGCTCCAGACTGGAGCAAAGTTGCACCTGTGGTGGCTCCGGGCTAGAGTGGAGCTGCGCCCATGTTGGCTCTGGGCTGGAGCGGAGCTGCACCCTTGGTGGCTCCAGGCTGGAGTGGAGCTGCACCCACGGTGGCTCCAGGCTGGAGTGGAGCTGCACCCACGGTGGCTCCAGGCTGGAGTGGAACTGCACCCTCGGTGGCTCCGGGCTGGAGTGGAGCTGCGCCCACAGTGGACCCAGACAGGGCCAATGCTGCACCCTTGGAGGCACGGGGCTTTGACGGAGCGCCCGCGATGACCTCGATCGAAGGGGGAACCACAATGGCATCAAGCACAGGAAGGGGAACCACGACGGTGTCAGGCACAGGAGGGGGAACCAGGATGCCCTTGGACTGGCCAGTAGCACCCACGGAGGCTCCGGACTGGAGTGAAGCAGCACCCGCGGTGGCTCTGGGCTGGAGTGACGCTGCACCCGTGGTGGTCCCAGACTGGGACATAGCTGCACCCTCGGTGGACCCGGACTGGTGCAAAGCTGCACCCTCAGAGGCCCCGGGCTGGAAGGGAGCACCCATGATGACCTCCACAGAAAAGGAAGCAGAACCCTTGAGGACCTCAGCCGGAGGGGGAGCAGCACCCACGGAGGTCCTAGGCTGGGATGAAGTGCCCACAACAACCTCAGTGGGAGCAGCTGGACCCACAATGATCTTGGGCAGTGAGCCTGGACCCATGGAGACGTCTGGCACAGGTGGAATATCCTCAGTGACCCTGGGGAAAAACTCAGACAGGAGATGCACAGACACAGGTTCAGGGTCACCAGTGGCAATGGAGCCTGGAGAGGTCAGCTCAGGTGCAACTGATGGCTGCAGTTGGCTCTCCCCACTGAGAGCCAAGCAAGATTTCTCCAAAAGAGAGACAGAGACAAAGGAGTGCACTTTTCTGATCTCAAGCTCCACCGCCGTCCAGAACTCTGACAATCCAGATGGTGGTTCTATGGGCCCGGCTCTCTGGGGGTTCAACTCTGGCTCTGCTGCAGCGGCCTCTGCAGCAGGCATGGTGGGCAGTTCAGTCCTGGGGCCTCCCAGCAAGGTGACCCCACGCAGGTGGCCCACCATGCGTGGTGACAGGAGGTGGATCTCCTGCTGGCGCTGAATCCTGCTCAGCTGGAGCCCGGGCCGCTCTCGCATAGGCACAGGCGTCGGCTTGGTTTCAGCGTTCACCCTCGGTCCAGAGCATGGCTGTGGGGCTGGAACCAGGTCTTCCAGGGCCACAGGCTCCTCCAATGTCTGGCGGTTCAATCCAGGGGCTGGCGTACACTCAAGGGGCATAGGTGGAGACACAGAGCGAGCAGGTGATAAGTCGTTAGCTGCAGCAGGTGGTGAGAGCTCACAGGGCTGCGAGAACTGAGCCTCACCGCCAGGAATCAGGCAAGATGAATCAAACATAGTTAATGGAGAATGAAAAGTCACTTGCCTGTATTCTTGGGGCATGATGTTAACTGCTTCAGCTGGTTGGAGGTCGACCCTCTCTATGACTTCAACAGTCGTGGACCTCTCTGAGGAACATGGAGGAGTTGCCCCCGCCGACACGGTTTCAAGTGGAGCCAGGGAAAAAACAGCTTGACTCACAGCAGCAGGAGGAGGTGTCAAGGGGAAGTAAGGAACAGCAGTAGCAGAGAGGGAGAATTCTGACAATTCGGCCAGAGAAGATGAACTAGGACGGTGCATTGTTGAGGGAGGCTTCCATCCCAGTGTAGGAGAAGCTGCCAATTGAGAGGTAGGAGCGTTCCAGATTTTCTAGGATTTTTGAGGATTTTTCCAGGATTTTCCAGAACAACAGCGAGGAGTAGGGGGCGGAGACGTAGGTTCAAAGTGGAGAGGGAGAGGCTCTGGAGTCAGGGGACGCTCAGTCAAATCCGAGAGGAGCCATGGCTTAACCTCCAGGAGGAGGTCAGTTTCTGCCAGTATAACTTGCCTGCGCTCCTCCAGCTCCTCGGCTGATGGAGCGGGCCAAGGCTCGGGAGAAGGATGCGGCGCTGCCGCCGGCGAGCGGTGAAAGGCTGGAGGCTTCCGTCTGCGTGAGCACTTGATGTTTGTTGGTGCGGGCGCAGGCATCGGAGCTGACTTCCCCGGCTCATCACTTATAGATTGAGGGAGAAATATGGAGAGGAGTAGGTTTGTGAGCTCTGGGTGATCCCACAGGCTGGGGCATGCCTCCAGCACCTGCACCGCGCCCTCCAAACACTCTCGGGCTGCCTCGGGAGTACAGAAGGCTTAACCTGTTGCACTCCTGTGTACCGCGGACGGGCACTTCTCTGCGTCCTAGAGCGCATGAGGGCGCACAAGAGCGCCCTCGTATGCTCTAGGACGCACGAGGGCGCTGCGTTCTAGAGCGCACTGAAGAAAAAAGCTGCATTTCCGTTCTTCCACTACAGACACAGCCACAAACAGATCAGATTTGATTGACCTCTCATTCGACTAATAAGAGCTTTGAATTGGGTTTCTGAAACCTTGAAGAACTAATGACTGAAAACCTAGCAAGAAGGACCCGCCTACCAACGCTGCGAATGCAGCCAGCCAATTGAAGCACAGAAGTTTGAAAGCTGTTTTGTGTAAGGCTGGGTGAAGAGAGACTTACTGCTGCAGATGAAAAAAGGACCCGCAGGAAGAACCGCCACAGACCCAGCAGCACGGAGACCACCCACAAGTGCGACCTGTGTGACAGGAACTGCATTTCGCGCATTGGCCTGTTCAGCCACAGGCGGTGATTTTTTTTTTTTATTCCATCAGAATAGATGTTTAGGATTCTCTTCCATGGTCATCATAGACTGATGGAGGCCGGCGACGAAGGTTGTAAATCATTCGCCAAAACCGCAATCATGGAAGCGCAAAACCGCAATAATGGAATTATGTTTTGTCCGGGTCGTGAGACCAGAACCACGAGTCCGTAACAAGCGGACCAGTGTCGCGTTCGTCTGACAATGAGGAAGAGAAGTTCGCCAGCTCCGCTGCTGCTGTGAAGAGGTAAGTGTTATAAGCTAAATTATTCTTTATCCCTGAAAATTGTAATCAAAAATGACTTTTGACCGATCGGTAAATTACAACTGTGCGGCGCACGCACGAAGTCGAAGTCCGTGCACCGCAGTACACGGTTCGTGCACCCCGTCCGGACCGTGAACGCCCCCCCCCCCGCTGCTCTTCTGTAGCGAGGGGGGGGAAAGCCGCGGTGACTGCGCCGCGGTCGCCACATGACTATTCCGTCATGTAGCGATGGCCGATGTCCGTCCTCTGTAGCGGGGGGGGGACAACCCCCCCACACACACACACACAGCCCTGAGTGTCACCTTTCATTAGAGCCCAAGATCAAGCTTCTATATTGAATCATTCAAAAGTTACAGACGTTTTTCCAAACTGTGCCATTTGGCACAATTTGGCACAGTTCAAAAACGCCTGGGAACTACCTGAGAACAAAGCTGTGTAATATATTCATTTTTTTGTGGTATTGTTACAAAATTTGGACCTCAGCTGGATAACACTTGGTTCTACATTTCTGTTGCATTTTCCAGCCCGGATCTGAAGCTGTGTGTTATTTGCAATCATTTGTATCCAAAAAAACACCCAGGCCAAATGTATTTTCTTCAAGTTCAGTATGTTTAGATGACTGTTACTCAGTGGCCGGAGCACTTAGAGAGATTATGACTATTTTGCCAAAAAATTCAAAGTGTTTTCTTTTAAATGAGACCAACCCCATGAAGATGCTGCAAAGGGTTGAAGAACAGCTTTTGATTTACTTTGGGCACGTTATTTTTTGGCGTTTTTAGGGAAATTGGCCAGAGTGCAAGGGGTTAAGCCTGCGACAGAATATCCTCCAAGACACAGACTGACCATCACTCCACTTCGTCCAGGTTAAGGGTGGACACCTCTGGGGTGACAGACATGGTAATCTCGGAGTGAAAAGAAAACCAATGAAAAAAAATAGAGAAACCAACGTGCTTTCACCGCCACTGAGGTGAACGAAACAGCAAAAAAAAAAACACCAAACTCACAGCAGCTGTGTCTCTACTGGCCACTGTCTTCTTTATTAATGCCCTTTAGGGCAGGAAGATGACACCCACGTGCTGAACTGTGAGTTTGGGCAATTTATTGAAAAGAAACAACAAACATAAAGTTCAACACAGTGCTCAGAACACAAAAAACAAGCAAAGGAGAAAACTTACAGATTTTACACACCAGAGCAGGGCAGGGCTCTGGTGGAGACGGGGTGAATGGAAACCAAGACAGTTGCAATTGGAAATGAAAATAATTCCCCTTAAATAGGGATTAAAACCCTTTACATAATTAATGACCAGTGTGAGTATCTGAACGGGCAGGAGAAAGCAATGACATATACAGTGGGGAAAAAAAGTATTTAGTCAGCCACCAATTGTGCAAGTTCTCCCACTTAAAAGATGAGAGAGGTCTCGGACTTCCGGGAAGATGGCGGAGAGACATAACGCTTAAACAGAGAGCTCTCCCTAGCCGGATTAAAAATCATCGGTAAATGGCCAACTCGACATAAGCGGATCAATAAACTAAGGGATGAAAACACAAAGGAGCCGGGCACAAGGACAAAAGCAGAGTAAAATTAAAGAATTCCTCTTCAACAACGCAGGAGAAACCGCTGAACACGGGGCCCAAAAAAACGAGGTGACTGCAGCAGAGAAAATGGAGGACACACTCGATACCATGAACACTGGCATCGCCAGTTTGAGTAAAGAGTTGAGAGACTTCAAACGGCAGCTACAACAGGATTTAGCGGCTCTTAAGGAGGAGCTGAAAAAAGAGATTAAGGAGGAAATTATGGGCCTCCGAAGAGAAATGGAGCGCAAGCTAGCAGAAAACATGGAGGAGCTGCGCTCCCAGCGGGCGTGTATGACAGAAGCGCAGGCCCGAATATCAGAGCTGGAAGATTGGAATAGCGAGGCAAGCGAACAGCTGCAGACCCTGACGGCACAAATGCAGAGGATGCAGGAGAAAGTAACCGACTTGGAGAGCAGGTCCAGACGGGGCAATATACGCATCTTCGGGATCCTGGAGGGCATTGAAGGCAACTCGATGATGAAATTCATGGATCAGTTCTTAAAAAAAGAGCTGGAACTGCCCAGCGAAGCGGATCTGCAGATTCAACGAGCGCACAGAGCCTCGGCACAGAACCCGAACCCACGCTCTACACCCAGGTCAGTTGTGGTAAACTTTCTGAAATATGATGTAAAGGAAAGAATCCTGACACGAGCGTGGAAAAAAAAGATACGAATCGGCGACAAGCAGATATTCTTTGATCATGACTACCCGGCAGAAATTGTGCAGCAGCGGAAGAAATATGCCAACATTAAAAAAACGCTGAAAGAAAAAAAAATTAGATTCCAAACGCCGCTAACGAAGATGAGGATTCATTGGGAGAACGGCATGAGGACGTACAACACAGCCAGAGAGGCAGCGCAGGACATGATGGAGCGGGGCCTTGAGGTGTACGTGCCGGAGGAAAGGTAGGAGCAGCGGCGGCCCTGAACGCATCACGACAGCCGGAGTGGAGGCGAGTGAACGGCAAAAGACGGGGGGAGACGTGGAGCAGCGGGCCCAGGAAAGACTACAAGGCTTTCAACTGAAAGCCTAGATTATAACAAAGATTAAGAAAGACACAGAAGAAATGAAGGCCAAGAAGACAAGGTAAAAGAGAAACAGACGGCTAGGAGAGGTTTAAGTGATATTTGTTGGACATTTCTAGACTAATGACTATTTCTTGGATAGTAAATACAGGTCTAGGGAGGGCCCTACACTCGGTGAGGACATTCCCTCCACCCACCAACAGGGACCAGTGGGCAGAAGAAAGGCCCAAAGTATGGAGGTCGAGATTTTTTAATGTGTTTTTATATAAATATGTGTTATTTTTGTTGTTAAAGGGACTAGGAGCACAAGTGAAAAAAATGGAAAAACATGATTATGGGTAAAAATCTTAAGATAATAACACTAAACGTGAATGGTCTGAACTCACCTGTTAAAAGGGAAAGAATAATAAGAAAATTCAAGAAGGAAAAAGCCGAAATTATATTTATGCAAGAGACACATTTGAGCAAGACAGAACATGTGAAACTAAAGAGATTTGGCTATAAGAACTCCTACTACAGTTCATTTAAGGGAGGAACTAAAAGGGGGGTTATGATACTAATCTCAAATAAAATACAATTTGAATGTGAACAGGAAATCCAGGATAAAGAAGGCAGGTATGTAATAATAAAGGGTAGAATAGATGGAATGCAGATCACATTAGTGAACATCTATGCCCCACCAGAAAGTGACAAGGGTTTTTTTCAACATCTGTTTGATCTCATAGCAACACACAGTGAAGGAGTCCTAATTTGTGGAGGAGACTTAAATGCTGTCATGGATCATGAAATTGATACAACAAGTGTTAAGAAGACAAAAAAACATGTAACAAAGTTCATAAGAACCTCACTGGCAGAAATGGGTATGGTAGACATTTGGAGGGACCTGCACCCACTCGAAAAAGACTATACACATTATTCAGCAGTCCATAAAGTACACACTAGAATAGATTACTTCCTTATGAATGAAGGTGACAGACACAGGGTGAGAAATTGTTGGATTGGAGGGGCAGAAATATCAGATCATAATCCTATATACATGGAAATAAATTTAAACAATAGAAAACGACAAACAACATGGAAACTTAATGTAGGACTGTTAAATGATGATAAAATGAAAGAAAGAATAAAAGTAAACATAAATGAATATATCCAAGAGAATGACAATGAAGAAGTGGACCCAACAATACTATGGGATGCACTAAAAGCCGTGTTAAGAGGTAAATTAATTGTTGAAACAGGAAAAGCAAATAAGACTAAACTGGAAGCATATGAACAAAGATGTGAGAGACTGAGGGAATTAGAACATAAACATCAAAGCACAAATGACCCAAAAATATATCAAGAAATTAAAGAAGAAAAAATAAAGATAAAAGAAACACAAATGGATGAAACTGAAAGGAAAAATAGATATCTAAAGCAAAAATATTATGAAACGGGACCAAAAGCCACAAAACTGCTGGCAAAACGGTTAAGAAAACAACAAACAATGAATAATGTATACAAGATTAAAGACCCCACCACAAATAAAACCACAGTTAACTCAGAAAACATCATGGAACGAAGCCATTATTTCAGTCATTTTAAAGCCAGGGAAAGATAGAGAACAATGCGGAAACTATAGGCCAATCTCTTTATTAAATGTGGATTATAAAATATATACAACAATTATATGTAAACGAATAAAGACATTCTTGACGGAATTGATAGAAGATGATCAAACTGGTTTCATAGAGGGACGCCAAACACATGACAATATCAGGAGAACAATACATATAATTAATCAAATACATAAAGAAAAGAAAAAGCGCAGTAATAATGAGTTTAGACGCAGAAAAAGCATTTGACAGGGTTACCTGGAAATTCCTATATAGTGTGCTGGAACGCTTTGGATTTAACGAAAAATCAGTACAATGCATAAAGACGCTGTATCAAGAACCTGTGGCAAGAATCAAGATAAACGGTAGCTTAACAGACAAAGTAAATATACAAAGATCAACTAGGCAGGGATGCTGCTTATCGCCCACCTTATTTGCTCTGTTCATAGAGCCACTGGCTCAAGCGATACGACAAAATAAGAAATTAAAAGGTGTAACAATAAAGGGGGCGGAACACAAGATTGGGCTATTTGCAGACGATATTATAGTTTACCTTGAACAACCAGATGAATCAATAATGGAAATGATGAACTTGATAGAAAATTTTGGAAAATTATCAGGATACAAGATAAACATAACAAAAACACAAATACTGACATTCCACTATAACCCTCTAGACCAGATAACTGATAAGATCAAACTAAACTGGAAACAAAAAGAAATAAAATACCTTGGAGTGAACATACCTAAAGATCTAAGCAAAATCTATAAAGCAAACTATGATAGGTTGGAACAAGAAATAAAAAAAGATATTGATAGATAGTCAATCTTAAATATGGATCTGAATTCAAAAATTGAGACAGTCAAAATCAGCATACAACCTAGATTACTTTACCTCTTCCAGGCTCTACCAACAGAGATTCCAGATGCCCAATTCTCAAAGTGGGACAGGATGATATCGAGATTTGTTTGGGGAGGTAAAAAACCAAGAGTGAAATATAAAACTCTCCAGTTACCAAAAGAGAAAGGAGGCATGGGCCTACCGAGTCTAAAAGAATATTACTACTCGGCACAAATAAGATATATCATATGTTGGTGCGACGAGGGATATGAGGCAAAATGGAAAGAAATGGAAAAGGAAATTGAGGGACTCCCAGTACAAAGCATAATAGGAGATAAAGATGCATATAAGCAAATCAAACAAATAGACCCAATCACTAAATTTACTTTAGAACTGTGGTATAAAATAGTACAAAAGTATAATATAAAGGAAGACATAAAACTATTGAAATGGGTAGCATTTGACAGTCAGTTTGAACCGGCAAAACAAGATAGGGGATACAAAAATCTGGTGAACAAGGGAATCACAGCATGGGGCAATATCGGAAAAAAAGATCTCGGGAGCTTTGTAAACATCAGGAGAAAATTTAAACTAGAAAGATCGGAATTCTTCAGATATCTGCAGATGAGAGACTATTATATGAAGAAGATTAGGCATAACCTCCAAACAGATGTGAGCGAGATTATACAATTCATTTTCAGCTCATATACAGGAAATAAAACAAGAATTATTTCAAAGCTATATCAGAAACTTATGGCAAACAATCATTCAAGTAACTATATAAAGGAGAAATGGGAGAAAGAGCTCAATTTAAACATAACAGAAGAAAGCTGGCAGGAAATATGGAAAACACAACACACATCAACAAATTCAAGAACATGGAGGGAATTTGGATGGAAAAACCTGATTCGCTTTTTCATTACACCACAGATTCAAGGAAAATATACAAATACCCAATCTTTATGCTGGAGGGGATGTGGGGCTCAAAATGCAGACCACTCACATATGTTTTGGAAATGCTGCAAAATCTCATCATTCTGGAAATCTATACATGTGACAATACAGAGGATATTAGGATATAATATACCAATGAACTGTAACCTGATGTACCTATGTGATCTTAAAAGAGACAATGTTATACAGGCTGAGGACAGATATCTAGTTAAAATCTTGTTGATTGCATGTAAAAAAACAATCACAAAAAAATGGCGATCAGAAGTTCTTCCTGACCAAGAGCAATGGACTGACATTATTGAGGACATACGTATGATGGAAAAACTAACATATCGACAAAGAATGCAAGAAGGACTGTGGGAAAAAAAATGGCGGAAATGGACACACTACAAAGTGCAACAACGAGACAGATATTGAAAGAATAACCAACAACGCTGGAAAAACCAGAAGAATTAAGAGATGGAAACTAAAAACTTGATGCTCCAACATTTGTCCCCCCCCCCTTTTTTTTTTTTCTTTTCTTTTTCTTTTTTACTCTAGCCCCTTTGTTTTTTTTTAAATGTAGACTGTGATCTGAATGCAATATATATAATGAAAAATGAATAAAAATCTTAAGTTACAAAAAAAAAAAAAAGATGAGAGAGGTCTCCAATTTTCATCATAGGTATACCTCAACTATGAGAGACAAAATAAGAAAAAAAAATCCAGAAAATCACATTGAAGGATTTTTAATGAATTACAGTGGTACCTCTACTTACGAAATTAATTCGTTCCGGAAGTATTTTCGTAACATGAAAATTCCGTAAGTAGAGACGCGTTTTACATGTAAATGCCCTAATCCATTCCAAGCCCCCCAAATTTCGGACATAAATTTTTTATAAATCATAAAAATGCATCAAAACATGTAACAAATACATGTTACAATTAGATTACTGCACAATAAACATAAAATGAGAGTTGTACATAATGTAAAAAAACAAAGAATAAAGTAAAGAATAATAAAAATTATGTTCATTTACCTTTTGGGCTGCACGGTGGCGCAGTGGTTAGCACTGCGGCAGCACAGTTTACCCTTGGCCGGGGGATTGTGGGGATCGTGGGATCGTGGGTTCGATCCCAGCCCCCGACCAACAGTGATCTGTGTGGAGTTTGCATGTTCTCCCCGTGTTGCGTGGGTTTACTCCGGGATTTCTCCGGTTTCCTCCCACATGCCAAAAACATGCATGTTAGGTTAATTGGCTGTTCTAAATTGTCCCTAGATATCTGTTTCCTATAGGCCCTTAGAATAGAGGGTTAGTATTAATGAAAGCGCTTTGAGTGGTCTTTGTGACTAGAAAAGCGCTATATAAGTGTAGGTTAGTTAGTTAGTAGTTTTAACTGCTATCGTCGTCGTCGTCACCTTTTGCCTTCTTTGGTTCATGTTCTCTCTCATCAGTGGTTTTTGCCTGACGTTTTGTGAAGAACCGATCCAAGGACGTTTGCTTTTGTCGGCTTTTAACAATCCTTCGGCTTCCTTTTGTTTTAATACTGTGCCGATTGTAGATGTATTACGGCCATATTCTTTGGCGAGATCAACCAAACGCATCCCTTTTTCATACCTTTCTATTATCTCTCTATCGCTTTTTCTGTATGGACAAAAAAAAACTCTCTTCTTCTTCTTTTCTCCTTTTCCACTTATCTCCATCACTTTCTTGGGGCCCATAGTGAATAAAAGTTAATACTGTACACACACGTAAAACTGCCCGAACACTTCGTGGCCAATGGAATACCAGGAAGATGCTAGGCGATAGCCAATGGCAGAGCAGCTACAAGTATGTTTACGTTCGGTAAACTACGGGAGCTGCGAGGAGCAGCGCGTACTGTATTTTTTGCCTTTCGTATCCTGAAATTTCTTTCGTAACAAGAGGCAATATTTTCCCGTTGAGGCGTGTCGTAACCTGAAAATTCTGTATGTAGAGACGTTCGTAAGTAGAGGTACCACTGTAATTGGTAAATTCCTCGGTAAAATAAGTATTTGGTCAATAACAAAAGTTCATCTCAATACTTGTTATATACCCTTTGTTGGCAATGACAGAGGTCAAACGTTTTCTGTAAGTCTTCACAAGGTTTTCACACACTGTTGCTGGTATTTTGGCCCATTCCTCCATGCAGATCTCCTCTAGAGCAGTGATGGTTTGGGGCTGTCGCTGGGCAACACGGACTTTCAACTCCCTCCAAAGATTTTCTATGGGGTTGAGATCTGAAGACTGGCTAGGCCACTCCAGGACCTTGAAATGCTTCTTACGAAGCCACTCTTTCATTGTCCGGGCGGTGTGTTTGGGATTGAGTTATTACTCTGCATTAATAGAAGAGAACAAGAATAATCCCAAGTTTCTTTTCAGTACTGTAGCCAGGTTGACAAAGAGTCAGGACTCTGTCAATCCTAGCATTCCCTTAGAGCTTACTAGTCAGGACTTTATGAACTTTTTCAATAATAAAATTTCATCCATCAGAGATAAAATCAATCAGATTCTTCCCACAGTTAACTTAAATACTGTAACTACTACAACTCCTTCTGTTGATGTCTGTCTTGATGAGTTTACTCCAATCGACCTTTGTGAGTTACACAAAGTAGTTTCCTCATCCAAACCTTCAACTTGTCTTTTAGACCCTATTCCTACCAGGTTATTTAAAGAAGTCTTCCCACTTATTGGTAGCCTTATTCTTCATATAATCAATTCTTCATTAACTTTAGGCCATGTACCGCAGGCTTTTAAAACGGCTGTAATTAAACCCTTACTCAAAAAGCCAACGCTAGATCCAGGAGCTTTAGCTAACTATAGACCAATCTCTAATCTCCCTTTCATTTCAAAAATCTTAGAAAGAGTTGTTGCTACGCAATTATTTGACCACCTGCAGGGAAATGGTTTACTTGAAGAGTTTCAGTCTGGGTTTAGAATCCATCATAGTACTGAAACAGCCTTAGCGAAGGTCACTAACGACCTCCTCATTGCATCTGATAATGGACTAGTTTCTGTACTTGTCCTTTTAGACCTTAGTGCAGCTTTTGATACTATCGATCATAATATTCTACTTGATAGATTAGAACACTATGTTGGACTTAATGGAACTTCGTTGCAGTGGTTTAGATCTTATTTATCTGATAGGTTCCAGTTTGTTCATGTAAATAATGAGTTTTCTTTCAACTCAAAGCTCAGTCATGGAGTTCCACAGGGATCTGTGCTAGGCCCGACTCTTTTTAGTTTATATATGCTTCCGTTAGGCAACATTATTAGAAAGCACTGTATACATTTTCATTGTTATGCTGATGCCACACAATTATACCTGTCAATGAAGCCAGATGATAGTAATCAATTAGCCAAGTTAGAAGCCTGTCTTAAGGAAATCAAAGCTTGGATGACTTGTAATTTCCTGCTATTAAATTCAGATAAGACTGAAGTCATTCTTGTTGGTCCAAAAAACCTTAGAAATTCCTTTCCAACTCAAACTTTCAGTTTGGATGCGGTTACTCTTTCTCTTAATAGCTCTGTGAGGAACCTTGGAGTTATTTTTGATCAGGATTTGTCCTTCAATTCACCTATTAAATTTGTTTCTAAGACTGCCTTTTATCATTTGCGTAATATTGCCAAGATTAGGAGCATCTTGTCTCAGAGTGATGCTGAGAAACTGATCCACGCTTTTGTTAGCTGGAGATTAGATTATTGTAATTCTTTATTATCAGGCTGTCCTAAAACATCTTTAAAAAGTCTTCAGCTGATCCAAAATGCTGCAGCAAGAGTTTTAACAGGTACTAGAAAGAGAGATCATATCTCTCCGGTTCTGGCCTCCCTTCACTGGCTTCTCATAGAGTACTACGCACTACGCTCCCAAAATGCAGGATTAGTTGTAATACCTAGAATCTCCAAAAGTACAATGGGAGGCAGAGCCTTCAGTTATCAAGCTCCTCTCCTGTGGAATCAGCTGCCAATCTGGATTCGGGAGTCAGACTCGATCTCTGTTTTTAAGAATAGGGCTAAAACCTACCTTTATGGTATAGCCTACAATTAGGGAGGGATCATGTGTTTCTGAACCCTCCCTTAGTTATGCTGCTAATAGGTTTAGTCAGCCGGGGGACCTCCAGTAATGCACTGGGCCTCACTCCTTTTCTCACTCTCAATGAAATATTTTTTTTTGCTGGTCATTAACATTTGTTTGTTCTCTCCCATAGATTGAGTCCCCATCGTGCTGTTTGCTCTCTACATGTCTGTTCTTTTCTTCTTCTCTATCCCCTCACCCCCCAGCCAGTCGCAGCAGATGACTGCCCCTCCCTGAGCCTGGTTCTGCTGGAGGTTTCTTCCTGTTAAAAGGGAGTTTTCCCTCTCCACCGTCGCCAAGTGCTTGCTCACAGGGGATCGGCTGATTGCTCTGGTCTTTCTGCATCTGTGGGGGTTCCCCCTACAGTTGATAGTGCTATGAGATGACTGTTGTTGTGAAATGGCGCTATATAAATAAAGTTGAATTGAATTGAATTGAATTGAATCATTTTCATGCTGAAAGACCCAGCCACGTTTCATCTTCAATGCCCTTGCTGATGGAAGGAGGTTTTCACTCAAAATCTCACGATACATGGCCCCATTCATTCTTTCCTTTACACGGATCAGTCGTCCTGGTCCCTTTGCAGAAAAACAGCCCCAAAGTATAATGTTTTCACCCCCATGCTTCACAATAGGTATGGTGTTCTTTCTCCTCCAAACACGACAAGTTGAGTTTTTACCGAAAAGTTCTATTTTGGTTTCATCTGACCATATGACATTCTCCCAGTCCTCTTCTGGATCATCCAAATGCTCTCTAGCAAACTTCAGACAGGCCTGGACATGTACTGGCTTAAGCACGGGGACACGTCTGGCACTGCAGGATTTGAGTCCCTGGCAGCATAAGGCCCTTTTCCACTAGCCTCACTTAGCCCTACACCGCACCACTCAGCCCGCTTTAGGTGCTTTTCCATTAGCCCCAGCACCGGTTAGCAGGTACTTTTTTAGTACCTGATCCAGGGCAGGGTCTAACCAAGCTGAGTAGGGCTGAGTATGGCTATGATATGACTTTAAGAGACTGGTTGCCGCTGATTGGTCAGGTTGTAACGTCACAAAAGCGACTTTTTCTGCTGAATTTACTCCACGACCGCCATTTGTAATTGTTCAGCCAGTGAACACAGTGCACCCCTTCAATACGGTATATTACATTAATATACTGTATAATATACTTATATAATAATATACTCCTAATATTATATATTAGGAGGTGCGCAATTTTCTTTCTATATTAGGCGACGATCGCATCCAGCGCGAGTTGGACGGATCTACTCGAAATGCAGGTGTCCGAGCAGATGGGTTCCCAAGGGCACATCCGTACTGCCAAACAGTGTCGGGAGAAGCTGAAAAAGCTGAAAAGCGATTACCGAGCAGTGAAGAACCACAATGCTCGAAGATGAGCGGATCGGAAGGAGTGGAAGTGGTTCGCTGAGAGACATTGGGCTCAACACGGCCACAGTCACGGCCACGGCCTTGGAAACCGTGGATGGTGAGTGTTGTTTTGATATTGCGCATCTTTTCGCCACTTTATCCGTTCTGTGCCAAGCTCACTGTTTTTAAGAAATAGGAAGGTTGTTAGATTGTGGGTAATGGTTGTTACTGAGGCTTGCCTATTGTTTTGCAGCCAACTGCAGATTCACGCTTGCTTTGTGTTAAGTATTAGCGCGAACAAAACGCTGAATTACGCTTATTGTATTCTGGTTAAAAACTTGAGAGTGTTGTGTACATGTTGCACTTTGGTGTTAAGTTTTAAATTGCATGCATTTTCTTTCTAGAATCGCATTTCATATCACAGGGGTCCACCTCAGTGGACATGATGGACACACCGGACACACCGGACTCTCCTGGCGTTGCGTCTGCGTGTGCGTCTGCCGGAGCGCCAACTGGATCGACTCCACATCACCAGCTCCATCTGGATCACGTTCAAGTGCCGGTAAGGCACAATAACCACGATTTTTTTTTTTGGTTGAAACAGGTCCAGCGGAAACCAGGGTCGAAAATCCACCCATCCATCTTCTACCGCTTAATCCTTTACAGGTCGCGGGGGGGCTGGAGCCTAACAAGTTATGTCCCAAATTGATTAATGCAATTTCCTGTAGCTGCATATTAATTAATTGAAAATGTCTTTTTAAATGTACAAAAAGGTTATTCTTTGGTCTTCACTTATCGGTGTTCCACAACCATTTTTAGGTGTGGTGATTGAAGTGCTGTAATTCCTGTTTTATAAAAACAACTAAAGCTCATGAACTGCCGTTGAAATCAACATGCTTCATTGAAATGCTTCGCGTCAGCTGACTGTATTAACCCATTCAGATTTCTGCGGCCACACTACAAGCAGCTAGTTTAAACATTACCCATCCATCCATCCATATTCTTAATCTTAATCCTTTTTAGTTTTGCAGGGGGGCTGCAGCCGAAGACAGCACCCTGCGTGTTGCAAAATCTGCTCTACTGAGGGGCAGCAACATGACAGTTCAGCTTATATACAGCAATGAAGCATAATATAATAGTGACATTCCACCACAGACTTTCACCTGTGTAATTCCATAATATATGTAGTGATCCAGCTTTAACGACCATGCCTTTCTGTCTTTCCATCTCGGCAAGACGAAAACAGACAACTCCCATCGCTGACCTTACATTAGCGATGGTCAACATGCATGACGAAGAGATGCGGCTCTTGGAACGGCAACATGACCAGCGGCAAGAATCAGGAGTGCATGCAGCATTTGCGATAGGTGGCCGCAGATGTGCGGGCAGATGCACGTGAAGCCCTGGAGCAGGACGCTGCGTTACGAAGGGAAGAGCTCGCAGAGATGTCATCGCCCAGTCTGTTTTTTTGTTTGTAAATTTTGATTCTGGAATAAAATTGTATTGTTTGCATCAAAAGTCTGGTTTATCTGTTATGACACCGTATGAGAAAAGCCAATAATTACATACACATTCCATTCTCTGTTCACTCCACATGCTGCTGTTCATCAGGTCAGGTGTATAGCCTTCTAATGGTAATTTAATTTTTAACAACACAACAAAACGTAATGTCTTGGTAGTTTTTTTTTTATTATTTTAAACAAATTTGCAATGCGGAATCCATTTCTCTTGAACGGGTACATTTTTTAGGTTATAAGCAGTTGTACAGGTGTGCTTGAACTTGTAGACACTGCTAAAGGTAAGTACGTGTAAGTTGAATGTTGCATCACCAGTCAAAATTTAATAAATTAAGAAGGAATCTAGCAAAAATTTGGCACTAATAACAGTAGACAAATCGGATAAGGATACACAACTGTGTTTTTGTTGCACACAACTGTTGTTACCAACAAGTGCAAAATTTATATTCCCTTTTCCCAAAAATTAAAAATCAATTTGTAAGTAAAAGTGGGAGACCTTTACATGGGAAAATATGACATGTATCAGCACATGATTTATAGTTCAATTTGCATTTCCACCTAAGCAAAAGTGGCTTGTCGAGCTGGATTTTTGTGAAGATGGCCTGTGCGGTGTTTCTGCATGTAATTACATACCTGTCAAGTGATACGGTTTCGCCGTATTTTAATACGGGGAAAATGCAATTTTAGCAAATATGGGCGTATTGCCATTTTTGTACGCCAAAGAGAAAAATATACGGGAAAAAAAATTGAGAGTGTGGGGAGGAACACGTCGTGTGTGTGACCCCCACAGCGGGGCTGTCAGAGCGCTCAACGTGAGCAATTATCACAACGGTGAGAAGTGTGGACTCATCATTAGGCTGATGGCTTCGCACCTTCTTAACAGATAAGCGTTATGAACAAGAGGACAGGTAGATGGACCATGCACAACATTTTATTTACAAAAAACATTTTTGAAATATGTATGCACATAAATGTGGACGAAATAGACAAGTACTGCATCACAGCATCTCGTATTATATTGTAACGTGCAGCTCGACATGGCGACGTCCCACCGGGACGTTCGAACTCACGCCTCCCGCTCCGGAGTCCCGCACTCTACCTGTGTCGCCAATAGGGTCAACCCGCTTGGCAAGCCAAGTAGGGTGCTTATACTGAGCTCGCTACAATATCACCACCCTGCTCCTCTGCTCTCTGTACCGCTGCCACCACTGGTTCATCTACTGCATCATCCAATGTAGTGTCAAACGTCTCTCCATGACTCTCACACAGATTGTGCAGAGCACAACAAGTCAGCACCATAGATTTAACCAGTTTCATGTCATAGTCATTCCTCTCTCCTTCCTCCTTCCTTCTCTCCTCGTCATCAGCCATTTTGTTTGTTGTGGAGGATTCGGTCGCGTGTTTCACGTCACGAGGGTGTGGCGCCGCCTGCTGTTCAACAAATCCCACCCACAGCAGGTGTGCCAGCAGGTGTGCCAGCAGTAGTTGAAAGGCAACCGAGGCCGAACCGAACCGAAGTGAGTAGAGTCGGGTTTTCAATCGGGACTGAGCGGGGCTAGTGGAAAAGCGCCTATAGTGTGTTACTGATGTAGCCTTTGTTACTTTGGTCCCAGCTCTCTGCAGGTCATTTACTAGGTCCCCCCCGTGTGGTTCTGGGATTTTTGCTCACCGTTCTCGTGATCATTTTGACCTCACGGGGTGAGATCTTGCATGGAGCCCCAGATCGAGGGAGATTATCAGTGGTCTTGTATGTCTTCCATTTTCTAATAATTGCTCCCACAGTTGATTTTTTCACACCAAGCTGCTTACCTATTGCAGATTCAGTCTTCCCAGCCTGGTGCAGGTCTACAATTTTGTTTCTGGTGTCCTTTGACAGCTCTTTGGTCTTGGCCATAGTGGAGTTTGGAGTCTGACTGTTTGAGGTTGTGGACAGGTGTCTTTTATACTGATAATGAGTTCAAACAGGTGCCATTAATGCAGGTAACGAGTGGAGGACAGAGGAGCCTCTTAAAGAAGTAGTTACAGGTCTGTGAGAGCCAGAAATCTTGCTTGTTTGTAGGTGACCAAATACTTATTTTACCGAGGAATTTACCAATTAATTCATTAAAAATCCTTCAATGTGATTTTCTGGATTTTTTTTTTCTCATTTTGTCTCTCATAGTTGAGGTATACCTATGATGAAAATTGGAGACCTCTCTCATCTTTTAAGTGGGAGAACTTGCACAATTGGTGGCTGACTAAATACTTTTTTGCCCCACTGTAATTCAGACCAGCTGAGAATAATGAAGAAGCCATCGGTGCTGACAGCTGGCGGGGCCACGCCCACGCAGAGCAAAACCCCAGAAAGCCATTGACAGCTGTCACCTCCGAGAGAAAGAACACAACAGAATACAAACATAATGATAATGCAGAAAATGGAGACGGGCAACCTCAAATATACAATAAACAAACTATAACAAACATAAATGGGAAAATAAATCATACTGAGAAACAATATAGGATAAGTGACAACTCAAAAATGACAACAGAGTACAAATATTAAAAAAGGCAGACAACCGGAGCCCGGTGGAATCCCCCCCCACCCCACCCCGCTCTCAGAACATGACAGTTTAATGTCCTCATCCAAACCTTTCCACAAAATCACCCCACAAACTGAAATGCACCAACTTTTCTCCGTAGTGCAAAAACAAGGAAGTTTTAAATTAAATCTTCCTCTCAAATCATACTCTCCCTCTCTCTCCAGAAACAGTTTTTGTGTGTTGCCAGAGATCAAATTATTTCTTGCTTCATAAACTATTTCTAAAGTTTTTAACTTCATCAGATCCATAAATGTCAATGATTTTAACTTTAAGAACAAAACGTTTGTTGATCATTGTGATCATAGTAGCCTACATTGTTTACTATTGTTATTGCTCTCTTTTGTAAGTATATATAATTTCTGTAGTGTGCTTTTGCAGGTGTTACCCCAGATTTCAACACAATAAAGCGGATATGGTAAAACAAGTGAACAGTATAGTGTATACAGTGCATTGTGGTTTAGACTCTGCCTAACTTGATCCAAAAGTCCAATATTTTTAGCCAGCTTTGAGCTCAGCTATTTTATGTGAGCTTTACAGTAGAGTGGTCCAGTATTACCCCCAAGAACTTATTTTCATATACTCTATCAGTACATTATTAATCATCACTTTCACTTGTTCATGTATAATGTGGTTTCCAAACAACATAAATTTAGTTTTATCCAAATTTAAAGATAATTTCTTTTTATTAAACTATAATTTTAATTTACCCAATTCATTTGTGACCATACTCAATGACTGCGGCAAATTATCACCCCCACAAAAAACATTAGTGTCATCCACAAAAACCACTAGTTTAAAATATTTGATACCTTGCAAATGTCATTAATGTACAAAATAAACAATTTGGGGCCTAATACTGACCCTTGGGGAACTCCACAATTAATTTCTAACTGACTTGACCTAAATTTACCCAACTGCATGAACTGTTGCCTGTTAACAGGGGACACAGTCTGGACTTGGTCATCTCCAAAGGTCTGAACATCTCTAAGGTTATGGTAATGGACGTTGCTCTGTCCAACCATTCTTGTGTTTTCTTTGAGGGTGCAATTAATGTCAACAGAAATGTCCAAACAGAGGTCATCAAAAGACGGTACATCAGTGATAATACCTGTGAAGCATTCATCCAAGCTTTCTCTTCCTCACCCCCCCCCCCACCACCACCACCACCACCTTCAATAAATGAGCTTGTGGAAAATTTCAATGGTAAAATTACAATTATTATCAATACCATTGCTCCCATCAAGGTGAAGGTGGTCATTATTAAAAAGAAACCTCCATGGAGAAATGCCAAACTAGTAAGAGCTAAAAAAAAAAAAAAGTGCTGAAAAGCTGAACGCAGGTGGCGAAAAACTAAATTACAGGTTCATTATGAAATCTATAATGACAGATTGAGCATTTATAATTTGGAGTCTGAGAAATTCAAGGCAAGCATATTTTTCTGACATCATTGCTAAAAACAATAATGCACACACCTTGTTCACTACTGTTGACAGGCTAACAAATCCCCCTGTGCCAACAGCTCCTGAACTTCAGTCCAACCATGCCTGCAATGACTTTGCCTTTTTCTTTGCTGACAAAATTCAGAAAATTAGACAGTCAGTGCTCTTATGCCAGGTGATGGACATGTGCTTACTCTGTGTCCATGTAGAGAAGACGTAAATACCATAGCAAAATTTTTTCCAATTAATCATAAAATCTTGGATGACATTATATGCCACCTGAAATCCACTACCTGCTGCCTTGATACTCTCCCAACAGGTTTTTTTTTTTTAATGTTTCATATTGTATGGCCTCAGATCTACTACAGATGATAAATATGTCTGCATTCAGGTGTCTTCCCTCAGTGCTTTAAAACAGCTGTTATCAAGCCACTTTTAAAAAAAGAGCAACCTAGACACCTCACTCATGAACAGCTATAGGCCCATATCAAACCTTCCTTTTCTTTGTAAAATAACAGAAAAAGCTGTTTTTCAACAATTGCACAACTTCTTGACATTAAAGGCCAAATGTCACATAATTTTTTTTTCTAAATGACAACGAATTTAGATAAAATACACATAGCTTAAACCAAATATTCATACCGGAGACCATATCACCCACCTGTATTTACATAATTGCACAAAATACACCAGGTGAAGGCCCCACCTTGCTCGCTGGCTTGTGACAGCCAGTCCAGACCACGCCCATGTTTTTGACGTCACAAGTTGTACCCTGGCTGCCCTGCCTATCCACAGTCACACTTATCAACATTGGACAATCATGACGGAAAGTGACAGCGATTGTGAACAAATTAGTTTAGTTTTGTCTTTTTTTTTTTGTCTTTTTTTTGTCAGTGGTTCAGACAGTGACAGAGGCATAGAACCTTACAGGTTCGAGCCGTCCGAGACGGAATCAGATGCTTTGTCTAATGACAACAGTTCCGACGATGACCAGAGAGCAGAACCAGTGGAAAATGTCATTGAACTGGACATTAATCGCCTCCAGAATTGGGAAGCTGAAGGGGGTCTGTTGAGGACGCCCCATAAATATTGATTTTTCGGAAGCCATTATTATTACAGTGGAGGAGAGCCGCTGCTGTCAAGAAATTGACCAGATCAATATGAAAATGGAGGCGCATACCTGTCAAGTGAGATGTTTTCGCCGTATTTTAATACGGGGAAAATGCAATTTTAGCAAATACGGGCGTATTGCCATTTCTGTACGCCCAAAAGAAAAATATATGGGAAAAAAAATTATTGAGTGTGTTGAGGAGCACGTCGTGTGTGTGAGACCCACAGCTAGGGTGCTGGCAGATGGCTCAGCGGGAGCTATTCGCACTACATTGAGAAGTGTGGACTCAATCATTAGGCTGATTGTCGGGGTGGGCAGATCGCTCAGCGGGAGCTATTATCGCTACAATGAGAAGTCATTAGGATAATGGCTTAACACTTTCAGCTGTGCTGCGGCTGCGGAACAGAGGAATCGCCTTACAAATACAGAATTCTGCTTTTTTTATTTTGAGCCGGACACTGAGTTGTGTTGTTATTGTCAAATATCCATGAATCCTTAAAATATTTGACAATAACAACACGAATTACATTTAAAACATTTCCCAGAAAAGTGTCCCTTATTACCCCGCCGTCCCTTATAGCCGCGTTTTACGGTATTAAAATACGGCGAAAACGTCTCACTTGACAGGTATGAAAACATTTCCCAGAGAAGTGTCCCTTATTACTCCGCCGTCCCTTATAGCCCCGTTTTACGGTATTAAAATACGGCGAAAACGTCTCACTTGACAGGTATGAAAACATTTCCCAGAGAAGTGTCCCTTATTACTCTGCCGTCCCTTATAGCCCCGTTTTACGGTATTAAAATACGGCGAAAACGTATCACTTGACAGGTATGAAAACATTTCCCAGAAAAGTGTCCCTTATTACCCAGCTGTCCCTTATAGCCCCGTTTTAAGGTATGGGTGAAATATCCAATTTTTTCTTTCTTGTTGCTCACTTCAATCTTCCAGTCTCCATATAAACAATCAATCGAAATACCCCAAGCATCAAACTAGGGTACAATCTATTTCGTCACTTCCGCCTTCTTCCCCAGGCGATTCCAGGGGCCGTGAGTAGGAATGTCAGGCCAAGCGCGGCAGTTTTAAATTAACGAATATTCCGGCGTTACTGAAGCATATGCACCAAGACCCGAACAGATCAGTTCCCTTTTATATCTAGTTTCAAGACATTTAAAGTACCCTGTTACGTGACATTTGGCCTTTAAATAACTGTTTTGATGTCTTCCAGTCAGGGTTTCAGCCACACCACAGCACTGAGACAGTTCTAGTTAAAGTCCTAAATGACATCCACTCCAATACAGATAATGGCAACATTTCAGTTTTGGTTCTACTGGACCTCAGTGCTCCATCCGACACGGTCAACCATAACATCATACTAGACTGGCTGAAACACTAGGTGGGACTTTCTGTTACAGCGCTTAGCTGGTTTCAGTCCCATTTAAAAGACAGGGACTATTTTGTGTCAATAGGTAACTACAAATCTAAGCAAACAAAAATAACCTGTGGAGTTCTCCAAGGTTCCATTCTGGGACCTTTGCTTTTCAACATGTATATGTTTCTACTGTGGAGAGTGTGGGAAATGATGAGGCCAGTTTACGAACAGACAAAGCTTTATTCCACTCTCACATCATTCATATACAGAAAGTACTGAATCAGTCAAACCAGGTTCTCCTTATAAACTCCACAGATCATCTCACATCTGCATGACATTTCACATCACACTGCATGACATCTAACATACATCTCCCTTAAACCCCCAGCTCACTCTTCCTGCCAACTACCCAAGATGTCCTTGCCTATTATTCTCTTATGTTTAACCACTGCCTCCTGACTGAGACGCTGTCTGCTAACACCTCCACAATATACATTGCCATATCACCAATATGCGTTGCCATATCACCTCCCTCCCCAGACAGAGTTTCAGTCGGCACGTCTTTTGGGCTTCAGTCTCCTCCCATATCTGCTGTAACGGGGGTCTCTGTGCCGGCGGGGGGCTGCTGAACGTGTGTCTGACTGCGGGTGGGCCGAGGCGAGGGGGGGGAACTTTGCTCTGTCTGTGTGGCTGTCCTGGTGAATCATTTGCCTGGGGAGTTCTCAGTGAGGGTCTTCCACGCCGAGGGGCCCGAGCCAGCAGCACTTGCTCGTCCGCCACTACAAAGGCGGGCTTAAGTCTGTCTATGCATATTTTCTCCCGACGCCCCCCCAAGTCTAGCAAAAAATGCTTGTCCCCTGTTTCCAACACTCTGAACGGGCCATCATAGAGTGGGCGCAATGGCGGGCGGTGGGCATCATGTCTGACAAACACGAACTCCGCGTTCTTCAAAGTTTTTGGCACAAAAGCGCATGGAAAACAGTGGTGTGCCGGGCCCGGCAGCGTGCCTGTGTCTGCACTACGCTGCAAACGCTGAGAAGGGCAGCTGTTCGGCGCGGGATTATCTGGCAAGAATTTCCCGGGCAGCCGCAGTGGCTGGGAAAAAACCAGCTCAGCCGGGGAAGCCTCCAAATCCTCTTTTGGTGTGGAACGCAACCCCAATAAAACCCACGGCAACCGGTCCACCCAATTTGCATCCGTCAACAAAGCCCTGCGTACTGCCCTCAGTGACCTGTGAAAATGTTTGCATAACCCATTTGCCTGTGGGTTGTACGCAGTTGTGCGATGAATTGCAACACCCAGGCTGCGGGCCATCGCGGACCAAAGTTTGGAAACAAACTGAGGGCCCCTATTGGACGTGATGTCTGACAGGATTCCAAAATGCGCCACCCATGCTGTCAAAAAAGCGCGCGCCACGTCCGCGGACGTGGTTGCCGCCAGCAGGACTGCTTCTGGCCAGCGTGTAGTGCGGTCCACCACTGTCAGAAGGTGTGTGCACCCCTGCGACGGTGGGAGGGGGCCCACGAGGTCCACGTGAACATGGTTGAATCTTTTAGCCGGTATCCTAAACGGCTCCAAAGGAGCCTTCGTGTGTCTTTGCATTTTGGCTCATTGGCATGCTACGCAGGCTGCCGCCCACTCTTTCACTTGTTTGCGGCCTGGCCACACGAATTTCGCTCCCACCATTTTGACTGACGCGTGCACTCCTGGGTGCGCCAAAGCGTGAACTGACTGAAACACGCGGCGGCACCACGCGACCAGGACCACCGGGCGAGGGCGTCCGGTGGAGACGTCGCAGATTGGGGGGGGGCTTGCCATCTTGCAGCACACTGCTCTCCAGCCTTAACCCTGTTGGTCCAGACTCGAGCGCGCGCACGTCCGTATCGCTTTTTTGCTCTGCGGCCATGGCTGTATAATCTATCCCTACGTAGACCGGGGCCACAACCACACACGAGAGGCAATCCGCCACCACATTCAGTTTACCTGACACATGCTGAATATCGGTCGTAAACTCCGAGATCGCAGCCAGCTGTCTCTGCTACCGGCCCAACCATGGTTCTGAAACCTTGGCCATTGCGAACGTCAGCAGCTTGTGGTCCACGAACGCGGTGAAGCTGCGCCCTTCCAGCCAGAACTGCAAGTGGCGTATGGCCAGGTGGAGAGCCAGCAACTCTCTGTCGAATGCGCTGTATTTACGCTCACTGTCGTGCAAAGCCCTGCTGAAAAAGGTGAGCGGCTGCCAAGAACCGGCGACACATTGCTCCACGACGGCCCCTATGGCCACGTCGGAGGTGTTGGTAGTGAGCGCTATTCGAGCCGCCGGGTCTGGGTGCACCAACAGTGCAGCATTTGCCAGGGCTGCTTTAACCTCAGAGAACACCTGCTCTCGCTCCGAAGTCCATTCGACTCCATCTGCGGGTTTCCGTCTCTTGAGCGCGGCGTACAGTGGCTGCATGAGCTGAGCTGCGCGGGGGAGGAAACGGTTATAAAAATTAACCATCCCCAAAAATTCCTGCAGCACCCTGACCGTCTGAGGCCGGGGAAAGTTCGCCACATCATGTACTTTGTCGGGCAAGGGTATTGCTCCCTCCGGTGAGACGCGGTGCCCCAAAAAATCAATCCCCGTCACGCCGAACTGGCACTTTGCTGGGTTGATTATTAACCCGTGCTCCTCCAACCTCTGGAAAACCGTCCTGAGGTGGGTTATGTGTTCGTCTTCGGACGCACTGGAACGTCTGTGCCGCTCCTTTTAATCCGAAGGGCATGCGCAGAAACTCGAACAAGCCGAAAGGAGTTATTACCGCTGTTTTGGGTATGTCCTCCGCGCACACTGAGAGCTGGTGGTAACCGCGGACCAGGTCTATTTTAGAAAAAATGTGTGCTCCGGCGAGGTGAACGGAAAAATCCTGAATGTGGGGAATCGGGTAGCGGTCGTGTGCTGTGGCATTATTCAACCTGCGGAAATCGCCGCACGGTCGCCACGACCCCTCAGCCTTAGGGACCATGTGTAGCGGGGATGCCCATGGGCTGTTCGATCGCCTGATGATGCCCAACCTTTCCAGGTTGGCGAACTCCCCGCGCGCTATGGCCAGTTTAGCTGCGTCCAAGTGCTGAGGTCGTGCGAACACAGGCGGCCCGGTGGTGGTGATAAAGTGCTCCACCCCGTGTTTAGCGAAATGTACGAGCCATTTACTGCTACCAGCCCGGGGCCGCTAGGTCCTGCCAGCCGGTCGGCGTAGGTTGGCAGGATGATGCTCTTCTGGGCTCCGGTGTCTACGAGGAAATGGCTCCCTGAGTGTGAGTCTGTCACATAGAGCAGCTTGTTCTCTTCGCCGGCGGCCCTGGCATTTCCCGAGCGCTTGAATTGGCACGGTGGCGCGCATCTGCGTGCGTTCCCTCCAAAACAGCGGTGGTAGAAGCAGAGCGTGTCTCTCTGGCGCTCCTTGGCCCCCGCTGCCACTACCGTCGGTGGCTCCTCGCCTCCTCTGGTCGTCTCGCTGGGCTCCGACGCCGCCACGTTCACTGTGAGCGCTCTGGTGGTGAGGATGATCCGGTCTGCCTCCTGGGCTAGCGCACGGTAGTCACGTGCGGCCAGCAACAGCAAATTGGCCAGGACCGCTCTTGCCTCTGTTGGAAGGTTCCGGAGGAAAAGGTGGGCAAACAGAAAATGCCCGTCGTCCGTGCCCATTAACGCCAACATCTTCTCCATCAGATCGACGGCCGAACCATCTCCTAACTCGGAACGCCTCAGGAGCCTCTCTGCTCTCTCACAGTCCGAGAGCGTGTAGCGCCGGGTCAGCGCAGCTTTGAGAGCCTCATATCTGTTGTGGGCTGGGGGCTGGTTGAGCAGGCTCTCTACCTGCTGAGCTGTGCAAGCGTCCAGCGCTGCAACCACATGGAAAAACTTGGTGTCGTCTGCCATTATTCCCCGGAGGGCGAACTGGGCCTTGGTGTGGTGGAACCAAGAGTGCGGGTTGTGCTGCCGAAAGTCCGGTAGCTTGACTGCAACAGCGCACACGCTGCTGGGGGTTCCCGTCCGGGCCGTCTGTGGGATGCTTGCTGCGTTGCTGGGGCTTCCCGTCCAGGCCGACTCCGGGGTTCTTGCCTCATGTTCCATAATACGTCCAGGGTCACCAGTGTGGACAGTGTGGGAAATGATGAGGCCAGTTTACGAACAGACGAAGCTTTATTCCACTCTCACATCATTCATACACAGAAAGTACTGAATCAAACGAGGTTCTCCTTATAAACTCCACAGATCATCTCACATCTGCATGACATTTCACATCACACTGCATGACATCTAACCCCACAATACATCTTCCTTAAACCCCCAACTCACTCTTCCCGCCAACTCCCCAAGACGTCCTTGCCTATTATTCTCTTATGTTTAACCACTGTCTCCTGACTGAGACGCTGTCTGCTGACACCTCCACAATATACATTGCCATATCACCAATATGCATTGCCATACTACTAGCACAAGTCATAAAAAACACCAAAACATATTATTGTAAAGGGTTAAAGGGAAGGATGTGGAGGCGAGGCACAAGCATAGGACAACACAGAATCTTTATTAACCCTCTAACATATATGCACAGCCTATGGCCCCCAGCGTGGGCTGCTGGGGCTGAGTCCCTGTAGAAGAGCCTCCCTCGTTTCTCTGCATTCTTTTTATATAGCTTTATTAACCTTGCATAGAAACTGGGGCTGGCACATTATGCATTGGGTATGAACAATGGAATTGTGTGATGCAATTATCACTTGTTACATATATTACAATGCATCCACCCCCCTGTGCTTCATGCTGCAGCTTGGAGCAGCAGGGGGCGAAGGCACCTCATTGTCTAGTCTAGTTACCCCACCAGGGGGGCCTCCCCCTTCAGTCCATTATTCTGTCCCTCTTCCTGCTTTTAGGTGTGAGAGAATGTCCACATGCTGTGTCTAGTGTTCACCACATTATCACAGTTATGCAGATGATACACAAATCTACATAACCGTCTCACCGGGAGACTATGATCCAATTAAAATGCTGATCAAATGCATTGGTCAAATTAAAGAGTAGATGTTCCAGAATTTTCTTCAGTTAAACAAAGACAAAACCAAAAAATAATAGTTTTTGGAGCCAAAGAAGAAAGACTCAAAGTTAGTGCTCAGCTTTAATCAATGATGCTAAAAACCAGCAGCCAAGCCAGATATCTGGGTGTGGTCCTGGACTCAGACTGGAATTTTAACTGCCACATTAAGACAGTAGTGAAGTCAGCCTATTACAGACGTGGACAAAATTGTTGGTACCCCTCTGTTAATGAAAGAAAAACCCACAATGGTCACAGAAATAACTTGAATCTGACAAAAGTGGTAATAAATAAAAATTCTATGAAAATTAACCAATGAAAATCAGACAATGCTTTTGTGAATTGTGGTTCAACAGAATTATTTTAAAAAACAAACTCATGAAACAGGCCTGGACAAAAATGATGGTACCCCTAGAAAAGACTGAAAATAATGTGACCATAGGGACATGTTCAACCAAGATGTGTCCTCTAATTAACATCACAGGTGTCTACAAACTTGTAATCAGTCAGTCGGCCTATTGAAAGGGTGACAAGTAGTCACTGTGTTGTCTGGTAACATGGTGTGTACCACACTAAACATGGACCAGAGGAAGCAAAGGAGAGAGTTGTCTCAGGAGATTAGAAAGAAAATTATAGACAAGCATGTTAAAGGTAAAGGCTATAAGACCATCTCCAAGCAGCTTGATGTTCCTGTGACTACAGTTGCACATATTGTTCATAAATTTAAGGTCCATGGGACTGTAGCCAACCTCCCTGGATGTGGCCGCAGGAGTGGACGGATAATACAAACGGTAACAAAAGAGCCCAGAACAACCTCTAAACACATTCAAGGTGAACTCCAAGGTCAAGGTACATCAGTGTCAGATCGCACCATCCACCATTGTTTGAGCCAAAGTGGACTTCATGGGAGACGACCAAGGAGGACACCACTGTTGAAAACAAATCATAAAAAAGCCAGACTGGAATTTGCCAAACTGCATGTTGACAAGCCACAAAGCTTCTGGGAGAATGTCCTATGGACAGACGAGACAAAACTGGAACTTTTTGGCAAGGCACATCAGCTCTATGTTCACAGACGCAAAAATGAAGCATAGCAAGAAAAGAACACTGTCCCTGCTGTGAAACATGGAGGAGGTTCTGTTACGTTCTGGGGCTGCTTTGCTGCATCTGGCACAGAGTGTTTTGAATCTGTGCAGGGTACAATGAAATCTCAAGACTATCAAGGTATTCTAGAGAGAAATGTGCTGCCCAGTGTCAGACAGCTTGATCTCAGTCGCAGGTCATGGGTCTTGCAACAGGATAATGACCCAAAACACACAGCTAAAAACACCCAAGAATGGCTAACAGCCAAACATTGGACTATTCTAAAGTGGCCTTCTATGAGCCCTGATCTAAATCCTATTGAACATCTGTGGAAGGAGCTGAAACATGCCGTCTGGAGAAGGCACCCTTCAAACCTGAGACAACTGGAGCAGTTTGCTCATGAGGAGTGGGCCAGAATACCTGCTGAGAGGTGCAGAAGTCTCACTGACAATTACAGAAATCGTTTGATTGCAGTGATTGCCTCAAAAGGTTGTGCAACAAAATATTAAGGGTACTGTGGAGTGTGTGAAATCACAGGCAGATTCATTTCAGACGATTTATTACACACTCACACCTTTCAAGCACAGAACAGACTGAACTCTCAAGCAGAATCTCTCCCCTTAAGTTTCATGGCATTTACATCACACACAACATGACATTTGCATCACACTGCATTCAACAACCTTCATCCCTGACTCCTTCCTGCTATCTCTCCAGGAATCTCCTGCTCTTTGTTCTCCCAAGCTTATCACTGTCTCCTGTCTGAGATGCTAGATAATCTGGCTCACACAAGGTGCTACACCCCCCCCCCCCAGCATCTTAGATAGGACAATAGAATAACAGTCCACATGCTGTGATAGAACAATTGAACATTAGTCCACATGCTGCTTGGACTTCCGTCTCCTTCCGTATCTGCTGTAACTGGGGTTTACCGCCTCCGCGGCGCTGCTGTGCCAGTGGGGGGCTGCTGGAAGTGTGTCTGACTGCAGGTGGGCTGTTGCTAGGGGGGGGGGCACTTCGGTCTGTCCGTGTAGCTGCTCTGGAGAATCGTCTCCCTGGGGAGCTCTCCATGGGGGTCTTCCACGCCGAGGGGCCTTAGCCAACAGCACTTGCTCGTCCGCCACAACGAAAGCGGGTTTGAGTCTGTCTATGCCAATTTTTTCCCTCCTACCCCCCAAGTCTAGCAAAAAATGCTTATCCCCTGTTTCCAACACTCTGAACGGTCCATCATAGGGTGGGCGCAATGGAGGGCGGTGGGCGTCGTGTCTGACAAAAACGAACTCCGCGCTCTTCAAAGTTTTAGGCACGAAAACACGCGGAAAACTGTGGTGGGCTGGGCCCGGCAGCGTGCCTGTGTTTGCACTACACTGCAAAAGCTGAGACGGGGAGCTGTCCGGCACGGGATTATCTGGCAGAAATTCCCCGGGCAGCCGTAGTGGCTGTGCAAAAACGAGCTCTGCCGGGGATGCTTCCAGATCCTCTTTTGGCACAGAGCGCAACCCCAATAAAACCCATAGCAGTCTGTCTACCCAATTTGCATCCGTCAATGAAGCCCTGAGTGCTGCTTTCAGTGATCTATGAAAACGCTCGCATAACCCATTGGCCTGTGGGTTGTACGCGGTTGTGCGGTGAATTGTAACACCCAGGCTGCGGGCCATCGTGGACCAGAGTTCGGAAACAAATGGGCCCCTGTCGGACGTAATGTCCGACGGGACTCCAAAACGCGCCACCCATGCTGTTAAAAAAGCGCGCGCTACGTCCATGGACGTGGTTGCCACCAGCGGGACCGCTTCTGGCCAGCGCGTGGTGCGGTCCACCAATGTCAGGAGGTGCGTGCACCCCTGTGATGGCGGGAGGGGGCCCACGAGGTTTTGCTAATCTGCTCCGCGGCCATGGCTGCTTAATCTATCCCCACGCAGACCGGGGCCACCACGGCTCGCGAGAGGCAGTCCGCCACTACATTCAGTTTACCCGACACATGCTGAATATCGGTAGTAAACTCTGAGATCACGGCCAGCTGTCTCTGCTGCCGGCCCGACCACGGTTCAGAAACCTTGGCCATAGCGAATGTTAGCGGCTTGTGGTCCACGAACGCGGTGAAGCTGCGCCCTTCCAGCCAGAACTGGAAGTGGCGTATGGCCAAGTGAAGAGCCAGCAACTCTCTGTCGAACGCGCTGTATTTACGTTCGCTGTCGCGCAAAGTTCTGCTGAAAAAGGCGAGCGGCTGCCAAGCCCCGGCGACACGCTGCTCCACGACCGCCCCTATGGCCACGTCTGAAGCGTCGGTGGTGAGCACTATGCGGGCCGTCGGGTCTGGATGCACCAGCAGTGCGGCGTTTGCCAGGGCCGCTTTAACTTCAGAGAACCCCCGCTCTCGCTCCGGGGTCCATTCGACCCTATCCGTGGATTTCTGTTTCTTGAGCGCAGCGTACAATGGTTGCATGAGCTGCGCCGCGCCGCGCGGGGAAGGAAACAGTTATAAAAGTTCACCATCCCCCAAAATTCCTGCAGCGCCCTGACCGTCTGAGGCTGGGGAAAATCCGCCACGGCGCACACTTTGTCGGGCAGCGGGATCGCTCCTTCCGGAGAGACGCGGTGCCCCAAAAAATCAATCCACGTCACGCCAAACTGGCATTTCGCCGGGTTGATTATTAACCCGTGCTCCTCCAACCTCCGGAAAACCGTCGTGAGGTGGGTTTCGTCTTCGTCTTCGGACGCACTGGCTACCAGGATATCGTCCAGGTAGACGAACACAAACGGGAGATCGCGCAGCACTGCATCCATCATGCGATGGAACATCTGTGCCACTCCTTTTAATCCGAATGGCATGCGCAGGAACTCAAATAAACCAAACGGAGTTATTACCGCTGTTTTGGGTATGTCCTCAGCGCGCACTGGGACTTGGTGGTAACCGCGGACCAGGTCTATTTTGGAAAAAATGCGTGCTCCGGCGAGGTGAATGGAAAAATCCTGTATGTGGGGAATTGGATAGCGGTCGTGTGCTGTGACGTTGTTCAACCTGCGGAAATCCCCGCACGGTCACCACGAGCCCTCAGCCTTAGGGACCATGTGTAGCAGGAAAGCCCATGGGCTGTTCAAGCGCCTGATGATGCCCAACCTTTCCAGGTTGGCGAACTCCTCGCGCGCTATGGCCAGTTTAGCTGCGTCCAGGCGCCGAGGTCTTGCGAAAACAGGCGGCCCGGTGGTGGTGATAAAGTGCTCCACCCCGTGTTTAGCAATGGCCACGGAAAACGTCGGGACCGTGAGTGCTGGGAACTGAGTGAGCAGTGTGTGGAACTTATCGCCTGTAGCTGTAACGTTGGCTTGTGCTGTTGGCTGGGTCACTCGAGCTATACAGGGGAGAGAGTCAAAGGACGGTGCATTAACCAGGCGCCTGTTAGCAACATCAACCAGTAAACCATGTGCACACAGAAAATCGGCCCCCAAGATATGGTAATTCAGTGCTGCTACGACAAAAGTTCACTCATATGTACGGCCGTGTAGAGATAAGAGCAGAGTCCTCTCACCAAAGGTCTTAATATCCGAGCTGTTTGCTGCCAACATCCCGGGGCCGCTAGATCCTGCCAGCCGGTCAGCGTAGGTCAGCCGGATGAAGCTCTTCTGGGCTCCGGTGTCCACGAGGAAACGCCTTCCCGGGCGTGCATCCGTCAAGTAGAGCAGCTTGTTCTCTTCACCGAGGGTCGCGGCTGCTACCGACCCTTGGCCTTGGCGTTTTCCCGAGCGCTTGAATTGGCACAGTGGCGCACATCTGCGTGCCTTCTCTCCGAAGCGGCGGTGGTAGAAACAGAGCATGTCTCTGTGGCGCTCCTTGGCCCCTGCTGCTGCTACCGTCGGTGGCTCCTCGCCTCCTCTGGTCATCTCACTGGGCTCCGCCGCTGCTGCGTTGACTGTGATCACCCTGGTGGTGATGATGATCCGGTCTGCCTCCTGGGCTAGCGCACGGTAGTTGCGCGCGGCCAGCCTCAGCGAATTGGCCAGAACCGCTCTCGCTACTGTTGGAAGGTTCCGGAGGAAGAGTTGGGCAAACAGAAAGTGCGCAACGTCCATACGATCGGCTGTAACGCCGTCAGCTGGGCCCCCGCCATGGTTCCTGGCAGTCTCATCGATCACCCATCGGGACAAAAGCCCAACTATGTCAAGAGCGATCTTATCTATTTTTGTTTATTGTATAAACTCCGCTTTAAATTTTTATCTCTTTTATTGATATTAACTTCTTTTTACTTAGTATTAGCTCAGTAAATGCAACAGCCCGTACTGGCTCACAGGTGAATCAGACCCCAATCAGGGCTGTTCACCAGGTTAGGCTAACCTATCTGTTTTAGCTAGCCACTCCTGGCCTGGAAAGCCATGGCTCCCTCCCCGACCTCTGTCAGCTGTTTCCCTCTCTAAGAAGGTTTCTGAGTTGGAACTGAGACTCTCTAGCCTCTATAAGATTAAGGAGGCTGAAAATCATCTGGATACTATCATTTTTGGATGGACATCGGTGCCAGCAACGGACTCGCAGCTAGCAGAGACTGCTACTTACCTGGGTGAAATTAGCATGTCACCATCCACCTCCACCCCTGCTCTGGTCACCTCAGCTGTCCAGGACTCCAGCACCAAACACTGGCTTCAGCTCGGAGCTAAACCCAAAGCCCCGGGTGGTTCATCACAACCTCAATGCATGCCCTGGACCATGGTTGGGCCCAATAGAAAAACATCGGGGATTGGGCAGACATGGTCGTGCCTCCTCCCTTCCCTTGTTGCTGGAAAACAGATTCAACATCCTTTCCCTGGAAGATTTTCCCCACCTGGACGTTGATCTTCCTCCAGGTAAGGTGTAAGGTGTGTAATGGCACGGGGAACAGATGATTAGATTTTGGGGATGATCTGAGAGTGCATACCTCCACCAAGGGCTTTGTTTGTATTTGTGCAGCAGGATTACACAAAAACTACTGGATGAATTTGGATGAAATTTTCACCAGAGGTGGTTCTTGGGCTGGAGAGGAACCCATTATATTATGGTGATGATCTGGGAATGCATACCTCAGCCAAGGCTCTTATCTTCTCACAGTGTGTTCGCAACAATACTCCAAAACATATTTTTCTCTTACCTGTTACTGGGGGTGGGGCTCGCCCGCCCACATGACCGGTCCATTTTCGTCCATCATTGCTGATGTTTGCGTGTTTGCTCAGCCATTTACACCAGTGTACAACATCTACAAACTCTTATGATTACCCCACATGAATTTTGTTTGTATTACGTGGCTATTTTTTCTGTTTGGTGCATTATTCCTGTGGGAATACATGCCGCTCGTGGGTGCCGTCATCTTGGTCCTGGGAGCTCCGTCTTTTGTTACATCAACCTCGATGTAACACGTTTACTTAGTAATTTACAGCCGTGTACCACATCTACAAACTGTTATAATTATCCCACGTGAATTTTGTTTGTATTATGTGGCTATTTTTCCCGTTTCATGCAGTTTCTGTTATCAACGCTGACGCAATGACCAAATGGCGGCATCCACATTGGTGTGAGCTCAAAATGAAAAAAGGAAGAATAATAATGAGGATTTCTCCTTCTTTGCTATATTCCATGTCAGCCATGATTCATTCGGCGCGTGTCTCCCACCTTCTAAACTGTCAGATCAATAGAGGTTAGGACAAATTCTCACTATAGCCGGGGGACGTGAACAAGTTGACACATGCAGTTGCTGTGTTGTGCCACTGGGGGCGCGTGACCCGTCCATTTAATCTGGGCAGTTAAAGTATTAAGAGAAAAATTATAACAAATTTGAGTTAAAGATCACCAGTTCATGAGATTGTGTTTTGTTCTTTTTTTGGTGTTACCCTGGGGTTGTCTGGAAGCCGCCCATTAAGAGAGGAGTACTGTCAGGTTGTGGGATGGGTCTCATGCCCTCATCCTAATTTAGTCTTTTGATTGTTTGGGGGGGGCAAGGAGATACTCGCCCAGGGCATCATACAAGCCAGGACAGCCACTGGTTACATGAAGGGGTCCAAACCAAAATAAAGCATCACCAGGGCTTGTGTGTTCTGAGTGAAACCCTAACTGGAAAATTTGGAATGAAGTTTTCAGAATAGGTGAGAAGTATGGGCTTATACATGTAATTTAGCTCACATTATGATTAGCCTCAAATAAAAAGCCCTAAATGAAACACTGATAACACAATCATCCTCCTTTCTGCACAGCTCAGTTACAATTATTAATCGGTCAATCAGCATCCAAATGATTAAAGCACACACTACATCATCGAAGTGACTAAATGGCCAGGAGCAGGGGTCTCCTAGTATCACAATATCTGGCCGGGAAGCCGGTCACCCGCTAAGTGGCCTACAATTTCTGATAATGTTGAAAATGGTGCCAGTCAATTTGAATGCACACTTTTCATCATGGGAGCAATTCCAAACAATTTTTACTGAATTCTGTGATTCTAACCTCTAAAATTCAGTTAAAGTCTACATTTTTAATCACTAAATAATTAGCTGAACCACATGGTAACAATGTTTTTCCCCTTTATACCTCCCGCAGTTTCAATCAATAGTAGAAAAAAAATTGCACAATAAAATTTATTAAAAAAAATAGTGACCACCCGGTTCTGAACCTAATTTGCAACACCTATTGAAAATCCTGGCTATGACACTGGCACAGCTTATAAGTTACAAATATGCAGATAATAATAAAAACATGCACAAAAAGGCCTGCAATTCTTTTTTTTATTCAATAGTAGAAAAAATACACACAAATTTACTTGTATTATTAGCATATTTGTAATTTGTGTGTATTTTTTTCAACTATTGAATTAAAAAAAAAGAATCGTGGGCCTTTTTGCAAATTTTTTTAAACCAAATTATGGATAAAAGAATAACCACTGAAATGAACATATTTGAGGCAGCTGTTCTATGTACTTATATTTGTCACATGGGCTGGGACGTCATTGTTATCCGGCGCTGCCATATTCCTCCTCAGCCCAGCTCTTATTGTGACAGCGTCTCAGCTGGCCTCTAGCTGTCAAGCTCTACGGGACGGCTGGAGCCTAATTACCTCTCATCAACTGAGGCGCTGTCAACCAGTATAAAAGGGAGCAGCTCCGATCACTCGGGGCTGTGACCTCGCACGATTATCCACGCTCTTCTCCGGCGTGGGTAAGGCTGGAACCCCTTCATCTGGCGCCAGCCACCCGCTCGTTATTCAGCATTGTGTGTAAGTGTATGCCCTTGTATGATCATTTGTGTTTTGGCCCCACGAGGCCCTGTTCCTTTGTTCCTTTCCCTTTATTGCAATAAACATCGCAAACTCACTGGTCTGCCCTTGGCTCTCATTGTATGGCTCGCAGAGCCATACGTAACAGTAGGTCACAGCCAAGCGAGTTGCCGGCAGCCGTGAGTTTGCTAAATTGGACTTGTTCTTCCCTGTCTGGGTGTCTGCTCTGAGAGCATGTCGTCTCCCAGGAGCCGCGTTCGGTGCCTGGGTAATGAGTTAGCGACCGCCCTGGAGTATGTCAACGGGACCCTCTTCACCACCTCCCTCTACGACAATCCCATCGACATACACAGGCACCTATATTACGCTGAGGTTCTCCTGGACAATCTCCCTCGCTACTCCAACCACCCTGAGGTCTGTGCCAGGAGAGATGCCATTGCCTCACAATGCGAGGTTCTCCGTGGGCTGGAGGGAAATCCCGGCAGGAAGCCGAAGAGGAGTCGTCCTCACCCCTCGCTACGGGATCCCGCTCCTGCCTCCGTTCCGGCCCAGGAGTTCGCACCACCCAGAGGTCTTTCCCCATCGGGCATGACGTCACTCGGGAATCCCCCGGAGAAGCTGCAGCTGGCAGCTATCAGGATCCGAGACCGAGTGGCTGCTGCTCGCACTGCGGTTCATCCGTCTGCCATCATCAAGCACGTGACGGTGGTGGTTAGACTGGTGGAGAGGAATCCGGAGTTGCATGAGTTCCCAGACTTTGCCGACCTGCTTGCCTCTGTCTCTGCACAGGAGCGGCTATTCCCGGGTCTCACCTTCGCCTCGCTCCCTGCAAGTAGCCGTCATCACACTGCCTGTCCACCTCAGCACGAATCTCGTCCGGATCCAGTTCCGGGTCGCTGTAAGGTCTCAATTCCCCACACAGCTGTCACTTCTGCGCCTCATCAGGGAGGAAACCCTGCAGCCTCGTCTCCCGAGCCATCTTCCCCTGCTGTTACGTCAGCGCTCCGCCCCCGGCTCATCTTGGCTGTCGTTCCCTCCTCCTCGACGCATTCCCCGGCTGCTGTGTGCACCCCGAGTCCTGACTTGGCGAGCTCCGTCTCGGAATCATCACGAGCAACTCCCCGTCATCCTCCCAGGGGGTCCTCTGTTACCGTCCGGTGGGGAAAGGGAGGAGCAATGTCTGCCACAGCGGCCACCATCCAGCCTCCAGGAGACAGGCAAGTCCCAGTTTATTCATCCACTCATTGTGATTTGCTCTGTCAGACTCCTGGAGGTGGAGTTCGGGGTTCGCAGCTCCCCGAGCTCCCACCACCTGCTGTGGCTGTAATTGTTAACCCTGCATCCTCTGTGTCTCCCTCCGCTGAGCGGTCCTCGACGCCAGGCCAACGTCGCGGGATGAGGAGGGGGCCTGTGGTTCTGGAGAGCCTGGTTCCGGTTCTGCAGCTACGCCGTGGGCGGAGGAGGAGAGCGGACTGCAGTGTGGAACCTGCGCCAACGATGAAGCGTCCCCGGGTCCCCTCGGAGGAGCGGTCCGGTCCAGCGGGTCGAGGTTCTCCTGCCACCATGCCGTGTGGGCCATCGGCGTGGGCACCGATGCCGGAGGACTCGCAAGCTGCGTGCACCATCATGCCAGCTGCGGAGCCCGACGCAGCTGAGTGGGAGCCTGAGGACGACCTTCTGCCGTCTGAACCTGGATCTTCGCAGTCCTGGATGGCGTCAGAACCCGAGATCAGGCAAGTGCTGTACTTTGTCTTTCTCCTTCATATATTAGAGCATTTTGGCCTGTTTCTGGGGGAGATGAGCCGGGTGCAGCCGCCCGCTGCGTCCGAGCTTATCTCGCCGGGTTCTGGCGCTGCTGGTGATTCTGATCCCGGTTCTTCTGTCTCTCCTGAGCCTTCTCCCAGGGTCGCCGGCGAGGAGCTGCTGTCGCCCGCTGTGCCAGAGGTTCCAGGTTCGGGGTTGGAGGTCGGTTCTGATGCGGCGCCGACCCAATCGGGGTCCGACGCGGGTGCTACCGAGACCCAATTGGGGTCCGTCGCGGGAGCAGCCGCAACCCAATCGGGGTCCAACGAGGGTGCAGCACCAGTGGTATCCAGGTCCGGTGAGGGAGCTGCAGACCCCTGGCCATCGGACACTGGACTGGCTCATCATCTTCTTCCCCGTCTTCACCATCGTCACCTGAGTTGCTCTCATTTTCCCCCCAAGCCTTCTCCACCAGGGCCCATATGGACCTCTCACTGTGGGCCCGGCTCGCCCTCACTATCTCTCTCCACAGGGAAGCCGTTGCCCCTCTCTCCCCTACGGGCCTGGTGGCTGGGCGATGCGGGTCGGCCGCCTGAGGGACTACCGTGCCCATTTGGCTCTTTGGTTCGGCCGCCCGACGTATTGGACTTTCTGTTCGGCGATCTGGTCCGGCCGCCCAAGATACTGTTTTTTCTGGCCTGGGATTCGTGTAGGCCGCCGGAACATTTCCCATCACCCCTGTTGACGGTTTGGATGCTGGGTGCGGGGAGATCCCCCGAACTGAATTATCTCTGCTGTGCCTAGTCTTTTGTGTTTTTGTGAGGGTGCAGCCATGTATTTCTCGTAATTGTTTCACGTTTAGCGTGCCTTTTTTTTTTCCCTTCCCCTCCTGTTTGAGGGTTGCCATGTATCTGTTAGATTTCGCCTTAGGAGCCTCTGCTCTCGTTTCAAGGTCCCCTGGGTTGATTTTCTTTGAGTCTGTCAATATATTGTTAGGGGCATTTCATGGAGTATTGGGTTTTCCTTTTTTTTGTCCTCTTTCCCATGCTCTGTGATTACTTCATTTGTTCCCAGCCTAAGTAGTGTTTTTTTTTTCTTTCCATCCACATATGGTTGCCTGTTTTGGAGTATTGTGTGGTGTTCTTCCCCATGCTCTGTAATTGTTTCATTTATCCCTTGTCAATATTGTATTCTGTTTTCTTTTTTTTTTTCTCTCGGGCTACACATTAGCATTTTATGGGGTATTGTGCTTCTTTTCCTCATACTCTGTAAGTGCTTCATTGGTTCCCTGTTTGTTGGTTTTTTTTCTCTTTTCCCATTTACGCCCTCCTGGCCTACGCCCCATCTGCCCACCCTAGGTGGGGGGGGGGGGCTTGGGTGTTACTTGCTGTTCAGAGCCCGGCCGTGAGGCGGGGGCTGTGTCACATGGGCTGGGACGCCGTTGTTATCCGGCGCTCAGGCCATATTCCTCCTCAGCCCAGCTCTTATTGTGACAGCGTCTCAGCAGGCTCCCAGCTGTCAAGCTCTACGGGATGGCTGGAGCCCAATTACCTCTCATTAGCTGAGGCACTGTCAACCAGTATAAAAGGGAGCAGCTCCGATCACTCGGGGCTGTGACTTCGCACGATTATCCACGCTCTTCTCAGTCGTGGGTAAGGCTGGAACCCCTTCGTCTGGCGCCAGCCACCCACTCGTCATTCAGCATCGTGTGCAAGTGTATGCCCTTGTATGATCATTTGTGTTTTGGCCCCACGAGGCCCTGTTCCTTTGTTCCTTTCCCTTTATTGCAATAAACATCGCAAACTACAGCAGCAGACTACATCATCCCAGGTGCACAACAGAGAGGTTTCGCAGGTCCTTCCTACCAACGGCTGTCAGACTGTACAACCTAAGCAGGGCTGCTCGCAGAGATAGCAAAAATACGTAACAACCTAATAGTTTTTGAATGCAAAAGATGCAATAGACTTACACAATGGTCCCCTCTGGCATACAACTAGGAAAATACCGGTCGCTATGGAGGGTGAGAATATGTATGGACACATAATCATACCATGTAGGATAACTAAGTAGACAGTTGTGCTGTTTCATCCCATCTAGCAACAATGCTCTGCACTGTGTGTGTTTATATATTTACATATTTATTCCATCTAGCTACAATGCTCCGCACTGGGTGTGTTTATATTTATATATCTATATATTTATTCCATCCAGCTAAAATGCTCTGCACTGTGTGTCTGTGTATATATATATATATATATATATATATATATATATATATATATATTTATTTATCGTAATATGTACATATGTATATTAGCTGCTCTTGCTTTTTTTCTTGCCTTCTGATTGTTGCTCTGAGTGTTGCTATCCCTGTGCTGTTGCAATCCTGGAATTTCCCCGTTGTGGGACGAATAAAGGCTTATCTTATCTTAAACTCACTGGTCTGCCCTTGGCTCTCATTGTATGGCTCGCAGAGCCATACGTAACAATATTATCTGCATATTTGTAACTTATAAACTGTGCCAGTGTCATAGCCAGGATTTTCAATGTAGACTAAGGTATATAATGTGGAGGAATAAATTCAGGCAAGATATGACGAGCTGGAAGGTTGCAGAGTTTTATTTCCTCCATCATCATGAGATGCACTTTTAGTGCTGTGCGCTACAGTGGTCTACTGTGCTGTGCTGTGTGTGGTGTCTGTCTTTTTTATATGTTATACAGAGAGAATGAGATGAGTTATTTCTTAAATGATGAGATGAGATGAGGCATTTCTTAAAACTGTTACACGGTTTTAAGAAATGCCTATCATGCCGTCCCCCGTGCAGCTCTGGGTTTTTCTGACCACTGCCTGCTCCATCTTATTCCAACATACAGACAGAAACTAAAAACTTCCAAGCCTGTTGTAAGGACTGTGAAGAAATGGACTGAGGAATCAAAGCTGAAGTTACAAGCCTGCTTTGACTGCACAGATTGGAGTGTTTTTGAAGCTGCAGCCATTAACTTAAATGAACTCACTGACACTGTGACATCATACACCTGTTTCTGCGAGGACATGTGTGTGCAGACCAAGACCTTCTGCATATACAACAACAATAAACCCTGGTTCATTCCTAAACTGAAGCAGCTACGTCAGACCAAGGAGGAGGCCTACAGGACTGGTGACTGGACTCTGTACAAGCGGGCCAGAAACATGCTGACGAAGGAGACCAGGCTTGCTAAGAGGAGCTACAGTGTGAAGTTACAAAAAAACTTCTCAGCTAACAACTCTGCTTCTGTCTGGAGAGGCCTACGGAATATCACCAACTACAGGAGACCATCCCCCCACCCTGCGGAAAACCTCCAGCTGGCTAATGACCTAAACAGCTTTTACTGCAGGTTTGAAAAGAACCTACAGTTCTCACCTCCCACCCACACAAAAGGATTATCTGCAGCCCCAGGAACTCCATCCCTCCTCCACTCTGACCTCCCACCAGCACTAATGATCTGTGAAGAGGAGGTGCGCCGGGTCTTTCAGAGACAAAAGATCAAGAAGGCTGCAGGACCTGATGGTGTGTCTCCGTCCTGCCTGAGAGTCTGCTCCAACGAGTTGGCCCCCATCTTCACCCGGATCTTTAACAGATCACTGGAGCTGCGTGAAGTGCCTTCCTGCTTCAAACGCTCCATCATCATTCCAGTTCCCAAGAAACCCTCTATTACAGGATTAAACGACTACAGACCTGTTGTCCTGACCTCTGTGGTCATGAAATCCTTGGAGAGATTGGTGCTGAACCACCTGAAGGTCATCACAGGCCCCCTGATGGACCCACACTGCAGTTTGCCTACTGGTCAAACAGGTCAGTGGATGATGCAGTGAATATGGGACTACATTACATCCTGCAACACCTCGACTCCCCAGGGACGTACGCCAGGATCCTGTTTGTCGACTTCAGCTCAGTGTTCAACACCATCATCCCAGGCATTCTTCATCAGAAACTCCTCCAGCTCAAGGTGCCCCCCTCCACCTGCCAGTGGATCTCCAGCTTTCTGACTGACAGGTGGCAACAGGTGAAGCTAGGGAGATTTACATCCAGCTCCCGAAAAATTAGTACTGGCGCCCCCCAAGGATGTGTCCTTTCCCCACTGCTCTTCTCCCTCTACTCCAACGACTGCACCTCAGAGGACCCTTCGGTGAAGCTCCTGAAGTTTGCGGACGACACCACAGTCATCGGTTTGATCCGGGATGATGATGAGTCTGCATACAGGCGGGAGGTGGAGCAGCTGATCCTCTGGTGCAGCCAGAACCATCTTGAACTTAACCCAGCCAAAACGGTGGAGTTGACTGTGGATTTCAGGCGACACCCCCCTTCATTCCCCCCACTCACCATCCTCAACAGCACAGTGTCCACTGTGGACTCCTTCAAGTTTCTGGGTACCACAATCTCCCGGAACCTGAAGTGGTCCTCCCATATTGACACTGTCTGGAAAAAGGCCCAGCAGAGGTTGTTTTTTCTGCGTCAGCTCAAGAAGTTTGATTTGCCTCAGGAGCTGCTGGTTGTCTTCTACACCGCCATCATCCAATCTGTCCTCTGCTTTTCCATCACTGTCTGGTTTGGATCTGCCACTAAACAGGACAAGACCAGACTGCAGCGGATCATTAAGTCTGCGGAGAGGATCATTGGTACCGACCTACCCTCCATTGAGAACTTATATCGGTCCATAACCAGGAAACGGGCGGGAAACATCTGTGCTGACCCATCACACCCCGGCCACAAACTGTTTGAACTTCTATCTTCTGGTCGTCGTTACAGATCACTGAAGGTCAAAACCACCCGTCACAGGAACAGTTTCTTTCCTCAAGCCATCACTCTGATGAACTCCTAACATTCACCTAGTCCTACCTGTTGCTGTACTCATGACTTTTCATCCATTATTACATTGCACATAACTCTCACACTGCTTTTTACTTCATTCACATTATATCACTGAATCTGAGTCCACATTGAAATACTGTGTGATTGTATATTTTTTCATATATTTCTGCAAAGTGTGGTTAGTCCGAGTAAATAACTGCATATATTCCTGTATATATTTGCATCCTTTTATAGAAACGTGGACAGACTGTAATTTACTGTACATACTCTGGTTGTCATTGAATCCTTATTTAAATCCTTCACCTGAACAACGAGAGCAAGTTTTTAGCTAAAGTCAAATTCCTTGTATGTGTTGTGCATACTTGGCCAATAAAGCTGATTCTGATTCTGATTCTGATGATGAGATGAGATTCAACTTTATTGTCATTACACATGTATGAATACAAGGTAACGAAACGTGACTTGGCATTTGGGCACGCTCTGCAGAGCGCATCCAAGGCCGGGGCAGCAGCTAGGCGCCAGTCATGCATGGCACATTAGCATAATGATATACATATCAGTCAATACATATGATTAGCCTGACCAACTGGCGCCCGGATGTCTTCTCCTTAATCCGGGGATGTATAAACAATAGTCCATTGTTCTGGTTGTCCTCCCAGGGGCTCTCTGTCCATATGTGAATGGTTTTCTGCTTCTTTCTTTCAAAGGTCTTTTTATTATTATTAATTGAAGTATCAATACAATACAAAGTATTAGAAATTTTCATTTTTGTTTCAACCAAACAGTGAAAAACTAGAACTTAAAGCCAACAAATGTAAATGCTTCAAAGCACAAAAACCTTTAAATAAACAATAATTAAAAAAAAAATACAAAGAAAAATTGTGTGTGTGACGTGGGGGTGGGGTAAAGGGGATATGAGCTACTCAGAAACTATAATCGTGGGTCTTTCAAAGAAATCAAGAAACGGGCGCCATAATTTATAGAATTTGTTTTCAGAGCCACAGACTGTATATCTGATTTTTTCTAAATCCAAACAGGACATTATATCTTTTATCCACTGTAAATGTGAAGGGGGCGAAGAGTCTTTCCACTTCAGTAATACAGCACGTCTGGCCAATAATAATGAAAATTTGAATACTTTTAATTTGGAACTTGGCAAGACAAGTTCTGGAGCCACACCAAAAATGGCGCATAATGGATCAGGTTTAATTTGATATTACAGGACTTCAGACATAGTGATAAAAACAGAATGCCAAAAATTCATCAATGCAGGGCAGGACCAATACATGTGAAGCAAAGTGCCAGGAGCGCTACCACACTTTTCACAAGTTGGGTCTATATCCGAGTAAATACGTGCTAACTTAACCTTGGACAGGTGCATCCGGTGTACAATCTTAAATTGAATAAGAGCGTGACGAGCACACATTGATACAGTGTGAACCTGGCCAAGAATAGAGTCCCACAGTTCATCAGTAAAAGTAAAATTAAGATCTTGTTCCCAGTTCAATTTGATAGCGGCCAGAGAAGAAGATTGTAAATTTGAAATTAAATTATATAAAACTGACATTACCCCCTTAGAAGTTGGTTTAACTAATAAAAAATCATCTAGAGGATTATCAGAAGGTTTTTGAGGGAATTGTTTTGTCATGGTTTGCACATAATGTCTGACCTGGAGGAAGCGGAAAAAATGTGTAGAAGTGATGTCGAATTTGGTGGAAAGTTGAGAAAAACTTGCAAATTGACCATCAAAATATAAATCCGCAAAAGATTTTAAACCTTTTCTGTGCCATATATGAAATGCACTATCAATAGTTGATGGGGTAAATAAATGATTTGCGGCAATTGGACTTCTAATGGAATAAAACTGAAGACCGAAATTTTTCCTGAATTGAGACCAAATTCTAAGAGACTGACGAACTACTTTATTATTACCCAGTGTAGACAAAGCAAGGGGAAGTGGTGAACCTAAAATTGCCGGTAGGGAGGTTTGATTGTCCACATGTGACTCCATAAGGATCCAAATAGGGGATTTGGGTTCCAGATAAAAATGTTTCCAATATAACATGCACCTGATATTTGCTGCCCAGTAGTAATATTGAAAGTTAGGCAGAGCCATGCCACCTACTGATTTGGGTCTTTGAAGAAAAACTTTCCTCAATCTCGGATGTTTACCATTCCAAATAAATGAGGTAATCAGAGAGTCCAAAGACTTAAAAAAGGATTTAGGAATAAAAATGGGGAGACATTGAAACAAATATAAAAACTTTGGAAGTAACATCATTTTTACAGAATTGATTCTGCCAATTAAAGACAAGGATAATGGGGACCATTTGGAAAGTATTAGCTTGCACTGGTCAAGTAAGGGGAGAAAATTATTTTTAAACAAGTAGTTAAATTGTTTAGTGACACATATCCCAAGATAATTAAAATGATCAATAACAACCTTGAAAGGAAAATTTTCAAAATCCTGAACTTGAATCTTTTCATTAATCAGAAACAGTTCACTCTTATTAAGATTAATTTTATAACCAGAAAACCTACTAAAACTATCCAAAATATTGAGTATAGCGGGTAATGAAGTAAGTGGGTTGGAGAGAAATAATAAAAGATCGTCAGCATAGAGTGAAACCCTATGCTCAATGCCACCCCTACGAATGCCTAGAAAGTCCCGGCTCCCACGGATTGCAATAGCTAACGGCTCCACTGCCAAGGCAAAGAGCAACGGGCTCAAAGGACAGCCTTGCCTCGTACCACGGTAACGTCTAAAATAGTCAGAATAGCGACAGTTAGTTAACACTGAAGCTAAAGGACTAGCATAGAGAAGTTTAATCCAGGAACAGAAGGAAGGACCAAAACCGAACCTCTCCAAAGTAAAAAACAAATACTCCCACTCAACCCTATCGAATGCCTTTTCAGCGTCCAAACTAATAAGACATTCAGGTATGTTGTGGTGAGGAGTATAAATAATATTAAACAACCGCCGCAAGTTAAAAAAAGAATGGCGATTTTTAATGAAACCGGTTTGGTCCTGTGAAATTATAAAAGGAAGAATCTTTTCCAACCTTGAAGCTAACAACTTTGACAAAATTTTAACATCGGTATTTAACAAGGAAATAGGCCTGTAAGAAGCACAATCAACAGGATCCTTATCCTTTTTAAGCAACACAGTGATACAGGCCTGATAGCATGAAGGAGGAAGTGTACCAGAGTCAAGCGACTCTGTAAAAACTTGACAAAGGAAAGGGGCGAGGTCGTCAGAGAATTTTTTGAAAAAATCAGCGGAAAACCCATCAGGTCCTGGAGATTTTCCTGATTGCATGGATGATATTGCCAGCTGAATTTCTTCTTTTGTGATGGGAGCTTCTAAAATTTGCCGAGATTCTGAAGAAATCGAAGGAATATCAATAGAATCAAAAAAAATTTCCAAATCCTTTAAGTTTGTTGTATATTCTGAGGTATATAATTTGGAATAAAATGACCTGAAAATATCATTAATCCCTTGTTGGTCAGATGTCACCTCTCCTTTATCTGTCCTAACTCCAGTAATAATTTGCTTAGCTCTAATACCACGTAGTTGATTAGCTAGAAGTTTACTGGTTTTTTCGCCATGTTCATAAAATTCACTCTTGTTCCTTATTAAACAACCTTCAATTTGTCGAGTAGAAAGTAAATTAAGTTTAGTTTGTAATGTCATGCGTTCCTTGTACAGAGCGGGTGATGGAGATTGAGCATATTGTCTGTCAATGTCCAGGATTTGATCTAAAATAGCCTTCTGTTCCTGTATTAAGGATCGTCTTTTAAATGCTGCCAATGAAATAAATTCCCCCCTAAGAAATGCCTTCATGGCCTCCCATATCGTTTTATTTGACATACCAGGAGTTTTATTTTCTTTCAAAAAAAAATTAATTTTAGAAGAAATATTCGCAACCAATTTTTCATCTGTAAGTAATAATGGATCCAATCTCCAATGCTTTCTCATGGAGTCACATCCATGGAGGATCATTTTAAGTACAAGAGGGGCATGATCAGAAACCGAGATGCTATCATAACTGCAAGAGCAAAGGTTATTAATTAATAAATTGTCAACAAAAAAATAATCTATTCTGGTATAAGTATGGTGTACGTGAGAGAAAAAAGAATAGTCCCTGCCGTTAGGATGTAAAAAACGCCAAGGATCTGTAAGGCGATATTCCTCAAGAAAAGACTTAACATAAGTTGCAGATTTATTAAGACTAGCAGGTTTTGAAGATGAGCGATCTAAGATCGCATCCATATACAAATTAAAGTCACCCCCAAGAATTAGAGACTAAGTATTTAAATCTAAAAGTTGCGAAAAAAGGTTGCGAAAAAAGTGCACATCATCAAAATTCGGTGCATACAGATTAGCCAAAGTGACATGTTTATCGCCAAGTTTACCTGATACTATTACAAATCGTCCATTTTTATCTGATACAACATTAGAGGGAATAAATGGGATATTTCTATCAATAAGAATAGCAGCGCCCCTGGCCTTAGCTTTAAAATTTGAATGAAAAAATTGTCCTGACCAACATTTTGACAAACGCAAGTGGTCGGAATCCTGCAAATGGGTTTCCTGCAAAAACAATACCCCAGGCTTAAATTGCTTTAGACGTGACATGACTCTCTTTCGTTTAATTGGATGGTTCAACCCCTTCACATTCCAGCTTACCAAAGTAAGATTACTATTCATTCAGAGTAAAATTTATATATTATGTTGTGTAGCCCAAAGAAGAGTAAAGTGAGGTACGGGTAAAAAAAAAAAAAAAAAAAAAAAAGGAGGGGGTAAGGGGGTGTAAATAAAACCATAACAAAAAACAAAACAAAACAAAAAAAAAATAAAATAAAATAAAAATTAAAAAAATAAATAAATAAATAAAAAAATCCAACAACCAAACCTATAACAACACTCCAGCCGGTTGCAAAAAAACAGCAACCGCTCCATCTCCAGCTCTATTTTCATCCTAACAGAATGCTCCCATACAACTGGCTTCAATCCTGCATAATATGAACGTTTTACCCTAAAAAAAAAAAAATAAATAAATAAATAAGATAAAATTAAAAAAAGAATTAAGTAAACAACAACGTATAGGGAGCCAATTTTACCTTGTTTTTAAACATCTGAAAATGCATCAATGTCCAGTCAGTGCAGCTTCAATGAAGTAACAAGCAGTCCAGCGCGGCAGCTGGTCAACCCAGAAATGTCCAGTTCAAGGCGAAAATCGCTGGTTTCTCTCCATGGTTTGCATGAAGCAGGTGGCCTCCGAGACGGACGCCAGCCACTGGTTTTTGCCGTCTGGAAGAGTTATCCGAAGCCTGGCGGGGAAAAGAAGAGAAGGACGAAAACCTCTCTTGTACAACTCGGACATAACCTCCTTATATTCGGCTCGTTGCTTCTGAACGTCGGCGTTATAATCCTCGTAGAACTGAAGTTTATGCCCACGATATTCCAAAGTCCCACGGCGTCTCCGCGCTTCTCTCATCACCAAGTCTTTGGTCCGAAACCGGTGGAAACAAATAATGACAGCGCGCGGCTTCCCATTCGGACTCGGCTTGGGCATGAGGCTGCGGTGGGCTCTATCCAGCTCTGGGGGAGATGGCAAAGTTTGTGCGCCAAAGACGTCCACCAACAGCCGAGAAAAAAATTCAGATGGCCGTGGACCCACATCAAAGGACTCCGGCAGACCCACCAGACGAATATTCAGCCTCCTGCTTCTTCCCTCCAGGTCAGAAAGTTTGTTTTTCAAAAGTTTGTTCTCCTCCTGCATTGACTCGCATGTAACTTCAAGCGCCGCTAGGCGCTGGCTGACGTCCTCCGCGTTGTTTTCAAGGTCGCCAATGCGTTGCTCCTGGTTCGCCACATCTGCTTGAATTTTGTCCAGCTTACCATTAATAAGTTCAAATGAAGCTTTGAAGTCAGCAGCTATGGACATTCTGTGTTGCTCAAGCAAGGCAACAAGTGCAGGGTTAAGGCTGATATTAAGATAAGATAAGATAAGATAAGCCTTTATTAGTCCCACAACGGGGAAATTCCAGGATTGCAACAGCACAGGGATAGCAACACTCAGAGCAACAATCAGAAGGCAAGAAAAAAAAAAAAAAAAACAAGCAAGCAAGAGTAGCTAATATACATATGTACGTATTACTATAAAATATATATATATACACACACACACAGACACACAGTGCAGAGCATTGTAGCTGGATGGAATAAATATATGAATATATGAACACACAGTGCAGAGCATTGTAGCTAGATGGAATAAATATGTAAATATATAAACACCCACAGTACGGAGCATTGCAGCTAGGTGGAATAAATATGCAAGTATATAAACACACACAGTGCGGAGCAATGTAGCTAGATGGAATAATATGTAGATATATAAATATATAAACACACCCAGTGCTGAGCATTGTAGCTAGATGGAATAAATATGTAAATATATAAACACACACAGTGCAGAGCATTGTTGCTAGATGGAATGAAACAGCATAACCGTCTACTTAGTTATCCTACATGGTATGATTATGTGCCCATACATATTCTCACCCTCCATAGCATCCTCAGCTAAGCTGGTGTTAATATTGTTCCCTGCTGCCTCCTTTTCAGTCTGCTTTCTTGTTTTGGACATATTTCACAACTCAAAACAGATTCTGCACGTATTAAATGTCCAAAACATTAACAGCTTACAGCAAAATAGGGTTTAAAAAGTAAAGAAAAAAATATAGCAGGAGCCAGCAACGCACACACCTACTCCATTGCCAGCACACCTGAAGCCAATCTGTTGAACCGGACGGTTTTCTGCTTCTGAGTGTGAGGATGAATGTCCCTGTAGATTATGGTGGGTCACCACAGGGCTCCCCCCCAGAACACTCAGAAGGGGCTGTGACCCCCCACCCCGTCGTTTGGGTTCCAGCTCCGGTAGAACTGTCGGAGGGCATGTCAGTCTGTGGGGGGGACGGGGGAGGGGTGGAAAAAAACAGTGTGCTCCGCTCCGGGTTCCAGCACGCTGAACGGCCATGGATCGTGGGCGCATGGGACGGCGCGCTTCGTGCATAATGGAACAAGACGGCGATCGGCCGGCTTTAGGGAGTGAGGTGCGGGAAGAGCGCTGAGGAGGAGGAGGGGGTGGTGGGTGGGAGTAAGTGAGTGCCGGCCCGGGACGTCAAAGGTGTCTGGGCTGCGCAAAAATTGCGTGTGGATCCGCGATGGTGAGGGACTTTCTCAGTAAACCTGGCGGAGATCCACAGTGGCTGTGAAAAAAAAATTAAGTCTCTGACTCCTCTCGCAGCTCGATCCTGCGAGGATGTGGGGAAGGCGAGTGGCCAAATTCCCCGAGGATGCATAGCGGCTGTGAAACAACTGCAGCTGTGTGAGGGACTTGGCGGTTAGGCTTTAAATCAAATCAAATCAAATCAAACTTTATTGTCATATTGCTGTGTATACAACTGTAGTGCAGGCAAGATGAAATTGCGTTTCTCTCGGCATCCATATAATAGAAGCAGCATGATTTAAGACACACTCACACATAGCTTCACCCCCCCACCCCCCACCCCCATCCATTCACACATCCCTGAGACATACTTGGGGGGGGGGGAACCTAACTAACAAATAATATATATATATATACTGTATATAACTATACAAATAATATACAAAATGTCTGTAGGTGTAGTAGTGTGTATGAGAGACTCCGGGTCAACTGTTCAGCATCCTGACAGCTTGTGGAAGGAAGCTGTTGATCAGTTTGGTGGTTCTGCCTCTGATGTTCCGGAATCGTTTACCAGATGGAAGAAGTTCAAAGTGTTTATGAAGAGGGTGAGAACAGTCCTTGACAATGTTCAGTGCCCTGCTCCTACAACGGCTCTGAAAAAGTTCTTGGACAGAGGGGAGGGAGACTCCAATTACCCTCTCAGCCCCCTTGACTATCCTCTACAGGGCTTTTTTGTCTGACATACTGCAGCTGGAGTACCATGTAGCAATGCAGTACATCAGAACACTCTCCACCACACCTCTGTAGAAGGTCCCGAGGATGCAGATGGGGAGAGAGGCCTGTTTGAGTTTCCTCAAGAAGTGCAGTCTCTGCTGAGCCCGCTTCCTGATCCCCAAGGAATTGTTGCTCCAGGTCAGGTCCTGCGAGATCTGCACTCCGAGGAACTTGATATTCTCCACTCTCTCCACTAAACAGCCGCCGATACTGAGGGGGACGTGCTCAGGCTGAGACCGCCGGAAGTCGATAATCATCTCCTTCGTTTTGTCCACGTTGAGCACCAGATTGTTCTCCCTGCACCAGCCCTCCAGGTCTCTCACTTCTTCCCTGTACATTGATTCCTCGTCCCTCCGAATAAGTCCCACCACCGTGGTGTCATCTGCAAACTTAATAATCTGGTTCCCCTCATGTCTGGATACACAGTCATGTGTTAGAAGTGTAAACAACAGTGGACTGAGTACACAGCCTTGAGGGGATCCGGTGCTCAGCGTGACAGAGTTGGAGATGTTGTTTCCAACCCGGACAGACTGAGGCCTCTCAGTCAGGAAATCTAGGATCCAGAGACATGTGGCGGTGTTCAGACCGAGAAGGAGTAATTTCTCCATCAGTCTCTGGGGAATAATGGTGTTGAATGTTGAACTGAAATCAATGTACAGGAGTCTGGCGTAGGTGTCTTTCTGGTCCAGGTGGGTGATGACAGAGTGTAGGGTGGTGACTATAGCATCCTCCGTGGAGCGGTTTGAACGATATGCAAACTGGAGTGGGTCGTGTGATGCAGGAGGCAGGCTGTAATGTGTGGTTTGACAAGCCATTCAAAACACTTCATCACAATTGGTGTCAGTGCAACAGGACGATAGTCATTCAAACAGGACACAACTGGTTTCTTTGCCACCGGTACAATGATAGAGGTCTTGAAGCATCTGGGAACGATGGCCTGACTCAGGGAGATGTTATAAATGTCAGTCAGGACATCCGCCAACTCGCTCGTGCAGTCTCGGAGCACACGTCCCGGAATGTTGTCCGGACCTGCAGCTTTGCGTGGGTTGACTCTGGTTAGGGTCCTCCGTGTGTCCGCTGTGTTGATGGTAAAAGCTGGTCCGACCGATGGTGGGGGTGGGCCAGCCCTCCCTCTGATTGTCGTGTTTGATGCTTCAAAATGTGCAAAGAAGTTGTTAAGCCTGTCTGGAAGCGAAGCGTCGTCATCATCGACCCCCTGCCTAGACTTATAGCCCGTCAGTGTCCAAACTCCCTGCCACATCTGCTTGGTGTTCCTAGTGTCACAGAGGTGCCCCTGGATTTTCTCTGCATAGGCGCGCTTTGCCGCCTTAATTCCCTTTGAGAGCGCAGACCTGGCTGAGCGGAGGGCGATCCTGTCCTTCGCTCTGAAGGCTGCATCTCTGGCTATAAGCAGCGAGCGCACCTCTGCAGTCATCCAGGGCTTATGGTTACCCCGCATAGTGATGGTCTTCACTGTAGTGACATCCTCTGTGCACTTCGCGATGTAGCTGGTGACCGTATCAGCATACTCCTCCACATCTGTCTTGTCTTCCTGGGAGGCTGCTATTTTGAAGACCTCCCAGTCTGTGTGCAGAAAACAGTCTTTCAGTGCAGAGGTTTCACTCTCTGGCCAAATTCTAATTTGTTTCACTGCTGGCCTACTGCACTTCAATAAAGGTTGCAGATGCAGCCCTAAAGCCACTGGAGACAGCAATTGGCTAAATTCCCCTTGTGCGCTGTGGCTGAGAAACCCATACAAAGTATTGTGTGTGGGCTGCATGTCTGCTTCAGGTGTGTGAGCAGCCCTGAAGATTACGAGGCTGGCGATCGGCCATGTTTCTCGGGCATGTGCAGCGGCGGAGGACGCTGTATCAGTCTGTGGAGCTGGTATTGTCCCTGCGCGTGGCGCGCGCTTGGCACAGTGACCACAAGCTGGCAGTTGTGCTGTCCTCGTAATCCTGCGGTATGCATGCGGGGCTTCTGTGCGCGGGAGGTCTGCTGTCGTGAGGTTAGTCAGGTTCGGGGAGCTTGGTGGAAATCAACGCAGTCGGCGCCAATGTTCATCCCCGTTCAGGCTGCTTCCTTCGTTTTGCTCATGTCGCCATTCATGGTGCGGGTCGGTCCAAGCGCTGCCCACTCCGGGGAGCACGCATCAGTGAGGATGAAGAGGTTGCAGGCATTCTCTGGTCCTCTGTGTCCACAGCGTGGTGAGAGGGAGCAGACGGTCATTCTCTCTCATCAGGTCACCAGTGTGGAGGTAAAAAAATCAGGCGAGGGGCACACCATGACATGTCGTGGGTCACCAGTGTGGAGGGATAAGATCAGGCGAGATCAGACGAGCTGGAAGGTTGCAGAGTTTTATTTCCTCCATCATCATGAGACACACTTGTAGCACTGTGCGCTACAGTGGTCTACTGTGCTGTGCTGTGTGTGCTGTCTGTCTCTTTTATATGTTATACAGAGAGAATGCATGGCACATTAGCATATTGATATACATATCAGTCAATACATATGATTAGCCTGACCAACTGGCGTCTGGACGTCTTCTCCTTAATCCGGGGATGTATAAACAATAGTCCATTGTTCTGGTTGTCCTCCCAGGGGCTCTCTGGCCATATGTGAATGGTCCTCTGCTTCTGAGTGTAAGGATGAATGTCCCTGTAGATTGTGGTGGGTCACCACAATGACATACAGTATATCGCTTATATGATATCACTAAAGTGTCAGAGACTATACCACTGACTAATTCTTTATGGAGGGGGAGCCAAAACAGAATGGATTTTTCAGATGAAGGTGAGTTTGTTTTGTGCTATGGGTGTAACTTGTAAACTGTGACAAACACATACAGTTGTGCATTTTTAATATATTTTTTAACCAAATTATTGCACAACTGTATGTGTTGGTCACAGTTTACAAGTTACAAATAATGCAACAAGATACTTTTTACGTTTTTTTTTTTCAATAATAGTGCAGACATAAACGTTTAGCAACAGCCCTACATCATAAGCCCGTCCATAGGAATTTTCTATAGTGCAAAACTAACTCACCTTCAACTGAAAAATCCATTATGTTTTGGATCCCCTTCCATAAAGAATTAGTCAGTGGTATAGTCTCTGACACCTTAGAGTACACCTCCATTACTAGCCAAGAGCTAGTGAGGAATTCCTCTCTAGCTCAGTGATGGAGCAGAGGTGTTCAAATCTTGGTCTAGGTTATATGGACGTGGATGTCCACCTTGCCTGAGGGCGAAAGTGACTTTGTGATCCCAGGTTGAGATAGGCAATTTGGGCCTTAACTCAGAAAGTGGGTCATAACAATTACGAATTTGCTATATGCACACTATATGAGAAAGGCTTCAGATTTTATGTTTCAAGCTACATCCACAATGACGAAGGTAAGCATTTTACGTAAAATGTTAGCCATTAGCATGTTAGCTACTGCAATGATACTGCTGTAGTAGTCTGTTTACGGCTGTCTCAATTGCTTTAACACCATTGTCAATTTCAGTTTCAAACAAGGATTTGACAACAGGGACGATAACTGTTAGGGCTGAGTGCTACAGATTGATGAAGAAAAGCCAACAGTCTCACAGTTTGAGTGTCAGGGAAAGTTATCCTGCAGGTTCAGTGCAGGCTTGTTCATGGAAGGTTGCTGTTCATCAGTTTACATTTCTGTGAATCATAGTGATAAAATTAATTGCATACAGCTGAGGGTCTTTATTGTTGATTGTTCATATAATACTCTTGTGGAGTGTGTCAATAACGAGGCGGATTTGATGCAGACAGTTTATTACACATCTCACACATAAGCATAGTCAGAAAGAGGGCATCTCAGACAAGACTCTTCTTTTAAATACTCAAGCCTTCCTTCAGCAGCTTCTACACATCAAAGGTCACATTGCATTCACTTCCTTAATCCTTTAACATCCTCCTAGCAGTCTCTGATACACAAAAGATCACACTGCATTCGTCTGATACACAAAAAATCACACTGAATTCGTCCTTCACACCTCCCTGTTATCTCCAAGGGAAACTCTGGGAAACTCTGCTCTTTGTTCTAGTCTAAGATGCTACACCATAATGCACTCTCTAAACGACCCCCTCCCCCCACCCGAGCGTCTTAGATAGAACAATAGAATGACAGTCCATATGCTGTGGTAAAATCATTAAACATCAATCCACATGCTGCTTGGGCTTCAGTCTTCTCCCGTATCTGCTGTAACCAGGATTCACCGCCTTCGCGGCGCTGTCATGCTGGGGGGCTGATGAATGCTGGGGGGTTGATGATTGAGGGGTAAAAGTCTGTGCATGTGGGTGCTCTGGGGAATCTTTTCTCTGGGAAGCTCCCCGCAGGGGTCTTCCACGCCGAGGGGCCCTCGCCAACAGCACTTGCTCGTCCGCCACAACAAAAGCGGGTTTGAGTCTGTCTATGCCAATCTTTTCCCTCCTACCCCCCAAATCTAGCAAAAAATGCTTGTCCCCTGTTTCCAGCACTCTGAACGGTCCATCATAAGGTGGGCACAGTGGGGGGCGATGTGCATTGTGTCTGACAAAAACTAACTCCACGTTTTTCAAAGTTTTAGGCACAAAAACGTGTGGAAAACTGTGGTGAAAAGGGCCCGGCAGCGTGCTTGTGTCTATGCTACGCTGCAACAGCTGAGACGGGGAGCTGCCCGGCGCGGGATTATCTGGGAGAAACTCCCCGGGCAGCCGAAGTGGCTGCGCAAAAACGAGTTCAGCCGGGGAAGCTTCCAAATCCTCTTTAGGCGTAGAACGTAACCCCAATAAAACCCACGGTAGCTTGTCTACCCAATTTGCATCCGTCAGTGGTGCCCTGAGAGCCGCTTTCAATGACCTATGAAAACGTTTGCATAACCCATTAGCCTGTGGATTGTACGCGGTAGTGCGGTGAATTGTGACACCCAGGCTGCGGGCCATTGTTGACCAAAGTTCGGAAACAAATTGAGGGCCTCTGTCGGACGTAATGTCTGACGGGACTCCAAAACGCGCCACCCATGCTGTTAAGAACGCGCGCGCCACCTCCTCGGCCGTGGTTGCCGCCAGTGGAACCACTTCCGGCCAGCGCGTGGTGCGGTCCACCATTGTCAGAAGGTGCGTGCACCCCTGTGATGGTGGGAGGGGGCCCACGAGGTCCACGTGAACATGGTCGAACCTCTTAGCCGGGATGCGAAACGGCTCCAAGGGAGCTTTCGTGTGTCTGTGTACTTTAGCTCGTTGGCACGCCATGCAGGCTGCTGCCCACTCTTTCACTTGTTTGCGAAGGCTCGGCCACATGAATTTCCCCCCTACCATTTTGACCGACGCATGAACTCCCGGGTGCGCCAAAGAATGAATCAAGTCAAAAACGCGCCGGCGCCACGCGGCCAGTACCACGGGACGCAGTCGCCCCGTGGAGACATCACAGATTAGGGGGGGGCATACCGTCTTGCAGCACCCTGCTCTCTATTCTTAACCCTGTTGGTCCAGACTGGAGCGCGCGCACATCCGCGTCACTAACCTGCTCCGCGGCCATGGCTGTTAGGGCTGGGAACGATCCCTAATTTCCAGAATCGATTCGATTCCGATTCTTGAGATTCTGAATCGATTCGATTCGATTCCGATTCAATCCCAATTCGATCTGGGGAATTACCATTTTAATAGCCATTTTACTTCCCATGAAACAAAAATCTTCGAGACCTAATGCTGCAAATTGTACCAAGAATCTTCTAACTTTGTTAATACATAAATTATCACATATAGAACTGACCCAAAATCAGTTACAATAATGCACTTTTTATTATTTAACTTATCATTTCATAAAGTGCTCACAGGTGCTTTCTTTAGTGCAAAGGGTGTGTCGTGTCAAGTTCACCACCCAGAGTAAGTAAACAAATTCAATGCATGAACCATGCAGACATAATCTCACTGTATTTCAGTCCCTCCAGGATTTTGTCAGCTGTTTTTGTGATTGTTGTGGCCCAAAAAGCCAGGATTTGTGGGAGCTTTTCCAAAAAGTTATGGCACTTTTAGAGTTTTTTTGCACTCAAAGTTGTGTGAGGAAGTACAAATTTTAAAGCAGCTGCTTTTTCCATAGTTTACAGTGATGCTATTCTATGTAACACCACAAGAAAAGTACAGGATTGCCAAAAATTTCCTGTTAAACAATGATTTATTTAGAATTAAATGCTCAGTAAAATTGTAAAAAAAAAAAAGACCAATATTGTGTTCTTGCTGAGAACTTTAAAAAAGAAATAAAAGAATTTGTCATTACAACAACTAAATTGCATTGAATGCATGTTAGTGTGGAGAAAATGATGGCAGCACCTCCTTGAATCTTGAATTTGAAGGTCTTCTTCTGTGCTGAAATCCACATGAAGCAGGGATGCTCCTCCACTGACGACCTCTGACCTTCAGAAGGTCTCAGTGAGGATGAAGCTTCCAGTCTTCACACATCTGAAGGCAGATAAAAAGAATAGATTTCACAGTAAAATTAACATTCATATTTTTAGATCGCCACACCACAGTAGGGTTTAATAATTTAGGGGTTTTTTTTATATTTTAACTACAAATTAACTTTCAATGTTGGAAAAGGGTTTCAGTTCATTTCCTGAGAAGGTTTGTTCATTTCAATTTAGTTCTACTGAGTAAAAATAGCTTGTTGTACTGCAGCCTTTATTAATTTTATTGTGATTTATTCTCTTCACATCGCTTAAGTGGCAGAAGTCCATAATCTCATAAAATATACCTTAATTCTGCATTTATTCACAGCGCTTAACCAACAGTTCTCTCTGTGTCCATAGTTTGTAAAAGAAACCATCATCATGCCAGATAAATTATTAATTGACGACACAAACGTTAAAACAAACAAATATTATACTTACAGTCTCAGCAGCTCCAAGTCTCTGCTTCACGGGTTTCAGTCTCCGCATTTTCCGTTTATCAGTCGTCAACTTTATGTTCCAACACAGCGCTGCACGGAGTAAAAGTCCATTTATCCCCGCTTTATGAAAAATATTAAGAAGCTGTTGAGGACAGTCTATACGGTGACTTTTGCTGCTAAATTAAGAGACGCACGTTAGTAACTCCGCGTCATGTAAACACAAAAGACGTGTGCACGCGCCGCAGGGAACACAGAAGTTTTATTTATGAAAAATATTCAGAAGCTGTTGAGGACAATCTTTACGGTGACTTTTGTTGCTAAATTAAGAGACACACGTTATTATCTCCGCTCGTGTAAACACGAAAGAGCATGCGCGGCAGGAAACTCTTGCTGGATGAGAACCGTTTTAACACCACAGAAGAAGAACTAGCATATCCGTTAGCTTGCTAGCTCCGTTAGCGCGTCGGTTGTTTATGCTTCTCGGCCATTGTTACTGGCTCACTGACCCGGTTTCAACCCGATTATACTCAGCAGACGTTCACAAACGTAAAAATATTATATTAAAACATATTAATATTAAAAGATCAATCCGCGGATTTTGTGGATCGATATCAGCTCAGTCAAACATGTATCGATCCATATCGATATATTGATCTTTTGAACCCACCCCTAATGGCTGTGTCATCTATCCCCACGCGGACCGGGGCAGCCACGGCGCGCGAGAGGCAGTCTGCCACTACATTCAGTTTACCCGACACATGCTGAATATCGGTAGTAAACTCTGAGATCGCGGCCAGCTGTCTCTGCTGCCGGCCCAACCACGGTTCTGAAACCTTGGCCATCGCGATTGTTAGTGGCTTGTGGTCAAGAAATGCGGTGAAACAGCACCCTTCCAGCCAGAACTGGAAGTGGCGAATGGCCAAGTGGAGAGCCAGCAACTCCCTGTCGAACGCGCTGTATTTACGTTCACTATCACGCAAAGTCCTGCTGAAAAAGGCGAGTGGCTGCCAAGCCACATCTGACTCGTCAGTAGTGAGCGCTATGCGGGCCGTTGGGTCTGGATGTGCAAACAACGCAGCATTTGCCAGGGCTGCTTTGACTTCCGAGAACGCCCGCTCTCGCTCTGGGGACCATTCAATCTTATTCGCGGGTTTCTGTTTTTTGAGCGCGGCATACAGTGGTTGCATGAGCTGCGCTGCGCAGGGAAGGAAACGGTTATAAAAATTCACCATTCCCAAAAACTCCTGTAAAGCCCTGACCGTTTGCGGCCGGGGAAAATCTGCTACCGCGCGCACTTTGTCAGGCAGCGGAACCGCTCCTTCGCGAGAGACGCGGTGCCCCAAAAAATCAATCTGCGTCACCCCGAACTGACACTTCGCTGGGTTGATTATTAAACCGTGCTCTCCCAACCTCCGGAAAACCCGCCATTATCCCCCGGAGGACGAACTGCGCCTCAACTAGGTGGAACCAGGAGCGCGGATTGTGCTGCCAAAAATCCGGTAGCTGGATTGTAACAGCGTATGCTTGGCTGTGGGCTCCCAACGAGGCTGGCTCCGGGGATCTTTCGTCATGTTGCATGATTCGTCTTGGGTCAACAGTGTGGAGTGTGTCAATAACGAGGCGGATTTGATGCAGACAGTTTATTACACATCTCACACATAAGCATAGTCAGAAAGAGGGCATCTCAGACAAGACTCTTCTCTTACATACTCAGGCCTTCCTTCAGCAGCTTCTACACATCAAAGGTCACATTGCATTCACTTCCTTAATCCTTTAACATCCTCCTAGCAGTCTCTGATACATAAAAGATCACACTGCATTCATCTGATACACAAAAGATCACACTGAATTCGTCCTTCACACCTCCCTGTTACCTCCAAGGGAAACTCTGGGAAACTCTGCTCTTTGTTCTAGTCTAAGATGCTACATCATTATGCACTCTCTAAACTCTCAAATTTATACCAGTGTGGCCAAAAACAAATTAAAGTGATGGGATTCACAGAAACTAGATTGAGTCGTGTTCTATTAATTCAGTGACAGTCTTAAATGGTGTAAATGAGTTAATTAGTAGCTTTTGCTAGTATTTTATCTTTCACATATCATGTTTCACTACGCTGTGGTAACGTATCGTCACTTCCTGTGTTGCTGGCTTTCTGTGTGGTTTGTTCTGTGGTTTGCTCTCCTCATTCTCTCAAGGATTTTTGCCTTTAATTGTATTTTAATCACTTTTTTCCATCAACCGTCAGCTCTCACTTCTATTTATCAAGCCTCTTGCACCTGTGTGCGCATTCAGTGTCATCTAATCACCCTCTTTAGCCTTCTGTTCACCTTTCATTGGTGTTTTTAACTTGTTCTAGCTTTTCTAAGAGATTTTTTATAAATTAAAAGATGATTTCTCCAAGCTAAATAGATTTCATCTAAATTAGTGGAGCGCCATTTTCTTTCTAATTGACAAGTCTTCTGTTTTAAGCTACGGGTTTCTGTGTTGAACCAAGGAGTTAGAAATCTCTGATTAGACTTTTTCTTTTTTAAGGGGGCCACCAAGTCTAGAGTCTGATGCAGAGAAGCTGTAACACTATCTACCAAGCTATCAATTACAGAAGGAGTAAGCTCTCCATAGCTTATTTCCATTGTGTTGACACATGGCATAGAGGAAACAGTCTGCATAAATTTGGTAACAACATCATCTGAGAGGCATCTACTGTAGTAATATTTTTCTTTATTAGCCAAATAGTCAGAAATAGTAAAATCAAAGGTTAACAGACAATGGTCTGACAGTACAGGGTTATGAGGAGACACTACCAGATTTTCTATTTCGATGCCATATGTCAGAACAAGGTCCAGCGTATGGGGGAGATAATGGGTAGAATTTCCTACTTTCTGCGAAAACCCCATCGAGTCTAATATTGAATTAAATGCCATATTAAGGCAGTCACTATCTACATCTACATGTATATTAAAGTCCCCTACTATAATTATTCTATCTGATTTCAGCACTAAATCAGCTAAGAATTCAGCAAATTTGGATAAAAATTCTGAGTAGATTGATGGAGGATGATAAACTATGGCAAATAAAATTGGGTTTAGCCTAAAATTGCTGAAGTGCCCAATACTGAGTACTAGGCCTTCAAAGGAATTATAACATGTTTTTTGCTTTACATTAACTAGTAATTTGGAATGGTAAATTGTTGCTATTCCTCCACCATGACCAGAACTTCTGGGATTTTGACAGTTTAAATAACCAGAGGGAGTTGATTCATTTAAACCAACATAATCCTCTTGCCCTAACCAAGTCTCTGAAAGGGATATTAAATCAATCTGATGATCAATTAACAGATCATGGACTAACAGAGACTTGGGAGTTAGAGACCTAATATTTAATAAACCACATTTAATTTTTAAATTATGAGGAGGAAGAGAGGCCAAATCATTCAATTTAGAGGCTTCATGTTTAATTTGAGTTTTACCAACTTTTTGTTTAATCACTTTGGGATTCTTACACATTAAATTTTTATTTGCTTTGGAGGGAGCAGACAATGATTCTCTGATGGGGAATACAGGGGCTAAGTTGAGGGGTGGTGGTAAGACTGCGACTCTGCTTCCTGGTCCCAACTCTGAGTTGTCAAGGTTTTGGAAATTTGGATAAAAAAGATGCCAGATTGTTAGATAAATGAGACGCACCATCCAAAGTGGGATGGACGCCGTCTCGTCTCATAAGACCTGGTTTTCCCCAAAATGAGTTCCAATTGTCAATGTAGCCCACATTGTTTGTAGGACACCACACAGACAGACAGCGGTTGAGGATGACAAGCGGCTAAACGTGTCATCACTGGTCAGATTGGGGAGGGGCCCAGAGAATACTACAGAGTCCGACATTGTTTTGGCAAAGTCACACACCGATTCTACATTAAGTTTTGTGACTTCAGACTGCCGGAGACGGATGTCATTAATGCCAGCGTGAATAACAATTGTGGAGTATTTACAGTTACTTTTAGCCAGCATTTTCAAATTTGACTCGATGTTGACTGCTCTGGCCCCAGGAATGCATTTGACTATGGCCGCTGGAGTCTCTAGGTTCACGTTTCTGACTACAGAGTCGCCAATGATCAGAGTTTTTTCCTCAGCGGGTGTGTCGCTGACCGGGGAAAAACGATTAGAAACGTGAACAGGTTGGTGGTTAACCGGGGCTTTGCGGCTAGGCTTCCTTCTCACCGTCACCCACTCAGTCTCCTCGCTGCTGAGGAGGACTGGAGGACCGCTAACAGGGCCTATGCTTGGGAGCTCCGCCGCAGCTAGGGGACGTCCGTCAAGATTAACTGGCGCAGACGGTGTTTCAATGCAGCGGAGCCGGGATTCCAAATCAGACAACCTCGCCTCGAGCGCCTCAAAAAGACAACATTTATTACATTTACCATTATCACTAAAAGAGGCAGAGGTGTAACTAAACATCTGACAGAGAGAGCACACCAGAGGAGGAGAGGAAGGAGAGCTAGTAGCCATAGCTAGTGGCTAACCTGAAGCTAACAAAAACACTGATGAAAGGTGAACAGAAGGCTGAAGAGGGTGATTAGGTGACACTGAGTGCACACACAGGTGCAAGAGGCTTGAAAAACAGAAATGAGAATTAATGGTAGATGGAAAAAAGTGCTTAAAATACAATTAAATGCAAAATCCTCAGGAGAGTGAGGAGAGCAAACCACACGGACAGACAGCAATACAGGAAGTGATTATACGTTACCACAAGTGACGCTACCAGTGACGCTATCCTTACAACCACCGGGCAGGAGCATCGGCCAAGGTAGAGGAATTTGCCCTGTGGTGACGGTGGACAGCTGAATACCACGGTATACGGTATTATTGCAAAATTAAACTTTGAGACAAAGAACAGACTCTTGTGGAATGCCATATGGCCAACAAAATATCCACAGCTCAACATTGCCCTCTACTGGCAACTCTGGGACACGCTGGATTTAACCAGTGAACCTTTTAATCACATCTTTAAGACTCACTTCTCAACATCTTCCTCTTTTTCAGGACATCATGGAAAGCAGGTGGACTCTGATATTTTGATGTGGACAATCCATAATGGGTTTGAAATATGTTAATCTTTGATTTTAAATATGTGTATGCTAACATGTTTAAATGAATGTTTATTCTTGCATGTTAATTTAAAAGCACTAGTTATGAAGTTTCATGAATCACTAAGGCTAATACGTATAGCGCTTTTATTCTCATCTCTTGATGACCAAAGTGCTTTACAGATCCTGCTATCCACCCATTCACACACTGATGGCGGCATGCTACCTAACATGGCACTTCCAGACCCACCAGGAGCAATTGGGGTGAAATGTCTTGCCTAGGGATGCAATGGCAGGATACCTGGGGAGAGCAAGATTTGAACCGCCAACCATGTGGTTATTGGACAACCTGCTCTACCTCCTGAGCTACTGCCGTCCCCTTAGCTTAGACTTTATACATAAGTAGGTTAAGGAATCCCCAGTGTATTAAAATTGTGTGTGTTTCCATGGGGAGTCGTATCAAGTATCACCCAGCATTTACTGGGCTCCAGCTCGTCCATTCCATTGGTTCTTTGCAGACAAAAGCCTGTCACTGGGTTAAAGTTCATAAAACCTGCCCACGAAGGAAGTCTATTGGCTCGGGGTTGCTGTCAATCACGGAGGCCCACGAAAGTTTCCCCAGATAAAAAGGGAACAATGCCCTCTTTCATCAGTTTCTCTTTTGCCTCTTCTTTTTCTTCGACTTCACAGCAGAGCATTCTCGGGAGAACAAAGACTTGTGATCTCTTCACCAATGGAGAACAAAAGACAGTTCTCCCACGTGTTTTTCTTGTCTTTCTTTCAACGTCTAGGAATTAATCCTTTCCTTTCTTGAGCTCAAATTCTAAACTTGGAGTCAAACTCCATTTCTAGACGTTTATTTTGATAACTTTTTCCTGTTAAACTTTCTTTAAACTCGCCATTTTTAATCTTGACTTTATTTTTAACTTTTTTATTGATTTACCAACTTACACACTAGAAACTAATTTCATCTCCTCAAAGTCCTAAGATCTGTTAATTTTGCTAATGGATCAGATTTTTAATTATTCTTGAATTCATTATGGGAAGCCACAGATCCTCGACACAGCCCGCCATTACAGCTGCCTGAACAAATCAAAACGCCACGCTAGACCTCAGTCCTCGTGATCAACACATCAAAAATCTCATCATGTGACAATAGGCTGGAAAGCTGTTGTACTGTGCAAGAATATTTGCGGGTCAAATATTCCGACTTTTGGTGCAATCTAAGAGCTACAGGACGACGCAGAAGGATCTTCACTAATCCAGAGTCACATGAACAACATTCTTTATCCATCTACTGAATGAAATGTCTTGAGATTTGAGAATAATTCAATATCTGATCAGATACAAAATTAAAGAACACTTAACATAGCTCTTTTCCTTAAAATTCTGTTTTCCTTTTCTTAAGAGTAATCCAGAATTTTCCATATAATTAGTTTAATTTTCCCCATAAATTTGCATTGTTTTCCATAATCTGTTAACTTCAAACTGATCTAAATTCAGCTTACATTTTAACCCTGGTTCTGCAAATGTTCACATCGTTAATCAATCATTTACAAGTTTAACCTCTTGCACTCCGGGATACCGCGGGCGGTCACGTCTCTGCATCCTAGCGTGCCCTCATGAGCACTAGGATGCACACTGTGCGTCTCAGAGTGCACTGAAAAAAAAAAAAGCTGCATTTCCGTTCTTCCACTACAGACACAGCCGAGAACAGAAAGCCAAAGGAGTGCTTTGATTGGTTTAGATATGAATGACCTCTCATTCGACTAGTAAGAGCCTTGAATTGGGTTTCTGAAACCTTGAAGAACCAATGACTGAAAACCTAGCAAGAAGGACCCGCCTACCAACGGCTGCGAATACAGCGAGCCTATTGAAGCAGAGAAGTTCGACGATTGAAAGCGTGCATCCCCGTGCGTAAAATCTGTTTTGTGTAAGCTGCTATGTGACACACACGCGTTCGCCAGTCTTTTTTTCTTACTACTGTTCTTATTTGTTTTGAAAAATCGTTCGCCAAAACCGCAATCATAGAAGCGCAAAACCGCAATAATGGAATCATGGTTTGACCGGGTCGCGTGACCAGAACCACGAGTCGTAACAAGTGGACCAGCGTCATATTCGTCTGACAATGAGGAAGAGAAGTTCTGCTGTTGTGGACAGGTAAATGTTATAAGCTAAATTATCCTTTATCCCTGGAAATTGTAATCAAAATTACTTTTGACCTATCGGTAAATTACAACTGTGCGTCATCGCCACATGACGGACCGGTCCGTGCGCCGCGTCCGGACCGTGAACGCCCCCCCCCCCGCTACTCTTATGTAGCGGATTGCAGATATATTGCAGATATTTTAGTACAACTGTGAGTAGTAGACCGTGGCACACCGTCCCTGCGGTCCGTCATGTGGCGATGGACGATGTCCGTCCTCTGTAGCGGGGGGTGGGGGGGTGGGAGTTGTTATCCTCTACATTACAGGTATTTTAGTATAATTTTTATTGCACTGTAGGTTATTTTTTCTTGTAAAAAAAAAAGCCACACATTTTTTACGTGGCATGCTTCTTTGTGTGTGGGGGCTTGTTTGTTCATTCATTCATTCATGAATGAATAAACACCCCCCCCACACACACACACAGCCCTGAGTGTCACCTTTCATTAGAGCCCAAGATCAAGCTTCTATATTGAATCATTCAAAAGTTACAGACGTTTTTCCAAACTGTGCCATTTGGCACAGTTCAAAAACGCCTGGGAACATCCTGAAAAAAAGCTGTGTAATATATTCATTTTTTGTGGTATTGTTACAGAATTTTGACCTCAGCTGGATAACACTTGGTTCTACATTTCTGTTGCATTTTCCAGCCCGGATCTGACAGCTGGGTGTTATTTGCAAGCATTTGTATCTAAAAAAAACCACCCAGGCAAACTTTATTTTCTTCAAGTTCAGTATGTTTAGATGACTGTTACTCAGTGGCAGGAGCACTTAGAGAGATTATGACTATTTTGCCAAAAAATTCAAAGTGTTTTCTTTTAAATGAGACCAACCCCATGAAGATGCTGCAAAGGGTTGAAGAACAGCTTTTGATTTACTTTGGGTATGTTAATTTTAGGCGTTTTTAGGGAAATTGACCAGAGTGCAAGGGGTTAATTTCATGGTTAATGAAATCACTGCAATGTCCTTTAATCATCATTCCCTTTTATAAATAAGTGAAAATGAGAGAAGTTGTTGAGAATTTATTTCATTCTGAGTCTAGTTTCAAAGTCCCCAGTATCGAATTCACTAAAATTTTGAGACTGATTATTAATTAATTTATTGAGTGATTACACAGGTATAAAGTGAAATTAAGGATTAAGGTGCTCCTTAAAGAGGAGCTGGTGCCCCTACGAGTGTTTATTAACCTTTTCTGTGTGTATGGACCTAGAGTTTATCTCAGGTCCCAATACATTAAGACAAATTAAATAATAATTTTTACACCTGATGATAATTATTAATCAAATATTCCTTTATATTCCTACACCAGGCTGACAAAGAGTCAGGAATCCTCGTATCCCCCTTGAGCTTTCTAGTCAGGACTTTTTGAACTTTTTCAATCATAAAATTTTATCTATTAGAGATAAAATCAGTCAGATTCTTCCCACCGTAAACTTAAAGTAGAACTGAACTCACCTTTTTGCCAAAAAAGTAGAATAGCAGATTAATTCCTTATTACCTATTGTATTTTTCAACACATAAAAGAAATTTTTAGGCCGTGTGATGGCCAAGCTATAAGCTGATAAACTTTTGCCTCTGGCTGGCAGTGCCAAACAAACCGGAAGTAGTGCAGACGACGCTGCGTGACGTCACGAGTGTGGCCCTTATCAAAACAACAATGGCAGATGGTAGCAGTTCCAGCAGTCAAGAACACCAGAGTTTTCAGAGTGAAGAGGCATTCAGGATCGGTGACAAGACAGAGGAGGATGCAGGAGTGTCAAGTGAACAGGAAGAGAGCGAGGGAGGCATCGAACCGTACAGATTAGAGCCAGAATTTTCGGGGGATTCCAGCACCGACTCAGACCGCAGCAGTGATGGGGAGGAGAGTTGCTTATTGAATACAGAATGGTGAGTCTTTACTTTGGCATGTTTGGGGTGTCAAGATAAGGAAAATTAACAATAAAAAAGAAAGGGGAAAAAAAACATCAGCATTTTTCCAACTTATTACAGTTATCCCTCACTTATCGCGTTTAATGCGGTCTTCCTTCGCTGGGTATAGGCGCTCGGCAGGGAGCGAAGCTGGGTAAAACGTCTCCGCCAATCAGCTTGCGAGATAAAACGTCTCGGCCAATCAGCTTGCGAGATTCCCGAGCGGGCTGGGGAGCCGGGGAGAGTGGGCTCTCCGTGTTGATACCTGATGTTCTAATGTAGTCTCCCTGCCTTCTCATTAGAACATCAGGTATCAACACAGAGAGCCCGCACAGCTCAAAATCTACCTCTCTGACCACCGCTCCACTCCTCTCCACCCACCTCTTCACTGCTCGGGAATCTCACAAGCTGATTGGCCGAGACGTTTTACCTCGCAAGCTGATTGGCGGAGACATTTTACCCAGTGAAGGAAGACCGCATTCATTGTTCTTTATCGCTCGTGTTGCTTAGTGGCACTTTTCGCTGTTCTCTTGTGCCTTTTTGTGCAAAATAGTGCTTGTGACGCCCTTGGGGAGGGGGGGGTGACGCTACTTCGCGGTTTTTCACTTTTCGCGGTCGGTTCTGGTCCCCATTAAACGCGATAAGTGAGTGATCACTGTATATCTAGAAACGCATCGCTTCCCGGTCGCTTTTCCTCCCCCTTTCTTTTCTTTCGTCGCCATGACAGTTTTCCTTGGCCACTGAACCGATCTTCCCAGGTGTTGGAAGTGTTTTGTAGTCGACTATCACGACAAAATGCACCAAAAACAACCAGTGTCGACGTGCTCGCAATGGTAAACATGAGGACTGGGTCACACTCGTGACGTCACGCGGAACTCCGGCTGCGCTTTGGCGGATTTGTCTGATTTTTCAGGGCGGGAAATTCAAAATCGCGATTTTCTCCAAGATTCCGGGATTTGTGGAGGGGGTGCCAATGATAAATTATCTTTATAATTGTATGTACTATCACCCAGTGCCGTTCAATGCCGTTCAGTTCAGTTCTACTTTAAGTACATTAACCCCTTGCACTCTGGTCAATTTCCCTAAAAACACCAAAAAATAAGGTGCCCAAAGTAAATCGAAAGCTGTTCTTCAACCCTTTGCAGCATCTTCATGGGGTTGGTCTCATTTAAAAGAAAACACTTTGAATTTTCATAATCTCTCTAAGTGCTCCGGCCACTGAGTTACAGTCATCTAAACATAGTGAACTTGAAGAAAATAAATTTGGCCTGGGTGTTTTTTTGGATACAAATGCTTGCAAATAACACACAGCTTCAGATCCGGGCTGGAAAATGCAACAGAAATGTAGAACCAAGTGTTATCTAGCTGAGGTCCAAATTTTGTAACAATACCACAAAAAATGAATATATTACACAGCTTTTTCCTCAGGTAGTTCCCAGGCATTTTGGAACTGTGCCAAATTGTGCCAAATGGCACAGTTTGGAAAAACTTTTGAATGATTCAATGTAGAAGCTTCATTTTGGGCTCTAATGAAAGGTGACACTCAGGGCTGTGTCTGTGTGTGTGTGGGGGGGGTTGTTCCCCCCCCCCTCGCTACAGAGGAAAGACATTGCCCGTTGCGCCACGGTCCGTCATGCAGCAATGACGCACAGCTGTAATTTACCAATCGGTCAAAAGTCATTTTGATTACAATTTGAAGGGGTAAAGAGTAATTTAGCTTAGAACACCTTACCTCTTCACAGTAGAAGCGGAGCTGGCGAACTTCTTCCTCATTGTCAGACGAACACGACGCTGGTCTCGTGACCCGATCAAAACATAATTCCATTATTGCGGTTTTGCGTTTCCATGACTGCGGTTTTTGGCAAACGATTTTTCAAAACAAATAACAGTAGTAATTAAAAATAGACTGGCAAACGCGTGTGTGTCACTCAGCCTTCGTCATCGGCCTCCGTCGGTCTATGATGACCATAGAAGACAATCCTAATGTCTATTCTGCTGGGACAAAAACAAAATAAGCACCGCCTGGCCGAACATGCCGAATGGCAGTCGCTGTCACAAAGGTTGCACTTGTGGATGGTCTCCGTGCTGCTGGGTCTGCGGGGCTCTTCCTGCGGGTCCTTTTTGTCATCTGCTGCAGCAGTCTGTCTTCACCCAGCCTTAAAAAAACCAGCTCGCGAACTTCTCTGCTTCAACTGGCTCACTGCATTCACAGCGTTGGTAGGCGGGTCCTTCTTGCTAGGTTTTCAGTCATTGGTTCTTCAAGGTTTCAGAAACCCAAATCAAGGCTCTTATTAGTCGAACGAGAGGTCAATCAGATGAACTAATCTGTTCGCGGCTGTGTCTGCAGCTTTTATTTTCAGTGCGCGCTTGGACGCCATCACCATCTCCATCATGCATCCTACATCACCATCTCCATCATGCATCCTAGAGCGCACGAGAGTGCCCTCGTGCGCTCTGGGACGCAGAGACTTGCCCGCCCGCGGTACAATGGAGTGCAAGAGGTTAACTACTACAACTCCTTCAATTGATATCTGTTTAGATAAGTTTACTCCAATTGACCTTTTAGAGTTAGATAAAATAATCTCCTCATCAAAGCCTTCATCTTGTCTTTTAGACCCTGTTCCTACCAGGTTATTTAAAATAGTCTTCCCAATTATTGGTAGCTGTATTCTTCATATAATTAATTCTTCTTTAACTTTGGGTTATGTACCGCAGGCTTTTAAAACTGCTGTAATTAAACCCTTACTCAAAAAGCCAACGCTGGATCCAGGAATTTTGGCTAACTATCGACCAATCTCTAATCTGCCTTTCATTTCAAAAACCTTAGAGCTGTTGCTGCACAACTGTTTGACCAGTTGCAGGGAAATGGTTTATTTGAAGAGTTTCAGTCTGGGTTCAGAGTTCATCACAGCACTGAAACAGCCTTAGTGAAGGTCACTAATGACCTACTTATCATATCTGATAATGGACTTGTTTCTGTACTTGTCCTTTTAGATCTTAGTGCAGCCTTTGATACTATCGATCATGACATTCTACTTGATAGATTAGAGCACTATGTTGGACTAAATGGAACTTCGCTGCAGTGGTTTAGATCTTATTTGTCCAATAGACTTCAGTTTGTTCACATCAATGATGAGTTTTCTTCCAACTCTAAGCTCAGTCATGGAGTTCCACAGGGATCTGTGTTAGGCCCTACTATTTTTAGTTTTTATATGCTTCCGTTAGGCAATGGTACGTCTGTGGTCCATCATCATCCACACTTTTATGTTGCTGTGGTGCAGCAACTTCTGTTTTTGATGACATTTTTGTTGGTAGGATTGCAGAAAAATCTAATGGGCAGTATAGAGTAACAGATGATGAGTATACTGATGGCAAATCATTAACATATGGTGGCACGCGGTTGTGCAGCGGCTCTTTGCTCCCTATTTTTGTGTGTATGTATGCTGTTTTTGGATATTGGACTGTATGAAGCTGGATTTGTGTACAGTCGTACTGCGCTGATAAACATTGGACTTCAACAAAAGTCTGCTGTTACAGCAGTTTTCGAGAACACACAAGACATACCGGAGGCTATCTGTAGACCAGCGGGATCACCATGGATTGTTGTCGGTCCTGGGAAGCGACGCAGACGGAGGAGGGAGAGAAAGAAAAAGCAGGGATGCCGGTCGGGCCTGCTAGCGAGGCTAAAGAGACAACCGCATAGACCGCCACTACCGAGCATTTTTCTCTCCAACGCCAGAAGCATCGTTCACAAGATGGATGATCTAGAGCTACAGCTGGCAACTAATAAAACTGTGAGAGACTGCTGTGTGCTGTTGTTAACGGAAAGCTGGCTCCACCCGCTGATCACCGATACTGCAATACAGCTGCCAGGGCACACACTTCACCGATTGGACCGAACAGCAGAATCCGGTAAAAAAAGAGGAGGCGGTCTCTGCATTTTTCTTCACAACACTTGGACTAATCACAGCAATATTATTAACACTTATTGTTCTCCTGATCTAGAGACAATGTCAGTCTTATGTCGGCCTTTTTATCTTCCTAGAGAGCTGAGCGTGATCATTATAACAGCCGTCTATATTCCCCCTGATGCAAATACTAAAGCGGCCCTTAGTCATTTGTACAGTGTAATAAATAAACAGCAGCAGGCCTATCCTGAGGGTGTTCACATTATAGCTGGTGATTTTAATCAAGCATGCTTGAAAACTGTGCTGCCTAATTTCACACAGTATGTGAAATGTGCCACTAGGGGAAAGAATTTTCTTGATCGGGTGTATTTGAACCTGAAGCATGCTTACAGAGCTGTGCCGTGTCCACATCTTGGCCTGTCAGACCATCTATCATTGCTCCTCATCCCAGCATACACCCCCCTCAGGAGAACTGCTAGACCTACTTTAAAGAACATCACAACATGGCCTGAGGGAGCTCTTTCTCAGCTGCAGGACTGTTTTTCAAACACTCTATGGGATTTATTCAAGAATGAGGATCTGGAAATGTACACACAGACTGTATTACACTACATTACTTTCTGTATCAATCAGGTGACTGTGGAAAAACACATCAGGGTTTTTCCTAACCAGAAGCCTTGGATGACAAAAGAAGTCCAGGCACTCCTCAGAGCTCGTGATACGGCCTTCAGGTCAGGGGATATAGATCTGTATAGCACTGCCCGGGCTAAACTGAAGAAAGGCATTAAAGAGGCTAAACAGACCTATAAGAAGAAAGTCGAGGACCATTTTTCTGATAAGGATTCGAGACGAGTATGGCAAGGCTTTAACCATATCACAAACTATAAGGGCAACAGCATCATTTCCAGTGACATCAGCACCTCACTGGCAGAAGAACTGAACTGCTTTTTTGCACAGTTTGAGGCAAATACACCTCTCCCGGACCCACAGAAGTTACTGAATGCCAGCTCTGATGTGCTTATCCTGCAAGATCATGAGGTGAGACAGACACTGAGAGCAGTTCACCCAAGAAAGGCTACTGGCCCGATGGAGTGCCAGGAAAGGTTCAATTCAATTCAATTCAACTTTATTTATATAGCGCCATTTCACAACAACAGTCATCTCATAGCACTATCAACTGTAGGGGGAACCCCCACAGTTGCAGAAAGACCCCAGCAATCAGGCGATCCCCTGTGAGCAAGCATTTGGCGACGGTGGAGAGGAAAAACTCCCTTTTAACAGGAAGAAACCTCCAGCAGAACCAGGCTCAGGGAGGGGCAGTCATCTGCTACGACTGGCTGGGGGGTGAGGGGATAGAGAAGAAGAAAAGAACAGACATGTAGAGAGCAAACAGCACGATGGGGACTCAATCTATGGGAGAGAACAAACAAATGTTAATGACCAGCAAAAAAAATAGTTCATTGAGAGTGAGGAAAGGAGTGAGGCCCAGTGTATTACTGGAGGTCCCCCGGCTGACTAAACCTATTAGCGGCATAACTAAGGGAGTGTTCAGAAACACATGATCCCTCCCTAATTGTAGGCTATATCAAAAAGGTAGGTTTCAGCCCTATTCTTAAAAACAGAGATCGAGTCTGACTCCCGAATCCAGATTGGCAGCTGATTCCACAGGAGAGGAGCTTGATAACTGAAGGCTCTGCCTCCCATTGTACTTTTGGAGATTCTAGGTATTACAAGTAATCCTGCATTTTGGGAGCGTAGTGCTCTGTTAGGATAATACGGTAGTATCAGATCTTTTAAATAAAAAGGAGCCTGATTGTTTAGAGCTTTGTAAGTAAGAAGAGGGATTTTAAACTTAATTCTAAACTCTATGCTCTGAGCACTCTAAAGGTGCTCAGAGCATGTGCAGATCAGCTATGCTCTGTTTTGACTGACATTTTTAACTTGTCTCTCAAGGTAGCCGTTGTTCCACAGTGTTTAAAATCTGCAGTCATTATTCCTGTACCAAAAAAACATTGTAACCCAGCTGAGAAAATGACCCTTTTTCTCACATTTCATTTGTATTAATGCAGTTGTGTGATTTTATTTTGAAAAACGGCTATTTTGGGAAGAGGAAGTGTGATCCTCGTTATCCAACTTTTAAATTCCTGTTTCATGGTTACGTTGGGTGATCTGGGTCTTTTCATTCGTTAAGAGCGATATTAGCCCCGCCTTCCGAGCAGAGTGCCGAGGCACGCATCCGTTTTCCAGTCTTTTGCGCTCTGAGAATGAACGAGAGAGGCTGGAGACGATCTGTGTAGAAACTTATGGGTCTTCTTGTTGATGGGAGCACGAGCTTGAGAGGCCGTGAGGCTGTGATTTGCTGTGTTCACGATGATACCTCATCTTGGCTAGGTTTTTTTGGTTGCCGATTAAGAATCTTCTGGATCCTGGATTCTCTCCGAATGGAGATGGCGAGCCTGATCCGAGATCTGAACCAAGACCTGAACTGAGACTGAACCGAGATCTGAACCAAGATCTCGATTGAAGAACATCCTTCCTCTCTCCAGTGCACAAAATTCAAAGTGGTAACAACTCAAGCCGCCGCTTTAAAAGAGGAAAAGAAACCTGAGTCTGGAAATACAAGATATCTTGACTGGTCAAACAACTCAAACAAAAAGACAAACAAACACTGAGCTCAGTAAGACATTTTTTGGGGTTTTGTTTCATGCCGGCCGTTGTTATATTTGTATATTTGTAAATTGTTTGTATGTTTTGTTCCCTTTATCTTTAAAAATAACAACCATGAATTGCTCATTTCTTGCCTCCAGCTATCTCATTCCACACTCATTTTAATTCCCTATTGTAATCCTTACGAACCTAGCAACTGGTCTACACTTAATAATTTCTTTTACCTAATTAACGTAAGGCAAGGGTTACAATAAGAACTGGCAGCCCAACCAGGAGCCTTTTTCTTCTCTCCCTTACGTTATTTCAAGCCTATAACGTACCCAAAATGGACATTGTTGAGCGTGAATCTGTGAAAGTTCCAAATGCAGTGATAGTGAGTGAAATCGCTGGAGATGAGCAATTTGGTGAAGTGACTGAGTTTTTGAAACAGTATGGATCGATTTCAAGGGTCATAAAAGTAGCAGATAGTAAGTCTGAGTTTTCCCAGAGTGCTATTTTTGAGTATCATTCGGGTATTGCTTTTGAAGCTCTTGACCCATTGCCATGTACCCATGTATCTGATAGTGGAGCTAGCTATATGATACAATCTCTTGCCAGTGTTTACACGCACCGTGTAGGGAACGATACGATCAAGTCATATCTCACTGACATTAAAAACCTAGCGAAGATGAGCGGCAGAGATTTTGCAGATGTCCTGAAAGACATGATGTCACAGATTTCTGAGTCAATCAAAGAATCTGAAAATGATCAATCAGAGCAAGTTAAGTTACCTGATAACTTACCTGCAGCTTTCTTGGACAAACCTCAACCTCAGCCTTCTGCAGCTGAGCCCAGTATTCAAGGTGCACAACCAACTAACCAGTCAAATCACACTGCGAGCACCCCAGCTCGAAGTATGCTCACCATTTCTGTGCATGATTTAAATCCCCCAGAAGTGCAACGTGTGGTAGTTGAGCACATTGTAAAAACGGAAGATTTTTCCATGCAGCCGTTTTCACAAAAGCTCAGAGCTTTTTCTGGCAAAGACCCCTGACCAACTTATGAGCTAGATTATGATACCTGGCGCTCCAGTGTAGAATTAATCTTGACTGATCCTGCTATGTCCAAACTGCAACAATCCCGAACGATCATTGAGTCTCTTTTACCCCCAGCAGCTGATGTAGTCAAGCACTTGAACCCCAACACCTCACCATCAGAATACCTTCAGCTGTTAGATTCTGCTTATGGTACAGTACAAGATGGCGGAGAGCTTTACGCCAAGTTTCTTAACACCTTCCAAAACACAGGTGAGAAACCCTTGTCATATCTACAACGTCTTCAAGTAGCTTTGACTCACACTGTGAAGCGTGGTGGTGCTTCAAGCCAGGATTTTGACAGGCTGCTTGTCTCACAGTTTTGTCGAGGTTGTTGGGATGATTCCCTTTTAACTGCACTCCAGTTAAAACAAAAACGAACAAATCCCCCAACTTTTCCTGATTTGCTTCTCTTGCTACGTACTGAAGAAGACCAAATTGCTGCCAAAAACTTGCGAATGAGACAACATTTGAGCAGTTCAAAACAAAAAGTGACATCCCACGTGCAAACTGTGCAATGCAGTTCAGATGAAAATGAGGACAAAATCATGTTAAACTCAATTCAAGAACTCTCAAAACAAGTTGCAGAAATTTAAACTCAACTAGTAAAACTAACTGCAAAACCAAACGCTCAAAACTCAAAAAGTACACCCAGTACAAAGCCAAAAGAGAAACAAAAGCCGAATAAAGTGACAAAGGAACCCACAGAACAAACGATCAGAACTCAAAGTACCCCACCCAAACCGTGGTACTGTTTCCAATGTGGAGAGGATGGCCACATCAAGCCGAGCTGCGAAAAAGAACCAAACCCAGCTTTAGTTACCGAAAAGCGTAAGCGTTTAAAGAGAAACAACAGAGATGGGAGTCTGAAAAGCCCGCAGCTAATAAAGACCGGTTAAACTAAGAACAGTCTCTATTACGGGGCAAATGGAGACTGTGGCCAGACACTCATGTCCCACTAAGTACAAGCAACGCGCTAACCTTCAGCAATCTGTTACTAACCCACCTAAGTATAGTCTACCAAAAGCGTTAGTTGGCTCCAAATGCACAGCTGTAGTTAGCATTTCTGACGTTAATGTGCATTGTCTTCTTGACTCAGGGTTACAAGTGACTACAGTCACCGAGTCATTTTACAAACAGAACTTTCCCGATCAAAACCTTAAACCACTCTATTGTGGTCTATATTAACCATATATTCCATAACCTACATATGTTAGAGCAAGTGGAAATGTTTGGTGATTACATATGTAAGGAACTTCACACCTCTGAAAGGACAAAGGAATCTCACCCGCCGAGTGAAGAACAAAGACGTTCCCGGACGCGGCGGGGGAGACCGGACGAGCCACCCTCACCCCCCAAGACGAGGAGAGGGATTACCATCACCTCCCAAGACGAGGAGAGGAAATACCAAGACAATGGGGGGATTAAGATAATGAGGGATGTCAGCCTTTGTTATGCATGTCTTTTGTTGTGTGCTGGTATATAATCAGTGAGTTGGCGAGATTCTGTCTCTTTTTCCCTTCTGCCGCTCTCTGCACCAGATGAGACTTGTTAGAAGAGCTGAACATTAAAACTTTGCTTATAAACCAAATCGCCTCTTTATTGCCCAGCTCCTCTACACTGGTGACATCAAATGCTGGGCGTAAAGTTGGTTTTAGAGCTTCATGCTTAACAAAAATAAACTCAGCGTTTTTTAAAGTTTGAGGGACAAAAACCCGTGGGAAGGAGTGATGAGCTGGACTGGGGAGAGAGTTCGGTCCGTTGCTGCCTAAAAACCTTGGTCTCTAAAGGCTGCCCTCAGAGCCTCACTAACGGACACAAATTGGGTAAATAAACTTCCCTGGGTTTTATTGGGGTTGCGTGCTGCACCTAAAGAGGATCTAGACGCCTCTCCCGCAGAATTAGTTTTTGCACAACCTCTCAGGCTCCCAGGTGAATTTTTGCCAGAAAACCCAGAGCCAGGGCGCCTTCCAGTCCCAAGGTTTTTAGGCAGCAATGGACCGAACTCTCTCCCCGGTCCAGCTCATCACTCCTTCCCACGGGTTTTTGTCCCTCAAACTTTAAAAAACGCTGAGTTTGTTTTTGTTAAGCATGAAGCTCTAAAACCAACTTTACGCCCAGCATTCGATGGGCCATTCAGAGTGCTGGAACATGGTGATAAACACTTTGTGCTTGATTATGGGGATAGAAAAGAAACAGTCAGCATTGACAGACTTAAACCTGCCTTCTTGTTGAAAGACGAACCTGCACAGTTGGCGAGAGCACCTCGGCGAGGTAGACCCCCCAAGAGAAAAGACTCAGCCCCCAGGCAGGGAACAAATAACCTCTCTCCTTCCCACACTGCAGATTCCTTACAAGAAGGTCCCAGCAGGACGCCTAAACCAACCTACAGCAGTTTTGGGAGAAGAATTAAACCCAGACAGCACAGGGACTGACACCAACCACTCCACAATTATTCACTAATTGTGCTGCAACAGTTTAGGACTGACTTATGATTTTACTATGCTGCTATGTTTACCACTGAACTCTCTTAGGAGCATGGCTGCTGGAAAGTTTCTTCCGTGGCAACAGCTGTAACACGTAGTATGTCGTAATAACTATCCTAGACTGTGAACCTTTCTGTTGTCTTTTCTTAGTTGTTTGGGGGGCCTGTGGTCTATATTAACCATATATTCCATAACCTACATATGTTAGAGCAAATGGAAATGTTTGGTGATTACATATGTAAGGAACTTCACACCTCTGAAAGGACAAAGGAATCTCACCCGCCGAGTGAAGAACAAAGACGTTCCCGGACGCAGCGGGGGAGACCGGACGAGCCACCCTCACCCCCCAAGACGAGGAGAGGAAATACCAAGACAATGGGGGGATTAAGATAATGAGGGATGTCAGCCTTTGTTATGCATGTCTTTTGTTGTGTGCTGGTATATAATCAGTGAGTTGGCGAGATTCTGTCTCTTTTTCCCTTCTGCCGCTCTCTGCACCAGATGAGACTTGTTAGAAGAGCTGAACATTAAAACTTCGCTTATAAACCAAATCGCCTCTTTATTGCCCAGCTCCTCTACACTATGACCTTTTAGAAGTAGAGGGCGCTGCAGGTCAGCCCATCCCCTATTTAGGTTATATAGAGATGTGTATTACCTTTCCAAAAGACTTCTTATACGCAAAGATTGACATACCAACCTTAGCTCTCGTTGTTCCAGATGCCAATCCTAATAGTCAGACACCAGTGTTAGTGGGAACAAACACACTTGATGTTCTTTATGAAAAGTATTTAGACATCAAGACTCCTGATTACTTACCTAGTCCTTACGATTTTAGGACACTGTTGAAAACTCTCGAATTAAGACATGCAAAGAACAAAGATGGGAACATTGGATTAGTTACCTTGTCAGGCAAAGCTCCAGCTGTAGTTCCAGCAGGTAAAACTGTAGTTTTAGAGGGGTCTGCCAACGTTCATTGTACTTCTGACACCTGTGCTATAGTTGAACACCCCTCTCAGTCTTCCTTGCCTGGTGGCCTTTGTGTTAAAACTTGCCTGATAACACTTCCTTCCCGAGCTCCACACAAAGTGCCTGTAATGATTACAAACGAAACAGAGCAAGATGTCACAATTCCGCCCACTTGTGTCATCGCAGAACTTGGAGCTTTCCATTGTATCCTGTCCCAGCACAATGTCGTCAGTGCAAATGAGTCAACCACAAACAAGACACAACTGAGTTTCAACTTTGGTGACTCACCGATTCCACAGGAGTGGAGAGAGCGAATAACCAAACAACTAAATGACATCCCGGAAGTATTTGCTTTCCATGATTTGGACTTTGGGTGTACGAGCAAAGTGAGACACTCCATCAACCTTCACGATCCGACTCCCTTTAAGCACCGTGCACGGCCTATACACCCTCAAGACCTTGAGGCAGTGCGTAAACACCTTCAAGAGCTGCTCGCTGCAGGTGTGATAAGAGTGTCCCAGTCTCCCTACTCGTCCCCCATTGTCGTGGTGAGGAAGCGAAACAATGATGTGTGTCTATGTATAGACTTTCGCAAACTCAATTTGCAAACACGAAAGGACTCTTACACTCTTCCAAATCTAGAGGAGACGTTCTCGGCGCTCACAGGATCCAAGTGGTTTACAGTCCTCGATCTTAAGTCTGGATATTACCAGATTGAGGTAGAGGAAGCAGACAAAGAAAAGACCGCTTTTGTAACACCCCTTGGATTCTGGGAGTTCAACCGCATGCCGCAGGGCATAACCAACGCCCCAAGCACGTTTTAGCGGCTCATGGAGCGCTGCGTCGGTGACATGAACTTAAATGAGGTGCTAGTCTTTCTAGATGATCTCATCATCTTTTCAAATAGTTTGGAAGAACATGAACAGCGACTCATGTGGGTACTCCATCATCTTAAAGAGTACGGGCTAAAGTTATCGCCGGAAAAATGTAAATTTTTCCAAACAACAGTCTGGTACCTCGGTCATGTAGTCTCCAAAAGCCTTGTCAAGACAGATCCTGGAAAGATTCAGGCCCTTAAGACCTGGCCACGGCCAAAGAATCTCAAGGAACTGAGATCCTTTTTAGGGTTCTCAGGGTACTACAGACGCTTCATTAAAGGGTACTCGTCTATAGTACGCCCTCTTAATGACCTCACACGCGGTTACCCGCCACTCAACAAAAGGTCAAAATCCAAAGTCACTGACCAAACCTACCTTGATCCCAAACTGCCATTTGAGAGTCGATGGACCACAGACTGTCAAAAAGCTTTTGACTCCATCATCGAAAAGTTAACATCAGCTCCTATCTTAGGTTTTGCAGACCCGAAGCTGCCTTACGTACTCCATACCGATGCCAGTACCACCGGCTTAGGTGCAGCACTCTATCAGGAGCAGGACGGTTAGCTTAGGGCCATAGCTTTTGCCAGTTGCGGGTTATCAAGGAGTGAAGCACGTTATCCAGCTCAGAAGTTAGAGTTTTTAACTCTAAAATGGTCAGTAACTGAAAAGTTTCACGATTATTTGTATGGTGGTCAGTTCACGCTTGTTACAGATAGTAACCCACTCACCTACATATTGACCTCTGCTAAATTAGAAATCACAAGCTACAGGTGGCTTGCAGCTTTGTCTAACTACAACTTTAAGTTACAGTATAGAGCAGGCAAGCAAAACCTAGACACAGATGGGTTGTCTAGATGTCCTCATGGTGAACTCGTTAACGATGTCCAGTCCAGGAAAGAGCAGGAGTGTGTAAGCTGCTTTGTAGAGCGTCACCTAGCTGACAGTGACACCACAGAGCTTGTAAATGGTGAAGTTGTCCAAGCCATCTGTCAAAACCACCTTGTTAAAATCCGTGATGACAGTCAGGATAGTGGTGTTACGCTTGTAGAGTCACTTACCACCTCAGCTGACACGATCCCAGACCTGTATGTTTTGGAGCAAGACAATGGCTTACCAACTATTCCTGCCTTGTCTCAAACAGAAATCAAAGACAAACAAAGAGCGGACTCGACAATCAGACAAGTTATTGAACAAATCAAACATGGCCAAACACCCCCACCGACTGCTAGAGAAGAACTCCCAGATCTCCCTCTTTTACTCAGAGAACTCCATAAATTGGAGATGTACAATGAAGTGTTGTACAGAAAAAGACAAAATGGAGACCAAGTGACCCACCTGCTCGTTCTTCCCGAGGAGCTCAGAGCTCCCGTACTCCAAAATTTGCACAATGATATTGGCCACTTAGGTATTGACAGAACCCTTGATCTGGTCAGAACACGATTCTATTGGCCACGTATGGCAACAGATGTCGAGCAAAAAGTAAAAACATGTGATCGGTGCATACGAAGAAAGAGTCCTCCTGAAAAAGTGGCTAGCCTGGTCAACATAACCACCACACGACCTTTAGAGCTGGTCTGCATGGACTTTCTCAGTCTGGAACCAGACAGTAGCAATACCAGCAATATTCTCGTAATAACTGATCATTTTACTAAATTTGCCCTTGCGTCGCCTACTCCAAATCAAATGTCCAAAACGGTTGCCAGGTGCCTGTGGGACCAATTCATCGTCCACTACGGTATACCTGAGCGCCTGCACAGTGATCAGGGTCCTGATTTTGAGGCAAAACTAATAAAAGACCTTTGTGAGATCTCAGGCATAAAGAAAATAAGAACAACCCCATACCACCCCAGGGGTAACCCCACTGAGAGATTCGACCGAACGCTACTGAGTATGTTAGGAACGCTTGAGTCCAAACAAAAGTCCCACTGGAAAGACTATGTTATGCCATTAGTACATGCATACAACTGCACACACAGTGATGTAACCGGGTTTACTCCCTATGAATTAATGTTCGGTAGAAAACCCAGATTGGCAGTTGATCTAGCGTTCGGAATTCCTCTCAACAAAGATCAGAAAGTTACTCACTTGCAATACGTTGAAAATCTCAAGAAAAGGCTCGAAGAAAGCTACAAGTTAGCTTCACAAAATGCACAAAAGATTGCAGACAAGAACAAGGCCAGGTTTGACCGCAAAATTACTGTTTCTGAACTTGAACCTGGGGATAGGGTTTTAGTTAGAAATGTGAGACTGCGTGGAAAAAATAAGCTTGCTGATAAATGGGAGGCCGACATTCATGTGGTAGTCAAACGTGCAGGTAATTTACCCGTTTACACGGTTAAACCCAAGTCAAAGCAAGGTCCCTCAAGAACTTTACACAGAGACCTTTTGCTTCCCTGCAGTTTCCTCCCTGTTGCCACAGCAGAAACACCTGAGCCAGAGCCTATTCACCGTCCTAAGACACGCCAAACAACTGTTGCAGAGAACAATGATCACGAAGAGTTAACTGAAATTGAAAATGAATTTTTGATTCCATATGTTGAGGATTCCCCACGTGAGGGGATAACCAGATTTACTACTGTGCATGATTATCCAAAACCTTTGCAAACACCGAAATTACAAACCCACCTGACTGTGACTTACCTGAAACCACTACCAATGCAAAACCGGATAGGGAGCATAATGCAAATGAAATTGAACTTTACTATAATTCACCTGTGGAAATGATACCAGATGGAGACAATACTGAGAATGACAAACCTGTGGAAAATGAAACGGCAACAATACTAGAAGAACCTTCTGACAATTCAGTCGAGGAACGAGAACACCAATCAAATGATTTACCTGATGAAATGGACAAAAATGATCCCATTACAACTCAACCAATACGACGATCTGAAAGAATCAGACAACTTCCAAAAAGACTAGAGTATCCTGAATTAGGAAATCCTCTAGTAACTGTTGTTAAGTCCCTTTTCAAGGTTTGAATACAGCCTTCTCAGAGTTTCTAAATACTGACGATGGACAGTCTTGGTTACACATGCAACAAGACGTGCATGATATTTAGCATGGGAGGGTGTAACCCAGCTGAGAAAATGACCCTTTTTCTCACATTTCATTTGTATTAATGCAATTGTGTGATTTTATTTTGAGAAACGGCTATCTTGGGAAGAGGAAGTGTGATCCTCGTTATCCAACTTTTAAATTCCTGTTTCATGGTCACGTTGGGTGATCTGGGTCTTTTCATTCGTTAAGAGCGATATTAGCCCCGCCTTCCAAGCAGAGTGCCGAGGCACGCATCCTTTTCCCAGTCTTTTGCGCTCTGAGAATGAACGAGAGAGGCTGGAGACGGTCCGTGTAGAAACTTGTGGGTCTTCTTGTTGATGGGAGCATGAGCTTGAGAGGCCGTGAGGCTGTGATTTGCTGTGTTCACGATGATACCTCATCTAAATTGTTTGTATATTTTGTTCCCTTTATCTTTAAAAATAACAACCACAAGTTCAACCACAGTTGCAGAAAGACCCCAGCAATCAGGCGATCCCCTGTGAGCAAGCACTTGGTGATGGTGGAGAGGAAAAACTCCCTTTTAACAGGAAAAAACCGCCAGCAGAACCAGGCTCAGGGAGGGGCAGTCATCTGCTGCCGTTTCCTCTTCACTTAGTGAAACAGGGATCATGGGTATTGCAGTCTTGTGTGAATGGGGCAGCAATGAACACACAAAGCAAGAAGTATTGATTCCCAGTCCTCTCACTGAAACCACCATTGTCTGGTACCACAGGTTATGCATATAATCCACGTATTGTCCATTGTCCGTGCTTCGTGGGCTCCTTGTCCTTGAATCAGAAAGGGTCCACCACCCCACTGTCATGAGAAGTGCAGAACACAGAGTCATCAGTACTTTTGGTGCCATGTTTCCACCTGAGAGAGTACCCATCCGGGCCCCTATCTTCACCAGGGTTGAGACAATCTCGGTAAACCAAGGGGGCGTGGCCCCACGCACGGGACGTGTGTATCCCCTTTGTAGCTGGACTTTTGCTCAGGGAAACAAGTCAGTTCACTTACAGGCATCCGTAGTCTTTTAACATGTGAAAGGTGAATCCAAGATGGTCGTTCAGCAATACGTATTGCAGTGGGAGTGGTTAACAGTACCTGGAAAGGTCCAAGCCACCTTAGTGAGTTCCAGTGTTGTCGGTGATGGTTCTTTATGAAGACATAGTCTCCAGGTTGTAACGGGTTATCCGCTCCTTCCTGTGGAGCAGAGAGAGCTCTGACAGAATCAATGTATTCTTTTGTGTTTAAGCATTCTCTGAGATGTTCACTAAGATTTGTGTATTTGTTAGGCGTGGTTAGTGGTGAGAGGTCAGGCAATACATAAGGACAGTGGAAAGCACATTCAAAGGGTGATAATCCTGTCTTTGTATCTGGTATAGAGTTAATCATTAGTTTGATTGTACCATTTTTCTTTTTACAAAGCCTGTACTTTGTGGGTGGTAGGCACTATGAAATTTGATCTTACTTCTTACAGCTTGGATTAAGTCTTGAACTGTTTGTGCTGTAAAATGAGTTCCATTATCTGCATAAATCAGTTCTGGAACCCCAAAAATGGAAAGAGCATCATTCAATAGAGTTTCACACACACAGATGCGGCATTTGCTGAGGATGTGTGATGAATTTCTGTCCATTTTGTAAAGGTGTCAATCAACACCAAGCAATATTGAAGCTTCCCATTGCTATAAACAAGTGATGCACTTTTGGCATGCTTTTGTTACTTCTTTCAAAATATTAGGGCAGTTTTCCAACATCCTCATCATTCCCTCCTGTTGGCACATTGATAGTCCATGTGCCACCAGGGCAGCCCATTTGTATAATGTGGGTGGCAGAACAATTTTCCCATCAGGCAAGCCACATGTAACAGGAGGGAGATCCATATTATGTTAACAGTCTTTTAAAACATCAACATCAACATTATTAATAAAATAGATGGTTCCTAAAAGATCAATAGCAGTACAGTGAGTAGCGATATCAGCCAAGCGATTACTGCAGCTAAACAAGTCAGAGCAGTGAATAACTGCCACATAACGTGGTAGCATCAAAACATTATGTAGCTGCAATAATTGCTATCGATATTTTACTGGTTTTCCTGTGGAGGTGACAAACCCCCGCAGGTTCAAGGTAGCGGTATGCAGGTGGCATGCGTTATAAGCATATTTACTGTCTGTACAGATAGTTACATTCAGGTTAGTAGGTCATGTAAGTGCTGTAATCAAAGCCAATAGTTCAGCCACTGGAGGTGATGCAGGTTGTGGAATTTTTTAGACAATGTTTTTACAGCATAAGCAGTGGATGCTGACCCATCAGGCCTTTTTTTTAAAGATGAGCCATCAGTAAATAGTCACAAGGAATTTGGTACAAGCTTAATGTGTGGCTGTGATAACAAGGTTATAGTGTACGACATCAGTCTAGCTGGTGACAATATGGAATGGTTGTCCTGCTGTGAAACCCCCTTCACGGTGTGGGGAATGTGTAGGATAATAGAGGGCATGATCTTGTTATTCGTATTATTCCATAAATAATAAGAAAATGGTCTGTATTGCCCAGCATGTATTTGAGTTATAATTGCAGCCATATGTTTATCCTGGGCACTACAGAAAATGAAATGAAATGAAAGTCCTATCATAATTTAGCAAGGCTAACACATATAAGCATCAATAAGCTCTTTATGTTCAGTCCTCAATTCTAAGTTGAAAGCTGGTGGAACGTTTGAATTTTTCAAAATGTCATACAGTGTAGCAGGTTTTTTTCCTCTCATTTTTCCTCCTCTTTAGAAAGAAAATGGCATTTTACTTATTTAGATGAAATCTATTTAGCTTGAAGAAATCATCTTTTAATTTTAAAAAAATCTTTTAGAAAGGATAAAACAAGTCATTAGTCTGTATTAATAGAAGAAAACAAAAATAATCTCAGGTTTCTTTTCAGCACTGTAGCCAGGCTGTCAGGGCTCTGCTGGAGTCTTTCTGCAAGTATGGGGGTGCAAATAATATGGGAGGTGCAAGTATGGGGGGTGCAAGTGTGGGGGTTGCCACTATATTTCAAAGTGCAATGAGGTATTTGTTGTTGTGAAATAGCGCTTATGTAAATAAAGTTGAATTGAATTCATTATCAATCATTTATTGATAATTTTTATGCATTATCTATTTTTCCGTGGATTACTAATTATTTGCTAATTAATTTCTTTGATACCCCCAGCTTTGATACATCGAGATGCACATGCAGCAAAGTTACATGGTATTTGCTTGATTCCTTTACTGAAAGGAAGTATGCTACCATTTTTAATTTAGATGAAAATGTGTGGGTAGCCCAGTTCCTTCAAAAATAAGATTTCAATAATCATAGCTTCGTTTGTGACTTCTCTTGAACTAGTTTACAGATTCCATTTAAGAAAAACAAAACTATCTGTGCATTTTCGATATGCTTCAGCATTGATAAATAAGATCAGTTTGTCCAGTTGAACACAGATGGGCTGAATTTGAATAAATGAATAAAGATTGCGTCACACTCTTTCAGTCAACGGAAAGGTGGACCTTTTGCCTAATTAGAATTTGATTTAAATTTTTACCAGGAATGCCTCATTTTATATATTCCTTGGTAAACTGTGGGGTGAATGTAGTTTACCCTGTCCCAACTTGGCCACTGCCGAATCAGAAAAAACACATTCCCCATTACTGTCACATTTCTGAAATATGATGTTACCGCACCATTATGTGGTGAGTAATATCAGTATAAAATCATATAAACATTACATTTGTAAAGTCAAAGTCGTTTGAATCAGTACACCTTATGTTATCTACAATATCATACAAAGTCATACTTGGCTTCAAAAAATGCTTATCAATTTAAGGATCCTTTCTCCAAGACCTTTGTCTGATAATCCATAGCCTCTGGCAGATCATATGCACAGACACATTAATTATCAATCTCTTTTGAACCTCTGTGCTCTAAATCATGTGATATAGGGTAAACATAAAACCTTCAGTGATTAGGCATCATTAAATGACATCATAATATGATCATAGTATGGCCTGTAGTCACGTTGTCACACGTCAGTCCTTCCTATAATGTGCAAATGTCAAAATTGCTTTTAAAAATATGTAAACAGTTTATCACGTACGCAACATTAATTAAATCCCCACAAAGTTAAACTGAAAAAATAAAACCCCAAAACCTTGTAAAAATATCCATATTTAGACCACTTTTTTCACACAGATCAACCACACACACAGAGGATTGTTATTATTTCCACAAGGTCGAAGCAGCTCCTTCCATTCTCTCTACACTGCCATAACACAAAACTAGTCGACTCCTTCTGCTCAAGGCCACTGTTTTCAGATACCTATAATTTCAAACATTTCTCAGAAGGATAACAGTTAGACAATCAATCCTTTTATACCAAAAATTACAACAGTTTAAAAACCTGCTCCTTCTGCCTTCGCAGAGAACTCACATCCCTTTTCCCCATGCTGGAGCAGTTTACAGAAACAAAAACAACCCAAACTGCAGCTGCCTCTATTTAAGGCTCACATACACAAAAAATAAAATAACTGTTTCTCATTGTCCATTTTAGCGTTATCCGGTTCTGTTGCCACTTAACCCGACCGTCTTTAGATCTTATAGTCTAGTATCAATATCTTATAACATAAAGTTATTATTATTATGATTTTATTTACTTCCTCCTTTTCCCAACCTCTTGGGCTTCTTTTAATAATTTGCTGTATGGACCCTCCTTAGGATCACAGCATTGATAAGCTGGGGGAGGATTATCTTTTTCATTTAATAATGGTTCAATGCTCGGTTGGTTTTGATATTTATCTTATTTGTTTTTTTTATTTTAGTTGTAAGTTTTACCATCGACGCCAAGACTGCACATTCATCCACATCCAGTGTGGGTTTAAAGGAATAATCTTTTTCCCATTTGTTTAAATATTTTTCAGGATCCTTTATCTGGTCTTTTTCTTTTAACCGATCATTGTAATTTTTTACCATTTGACGCGCCGTCTGTTCTTTTTTTCTGCTGTTTGTTTTTTTGTTTATTTTCTTTCTTCCCCACACAGTTACCCATTTTTTCCTTTTTTTTAACCCTTGATAATTCTACAGGAATTAAAATGTTTTACCAGGAAAAGCGAGGACGCCGCCTCACTACCATTACGTTATAAAACGACCTGATATTCTTTTTTTGTCATAGACCGGGTGTCACAACCCAAATAAACCTTTTTATCTTATTACCAGGAAAAGCGTGGATGCCGCCACGCTACCACTACGTCCTAGATGACCCGGTAATTAATTTTTCCTCTTTTTTTGTCCCAGACCGGGTATTTCAACCCAAACAAAACTTTTTTGACCTCGTTGCAACTACTCGTGGTCCCGGACCACTTCCGCACGCTTCACTGTTTACGGTCCCCGACCGGATTGTATAACCAAACTGTTAAAACTCACTTAGTATTATACTTCTCCTCTTTTTTATGAGCAACACTCACTTGTTTATTTTAAAAGATTCTTGTGGCTCTTTATTGCGTTTGTCACTCGTGGTTGGATTATGAGGGTCTTGTAATGCATTGAGGATATATCCTTTTTCTTTTAATCACATTACTCACTCGGGGGTGTATTAGGAGGGTCTAAGATAAGATAAGATAAGATAAGCCTTTATTAGTCCCACAATGGGGAAATTCCAGGATTGCAACAGCACAGGGACAGCAACACTCAGAGCAACAATCAGAAGGCAAGAAAAAACAACATCTAGCAAACATATGTCCATATTACTATAAATGTATATATATAGACACACAGTGCAGAGCATTATGGCTGGTGGATGTGCAGCAGAAAGTCTAAGCTCTCTCTCCGCGGATGCAGCGGGCCAGCTGGAAGTCTTTGGGCATGATGGTGACCCCCTTAGCGAAGAAGAGACCACCAGGTGGGTCTCGCTGGTCTCCTGCAGAGCCATGACGGCGAAACTCAGGAAACGCAGGACGGTCTTGAAGTCCTGAGCGATCTCCCTCACCAGGCGCTGGACGGGCAGCTTACGGATGAGCAGCTCCGTGGATTTCTGGTAGCGACGGATCTCTCTCAGAGCCACGGACCTGTGACGGCGAGGCCTCTTCACTCTGCCGGTGGCCAGAGCGCCTCTCCGAGCAGCCCTGGTGGCTAGCTGTCTCCTGGGGGGCTTCTTCCTCCAGTAGATTTTACGGGCGGTCTGCTTGGTTCTTGCCATCGCTCTTTATTATTCTGTCTTATATTTCTTTCACGCCGCCTAAACTCCAGCCCGGCACCCGCTTCGTTTTCGCTACAGCTCCCGGTATGTCGAGTTTCCCATTAGCACCGGGCGGCGGCCAAGTGCTAGCTAGCACTAGCTCCTCCCCGCTGTCTTGTAATATATTTAAGAATAGATCCTGTTTTACATTACTCACTCAGGCTGGACTAGGAGGGTCTTCTAAACGCATCTGAGAGTATAACTTTTATTCACTTGCGGTCCCAGACCAGGATATAGGAAACTCACTATATCCTTTTCACTTTTAATAATAAAAAATACGTCACTTACTTTCTTTTTCTTTTATCGAGGATGGGCTTCACTAGACAACGTCTAGAGTCTTGCGCAGTCCAGATTTCCTCAATGGAGCAATGAGTCCAAAACTGACTGTATGCAGTCAGACCATGCGCATGGATTTCAACCCAGAGCGTGCGTCGCCTCTAGCCGTCCTCTAGATGTTGCCCATCCGGGTCACGGCACCAAGTATGTCAGAATCTGAAAACTCAGAGTGATCGTATGTCAGTTCGTTACCTCAATTACATTCATGACACAGAATATTAGTTCTCATATATATTTACTGCAGGAGTGCATACCTTTAACAGAATTTTCAGCATTGAAGAGTTTAACAATTCAGAGACTTTTTATACATCGTCAGTCATATAATCACAAGAGAACATCTGCTGAATGTCATAATATCATATACAGTCATAACAGGAATATGCAAAGATCGGCCCGAAAGGAGAACAACATGGCCTTGCTATGACCTTGCAGGTGTGCTAAGTCCAGACTCCAAGTTAATCATAGTCACAGCATTTCATAGGAAAACAAGATTAATTTTCCCTTATTTCCAGACCCCTAACCACATACATAGTTTGATCTAGTGAGACAGTTTTATTTCTCAAACTAAGCACATCTTAGTTTTGCACATGAAGGACACTCAGTAAGTCTTCTCAATATCCAAAAATGAAACAGTGTGTAATGAACTTATGGTTTATAAAAGATGATAATATGCATACAATATACACTTGAATATATAAAATGGATATAAAATGATAACATGTATATACAATTTTCTGACAGTAAGTCTATTGCGTCTTTTGCATTCAGTACTATTAGGTCGTCACATTTTTTTGCTATCTCTGCGAGCAGCCCTGCTTAGGTTATACAGTCTGACAGCCGTAGGTAGGAAGGACCTGCGAAACCTATCGGTTGCGCACCTAGGATGATGTAGTCTGCTGATAAATGAGCTCCTCAGTGCGTTCAGTATGTCCTGCATAGGGTGGGACTCGGACTCCAGCAGAGATGACAGTTTAGCCACCATCCTTCTCTCTCCTATATTCTCCACTGGGTCAGGGCGCTGCCCCAGGACAGAGCTAGCTTTCTTGATCAGTTTGTTCAGTCTCTTCCTATCGGCTGCTGTAATGCCACTGCCCCAACAGACCACTCCAAAAGTGATGGCTGATGCAACCACCGTGTCATAGAATGTCTTCAGCAGCGCCCCTTGTACACCAAAAGACCTGAGTCTCCTCAGTAGGAACAGCCTGCACTGTCCCTTCTTGTAGAGTGCATCGGTATTGTGTGACCAGTCTAGTTTATTGTTCAGATGAACACCCAGGTACTTGTAGGATGTCACCATCTCGATGTCTGTTCCCTGTATGTTTACTGGTGCTGTGAGGGGTTGTCCTTGCCTGCAGCAGTCCACCACCAACTCCTTAGTTTTCCTAGCGTTGATCTGGAGGCAGTTCCTATGGCACTAGTCCACGAAGTCCTGGATAAGTCCTCTGTACTCAGCTGGTTCCAAGGTTGTCATAGCCAGGAGCGGCACTGGGGTTAAGCTCCCAGTGCTTATAAAATGCTCCTTATGGCGTGCGTCTCAAAAAGCCTCTGACAACTAAGTCCAACTCCTAGCCTGCCCGTGTGGTTTAGTTTCTAAGCCCGGCAGAACTGCTTTTACTAATAGGAGAAGGGGCGAGGGTGGATTTCTGGTGCCTTAAAACCAGATGCTTCGGGTAGATGGTGGCCCATTAACCTGGGAAGGTAGCCCATCTAGGGGAAGGTAAACCCTGATTTCAAACCTCCGCTGCCTTGCGGCACACCCAGTCACGGGAAAGGCTTCGGGAGTCAACCCTGAGGAAAAATCCGGAGTCGGAGTCCCTAAGGCAGTTCTCTGTTGTGCTCAACATTGTTCTGGCAGCTCCTGCGATGCTGCTGGTGCCAAACTGTAGCAGCTCTGCTGTTCCTTTGGGTTCATCAGTGACGTGGAGAGGGGGGACATGCTGTATGGGCAACATCTTGTCTTCCATATTTTCCTGCCCAGGCCTGAATCCTACCAATGCCCAATGCTGGAAGGTAGAACACCGGATCACTGAAGAGGACACTCCAGCTTCGCCTTCGGTGTAGACAAAACACAGGGAACGACAGTTACCAGTTATAAGCCACCGCTCAATTGGCGTAGAGCGTGGCGCCAGGGGTTGTTCCCGACGGTGGGAGGGATCATCTGATCTCACTGGACAGCTACCGCCTGCCTCAAGCTGGGCAGCCCCCAGCCAATAAGGTGTCCCGCCACAGCCTGCTTTCCTCATTGGGTGCATGGGGATGAGGTGAAGTCCGAACGGCAGGCTGAGAACCTTTGCACCAGGCAAGACAACAAAACAAAAGAGACCAACTCTAAAACTGGGAACTTGGAACGTCCGCACTATGATGACAGGACTCGCTGCTAATCTCAAGGACATCAGCGACACCAGGAAGACTGCCATCATCAATAATGAGCTGAAGAGACTGGAAGTGGATATTGCCACTCTCCAGGAAACACAGTTGGCTGACGCAGGCACACTGAGAGAGAAGGACTACACGTTCTACTGGCAGGGAAAGGGCAGTGACGAACACAGGGAACACGGAGTGGGCTTCGCAGTGAAGAACACCTTGCTGAAGATGGTGGAACCGGGCAGCAATGGCTCTGCACAACTCCTCACCCTCCACCTTAACACCACTCAAGGCCCAGTCACCCTCGTCAGTGTGTATGCCCCAACACTGACAGCCACACCAGAGGCAAAAGACGAGTTCTACGAGAATCTCGCAACAACTGTCAGAATCATCCCCAACTCTGAACAACTCATTCTCCTTGGAGACTTCAATGCCAGAGTGGGTGCTGACCACGACTCCTGGCCCTCCTGTCTTGGACCTTTTGGCGTGGGCAGAATGAATGACAACGGACAGCGGCTGCTTGAGTTCTGCACACATCATGATCTGTGCATCACAAACTCGTTCTTCAAGACCAAGCCCCAACACAAGGTTTCCTGGCAACATCCACGCTCAAAGCACTGGCACCAGCTGGACTTGATCCTGACCAGGCGCACCTCACTGAAGAATGTGCTAATCACCCGCTCGTTCCAGAGTGCAGATTGCGACACAGACCATTCATTGGTGTGTTGCAAGGTCAAGCTGCAGCTGAAGAAATTCCTCCGCGCCAGACAGCCTGGAAAGGCACGGATTGACACCAGCAAGATGGCCCAACCAGAACTTGTTGAGCATTTTGCCTCCACCTTTGTGAAGGAACTTGGTGAACCACAAGAATGAGAGTCTGCAAAGCAGAAGTGGGAAGAGCTGCGAAACATCATCCACCGCACAGCCTTGGCTACCTTTGGGAGGAAGACCTCGAAGTCACAGGACTGGCTTGATGCCAAGTCGACCGTGATGACCCCCGTCATTGAAGCCAAGCACTCAGCGCTTGCTGAGTACAAGAAGTACCCAAATGAGAAGAATCTCCAGATTCTCAGGGCTGCGAGAAGCAAAGTTCAGGAGACTGCTTGGCGCTGCGCCAACGAGTACTGGACTCAGCTCAGCCAAGATATTCAAACCGCTGCCATAACAGGGAACATCCGTGTTATGTACGATGGCATCAAGAAAGCACTTTGTCCAGCTCAGAGCAAGACGGCCCCCCTCAAATCCTCCACTGGGCCGATGATCACAGAAAAGAACAAGCAGATGGAGAGATGGGTGGAGCACTACTCTGACCTCTACTCCAGACAGAACACCGTGACACCGTCAGCCCTTGATGCCATTGATTGCCTGCCATCCATGGATGAACTTGACACCGAGCCAACCATTGACGAACTCAGCAAGGCTATTGACAGCTTGGCCGCTGGCAAGGCACCCAGCAACGACGGCATACCCCCTGACCTGATCAAGCACTGCAAGACCGCCCTACTGCTGCCATTGCATGACGTCCTCTGCCAGTGCTGGAAGGAAGGTGCCGTACCACAGGACATGAGGGATGCCAAGATCATCACCCTCTACAAAAACAAAGGGGAGAGAAGCGACTGCAACAACTACAGGGGCATCTTCCTCCTCAGCATTGTTGGTAAAGTCTACGCACGAGTTGTCCTCATTCGTCTACAGAAGCTTGCCGAACGTGTCTACCCCGAGTCTCAGTGTGGCTTCCGCGCTGGGCGATCGACGGTGGACATGATATTCTCCATCTGCCAACTCCAGGAGAAGTGCAGAGAACAGAGCATGCCCCTGTACGTCGCCTTCATTGACCTCACCAAAGCATTCGATCTGGTCAGCAGAGAGGGGCTTTTCAAGATCCTGCCAAAGATAGGATGCCCACCAAAGTTGCTGTTAGAACAAAAATGAATTGACTGAGGCTGAAACAATAATCAATAGGCGGTTTTCCAAGTTCAGAGTCATTTATTCTCCTTCTGATCAGAAAGGAGGAAATCAGTAACAGCATACACTCGCCTCAGAGCTTCACAGCACCAACTCCCTAACATGTGTTCAAAGATGTTGCTCTTTTATACCTCAGTCTCTTATCTGAGCTAGACTGGCAGGAGCCAACTCTCCAAATGACTCCTTCTTTATCTGTGGTCAGCAATGAACATTCTAACATGATCTGGTCATCCTGACAATACAGTACAGTTTGGTATGATAAAACAATGAAACTTTCGTCATTATTCACAATCTTGCTCATCCTAATCTTGCTCTGAAAACAGACAGTCTTTTCAAGCTCTGAGACAATGAAAAAATATCACAGTGACCCAGACATTGGATTTTTATATGCACCAGAAACAATTATAATATAAAATAGAATAATATAGCATTAAAATCATATAGAATAATTAATGAAACTTGAAAATATCCTATCATTCCCCCCTATGATGTTCAAAAAGCATCAGAGATGAAACATTATGGCTTCTAAAACCTCATTGGGCAGCTCGCCAAGTTCCGGTGCATTTCGTGCTAAAGCATTGTACTGCAAAAGATCCTAACTCGCTTTTTAATGAGGAAAGTCCGCCATCGGCCTCGCGGCCACTCCCGAGCGCCGCTGGAATGTTTCATTTCCTGGGGAGTATGTGAGGATATTACCTTTTATTTCAAAAAAGAAATCAATCATCTAATTAAGTCATAAAAGAGAAAAATTGAATCAGTGATGGTGATTAGCCATAAATTAAGATGAAATAGTGTATGTATTTGTCGTTCTATGTGTCAGTAAATTAGCAGTGATTAGCAGTGATTTAATAAAAAGTTAATACTTGTATGTAAATGTAAAGAACAATAAAAACAATAAAAATAACTAAAAACCTATTATGTGTAAAAGACATATGTGTATGTTTGTAACAGAGATCTATGTGTGCTAGCATCCTAACCTATGTGTATTAGTACCTCAACATGAAACTGCAACAAGGTATCAACAATGAAACATCAATATAGTAAAACTGTATACTAGCTAAATAGTGATTAGTAACATAATGGTTTCAAATACAACGTAAATTAGGACAGAACATAAACAGGATAAAGTGAAAAAATCTCAAATAAGGATAACAACTTCTCTGAACTTCAAGGCATATTTGATTACTCTTGCAATTCAGTACATTTCAAATTCACATCATGAACATACATCTCCTTTTGGTTTTCTGCATGTCAATCATAATCTGTACTCATAAAACATTAAGCTGGTGTTGTTTCCCCATCATCTCCAGTGGTGGCCTCGTGATATAACACTAAATTCACCTGAACAAGTTTCAACATCATATCACGGATACAAGGAATGAAACATGAAAAGATCAAAAGTATCACTACAATAATCACCACTAAGTTTATGACAAGACTCCTCCATGAGGAAAACAACCAGTTTATCCAGTGTGATGAATCATCAACATTATCCTTGGCCCCAGCAGTCTGCAAAGCAGTCAGATTACGTATGGCTGAAGCAATGACGCCTCCATCTGCATCATGTGCAGGTATAAAGGTGCAACAGTACTGACCTACAATTGCGCACACACCCCCACGGGCAGCCGTCAACTGATCAAGTACCATTCTATTCTGTGTTGCTACAAGTCTTATAGCAGTCATTTCCTCCCTTTCACCTTTCCAGGCAGCTAAGGAAAAATTCACAAAAGACTGTAGTCTATAATTAAGAGTCTCAATCCACAAGGTATTTTTTGCCACTCCCACCCAAGGGAATAGCGACTGAACTACCTTTTGACCTGTAGTAAGTATCTTGAACTGCTCTGGCACGTCCCTACCCCAGATGGAATCATGTGGTGTGAAAATGGCATCCTGTGATAGGTCTCTCTTCCCTCTACTCGTCTGATCTGCTGACATAATCAGGGTGTTTTCAGTCACAAAGACGGGGGCACAGGTTCCTGCCCAGTTCATAGGCAGATGGGAATACGCCTTACGACCACACAGCCACCAACCACCCGTCACCATATGTGCGCCATACATATGGAAGTTGCAGATAGCAGCACTGCAGAGCTCCAGCATGGTGATAGGTCCATAATGACAACGGTTCCTCCCACATGCCAAAAACATGCATGTTAGGTTAATTGGCTGTTCTAAATTGTCCCTAGATATCTGTTTCCTATAGGCCCTTAGAATAGAGGGTTAGTATTAATGAAAGCGCTTTGAGTGGTCTTTGTGACTAGAAAAGCGCTATATAAGTGCAGGTTAGTTAGTTAGTTAGTTAACCTGTGGACACCACCTGCCCACCTGATTGGTCAGGGTACTAGCATCACAGGTGCGGTGTACACTGTACACCTCCTCACACCGAGGGTAGGTCGCCCAGAGGGTTGTTACCACTTCCCTTCAGACAAAAAGAAAAAGTTCCTGATGAAACTAACCTTGCCCTTACAGAGTAAGGGGTACCATAAGTTCTCTGATTGGTAGAGTGATGAAAGATTTCACAAGAGTGATTCAAAATAATCTTTTTTGTGTAGTCCCTTTTCATAGCCTTCTGTAAAAAACAGAGAGCTTTTGCTGGTTCCATTGTTTTAGCTACAACAGCAGTCTCTCCAGCTGACGTTGGCACTAAGGAGCAAACATAACAATTAGAACGATTAGCTGCCCTAGCCGTATAATTAGCATACCTCCACCACGTATTGGCAGCATATTCATGATCGTGATGCTCATGTAGCTCTAGCCAATTATGCTGAATATGTGCAAGGTCCCTAGCACTACGATGTATGGTTTGTGGTGCAGCTAAAGGAAACCAAAATAATAATGTCACCCCTAGGATGATGATGTAAAGGAAACAACAACTACACCCTTTAATGATCAAACGTCTTTCTTGCGCTTCTTGTCTCTCCATGATGGTCAACCATTCGCTTCCCTATTCCAAGCCGGTACTGGACACCACGTAGGGCGTCGTCAGTCGACACTTGTATAGGAAAACAATTAAGAAAAAGTCTCTTGCTGAGAGTCTTTAATGGAATGGAGTTGAAAATATTTATTCAGTAGTCCCTTACTGTGAATTCAGAGCAGGGTAAAGTTTACAGTGTGTTAAATGCACCCAAGAGTCCCGTCCTTCAACTTTCACCGCTGTTGGTGTTGACAAAACAACTTTATGTGGTCCTTGCCAGGGTGAATCAGTCCAATTCTTCTTTTTGATGGTTTTGATGAGGACGAGGTCTCCTGGCTTGGCCAAGATCAGTGCAGTTTCCTCGTGAACCCTCCTGGGCAGAGTAGCAGCGATACATATCTCTGTTAGTCAACATTCTTCTCATGTAATGTGCTAAACACACTTCTTCATCACCAGGATTGAATGATCTCAAAGATGGCAACAAGTATGGTTTGCTATACATGATTTCAAATGGAGACAACCCCCCTTTGGTTGGGATTATCCTCATGTAAAACAAAACTAATGGAAGGCAGTAAATCCAATTTTGTCTTGTTTCTGCCATTGTTTTTCTGAGTCTTTCTTTAACAGTTCTGTTTGTGCGTTCTACCAGTCCTGCAGATTGTGGGTGATAAGCTGAATGATTCTTCAAACTGATGTTCAGTGCTGTGCCTAAATGTGATATAACTTGATTTACAAAATGTGTACCATTATCTGAGTAAATTTTCTCAGGTATTCCAAACCTAGGTACAATTTCTGCAAGCAATTTCTTTGCAACTGTGATTGCATTTGGATGTGTGCAAGGAAAAGCTTCTGTCCATTTAGAAAACATATCACAAATGACCAAACAATATTTCTTGCCTTTGTAGTGGAGCTGAAATAACGAGGCGGCTTTGAATTAAAAACAGGGTTTTTAATGAATAGCTCCTCTATCAAATCTCAACAGGTGCAGAGCTTAGCAGAAGGCAAGAGGGAGATCTCTGCTTTGCTCGCTGGTTAAATACAAGCATACATGGCACCACTCATTGAAACAGCTGATGTTAGAGTCCACTCATTGAAAAAGGTAACATCTCCCCATTATCTAAATCCCCCCATTAGTCCTGTTAACTCCTCCCTTTGCCTTGGGGGGTGATGGGAAGACCTTCTCCTCTCTCAGGGGTGAAGGGTGTCGAGTCTGTTGCCATGGCGTCCTGTGACGTCATGGGTCTTCACACGGCGGTGAGATTCCTTTGTTCTTTCAGAGGTGTGAAGTTCCTTTGTATATGTTGTCCCAAACATTTCCACATGCTCTAACCAATGTAGGTATGGAATATCTGAGTGATATATACCACAGGCCCCCCAAACAACTATGAAGGAACACAGAAAGATTCACAGTCTAGGGTAATTACTAAGACATACTACGTGTTACAGCTGTTGCCACAGAAGAAACTTTCAAGCAGCCATGCTCCTAAGAGAGTTCAGTGAAAACATAACGGCATAGTATAATCATAAATCAGTCCTAAACTGTTGCGGCACAATTAGCGAAAATTTGCATAGTGGTGTAATCAGTCCCTGTGCAGTCTGGGTTTCAATCTTCTCCCAAAGCTGCTGTAGGTTGGTTTAGGCGTCCTGCTGGGACCTTCTTGTGAGGAATCTGCAGTGTGGGAAGGAGAGAGATTATCTGTTCCCTGCCTGGGGGCTGAGACTTTCTCCTTGGGGGGTCTACCTCGCCGAGGTGCTCGGGCCAGCTGTGCAGGTCCGTCTCTCAACAAGAAGGCAGGTTTGAGTCTGTCAATGCTGACCGTTTCATTTCTATCCCCATAATCAACCACAAAGTGTTTGTCACCATTTTCCAGCACTCTATACGGGCCATCGTATACTGGGCGTAATGTTGGTTTTAGAGCTTCATGCTTAACAAAAACAAACTCAGCGTTTTTTAAAGTTTGAGGAACAAAAACTCGTGGAAAGGAGTGATGAGCTGGACCGTGGAGAAAGTCCGGACTGTTACTGCCTAAAAACGTTGGGACCGGGAGGTGCCCTGGTTCCGGGTTTTCTGGTAAAAATTCACCTGGTAGTCTGATAGGTTGAGCGAAGACTAATTCTGCAGGGGAAGCGTCTAAATCCTCTTTAGGTGCCGCACGCAACCCCAATAAAACCCAGGGAAGTTTATTTACCCAATTTGTGTCCGTTAATGAGGCTCTGAGGGCAGCCTTTAAGGACCTGTGAAAACGCTCGCATAACCCATTAGCCTGAGGGTGATAAGCGGTGGTACGGTGAATTGTTGCCCCTAAACTGTTGGACATGGCTGACCAGAGCTCTGAGACAAATTGAGGCCCCCTATCTGACGTGATGTCTGATGGGACGCCGAAACGTGCCACCCAATTTGTTAGAAAAACGCGAGCGACTTCCTCCGCTGTGGTTACCGCTAGCGGGACTGCCTCTGGCCAGCGCGTGGTGCGGTCTATCATTGTTAGCAGGTGTGTGAAACCTTGGGAGGAAGGCAGCGGCCCCACGAGGTCGACATGAATGTGGTCGAACCTTCTAGCAGGGATTGGAAAAGGCTCCAGAGGGGCTTTAGTGTGTTTGTGTACTTTGGCGCGCTGACAAGGAATGCAAGTTTTTGCCCATTCTTTTACGTTTTTGCGTAGGCCTGGCCACACAAACTTTTCGGCAACCATTTTGACCGAGGCGCGCACACCTGGGTGCACGAGGGAGTGAATTGCGTCGAAAATGCGGCGGCGCCAAGCAGCTGGTACTAACGGACGAGGTCGGCCGGTTGAAACATCGCATATTAGGGGGGGCACGCCGTCGCGCAACCCTTTTTCCTCCAGCCTTAACCCTGTTGGTCCAGACAGGAGCGCGCGCACGTCCGCATCACTACCTTGCTCTTCCGCCATGGTTGCATAATCTATCCCTTCATGGATAGGTGCTGCATATGTGTTTGCGTTAGAGAAAAGCTCAGCTGCTGAAGCAGTGTAATCTGTCTCCTCGTGCTCTGGCGGTGCCACAGCACGGGAGAGACAGTCAGCTACTACGTTAAGTTTGCCTGCTACGTGTCGAATGTCTGTGGTGAACTCTGAAATCGCAGCTAGCTGTCTTTGCTGTCTGCCTGACCATGGTTCTGAAATTTTAGCCATAGCAAAAGTGAGCGGCTTATGGTCCACAAAGGCCGTGAAACTCCACCCTTCTAACCAAAACTGGAAGTGGCGGATGGACAAATGAAGCGCCAGCAGCTCTCTGTCAAAAGTGCTGTATTTGCGTTCAGTAGGGTTTAGCGATTTGCTAAAGAATGCTAAAGGTTGCCAGACCCCACTGACAAGTTGTTCTACAACTGCCCCTATAGCCAGGTCTGAAGCATCTGTGGTTAGAGCAATGCAGGCTGAGGAATCTGGGTGGACTAACATTGTGGCGTTAGCTAGGGCGCTTTTTATTTCCGCGAAAGCGCGTTCGCGCTCCGGGGTCCATTCGACCGCGTTGGAAGCTTTCTTTTTTCTGAGCGCGTCATATAGGGGTTGCATGAGCTGAGCTGCGTGGGGGAGGAAACGGTTGTAAAAATTAACCATCCCCAAAAATTCCTGTAGCGACTTAACCGTTTGAGGCCGTGGAAAACTTTCTATCGCACGAACTTTGTCTGGAAGCGGAATTGCCCCTGCCGGGGAGACCCTATGTCCCAAAAAATCAATTTGTGATACGCCGAATTTGCATTTGGCTGGATTGATTATAAGTCCGTGCTCTTCCAGCCTCTGAAAAACGGTAGTGAGGTGCTGTTCATGTTCTTCCTCGGATGAACTGGCTACCAGCATGTCATCGAGGTAGACAAAAACAAAGGGTAGGTCGCGTAGGACTGCGTCCATCATCCGTTGAAAAGTTTGAGCCGCGCCTTTGAGGCCGAATGGCATTCTTAGAAATTCAAAAAGGCCGAAAGGGGTTATAACCGCTGTTTTAGGAATATCTTCAGCTCGGACTGGGACCTGGTGATAACCGCGGACTAAGTCTATTTTTGAAAAAATGCGCGCACCTGCTAAATGCAATGAAAAATCCTGAATGTGAGGAATGGGGTAGCGGTCATGCGCTGTAGCGTTGTTTAGCCTGCGGTAATCTCCGCACGGTCTCCAAGAACCGTCGGATTTCGGGACCATATGAAGTGGTGAGGCCCAAGGGCTCTTTGAACGTCGGCAAATGCCTAATTTTTCAAGAGCTGCAAATTCGTCCCTTGCTATGTTGAGCTTGGCCGCGTCTAAGCGGCGAGCTTTGGCAAAAACGGGAGGTCCGTTTGTTGGGATGAAGTGTTTAACCCCGTGTTTGGCTACAGTGGCTGAGAATTTGGGGGTTGTGAGTGCTGGAAATTGGGTGAGGAGTTGCTCAAACTTACCTCCTGCCGTGGTGACGTTGGCCTGCACAGGTGGTGGAGAAACTCGAGCTGAGCATGGAATAGAAGCAAAAGAGAGTGCATTAACCAGGCGCCTATTTGCAAGATCCACTAATAACCCATGTGCACACAGAAAATCTGCACCTAACAAGTTAAAGCTCACCGCTGCTACAACAAATGTCCATCTGTAGCTGCGGCCGTGGATAAGGAGGTGCAGGCTCTTTTCCCCGAACGTGTCGATGTCAGAGCCGTTGGCTGCCACTGCTCCGTTGCCCCGGGTGCCCATGGTTCGCTCTGCGTGGGAGGGCATGACGAAACTCAGCTGAGCTCCCGTGTCGATGAGGAACTGCTTGCCTGTGTATCCATCCGTCACGTATAACAGCTTATTCTTCTCGCTGAGAACTGCTGCTGTTAATGGCCCTCGGCTTTGGCGTTTCCCCGACCTCGTAAACTTGCAGGGGGGGAACGCATTTGCGGGCTTTCTCTGCGAAGCGGTGGTGATAATAGCAGACGTCGTTCTGCTCGTTGCGCTTGGGCCGCGCCGCTGTCACCGTGGGTTGAGTCTCTCCAAGGCTCGGGGTGTCAGTTCTCAGATCTGCGGATGCCGCTGTGGGTGTCCGTTCTCTGCAGGCGTTGACGAGCCGGTAAGCCTCGTTGGCCAGTGTGCGGAAATCCTGATGGTTATTGCACTTCATCCTGGCAAGTGTCCCTCTCAAATGCGGTGGTAGCGTGCTGAGGAAAATGAATTGGAGAAGGAAATTATCATTATCCTCCTCCTTGAGTTGTAGCAAATCCTCCATGAGGGTCCTTGGATTGCCCCCTCTGTGGCCGTAGATCGCCAGGATTCTCTCGGCTCTTTCCTCCGCTGACGGGACATAATTCGCCACGATGGTCGCCTTGAGTGTCTCATATTTGTCCCGGGTTGGTGGTTGCTGGACCAAGCTCCGCACACACTTCGAAGTTGCGGAGTCGAGCTTGGAGATGATGTGATAAAATTTGGTATCATCTGCTGTGATACCCGCCAGTATAAACTGGGCTTCGGCTTGCTGGAACCAAGATGCAGGGTCTTCTCTCCAGAAGTCTGGCAGCTTGACAGCGACGGCGTTCGTGCACACCATCATTGTCGTGTTCACCTGGTGAGAGTGCGTTTCTACGGCTCTCGCGGCGGTGTTGGAGCTCGGTTGAGCTCTCTCAGTGCCCTCTGCCGCGGGGAACAGCTGTCTGCTTGTTCCCTCGTCTGCATCGTCGCTGGCGTGTGCCAGAGCCACCATGGATGAACAGCTTGAAGAGCGCCTCCGGTCCATATTCTCGCGTAAGGGTCACCAGTGTAGTGGAGCTGAAATAACGAGGCGGCTTTGAATTAAAAACAGGGTTTTTAATGAATAGCTCCTCTATCAAATCTCAACAGGTGCAGAGCTTAGCAGAAGGCAAGAGAGAGATCTCTGCTTTGCTCGCTGGTTAAATACAAGCATACATGGCACCACTCATTGAAACAGCTGATGTTAGAGTCCACTCATTGAAAAAGGTAACATCTCCCCATTATCTAAATCCCCCCATTAGTCCTGTTAACTCCTCCCTTCGCCTTGGGGAGTGATGGGAAGACCTTCTCCTCTCTCAGGGGTGAAGGGTGTCGAGTCTGTTGCCATGGCGTCCTGTGACGTCATGGGTCTTCACACGGCGGTGAGATTCCTTTGTTCTTTCAGAGGTGTGAAGTTCCTTTGTATATGTTGTCCCAAACATTTCCACATGCTCTAACCAATGTAGGTATGGAATATCTGAGTGATATATACCACAGCCTTCACATTTATTCAGTTCAATAAAATCCATGCAAATGTTCTGAAATGGATAAGTAGAGGCTGAGAAAGTGCCTCTCTCAGGTTTGAAGTTTCCCTGTGCATTGTTTTTTGCACAGATCAGACATTTCTTTCAAAACTGTGTGGCAAACTGGCTAAACCCATAAGCAGTAAAGGTTTTATTCAATGTAGATACCATCCCCCCTCTTGCTACATGCAAAACGCCATGGAGCAAGGTAGAGACTTGGTGAAACAGTTTGCGTGGTAGAATAGGCTTGTTAGCCTTACATTTGTAGAGCTTTAAGGTGTCACCTTTAAGGTGTAATTAAGAATAGCTCCCTCTTTCATTCATTTGTAAATTTCAGCCTATGATGCTGCTTTTTTGAGCCTCAACAAGAACATCATGTGATAGCTCTTCAGTCAATGTCAAAACAGAATCAAATGTGCTTTGTTTAGGTTGCAAGCCTTGTGCAACCGCCTTTGCAGTTTGATCCGCAAAATAATTACTTTTAGAAACCGGATCATTACCATTCGTATGAGCAGCACATTTGCATATGGTCAGTTGTAATGGCAGTTTGACACTTTCAAGCAGCTCCAGAATGAGGTGTTTGCACTTTTTGTGCAAAGTGGTGAATAGTGTAAAATGCATACTGACTATCAATGCAAACTGAATATTTTTTTTTTTTTGTCCCAATTTGCATGCTTCAATTAGAGCGATCAACTCTGCTTCAGGTGTCCACTCAATCTTCCTGTGCCACTGGTTTTTTGTAAATAAGGTCAGACAATGGTTGCACTTCAAATGAATAATTTGCAATCCAGGAGCGACAATAATTTAATGTCCCAAAGAATGACATCATGTCTCTTTTTGTGATAGGTTTAGGCGCTGCCAAAATAGCCTCTTTACGAACAGGATCAACATGTCTCCCTTCTGCTGACAGAATGTGGCCTAAGTATTTCACTTCTGGCTTCCACAACTGCAGCTTTGCTTTGTTAACCTTGTGACCCTGCTCAGCTAAAAATTTCAACAAGGCAATGGTGTCTTTTTTTTTTTTTTTTTCCAAATGATTTCATCAGGGGATGCCAGCAAAATGTAACTGGGCCAAATTTGCTGACATTGCCTGTGAAAAAATGGTTGGTGATTCACAATAGCCCTGTGGTAGCCTCGTGAATGTGTACCTCTTGCCTTCAAATTTGAATACAACCCAAAACTGATGATCTGAGTGGATGGGAATGCTGGAAAAAGCATTACTGATGTCAATCACTGTGAAAAATTTTAATTTGTGATTGTAGATCATTTAACAAAGTATATTGCACAGTATTTTTAGACCTAATACTATAACCCCTGCATCTATGAGTCCCTGTATACCAGGTTTAATACCTTCTTGAATTCAATTCAATTCAACTTTATTTATATAGCACTATATCTCAACAGTCATCTCATGGCTCCTGGGCATAAAAGATATTGTCTGTGATAAGGCCTAAAATAAGGTTTTACATTTATTATTACCAATTCTGTATTATTCATTAAGCCTACATCCTTCCATTGCATGTGTTTAGGCTTGCTCAGTGCAATGTGTGGTGACTCCTAGTGTTTAAAGTGACCTTTATTTTTATCTGGTAACCTCACAGATGCTTCTGCATAGACCTTTGGTGACCAGTACAAATTTGCAATAATTGTTCTGGAGGATGAGTTTACAAAAAATGTTTTCTCAAATTTGTCATCTGAGCCACTCAGATATTTGTCATACATGTTGCAATGATTTTGATTTGTGGCTTGCACGGTTGTAGGAACCTGTGTTTTGAAATATTGCATTATTTTGGCTTCCAAACTCTCAGCCACTCCGATTGGTCCGGCCGGTACCAAGCGAAGCAACCATGAGCTGGTACTGCAAAATCTTGCAAAATATGAATTTCTGATACATGTGGGAATTGTGATGCCCTCATACCACCTTCTGTCGGAATTAGGGCGATATTGAGAGTTGTGAGCAAATCCCTGTCTAATAAGTTAACTAGACACACTTGTGACAAAATGAATGAACCTTCTGCACTGTCCTCTGTAACATCTTTTTACTGTTACAATTTCAGAAAAATATTTCTTTTTTAGCTTCCCATTTGCTGATTTAATGATCACTGTGTGTTCTGATTTTGTGAGCCCCATAATCATGAAGAAATTTCAAAGAAGTTCCCTGAACTTCTAGAGTAACCTCTGATAAACCCTTTAGTGTCATGATTAGGTCAAAGTCAGGTAAATGAAATACTGTACGTCAAATGTCATTGTCAGTAGCTGTACTTAGCTTTGGTTCGGTCAGTCACATGTCGGGATGTGATGAGTCCGGTTGTCGCTGTTGCTGTCGTTGTTGTGGCTTTGAGCAGGGCGTAGTGGCTTCCCCTCCCTCTGGCCTCCTGAATGTGGCCCGCAGATCCAGCACCAAGGCCTCTCCCCCCTCCTCCATGCCGGGGACCCTGGGAAAATACAGAAGTGGGGGAAGCAAAGGCCTCCCCCTGAGGGTCAGCTCAGTTGTTCTGCGTGTTTTGAATATATCAACACATCAGCAAATGAACATGTGTGATATATTACAAGGTGTATGCGTACATGCTGTGCTAAATTTGGATGCATGTTCTGTAGGAATACACTTCTCAAATGTTGTCAATAGGGTTCTGAACCTGTATCTGCAGTAGGATTTTCCAAACCTGAATGACTGTCCAAAAACATTTTGCAACCTACACCTATAGGCTTCAACACTTTGTTTTATGTTAAGTGGCGTTCTGAATAGCTGTCAAATCATGTTTTAATCTACACTTGTTCCTATTATGTTCATTCTTTCACCTGCTGAGCTAATGCTGCATCAGTCGGTGGTTAACTAGCACAGTAGGAATATTTTAAAGAATGTTTTGGCTATTGACTTCAGCACCTTCAGCCGCTGGACCAACATAAGCCGGGTTGTATAGTTTAACCATAGGAAATTGTCCTAATTCTATTGCATGTTCCTCTTCCTTAATGTGTTCATCTAAGGATGAGGATGTGTGTGCTGTTGAAATGGCATAATGTGAAGGTGCATAATCACTTAACTTTTTTGTCAGATGAGAAAGCTGGACTCTAGGTTTGATGTCCGGCCTGCGTTGAAAGGAAGGAGGAGGTGGGCGAGGAGGAGGAGGCCGGGGAGGAGCCAAGGTGGGGCAGGTCCGCAGTTGGCGACGTGGGCGTGGTCACCGTCTCAAGATCCGGAAGCAGAGAGGGAGGGGTCAGGTCGTCTCGCCACCTGCTCCAGCCATTATCTCCTTCGTCACCTCGGAATTTTGAGAAAAAATTAGTCAAACCCTTCTTATTACAAACATCCAAGTCTTTTGAGGTCTGGTCTTTCCTATTCAAATCAGCTTGCTGTTGCCTGGCAATCTGAAGCCATTGTTCAGCCTCAAAAAGTTCATATTTTAACTCTTTTTGCCTCCTGCCGTCTGCTGCTAATTTGATGGCAGAAATCAAACTCTCACAATCTTTAACCTCAAGTTCCCCACTGAAATCAAATTTCTTTCTCCATTTTGCCAGAAACCTTGTACTATTTTTGTCCTTTTTGCTATAACAGCAACCCATGTTTGAAAGTTTTTTTCCTCTTCTTTTCTTTTTACCAAGTTTTCCACACACGAATCAGCGGCTACACGGCTTTTCTATTTTATTTTTTTTTAATTCCCCAAACTCTCTGTTTCTTTTTCTCCTTCTCTCAAGGACACACACACAGAATCAGAAACAGATATACATAGATTTTCAGACATTACACATAGAGACAGACAGGTACAGACAGACAGGGCCCAGACATGTTTTCTTTTGCGTTATCTCTACAAAGTCATACAATAAAGACTTTTAGGTTCATGCCAAAGCCCAAAACAGCATGAGAATTACTTCAATTAATTTCCAGATCTGGCAACCTCAGCGGAAAAAAATCAAATATGGCAACCATCACACCGCCACTGGCAGCGTGAAGCTTCCCCTTTCATTTTTTTTTCCTCTTACACTGCCATAAAGCACAACATCAGTCCACTGTTTCTGCTCAAGGCTACTATTTTCAAATAACTATAATTTTAAACACTTCCCAAAAGATAATTAACTAACCAACCCTTTTATACTCCACAAATATTAGGGAGTAAAAGACCACAGACATCAATTTCACACCTTATTCACTCCACCTCCGTGGGAACTCAGCTTCTCTATGTTTCACACCGGAGCGGATTTCATGTAACACAGACAAAACAAACTCAGAACACAGTAACTCCTTTTTTTATTCTAGCGCTTCAACAAACTCACAAAATAAACTATTTCAACGGTCACGTCAGCCCCCCTGCTGTGTGTCTAAAGCCCAGAGTTAAACCTCCCTCGGCATCTTGCAATAGCTCACCGTAGCGGAGGGGGGCAATGGATCAGCGTTCTCGTCGCGCCCTCCGCCAGTACCCGGGCTCGCCTGGGGAAGCTAATGATCCTACCAGCAGACTAAATTCGAAGAGACGACGCCTCTGTGCCAAGTCAAAGAAGAATCCTAGTCACAGTCCTAAAGCCGAAAGCAAACAGCCCCAAGAGCACTTTGTGGTAGGATCGGCCCTTCGCATATTACCGTAGCGGAGCCAATGGGCAATAAGCAGACCCGATAAGGGCACGAATCTTCCGTGAAAACAACTTTTTCCCTTTTTCGGGGTTCACATCGCCTCCCCACTAATGCTGACAAGTCCAAAACTGAAACATAAGCAGAAGCAGTCCCAAAAGGCAAGCCAAAAGGCACGAATCTTACCCCGAAAAATTAACTTCTCTGGGATCACGTGACTCTTCCGGACAGGAATGAGAACACAAATCTTTCCCGTTTTTTTAACCCAGTACTGGCTTCTAGACCTCCATCTAGAACTTACTCGAGAGTGGCATCCAGCGAATTTCTAAGAATTACCCCGGATCTAGAAATATCGATCACCGCTTGGAAAGGAAGGCTCCATCTTCCCAAGGGATTATTGCGATACCCGCAACGTGAGTAAAATAACTTATCAATTAGGCTGTAGGTCTCTTTCTTTCAGTCTTTCACCTAGTGTACAATCGGTCTAGGCAATCACTCTCTGGCCATAACAACAATAACAAAAACTGGAATAAACTACTCACACCTGGAATCTGCCTCTGAGTTCCGGAAGACCCGTCAGAGCTCCACGCCACTTCCCGACGTCACCAGGGCCTTTGAAGAGGGAAATTCAGCGTTTTGTTTTTTTTTCCAGCGCTTCCCAGAAGTATGGGTCTCTCCTCTCCTTTGACTGTGCACTTGTCCAAAGTCCAGGCTCGTCGGAAAACGCCATGGACCACTCTATATCGGGTCCCACGTCGGGCGACAATTATGTTAGAACAAAAATGAATTGACTGAGGCTGAAACAATAATCAATAGGCGGTTTTCCAAGTTCAGAGTCATTTATTCTCCTTCTGATCAGAAAGGAGGAAATCAGTAACAGCATACACTCGCCTCAGAGCTTCATAGCACCAACTCCCTAACATGTGTTCAAAGATGTTGCTCTTTTATACCTCAGTCTCTTATCTGAGCTAGACTGGCAGGAGCCAACTCTCCAAATGGCTCCTTCTTTATCTGTGGTCAGCAATGAACATTCTAACATGATCTGGTCATCCTGACAATACAGTACAGTTTGGTATGATAAAACAATGAAACTTTCGTCATTATTCACAATCTTGCTCATCCTAATCTTGCTCTGAAAACAGACAGTCTTTTCAAGCTCTGAGACAATGAAAAAATATCACAGTGACCCAGACATTGGATTTTTATATGCACCAGAAACAATTATAATATAAAATAGAATAATATAGCATTAAAATCATATAGAATAATTAATGAAACTTGAAAATATCCTATCAGTTGCAAAGCCTAATCGAATCGTTTCACACCAACATGCAGGGGATGGTGCAGTACGAGGGCAACATCTCAGAGCCATTCAGTATACACAGCGGAGTGAAACAGGGCTGTGTACTTGCCCTAACCCTCTTTGGGATTTTCTTTGCTATGCTCCTGAGCCATGCCTTCAGCACAGCAACAGAGGGAATCTACCTGCATACAAGATCTGACAGCAGGCTTTTCAACCTCGCCCGCCTGAAAGCCAGAACCAAGTACATGAGGCTCTAATCAGAGATATGCTGTTCGCAGACGACGCTGCAGTCGCGATCCACACACAGCAGGAGCTTCAGACCCTGATGGACCGCTTCTCCCAGGCATACATGGACTTCAGGCTTACCATCAGCCTGAAGAAGACTAGCGTCTTGGCGCAAGGCACGGAAGCACCACCAACCATCACCATTGACGACTACAAGCTGGAGGTCGTGAATCAGTTCACGTACCTGGGGTCCACGATCAGCAGCAACCTCTCCCTTGATACAGAGATCGACAAGAGGATTGGAAAATCAGCCTCCACACTCACTCGCCTCACCACGCGAGTGTGGGAGAATCCCAAACTCTCTGTCAAGATGAAGATGGCAGTGTACAATGCCTGCGTCATCAGCACACTGCTCTATGGGAGTGAGACGTGGACAACATACGCCCGGCAGGACAAGAGACTGAATTCCTTCCACTTGCGCTGCATTCGCCGCATCCTGGACATATCCTGGCAGGACAAAGTGCCCAACACAGAAGTCCTGTCCCGCGCCGGCCTTCCCTCCATGTTCACTCTACTCAGGCAGTGCAGGCTCCGCTGGCTAGGCCATGTTCACCGTATGGAGGATGGCAGAATCCCCAAAGACGTCCTCTACGGAGAACTGGCGACTGGCAGGAGAGATGCTGGCCACCCACAGCTGCGCTTCAGAGACGTCTGCAAGAGAGATATGAAGGCCCTGGAGATCAACACAGAGCACTGGGAGAACCTTGCAATGGACCGCTCCAAATGAAGAGGCACCCTGACCAGACAGCTCAAGGCGGGTGAAGAGAAACTGACTGCTGCAACAGATGAAAAAAGGACACGCAGGAAGAACCGCCACAGACCCAGCAGCACGGAGACCATCCACAAGTGCGACCTGTGTGACAGGGACTGCCATTCGCGCATCGGCCTGTTCAGCCACAGGTGGTGCTGTTCCAGCAGAGTAGACATCTAGGATTCTCTTCCATGGTCATCATAGACCAACGGAGGCCGATGATGATGATGATGACTCAGCTTCATCTCCGTTGGAGATGAGGCCGACGATTGCAGAGTCATCAGAAAACTTCTGTAGATGGCAGTGTGTTGTGTTGTGTGAGAAGTCCGCAGTATGAAGGGTAAACAGGAAGGGAGCCAAAACCGTTCCCTGGGGGGCCCCCGTGCTACCGATGATCGTGTCAGACACACAGTCCCGGGTTCTCACAAACTGTGGCCGGTTAGTGAGGTAGTCCAGGATCCATAATGACAGGTGCTGGTCGACCCCTGCGCACAGCAGCTTGTCCTTCAGGATCATCGGTTGGATGGTGTTGAAAGCACTGGAGAAGTCAAAGAACATGATCCTCACTGCATTCCTGGGCTTCTCCAGGTGGGACAGAGAACGGTGAAGGAGGAAGATCACTGCATCCTCCACCCCAATGCCATGCTGGTAGGCGAACTGGAGTGGATTCATCGCTGGTCCCACCAGGGGGCGGAGGTGAGCAAGGAGCAGTCTCTCCAGGGTCTTCATCATGTGGGACGTCAGGGCCACTGGTCTGTAGCTGTTCAGGTCTTTGGGGCGGGAGGTCTTTGGTACAGGTACCACACAAGATGTTTTCCACAACTGTGGTACCCTCCCCAGCTTCAGGCTCAGGTTGAAGATGAGCTCCACAATCCCACATAGCTGATCTGCACAGGACTTGAGGAGCTTTGCGCTGATGCCGTCTGGTCCTGACGCCTTCCTCGCCTTGATCTTTCTCAGCTCCGTCCTCACCTGGGTCTTAGTGAGGGTTGTGTTGGGGGGCTGTGTGTTGGGAGTGGGGGGGGTGTTGGTGGAGTGGGGTGTGGGCAGCAGGACTCGATGTCTTTAGAGGCAGCAGTGGTTGTTGTGCAGTCGGGGGGGGGGGGGGAGGGCGGTTGGTCAAACCTATTAAAAACAGGTTCAGACTGTTCGCCCACTCCCTGCCCCCCATGGCCTGGGAGGAGGTATTCTGGAGCCCAGAGATGGGTTTAAGGTTTCTCCAGACCCCACCGATGTTGCTCTATTGCAGCTTGTCCTCCATCTTCTTCCTGAAGCTGTCCTTGCCTTCTCTGATCTTCCTCCTCAGCTCCCTCTGTACGGACTTCAGCATCTCCCTGTTCCCCGACCTGAAGAGCCTCTTCTTCTCTCTCAAAGTGTTTTTATCTCAGGGTTGATACAGGGTTTGTTGTTCGAGCTACACCGTATGGTCTTGGTGGGTACGGTGTTGTCCACACAGAAGCTGATGTAGTCCGTGATGGTGTGAGTGAGGCCATCGATGTCCTCACCATGTGGATTGCAGAGCTGCTCCCAGGCAGTGGTTTCAAAGCAGTCCTTTAGAGCGTCCATTGCCTCCTCAGACCATAACTTCACTGTGCGCATGACCGGAGGTTGTCTGTGCACTAGGAGTTTGTACACCAGCCGGAGATGAACCAAGTTGTGATCCGATCTCCCAAATGGGGGGAGCTGTTATGAGGTGTATGCCTCCTTCGTGTTTGCGTAGAATAAGTCCAATATTTTATTGTCTCTAGTGTGGCATGTGACATACTGGGTAAACGTGGGTAGAATGGGAGACAGTGAAATATGGTTAAAATCGCCTGAGATGAGGAGAAGAGCATCTGGGTGTTCTGTCTGCAGCCTGCCAGTTACTGAGTGGATGACGTCATGCACTGTCCCAGCGTTCGCCGTCAGATTTGCATAAATAACAATGCAGATCACGTGTGAGTATTCCCTCGGGAGATAGGTAGGCCGCATGCTAATAGCTAGCAACTCAATGTCTTTGCCACAGTGCTGTTCCTTAACCGTGATATGTCCCGGTCTGCACCAGTTGTTATTGACATACATCATTACCCCACCGCCCCGTGCCTTCCCACTGTCTGGTGTTCAGTCTGCCCGTATTGCATGGAAACCCTCCAGTTCAATGTTAGCATCTGCTGCTAGTCCTGTTAGCCACGTCTCTGTGAATAGGAACAGGCTACACTCCCGGTATATGCTATCGTAGCGGGAGATAGCCGCTAGTTCATCTGTCTTTCAGAGTATCGATCGTACATTCCCCATAATGACAGATGGGAGGGCGGGTCTGTACCTTATATTCCTTGCCCGCCGTCTTACACCAGCACGACACCCAAGTCGTTTTCGTCTTAATTCTCCCAGTATGTCGAGTTTTCACGTTAGCATCATGGGCCGGTTGAGTGCTAGCATCTGGTCCCTGTTATACTGCCTCCTGTCAGAAACAGTGGCTCCGTCCACTGAATCAGGAGACATTTGGGCAATCTACATGTTCGGATGGAATAAAGGTGACACTGGATCATAAATATTGGCAAGGGAGCCAGATAGTAACAGAAATAGGCAGAAATTGATCCGCTGTTGCAAAGGGCAGCCTACTTGTGTGGCGCCGGAAGTCAAATTAAGGACTTCCTAACAAACAGAATACAGACTGTTAGACTCGGACCCCATTCCTCCTCTACAGTCATGCTTAACACAGGCTCGCCACGGGGCTGTGTGTTGAGCCCCACTTTGTATTCATTGTACACATATGACTGCATACCTGTTCATCCCACAAACATTATAGTGAAGTTTGCAGATGACACAGCAGTAGTGGGGCTCATATCAGGAGGCGATGAGTCCACATACAGAGATGTGGTCCAGAAACTGGTGAGATGGTGCTCAGATAATAATCTGCTACTGAATACAAAAAAACAAAAACAAAAGAACTCATTATTGATTTTAGGAAGCATAGCAGTGAACCGCCTCCTCTATATATAGGCAAGGAGCGTGTGGAGAGGGTGGAGGCTTTTAAGTTTTTGGGTGTTCATATTTCTCACAACCTTACCTGGGCAGTTAACACCATAGCTACGATAAAAAAGGCTCAACAACGTCTACATTTTCTGAGGCTCCTCAAGAAGAATGGCCTGAATGCACAGTTGTTGGTTTTATTTTATCGCTCTGCTATTGAGAGCATTCTGTCATATGGCATCACGGTTTGGTATGAGGGCTGTTCAGCCGCAGACCGCAAAGCCTTCCGGAGAGTGATCGAGACTGCGCAAAAAATCACTGGCTGTTCTCTCCCTTCTCTGGAAGAGATTTCCAGATCTCGGTACCTCAACAGGGCTACTGCCATCATTAAAGACTGTGCTCATCCAGGCCATGACTTCTTTCACTTGCTCCCCTCGGGAAAGCGGTATAGATCCCATAAAACCCGGACTACCAGTTTTAATCATTGTTTTTTCCCCAGCAGCAGTACGTATTTTGAACGGATTTATGTAACACGCACAAACTGCTGATATTTTTTGTTATTTTAGGTTATTTTGTAGCAACAACCCTGTGTGCATAAGCTGGTTTTTTGTATTTATCGCTCAGTATGTTTTTCATTATTGCTACGTACATATTGTATTCAACTTTTAGGTAATTTTGTTTCAAGCATTATTTATTGTTGTAATTATAAGAATGTTAAATGCATGAGTGAACTGTGAGTGTGATACTTTGTTTATAGTTTGTTTTTAGGGAGCAACATCTCAATTTCATTGCGTTGTTCATTAACAATGGAATGACAATAAAGGCACTTTTTGACTTTTGACTTTAACCCCTTGCACTCTGGTCAATTTCCCTAAAAACGCCTAAAAATAACGTACCCAAAGTAAATCAAAAAGCTGTTCTTCAACCCTTTGCAGCATCTTCATGGGGTTGGTCTCATTTAAAAGAAAACACTTTGAATTTTTTGGCAAAACAGTCATAATCTCTCTAAGTGCTCCTGCCACTGAGTAACAGTCATCTAAACATACTGAATTTGAAGAAAATAAAGTTCGCCTGGGTGTTTTTTTTTAGATACAAATGCTTGCAAATAACACACAGCTGTCAGATACTGGCTGGAAAATGCAACAGAAATGTAGAACCAAGTGTTATCAAGCTCAGGTCAAAATTTTGTAACAATAACACAAAAAATGAATATATTACACAGCTTTTTTTTCAGGTTGTTCCCAGGCGTTTTTGAACTGTGCCAAATTGTGCCAAATGGCACAGTTTGGAAAAACGTCTGTAACTTTTGAATGCTAAAACATAGAAGCTTGATCTTGGGCTCTAATGAAAGGTGACACTCAGGGGTGTGTGTGGGTGTGGGGGGGTTGTTTATTCATTCATGAATGAATGAATGAACAAACAAGCCCCCCACACACAAAGAAGCATGCCACGTAAAAAATGTGTGGCCTTTTCTTAAAAGAAAAGATAACCTACAGTGCAATAAAAATTATACTAAAATATCTGCAATGTAGAGGATAACAACTCCCCCCCCCCACCCGCTACAGAGGAGCTCGGCGCACAAAAAACGGTCTGTCAACGGTCCGTCATGTTCACATGACGGACCGTTGTAATTACCGATCGGTCAAAAGTCATTTTTATTACTATTTTCACTGATAAAGAATAATTTAGCTTATAACACTTACCTGTCCACAACAGCAGTGTCATTGGCGAACATCTGTTCCTCATTGTCAGACGAACATGAAGCTGGTCCGGTTGTTACGACTCGTGGTTCTGGTCACCCGACCCGGTCAAACCATCTCCGCTTCCATGATTGCGGTTTTGGTGAACGATTTTTCAAAACAAATAAGAACAGTAGTAATAAAAAAAGACTGGCTAACGCTACCGTTACACACAGGTCTCAATGTGTGTCACCCAGCAACTTAGACAAAACAGATTTTACGCACGGGACGCACGTGTTTCAATCGTCGAACTTCTCTGCTTCAATTGGCTCGTTGTATTTGCGGTAGTTGGTAGGCAGGTCCTTCTTGCTAGGTTTTCAGTCATTGGTTCTTCAAGGTTTCAGAAACCCAATTCAAGGCTCTTATTAGTCGAATGAGAGGTCAATCAAATCTAAACCAATCAAAACACTCCTTTGGCTTTCTGTTCGCGGCTGTGTCTGTACTGGAAGAACGGAAATGCAGCTTTTTTTTTTCAGTGCGCACTGAGACGCACTAGGACACAGAGACGTGACCACCCGCGGTATCCCGGAGTGCAACAGGTTAACTGAGCCACAGTAGAACAACAGTGGGCCTCGTTCACTAACTTTTAAGGGACTGTTGCAGCATCAACAGGTCCTGCTAATTCGGAGACAAACATTTATTTACTGTGAGAGAAAAAGATGGATGAGACTATTATTGGTTCATATTTTGGTTAGTATTTGGAGAGTTTGTTTTAATAAATGGAAAAGTTGGATTCTTGAAATTTTCTCACGTTTTCATGTGTCAGACTATGAATCTATGGCAGCTGATCGCGTCCACTTGGACAGGTCAGATGGACACTACAACTGTCACAGTACTGGGCAGCTCAGTGGTGCAGTGGTCAGCACAGCAAGAAGGTCACGGGATCGATTCCACCCCTTGACCATCATGGGTTTGATCCCACCCCTTGACCATCGATGACCCTTCTGTGTGGAGTTTACATGTTCTCCCCACGTCTGCATGGTTTTACCCCGGGTACTCCGGTTTCCTTCCACAGTCCAAAAATATCCAAGTTAGGTTAATTGGAGACTCTAAAGTGGCCCTAGGTGTGAATGTGTGTGTGAATTGTGAAGGGACTGGCACCGCACCTTGGTTGCCTCATCCATCCAGTTGGATGCCCTGAATTTCCCTCTGCAATTAACAAAGTATACTAAATTAAAAAAATAAATAAATAAACATGCAATGCTATCACCATACTACAATTCCTTCAGGATTGTGATATCAGGATAGATTGAGTATTGCAGTACCATATATTTTATTTTCTCACCTTATTCAACCTCATAGTGTTCCCCTCAAGTAAAACTGTTGTTGTGGCAATCCCGAATTTTGGCACTCTGGACTCAATAAACACACCAAACTCACTAGGCTGGCAGTGGATTAGGAGGTAGAGTGAGTTGTTCAATAACTGGAGGGTTGGTGGTGTGAATCCCGCTCTCCCCAGCCATCCTGCCATTGTGTCCCTGGGCAAGACACTTGATCCACCTTGCCTCCAGTGTCCATGACACTTGCAGAGCTTAAAGTTTTCCGGCACCGTGCTGCTTTTTTTGTTGGTTTTTTTGGCTGTGGGGGAATTTACTTCCTATTTCTGTACGTAGAAACACTTTTTGCCCAACCTATCTGCAATGGTGGCTGAATAATGCTCAAAATAAACAGTCAGTTCTGCATAGTTTGGAGTTCTTTTAAGCTATTTAGCACCTTGAATGTAGTAACTGGGATGGCGGAACGTATTCAGCTTGCATGCTCCACTGATCTCAACTATAGCTCTCGCCCCATTAGCGAGTACAGAGTCGATTGAAGCCACCTGGCCACCATATTAGGGAGGGAATGGAGTTGACATTATGTTTAGTGGCCATTGATTTCTATAGTTCACTGGTTGCACAAGATTATAAGTTGTGTCTCCATGCCAAGAAGTTCAAAATCTGTTATTTTTTTTTTGGAAGTTATTGAGGTAAAAGTAGCACCGTTTACTACTAAACCCTTTTGGTAGTACTAATATGGTGGCCCGGTGGCTTCACTTCTAGCAGCCAATGATCCATCTAGTTTTTCTATAGATATAAGTGGCATACTTCTAATCATAGTGACAGCGAGACTGAGTCACTGGAAACGCGAGTGTTTCATCCTTCAGCATACAGAAAATCTTTCATGCATTCTGTAGGAGGGAGAGTAAGTTTTTGAGGCCTGGGAAAGATGTCCTTATTGACAAAGGACTTAAAAGCAAATGGCGCTGGGCATGGATTGAAGAAATGGGCAGAGACGGTTAGCCTTTTGGTACCTAGAGTGAAAAAAAAAATAAAATACAGAACCAGGCGCTTGTTTCTGCACGTTGTGCTTGAAATAATGCAATTTAGAGTACTGTATACAGTTCACTGTTGCTGTTTGCATATACATGCCTTAAACCCAACACGGGTATCAAACAATAAAATAAGATGATGTGATGAAATATTCAGTCCAAAGAGAAAAGAGCAATCAGCTACAGTGTTTCTCCATGTTTTCAGTGCTCCTCCACGCTTAAAAATATCCTTTAAGGTGTCTTTGGCTAAGGCGGCAGCGGCTCAGGAGGTAGAGCAGGTCGTCTAATAACCGCATGGTTGGCAGTTCAAATCCCGCTCTCCCTGGATATCCTGCCGTTGTGTCCCTGGGCAAGACACTTCACCCTTAATTGCTCCTGGTGGGTCTGGAAGTGCCATGTTAGGTAGCATGCCGCCATCAATGTGTGAATGTGTGTGTGAATGGGTGGATAGCAGGATCTGTAAAGCGCTTTGGTCATCAAGAGATGAGAATAAAAGCACTATATAAGTGAATGCCTTTTACCATTTTTGAATCTTAGAAAGAGACGGCCAGCTTTCCTGGAGCCTTCTGCAAGCTCCCCGTAAAGAAGTGCTTTTGCGGGTCGCTCATCTGGTATGCATGCAGCAAAATCCATCCAACATAATCTATTCCTGATAAGGATGATCTCAATATCCTTTGTGCCTGCACGGTCCAGCACATCGTCATTCGTGATGAAGTACTCATCCCATCTGATCTTCAAGATGGACCTGAGGTGTTGTTGCTGTACTGTCCCGAGGAGTCTAATGTGATGTTGGTATAAGGTCCAGGTCTCACTTGCACACATCATCAACGGGATGATGCATTGATTGTACACCTTAAGCTTTGTTTCAGATGTAAGATCTCTGCTGTCAAACACCCTGTCCCTCAGCCTTCCGAAAGCACACGATGCAGCCTGAATGTGCACTTTTATCTCTTCATCCATCTTGCAAGCTTTAGTGACAAGACTTCCAAGATACTTAAAATGATCTACTCTTTAAACCTTTGTCCTTCAACGTAGAAATCGACCTGGTTGCCGACACTCATCGTTTCTGTCTTCTTGATGTTTACTGCTGAATCCATTCACTTTGACAGTTTGCTGTAGGCATATAACAGCAGCTGTAAAGCTGTACCATTGTTGGCAAATAAGGCAATGTCATCTGCATACTGAGCCTCTCTTATGTACTTGATGAATGTCTTTGTCCGGGATTTTAAACGGCTGGTATCAAAAACATCACCGTCATATCTGAAGCGAATCAAGACACAGTGTTCTGGATTGATGTTCTTGAAAGCCAGGTAGAGCATGACCATAGCGTACACTACTGTTCAAAAGTTTGGGGTCACTTAGAAATTTCCTTATTTTTGAAAGAAAAGCACTTTTTTTCAATGAAGATAACTTTAAACTAATCAGAAATACACTCTATACATTGCTAATGTGGTAAATGACTATTCTAGCTGCAAATGTTTTTTGGTGCAATATCTACATAGGTGTATAGAGGCCCATTTCCAGCAACTATCACTCCAGTGTTCTAATGGTACAATGTGTTTGCTCATTGCGTCAGAAGGCTAATGGATAATTAGAAAATCCTTGTGCAATCATGTTAGGTCTGCAATGCTGTAATTGCTGCAAATGGAGGATTCTTTGACGAAAGCAAAGTTTGAAGGAAAAAATTATTATTTCAAATACAAATCATTATTTCTAACCTTGTCAATGTCTTGACTATATTTTCTATTCATTTTACAACTCATGGTGGTAAATAAAAGTGTGACTTTTCATGGAAAACACAAAATTGTCTGAGGTGACCCCAAACTTTTGAATGGTAGTGTACATTCCAGAGTGTTGGGGCAAGCTTGTACCCCTGCTTGTCACCATGGGATGAGGCGCCGGGTCTCGGCGCTCAGCCCATGTCCCTTCTCGTCCCTGCCTCTCATTGGGCAGCGTCTCAGCAGGCTCCCAGCTGTCAGTGTTACAGAACAGCTGGGGCCAATTAATCCTCATCAGCTGGGGCGCTGCTAATGAGGATAAAAAGGAGCAGCCTCAATCACTCGGGGCTGCGACATAAGCACTGCTAGGCTGGAGCCTCTTCGTCCGGTGCCAGCCCTTGACTCATCTTGCAGCATTACTCGTAAGTGTTTTCCCGTAAGGAGTAATTGTGCCTCTGTACCCCCATGTCCGGTGCTAGCTCTCTACTCGCCTTACCGTATCACTTGGGAGCGTCACCCTGTAAGAGTGTCTGTGTATCAGAGTCCTATGCTGGTGCCAGATCTCTGGCTGCTTAACCCGTGAGTGTTACCAGCTGTGAGTTCTCATGCTGTTACCCCTACGCCCGGTGCCAACTGTTAACTCTGTTGCTGTACTGCTCGTGAGTGTTACTTTGTATGAGCATCTGTGCTTCCCTCATCCCTTACCCCTGTCATCAATAAACATCACAACTCACTGGCTCGCCCTTGGCTCTCATTGTGTGGCTCCCTAGAGCCACACGTAACAGTATGTCGCAGCCAGACGAGTTGCCGGCGGCCGTGAGCTGTTGTGGATTTGTACCTTCCTGTCCAGGTGTCAGCGTTGTTAGCATGCCGTCTCCCAGAAGTCAGGTTCGACGCCAGGGCGACGAGCTGAGATCCATCTCGGGGGTTGTTGATGGGATGCTCTTCACCACCACCCCGCACGACGCCTCCAACTCGAGACGCTGGCATCTGGGCCATGCTGAGAGTCTCCTGGACAGTCACCTTCGCCGTTCACACCATCTCGAGGCCTGTGCCAGGAGGGACGCCATGGCTGCCCTGCGAGAGAAGCTCCGCAGGTTGGATGGAAATCCCGGCAGGAAGCCAAAGCGGATGAGATGCCGCCCCCCGCTTCAGGATCCCGTTCCTGTCTCCATTCCAGCCTGGGAGTTCGCGCCACCCAGAGGGCTTCCCCCGTTCTGCACAACGTCACTCGGGATTCCCCCGAAGGAGCCGCAGCTGACAGCAGTTAACGTCTGGAACCGAGTGGCTGTTGCGAGCTCCGCTGGGCACCCGTTTACCATCATCAGGCATGTGGCGGCGGCGGTGAGATTGGTGGAGAGGAGTTCAGGGCTACGAAGCTTTCCCGAGTTCAACGCCTTCCTCGCCTCGGTCTCTGCTCAGGTGCAGTGATTCCTGGGTTCCCCCCTCGCTTCTTCCCCTGGGAATAGCCGTCATCACATCGCCAAGTCGCCTCTGCACGAACCCCGTCCGGATCCAGTTCTGGGCTGTCGCCAGGACCTTTTCCCCCACGCAGCTGTCACCTCTTCGTCTCGTCAGCGTGGAGATTTCACAGCCTCGCTCCCTGAGCCTCATTCCCCCGCTGTCACTCCAGGGCATTCGGGCTGGCTCACCCCGGCTGTCACCCCCTCCTCCTCGACATGCTTCCCAACTGTTGTGTGTGCGTGGAATTCCGGCCTGGTGAGCCCTCTCCTGGAGACAACGCAAGCGGTCCCCAGACGACTTCTCAGGGGGTCCTCCGTTATCGCCCAGCGGGGAGAGAAAGAAGCAATTTCCACCACAGCAGGTGCCATCCAACCTCCAGGAGGTAGGCAAGTCCTAGTTTATTTACATCAGTTTTGTGATTTGCTCTGTTATACTCCTGGAGGTGGAGTTCGGGGTCCGCAGCGCCCTGAACTCCCACCACCTGCTGTAACCTGCGTCCTTAATCCTGCGTCCTCTGTGTCTTTCTCCACCGAGCGGTCCCCGGCTCCGGGTTAACGTCATGGGACGAGGAGAGGGCCTGCGGTTCCGCAGCTACGTCATGGACGGAGGAGGAAGACCGACTGCTACGTGGAGTCTACGCCGACGACCAAGCATCCCCGGGTCTCCACGGAGGTGCGGTTCGGTCCAGTGGGATGAGGTTCGCCTGTCATCACGCCGCGTGGACCGTCGGTGTGGTTACCAGCGCTGGGGGAACCTCAAGCTGCGCTGACCATCGTGCCGGCTGCGGGGCACGACGCAGCTGAGTGGGAGCCTGACAACGACCTCCTGACGACGGATCCTGGATCTTCGCAGTCCCGGACGGCGTCAGAACCCGAGATCAGGCGAGTGCTCTCCTTTCTCTTTTCCCTTCATATCTTTGAGCACTTTAGCCTGTCTCTAGGGGAGATGAGCTGGGTGCAGCCGCCCGCTGCGTCCGAGCTCGTCTCGCCGGGTTCTGGCGCTGCCGGTGACCCTGATCCCGGTTCTGTTTTCTCTCCTGAGCCTTCCTCCAGGGTCGCCGGCGAGGAGTTACCATCTCTCGTGGTGCTGGAGGGTCTGGGTTCAACGTTGGAGGTCGGTTCTGGTGCGGTGCCGACCCAGTCGAGGTCCGTCGTGGGTGCTGCTCCAGCGGTGTTCGACGTGGGTTCGCCCGAGACCCAATCGGGGTCCGACGTGGGTGCTGCTCCAGCGGTGTTCGATGTGGGTTCGCCTAAGGCCCAATCGGGGTCCGACGTGGGTGCTGCTCTAGTGTTGTCCAGGTCCGGTGAGGAGGTGGCTGGTTCCCTGCGGCCTGACGCTCGTCGCCCTCGTCATCGGCTCTCCCCTGAGCCTCTTCCACCGGGGTCCACTTTGACCCTTCGCCCGTCTCAACGTTCCTGGTGGTTGAGTGATGCGGGTCGGCTGCCCGACCTGCAAGGCTTTCGGTTCGGCGATCTGGTCCAACCCCCCGACGAACTATGTTTGCTCCTGGGTGGCCTGGCACGGCTACCGGTGGACTGGTTTCTTGGGACCTGGGTCTGGAGTTGGCCGTCCGAACTTTTCTTCTTCCCCGGCTCACCAACTGGACAATGGGCGGGGAGACCACCAGAACAATCCCAGCCGTTTTGGACTCTGCCTGCCGTCTCCTCGGGTGTCGCTTACTCTTTTGCTATTACTAAGGTCACTCGGGTGTAGCTTCTTTGTCCTTTAGGGGAATATGTGTTTTTTGTGCTGTGTATTGTGTTTTTTTTTTTATTAACCGTACTCAGCATTTTTCCTCATTGTTATCCTGTTCTGATTCTGTCACCTTTATTCCTCTAGGTGACCCCCTTTATATAGCGCTGTGTATTGTGTTCTTCTTGTTATCCGTCCTCAGCATTTTCATCATCCTTATCTTAGCCTTAGCCTTGTCGGTGCATCATGGAGTAATGTGTGTGGTTCCCTTTTCGACCGTACTCTGTGATCACCTTATCTTTTCCTGTTATCTTCGTGGGGGGTTTTCCCTAGCCCCGACTTAAACATTGCCTGTGTGTAATTGTATGGAGTAATGTGTTCTGCTTTCCACTTAACCGTACTCTGTAGTTGCCCTTTTGTTCCTGTCACCTCCGTTCCTTTAGGTTATCTTATATACATTTAGCGCTGCGTATTCTGTTTTCTTTATTATCCGTACTCAGCGTTTTTCATCATCTTTGTCCTGGTCTTAGTCTTGTTTGTGCGTTATGGAGTAGCGTGTTTTGTTTCCCCTTAACCATACTCTGTAATTGCTTTAGTCGTTCCTGTCACCTTTTTTGGTGGATTTTGTTTCTCTTTCTTTGCCCCGATCTACACGTCATTTGTGTGTTTTGGGTAGTGGGTTTTGTCCGTAACCACACTTAGTATTTTCCCCATCTGTGCCCTGGTTATTATTTTCTGTGAAATACAGAGTGTTGTATTTGGGTTGTTTTTTTTTGTCTGCCCTTGTACTCTGTATTTGTTTTTGGTCTGTTTTTCTTTTTTTCCCCTCTGCTTCTCTCCCTCCGGTCCTGCCTCCCTTCCGCCCACCCTAGGTGGGGGGGTGGGGTGGGGGGGGCTGGGATGTTCCTGGTCGTTCGGAGCCCGACCGTGAGGGGGAGGCTCTGTCACCATGGGATGAGGTGCCGGGTCTCGGCGCTCAGCCCATGTCCCTTCTCGTCCCTGCCTCTCATTGGGCAGCGTCTCAGCAGGCTCCCAGCTGTCAGTGTTACGGGACGGCTGGCTGGGGCCAATTAATCCTCATCAGCTGGGGCGCTGCTAATGAGGATAAAAAGGAGCAGCCTCGATCACTCGGGGCTGCAACATAAGCACTGCTAGGCTGGAGCCCCTTCGTCCGGTGCCAGACCTTGACTCATCTTGCAGCATTACTCGTAAGTGTTTTCCCGTAAGGAGTAATTGTGCCTCTGTACCCCCATGTCCGGTGCTAGCTCTCTACTCGCCTTACCGTATCACTTGGGAGCGTCACCCTGTAAGAGTGTCTGTGTATCGGAGTCCTATGCCGGTGCCAGCTCTCTGGCTGCTTAACCCGTGAGTGTTACCCGCTGTGAGTTCTCATGCTGTTACCCCTACGCCCGGTGCCAACTGTTAACTCTGTTGCTGTACTGCTCGTGAGTGTTACTTTGTATGAGCATCTGTGCTTCCCTCATCCCTTACCCCTGTCATCAATAAACATCACAACTCACTGGCTCGCCCTTGGCTCTCATTGTGTGGCTCCCCAGAGCCACACGTAACACTGCTTAACACCACTATTGTACTCGATTGGTCTAGTGAGTTCTCCATCAACACACAATTGGGCATACACTTCGGAATACAAAGTTCTGATCACATGAATAAATTTCTCGGGACATCCAAGTTTTCCCAAGATCTTAAAGAGCATCTCCCGATTTACACAATCAAAAGCCATAGTGAAGTCAATAAAGGCGATGTGAAGATTGTGTCGCTGTTCTATAGACTTTTCCATTATCTGATGCAAGACGAAAATGACATCAATTGTGCTTCGGCCACATCTGGGATTATGGATAAACTGACTCTGCCTAATGTTGAAGGTGCTGAAGAATGATATCAGCAAACGTTTTTTCAGCCATGCTTAGAAGTGATATTCCGCGATAATTGCCACAGTAACCAGTCACCTTTCTTGAATAACATACAAATGACAGCGTTGATCAGGTCTGATGGCAACCTTGCAGTTCTCCAGAATACACTGAAAGTGGTTAGCAGAAGAAGTACCAGGGTGCATCAGATAACTCATCTCATTAATTGCAAGGCAGTGCCTAAAGATGGTGACACTAACCGGCACATGATAGTGTCCCTTGGCAAGTAATTCCTGTATACTGATGAGAGAGCAATGCTGATAGGGTCGAAGGAAAGAATCCATTACTGTTAGCCAGAACTGATGCCGAATTGACAAACAGGACTGCCATTGCAAGAGCTGTGGCCGGTTTGACTCACTAAACTGCCAGCTGCCAGAAGAGCTACCGAGTTGACATTACAGATCCACCAAGGGTGTATTGAGAAGGCCGTAACACTGGCCAAGGGAGCCTAAGGGCGTGCTGACACCTGTCCAAGGTGTGCACCCAGGTTTGTGATGGGGAAGGAGGCACCTTACTTCTCCTTTACCAGACCGGATCAGGTCTGGCCACGACCCCAAATGCTGTTTACAATTTGTTATTAAAAATACATGGTGCAAATGTTGCACATTTCATTAAAAAAATAGTAAATCAATTGTCTTTTCCATATACCCTTTTCTGAATGGTTGCTAATCAAATCTTATTCCACCTGTGAATAAGTTCACTTGACTGAGTTTCACATACCCTTATTCATAAATTTCATGTTATGGATTGTAGATCATTCTGTACATTATATAACTTGATCATCCTAAATGTTAGATGTTTGTCCCATATTAGAGTAAGATGAAGTACTATTGCCACCTACTGACCTTCCTTGGTATTGCTGTTTCAAACAGTCCACAATAATCTAGTCTGAATTAATCAGTGGGGATGGCAGATATGTTACTAGCTAGTTTCAAGGAACATCATTTTCATATATATATATATATATATATATATATATATATATATATATATATATATATATATATATATATACAGTATATATATATATATCTGTTAAAGGCAGAAGGCACTCTATAAATTCGAGAAATCTCTGTCAGTGATGCCTGCGCCATGACTGAACAACACAGCATTCTCATACAGGAGGAGACCCTTCAGCAACGGGCATGCAGAAATACTTGCTTATACTTGGTTTTTACAGGTATGCACGGGTATGTACTCGTATTTAACAAACCATATTTAATTTTTAAATTATGAGGAGGAACAGACGCCAAGTCATTAGATTTAGAGGCTACAGTACATGTTTAATTTGAGTTTTATCAACTTTTTGTTTAATCACTTTGGGATGCTTAGCCATTATATTTGTAGTTACTTTAGAGGGAGCAGACAGTGATTCTCTGATGGAGAAGACAGAGGCTCAGTTGAGGGGTGGCAGGTTGAGAAAAGCTGCAGAGATGTGTGTAAAACTGTGACTCTGCTTCCTGGTCCCAACTCTGAGTAGTCAAGGCTTTGGAACTTTGGATAAAAAATGATGCCAGATTGTGAGATAAATGAGATGTGCCATTCAAAGTGGGATGGATGCTGGCTCACCTCACAAGACCAGGTTTTTTCCAAAATGAGTTTCAGTTGTCTATGTAGCTCATGTTATTTGCAGGACACCACATAGACAGCTAGCAGTTGAAGGATGACACACGGCTAGACACATCATCATGAGTCAGTGTAGCAATATTTAATAAAATATAGTGTAATAAGGTCCGGGAATTATTTATTTTATTTAGAAGTGGATGTGCGTGGGGGACGGAGTTAAACAGTCACCACAACACTCACTAAATTAAATAGAAAAGCACTCATAAAAGGGGGCACCAGTTCTAAAAGAACAAATTGATTAATTAATTTCAGTACCATCACTTACTTAATAAATCAGTCTCAAAAATCAGTGAGTTCCTTTACTGCCATGACCCAGGAATGCATATATGCAAAGGAAAATGCTTCAACTTCTCTGAGTTTATTAAATGGAACTCATTCAGGTTACATGACAATGCATTCAAATGGTGGGTAAACAAGTTCAAATGATCCGCAGGTGTTGGATATCACATCGTTAATAGATTCCTGAGCATAAAATCTATTGTTAAACCTTTGTGGAACCAAGAGGAAACCAGATTTTATATTTCAAACTGTAATGCAATGGAAGGCTGAGATAACTAACAAAATCAGAACGCAACTTTATGGGGAAAAATTACATAAGCTGATGATCTGAAAAGGGGAGCTTCTGAATTAATCTACAAAAATGGACAGAGGTTAATTAAAACAAAGAATAAGAATTTTCCTTCAGTATATAGCTTGACCTACGGCTGAGAGACTAATTGTACCATGAAATATTGGTTATGTTCAATTATAATTGATATTTAGGACATCTCGTTTAAACCCAGCAGATAGGAAAGTGGGAGTCTCACTTAAGAACAGCTGTAGCTCCAGGTATTCAGTGGTGGTCGGTGCCAGCCGATGATCACAAGCCAGTAATATGGCAAAACAGGGGAAAGCGACGGGGAAGTCGTCTTTCTGGTCGTTCACAGCTGTGAGAAGCGTAGACTCGGCTGGGGGCTCCAGGAGCATGCGGTGCTTAGCCAACAGCAGGATGAACGGGGTTTCAGGAGCAGACGTGGCGTCTTTTTGGCAACCAGTCCAAATTTAGGAAGTCCCCGGCACCCAGGACAACCCCAAAGGCTGAAGGAAAATGTATTTACTCAGTTTCACCCACGAGGTCTGAATTCTTCTCCGAGGAAAAACAGAAAAGTCCAAAATCTCTATTAGTCCACTTTAAAGGCAGGGAAATTAAAAGTCCACTTTAACGGCCGGAAAAGTCAAAAAGTCCAAGAAAAAAAAAAACGTTCAACAGAATAAGCATGGCTTCTTAGGCGAAGAAGAAAAAGTTGAGTTTGCCCTCATTTAAAGGTGAGCTCAGGAAAAGAATGCTTTCCCCTCAGTTAACCAGAAAAACAGGCAAAAGATGATTTAAGAAAGCTAGCGCAGGACTTGACAAGGTTCAGACACACACAAAGGACTTCTTAAACTCGAACATACAGGACTCACAGAACAACTTAGACAAAAACAACTTAAAGACAACTGAAAACAACTGAACTGCCAGGGCGGCTCTGTTGGCATTTAACTGAAGTATGCTGCGGGATTATAAACATAGGACTGGCAGCAAGATGGACCAATTATCTTCCATAAAGAGGAGCTTGAATGGGGTTTTGTCCAATGAAGGAACAGTTCTCTGTCTGTGAACAGCCAATCAAATGCGGGAGCGTTATCCAACAGAGAGGCAGCCTGGTGATTGGTTGCCGGAGTTGGAAGACGGACAACAGAGATTCAGAAAACATTCATTCAGTTCCTATGAAATTCATTATATACTCAATATAAAATCTAACTAAATTAAGTGACTCAAGGCTAATATTCAGTGATCACGCATTTATACTATTACTAATAAGTTTAACATTCATTTGAATAACATTCATGAAAAAAAACATTCCTAAGACATGCACTCACATTTAAATCAAGGATTAATGAATTATTGCAAACCATTATTGTCCATCAAAAAGGGCAATTATCTTCACAGTGCCCAGGGTTATCCTGTGGGATGTAGACTATAAAAAGTGTTAATGTTCAGTCAGAAAGAGCAAAGTTCCAGGTTGCACAAGTAATAAAACATATTCCGTAGATGTCCACTAGGAGGTACCGTTGAACTGTAGATAATTTTTAAGTCTTGATATGTGAAAAGAGGGCATCCTACAGAGTTTTATGGGGCTTCTGGAAAGGCTCCAAGAGTTTATCAGCATAACCTGACAGGTTAAGGAGTGAAAGTTTGGAAGTTTATGACTTTTTAAGAGTATCAGTTCCTGATACAAACGGATGCTATCAGCACAAACTGTCTAGTTGGGGTTTGACTCCAGAAGGTTTACAGTCCACTTAAGCCTTTAAAAGCAAGTCCTTATCAGGTTTCTCTACAAAAGGGAAATTGTTTACTCTGGGGTCCTGATGAAGAGAAACAGCAATTTTTGACCAGAGTTGAGTTTCTTTAAGATGAAGAAGAGTGATTTCCTGAATTAGCCTGAGGAGAAGCTGATGCTACATCAGGTTGGGAACTTTGATTTCTCATTTCACCAGTGCATACCTCCACCTCTCCAGGTTGTCTTCCACCTGCTCTCTACTCTCACTACAGATCCCAATGTTGTCTTCAAACATCATGGTCCACAAATATATATATACAAACACATATATCATCACAGGTCTGTGGTGGACCACTCCCAGTTACACGGGCTGAGACTGGACAGCCTGACAGATAAGCACATCTGTCGCAACGTCTGTGTTGGACTTTTGCCAGTCAGTGCATCGTGACATGCACTACACAAAGAGCAGCGATAAACAAACCTATCATCTGGTCAGTCACTGCAACAGATACTGGAATCAGTTTGTCTTAGCCTGTCCTTGCCACTGATAATCCCTCTATCTGCCAAGAATATGCTGCTAGTCCAGCAAAAAGCTAATGGTACTCAAATACTTTGCAAGCAGTTTCATGAAATGGTCAGTCAGAGAGCAACTCATACCAGCTCGGACATCACCTGATTAACAAGGTCAGGAGTTCCTGGCAGCGGAAAGCAAAGGACAGAGCTGCATGGAGGAATCTGATCAGACTTAAATGAAACAGTCATTGTCGCCCCCGACAGACTGCTATGATGATGATGATGTTAGGCAATATCATTAGAAAGCACTGTATACATTTTCATTGTTACGCAGACAACACACAATTATACCTGTCAATGAAGCCCGATGATTGTAATCAATTAGCTAAGTTAGATGCCTGTCTTAAGGAAATCAAAGTCTGAATGACTTGTAATTTTCTGCTATTAAACCCAGATAAGACTGAAGTCATTCTTGTTGGTCAAAAAAACCTTAGAAATTCCTTTCCAAATCAAACTCTTAATTTGGATGCCACTATTCTCACTCTGAATAGTTCTGTGAGGAACCTTGGAGTTATTTTTAATCAAGATCTGTTCTTTAATTCACATATTAAATTTGTTTCTAAGACTGCCTTCAATCATCTGCGCAATATTGCCAAGATTAGGAGTATCTTGTCTCTGAATGATGCTGAGAAACTGATCCACCCCTTTGTCAGCTCGAGATTAGATTATTGTAACTCGTTATTATCAGATTGTCCTAAAATATCTTTAAAAAGTCTTCAGTTGATCCGAAATGCTGCTGCAAGAGTTTTAACTGGTTCTAGAAAGAGAGATCATATCTCTCCGGTTCTGGCCTCCCTTCACTGGCTTCCCATAGAGTTTAGAATAAAGTTTAAAATCCTTCTTCTCACTTACAAAGCTCTTAATAATCAGCCCCCCTTATATATAAAAGATCTGATATTACCATATCATCCTAACAAAGCACTACGCTCCCAAAATGCTGGATTACTTGTAATACCCAGAATCTCCAAAAGTACAATGGGAGGCAGAGCCTGCTATCAAGCTCCTTTTCTGTGGAACCTGTTACCACTCTGGGTCTGGGAGTCAGACTCGATCTCTGTTTTTAAGAACAGGGTAAAATCCTTCCTTTTCAATATAGGCTACGATTAGGAAGGGATCTTGTGTCTCTTAACCCCCCTTCTGTTTTACTGTTAATAGACTGAGACTGCCAGGTGACCTCCAATAATGTACTTGGCTTCTCACTGTTCCTGTTCTTTATGTCTGTTCTCTTCAACCTATCTATCCCATCACCCCCAGCCAGTTGCAGCAGATGACTGCCCCTCCCTGAGCCTGGCTCTGTTAAGGCTCTTTTCCACTAGCCCCACTTGGCCCTGATTGGCTAACACGACACGACTCACAACGACTCGTTTCGGCCTCGATTGCATTTCCATATTACTGCTGATACGCCTGCGGGGGGTGGGATTTCTTGAATAGCAAGGCGGCGCCACACTCTCGTGACGTGAAGCGCGCGACCCAAGCAAACATAACATGGCGGCTGTACAAGGCAACTCCTCGGTCTGTGGCTTTTTTCACCGTAAATGCCAAAAAGGACCGCCAGACAAGGATACAGGCAGTGAGACGAAACTCTGGAATAGTTCTGCAGCTTCTGGGAGAGCCGAAGACATGAGGATACAAACTAGGTCATATATAAGCTAATGGTTGCTAATGCTAGTTTGCTATAAGTACGTCTTGCTACACTGTAATGTCTGCAAGGTAGCGCTGTTAGGTACTAAAATATGTACGCTGTGTATGTGTTTCAGATGGCTCTGTTGTGGGGAAATTACCGCTTCAAACGGTCGGTCTGGGCGTTCAACACAGCCAACAGCAGTTAACTGATGTTAACACAGCTTCACCAACGATCAGTGGTTGTAGAGCTTAAGAATGTCTGTAGAAACGTTTATTTCCTGTGCAAAAAATTGCTCTGATCTGCGTGAAAATCATGGAGAGACTGGTGAGACATCATGGATGCACCTGCTGCAGCAGCACTGAGTCTGAGGTGGTGTCATGATGAAAAATGATCAGCTGACACAACTTTATCGCCATGTTAATAACTATATTAGCCACAAAATGATATGGCCTACATATCTCCCGAGAGAACACTCACACGTGATCTGCATTGTTGTTTATGCAAATCCGACGGCGAACGCTGGGACAGCACGTGACGTCATCCATTCAGTAACCAGCAGGCTGCAGACAGAACACCCAGATGCTCTTCTCCTCATCTCAGGCGATTTCAACCATGTTTCACTGTCTCCCATTCTACCCACGTTCACCCAGTATGTCACATGCCACACTAGAGACAATAAAACACTGGATTTATTCTACGCAAACACTAAGGAGGCGTACACCTCATCACAACTCCCCCCACTCGGGAGATCGGATCACAACTTGGTTCATCTCCGGCCGGTGTACAAACCCCTAGTGCACAGACAACCTCCGGCCATGCACACTGTGGAGTTATGGTCTGAGGAGACAATGGACACCCTAAAGGGCTGTTTTGAAGCCACCGCCTGGAAGCAGCTCTGCGATCCACATGGTGAGGACATCGATGGCCTCATTCACACCTTCACGGGCTACCTCGGCTTCTGTGTGGACAAATCCGTTCCCACCAAGACCATACGGCGTCACTCAAACAACAAACCCTGGATCAACCCTGAGATAAAAACACTTCTGAGAGAGAAGAAGAGGATCTTCAGGTCAGGGAACAGGGAGATGCTGAAGTCCGTACAGAGGGAGCTGAGGAGAAAGATCAGAGAAGGCAAGGACAGCTTCAGGAAGAAGATGGAGGACAAGCTGCAACAGAGCGACATCAGCGGGGTCTGGAGAAACCTCAAAACCATCTCGGGGCTCCAGAATACCTCCCCCCAGGCCACAGGGGGCAGGGAGTGGGCGAACAACCTGAATCTGTTTTTCAATAGATTTGACCAACCGCCCTCCCCCCTGACTGCACAACAACCACTGCTGCCTCTAAAGAAATCAAGTCCTGCTGCCCACTCCCCACTCCACCAACACCCCCCCACTCCCAACACACAGCCCCCCATCCTGACCCTGACCAGGACCCAGGTGAGGACGGAGCTGAGGAAGATCAAGGCGAGGAAGGCGCCGGGACCGGACGGCATCAGCGCAAAGCTCCTCAAGTCCTGTGCAGACCAGCTGTGTGGGATTGTGACGTATATCTTCAACATGAGCCTGAAACTGGGGAGGGTACCACAGCTGTGGAAAACATCTTGTGTGGTACCTGTACCAAAAACTTCCCACCCCAAAGACCTGAACAGCTACAGACCGGTGGCCTTGACGTCCCACTTGATGAAGACCCTGGAGAGACTGCTCCTTGCTCACCTCCGCCCCCTGGTGGAACCAGCGATGGATCCACTCCAGTTCGCCTACCAGCATGGCATTGGGGTGTAGGATGCGGTGATCTTCCTCCTTCACCGTTCTCTGTCCCACCTGGAGAAGCCCGGGAATATGGTGAGGATCATGTTCTTTGACTTCTCCAGTGCTTTCAACACCATCCAACCGATGATCCTGAAGGACAAGCTGCTGCGCGCAGGGGTGGACCAGCACCTGTCATCATGGATCCTGGACTACCTCACGAACCGGCCTCAGTTTGTGAGAACCCGGGACTGTGTGTCCGACACGATCATCAGTAGCACGGGGGCCCCCCAGGGAACGGTGCTGGCTCCCTTCCTGTTCACTCTTTATACTGCGGACTTCTCACACAACACAACACACTGCCATCTACAGAAGTTCTCTGATGACTCTGCGATCGTTGGCCTCATCTCCAATGGAGATGAAGCTGAGTACAGAGGGCTTATCCAGGACTTCGTGGACTGGTGCCATCGGAACTGCCTCCAGATCAACGCGAGGAAAACTAAGGAGCTGGTGGTGGACTGCCGCAGGCATGGGCAGCCCCTCACAGTACCAGTAAATATACAGGGAACAGACATCGAGATGGTGACATCCTATAAGTACCTGGGTATTCATCTGAACAATAAACTAGACTGGTCACACAATACTGATGCACTCTACAAGAAGGGACAGCGCAGGCTGTTCCTGCTGAGGAGACTCAGGTCTTTTGGTGTACAAGGGGCGCTGCTGAAGTCATTCTATGACACGGTGGTGGCATCAGCCATCACTTTTGGAGTGGTCTGCTGGGGCAGTGGCATTACTGCAGCCGATAGGAAGAGACTGAACAAACTGATTAAGAAAGCTAGCTCTGTCCTGGGGCAGCGCCTTGATCCGATGGAGGAGATAGGAGAGAGAAGGACGGTGGCTAAACTGTCATCTCTGCTGGAGTCCGAGTTCCACCCTATGCAGGACATACTGAATGCACTGAGGAGCTCATTTAGCAGCAGACTACATCATCCCAGGTGCACAACCGAGAGGTTTCGTAGGTCCTTCCTACCAACGGCTGTCAGACTGTACAACCTAAGCAGGGCTGCTCGCAGAGATAGCAAAAAGACGTAACAAACTAATAGTTTTTTGAATGCAAAAGATGCAATAGACTTACACAATGGTCCCCTCCGGCATACAACTAGGAACTTACCGGTCGCTATGGAGGGTGAGAATATGTATGGGCACATAATCATACCATGTAGGATAACTAAGTAGACGGTTATGCTGTTTCATTCCATCTAGCAACAATGCTCTGCACTGTGTGTGTTTATATATTTACATATTTATTCCATCTAGCTACAATGCTCAGCACTGGGTGTGTTTATATATTTATATATCTACATATTATTCCATCTAGCTACATTGCTCCGCACTGTGTGTGTTTATATACTTGCATATTTATTCCACCTAGCTGCAATGCTCCGTACTGTGGGTGTTTATATATTTACATATTTATTCCATCTAGCTACAATGCTCTGCACTGTGTTCATATATTCATATATTTATTCCATCCAGCTACAATGCTCTGCACTGTGTGTCTGTGTGTGTGTGTATATATATATATTTTATAGTAATACGTACATATGTATATTAGCTGCTCTTGCTTGCTTGTTTTTTTTTTTTTGTTTTTTTGTTTTTTTGTTTTTTTTCTTGCCTTCTGATTGTTGCTCTGAGTGTTGCTATCCCTGTGCTGTTGCAATCCTGGAATTTCCCCGTTGTGGGACTAATAAAGGCTTATCTTATCTTATCTTATCTTAAAATATATATTCAAAAAGTAAACAGTACTGAGTTAGGTATAATAAGATATATTTGACAGTTATGATGCATTTTAGGCCAAAACAAACTTGATCTAGGATTAAAAGCAATTAAAATAATGCAGTCACAAGGTTACATGGAAAATACTTGATTTACTAGATACATGTACTATAGAAATATATATTCTTTGCATCAACAATGTACTATACATGCATTCATGTAGTATTGCACTGGGAATTGCACTTACAATAAACCACTGAAGTTTTTGCAGATGTCTCTTTTTTATATGTGAAGGTTACTGCCATGTGGCACAAATTAAATACTAAAAGATTGGAAAAGCTGTCTAAGAACAATCCAGCAGTTTGAGAAATCACTTTTGATTTGGTGTAAGTCTGTCAACAGAATTATGAATCATAAAGCAGTTTGTGTTAAAATGTTAAATCCCATTAAACCCTAATCCGGGGGCTTCCAGTCATGTGTCATGGGGGGCCAAGACCCTGCAGGTTCTCTCTTCTACCCAGTCTCTTCAGCAGGTGTTCTCACTGATCAGCAGTCAGTGGAAGAAGTTCGGTGGAATCTGCTGTTGAAGACACTGTTTGGAGGTAAAGCCTGCAGGGTCTTGGCCCTCCATGGTACATGATTAGACACCCCCGCCCAAACCCATTATGATGAAGAGCAGATGCTAATATGACCCAGAATTCCTCCATATACTGGTACTGTCACTAAAGTATGCAGGGTCTTCTGCGATGGCACATCCAACAATACAGTCTTCAGTTAATAAAATAATTGTTTTGGTTACTTTTTTCTTAAAAATGAGCCATTATTTTCAAGGTCACTGATAAATCTTTTGTACAGTTTACTCTTTTCCCACCGGTGTCTTAACAGACAAAATAGAAAATCATGATGCAAACACATAAGTCACTAAATTGTTTATTACAGTCAGCAGCAAATTCCAGATTATTCAGAATGTTCAAAATTCAAACTGTAAAAAAAAAAAAAAAAGAAACTGGAATGGACCACACACGCCAGCCACGCTGCCTCACTGAGAAACAACTGGATCGGCCCCTCATACTGGTCCTGGTTCAGCAGATCTTCAGCCTGCATCTCTGTAAATAGTGAGGCAAGGTCCAGTTGGGGTGGACAGTTTCCCTCTTGCCTAGACAAAAGACAAATGGGTGGTAGTTAATTAAAGCAAGTTTAAAACATATTTGGGAAATACACTTGCTGTTAAAAGCCAGTGGTGGAATGTGAATGAATGAATGAATCTTTATTTTGGATAGATTAAAAGTAAAGATTAAAAGAAAATAGAATCGGAATCAGAATGAACTTTATTGCCAAGCATATTTACACATACGAGGAATTTGACTTGACATTAGATGCGCACATAGGTGCTCACTAATGACGCGGCAGCCGTACAAGGCGCCTGATACAGTGGGGGTAAAGAGGGAGAGGGGAAGGGGATGACACATTGGGCAGAGAGAAAAAAACATAGTTATCAGAATAGCGCTCAAGTGAGCAAGATTATGATCACAAGAAAAAAACCCTCAATGCACATATAGCAGACAAGTTACAATACACACGTTAACAAAGGAGAGGACAGAGACCAGTGTGTGTATATCAGTCATATGATATCAGTGTGAGTGCAGTGTGAATGTATCAGTTACTGGTGCACAGCAAAAATCGTCTCCTAGGCAACAGCTAGTTGTTATGACCATGTATTCTAAACATAGATAAACATGTCCACAGAGTTCATCTCTCTTCATGCCAGATGGTAAAATTCCATGTTAGTCACATGATGACACTGTCCTTGGAGAGTTCAGATTGTTGTACAACAGCAGTTGTTTGGGTAAAGAGAAGCAAAAACTCCCTTCTGCTTTATCTCTTCTCCTGGAGGAATGAGTTCTTACAAGGACGCCGAATCAAGGCCAAATGAGCACAGTTCACTAGAGCATAGAAATTTCCTCTCTCATGCGATTCTGTGCATCACAATTTACATACATAGGCTTTAAAATCATTCCCTGGAGAGCACCCAGCGACTCCAAGATGTTTTCCACCTTCCAATACAGTTCACCAAACATAGATAAACATGTCCACAGAGTCCATCTCTCTTCAGTGCATGCCAGATGGTAAATTCCATGTTAGTCACATATTTGCCGCTATCAGTGCTCTCCCCAGCTGGTCGAAATTGTTGAAGGAGCTTCGCTGGGTCCGCATTTTGATTAGCTCATCCAACTTCTTTAATTTTCGATACACCAGGAAAACTCCAGTGCCAATCAGCAGAAAATCCTATGATCATGAAGCCAAAACAGGTAGATGTCTTCCACATCTTCAATCGAATCACGCAGACACATGAGTTCCAATTGTTCCATGAGTCTCTCCACTTGGGCTCCCCCTGGCCCGATTTTCTGTTAAATGGTGTCAATAGCATTAAAGCCCAGCTCACCAATTCCATAATTTCCGTTTGGGTCAAGATGCAGCAGAAGAAGAGCGAGACACAGACAGGACACAGCAAGCTGGGATCAGTAAAGGGAGGAGGAGAAGGGAGAGGAGAAGAAATGCGTCTGCTCTCTCTGAAAGCCGGAAGAATAATATAACAAAGGGGAAAAATCTGACAAGATCAAATTAAGCAATAACTCCTCTCATTATACAGTTCAACATAGGTTATCTGAAATGGGTGATGGCTGAAGCTGCAGCTTACTGTATATTGCCCACCATATTCCATCCAAGAATTCAAAAGAAAAACAAAACAGAAGCAATTACAATTTGAATGTGACAATAAAGTACTTTGTTGTTGTATTTAACCACAATTTTCTTGTAGCTGCGCTTCAGTAGATTTTACAGGGGCTGGGTTACATTTAAAATCATCTGTTTGTTTGTTCCGGTCTGGACGCCATGGTGATAGCAACCTAACGCTGAAACTCCCAGACTCAATCCAAGGAAAACATCCTCAAAATCAGACCTAACGGATTTTTGGAAGATTAAAAATCAAAAGACAATAACACCATGCCTAACCACAAGCAGAAGAAACTGACATTCCCCAGGTCAGGACGCGCAGCGGCTGCAGAATCTGAACCAGAGGACCTCCGTTCAGAAGACGAGGACCTGGGCCTAGCTAACAAAAGGATTAGCTTGAAATCGCTATTTGACGAAATACGACGATTTCGGGCCGAATTTCTTGAATTCAGAGAGGATCTAAAAAGGGCGAACAGCAGAATGGACCAGGCCGAAAACCGAATCTTGGAAGCTGAAGAAAGAGTAAAAGTGCTTGAAGATTCTGTGCTGGATTTACACAGAAAACAGTCAAGGCTGGAGGCTAAGCTAACCGACCAAGAAGGAAGACAGAGACGAGATAACATCAGAATTCACGGTCTGAAAGAAGGAGCTGAAGATAGTTTCAACACAGTGGCGGAATGCGTGGAATCCTTATTGAGAGAGAAGTTGGATATTCCACAAACCACCGATTTGAAGATAGAAAAAGCCCATCGTACATTAGCCGCAAAGCCAGCCCCGGAAGCGCCCCCACGTTCTGTGGTGGTAAGATTCGCCAATTTCAAAATAAAACAAGAGGTTGTAAGACGGGCTTGGCAGAAAAAAGGATTTATGCATCATGAGAGAAAAGTCTTCGGGGAGCACGATTACGTCCCTGAGGTTCTTAAAAAATGACGGGAATATAACGACGCCAAAAAGGTTCTACGGGAACAGAATCTACGCTTTCAGACGCCATTTCCGGCGAAGCTAAGGGTCTTTTACGGGGAAGAGTCATGTCTCTATAATTCAGCGGAAGAAGCAACAACTGACATGGCAAGAAGAGGACTCCCGGTAACGGTGTTTAAACCCGCAGCGGATCTGAGCGAGAAGATCAGAGCTCAAACGTGGTCCACTCAGAGACCTTCAAAATCCACGGGCCAGCAGCGGGAAACCCAGCCCCAGAGCTACAAAGATAAGCTTTCCAGTTCCAGGAAGGAATAGCGACCTTTTTGGGGTTTTTTTTCTTTTCAGTCACTCTGCACTTCCACCCCCCCTCCTACAAGGTAACAAACATTAAAGGAGATGCAGAATCAGCATGCGGTAAAACCTTTCATGGAGCAGTTATAGCATTAGAAACAAATGTCTTCTTAATTTAAAGGGGAAAAAAAATCATGTTAAAATAGAAACGTAACAATGACCCACATGTTCTCTACACACTAACAAATACTGTATTAGAGTGAATGTTTGCTGTGATGGGGGTGGGAGGGTGCACACAATCTCCTAGGGTATAGGCATAAAAAAAAAAAAAAATCATTACAAATTCAGATTGGGATCTGAAATTCACGTTAAAAACATGGGACAACTTACAGGGGTAAGAGAGGGCCCTCAACACGTAACAGAATTTGAGGAATTTCCCTCAGAGCCTACACTCCATCAGGGCTCTTACAGGGTCTTTAAAGAGACCCCAGCTCAGGAAGTTTTTTTGACAGTTTTTTGTTTTAAAGTTTCGTACACTATGTTCTTAATGTTTTTTATGTTCTTAATGTTCTTTCAGTTTCTGAGTAGCAAAAAAGAGGGCCACCACACTGTTATACTAAATAAGAAAATACAATGGAGAAACAGGGTGTAACCAACATAGCCTCATATAATGTAAAAGGGATCCTGAATCCAGTTAAACGATCCAAGATTCTACGCAAAATGAAAAAAGACAAAGCAGAAATAATATTTTTACAAGAAACCCACCTAACAGACGTGGAACACACTAAACTCAATAGACAAGGGTTTAAAATGATCTCTTCATCTTCATATAAATCAGGGAGGAGGAGGGGAGTAGCGACATTGATATCAACCAAAATTACATTTGAAAAAAAATCAGAACACAAAGATAAAGAAGGGAGGTACAGTTTGGTAACTGGGCGGCTAGAGGGAGAAAATATCACCCTGCTGAATGTATATGCACCACCAGGGGCTAAATGGAAATTTTATAAAAATGTATTCGACCTAATGATAACTAAAGCCCAAGGTTTAGTGATATGTGGTGGAGACTTCAATCTAAGACTGAATCCATACTGGGATGCGACAGGTAATTCTTCACATCAAAATAACACCCAAAATAAGAATACTCGGATGCTACTAAAAGAAATGGGAATCTGTGACGTATGGAGGGAATTCAACCCCAATGTAAAAGATTATACTTTTTATTCAACGCCACATTCATCTTACTCAAGGATTGATTACTTTTTTATGTTTAATAGAGACATTGGAAGAGTAAAAACATGTAAAATAGGACTGATGGATCTCTCCGACCACAGTCCGATCTATATGGACTTAAACATCCAAAAATACACAAATAATACATTTTCCTGGAGGTTGAATTCAAGTGTCCTGAAAGGACCACTGAAAGATGAATTGGAATCAGATATTCTCAGATATTTGGAAGAAAACGATAATGGAGAAGTATCTCCTTTAATACTGTGGGATGCGTGCAAAGCTGTAATAAGGGGAAAAATTATTGCAAAACTGGCAACCCAAAAGAAACTGAGACAAGAAAAACTAATCACACTAGAGTCAGAACTCAAGAACCTAGAAAAAGAACACAAAGACAACACTCATTCTAATGGCTCGCTCAAGATTAAAGAAATTAAAAATCAAATAAATGAGATCTACACAATAGAAATCCAGAAGAAACTTACATTTCTGAAACAAAAACACTATGAAACAGGCAGTAAATCGGCAAAATTACTAGCCTATAAATTGAGGAAACAACAAACGGAAAGAGCAGTCTACAAAATCAGAGACCCAGTATCAAAGGAAATAAAATTCAGAATTCAGGATATTCTTAAAAGCTTCGAGAATTACTACAAGAACTTATACTCCCACAAAAGACATAAAAACGCATCCGAGACATTACTAAACACATTAAACCTTCCCCAACTTACGGAATCACAAAATAAAACCCTACTGTCAGAAATACAACCTAAAGAATTGGAAAAAGCAATTATGAAACTTAAAGCTAACAAATCCCCAGGAGCAGTTGGCTATACAGCAGAATGGTACAAAACCTTTAAACAGCAACTATCTCCTCTCCTCCTGAAAACATTTAACTACGTCCTCCACACAGGGGAAATCCCCCCCTCCTGGAGAGAAGGGGTCATTGCAGTTATACCTAAACCTGAAAAGGATAAACTAGAATGCTCCAACTACAGACCAATCAGTGTATTAAATCAGGACTATAAGCTTTTTACCACTATCCTTGCCAAAAGGTTAGAAAACATACTGACAGACTTAATTCACTTAGACCAAACAGGTTTTATAAGACAAAGACAGACACAAGACAACATTCGACGCACTTTACACATAATTCATCATATAAAAAAATATAACTTAAATGCAGTCATATTGGGATTAGATGCTGAAAAAGCATTCGATTCAGTTGACTGGTCTTTCCTATATAGAATCTTATCCAGTCTCAATTTTCATAACAACTTCATTAGAACTATACAGGCATTATATAAAAAACCAACAGCTAAAATAAGGAGTAATGGTAATTTATCATCATCTTTTGAGCTGGAAAGAGGATGTCGTCAAGGCTGCCCCCTGTCTCCACTGCTCTTTGCAATCTTCATAGAACCTCTGAGCCAATGGATAAGACAAAATCAAGAAATTCAAGGTATTACACTTGGTCAGAAGGAACATAAAATAGCACTCTTTGCTGATGACATTTTAATATACCTAGGGCAGCCAGACACTTCTCTACCAGAACTAATCTCAGTTTTTTCAGACTATGGAGATTTATCGGGGTACAAATTAAACATGCATAAAACGCAAGTCTTAACCTTCAACTATGACCCAAATCATTTTTCACTAAATGAACTCAAAACTAACTGGGAGTTGGAATCTATGAAATATCTGGGGGTCAATATCCCGAAACAACTCAACAAAATTATAACACTAAACTATGATCCACTGGTGACAAAAATAAAATCTGACCTAGCAAGATGGAATATGATACCATTCTTAGGTACTGCACAAAGAATTGAAGCAGTCAAAATGAATATACTTCCACGTCTTCTATACCTTTTCCAAACAATACCGGTAGAACCTCCCAAAAAAACATGGCAGGAGCTGGACAGAAGGATCTCAAGATTCATATGGCAGGGTAAGAGACCTAGAATCAGATATAGAACCCTACAGCTAAACAAAGACAAAGGTGGGCTCGCGCTGCCAAATATCAGGGACTATTTTATAGCTGCACAAATTAAAACTTTAGTAGAGATATGTAACCCAGTCTACACTGCACAATGGAAGGAGATGGAATGCCAAATAACAAGTGACATCCCCCTACAGGCGATAATAGGGAACAATGCCTTAACTAAACACTTGAATAACACTAACCCGTGGATAGAGACCCCGCTAAAAATTTGGTTTAAGATAGTCAGAGAGAATCAAGCTAAAGAGCCCTATCGACTTCTGCAATGGATTGCCTATGATCAAGACTTTACCCCCAATAAAACAGACACTAGATTTAAAGAGTGGAAAGAGAAAGGGCTGATAAAATATTACAATTTTTTTAAGGGGCAAACTTTAAGAAGTTTTGAAGATTTGAAAAAACAAGGTCTAATAAATCAAGATCTTTACAGGTTCTTTCAGCTTAGACACCACATAAACAATATACTTAGAAAGGAGGATTTGGAAAGGGCCCAGTCAGGTGTTCTGAAGGTCTTCTTAATGGCATATAAAGGGATCCCAGGGATCAGATACATTTCTAAAATATACCAAGGTCTTCAAGACTTAAAAGGAGACAACACATCATATATAAAAGAAAGATGGGAAAAAGAGGGGAATTTCACTTTACAATTGGAAATATGGGAAAAGCTAAATAAACAGCAATGGAAAAGTACCTCATCCCTGCAGTGGAGAGAATTTGGATGGAAAAACTTGGTAAGATTTTTCAGAACACCTGCACAAAACAAATTTACCCATAAGGGGTTGACCTGTTGGCGCTTGTGTGGTGAAAAGACTGCAAATCATTTTCATGTGTTTTGGTCATGCCCAGTTATCCACCAATATTGGACCAACGTACAGACAATATTGGGGAAAATATTCAAAATAACAGTTCCCTTTTCTTTTGTAACTTTGTATTTGGGTTTACTATCGGACTCACTGGAAAGACGAGGAGATAAATACTTATTCAATGTTTTAATATTGGCAAGTAAAAAAGCCCTAACTAAAAAATGGATGCTGAAGGACTGTCCTACACCTGAAGATTGGATTAACGTGATTCAAGACATTTACATGATGGAAAAGTTGACATTCGCACTGAGACAGGACATGGATGGGTTCATGAACTTTTGACAACCCTGGATCGCATATGTGTCTTCCATTAGATCTAATCTTTGACAAATACCATTTCAATAATGGTCCCGCTCTTTGTTCCAATGCTACTCAGTTGCTCTTTTACTTTTAATTACTTAATTTTCTGTTTGTTTGTTTTTTGCTGTTCTGTTTGTTTGTTTATTCGTTTGGGTTTTTTTTTTTGTTTTTATTTAATTCTCCTTAATTTCACTTTTTCTTTCACTTTAAAAAAAAAAGGGGGGGGGGGTGTTGTAATAACTATCCTACCAGTGTTGTCAAATAGCAAAAAATAAGGGAACATGTGATGAAAATGTAAACAATGCAATGCTGTAATGACCTGTATACCCTTTACAAAAACTTAAATTAAAAAAAAAAAATCATCTGTTTGTACTGTGGCCTCAGCAATCAGAATGAATTAATACATTCACTTGAATGGAATCTAGTACTTTAACTGAAGGTGTGCATCACCGAGTATGGAGTCGCTCAGTCAAAATATGGAGTTTTTATCAATAAAAGTTTGTCTTGTCTGTAAAAGTGTCTCTTCTTGCCCTGGCTTCAAGTGTGGGCGGTGTTTTGTACTTGCATTGCTAAAATATAAAAGGAAGCACTACAATGGCTCTCAAATATTTGTAATGTGTCCTGTTACTGCATGAGTTTATTAATGATAGACTATAAACTACACATATAAAGTCAATTATATTGACGACTGAACAACTCACATTCGCCAAAACATACAGTTATGAACATAACTCACAAAGGATCACACAAGTGATCTGACAAAAAAATAAATACATTAATAAGCGGTTTATTTAACAGTTGATGAGCCAGTCATTTTCAATTAATCTGTAATTAATATTCACACAATCAAATAAATCTCAGTTCAGTCCCTTTTATATTAAGTGGAAATTGTGCTACTTTGGTTTGGACACTTTACCTATGAAAGCAAATGATTTCAGTATGTTCCACAGTGGCGAGGTCCGTTGTGGGGCGGCTGCTTTCCTCTTGCCTAGACGAACGACAGAAATGGATGGTGGTTAGGTTCAAGCAAGTTCAACACATATACAGGCACATCTCAAAAATTAGAATACCATGAAAAAAATCAATATTTTTGTCACTCATTTCAGAAAGTGAAACCCATATATAGATTCATTACAGGGACAGTGATATATTGAAAGTGTTTATTTTAATATTGATGATTATGGCTACAGCCCATATTAACCAACACCTCAGCGGCCAACATTTATATTTAAAAACTATTTTTTAAAGTTAATTTTATGTAATATTCTATTTTTTTTCTTGCCTTCTGATTGTTGTTCTGAGTATTGCTATCCCTGTGCTGTTGCAATCCTGGAATTTCCCCGTTGTGGGACTAATAAAGGCTTATCTTATCTTATTTTTTGCCAAATTGAATTTGGGGTTTTCAGGGGCCGTAAGCCATAATCATCCAAATTAGAATAAATAAACGCTTGCAATATATCACTGTCTGTGTAATGAATCTATATAATATATGGATTTCTCTTTCTGAAATGAGTGACAAAAAATATTGAATTTTTTCATGACATTCTAATTTTTGGAGATGTACCTGTGTTAGGGAAATACACTTGTGAAAGTCAGTGGTGGGATGTGACAAAAATGCTTCATTTCTCTGACCAGCACCGCAGGATCCACTGTACAGGTACAAGTACATTTTCAATCCAGGGATTTATGGTGGAACAGCACAACAACACTGTTCGAATACCTTTTATGGAAAATCCACAGAATAGGTGTGTGGGTCTATTCTGACGCTTTAGAAAATTATATGAATGACTTTATAAATCACTGGTTTGAAAGAGCACTTTTAATATGTTGAGATTTCGGCTCCTGTGGTCCACTTGACCTGTATCCACAATATAAACACTGAGGGAGGCTAAACCCTGGCATGTGGAACACATTCTAGCATTAAATTGCACACAATTTAATGCGCAGCACCAAAGTGCAATACATACACAAACCAGGACTTTAACCAGGATTAACATATTTCATCATTTTGCTCTCACAAGCGAATACTTAGGAGAAAACAAACGCGAATCAGCAGTTGGCTACTAGCTAGCTAGCTAGCTACTAGCTAAAACTCGCTAGCCAGCACAGGACGGCGCTGTATGGCTCAAAAAAAGTGAGCTTACCACCAACAGGATAAATAAGCAAACAGATGCACATTATTACAAATCACTCACCATCAATGGTTCTCTCACGTTCGTCTTCAGCTTGTCCGTAGTCCGGTTCTATGCTGGGCTGCATCTGTATCGGTCCAGGTCACTCCTCTCACTGTGGATCTGCCACCAAGCAGAGAAAACTCCGCACCTCTTCGTTGGACCACGGTGTAGATTTCCGCAAAATCTACAACGTTGTCTGTATTAATATCGTATTTATTCTGTGACCGAGTTAGTCCATGAAATATTGCAAATGGCAGTCGTGTAGATTCATCAGAAGACGGTCGCTTTCGTGACGTTATGACCTGACCAATCTGCGGCGACCAGTCTGTTGACGTCACATCTTGGCACGACTCAGCATGGTTGTACCCTGCCCTCGATCAGGCATGAAAATAGCGCCTGCTAACCGGTGCTGGGGCTAGTGGAAAAAGCTACAAACGCGGGCTGAGGCGTAACGTGTTGGGCTAAGCGGGGCTAGTGGAAAAGGGCCTTTAGAGGTTTCTTCCTGTTAAATGGGAGTTTTTCCTCTCCACCATCGCTAAGTGCTTGCTCACAGGGATCATCTTTTTGCTGGGTCTTTCCGCAATTGTGGGGTTTTCCCTGCATTTGGTAGTGCTATGAGATGACTTTTGTTGTGATATGGTGCCATATAAATAAAATAAAGCTCAAAGCTGAACATCTGGGATCTGCTAGAGAGGAATGGTGGCCTTGTGGGTTATCCACTACAGCTACTGGGACAGTAAGCACTCAGCTTGAGCAGGAAACAGAACAATGGGATGTATGGACTGATATCAATATGCAAATGTGCTTTACATGCTCTTTTGTCCTACAGCCCTGGAGCAAAGAGAGGAATTCCGGCACCAGCAGCAAGCAAGTGATATGTGTGACTGTTATGTAAATGTACCATTCATTCTCGCTTGATTGATGTGCTAATGTGCCATGCATTCTCTGTCTGTATCATTGTATAAAAGAGCTGACTGTACATGCCCCACTCTCTCACTTAGACAACGACTCAGGGCTCACTCACAGTGCGCTGCCACGGTGCTGGGTGAGCCTCGTGGTGGAGGAATAAAGCACCCTTTTAACCTTCAGTTCATCGTGTCCGCCTGCACTTATTTCATTCCTCCACACTGGTGACCTGACGTGAATGGACTGTCTCTCCCTTCTGCCGCGCTGTGGACTATTTCGACCCTCGACGCAGAATGGAACACCAGGCGAACACGCCAGAAATCATCTATGACCGGAAAAGCCTCAGAAAGCAGCATGGTGCGACCTTCGCCTGAGATTTTCGTTCCTCCACACTGGTGACCTGACAAGGGAGAATGACCGTCTGCTGCCTCTCACCGTGCTGTGGATCCCAGAGGACCAGAGATCGCCTACGTCCTTCCCATCCACACGGGAGCGTGCTCGCCTTGTCCTCTCTCCACGATGGCAACCTCCAAAGCCGAGAGTGCAGCGCAGGGACCGAGACGCACGCAACCTTCTGATCAGTGACACGAGCGACCGCACAGAAACAGCCTGAACAGGGAAGACCATCGGCGCCGACTGCGTTGATTTCCATCAAGCTCCCTGACCCTGACTTCAACTCTCGTCAACGGACCTTCGGTGCACAGAAGCCATGCGCACACACTGCAGGGATTACAAGGACAGTGCTACTGCCAAATATGTGGTCACTGCGCCAGGCGCGCACCACACACGGGACAATACCGGCTAAACAGACTGCCATCGTCCTCCGCCGCTGCACATGCCCGAGAAACATGGCCGATCGCCACCCTCGGAACCTTCAGGGCTGCCCACGCACCTGAAGCAGACACGCAGCCCGCACACAGGACATCGTATGGGTCTCAGCCACGGCGCACAATGGGAATTCAGCCGTCTGCTGTCCCCGATGGCTTTAGGGCTGCGCCCCCACCTAAAGCCAACCCGCCAAGTCCCTCACACAGCTCCAGCTTCTGTTCTTTCTCACAGCCGCTACGCATCCTCGCAGGACTGAGCCGCGAGAGGAGTCAGAGACAATTTTTTTCTTCTTCTCACAGCCGCTGTGGAGCTCCGCCACATTTAACGGGAAAGTCCCTCACCATCGCGGATCCACATGCAATTTTTGCACGGCCCATACAACCTTGCCGTCTTGGGCCGGCACTTGCTACCCCCACCCCCTCCACCTCTTCCTGCACAGAGCTTGTCCCGCACCTTGCTTCCAAAGCCGGCCGATTGCCGTCTCATTCCCCTGCTGAGTGCTCTGGGGGGGGGGGGGGCGGTGTGGGTTATCCACCACAGCTACTGGGACAGTCAGAGCACTCAGCTTGAGCAGGAAACAGAACAATGGGATGTATGGACTGATATCAATATGCAAATGTGCTTTACATGCTCTTTTCTCCTACAGCCCCGGAGCAAAGAGAGGAATTCCGGTGCCAGTAGCAAGCAAGTGATATGTGTGACTGTTATGTAAATGTACCATTCATTCTCGCTTGATTGATATGCTAATGTGCCATGCATTCTCTGTCTGTATCACTGTATAAAAGAGCTGACTGTACATGCCTCACTCTCTCACTTAGACAATGACTCAGGGCTCACTCACAGCACGCTGCCACAGTGCTGGGTGAGCCTCGTGGTGGAGGAATAAAGCACCCTTTTAACCTTCAGTTCGCCGTGTCCGCCTGCACTTATTTCGTTCCTCCACAGCCTATAGATTTTACATGGCACAAAACCATCAACAAGAAGGCCTCATTCAACCATGATAGCCATCCCAGGACTCAGAAGGGACAGAATCCCAGTCTCTCACATGATCTGCTTGTCACTGATGGATCCAGCATACAGTGGTGAAATGAACGTGACCGCCCCATGAGGAGCAACTCCTAGCAGACCTCTCAGAGTACAGTGGGACTTATAGGCAGAGAACACTTCACTCAGAATAAGAGGTGATGATGGGCACTGACACCTCAGCTCAGTGCAGTCCAGGATGACAGTAGTGTTCTCAAAGTCCTTAAACTCTTGGCATATGCTCCCTTATTTTCTCCTCTGGTACCCAGATCCTCACTGAGCCAAGCACCGTGTACAGAAAGTTGCTCCATGTGGTAATAATTCGACTCACTGTGGACTGGTGGACCCCATACCGGTAGCAAGGTCATGCTGCTTTGAACCCAGTGCAAGGTAGTTCAGGAACAAAAAAGCTCATCTATTGGCTGCAGGGAATGAGTCTGTAAGAAGGAAATGAACAGGTGCATTATTTTTCTCTGACATTTTTTGATAACATTGTACAGAGATGAATGAGCAGGTGAGGCAGTGAGCTGGAGCACAGCAGACTTTATTACTATCTATCTATCAGTCAATAAGAAGAATAACCCAGGTCTCTGGCATCTGTCTTTTATACCATACAAACTTGCCTCGCAACCTGCGGGTTCACATGAATGAATGAATGAATGAATGAATCTTTATTTCGGATAGTACAGGTTAAAAGAAACTGAATAATATAACAATAGGGGGAAAGAAAATCCTACATGGTCAAATTAGACAATAACTCCTCTGATTATACAGTTCAGCATAAATTATCCGAAATGGGTGATGGCTGAAGCCACAGCTTATATTGCCCACCCATGTTCCATCCAAGAATTCAAAAGAAAAAAAGCAAAACAAGAGCAATTACAATTCAGAGCGAAGCTAAGATAAAATGTGACAAAAAAAAACTAAGCCACAACACAGGCTGGATATGACAATCCTTATAGCCTGTTTTCCACTAGCCCAGCACACCTCGGTACGGCTCGATTCACTTCAGTACGGCTCGGAATGCTTCTGTCTCCATTAGCACGGTGTTGTGCTTGTGCTGTTTTGTTTTTTTTTTAGGAGGTTTTAGAAGCGGGGCAGCAGCAGATTCTGAGCGAGGCGGGGCCACACTCCCGTGACGTTACGCACCCGACTGAGTCCTTATTTACATGAGACAAAAAAGGATCCAAGGATTATTGCCTTGCTTGCTCTGTGGATTTATCTCACAATTAATTTTATCTCATAATTAAGCTGCAACAACACAAGTCACTTTTGTTTGGAATTAACTGCCAAATGACCTAGAAATAATGAGCTGAAACTTGTTTTTATTCGTATTAAATAATGAGACGGTGGCACACTGGCCTACACCAAATTATTATTTTTTACATCCAAGGGCATTTTGGATGTACTGAATTTTTAAAAAATTCATGTTTTTCACCTTCAGGTCAACGTTTGGAACAACAGTATTATTATTTTCCGTTTAGATGATGCTACACTCCTTCTAAAGTATTGTAATTCTCTGAATTTGGAATGCCAATAGAACATTCAATTTACATATACTTACTTTTTTACATACTTTGACTTGTAAGCTTGATCAGTCTCTCCTGCTGCATTTTAAAGTCCAACTGTGCAACTTCTTATAAGTTAACATAAAAAATGTACCCAAAGTTTAGAACTGGATCATGTGGGGCTAATTTTTTATGATATTTCAATAAAAAGAACAGAAAGCTTACAAAAACATTTGTTTTTTGGTCTAGTTAAAAATTACATTACCTTTACAATGGTTGACCCTGACAGGAAGATCAGTATCATTTTGATCAGATTAGGCAATGGAATTTCTATGTAATTATACTGTTTTATAATTCAGTGTTATAACAGACAAACCACACTTTCCAAAACAATTCCATTTTATTATATACAAAATATTAAAAGAAAAAAAAAACTTTGCAACACAACATGAAGGTTAATCGACATTTTATACACGCCGACCACTGAGTGTCTACACCAGCTTCCCAAACTGGGTCACAACTCGGATGAATGAAGGCGTCTCTGCCAGCTGTAGGTCAGGAAGGCTCGGTTGAATAATCCGGACGGGCTGTCGCGGCGGACGCGTGGGATGATTCTACAAGGAAAATGCACACAATAAAATACAGCATAGTAGTTTTTAACAAGAATACATAAGCTTATTTCAGCGTATTGTTCACATGAATAATTAAAATAAAAGCTTTAGTCCGCAGTGTGCTGCAATAAAGTAGCGATCCATCCACAAATGAACAGCTTTTTTATTGCATAAATAAACTGAGCGTCTTACCGAATATATTTGCGAAAAAACGCACAATAAAAAAAAATTAAAACTCACCGTTAAAGGACTCCGATGTCGAGACCTCCCGGTATATTTTTTCATTCCGGGCGGCTCCGTCTAACTCGCGCTACGTTCGTCTGACAATGCAGTCAGCAGACACTGCAGCTCCTTATTGATGCATGGAACACCCTTATTACACAAAGCCATTTTTGATAGAGAATAAATGAAAATAGCACAGCAATACACTGAAAAGGAACCGCCAACAGTGGTTGCGTGCTGAGTAAAGGCGGTCGTGAAGATTCTTTTTTTTTTTTTCAAAAACTTTATTGAGAGGTCGTGAAGATTTGGTAGATGAGGAGGAGGAGAGGGGCGGTTACAACCTGACCAATCAGCGCCGGTTACGACCTGACCAATCAGCGGCGACCAGTCTGTTAACGTCACAACACGGCACAGCTCAGCACTGCTGTACCCTGCCCTTCAGCGGGGCTGAGAATTGCGGCTGTTAAACCATGTTGGGGCTTGTGGAAAAGCGTACAAAGCGTGCTGAGCCGTCCCATGTCGCGTTAAAGCGTGCTAGTGGAAAAGGCCCTTATGTGATTTTACATGTCATCTTGTATATATGTTTGGAGTATTTCTTCCTTTAGTTTTTGTTTAAATTGTCCAAGCGTTGTACATGATTTTAATTCAGGTCCAAAATCGTTCCATAATCTGACTCCTTGCACTGAAACACAGCATTGCTTGGTTGTAGTTCTCACTGAAGGTTTTTGAAATATACATGTTCCTCTGAAATGATATTGTTTCTCCCTTATTTGGAACAACTTTTGGATATTTGCAGGCAGTGATAGATTCTTCACTTTAAACATTATTATTGCAGTTTTAAAGTCAACCAGATCTTTCAACTTGAGAGCTTTTAATTTAAGAAAAAGTGGGTTTGTTGGTTCCCTGTAAGCAGCTTTGTTTATTATTCTAATAGCTCTCTTCTGAAGCATAAAGGGTGGATATATGTTTGTTTTATATGTATTTCCCCATACTTCATTACAATATGTCATGTATAGGAGTATTAATGAATGATACAAGGTATATAGTGTGGGTTGATTCAGCAAATATTTCACTCTGTGTAGTATTGCAATTGATTCGGATATTTTACCTTTAATATAATTAATATGTGACTTCCAACACAGTTTATTATCAATTATTACTCCAAGAAATTTAGTTTCAGATACCCTTTCAATCTCTACACCATTTACACTGAGTTTAGATACTGAGTTGTTGTGATGGTTGTTAAAGACTATAAATTTTGTCTTACTTAAATTGAGCGTTAATTTGTTTGAATCAAACCACAGTTTAAGCTTTCCTAATTCCTTTCCGAGTGTATCCAGAAGTTGTTCCAAATTGCTTCCACTGCATAATAGATTAGTGTCATCGGCAAACAATATTAAGTCCATTTTTTCTGAAACTTTACATATATCATTTATATACATATTGAATAACAATGGCCCCAAAACTGAACCCTGTGGGATTCCACAAGTAACCTTCAGTAACTGTGAGTTTTTGTTACCAACACATACATACTGATATCTATTCTTTAAGTAACTACTTAACCAGGACAGTGCTACCCCTCTAATACCACAATTTTGTAGTTTCTTTAATAATAAATTATGATCCACTGTATCAAATGCTTTTTTAAGATCCAGGAATACCCCAACTGAATACTCTTTATTTTCAATGGCAGTTGATATTTTTTCTATAAATTCCATTAGAGCAAATGCAGTTGTCTTCTTGTGTCTGAACCCATATTGCTGCTCACACAATAAATTATTCTTCAGTATGAAGTTGTCAGTTCTCTCAGAATATTTTTTCAAGTATCTTGGAAAATTGCGGCAATAGTGAAATCGGTCTATAGTTTGAGAGTTCCCCTCTGTCACCCGTCTTGTATATCGGAATTACTTTAGCTGTTTTCATTGCATTGGGAAATATACCTGTTTGGAGAGACAGGTTACAGATATACATCAGTGTATCGGCATTACAATACATACACTTACAATAACAATTCCCTTTGTCACCCAGCCTGTCGGTGCATTATTATGCAGTCCAGAGGAGAACTCGTATTATCATGCGGTCTTATGGAGAAAACCAGTCTGTCCTGCATATCCATTTAACAGCCTTTAAGCACGATGGAGATTTTGTATATTTCTATATATAAGTTTTATCATTTTTATACAATCAAGTATATGTCATATACTAATCTATGTATATTGTGTTAAGAAATTGTTGGGAAATTATACATACATATTATCATTTCTATATGACATACACTACCGTTCAAAAGTTTGGGGTCACTTAGAAATTTCCTTATTTTTGAAAGAAAAGCACTGTTTTTTTCAATGAAGATAACTTTAAACTAATCAGAAATACGCTCTAATATCTAATATACATTGCTAATGTGGTAAATGACTATTCTAGCTGCAAATGTCTGGTTTTTGGTGCAATATCTACATCGGTGTATAGAGGCCCATTTCCAGCAACTACCACTCCAGTGTTCTAATGGTACAATGTGTTTGCTCATTGCGTCAGAAGGTTAATGGATGATTAGAAAACCCTTGTGCAATCATGTTAGCACAGCTGAAAACAGTTTAGCTGGTTAGAGAAGCTATAAAACTGACCTTCCTTTGAGCAGGTTGAGTATCTGGAAAAAAATTATTATTTCAAATACAAATCATTATTTCTAACCTTGTCAATGTCTTGACTATATTTTCTATTCATTTTACAACTCATGGTGGTAAATAAGTGTAACTTTTCATGGAAAACACAAAATAATTGTCTGGGTGACCCCAAACTTTTGAACGGTAGTGTAATTTTGAGTGTGTACACTGTTTCCTTTTTGTACTTAGATAATGAGAAGATTACTGAGTGTTGTTCAGGTGCAGATTAAAATGTGCTTAGTGTGAGAGAATGAAGCTGTCTCATGAGATGAAACTGTGTACGTGACTAAAAAACTGAGGATAAGGAAAAGTTAATCTTGTATAAAGTACTTTGTGATTAATTGCAGTTAAGACCTTATGTGATGTACATTTGCAAGGTCACTGTGTTCTTCCTCTTGGGTGATGTTAGCATATTTTGTCATGACTGTGTGGATGCAGAAACGGAGTACTCAGCAGATGTTCTATCAAGAGTGTATAAATATGCCGAAGCACTGAAAATGCCTCAGTGCATGGCTGAATGTTATCATCATTGCCTTGTGCTCCTTGCTGCAAGTAAAAACTGAAAAAGAATATTCTGTGTCTTGAATCTTTATTGAGGTAACAAACTAAAATACAGTCTTTTAAAGTTTTCAGATTCTTGACATACATGGTCCTTCGGAGCCGGATGGGCAACAGCTAGGGGGCGCTGGAGAAAGACGGCTTCCCCAGGTGAAAATCCGTGCACAGTCTGACCTCAGTCAGCATTGACAGCCTGACTTCAGGGGACCTGGTGGAGAGCTGAGACTCCAACGTCTCCTAGTGACGCTCATCCTCGCAAAAACAGAAAGTGACGTCTTTGTTATTGTATGGTGCGCAAAAGTGTAAGAGGTTGGAATACCTAGACTGGGTCTGAAATAGTTTGGTTTGGGTTGAGACACCAGGTCCAGGACCGAAAAAGAATATCAGGTCGCATAGAGGTGTAATGGTAGTGTAGTGAGTTTCCTATACTTCTCCTGGTAACAGATTAATAGTTTGGTTTGGGTTGAGACACCCGGTCCAGGACCGAAAAAGAATATCAGGTCGCCTAGAGGTGTAATGGTAGTGTAGTGAGTTTCCTATACTTCTCCTGGTAACAGATTTTAATCCTCAAAGGATTTGAAATAAGCAAAAATGGGTAATTGTACCGGTAAAAATAAAAATAAGAAGGAAACCAAAAAAGAACAAAAAGACAGGGAACAGCGCATCGCACGGTAAAAAATTATAACAACAAACAAAAAGATCCCTTACCGGATCCAAATAAGTTTTTGAATAAATGGGAAAAAGAATTTGATGTCAAACCAAATCTCGATCCCGCTGAGTGTTCCGTTTTAGTAGCGACAGTTGGGACGAGAAAAAAGACCGGAAAAAATACAAAGCCAAATGCCGAACTGCAGTGTGCTAATCTCTGGGCAGCTGCAGCCGCGGACGCCAAAACAAAAGCCGATGAGGCAAGGAATAAAAACAAACAAAAGCAGAAAAAGCCAAATTACAAAAATCAGAATAGTAAGGAACCATTATTAAACCCTGAGAAGGGAGAAGCAAGCGCTCCCCCTCCTCCTTACCCTTCCATGGATCCTAAGCAGGGTCCCTATAACAAATTATTAAAAGAAGCCCAAGAGGTTAAAAAAGGAGGAAGTAAATAAAATCATAATAATAACTTTATTCTATGTTATAAGATATTGATATTAGACTAAAATATTTAAAGACGGTCAGGTTAAATGGCAATATAACTGGATAACGTTAAAATGGACAATGAGAAACACAGTTATTTTATTTTTGTGTGTGTGAGTCTTAGATAGAGGCAGCTGCAGTTTGGTTGTTTTGTCTTTCTGCAAGGTTCCTACTTCGACCTTGTGGAGATTAGGAGAAAAGAAGCAATTCTGTGTTTGTGTGTGTGTGTGTGTGTGTCTTAGAAAAAAGGGAAAAGCAGACTGTGGGAGAGGAGTAATCTAAATATGGGTATTTTTTTTACAAAGTTTGGGGTTTTACCTTTTCAATCTGATTTTGCAGGATTTAAACTAATGTTGCGTATGTGATAAATTATTTACATATTTTTTAAAGCAATTTTGACGTATTACTGACCTTTTTTCTTTGACTGAAGCATAATAGTGCACTTTATGGGAAAAAGGATTGACGTGTGACAACGTGACTACAGGCCGGCCCATAGGATATTAAGTTTAGTATAACTGTTTACATCTTAATCAATGGTACCAGCATGACAATGATGAAATTAATTAAATATTACAATATTATGATGTCATTTAATAATGCCTAATCACTGAAGGCTTTATGTACACCCTATCAAATGATTTGAAGCACAGAGGTTCAAAAGAGATTGATAATTAATTTTTTTTTTTTTTTTGGACTTATTTTGTACCCGTAGGTAGATTTGTTCTGCAGTCTGGTGACAAGCCACCAGCTGCCGGTCGCTGCGTGCGCAAGCGCCCCTTAACTCCCTAACCTGCATGTTTTTAGCATGTGGGAGGAAACCGGAGAAATCCTGGAGTAAACCCACGCAAACACGGGGAGAACATGCAAACTCCACACAGATCACTGTTGGCCGGGGGCAGGGATCGAACCCACGATCTCATGATCCCCACGATCCCCCGGCCGAGAGTAAACTGTGCTGCCGCGGTGCTAACCACTGCGCCACCGTGCACGGTGCCATTAATGTGCAATTAATGTGCAATAATGTGCACCGTGCAATTAATGTGTCTGTGCATATGATTTGCCAGAGGCTACGGATTATCAAACAAAGGTCTTGGTAAGAGTATGTTATATTGTTGCCTTGTTTAAATAATACTATACTTACTAACTAACTAACTAACTAACCTGCACTTATATAGCGCTTTTTCTAGTCACAAAGACCACTCAAAGCGCTTTCATTAATACTAACCCTCTATTCTAAGGGCCTATAGGAAACAGATATCTAGGGACAATTTAGAACAGCCAACTAACCTAACATGCATGTCTTTGGCATGTGGGAGGAAACCGGAGAAATCCCGGAGTAAACCCACGCAACACGGGGAGAACATGCAAACTCCACACAGATCACTGTTGGTCGGGGGCTGGGATCGAACCCACGATCCCACGATCCCCACAATCCCCCGGCCAAGGGTAAACTGTGCTGCCGCAGTGCTAACCACTGCGCCACCGTGCAGCCCACCCCACCGTACTTACCCTTTTAATAAATGACATGTGCAATCTTATTTACATTTCGACCTTAGGCCTGGTAAGGTCTAAGGTCCTTGGTAAATTTATGGCAAATTTATGAACTGAAAAGACAGACATACCACAAGAAGACTGATTAGCTAGCTGTGTCATTTTGACCTAGACAAGAATAGACAGAATCAGCACTGAATATTCTGCTGGTGACTTAGCTTGACCTGGTCAGTTAAGTCACCCTAACCTCAAGCATTTGCATGATAAAACAAAGAAACCCTCATTATTATTTACAATCTTGTTCAACCTTTCAGTCTTTTCAAGCTCTGAGACAATGGAAAAATACAATGAATCAGACATTGGCTCATTATATGCACCAGATACAATTATAATATAGCATTAAAATCGTATAGAATAATCAATGAAACTTGAAAATATGCTATCAATTACCTTTTAATTTAATAAATCTTTGGTGACATATGTAATAAAATAATAAAAGTAATAACTTACATTGACTGACCACAGGAGAAAGGATCCTTAAATTGATAAGCATTTTTTGAAGCTAAGTATGACTTTGTATGACATTGTAAATGACGTAAGGTATACTGATTTAAATGACTCTGACTTTACAAATGTAATGTTTATATGATTTTATATGATTTTGCACTGCAGGATACATTTGATGTTACTCACCACATAATTGTGTGACAGTGTGGCGGACACACGTGTGACCTGTTTTGTGACTCACGTTTTAGATCAGAACAAAGACAGTGCTTCCTTAGAGATTACAGGAAGCTGCAAGGATGTTAGCTTTGGTATGCAAGGCTTGGGAATGTGGGGGTGTAATTAAAGGATTAAAGAGGAGATGCATTGTTACTGGCAATTATAATGCAACGTGGTCTGTGATTCATGTGACTTGTGAACTGTAAGAGTCCTGCTATATAAGGACGAGAGTTTCCTGTATTGTTCTCTTTTTCTTCTGAGAGATGTTGGTGATGTGAATAAAGCTGACTTGAGAGAAACCTGTCTCGTCATTCTCACATTCCCACACTGGTGACCCAAGACGAGCATGCAGCGAAGGGAGACTTCCCCCGAGCCAGACTCGGCAGGAGCCCCCAGCCAAGCGAATGCCGCTACAGTCCAGCTACTGGACTTCTGGCAGAACAATCCGCGCTCCTGGTTCAATGCGATTGAGGCACAGTTCAACCTCCGGGGGATATCGGTAGATGCCACAAAATTCTACCACGTAGTCGCAAAACTTGACAACAACACGGCCCAGCATGTGGACAGCCTGATTGACCAGCCGCCAGACAGCGACAAATACGGTACGTTGAAGGCTGCACTCATCCAGCACTTCACCCCCTCGTTGGAGGAGCGTGCAGAGAGGCTCCTGGCGCTGACGGAGTTCGAAAATGACATGCCCGCGAACCTTATGGAGAGGTTGTTGAGGCTGAAAGACTCTGACGATGATCACTTCATTTTCGCCCACCTCTTCCTCAGGACTCTACCATCAGCGGCGAGAGCGACCCTGGCCAGTTCGCCACTGTTGGCCCAACGGGACTACCGCGCGCTGGGCCGAGAGGCGCAGTGAATTGTCAACGGCACCAAGCAGCACGCGCACACGGCCGCTGCAGCGGAGCTCGGCGCGATGACCGGAGATGACAGGGGGCCAGAGGCAGCGGTACCAGACCCACCGACGACGACGGCGGCAGGGGCCAGGGAACGCGGATCAGACGTCCTTTGTTTCTACCATCGCCGCTTCGCAGAGAGAGCACGCAAATGTGTACCACCGTGCCAGTTCAGACGTTCGGGAAACACCAAGACCGGGGGTCATAGCAGCCGCGGCCCTCGGGGAGGAGAACAAGCTGCTTTACTTGTTGTACGCACGCTCGGGGAGACAGTTCCTCATGGACACAGGCTCCCAGTTGAGTTTCATCACACCTTCCTATGTGGACAGGCTAGCAGGTTCCAGGGGTCCCGGGGTGACAGCAGCGAATGGCTCGGAGATTAAGACCTTTGGTGAGAAAACCCTGCTTCTGTCTCTACACGGCCGTACATTCGAGTGGACTTTTGTTGTAGCAGCAGTGAATTTCAATATGTTGGGGGCTGATTTTTTGTGCTCACATGGTTTGTTGGTTGATCTCGCTAACAGGCGCCTGGTTAATGCACTTTCTTTTGATTCTATCCCCTGTACAGCGCGAATGGCCCCGCCAACAGCACAAGCCAACGTCACAGCTGCAAGCGGTAAGTTCCACACACTGCTCACTCAGTTCCCAGCACTCACGGTCCCCACATTTTCGGCAACAGTCGCTAAGCACGGGGTGGAGCATTTTATTACCACTACTGGACCGCCTGTTTTTGCAAAAGCTCGGCACTTGGACGCAGTTAAACTGGCCATAGCGCGCAAGGAGTTCGCCAACCTGGAGAGGTTGGGCATTATCAGGCGTTCAAACAGTCCGTGGGCTTCCCCACTACACATGGTCCCAAAAGCTGACGGATCATGGCGACTTTGCGGGGATTTCCGCAGGTTAAACAACGCTACAGCGCACGACCGCTACCCGCATATCCAAGATTTTTCCGTTCATTTGGCAGGGGCGCGCATTTTTTCCAAAATAGACTTGGTCCGCGGTTAACACCAAGTCCCAGTGCGCGCTGAGGACATACCCAAAACAGCGGTAATAACTCCGTTTGGCCTATTCGAGTTTTTACGCATGCCATTCGGACTTAAAGGGGCTGCTCAGACGTTCCAACGCATGATGGACGCGGTGCTTCGCGATCTCCCTTTCGTGTTTGTCTACTTGGACCATATTTTGGTAGCCAGCAAGTCTGAAGATGAACACGAAAAACACCTGGCCACAGTTTTCCGAAGGTTGGGAGATCACGGGTTAATAATCAACCCAGCGAAGTGTCAGTTCGGGGTGGCGCAGATCGATTTTTTAGGACACCGCGTCTCCCCCGAAGGAGCAGTTCCGCTTCCTGACAAAGTGTGCGCGGTGGCAGATTTTCCCCGGCCGCAGACGGTCAGGGCGTTGCAGGAGTTTTTGGGAATGGTGAATTTTTATAACCGTTTCCTCCCCCGTGCGGCGCAACTCATGCAGCCGCTGTACGCCGCGCTCAAAAAAAAGAAACCCACGGATAAGGTCGAGTGGTCCCTGGAGCAGGACCAAGCATTCTCGGAGGTGAAAGCAGCCTTGGTAAAGGCTGCATTGTTGGCACACCCAGACCCAACAGCCCGCATAGCGCTCACCACCGACGCGTCAGATGTGGCCATAGGGGTGGTCATGGAGCAACATGTAGCCGGGGTTTGGCAGCCCCTCGCCTTTTTCAGCAGGACCTTGCGCGATAGTGAACGTAAATACAGCGCGTTCGACAGGGAGCTGCTGGCTCTCCATTTGGCCATCCACCACTTTCAGTTCTGGCTAGAAGGACGCTCTTTCACCGCGTTCGTTGACCACAAACCACTAACATTCACGATGGCCAAGGTTTCCGAACCGTGGTCAGGCCGGCAGCAGAGACAGCTGGCCGCGATATCAGAGTTTACCACTGATATTCGGCATGTGGCGGGCAAATTAAATGTAGTGGCAGATTGCTTCTCGCACGCCGTGGCGGCTCCAGTCACCGTAGGAGTAGATTACGCAGCCATGGCCGCGGAGCAGGTTAGTGACGTGGATGTGTGCGCGCTCCAGTCTGGACCAACAGGGTTAAGGCTGGAGAGCAGGGTGCTGCAAGACGGTATGCCCCCCCTAATCTGCGATGTCTCCACTGGACGGCCGCATCCAGTAGTACCGGCCGCGTGGCGCCGCCGCGTTTTTGACTCGATTCATTCTTTGGCGCACCCGGGAGTGCGCGCGTCGGTCAAAATGGTAGGAGAGAAATTTGTGTGGCCGAGCCTTCGCAAACAAGTTAAAGAGTGGGCAGCAGCCTGCACAGCGTGTCAATGAGCCAAAGTACACAGGCACACGAGGGCTCCTTTGGAGCCTTTTCACATTCCGGCCAAGAGGTTCGATCACGTTCATGTAGACCTCGTGGGCCCCCTCCCGCCGTCACAAGGGTGCACACACCTTCTAACAATGGTGGATCGCACCACGCGCTGGCCTGAGGTTGTCCCGCTGACATCAACCACGGCCGAGGAGGTGGCGCGCGCATTTTTAACAGCTTGGGTGGCGCGCTTCGGCGTTCCGTCGGACATTACGTCCGACAGAGGCCCTCAATTTGTGTCCGAGCTTTGGTCGACAATGGCCCGCAGCCTGGGTGTCACAATTCACCGCACAACCGCGTACAATCCACAGGCTAACGGGTTATGCGAACGTTTTCATAGGTCATTGAAAGCAGCTCTCAGAGCGTCACTGACGGATGCAAATTGGGTGGACAAGTTACCGTGGGTGTTATTGGGGTTGCGTTCTGCACCTAAAGAGGACTTAGAAGCCTCCCCAGTAGAGCTCTTGTTTGCGCAGCCACTCCGGCTGCCTGGGGAGTTTCTCCCAGATAACCCTGCTCCAGACACCTTCCCGTCTCAGCTGTTGCGGAGTAACATAGAATCAAGCATGCTGCCCAGCCCCCCGCACCACAGTTTTCCATGCGTTTTTGTGCCTAAAACTTTGAAGAACGCAGAGTTTGTTTTTGTCAGACACGATGCGCATCGAACCCTGCTGCGACCGCCTTATGACGGACCTTTCAGAGTGTTAGAAATAGGGGACAAGCAGTTCTTGCTAGATTTGGGGGGTAGGAAAGAGAAAGTTGGCATAAACAGACTCAAACCCGCTTTTGTGGTGGCAGATGAGCAAGTGCTGTCGGCGAGGGCCCCGCGGCGAGGTAGACCCCCGTGGGGGGCTTCACAGAGTAATGTTTTCCCAGATCACCCGCAGGGACTGACAAAAGGTTTCCACCCCCAGACGGCATACCCCCAGTGTGACAGCGCCGCAGAGACGTGGAATCCCAGCTACAGCAGATACGGCAGGAGACTGAGGCCGAGACAGCATGTGGACTGATGTGTATTGATACTATCACGGCATGCATGTTGTGGTTCTCTTGTTTGTTCTAAAATGTTGGGGGGGCTCGTGTGGCGGACACACATGTGTGACCTGTTTTGTGACTCACATTTTAGATCAGAACAAAGACAGTGCTTCCTTGGAGATTACAGGAAGCTGCAAGGACGTTAGCTTTGGTATGCAAGGCTTGAGACTGTGGGGGTGTAATTAAAGGATTAAAGAGGAGATGCATTGTTACTGGCAATTATAATGCAACGTGGTCTGTGATTCATGTGACTTGTGAACTGTAAGAGTCCTGCTATATAAGGACGAGAGTTTCCTGTATTATTCTCTTTTTCTTCTGAGAGATGTTGGTGATGTGAATAAAGCTGACTTGAGAGAAACCTGTCTCGTCATTCTCACATTCCCACAACAGCATCATATCTCAGAAATGTGACAGTAATGAGGAATGTGTTTTCCTGATTTGGCAGTGGCCAAGCTGGGGTAGGGTGAACTACATTCCACCCCATAATTTACAAAGGAATGTATAAAATGAGGCATTCCTTGTAAAAATTAAACCAAATTCTAATTAGGCAAAATGTCCACCTTTCCATTGACTGAAAGAGTGTGACGCAATCTTTATCCATTTATTCAAATTCAACCTATCTGTGTTCAACTGGACAAACTGATCTTATTTATCAATGCTGAAGCATATCAAAAATGCACAGATAGTTATTTTGTTTTTCTTAAATGGAATTTGTAAATTAGTTTAAGAGACGTCACCAAAGAAGCCATGATTATTGGAATCTCATTTTGAAGGAGCTGTGCTACCCATAAATTTTCATCTAAATTAAAAGTGGTAACTCATTTCCTTTCAGTAAAAGAATCAAGCAAATACCCTGTAACTTTGCTGCATGTGCGTCTCCATGTATCAAAACGGGGTATCAAAGAAATTAATTAACAAAATAATTAGCAATCCTCATCAGAAAAATAGATAATACATAAAAAATTATAGATGATCAATAATGAATTCAATTTAGTTCAATTCAACTTTATTTATATAGCGCTATTTCACAACAACAAACATTTCATAGCACTTTCAACTATAGGGGGAACTCCCATACTTGCAGAAAGACTCCAGCAATCAGGGGACAGAGTCCTGACAGCCTGGCTACAGTGCTGAAAAGAAACCTGAGATTATTTTTGTTCTCTTCTATTAATGCAGAATAATAACTTGTTTTATCTTTTCTAAGACATTTTTTTATATATAAATTAAAAGATGATTTCTCCAAGCTAAATAGATTTCATCTAAATCAGTGGAGTGCCATTTTCTTTCTAAAGGAAAAAAAAATAATTACTGTCTGTCTTGGAACCTTTATTTATTGTAGGGCATGGATTGTAAATTATTCACAAAAAACTGCTACACTATATGACATTTTGAAAACTTCAAACGTTACACCAGCCTCCAACACAGAATTGACGGCTGAACATAAAGAGCTTATTGATGATTTGAAAAACATACTAACTGTAGTATGTGCATTAGCCTTGCTAAATTATGATAGGACTTTCATTTCATTTCATTTTCTGTGATGTCCAGGATAAACATATGACTGCAGTTATAACTCAAATACATGCTGGGCAATACAGACCACTTTCTTATTATTCATGGAGACTTGACTCTGTTGCTGCAGGATTCCCTGTCTGTGTACAGACAGTGGCTGCAGCGGCAGTAGCAGTTTCCTCTGTGCTTGATGTTGCCCTCTATCATCCTTTGGCTGCACACGTTCCCCACGCCGTGGAGGGGCTTTTGCAGCAGGACAAACATTCCATGTTGTCACCAGCTAGACCGTTGTCGTACACTATAACCTTGTTATCACAGCCACACATTAAGCTTGTCAGATGTGCTACTCTGAATCCTGCCACTATATTGCCCATATCAAATGTCGATCATGACTGTGTTCAACAGCCTTTTGTGTCAAATTTCACCCCTCTACCAAATTCTTTGTGGCTATTTACTGATGGCTCATCTTAAAAAAAAAAAAAAGCCTGATGGGTCAATATCCACTGCTTATGCTGTGACAACATTCTCTGAGGTCCTGATTGTGGAAAAAGTTCCACAACCTGCATCAGCTCAAATGGCTGAACTATTGGCATTGATTGCAGCACTTACATGGGTTACTAACATGAATGTAATTATCTGTACAGACAGTAAATATGCTTATAACGCATGTCACCTGCATACTGCTACCTGGAACCTGCGGGGGTTTGTCACCTCCACAGGAAAACCAGTAAAACATCAACAGCAATTATTGCAGCTACGTAATGTTTTGATGCTACCACGTTCTGTGGCAGTTATTCACTGCCCTGCCCACACTAATGGCACTGACTTATTTAGCTGCGGTAATCACTTGGCTGATAACGCTGCTCACTGTGCTGCTATGGGTCTTTTAAGAACCGTCTGTTTTATTAATAATGTTAATGTTGATATTTTAAAAGACTGTCAAAATAATATGGACCTTCCCCCTGATGATTTAGATATAGTATATTTTGCATGCCTGATGGGAAAATTGTTTTGCCATCAACATTATACAAATGACCACGTCATGTGTCAACAGGAGGGATCGTGCTGAGGATGTTGGAAAAGTACTTTTTCTGTCCTAACATTTTTTTTTTTTTGTTACTTATTTGTACCCGTAGGTAGACTTGGTTTGCAGTTTGGTGACAAGCCACCAGCTGCTGGTCGCTGCGTGCGCAAGCGCCCTAAACCTACATGTTTTTGGTATGCGGGAGGAAACCGGAGAAATCCCGGAGAAATCCCGGAGTAAACCCGCGCAACACGGGGAGAACATGCAAACTCCACACAGCTCACTGTTGGTCGGGGGCTGGGATCGAACCCACGATCTCATGATCCCCGCAGTCCCCCGGCCGAGGGTAAAACTGTGCTGTCACAGTGCTAAACCACTGCGCCACCGTGCAGCCCATTTTGAAAGAAGTAACAAAAATATGCCAAAAGTGCATCATTTGTTTACAAAATAATGCCCAAGGAGCAATGAGAACGAGACAAGGAAAATTTCCCATACCAAAAGAGCCTTTTAGTCAGTGGTGTATGGATTTAATTGAATTGGGTAAGCATGGGAAATTACAATATTGCCTGGTGTTGATTGACACCTTTACGAAGTGGACAGAAATTCATCCCACATCCACAGCAAATGCTGCATTTGTGTGTAAAACTCTATTGAATCATGTTTTTCCCAACTTTGGGGTTCCAGAACTGATTTATGCAGATAATGGAACTCATTTTACAGCCCAAACAGTTCAAGACTTAACCCAAGCTGAAAAAATGCTACTGTAAAACAAATGCTTGCAAAAGTCATGAAGGACACAGGAAAAGCATGGCCAGAAGCCTTAAAAATAGTGAAAATGACTATAAATACCATACCAGATGCAAAGACAGGATTGTCACCCTTTGAATGTGCATTCCACAGGCCATACTTATTGCCAGAAGTAAAGCCTTTGGTATCCTCTAATAAATATGGTGATTTAGCAAATCATTTAAAAAGGGCATGTGAAGTTAAGGAATACGCTGATACTGTCAGAACTCTCTCTGCTCCACAGGAAGGGCAGAATAACCCCTTGAAGCCTGGAGACTATGTTTTCATAAAGAACTACCATCGTCAGCACTGGGATTCAGTAAGGTGGCTTGGGCCATATCAGGTGCTGTTGACCACCCCCACTGCAGCACGTATTGCTGAACGACCATCTTGGATTCATCTTGCACATGTAAAGAGACTACGGGTGCCTGTAAGTGAACTAACTTGCTTCCCCGAGCAAGTCCAGCTACAAAGGGGATACACACCTCGGTGTGTGGGGTGATAGTAGCCCCCTCCATTTAGGGAGATTGTCTCAAACCTGGTGAAGATAGAGGCCAGTGGATATAGAAGCATGGCACCAAAAGTACTGATGATTCTGTGTTCCGTATTTTTCATGATAATGGGGTGGTGGACCCTTTTTGATTCAAGGCCAAGGAACCCACAAAGTACAGACAATGGACAATACGTGGATTACAGGCATAACCTGTGGTACCAGACAATGGTGATCTCGGTGAGAGGACTGGGAATCAATACCTCTTGTTACGTTTGCTCACTGCTTCCCACGCACACAAGACTGCAGTACCCATGATTCCCGTTCCACTGAGTGAAGAAGAAACAGCTGGAGTGACAATAGCTATGAATTCCCATCCTGGTCTGATTAATTCAAGTGACAATGTTATAAGTAGGTTAATGGGGAATTTATCAACAAGATATCTTAATAAATTGAATATTACATGTTACTGATGAATAAAGGCATCTCTAAAAATAAAAATGTAACAAGGGACTTCCGGTTATGGCGGCAACGTAGGAAGACGTGTTTCACACTGCTCTGCTTGTAAAACTAAAAATTCTACTAAAACTCTCTCAATTGGAACAAAAACCCATCCCAGTGTTTTGGCGTGGATATGGTAAAGACCAAGGTTGGAAAATTAGGTGGAGGAAAAGGCAACTCGACAAAACAATCCAAGCTAACGGACTTCCACGCTCAAGGCGAGGCAGGGAAAACGCCAGAGGCAATGGCGGAGGATGGAGCCAGCGGCGGAGCGGGAACTGCTGGGTAGGGGACAAGCGTAGTGCTCGCTACCATCACCTCCATGAGAACAGAGTTTCCGTCTAAATTTGATGGGATTATAGCAGCGATAGAAGGTATGAGGAAAGAAATAAACAACTGTTTGGAGCGAGTATCGCAGGCAGAGCTCCGAATATCAAGCGCTGAGGATGACGTCACCAGACTGCAAATTAAACTGCAAACAATGGAATTAAAATGGAAAGGTCTTTAAGATAACGTCCTAGACTTGGAATCCCACTCGCGACGGAATAATTTGAGGCTGGTGGGCCTCCCGGAGGGAGCGGAGGGACGGGACTCATGTTCCTTTTTGGAAAAGTGGATTCCAGAAGCGCTGAACAACGCGGGCCTGCAGTCATCGGTCGTTTTAGAGAGCGCTCACCGAATCGGCCCACCGAGAGTTAATAAGACACCACCGAGGACGCTGATTATGAAGTTCCTTAACTACAGAGACAAGATGACGTCACCAATGCTGCACAAGCTAAAGGGGAAATTAAATACCAGGATCAACAAGTGCGGTTCTACCCAGACTTCGCCACAGGAATACAACAATTAAGGAGGCAGTTCGACCCTGCCCGCAAAGAGCTGCGCAACCTAGGGATTCGTCACGGAGTGATTCATCCGGCAAGACTGCTGGTCACATATAAGGGGAGAACCCACACCTTCAAGACCCCTCAAGAGGCGCAGGAGCTCATCAAGCAAATCCAAAAGGAGACTGGCGGGAGCTAAGCATGAACATGACAAAGGTAGAACATTTAAGCATATGTACAGACATCTGATTGATCTGAAACATATAATAAGTCTACAAAATACAGACTGTATTTAAAAAAAAATAAAGCTATGATGTACAACGTTGCTATAAAACTTTGAAGTTATGCTGAAATAACTACAGAAGAGAGTTAATGTTATAAGAATAGTAGTAGTGTAAGGATGATTGAGAAGAGAAAGAGAGAGTGATTTGACTGATCCTCGCAGGTGTGGAACAGTCACTAGCTATAACGGGAGATGGAATTTTTTTGATTTTGGGGGGATCACCACAAACGTGGGGAAAGGGAATGAATGTTCTATCATCCATGTTTTTGCTTCTCTGTAAGAGTATGTTCATATTGCAAGGTAATCTCAAACTCTTTACTGATCATAGATCAAAGCGTTAATCTTAATTTAACTTCATGGAATTGCAGAGGTCTACAAAATCTTAAAAAACTTAAACAAGTTATGAATAAAATAAAAGACAGAGATTCAAAAATTGTATTTTTACAAGAAACTCATCTAATAGAGGAGGATGTAAAAAGAATTAGGAGAAGATGGCAAGGTAACGTGTTCACCTCATCATTTTCATCCTGAGCCAGGGGAGTTCTGACTCTCATACACAAAACAGTCCCATTTCAAGTGAAAAATGTAATTGGAGACAAATTTGGAAGATATCTAATCATCCAAGGATCTTTGTTATTAGAAAATATAAATCTGGTGAACTTATACGGCCCCAATATTGATGATCAAAACTTCTTTGTTAATTTATTTCTCACTTTATCATCACTTACAGGGCAACATATAATAGCAGGGGATTTTAATTGTACATTGAATCCCAGTATAGATAGATCAGCAGGACTGGACTGTACGCACAATGGATGCAGGATGACCATTAATCATTTTATGAAAGAATTGAGATTGCTAGATATATGGAGAGAAATGAAACCACAAGTCAAAGCCTATTCTTGTTATTCTAATACCTATAAGACATTCTCACGTATTGACTTTTTGATCTCTACAGAATTAACCCCTTGCACTCCGGTCAATTTCCCTAAAAACGCCAAAAAATAATGTGCCCAAAGTAAATCGAAAGCTGTTCTTCAACCCTTTGCAGCATCTTCATGGGGTTGGTCTAATTTAAAAGAAAACACAAAACAGTCATAATCTCTCTAAGTGCTCCGGCCACTGAGTTACAGTCATCTAAACATAGTGAACTTGAAGAAAATAAATTTGGCCTGGGTGTTTTTTTTTATACAAATGCTTGCAAATAACACACAGCTTCAGATCCAGGCTGGAAAATGCAACAGAAATGTAGAACCAAGTGTTATCCAGCTGAGGTCCAAATTTTGTAACAATACCACAAAAAATGAATATATTACACAGTTTTGTTCTCAGGCTGTTCCCAGGTGTTTTGGAACTGTGCCAAATTGTGCCAAATGGCACAGTTTGGAAAAACGTCTGTAACTTTTGAATGATTCAATGTAGAAGCTTCATTTTGGGCTCTAATGAAAGGTCACATTCAGGGCTGTGTCTGTATGTGTGTGTGGGGGGGTTGCCCCCCCCCCGCTACAGAGGACAGAGATCGGCCCTCGCTACATGATGGATTACACTCGGATGTGGCATGTTTCCACAGCAGCGCAGTCACCGCGGCGTCCCCCCCCTTGCTACTGTGTGTGGGGGGGGGGGTTGTCCCCCCCCCTTCCCTCGCTACAGAGGACGGAGATCGGCCATCGCTACATGACGGATTACACTCGGATGTGGCATGTTTCCACAGCAGCGCAGTCACCGCAGCCCCCCCCCCTTCCCACTACAGGATAGCAGCGGCCGGGGGGGGGGGGGGGTCACGGTCCGGAGGCGTGCGCCGCACAGTTGTAATTTACCGATCGGTCAAAAGTCATTTTTGATTACAATTTTCAGGGATAAAAAATAATTTGGCTTATAACACCTTACCTCTTCACAGCCACATTGTCCTGGCGAACTTCTCTTCCTCACTGTCAGACGAATGCGACGCTGGTCCGCTCGTGGTTCTGGTCTTGCAACCCGATCAAAACATAATTCCATTATTGCGGTTTTGTGCTTCCATGATTGTGGTTTTTGGCGAATGATTTTTCAAAACAAATAACAGTAGTAGTTAAAAAAAGACTGGCGAAGGTGTGTGTGTCACTCAGCCTTCGTCGTCAGCCTCCGTCGGTCTATGACCATAGAAGAAATCATAACGTCTACTCTGCTGGAACCAAAACAAAATAAGCACCGCCTGTGGCCGAACATGCCGATCCGCGAATGGCACTCCCTGTCACACAGGTTGCATTTGTGGATGGTCTCCATGCTGCTGTGTCTGTGGGGTTCTTCCTGCGTCCTTTTTTGATCCGCTGCAGCAGCCAGTCTTCACCCAGCCTTAAAAAAAACAGCTCGCGAACTTCTCTGCTTCAATTGGCTCACTGCATTCACAGCGTTGTGAGGCGGGTCCTCCTAGCTAGGTTTTCATTCATTGGTTCTTCAAGGTTTCAGAAACCCAATTCAAGGCTCTTATTAGTCGAATGAGAGGTCAATCAGATGAACTAATCTGTTCGCGGCTGTGTCTGCAGCTTTTATTTTCAGTGCGTGCTTGGATGCCATCACCACCTGCATCACCACCATCAGGATCTCCATCATGCATCCGAGAGCGCATGAGGGCGCTCTCGTGCACTCTAGGACACAGAGACTTGCCCATCCGCGGTACAACGGAGCGTAAGAGGTTAAGGTCCAAGATTCAAAACTGTTTCTATGATAACATTGTGATCTCTGATCATGCACCCTGCTGTCTAGTATATGTAGATGAGAAATTGACAAAGGATCCAGGTAGGTAGCATTTTCAGCATAAATGGCTTCAGGATGAGGAATTTGTTAAGTACATAGAAAAACAGATAGATGAGTTCTTTGATATTAATATTACACAAACAACGGCATGCCGAAAGTGGGAGGCTTTCAAAGCTTTTATTAGGGGGCATATTATTAGTTATACAGGTTCAAAATCTAAGAAGACCCGAGAGGAGAGAGTCCAATTGGAACATAAAATAAAAATTCTTCAAGAAAAAGTGTATGCAGGAAGTAACCCACAGTTAGAGAATGAATTACTGGTTCTGAGAGCTGAATATGACAAAAAAAAAAATCAGCAAATAGAGCTGCCTCGAGTCTTCCAAGATTGAAGCAAACTTTTTATGAACAAGGTGAAAAATCAGGAAAATTATTGGCATGGCAGATTAAACAATTAGAATTTAAAACACCAGTATTATTACCAGTTACCAGTTACAATTACCAGTATTATAAGTAACGGACAGGTAGTTATAGATCCTTTAGAAATTCAATTCAATTCAATTCAATTCAACTTTATTTATATAGCGCCATTTCACAACAACAGTCATCTCATAGCACTATCAACTGTAGGGAGGACCCCCACAGTTGCAGAAAGACCCCAGCAATCAGGCGATCCCCTGTGAGCAAGCACTTGGCGACGGTGGAGAGGAAAAACTCCCTTTTAACAGGAAGAAACCTCCAGCAGAACCAGGCTCAGGGAGGGGCAGTCATCTGCTGCGACTGGCTGGGGGGTGAGGGGATAGAGAAGAAGAAAAGAACAGACATGTAGAGAGCAAACAGCACGATGGGGACTCAATCTATGGGAGAGAACAAACAAATGTTAATGACCAGCAAAAAAAAAATATTTCATAGAGAGTGAGGAAAGGAGTGAGGCCCAGTGCATTACTGGAGGTCCCCCGGCTGACTAAACCTATTAGCAGCATAACTAAGGGAGGGTTCAGAAAACACATGATCCCTCCCTAATTGTAGGCTATATCAAAAAGGTAGGTTTTAGCCCTATTCTTAAAAACAGAGATCGAGTCTGACTCCCGAATCCAGATTGGCAGCTGATTCCACAGGAGAGGAGCTTGATAACTGAAGGCTCTGCCTCCCATTGTACTTTTGGAGATTCTAGGTATTACAAGTAAACCTGCATTTTGGGAGCGTAGTGCTCTGTTAGGATGATACGGTAGTATCAGATCTTTTAAATAAAAAGGAGCCTGATTGTTTAGAGCTTTGTAAGTAAGAAGAAGGATTTTAAACTTAATTCTAAACTCTATGGGAAGCCAATGAAGGGAGGCCAGAACCGGAGAGATATGATCTCTCTTTCTAGTACCTGTTAAAACTCTTGCTGCAGCATTTTGGATCAGCTGAAGACTTTTTAAAGATGTTTTAGGACAACCTGATAATAAAGAATTACAATAATCTAATCTCGAGCTAACAAAAGCGTGGATCAGCTTCTCAGCATCACTCTGAGACAAGATGCTCCTAATCTTGGCAATATTACGCAAATGATAGAAGGCAGTCTTAGAAACAAATTTAATATGTGAATTGAAGGACAAATCCTGATCAAAAATAACTCCAAGGTTCCTCACAGAGCTATTAAGAGAAAGAGTAACTGCATCCAAACTGAAAGTTTGATTTGGAAAGGAATTTCTAAGGTTTTTTGGACCAACAAGAATGACTTCAGTCTTATCTGAATTTAATAGCAGGAAATTACAAGTCATCCAAACTTTGATTTCCTTAAGACAGGCTTCTAACTTGGCTAATTGATTAGTATCATCTGGCTTCATTGACAGGTATAATTGTGTGTCATCTGCATAACAGTGAAAATGTATACAGTGCTTTCTAATAATGTTGCCTAACGGAAGCATATATAAACTAAAAAGAGTAGGGCCAAGCACAGATCCCTGTGGAACTCCATGACTAAGCTTTGAGCTGAGAGAAAACTCATCATTTACATGAACAAACTGGAACCTATCAGATAAATAAGATCTAAACCACTGCAACGAAGTTCCATTAAGTCCAACATAGTGTTCTAATCTATCAAGTAGAATATTATGATCAATAGTATCAAAAGCTGCACTAAGATCTAAAAGGACAAGTACAGAAACTAAACTAACACACTAAGGCACTAAATTAATAGTGCCTTTAGAGATTATTATGAAAAACTATATGATACAAAAAATGAAACTAACTTAACAAAACTAAATGGGTTTTGGGGTGGATTATCTATACCAGGTATTCCAAATGAAAACAGGGAGATACTGGAGTCTAAAATTAGTCAAGAAGAAGTTGGGCAAGCCATTGATAATATGAAATCAGGAAAAAGAGCAGGACCAGATGGTCTTCCAGTCGACCTCTATAAAAAGTTTAAGAATAAATTAATAAAACCACTTTTGGAAATGGTTTTAGAAGCATTTCAAAATGGTAATTTACCACCATACATGAATAATGCCTTAATTATTATACTGTTGCCAAAACCAGGTAAACCCCCTAATAAATGTGAAAACATGAGACCAATAAGCCTATTAAATGCTGATCTTAAAATAATCTGTAAAATTTTAGCAAAACGACTACAAGAAATATTACCAAATATTATTAACCGAGATCAGAATGGCTTTATAATGGGAAGACAAGGCTTCCATAATGTAAGAAGACTATTTAACCTGTTGCACTTCGGTGTACCGCGGGCGGACACGTCTCTGCGTCCTAGAGCGCTCGAGGGCGCACGAGGGCGCTGCGTCCTAGAGTGCACTGAAAAAAAAGCTGCATTTCTGTTCTTCCACTACAGACACAGCCGCGAACAGAAAGCCAAAGGAGTGCTTTGATTGGTTTAGATGTGATTGACCTCTCATTCGACTAATAAGAGCCTTGAATTGGGTTTCTGAAACCTTGAAGAACCAATGAATGAAAACCTAGCAAGAAGGACCCGCCTACCAATGGCTGCGAATACAGCCAGCCAATTGAAGCACAGAAGTTTGAAAGCTGTTTTGTGTAAGGCTGGGTGACACACAGGCGTTCTCCAGTCTTTTTTCTAACTACTGTTCTTATTTGTTTTGAAAAATTGTTCGCCAAAACCGCAATCATGGAAGCGCAAAACCGCAATAATGGAATTACGGTTTGACCGGGTCGCGTGACCAGAACCACGAGTCCGTAATAAGCGGACCAGCGTCATGTTCATCTGACAATGAGGAAGAGAAGTTTGCCAGTGACAATGCTGTTGTGGACAGGTAAGTGTTCTAAGCTAAATTATTCTTTATCCCTGAAAATTGTAATCCAAATGACTTTTGACCGATCAGTAAATTACAACTGTGCGTTATCGCAACATGACGGACCCGGACCACTCCGGTCCGGGTCCGTCATGTTGCAAACGCCCCCCCCCCCCGCTACTCTTCTGTAGCAGATTGCAGATATATTGCAGATATTTTAGTGCAACTGTGCGTAGTAGACTGCGGCGCACCGTCACCGCTTTCCGTCATGTAGCGATGGGCGATGTCCATCCTCTGTAGCGGGGGTGGGTGGTGGGAGTTGTTATCTTCTACATTACAGATATTCTAGTATAATTTTTAGTGCACTGTAGGTTATTTTTTCTTGTAAAAAAAAAAAAAAGCCACACATTTTTTTACGTGGCATGCTTCTTTGTGTGTGGGGGCTTGTTCGTTCATTCATTCATTCATTCATTCATTCATGAATAAACAACCCCCCACACACACACACAAAGACACAGCCCTTCACCTTTCATTAGAGCCCAAGATGAAGCTTCTATATTGAATCATTCAAAAGTTACAGACGTTTTTCCAAACTGTGCCATTTGGCACAATTTGGCACAGTTCAAAAACGCCTGGGAACAACCTAAGAAAAAAGTTGTGTAATATATTCATTTTTTGTGGTATTGTTACAAAATTTGGACCTCAGCTGCATAACACTTGGTTCTACATTTCTGTTGCATTTTCCAACCAGTATCTGAAGCTGTGTGTTATTTGCAAGCATTTGTATCCAAAAAAACACCCAGGCCAAATTTATTTTCTTCAAGTTCACTATGTTTAGATGACTGTTACTCAGTGGCCCGAGCACTTAGAAAGATTATGACTGTTTTGCCAAAAAATTCAAAGTGTTTTCTTTTAAATGAGACCAACCCCATGAAGATGCTGCAAAGGGTTGAAGAACAGCTTTTGATTTACTTTGGGTACCTTATTTTTTGGCATTTTTAGGGAAATTGACCAGAGTGCAAGGGGTTAATATTATTTATTCCAATAAAGAAGCACCGGATACAGCTCTCCTATCATTGGACGCCAAAAAGGCCTTTGATAGGGTCGAATGGCCCTATCTTTTTGAAGTCCTACAAAGGTTTGGACTTGGAAATAATTTCATAAAATGGGTCCAGATAATATACAATAATGCTACAGCAGAAATCCTAACAAACAGCAATATCTCAAAATCAATAAAAATCAATAGAGGATGTCAACAAGGCTGTCCACTTTCACCTTTGCTGTTTACTATGGCAATTGAACCTTTAGCAATGGCAGTACGTTTACATCCACAAATATATGGAATTAAAGTAGGACTAACAGAACATAAAATCTCCCTGTATGCTGATGACATAATTTTGTTTATGTCGAATTTTAAAAAATCAATTCCGACCTTGTTAAATTTAATAAAGAACTTTGGGGAAATACCAGGATATAAAATAAATAAAACAAAATCTCCAATATTAATGCTAAATGAGACCCAGAGAAATCATCCAGCTCCTGTGGTAAATCAATTCAATGTTGTAAATCAGTTTAAATATTTAGAAATTCAAATTTTGCCTAAGCTAGAATCAGTCGCCAGTGCCAATTATGAAGCCTTAATGACAGATATTAATGAGTTACTTCAGAGATGGATGTCACTACCAATGTCGATGATTGGGAGAATTAATATACTTAAAAGTAATATCTTACCAAAAATACTTTATTTCAAAACATTCCTTTACCACCACCTTCAGATCTATTCTCAAGAATTAAAAAAAAGTTAGTGGAATTTATATGGAACAATAGGAAGGCTAGATTACGTTTGTCCTTACTATACTTACCATTTGATCGTGGAGGTCTGAAATGTCCAAACTTTATGTTGTATTACTGGTCAGCACAACTGAGGTCTATGACGCATTATTTTTCATCAAATGATCTCCCTCACTGGACTGAAATGGAATCATACAATTTACCTTTACCTCTTTCCTTATTCATATACTCAGACTCAGCTAAAAAACTACAGAAGCAAGTTAAAAATCCAATTGTAAAGCACATGATCAAAATATGGTGTGAAACCAAAAAATATTTAAAAGAACCACACTTAGTGTCACAATTTAACCCAATATGGGGTAATCAATATTTTACACCAGGGAGAGCGGATGCTGTATTTAAAGTATGGAATTTAAAAGGGATTCAAAAGATTCAAGACTTATATTTGTCACACTCAGATAACATAATGTCTTTTGAAGAACTGAGGATTAAATTCAATCTTAATAAAACACATTTTTTTAAATATCTTCAGCTTAGAAATTTTTTTGGATCAAATCAAAATAATGCTCTCACTCGACCTACTTATTCCTCTTTGGAAAAAATTTTGACGAAAGATAGTAAGAGAAAGGGTATTATTTCAGAGTTTTATAACTCATTGACACTATTCTCATGTGAAAACTCACAGAAAAGACTTTATTATTGGAAAGAAGACCTGCAAATTGAAATTTCAGAGGAACAATGGGAAATGGCTTGTGCAGGAGCTCAAACCAAATCAATAAATGTACGTCTTAAACTGATACATTTTAAATGGTTAATGCGGTTGTATGTTACACCAGTGGAATTAAATAGATAAAAAAAAAAACATACCAGATACATGCACAAAATGTATGGAAAGAAAAGGAACCGTATTTCACTGTTTATGGGAATGTAGAAAAATCAGAATGTTTTGGGAAGAGGTGAGGGTAACAATTGAAAAAATAATTTCAAAACAATTCACATTTAACACTAAACTGTTTTTGTTGGGTCTGTATCCAGAAAAACATAACTTTAACCCCTTGCACTCCAGTCAATTTCCCTAAAAACGCCAAAAAATAATGTGCCCAAAGTAAATCAAAAGCTGTTCTTCAACCCTTTGCAGTATCTTCATGGGGTTGGTCTCATTTAAAAGAAAACACTTTGAATTTTTTGGCAAAAAAAACATGATCTCTCTAAGTGCTCCGGCCACTGAGTTACAGTCATCTAAACATAGTGAACTTGAAGAAAATAAATTTGGCCTGTGTGTTTTTTGGATACAAATGCTTGCAAATAACACACAACTTCAGATCCGGGCTGGAAAATGCAACAGAAATGTAGAACCAAATGTTATCCAGCTGAGGTCCAAATTTTGTAACAATACCACAAAAAATGAATATATTACACAGCTTTGTTCTCAGGCTGTTCCCAGGCGTTATGGAACTGTGCCAAACTGTGCCAAATGGCACAGTTTGGAAAAACGTCTGTAACTTTTGAATGATTCAATGTAGAAGCTTCATTTTGGGCTCTAATGAAAGGTCACATTCAGGGCTGTGTCTGTGTGTGTGTGGGGGGGGGGGTTGTCCCCCCGCCGCTACAGAGGACGGAGCTCGGCCCTCACTACATGACAGATTACACTCGGATGTGGCATGTTTCCACAGCAACGCTGTCACCGCGGCTCCCCCCCACCCCCCGCTACAGAATCGTAGCGGCGGTGGTGGGGGGGGGGCGTTCACGGTCCTGAGGCGGCGAAGAACCGTGTAACGCGGCGCATGCACTTCAGACATCGTGCACCGCACAGTTGTAATTTACCGATCGGTCAAAAGTCATTTTTGATTACAATTTTCAGGGATAAAAAATAATTTGGCTTATAACACCTTACCTCTTCACAGCCACATTGTCCTGGTCAACTTCTCTTCCTCATTGTCAGACGAACGCGACGCTGGTCCGCTCGTGGTTCTGGTCTCGCGACCCGGTCAAAACATAATTCCATTATTGCGGTTTTGTGCTTCCATGATTGCAGTTTTTGGCGAATAATTTTTCAAAACAAATAACAGTAGTAATTAAAAAAAGACTGGCGAAGGCGTGTGTGTCACTCAGCCTTCGTCGTCAGCCTCCGTCGGTCTATGATGACCATGGAAGAAATCATAACGTCTACTCTGCTGGAACCAAAACAACAGCGTTGGGAGGCGGGTCCTTCTGGCTAGGTTTTCATTCATTGGGTCTTCATGGTTTCAGAAACCCAATTCAAGGCTCTTATTAGTCGAATGACAGGTCAATCAGATGAACTAATCTGTTCGCGGCTGTGTCTGCAGCTTTTATTTTCAGTGCACGCTTGGACGCCACACCACCTACATCACCACCATCAGGATCATGCGTCCGAGTCATGCATCCGGCATTGTGCGCTCTCGTGCGCCCTAGGACGCAGAGACTTGCCCGTCTGCGGTACAACGGAGTGCAAGAGGTTAATAAGAGCGAAAGAGCATTCATAGACCTCGGTTTGCTTAATGCCAAAAAATGTATTGCACTACTGTGGAAAAAGACTCATAGACCAGGTGTGACTCAGTGGACAGATGTTAACGAACCTTCCACCAGAAAGAATAACATATATACTGAAATTAAAGAAAAATGTGTTTGAGAATATATGGAGCCCTTTCATTGATTATGTAAAGAAATTAAACATAACTTCTGAAGAAGAAGGTGAATGATATGTGTGGACCTTGCAAATTCCAAACTGGTGAATGTATATTATGTATTCTTATGTAATAGATTACCTAGACTAAACAGAGGAGCATTGTTGTTGACTTGCTTTTGTTAATGGTTGTTGTTGTTTTTAGTACATTTTTTTTTGTTGTTGTTAGTGTTTTTTTTAATTTTTAAATTACTTTAGTTTTAGTGTCTGTTTGTGCCATGTTTGTAAAAAAAGGTTCAATAAAAAATATCGTGGAAAAAAATGTAACAAGGGTTTAAAAATGATAAAAACAGGAGGGAAATGATGGAGATTTTGTATATTTCTGTATATAAGTTTTATCATTTTTATACAATCAAGTGTATGCCATATGCTCATCTATGTATATTGTGTTAAGAAATTGTTGGGAAATTACACATACATATTATCATTTCTATATGACATAAGTTTGAGTGTGTACACTGTTTCCTTTTTGTACTTAGATAATGAGAAGATTACTGAGTGTTGTTTAGGTGCAGATTAAAATGTGCTTAGTGTGAGAGAATGAAGCTGTCTCATGGGATGAAACTGTGTACGTGACTAAAAAACTAAGGATAAGGAAAAGTTAACCTTGTATAAAGTACTTTGTCTGTGATTAATTGCAGTTAAGACCTTATGTGATGTACTTTTGCAAGGTCACTGTGTTCTTCCTCTTGGGTGATGTTAGCATATTTCTGTCATGACTGTGTGGATGCAGAAAGGGAGTACTTAGCAGATGTTCTATCAAGAGTGTATAAATATGCCGAAGCACTGAAAATGCCTCAGTGCATGGCTGAATGTTATCATCATTGCCTTGTGCTCCTTGCTGCAAGTAAAAACCGAAAAAGAATATTCTGTGTCTTGAATCTTTATTGAGGTAACGAACTAAAATACACTCTTTTTAAGGTTTCAGATTCTTGACAAAGCATCTCCTCCTGTGCCATTCAGTCTGAGTGAAGAATGTATTGTCTCAGTCCCCTACACCATCATTTTTGTCATGCCGGTCCATAGAAGAACCATACAGTATCAATGCAATTTTTAATACAAACACTTACTGTAGTATGATTCGGCTGGATGAAATTGCCCCTCAGTGACCATAGATGACAGTGGTGGCTCTATCAAGGTCCAGAAGTGTATAAGATGTTCATAGGATGCAAACCTTCCAAAAAAGGAACCCATTGTTAAAGTTTTCACTTCCAATACAGTAAGCCATAAACTAAGAAAACACAAAAAGATAATGTAATGTAGGGAGGGGACTCACGTGCTCATGTGAGTCCCTTCGCTTGTTTTCTCTTCCTTTTAAGATAAGCCTTTATTAGTCCCACAATGGGGACTTTACCCGATGGGGACTTTACCCGAAGCGTTTGCTAAGCTAACGCTAGTCATAGCACCTAACACCGACACGAAGCGACTCTGTCCCCAGTGACTGGGGCTCGCCGGAGGAACTAACCGAGGCAACAGTTGGACGGGAGCCGGATCGGAGTTCGGGTGCAGCGGTGGTGGGAGACGGGGACCAGTGGAGGACCACCAGGGCCCCAGCCAGACAAGAGCCTGAGGTGGAGCCCAGTTACAGAGGCGGAGCTCAGCGGAGGATCTACTGAGGAAGACGGCGGTAGGTGGCGGGGCTCAGCGGAGGAACTACCGGGACCCCAGCTGGACAGGAGCAGGATCGGAGCTCAACTACAGCGGCAGTGGGTGGCGGGACTCGGTGGAGGAGCAACCGGTACCCCGGCTGGACAGGAGCTCAATTGCAACGGGACTAGCAGCGGATTGGGCTAGCTGAGGCCCAGCTGGATTCGGGGTCGGTCGGATCGGATACTGGCGACACCAGCAGAGATTGTTTTACTATCAACAGGTCAGTAAAAATGCCACCAAAGAAGGAGGAAATGGAAGAGATCAAAAAATCTCTGAACTTCTTGTCAGAAGAACTGACCAAAGTGGCTAGTCAGCAGGCTAAAATAATAGGGCTAGTTGAAGAAGTCTGTGAATTTAAAATTAACAATTAAAGAAAAAGACAAAAAAATTGCGGACTTGGAGCGACGCGTTGAGGATCTTGAACAATGTTCTCGCATGGATGATCTAATTATAAGTGGACTAGACATTAAATACCAATCATATGCTCATGATACAGCAGGATTGAGAGGTGAGGATGCTCCAGCAAGTGAATTAGTCTCCCTAGAAAACCAGGTGCTTCAGTTCCTTGATAGTAGAAATATAAAGGTCGAAGCAAATGCAATTTCAGCCTGTCATGCTTTATCCAGAAAGGATAATAAAACAAAGAAATCAATTGTGATGCGCTTTGTGAACAGAAGGGTAAAGAATGACATACTGAGGCAGGCCAGAAAGCTACGGGGAACAGAAGTTTACCTAAATGAACATCTAACAAAAACTAATGCTGAAATAGCACGGCAAGCATGGATGCTGAAAAGACAAAATAAGATACAGGCAACATGGACAAGAAATTGTAGAGTTTGGATCAAACTAAATGGAACACCTGAGGAAGCAAAGAGTATAATAATCAGAGAGATCACTGACGAGACTATGATAATCCATATCCACACACACGGCAAGAATAGTTCTTCTGTGACACCATGTCAATGTACTTAAAAAAACAAAAACTAAAAACAAACAAAACTTATGACTGACTTGAGTAGACATCAATTATCCCCAGTTGGAGGAAGTCATTTGACACAGAGTGAGGAAATTCAAACTCTGAAAATATGCCATTATGCTGAACATAAACTACAAGAAATGGAGAATGATATTGATCCTGATAACCACTTTTTCAATAATATTCATAATCATTTTGAATATTACACTGAAAAGCAATTCAAAAGTCAAGTACAACTAGATGGTAAACTATCACTAATACGCTTCAACAGCGGAAGTCTTAACAAAAACTTTCCACAGATTCAGGACTATTTAAAACAGCAGAACAGAAAATTTACAGCTATCGCAGTCTCTGAAACTTGGCTTAATGAAGAGCAGGCTCCCCTGATGGCAATAGAGGGATATCAGATGTTTCATATTAACAGATCTCAAAAAAAGGGTGGTGGTGTTGCACTGTATATTGATGACCTGTATAGGTGTAAGCTTGTAAATGGAATGTTCTTTGCACTACCAGGGATTTTGGAATGTATTACTGTTGAGATTGACCAAGATAAAACAAAAAATTCAATTCAACTTTATTTATATAGCGCCATTTCACAACAACAGTCATCTCATAGCACTATCAACTGTAGGGAGGACCCCCACAGTTGCAGAAAGACCCCAGCAATCAGGCGATCCCCTGTGAGCAAGCACTTGGCGACGGTGGAGAGGAAAAACTCCCTTTTAACAGGAAGAAACCTCCAGCAGAACCAGGCTCAGGGAGGGGCAGTCATCTGCTGCGACTGGCTGGGGGGTGAGGGGACAGAGAAGAAGAAAAGAACAGACATGTAGAGAGCAAACAGCACGATGGGGACTCAATCTATGGGAGAGAACAAACAAATGTTAATGACCAGCAAAAAAAAAATATTTCATAGAGAGTGAGGAAAGGAGTGAGGCCCAGTGCATTACTGGAGGTCCCCCGGCTGACTAAACCTATAAGCAGCATTACTAAGGGAGGGTTCAGAAACACATGATCCCTCCCTAATTGTAGGCTATATCAAAAAGGTAGGTTTTAGCCCTATTCTTAAAAACAGAGATCGAGTCTGACTCCCGAATCCAGATTGGCAGCTGATTCCACAGGAGAGGAGCTTGATAACTGAAGGCTCTGCCTCCCATTGTACTTTTGGAGATTCTAGGTATTACAAGTAAACCTGCATTTTGGGAGCGTAGTGCTCTGTTAGGATGATACGGTAGTATCAGATCTTTTAAATAAAAAGGAGCCTGATTGTTTAGAGCTTTGTAAGTAAGAAGAAGGATTTTAAACTTAATTCTAAACTCTATGGGAAGCCAATGAAGGGAGGCCAGAACCGGAGAGATATGATCTCTCTTTCTAGTACCTGTTAAAACTCTTGCTGCAGCATTTTGGATCAGCTGAAGACTTTTTAAAGATGTTTTAGGACAGCCTGATAATAAAGAATTACAATAATCTAATCTCGAGCTAACAAAAGCGTGGATCAGCTTCTCAGCATCACTCTGAGACAAGATGCTCCTAATCTTGGCAATATTACGCAAATGATAGAAGGCAGTCTTAGAAACAAATTTAATATGTGAATTGAAGGACAAATCCTGATCAAAAATAACTCCAAGGTTCCTCACAGAGCTATTAAGAGAAAGAGTAACTGCATCCAAACTGAAAGTTTGATTTGGAAAGGAATTTCTAAGGTTTTTTGGACCAACAAGAATGACTTCAGTCTTATCTGAATTTAATAGCAGGAAATTACAAGTCATCCAAACTTTGATTTCCTTAAGACAGGCTTCTAACTTGGCTAATTGATTAGTATCATCTGGCTTCATTGACAGGTATAATTGTGTGTCATCTGCATAACAGTGAAAATGTATACAGTGCTTTCTAATAATGTTGCCTAACGGAAGCATATATAAACTAAAAAGAGTAGGGCCAAGCACAGATCCCTGTGGAACTCCATGACTAAGCTTTGAGCTGAGAGAAAACTCATCATTTACATGAACAAACTGGAACCTATCAGATAAATAAGATCTAAACCACTGCAACGAAGTTCCATTAAGTCCAACATAGTGTTCTAATCTATCAAGTAGAATATTATGATCAATAGTATCAAAAGCTGCACTAAGATCTAAAAGGACAAGTACAGAAACTAGTCCATTATCAGATGCAATGAGGAGGTCGTTAGTGACCTTCGCTAAGGCTGTTTCAGTGCTATGATGGATTCTAAACCCAGATTGAAACTCCTCAAATAAACCATTTCCCTGCAGGTGGTCAAATAATTGCGTAGCAACAACTCTTTCTGAGATTTTTGAAATGAAAGGGAGATTAGAGATTGGTCTATAGTTAGCTAAAGCTCCTGGATCTAGCGTTGGCTTTTTGAGTAAGGGTTTAATTACAGCCATTTTAAAAGCCTGCGGTACATGGCCTAAAGTTAATGAAGAATTGATTATATGAAGAATAAAGCTACCAATAAGTGGGAAGACTTCTTTAAATAACCTGGTAGGAATAGGGTCTAAAAGACAAGTTGAAGGTTTGGATGAGGAAACTATTTTGTCTAACTCACAAAGGTCGATTGGAGTAAACTCATCAAGACAGACATCAATAGAAGGAGTTGTAGTAGTTACAGTATTTAAGTTAACTGTGGGAAGAATCTGATTGATTTTAATCTCTGATGTATGAAATTTTATTATTGAAAAAGTTCATAAAGTCCTGACTAGTAAGCTCTAAGGGGATGCTAGGATTGACAGAGTCCTGACTCTTTGTCAACCTGGCTACAGTACTGAAAAGAAACCTGGGATTATTCTTGTTCTCTTCTATTAATGCAGATTAATAACTCGTTCTAGCTTTTCTAAGAGATTTTTTGTAAATTAAAAGATGATTTCTCCAAGCTAAATATATTTCATCTAAATTAGTAGAGCGCCATTTTCTTTCTAATTGACGAGTCTTCTGTTTTAAGCTACGAGTTTCTGTGTTGAACCAAGGAGTTAAAAATCTCTGATTAGACTTTTTCTTTTTTAAGGGGGCCACCAAGTCTAGAGCCTGATGCAGAGAAGCTGAAACACTATCCACCATGTTATCAATTACAGAAGGAGCAAGCTGTCTATAGCTTATTTCCGTTGTGTTGACACATGGCATAGAGGAAACAATCTGCATAAATTTGGAAACAGCATCATCTGAGAGGCATCTACTGTGATAATATTTTTCTTTAGGAGCCAAATAGTCAGAAATAGTAAAATCAAAGGTTAACAGACAATGGTCTGACAGTACAGGGTTATGAGGAGACACTACAAGATTTTCTATTTCTATGCCATATGTCAGAACAAGGTCCAATGTATGGTGGAGGTAATGAGTAGAATTTCCTACTTTCTGAGAAAACCCAATCAAGTCTAATATTGAATTAAAAGCCACATTAAGGCAGTCACTATCTACATCCACATGTATATTAAAGTCCCCTACTATAATTATTCTATCAGATTTCAGCACTAAATCAGCTAAGAAATCAGGAAATTCGGATAAAAATTCTAAATAGGTTGATGGTGGACGATAAACTATGGCAAATAAAATTGGGTTTAACCTGGAATTGCTAAAGTGCCCAACACTGAGGACCAGGCCCTCAAAGGAATTATAACATGTTTTTTGCTTTACATTAACTAGTAATTTGGAATGGTAAATTGATGCTACTCCTCCTCCACGACCAGAACTTCTGGGATTTTGACAGTTTAAATAACCAGAGGGAGTTGATTCATTTAAACCAACATAATCCTCTTGTCCTAACCAAGTCTCTGTAAGGGAAATTAAATCAATCTGATGATCAATTAACAGATCATGGACTAACAGAGACTTGGGAGTTAGAGACCTAATATTTAATAAACCACATTTAATTTTTAAATTATGAGGAGGAACAGAGGCCAAATCATTCAATTTAGAGGCTTTATGTTTAATTTGAGTTTTACCAATATTTTGCTTTATCACTTTGGGATGCTTATACATTATATTTTTATTTACTTTGGAGGGAGCAGACAACGATTCTCTGATGGGGAAGACAGGGGCTAAGCTGAGGGGTGGCGGATGAAGAGGAGCTGCAGAGAGGCGTGTAAGACTGCGACTCTGCTTCCTGGTCCCAACTCTGAGTAGTCACGGTTTTGGAAATTTGGATAAAAAAGATGCCATATTGTTAGATAAATGAGAAGCACCATCCAAAGTGGGATGAATGCTGTCTCGTCTCATAAGACCAGGTTTTCCCCAAAAAGAGCTCCAATTGTCAATGTAGCCCACGTCATTTTTAGGACACCACACAGACAGCCAGCGGTTCAAGGATGACGAGCGACTAAACATGTCATCACTGGTCAGATTGGGGAGGGGCCCAGAGAATACTACAGTGGCAGACATCGTTTTTGCAAACTCACACACCGATTCTATATTAAGTTTCGTGACTTCCGACTGCCGGAGACGGATGTCATTAATGCCGGCGTGAATAACAATTGTGGAATATTTACAGTTACTTTTAGCCAGCATTTTCAAATTTGACTCGATGTCGCCTGCTCTGGCCCCAGGAATGCATGTGACTATGGCCGATGGAGTCTCTAGGTTCACGTTTCTGACTACAGAGTCGCCAATGATCAGAGTTTTTTCCTCAGCGGGTGTGTCGCTGAGCGGGGAAAAACGATTAGAAACGTGAACAGGTTGGTGGTGAACCGGGGCTTTGCGACTAGGCTTCCTTCTCACCGTCACCCACCCAGTCTCCTCGCTGCAGAGGAGAGCCGGGGAACCGCTGACAGTGGGACCTACGCTAGCTAGCTCCGCTGCAGCTAATGGGCGTCCGTCGAGATTAACTGGCGCAGACGGTGTTTCAATGCAGCGGAGCCGGGATTCCAAATCAGACAACCTCGCCTCGAGCGCCTCAAAAAGACAACATTTATTACATTTACCGTTATCACTAAAAGAGGCAGAGGTGTAGCTAAACATCTGACAGAGAGAGCACACCAGAGGAGAGGAAAGAGAGGTAGTAGCCATAACTAGTGGCTCGAGAGCTGGAGAGCAAACCACACAGGCAGACAGCAAAACAGGAAGTGACGATACGTTACCACAAGGAAGTGACGAAGTGACGAAAATCCAATTATAAGTTGTATATATAGAACACCGGGAACTTGCATTGAGACATTCAGAGATAAATTAGTCGAGCTGTACAATAATATTACTAGTAAGAAAATGGTAGTAATTTGTGGAGATTTCAATATTGATCTACTAAATCCATATCAACAAAATGTAATTACAGAGTTCATGAATTCAGTGTATAGCATGAGTCTATATCCCACAATAACACATCCCAGTAGAATCACAGTTCACACTGCTACACTTATTGACAACCTGTTTGTTAATATTATTGATAAGAAAATAGAAAGTGGATTATTGATAAATGATATAAGTGACCATTTGCCAACCTTTGCACTTATTCATGGCCACACGGGGGCCAATACAGAAAAATTTTTAAAATTGTTCAGATACAAATCACAAAATGCAATAAGTTCTTTTAAAGAAGACTTGCTGAAGCAAGACTGGACAAAAGTCTATGTATCAGATGTAAATGAAGCCTATGACACATTTATAAACATTGTAACCACTCTTTATGAAAAAAATTGTCCATTAGTAAAGAAAAAGCTTAAACATAAATTTGCCAATAAGCCATGGTTAACCAAAGGATTACAAAAGGCGTGTAAAAAGAAAAATTTATTATATAAAGCTTTCCTAAAGAAAAGGACAAAAGAAGCAGAGCAGTGGTATAAAACATACAAAAATAAGTTGACATATATAATAAGATGTAGTAAAAGAGACTATTACAGTAAAGAACTGGAGAAAAACAGAGACAATATTAAAAATACATGGACAATACTTAACAATATTCTTGGAAATAAAAACAGAAAAACAAGATACCCAACCAATTTTTCAAAAAATAAAAAGACTCAGAGTGTGAATGCAGTTTTTTTTTTTTTTTTTTTTTTACTTATTTTGTACCTGTAGGTAGATTTGTTTTGCAGTCTGGTGACAAACCACCAGCTGCCGGTCGCTGCGTGCGCAAGCGCCCCTTAACTCCCTAACCTGCATGGGTTTTTTTGGCATGTGGGAGGAAACCGGAGAAATCCCGGAGTAAACTCACGCAAACACGGGGAGAACATGCAAACTCCACACAGATCACTGTTGGCCGGGGGCAGGGATCGAACCCACAATCTCACGGTCCCCGCGATCCCCCGGCCGAGGGTAAAACTGTGCTGCCACAGTGCTAACCACTGCGCCACCGTGCAGCCCCGTTTCACCTGCAGATGAATTTAATAACTTTTTTGTTAACATTGGTCCTAATTTGGCTCGAGAAATACCCATTACTGCACCTACAGGCAAAACAATAAGCAAAAACACTGCTATAAAAGATTCCATTTTCATAAAGAACACAGACTAGCGAGAGGTCATTGAAATTGTTAAATCGTTTAAAAGTAAAACATCTACGGACTGTGTATTGACATGCTCTTAGTCAAAACTATTATTGAATGCTTAGTGAAACCACTGATGTATATTTGTAACCTGTCTCTCCAAACAGGTATATTTCCCTATGCAATGAAAATAGCTAAAGTAATTCCGATATACAAGACGGGTGACAGAGGTATTCTGCCGCCATGAATTAAGTTGAAGCTCCCATTACAACATTTCATGTAAGTGAGTTTGGTTCCCTCTAGTGGTGTAGTGAAAGCATCGTTTTGAACTGATACGCAAAGTGTTGCACATGCGCAGTAATGATATAACGGGAGACCGGTCAGAGTGTCACTCAATGTACGAACGCTGTGAATGTTGTTTAATTATCGGCGCCTTGGACATCATTAGTCCGTGAGTATCCTACATGGTTTGACAGTGTTAACAGCTACAATGAGAACTGCACGGTTGCATTGGTGTAGTTAAGCGACTGTCTAGTCCGTTGCCAACATTGTTACCAGCTAAGTTAGAGCTAATGCTAACATGTGCTAAGCTAAACACGGTGACCATATCAATGACGGCGTGTATATGTCTACTTTGTTGCAGTTTTACATGGATGTAGGAACGAATGAACGCAATGAAGGATTAAGTACTGAATCTACAGAAGAAATAAAAAGCTCCTTCTCTGTGATCAGTCCTATTTGGCCCAATTTCCCCATGAAAATTCCTCCTGGCTGTCTGCAGTCTGTGTTTTCAAAACAACGAGCACAAGGCCTTGGACAGCACCTGCTCAGATAATTGCAAGGTCGATTGGCGAGCAGCCAGACAAAACATCTCCTGCCAAGTGCCCTTGTTGTTCTCCTATTATCACAACACTTTGCATCAACAGTGCACACATATTGATCCACGAACTGAAATAAAGATACACACACTGCTCTCTTGTGTCCTGTGTCCTGTGAAACTTGTCCGCGAATGTGCATTGAGAGCTTTTTTTTTCCTTGTAATCATAATATTGATTGATTATGCAACCAGTATTCTGAATCAATGATTTTTTTGCTCCTTCCTATTGTTCCTTGTATTATTCTTATTCTTATGCTATCTGTACCCTCTATCCTGTTGGCAGGCGCGTCCCCGATGCAGCCGTGTCACTGGAAATGCAGGTTCATTTTCTGTGTCAAGTCAAATTCTCTCGTATGTTATCAGTGATCTGTTAATGTACTTGGCAATAAATCTTTTCTGATTCTGATTCTGAATGTAAACGGATGTAAAACCAAAAAGACGAGTGTACATCACGTTGAGTTCCTTGTGGGGTATCTTCAATAAACGAGATAAAAGGAAACATCTTGTCATCATTAAGGCCTGCACCACACGTGTTAGCTTGCTGTCTACGTCGATAACTGGGAAACTCGATGGGAGGGCAGTAAAGTAAAAGGACTATAGCGCGGCGGGCCCAATAAACAAACAACAAGCAGCAAATGAGCCTCAGGGCAGGAGAGCAGCACCAGCCAACTCCCCAACTCAGAAGTGAAGTTATGGAGATGGAACACACAATTCCCTTGGCTACAGCTGTACAAGGTAGCTCGTTATATTCACGTAGCTCCAAGTCAAGCAAGGCTTCTTCAGCTACCTCCTCAGCCATAAGAGCTAGAGCCAAAGCAGACGCTGCACAAGCTAAATTAGCTTATTCAGAGAAAGAAGCAGCCCTCATTACGCAGAAAGCTAATCTTGAAGCACAAATGCACATTTTGAACCATCAGAAGGCTGCTGCAGCTGCAGAAGCTGAAGCTGCGGCCTATGAAGAAGCAGAGCAATGTGCAAGAAGTGAATTCAGTCAAGCATTAATGGACTTGCCAGTTGGCTCAGCACATCGCACATCTGAGTATGTACAGAAACACTTTGATGTGCGCTTTGAGGAAACTCCATTTAAAACTGATCCAGCCACCCCCTCTAAGATCCAGTGTGAACAGTTTGAAATGGCCACAAATGCACCATTCATCTCATCTAATGCTGTAGATGGTAAGAGTAGGGTCAGCGTCAACATGAAGGAGGAGCATGGAGCTGCAGAGACAATTAATCCCCCAACGTTACGACCCTATTATGCCCCCAAAACACATTACGCGGAAGCACAAAGCATTCAAGATCTGACCAAATACCTCACACGCCAGGAGATGTTGAGCACGGGACTCCTACAGTTTGATGACCTCCCAGAGAATTATTGGGCATGGAAGGCATCTTTCCAGAACGCCATACAAGACCTCAGCCTCTCACACCACGAGCAAATGGATCTGATGATAAAATGGCTTGGCACAGAATCAGCAGAACAAGCAAAGAGGATCCACTCTGCACATGTCTTCAACCCAAAAGCAGCCCTCAACTTAGTCTGGTAAAGGCTAGAAGAGTGTTATGGGTCACCCGAAGCAATAGAAAATGCACTGTTAAAAAAGCTTGATGATTTTCCCAAAATCAGCAACAAAGACGCATTCAAGCTGAGAGAACTTGGTGACGTTCTACAGGAACTCGAATGTGCAAAGGATGGCGGACACCTACCTGGGCTCACATACCTGGATACAACCCGTGGAGTGAATCCTGTTGTAGAGAAACTGCCCTACAGGAGAAGTGTATTGCAGCAGGCGCCAAATACAAAGAAAAACACAAAGTCGCTTTTCCTCCTTTCAGCTTTTTTTCCAGCTACGTCAGATGACAAGCCAAAATAAGAAACGACCCAAGTTTCAGTTTCTCTCCACCGGCCCACATGAACACCAGAGTTGAAAAGGCCCCCATGTTCGCCAGTAAGCACCTCATCAGTGTCCACAAAATAGACATCCCACCAGCTTCACCCGCAGCTTAAGGTAACCACACACATCAAAGAACAGAAAGCCCAGATAAACAATGTCCCATACACAGAAAGCCACACCCATTAAAGAAATGTAAAACATTTAGAGCAAAACCAATAGAAGAACGCAAACTGTTCTTTAGAGAGAATCACATCTGCTTTAAGTGTTGTGGGTCCATTCAGCATCTGGCAAAAGACTGTAAACAGTTAATCCAGTGCTCTGACTGCGGTAGTGATAGACATGTAGCAGCACTACATCCCGGCCCCTCTCCTCCTCCCACGACACCTCAGGAAGCTGAGACGGATCATGGTGGGGAGTCCCATGATTATGAAGGCACACTAGTCACGTCTAGATGCACAGAAGTTTGCAGTAATGCAGAAAACCCACGATCCTGCTCAAAAATTAGCCCTGTGTTAGTTTATCCTGCAGGACACAGAGAGGAAGCCCAGAAAATGTATGCAGTGCTCGATGAACAAAGCAACAGATCACTCGCTAAATCAGAGTTTTTCCAGCTGTTCAACATTAGAGCACCTTCCGACCCTTACAAACTGAAAACGTGCTCAGGGGCTACTACGGTTTGGGGGCGGAGAGCTTCAAACTTCATGATAGAACCAATGGATGGAAAAGTACAGCTCCAGCTTCCAAACTTGATCGAGTGTGACATGATCCCCGATGACAGGAGGGAGATTCCATCTCCAAAGGCCGCACTTGTGCATCCACACCTGAGAAAAGTCACAGACAAGATTCCACCTGTAGATGAACATGCTCCCATTCTCCTACTGCTAGGAAGAGACATCCTACAGGTACACAAGGTGAGGGAACAAATAAATGGGCCCCACAGTACTCCCTATGCACAGCGCTTGGACTTGGGATGGGTTATTGTGGGAGAAACGTGTTTAGGGGCGACACACAAGCCTTCGACTGTTAACGTGCTGAAGACACATGTGCTCTACAATGGTCGTGCATCATTCCTTAGCCCATGCCCAAACACATTTCTTGTCAAAGAGGTTCCAGGTTGCTCCACCTCACGCCCCAACAGCATAATATCATATGCCTTGCAAGGTGAGAGAGACACAGACCACTTAGGAAACACAGTCTTTGACAAAACAAAGGACGACGATAAACCAGCGCTGTCAATAGAAGATTGGGTCTTTATTGACATCATGAACAAAGAAGTACATCAAAATGCAGAGAACAGCTGGGTAGCACTGCTACCATTTCGTTCTCCCAGACCACACCTTCCAAGCAACAGAGAACAGGCAATGCAACGTCTTCATTCTCTCAGAAAAACACTGGACAGAAAACCTGAAATGAAAAGACAGTACACAGAGTTCGTCCAAAAGATGCTGGACAACGACCATGCAGAGGCTGCTCCTCCTTTAGAGAAGAACAAAGAACATTGGTACTTACCGTCGTTTGGCGTATATAACCCCCAGAAACCCGACCAACTGAGAGTGGTGTTCGACGCGAGTGCGGAATTCGGAGGAGTATCTCTAAATAAGGTACTATTAAGAGGACCTGACCTAAACAACAGTCTTGTGGGCGTCCTACTACGTTTCAGGAAAGAGCCAATAGCATTTTCTGTAGATGTGCAACAGATGTTTTACCGTTTTGTGGTCAGAGAAGATCATAGAGACTACCTCAGGTTCCTATGGTATGAGGATAATGATCTCGACAAAGAAGTAAGAGACTACAGAATGAAAGTGCACGTGTTCGGCAACAGCCCTTCTCCAGCCGTGGCCATTTACTGCATGAGATGTGCTGCAGCTGAAGGTGAGAAAGAGCATGGACATGACACAACACAGTTCATAATGAGACATTTCTATGTAGATGATGGATTACCCTCCACAGCCACACCAGAAGAAGCTGTTGACATCCTGACAAACGCACAAAAGATGTTAGCCCAATCCAATCTCAAATTACACAAAATAGCATCTAATGACTATAGGGTCATGGAAGCCTTTCCGGCGAATGAAAGAGCAAAGGACTTAAAAGACTTAGATCTCAAACGTGACAAGCTCCCACTACAACGCAGTTTAGGAGTGCTTTGGAATCTTGAAACTGACAGTTTTATGTTTCAGGTGTCCATCGACAGGAAGCCCTACACACGAAGGGGAGTCTTAGCGCCTGTCAACAGCCTGTATGATCCTCTAGGGTTTGTGGCGCCTATCACGATGCAGGGGAAGAACCTCCTGCGTGAACTGTCAACAGAACATGGCGACTGGGATGAACCACTTCCGGCTGAGAGAGAAGAGGAATGGAACAAATGGAAAGATTCCCTGAAAGACCTAGAAGACCTACAGATACCAAGGTGCTAGCTGTCATTGTCGCAGCCTTCTGTTCGAAAAAGAGAGTTATGCATTTTCTCAGATGCATCAACCTTGGCAATCGGAGCAGTAGCATACCTGAGAACCACCAACAATGAAGGTCAGTGCCACTCAGCGTTCATTATGGGTAAATCTAAAATAGCACCACGCCCTGCACACACCATCCCTCATTTGGAGTTATGCGCAGCTATTCTAGCTGTTGAGATGTACGAGCTGATCAGGGATGAGATAGACACTGCAATGGATGCTGTCAGGTTTTATACAGACAGTAAGATTGTTCTCGGATACATAAACAATAACACAAAAAGGTTCTACACATATGTGGCAAACCGTGTAACCCGCATCAGAAAGTCAACACTTCCATCACAGTGGTATTACGTAGGAACCAGCGACAACCCAGCGGACACTGCCACAAGACACATCGCAGCACATGCACTGAAGCTCACAAACTGGTTCCAAGGACCTCTGTTCTTGACTCAACCCGATGCAGAACCACAGCAATCTGACCCCTTCTCACTCATAAATCCAGAGGAAGATGCAGAAATCAGGCCTGATGTAAAAACATTGGTTACTAAGGTGTCTGTTGGACATTTGGGGTCACACCGCTTTGAAAGGTTCTCACACTGGATGAAACTGTGCCGCACAGTTGGATCACTCATTCGTGTCGCAGCTTCATACAAGAGCAAGTCCGGGCAAACCAAAAATAGTGGGTGGAAATGTTATAACAATGCGTGCACTATCAACGAACTTTCACGAGCAAAATGCCTAATAATATCTACAGTGCAACATGAAGTCTTTAATGAAGAGTTCAAGTGCGTTGAAACAAAACACCCACTGCCGAAACAAAGTTGGCTGAAAAAATTAAACCCAATCATTGACGAGGATGGTCTGCTTAGAGTCGGAGGATGCTTGGCACCAGCAAACCTGGCAAAAGAAGAAAAACACCCTCTCATTATCCCTCGTTCACACCACATCACTGTGCTTTTAATCAGATACTACCATGAAAAGGTAGCGCATCAAGGCCGACACATGACAGAGGGAGCCCTTAGAGCATCTGGGTTTTGGATCATAGGCGGCAAACGTCTTGTGTCTTCTGCCATCCACAAGTGCGTGACCTGCAGGAAACCGAGAAAGACATTGCAAATCCAAAAGATGTCCGATTTACCAAGTGACAGGCTCTCACCAATGCCACCGTTCACCAGCGTTGGTCTCGACGTATTTGGTCCGTGGTCAGTGACAACACGACGCACAAGAGGAGGAAGCGCAGACAGTAACAGATGGGCTGTACTTTTCACATGCATGTCAACAAGAGCTGTGCACATTGAACTGATTGAATCAATGTCAACGTCCAGTTTCATAAATGCTCTGAGAAGATTCTTCTCCATTCGGGGACCCGCACAGCTTCTGCGATCTGATAGGGGCACAAACTTTATCGGGGCATGTAAGGAACTGAGAATTGAGCGCAGTGATGCAGCATTAACGAGTTACCTACAAGAAAAGGGTTGCAAATGGTTTTTTAACCCACCCATGCATCACCCATGGGTGGATCCTGGGAAAGACTCATTGCAGTTGCCAGGTGGATTTTAGATGCACTACTTCTCAAGAACAAACTACGGCTCACGCATGAGGTACTGAGCACCTTAATGGCGGAGGTTATGGCAGTGATGAATTCAAGACCACTCGTGCCGGTCTCAACAGATCCTGACAATCCAACCATCCAAACCCCAGCAATGCTACTGACCCAAAAAACCAACCCCTTGACAGCACCATCGGGAACCTTTGCTGCACCAGAACTTCATGCATGTCAGTGGAAACAAGTGCAGGCTCTTGCGAATAGTTTCTGGAAACAATGGAGACAAGAGTATTTTGTGACTCTTCAGAGCCAAAGAAAATGGACTGATGAGAAACCGAACATCAATGTTGGAGATGTCGTTTTGCTCAAGGATGGGCAAACACACAGAAATGACTGGCCCATGGGGCGGATTGTGAAGACATTTCACGGAAAGGACAATAAAGTACGAAAAGCGAAGGTGAAGATAATAAGAGATGGGACTGTTAAAGTGTTTCTGAGACCAATTACAGAAATGGTTTTACTGATAGCAGATGGGGAATAGATATGATATGGTTAATATTGTTATGCACTGTCGTTTGAAATGTTGTAAGGCTAAATAGTGGTACAATGTTATTGCACCAGACGGGGAGTATTCTGCCGCCATGAATTAAGTTGAAGCTCCCATTACAGCATTTCATGTAAGTGAGTTTGGTTCCCTCTAGTGGTGTAGTGAAAGCATCGTTTTGAACTGATACGCAAAGTGTTGCACATGCGCAGTAATGATATAACGGGAGACCGGTCAGAGCGTCACTCAATGTACGAACGCTGTGAATGTTGTTTAATTATCAGCACCTTGGACATCATTAGTCCGTGAGTATCCTACATGGTTTGACAGTGTTAACAGCTACAATGAGAACTGCACGGTTGCATTGGTGTATTTTAAGCAACTGTCTAGTCCGTTGCCAACATTGTTACCAGCTAAGTTAGAGCTAATGCTAACATGTGCTAAGCTAAACACGGTGACCATATCATTGACGGCGTGTATATGTCTACTTTGTTGCAGTTTTACACGGATGTAGGAACAAATGTAAAACCAAAAAGACGAGTGTACATCACGTTGAGTTCCTTGTGGGGTAGCTTCAATAAACGAGATAAAAGGAAACATCTTGTCATCATTGAGGCCTGCACCACACGTGTTAGCTTGCTGTCTACCAGTCGATAACTCGGAAAGTCGATGGGAGGGCAGTAAAAGAGGGGAATTCTCAAACTATAGACCAATTTCACTATTGCCGCAATTTTCCAAGATACTTGAAAAAATATTCTATGAGAGAACTGACAACTTCATACTGAAGAATAATTTATTGTGTGAGCAGCAATATGGGTTCAGACACAAGAGGACAACTGCATTTGCTCTAATGGAATTTATAGAAAAAATATCAACTGCCGTTGAAATAAAGAGTATTCAGTTGGGGTATTCCTGGATCTTAAAAAAGCATTTGATACAGTGGATCATAATTTATTATTCAAGAAACTACAAAATTGTGGTATTGGGGGGGGGGGGGGTAGCACTGTCCTGGTTATGTAGTTACTTAAAGAATAGATATCAGTATGTATGTGTTGGTAACAAAAACTCACAGTTACTGAAGGTTACTTGTGGAGTCCCACAGGGTTCAGTTTTGGGGCCATTGTTATTCAACATGTATATAAATGATATATGTAAAGTTTCAGAAAAAAATGGATTTAATATTGTTTGCTGACGACATTAATTTATTATACAGTGGAAGCAATTTGGAACAACTTTTGGATACACTCGGAAAGGAATTAGGAAAGCTCAAACTGTGGTTTGAGTCAAACAAATTAACGCTCAATTTAAGTAAGACAAAATTTATAGTTTTTAACAACCATCACAACAACTTAGTATCTAAAATCAGTGTAAATGGTGTAGAGATTGAAATGGTATCCAAAACTAAATTTCTTGGAGTAATAATTGATAATAAACTGGGTTGGAAGTCACATATTAATTATATTAAAGGTAAAATATCCAAATCAATTGCAATACTACACAGAGTGAAATATTTGCTGAATCAACCCACACTATATACCATCTATCATTCATTAATACTCCCATACATGACATATTGTACTGAAGTATGGGGAAATACATATAAAACTAGAAAAGCACTCAGAGAGCGCAGACCTCCGCCAAGCGCCACAGTTCCCACCATACAGTGTTTGTGTGTACGTTTTCAGATTCCTTGACCATGAAAACATATGACTAGCAATTGGATTCACAATGATAGGATTAGTGGTTCAGTAGTTATTCACGAAAATCGCATTTTCCGTAATGGCGGTTTTCTTCTGGACGGTGATCCGGATCACCACCAAAATCTAGTCATCTGTAGGATACTCCATTTCTGACAATCTGTGAAAATTTCATGAAAATCCATCCATAACTTTTTGAGTTATCTTGCTAGCAAACAGACAGACAGACAAACCAACGCCGATGAAAACATAACCTCCTTGGCGGAGGTAACAAACATATATCCAGTATTTATGCTTCAGAAGATAGCTATTAGAATAATAAACAAAGCTGCTTACAAGGAACCAACAAACCCACTTTTTCTTAAATTAAAAGCTCTCAAGTTGAAAGATCTGGTTGACTTTAAAACTGCAGTAATAATGTTTAAAGTGAAGAATCTATCACTGCCTGCAAATATCCAAAAGCTGTTCCAAATAAGGGAGAAACAATATCATTTCAGAGGAACATGTATATTTCAAAAACCTTCAGTGAGAACTACCACCAAGCAACACTGTGTTTCAGTGCAAGGAGTCAGATTATGGAACGATTTTGGACCTGAATTAAAATCATGTACAACGCTTGGACAATTTAAACAAAAACTAAAGGAAGAAATACTCCAAACATATATACAAGATGACATGTAAAATCACATAAGGATTGTCATATCCAGTCTGCGTTGTGTTGTAGCTTAGTTTTTTTTGTCACATTTTGTCTTAGCTTTGTTCTGAATTGTAATCGCTCTTGTTTTTCTTTTGAATTCTTGGATGGAATATGGGTGGGCAATATAAGCTGCGGTTTCAGCCATCACCCATTTCAGATAACTTATGTTGAACTGTATAATCAGAGGAGTTATTGTCTAATTTGACCTTGTTGGATTTTCTTCCCCCTTTGTTATATTATTCTGTTTCTTTTAATCTGTACTTTTATCTATACAAAAAATAAAGATTCATTCATTCATGTGTCTTGCCCAGGGACACAACGGCAGGATACCCGGGGAGAGCAGGATTTGAACTGCCAACCATGCGGTTATTGGACGACCGGCTCTACCTCCTGAGACACTGCCGCCCCCAAGTTATGTTAGGATAACATATGTCTGGATATATATATATCCATCCATCTTCTTCTGATTAATCCTTTTCGGGTCGCAGGGGGATATATATATATATATATACAGTGGGGCAAAAAAGTATTTAGTCAGCCACCAATTGTGCAAGTTCTCCCACTTCAAAGATGAGAGAGGTCTCCAATTTTCATCATAGGTATACCTCAACTATGAGAGACAAAATGAGAAAAAAAAAATCCAGAAAATCCAGAAAATCACATTGAAGGATTTTTAATGAATTAATTGGTAAATTCCTCAGTAAAATAAGTATTTGGTCACCTACAAACAAGCAAGATTTCTGGCTCTCACAGACCTGTAACTTCTTCTTTGAGAGGCTCCTCTGTCCTCCACTCGTTACCTGTATTAATGGCACCTGTTTGAACTCCTTATCAGTATAAAAGACACCTGTCCACAACCTCAAACAGTCAGACTCCAAACTCCACTTTGGCCAAGACCAAAGAGCTGTCAAAGGACACCAGAAACAAAATTGTAGACCTGCACCAGGCTGGGAAGACTGAATCTGCAATAGGTTAGCAGCTTGGTGTGAAGAAATCAACTGTGGGAGCAATTATTAGAAAATGGAAGACATACAAGACCACTGATGATCTCCCTCCATCTGGGGCTCCACGCAAGATCTCACCCCGGTCAAAATTATCACGAGAACGATGAGCAAAAATCCCAGAACCACATGGAAGGACCTAGTGAATGACCTGCAGAGAGCTGGGACCAAAGTAACAAAGGCTACATCAGAAACACACTACGCCGCCAGGGACTCAAATCCTGCAGTGCCAGACGTGTCCCCCTGCTTAAGCCAGTACATGTCCAGGCCCATCTGAAGTTTGCTAGAGAGCATTTGGATGATCCAGAAGAGGATTGGGAGAATGTCATATGGTCAGATGAAACCAAAATAGAACTTTTTGGTAAAAACTCAACTTGTCGTGCTTGGAGGAGAAAGAACACCGTACCTACTGTGAAGCATGGGGGTGGAAACATCATACTTTGGGGCTGTTTTTCTGCAAAGGGACCAGGACGACTGATCCGTGTAAAGGAAAGAATGAATGGGGCCATGTATCGTGAGATTTTGAGTGAAAACCTCCTTCCACCAGCAAGGGCATTGAAGATGAAACGTGGCTGGGTCTTTCAGCATGACAATGATCCCAAACACACTGCCCGGGCAACGAAGGAGTGGCTTCGTAAGAAGCATTTCAAGGTCCTGGAGTGGCCTAGCCAGTCTCCAGATCTCAACCCCATAGAAAATCTTTGGAGGAAGTTGAAAGTCTGTGTTGCCCAGCGACAGCCCCAAAATATCACTGCTCTAGAGGAGATCTGCATGGAGGAATGGGCCAAAATACCAGCAACAGTGTGTGAAAACCTTGTGAAAACTTACAGAAAACGTTTGACCTCTGTCATTGCCAACAAAGGGTATATAACAAAGTATTGAGATGAACTTTTGCTATTGACCAAATACTTATTTTACCGAGGAGTTTACCAATTAATTCATTAAAAAATCCTTCAATGTGATTTTCTGGATTTTTTTTTTCTTATTTTGTCTCTCATAGTTGAGGTATGCCTATGATGAAAATTGGAGACCTCTCTCATCTTTTAAGTGGGAGAACTTGCACAATTGGTGGCTGACTAAATATTTTTTTACCCCACTGTATATATATAAAATGTTATATATAAAGTATATATAATATATAATGTGAATGCTGTGGAAATTGAAAATGGGTACTTTAATCATGTCAATTTAATATTCATTCAATTTTTTTTTATCAGCAGCAGCAATTTTTTTTTTCCGATAGATTAGCACAAGATTTATTTTCTGTTATTGCAGTATTTGCTTTGTTGCTGTATTTATCATGCCTGTTATGCTACTTTTAAAACACTACAAATAAACAGGGATTCCTAATTCATAAACTGAGATCAGGACATGAACAAATCAATTCAATTTATTTATATAGCACCATTTCACAACAACAGTCATCTCATAGCACTTTCAACTGTAGGGGAAACCCCCACAACTGCAGAAAAAAACAGAAATCAGGCGATCCCCTGTGAGCAGTGCTTGATGACGATGGAGAGGAAAAACTCCCTTTTAACAGGAAGAAACCTCCAGCAGAACCAGGCTCAGGGAGGAGCAGTCATCTGCTGTGACTGGCTGGGGGGTGAGGGGACAGAGAAGATGAAAAGAACAGACATGTAGAGAGCAAACAGCACGACGGGGACTCAATCTATGGGAGAGAACAAACAGATGTTAATGACCAGCAAAAAAAAAAAATATTTTATTGAGCGTGAAGAAAGGAGTGAAGCCCAGTGCATTATTGAAGGTCCCCCGGCTGTCTAAACCTATTAGCAGCATAACTAAGGGAGGGTTCAGAGACACATGATCCCTCCCTAATTGTAGACTATATCAAAAAGGAAGGTTTTAACCCTATTCTAAAAAACAGAGATCAAGTTTGACTCCCAAATCCAGATTGGCAGCTGGTTCCACAGGACAGGAGCTTGATAACTGAAGGCTCTGCCTCCCATTGTACTTTTGGAGATTCTAGGTATTACACGTAATCCTACATTTTGGGAGCATAGTGCTCTGTTAGGATAATAGGGTAGTATCAGATCTTTTAAATACAAAGGGGCCTGGCTGTTTAGAGCTTTGAAAGTGAGAAGGATTTTAAACTTAATAGTAAACTCTATGGGAAGCCAATGAAGGGAGGCCAGAACCAGAGAGATATGATCTCTCTTTCTAGTACAGGGAGCAAAAAAGTATTTAGCCAGCCTCCAATTGTGCAAGTTCTCCCACTTAAAAGATGACAGAGGTCTCCAATTTTCATCAAAGGTATACCTCAACTATGAGAGACAAAATGAGAAAAAAAAATCCAGAAAATCACATTGAAGTATTTTTAATGAATTACTTGGTAAATTCCTCGGTAAGATAAGTATTTGGTCAATAACTAAAGTTCATCTCAATACTTTGTTATATACCCTTTGTTGGCAATGACAGGTCAAACATTTTCTGTAAGTCTTCACAAGGTTTTCACACACTGTTGCTGGTATTTTGGCCCATTCCTCCATGCAGATCTCCTCTAGATCAGTGATGTTTTGGGGCTGTCGCTGGACAACACAGACTTTCAACTCCCTCCAAAGATTTTCTATGGGGCTGAGATCTGGAGACTGGCTAGGGCCTAGCCAGCCGCTAGGCCACTCCAGGACCTTGAAATGCTTCTTACAAAGCCACTCCTTCATGCCCAGGCTGTGTTTGGGATCGACATGCTGAAAGACCCAGCCACGTTTCATCTTCAATGCCCTTGCTGATGGAAGGAGGTTTTCACTCAAAATCTCACGATACATGGCTCCATTGATTCTTTCCTTTACACGGATCAGTCGTCCTGGTCCCTTTGCAGAAAAACAGCCCCAAAGCATGATGTTTCCACCGCCATGCTTCACAGTAGGTATGGTGTTCTTTGGATGCAACTCAGCATTCTTTCTCCTCCAAACACGACAAGTTGAGTTTTTACCAAAAAGTTCTATTTTGGTTTCATCTGACCATATGACATTCTCCCAGTCCTCTTCTGGATCATCCAAATGCTCTCTAGCAAACTTCAGATGGGCCTGGACATGTACTGGCTTAAGCAGGGGGACACGTCTGGCACTGCAGGATTTGAGTCCCTGGCGGTGTAGTGTGTTACTGATGGTAGCCTTTGTTACTTTGGTCCCAGCTCTCTGCAGGTCATTCACTAGGTCCTTCCATATGGTTCTGGGATTTTTGCTCACTGTTCTTGTGATCATTTTGACCCCACGGGGTGAGATCTTGTGTGGAGCCCCAGATCGAGGGAGATTATTAGTGGTTTTGTATGTCTTCCATTTTCTAATAATTGCTCCCACAGTTGATTTCTTCACACCAAGCTGCATACCTATTGCAGAGTCAATTTTCCCAGCCTGGTGCTGGTCTACAATTTTGTTACTGGTGTACTCTGACAGCTCTTTGGTCTTGGCCATAGTGGAGTTTGGAGTCTGACTGTTTGAGGTTGATACTGATTATACTGATAACGAGTTTAAATAGGTGCTATTAATACAGGTAATGAGTGGAGGACAGAGGAGCCTCTTAAAGAAGAAGTTACAGGTCTGTGAGAGCCAGAAATCTTGCTTGTTTGTAGGTGACCAAATACTTATTTTACAGAGGAATTTACCAATTAATTCATTAAAAATCCTTCAGTTTGATTTTCTGGATTTTTTTTTCTCATTTTGTCTGTCTCTCATAGTTGAGGTACAGTGGGGCAAAAAAGTATTTAGTCAGCCACCAATTGTGCAAGTTCTCCCACTTAAAAGATGAGAGAGGTCTCCAATTTTCATCATAGGTGTCAGAAAATTGTTTATCATACATGTTTAATCATTTTATAATTGTTTATCATTTTATAATTACTATTACTAACATCATTATCATTATCATTGCATAACAATCTTATATGATTAAATGTATACCGCATGCATCTTCCATGAGTTTATAGCATACTGTATTATTTCTGGGTAATAAGTGGACCTACTGAGTGTCCTTCATTAAGATGTGCTTAGAAGTCAAAGTGTCTCACCAGATCAGACTGTGTACATGATAAGGGGTCTGGGGATAGGGGAGAATTAATCTTGTTTTCTTATAAAGTGCTGTGACTATGATTAACTTGGAGTCTGGGACACACCTGCAAGGCCATGTTGTTTTCAGTCCAGGCCAGTGTTTTGTATACTCATATTATGACTGTGTATTGTATCCAGCAGATGTTTTTGTGACTATGTATAAAAGCTTCCTGATTGTTTTTTATTGCGAGTGCTTGATTTTGCTGTTAAAGTTGTTGCACTCCTGCAGTAAAGAGCTCATATGAGGAATATACTTGTGTCATGAATCTTATTTGAGGTAATGAACCAACATACGATCACTCTGAGTTTCCAGATTCTGACATACTTGGTGCCGTGACTCGGATGGGCGATATCTAGACGACGGATAGAGGCGACGCACTCTCCGGGTTGAAAACCATGCGCATGGTCTGACTGCATACAGTCAGTATTGGACTCTCCATTGAGGAAATCTGGACGGCGCAGGACTCTAGACGTCGTCTAGTGAAGCCCATCCTCCTCGATAAAAAGAAAGAAAAGTGACGTCTTTTTTATTATTTACTATATGTGCGTTTAGAAGATTCTCTAAAATCCAGCCTTGAGTGAGTAATGTAAAATAGAATGTATTCTTAAATATGTTACAAGACTCTCCAAAACCAACTACGAGTGACTAACGCGATAAGTAAATACAGGTAAATAAAGTGTGCGGAAGTAGTTGCAACGAGGTAAAAAGTTTTGGTTGGGTTGAAATCCCCGATCAGGGACAAAAATAAGTTTTGGGTTGAAATCCCCGGTCAGGGATGAAAATAAGTTTTGGGTTGAAATTCCCGAGTTTGGAACTAAAAATAGAATATCAGGTTGCGGATATGATGTAATGGTAGTGTGACGGCGCTTCACACTTTTCCTGGTAAAACATTTTAATTCCTGTGGAATTACCAAGGGGTTTAAAAAATAATAAAAACAGCAAAAAAGGGGGAAAATGGGTAACTGTGTGGGGAAGAAAGAGAATAAGCAAAAAACTAAACAGCAGAAAAGGGAACAGACAGCGTGTTGAACAGTAAAAATTACAATGACCGGTTAAAAGAAAAGACCAGATAAAGGATCCTGAAAAATATCTAAACAAATGGTAAAAAGACTATTCTTTCAAACCCACACTGGATGCGGATGAATGCGCAGCCTTGGCGTCGACAGTAAAACTTACAACTAAAATAAAGATAAAAACAATAAGATAAATATCAAAACCAACCGAGCATTTAACCATTATTAAAAGAAAAAGATAATCCTCCCCCAGCTTATCAATGCCGTGATCCTAAGGAGGGTCCATACAGCAAATTATTAAAAGAAGCCCAAGAGGTTGGGAAAAGGAGGAAGTAAATAAAATTATAATAATAACTTTACTCTATGTTATAAGATATTGATACTAGAAGATCTAAAGATGGTTGGGTTAAGTGGCAACGGAACCGGATAACGCTAAAACGGACAATGAGAAACAGTTATTTTATTTTTTGTGTGTGAGCCTTAGACAGAGGCAGCTGCAGTTTGGATTGTTTTTGTTTCTGTAAACTGCTCCAGCGTGAGGAAAAGGGATGAGAGTTCTGAGTTCTCTGCGAAGGCGGAAGGAGCAGGTTTTTAAACTGTTGTAATTTTTGGTATAAAAGGATTGATTGTCTAATTGTTATCCTTCTGAGAAATGTTTGAAATTATAGGTATCTGAAAATAGTGGCCTTGAGCAGAAGGAGTTGACTAGTTTTGTGTTATGGCAGAGTTGAGAGAATGGAAGGAGCTGCTTCGACCTTGTGGAAATAATAACAATCCTCTGTGTGTGTGTGGTTGATTTGTGTGGAAAAAAGTGGTCTAAATATGGGTATTTTTACAAGGTTTGGGGGTTTTATCTTTTCAATCTAACTTTGTGGGATCTTGATTAATGTTGCGTACGTGATAAACTGTTTACATATTTTTAAAAGCAATTTTGACGCATTACTGACCTTTTTTTCCTTTGACTGAAACATGACAGTGCAGGACTGACGTGTGACACATATGATTTGCCAGGGGCTATGGATTATCAGACAAGAATCTTGGAGAAAGGATCCTTGTTGATAAACATTTTTTGAAGCCAAGTATGACTTTGTATGACATTGTAGATAACATAAGGTGTACTGATTCAAAATGACTTTGACTTTACAAATGTAATGTTTATATGATTTTATATTGATATTACTCACCACAAATGGTGTGGTAACATCATATTTCAGAAATGTGACAGTAAGGAGGAATGTGTTTTTCCTGATTCAGCAGTGGCCAAGCTGGGTCAGGGTAAACTACATTCACCCCATAATTTACCAAGGAATATATAAAATGAGGTATTCCTGGTAAAAATTTAAATCAAATTCTAATTAGGCAAAAGGTCCACCTTTCCGCTGACTGAAAAAGTGTGATGCAATCTTTATTCATTTATTCAAATTCAACCCATCTGTGTTCAACTGGACAAACTGATCTTATTCATCAATGCTGAAGCATATCAAAAATGCACAGATAGTTATTTGTTTCTCTTAAATGGAATCTGTAAACTAGTTCAAGAAAAGTCACAAAAAAGCCTATGATTATTGAATTCTTATTTTTGAAGGAACTGGGCTACCCACACATTTTAATCTAAATTAAAAAAGGATAGCACACTTCCTTTCAGAAAAGAATCAAGCAAATACCCTATAACTTTGCTGCATGTGCGTCTTCATGTATCAAAGCAGGGGGTATCAAAGAAATTAATTAGCAAATAATTAGTAACCCTCAGAAAAATAGATAATGCATAAAAATTATCAATAAATGATTGATAATGAATTCAATTCAACTTTATTTACATAAGCGCTATTTCATAACACCTCATTGCACTTTGAGCTATAGGGGGAACCCCCATACTTGCACCTCCCATATTTGCACCCCCATACTTGCAGAACTGACAGCCTAGCTACAGTGCTGAAAGAAAGAAAAAAAACCCTGAGATTATCTTTTTCTTCTATTAATGCAGACTAATGACTTGTTTTATCTTTTCTTAAAAAAAAAGAAAAAAAATGATTTCTTCAAGTTAAATAGATTTCATCTAAATAAGTGAAGTGTCATTTTCTCTAAAGAGGAGGGAAAATGAAGAAAAATTGCTACAGTATATGACATTTTGTGGAAGAGAAAGAAAAAAAAATGCAAACGTTACACCAGCCTCCAACTTAGAATTGACGACTGAACATAAAGAGCTTATTGATGCTTATGTGTGTTAGCCTTGCTAAATTAGGACAGGACTTTTATTTTATTTCATTTTCTGTAGTGCCCAGGATAAGCATATGGCTGCAGTTATAACTCAAATACATGCTGGGCAATACAGACCACTTTCTTATTATTTATGGGATAATAGTAAGATCAGGCCCTCTATTATCCTACACATTCCCCACGCCGTGGAGGGGGTTTCACAGCAGGACAACCATTCCATATTGTCACCAGCTAGACTGTTGTCGTCATAGCCACACATTCCTTGTGGCTATTTACTGATGGGTCAACATCCACTGCTTATGCTGTGACAACATTGTCTGGGGTCCTGATTGTGTAAAATTCCACAACCTGCATCACCTCCAATGGCTGAACTATTGGCTTTGATTACAGCACTTACATGAGCTACTAACCTTAATGCAACTATCTGTACAGACAGTACATATGCTTATAACGCATGCTGCCTGCATACTGCTACCTTGAACCTGCGGGGGTTCATCACCTCCACAGGAAAACCAGTAATCGCTTGGCTGATATCACTGCTCATTATACTGCTATTGATTTTTTTAAGAACCGTCTGTTTTTTAATAATGTTGATGTCTTAAAAGACTGTTAAAATAAGTTGGACCTCCCTCCTGTTACATGCGACTTGCCTGATGGAAAAATTGTTTTGCCACCCACGTTATACAAATGGGCTGCCCTGGTGGCACATGAACTATTCATGTGCCAACAGGAGGGAATGATGAGGATGTTGGGAAAACTGTCCTAATATTTTGAAAGAAGTAACAAAAACATGCCAAAAGTGCATCATTTGTTTATAAAATAATGCTCAAGAAGGAATGAGAAGCTACAATATTGCTTGGTGTTGATTGACACCCTCACAAGGTGGACAGAAATTCACCCCACATCCTCAGCAAACGCAGCAAATGAATCATGTTTTTCCCGCCGTTGGGGTTCCAGAACTGATTTATGCAGATAATGGAACTCATTTTACAGCACAAACAGTTTAAGACTTAATCCAAGCTGTAAGAAGTAAGATCAAATTTCATAGTGCCTACCACCCACAAAGTACAGGTTTTGTAAAAAGAAAAATGGTACCATCAAACTAATGATTAACGCTATACCAGACTCAAAGACAGGATTGTCACCTTTTGAATGTGCTTTTCACCGTCCTTATGTTTTGCCTGACCTCTCACCACTAATCACGCCTAACAAATACATCTCAGAACACATTGATTCTGTCAGGGCTCTCTGCTCCACAGAAAGAAGCGGATAACCCGTTGCAACCTGGAGACTATGTCTTCATAAAGAACCACCACCGACAACACTGGACACTCCCACCCCCACTGCCATACGTATTGCTGAACGACCATCTTGGATTCACCTTTCACACGCTAAAAGACTACGGGTGCCTGTAAGTGAACTAACTTGTTTCCATGAGTAAGTCCAGTTCTAAGGACAAGCCGTCTCAAACCTGGTGAAGATAGGGGCCTGGATGGGTACTCTCTCAGGTGGAGGCATGGCACCAAAGGTACTGATGACTCTGTGTTCCGTACTTTTCATGACAGTGGGGTGGGGGACCATTTCTGATTCCAGGACAAGGAGCCCACAAAACATGGACAGTGGACACTACGTGGATTGTACGCATAACCTGTGGTACCAGATAATGGTGGTTTCGGTGAGAGGACTGGGAATCAATACTTCTTGCTATGTGTGTTCATTGCTACCCCATTCACACAAGAATGTCCTGTTCCACTAAGTGAAGAGGAAACGGCCGGAGCGACCAATCTGTTTTCATAAAGCTTGTAATAAAAATAATTTCAATCTAGGTTTTTCACCAAGGTGTAATGATGTCAAGGAGGCGACCTGTGGAGTAAGATACCATGATTCTGTTTGTAGAAATGCATTTCATCTTCCTTATCTTGCTGCTGGAAAAATTTTACCTTAAAAAGTAAAAATTGTACTGCTAAATGTAGTGATAATCCTACTGTTTTTTTGGCCAAATGATGATGGGTATGGATGTTTAGGATCTAATGTTTACTCATTACTTCCTCCAGGGTGGTGTGGCAGATGCTACATGGCTATTTTGATACCACACATTAGCATAAGTTCAAATCTCACACATAAAATGAAAACATCATACTCCCATTATTATCATGAGAGAGATTCACACCAGGGCACGGAGAAGTACAACTCCAGACATGCAACAACTAATAGGTAGGCTGTCTGGGAAACAGAGGATTAGTGATTTCAAAGCTGTAATGGGTACTCTTTTTCCAATGTATGGCAGTTACCTGGCTACACATCACATAAATGCATTAGCATGGACAATGGAAAATCTAACTGTATTAACGGAACAAGGTGTCACAGCTTTAACTGAGGAAAAGAAATTCTCAAGGATGATGACGTTGCAAAATAGAATGGCTTTAGATGTAACATTAGCTGCACAAGGAGGAGTGTGTCACATTATTGGTCAGGAGTGCTGCACATACATCCCGGATTTAAATCAGAATCTCTCTCACGTCATTAGCCATTTGAATGACATTTTACACTTACAACACACTTTGGATGAAGATAAGGGTTGGAGTCCCTGGGATTGGTTTCAAAGTGGAACTTGGTGGCAGATTCTTTTGAAGTGGTTAACCCCATTGATTGTGATATTGGTCTTATTCAGTGTGCTCTTCATGTGTGTTATTCCCTGTATGAGATCTATGATTACACAAGCCATTGCTCATCATACTTTTCTGTTGCAAACTGCTATGCTGAAACTTGAGTGTAAAGGATAATATGCAGCTCTTTCAAAGACTGATCCTGTGTAATTGGCATATGATGCAAATGACGGGCATGTACAAAATCGAGAGAAGTTACATGTTTCTGATGAATAAAGGCATCCCTAAATAAAAACTGTGATAAAAATTATAAAAAAAGGAGGGAAATGTCAGAAAATTGTTTATCATACATGTTTAATCATTTTATAATTGTTTATCATTTTATAATTTATAATTTATAGGTTCCAAGGTTGTCATAGCCAGGAGCGGTACTGGGGTTAAGCTCCCAGTGCTCATAAAATGCTCCTTACGGCGTGCGTCTCGAAAAGCCTCTGACAACTAAGTCCAACTCCTAGCCTGCCCGTGTGGTTTAGTCTCTAAGCCGGGTGGAACTGCTTTTATTAATAGGAGAAGGGGCGATGGCGGATCTCTGGCGCCTTAAAACCAGATGCTTCGGGTAGATGGTGGCTCGTCAACCTGGGAAAGTAGCCCATCTAGGGGAAGGTAAACCCTGATTTCAAACCTCCGCTGCCTTGCGGCACACCCGGTCACGGGAAAGGCTTCGGGAGTCAACCCTGAGGAAAAATCCGGAGTCGGAGCCCCTAAGGCAGTTCTCTGTTGTGCTCAATATCGTTCTGGCAGCTCCTGCAACGGCGCTGGTGCCAAACTATAGCAGCCCTGCTGTTCCTTTGGATTCATCAGTGACGTGGAGAGGGGGGGACATGCTGCATGGGTAACATCTTGTCCTCCATATCTTCCTGCCCAGGCTTAAATCCTGCCAATGCACAACGCTGGAAGATAGAACACCAGTGCGCATCGGCCTGTTCAGCCACAGGCGGTGCTGTTCCAGCAGAGTAGACGTTTAGGATTCTCTTCCACGGTCATCATAGACCGACGGAGGCCGACGATCATTTTATAATTACTATTTACTAACTCATTATCATTATCATTGCATCACCATCTTATATGATTAAATGTATACTGCATGCTGGGGAGATCCCTGCTTCCCCCCCCCCCCAATACAGCCCCGACGTTACACTATTTTGTCTTACTCACAAAGGTCAACTGGAGTAAACTCATCAATACAGACATCAATTGAAGAAGTTATTGTAGTTACTATATTTAAGTTAACTGTGGGAAGAATCTGATTTTATCGCTGATGGATGAAATTTTATTATTGAAAAAGTTCATAAAGTCCTGACTAGTAAGCTCAAAGGGAATGCAAGGATTGACAAAATCCTGACTCTTTGTCAACCTGGCTACAGTACTGAAAAGAAACCTGGGATTATTCTTGTTCTCTTCTATTAATGCAGAATAATAACTCATTCTAGCTTTTCTAAGAGATTTTTTTATAAATTAAAAGATGATTTCTCCAAGCTAAATAGATTTCATCTAAATTAGTGGAGCACCATTTTCTTTCTAATTGACAAGTCTTCTGTTTTAAGCTACGAGTTTGTGTTGAACCAAGGAGTTAGAAATCTCTGATTAGACTTTCTTTTTAAAGGGACTACCATGTCTAGAGTCTGATGCAGAGAAGCTGTAACACTATCTATCATGCTATCAATTACAGAAGGAGCAAGATGTCTATAGCTTATTTCCGTTGTGTTGTCACATGACACAGAGGAAACAATCTGCATAAATTTGGTAACAACATCATCTGAGAGGCATCTACTGTAGTAATATTTTTCTTTAGGAGCCAAATAGTCAGAAATAGTAAAATCAAAGGTTAACAGACAATGGTCTGACAGTACAGGGTTATGAGGAGACACTACCAGATTTTCTATTTCTATGCCATATGTCAGAACAAGGTCTAATATGTGGTGGAGATAATGGGTAGAATTTCCTACTTTCTGAGAAAACCCAATCGAGTCTAATATTGAATTAAATGCCACATTAAGGCAGTCACTATCTACATCTACATGTATATTAAAGTCCCCTACTATAATTATTCTATCTGATTTCAGCACTAAATTAGCTAAGAAATCAGCAAATTCAGATAAAAATTCTGAGTAGGCTGAGGGAGGACGATAAACTATGGCAAATAAAATTGGGTTTAGCCTAATATTGCTAAAGTGCTCAATACTGAGGACCAGGCCTTCAAAGGAATTATAACATGTTTTTTGCTTTACATCAACTAGTAATTTGGAATGGTAAATTGTTGCTACTCCTCCTCCACGACCAGAACTTCTGGGATTTTGACAGTTTAAATAACCAGAGTTGATTCATTTAAACCAACATAATCCTCTTGCTCTAACCAAGTCTCTGTAAGGGATATTAAATCAATCTGATGATCAATTAACAGATCATGGACTAACAGAGACTTGGGAGTTAGAGACCTAATATTTAACAAACCACATTTAATTTTTAAATTATGAGGAGGAAGAGAGGCCAAATCATTCAATTTAGAGGCTTCATGTTTAATTTGAGTTTTACCAACTTTTTGTTTAATCACTTTGGGATGCTTATATATTATATTTATATTTGCTTTGGAGGGAGCAGACAATGATTCTCTGATGGGGAAGACAGGGGCTAAGTTGAGGGGTGGCGGATGAAGAGGAGCTGCAGAGAGGCGTGTAAGACTGCGACTCTGCTTCCTGGTCCCAACTCTGAGTAGTCAAGGTTTTGGAAATTTGGATAAAAATGATGCCAGATTGTTAGATAAATGAGACGCACCATCCAAAGTGGGATGGACGCTGTCTCGTCACATAAGACCAGGTTTTCCTCAAAATGAGTTCCAATTGTCTATGTAGCCCACATTGTTTGCAGGACACCACACAGACAGCCAGAGGTTGAAGGATGACGAGCGGCTAAACATGTCATCACTGGTCAGATTGGGGAGGGGCCCAGAGAACACTACAGTGGCAGACATCGTTTTGGCAAAGTCACACACCAACTCTACATTAAGTTTCGTGACTTCCGACTGCCGGAGACGGATGTCATTAATGGCGGCGTGAATAACAATTGTGGAGTATTTACAGTTACTTTTAGCCAGCATTTTCAAATTTGACTCGATGTCGCCTGCTCTGGCCCCAGGAATGCATTTGACTATTGCTGCTGGAGTCTCTAGGTTCACATTTCTGACTACAGAGTCGCCAATGATCAGAATTTTTTCCTCAGCGGGTGTGTCGCTGAGCGGGGAAAAACGATTAGAAACGTGAACAGGTTGGTGGTTAACCGGGGCTTTGCGACTAGGCTTCCTTCTCACCGTCACCCACCCAGTCTCCTCGCTGCTGAGGAGGACCGGAGGACCACTAATGGGGCCTATGCTAGCGAGCTCCGCTGCAGCTAGGGGACGTCCGTCGAGAGTAACTGGCGCAGACGGTGTTTCAATACAGCGGAGCCGGGATTCCAAATCAGACAACCTCGCCTCAAACGCCTCAAAAAGACAACATTTATTACATTTACCGTTATCACTAAAAGAGGCAAAGTTGTAGCTAAACATCTGACAGAGAGAGCACACAAGAGGAGGAGAGGAAAGAGAGCTAGTAGCCATAGCTAGTGGCTAACCCGAAGCTAACAAAAACACTGATGAAAGGTGAACAGAAGGCTAAAGAGGGTGATTAGGTGACACTGAGTGCGCACACAGGTGCAAGAGCCTTGATAAACAGAAATGAGCACTAATGGTAGATGGAAAAAAGTGATTAAAATACAATTAAAAGCAAAAACCTCAGGAGAGTGAGGAGAGCAAACCACACGGACAGACAGCAATACAGGAAGTGACGATACGTTACCACAAGTGACGTTCTCACTTGTCTCTTGATGACCAAAGTGCTTTACAGATCCTGCTATCCATCCATTCACACACACACTGATGGCGGCATGCTACCTAACATGGCGTTTCCAGACCCACCAGGAGCAATTGGGGGTCAATTAATTAAATTAAAATTAAACTAAATCACCCTTATTGTCATTCAACTGTACAACCAATCATGTACAGTAGAACGAGATTGTGTTTTACCTATCTACTGTGTTAATCACACACACCCCAAGTGCAGAATCAGAGGGCCGCTGCCATGCAAGGCGCCGCCACAAATTTCCCTCCTCCATTCCATTATTGCTGAGCACCAAGCTGGACGGCAGGAAGTTCCACTTTTATATGGTCTTCGGCATGACCCGGCCGGGATTTGAACCCCTGCCTCCCGGGTGTGGGGCGGATGCCCTACCAATTGAGCCACCACTCCCTGGTCGACACAACGGCAGGATATCCGGGGAGAGCGGGATTTGAACCACCAACCATGCGGTTATTGGACAACCTGCTCTACCTCCTGAGCCACTGCCGTCCCCAAGTTATGTTGGGCTATATGTGTGTGTGTGTGTGTATATATCTATATCTATCTATCTATATATATATATATCTCCAGCCATCCATCTTCTTCTGATTAATCCTTTTCAGGTCGCAGGGGGAGATATACTGTGTATATATATATATATATATATATATATATATATATATATATGTCAGGAATCTGAAACTCAAGACTCATAGAAATGATAGTACTCTGTTAGGTTCGTACCTTAATCAGACTCGAGACATGAATATAATCAAAGGTTTTTACTTGCAAGGAGCAAATCACAACACACCTCTGGTTACAGACGGGAGTGAATGCTGGTGCGTAGAGTCAGCACCTCCCTTTTATACAATAAAGTAGGTCAAGGAAAAACTTTCACAACATCTGCTGCACCCACACATGGCGGAGCAGAAAGTTAGACACAATGAGTTTTTATCACATGATGGAGAAATAGCGAGAAAGACAATTCCATATATGGCATAGGACAGTTGGTTAATACAAGTATTTTCATTCTGTCCGGTTACACTGTTGCAGGGCAGATTACACTTCTCAGAACAGAAAGTTATTTCAACAGTTCCTGTGTCACGTACAACACAGGAGAAGCAGTTATACGAGTATTATTCATTTATGAAATGTTAACATGTATATACATTTATACATTTTCCAACAATTCCCTCCTGTTTAACATTTCATCACATGCAAGCATCAGTACAATGTAACTTCAAAAGTTTTTTGTTACATTGACCTCATAAAGCATCATTTCCAAATTTAAACAGTGGTTTTGTCATCACAATCACCATCACTTTGCTGTGTTAAGGCAGTATATTGTACAGGGACTTCTCTTTGGAGCATAACAGATTGTAACATGAAAGTGTGTTGAGCAAAAGTTTTACTTATCATGGACCTTATACAGGGAATGACACACATGAAAAGCACATAGAATAAAATCAATATCACAATCAATGGGGTTAACTATTTCAAAAGACTCTGCCACCAAGTTCTACTTTGAAACCAATCCCAGGAGCCCCAACCTTTATCTTCATCTAACCCATGCTGTAAGTGTAAAATATCATGCTAATTTTTGTTCTTCATTTAAAGTTGTGAATCCTTGCTCCACTAATACAGTCAGATTTTCCATTGTCCATGCTAATGCATTTATGTGGTGTATAGCTAGAGCACTGCCATGCATTGGAAAAAGAGTACTCATAATACCTTTAAAATCACTAATTCTCTGTTTTCCAGATAGTTTACCCACCAACTGTTGCATGTCTATTTCTTCTTCTTTTTACTCTGGTGTGTATTTTAGTTTGTTCAGAATGATAATAATGGGAGTAGGATGTTTTCATTTCATGTGTAAGATTTGACCTTATTCTGATGTGTGGGAACAATATAGCCATGTAACATCTGCCACACCATCCTGGAGGAAGCAATGAGTAAACATTAGATCCACAAACCCAAACATGGTTTTCCAAGAATCCATACTCATCATCATTTGGCCAAAAAACAGTAGGATTATTGCTACAGTTAAAAGTACAATTTTTCCTCTTTAAGGTGAATTTTCCAGCAGCAATATAGGGAAAGTGAAATACATTTCTACAAACAGAATCATGATACAACACTTCACAGGTCACTTCCTTAGTATCATTGAATCTCTGTGAAAAACCCAGGTTGAAGCTGTTTTTACTACAATTTTTGTGAAAGCAGATTGGTGAAGTAAACAGTGTAGGATTTACTTTCATTAAAGGCTTCTTAACTGCAAGCAAAGAAGTTCCAATCTCAATAGTATCAAATATTCTAATCTTAGACCCAGTGTAATCAGAATAGTGACATTCAATCTATTAAGATACCTTTCTGACGAATTCCCCACCAACCAATGTCCAACATTATTGCTTGTATTAAACAGACTGAGACGAGAATTCATCGCTATTGTCGCTCCGGGCGTTTCCTCTTCACTCAGTGGAACAGGGATCATGGGTATTGCAGTCTTGTGTGAATGGGGTAGCAATGAACACACATAGCAAGAAGTATTGATTCCCAGTCCTCTCACCAAACCACCATTGTCTGGTACCATAGGTTATGCGTATTGTTCATTGTCCGTGCTTCGTGGGTTCCTTGTCCTTGAATCAGAAAGAGATTACCACCCCACTGTCAGGAGAAGTGCTGAACATAGAGTCATCAATAATTTTGGTGCCATGCTTCCACCTGAGAGAGTACCCCTCCGGGCCTCTTTCTTCACCAGGGTTGAGACGGCCTTGTCCTTAAAAGGACATGCCCCCTTTGTAACTGGACTTACTCAGGGAAACAAGTTAGTTAGTTCACTTACAGGCACCCGTAGTCTTTTAGCGTGTGAAAGGTGAATCCAAGATGGTCATTCAGCAATACGTACTGCAGTGGGAGTGGGAGTGTCTGGTGTTGTCGGTGGTGGTTCTTTATGAAGACATAGTCTCCAGGTTTCAACGGTTATCCGTTTCTTTCTGTGGGGCAGAGAGAGAGCTTCTGACAGAATCAAAACATTCCCTGAGATGTTCACCAAGATCTGTGTATTTGTTAGGTGTGGTTAGTGGTGAGAGGTCAGGTAATACATAAGGATGGTGAAAGGCACATTCAAAAGGTGATAATCCTGTCTTTGGGTCTAGTATAGAGTCAATGGTTAGTCTTACTAATTTCAGGGCTTCTGGCCAGGCCAAGTAATACCCTTTCCATGTGTGGTTTTTGTTACTTCTTTCAAAATATTAGGACAGTTTTTCCAACATCCTCATCACTGATTTCCCTCCTGTTGGCACATGATTGGCCATGTGCCACCAAGACAGCTCATCTGTATAATGTGGGTGGCAGAGCAAATTTTCGTCAGGCAAGCCAAATGTATATCTAATTATTTACACATGAAACAAGAGGAAGATCCATATTATCTTGACAGTCTTTTAAAACATCAACATTATTAATAAGCCAGATGGTTCCTAAAAGACCAATAGCAGCACAGTGAGTAGCGTTATCAGCTAAGTGATTATCGCAGCTAGACAAGTCAGTGCCATTAGTGTGGGCAGGGCAGTGAATAACTGCCATAGAACATGGTAGCATTAGAACATTACATAGTTGCAACAATTGCTGTTGATGTTTTGCTGGTTTTTTGTGGAGGTAACAAACCCCCGCAGATTCAAGGTAACATTATGCAGGTGTCATGCGCTATAAGCATATGTACTGTCTGTACAGAATACAGATAAGTTACATTAAGGTTAGTAGCTCATTCAGCTGTTGGAGGTGATGCAGGTTGTGGAATTTTTACACAATCTGGACCCCAGACAACACCGTTACAGCATAAGCACACTTCTATTTTTTACAGAGCAAGCCTGTCGCTCGCTTCTTCCTTTGCTAAGTAGAGAGAGAGATCTGCTGTTCAACCCCCCCTTCACAACATGGGAAATGTGTAGGATAATAGAGGGCATGATCTTATTATTTGTATTATCCCATGAATAACTAGAAAAGCACTCGGAGAGCGCAGACCTCCGCCAAGCACCACAGTTCCCCCCAGACAGTGTTTGTGTGTACGTTTTCAGATTCCTTGACCATGAAAACATATGACTAGCAATTGGATTGACAATGATAGGATTAGTGGTTCAGTAGTTATTCACGAAAATGACATTTTCCGTAATGGCAGTTTTCTTGTGAACGGTGATCCGGATCATCCCCAAAATTTAATCAGTTCTTCCTTGTACCATTTCCAACAATGCCTGAAAGTTTCATGGAAATCCGTCCAAAACTTTTTGAGTTATCTTGCTAACCAACAGACAAACAGACAGACAAACAGACAAACCCCGGCAAAAACATAACCTCCTGGCGGAGGTAATAAAAAGGTGGTCTGTATTGCCCAGCCTGTATTTGAGTTATAACTGCAGCCATATGTTTATCCTGGGCACTACAGAAAATGAAATGAAAAGCACTTATGCAAATAAAATTGAATTGAATTCATCATCAATCATTTATTGATAATTTTTATGCATTATCTATTTTTCTGAGGATTGCTAATTATTTGCTAATTAATTTTTTTGATACCCCCTGTTTTGATACATGGAGGCTCACATGCAGCAAAGTTACAGGGTATTTGTTTGATTCTTTTACTGAAAGGAAGTGTGTTTCCATTTTTAGTTTTAAATAAAATTTGCAGGTAGCCCAGTTCCTTCAAAGATGAGATCTCAATAATTATAGCTTCTTTTTGTGACATCTCTTGAAATAGTTTACAAATTTCATTTAAGAAAAACAAAATAACTATCTGTGCATTTGTGATATGCTTCAGCATTGATAAATAAGATCAGTTTGTCCAGTTGAACACAGATGGGTTGAATTTGAAATATTGTGTCACATTGTTTCAGTCAAAGGAAAGGCGGACATTTTGCCTAATTAGAATTTGATTTAATGTTTTACAAGGAATGTCCCTATTTCATACATTCCTTGGTAAATTATGGAGTGCAATGTAGTTCACCCTGACCCAGCTTGGCCACCGCTGAATCAGGAGAAGCACATTCCTCATTGCTGTTACATTTCTGAAATATATTGTTACCGCACCATTATGTGGTGAGTAATATCAGTATAAAATCATATAAGCATTACATTTGTAAGGTCAAAGTCATTTGAATCAGTACACCTTATGTTATCTACAATGTCATACAAAGTCATACTTGGCTTCAAAAAATGTTTATCAATTTAAGGATTCTTTCTCCAAGACCTTTGTCTGATAATCCATAGCCTCTGGCAGATCATATGCACAGACACATTAATTTTCAATCTGTTTTGAAAATCTGTGCTTTAAATCATGTGATATAGGGTAAACATAAAACCTTCAGTGATTAGGCATTATTAAATGACATCATAATATGATCATAGCATGGCCTGTAGTCACATTGTCACACGTCAGTCCTTTTTTCTATAAAGTGCGCTGTCATGTTTCAGTCAAGGACAAAGGTCAGTAATGCGTCAAAATTGCTTTTTTTTTTTTTAAATATGTAAACACTTTATCACGTACGCAACATTAATCAAGACCCCACACAGCTAAATTGAAAAAATAAAAACCCAAAACCTTGTAAAAGTACCCATATTTAGACCACTTTCTTCACAGATCAACCACACACACACACACACACACACAAACAGAGAACATATATTATGGTCTAATTATTATGATTTTATTTGCCTCCTCCATTTCCCAATCTCTTGGGCTTCTTTAAATAATTTGCCGTATGGACCCTCCTTAGGATCGTGGCATTGATAAGTTGGGGAAGGGTTATCTTGTTAATCCCACTGTTTTTTCATATTTCCTTTATACAACTCAGCATCTCCAGAGAGAGAGAGAGAGAGAGAGAGCTGCTCCTCCAGCAGCCCCTCCTTTCACATTCCACACTGCACTGAGCAAAAATGCCCCTTTTTTTTAATAAACTTTTCCTTTCTCACTCACAGCGTTCCCAATATAAAACAAATAACAACAGATTACCAATATAAAACAAATAGCACTTGCAGCAGGGATTAAATAGTATCCCGATCCTTTACTTTATCCTTATTTTCTTGTTTATTATTAAAATTCTTCACTGTTCTCCAGGCTATTTCGCCTCTTTTTCTTTGTTTCACTTTTTCTCTGACCCCGTCAGATTTCTTACTGCGTCCAACGCAATTTCCCATTTTTCTCTTAACCACTTTTCTTCATTCTCACTATTTTGTTGTTATTTTCAGTTCTTAGAGGTCAAAGTGGTTTTCTGTACTTTTCTTCCTCCTCACTATATTGTTGTTATTTTTAGTTCTCAGAGGTCAAAGTTTTAACTTAGTTCCCTTAACTGCTTTTATTCCCCTTCACTATATGGTTGTTATTTTTAGTTCTTAGGGGTCCCAGTTTTGACCTGGTTCCTTTATTTTACTGCTCTAGGAAAAATATGGACGCCGCCATATTACCATTAATCGCATCCCGCGGACCTAGAACATAACATTGTACTGGGAAGAAACAAAGACTTACTTTTGGCTCTATTAGTTATGGCGGAACAGCCGTCACTGAATAGAGCATGGAGGAGAAGCGCCGGTCCAAGTTCCCTCAAGGCGGGTTAGTCAATGCTGATGGTTTCCATCAGACCGTGCACGGTTTTCTCACTGACCCAGACGCCTCCCCCAGCTCCGTCCAGATCTCAGCTGTCCCGGGTTTCGGTCACCACGTTATGTCAGGAATCTGAAACTCAAGACTCATAGAAATGATAGTACTCTGTTAGGTTCGTACCTTAATCAGACTCGAGACATGAATATAATCAAAGGTTTTTACTTGCAAGGAGCAAATCACAACACACCTCTGGTTACAGACGGGAGTGAATGCTGGTGCACCTCCCTTTTATACAACAAAGTAGGTCAAGGAAAAACTTTCACAACATCTGCTGTACCCACACATGGCGGAGCAGAAAGTTAGACACAATGAGTTTTTATCACATGATGGAGAAATAGCGAGAAAGACAATTCCATATATGGCATAGGACAGTTGGTTAATACAAGTATTTTCATTCTGTCCGGTTACACTGTTGCAGGGCAGATTACACTTCTCAGAACAGAAAGTTATTTCAACAGTTCCTGTGTCACGTACAACACAGGAGAAGCAGTTATACGAGTATTATTCATTTATGAAATGTTAACATGTATATACATTTATACATTTTCCAACAATATATATATATATATATATATATATATATATATATATATATAATATGAATGAAGAAAAATTGCTACAGTATATGACATTTTGTGGAGGAGAAAGAAAAAAAATGCAAACGTTACACCAGCCTCCAACTTAGAATTGAGGACTGAACATAAAGAGCTTACTGATACTTATGTGTGTTAGCCTTGCTAAATTAGGACAGGACTTTTATTTTATTTCATTTTCTGTTTTTCTGTAGTGCCCAGGATAAGCATATGGTTGCAGTTATAACTCAAATACATGCTGGGCAATACAGACCACTTTCTTATTATTTATGGGATAATAGTAAGATCAGGCCCTCTATTATCCTACACATTCCCCACGCCGTGGAGGGGGTTTCACAGCAGGACAACCATTCTATATTGTCACCAGCTAGACTGTTGTCGTCATAGCCACACATTCCTTGTGGCTATTTACTGATGGGTCAACATCCACTGCTTATGCTGTGACAACACTGTCTGGGGTCCTGATTGTGTAAAATTCCACAACCTGCATCACCTCCAATGGCTGAACTATTGGCTTTGATTACAGCACTTACATGAGCTACTAACCTAAATGCAACTATCTGTACAGACAGTACATCCTAGCTCGAAAACTGCAGGAGTTAGCCGGACAAACTCGGACAGACATATCATCATCACCACATAATATGTCCCATCTTTAGACACAGTGCATAAAAACAAAATAACTAAAAGCAGCAAACTTAAATACTGCTGTTATGGCTTTTAATTGATAGCACAGATACTTGTATAATGTTTAAAAATCAGAATGTGACAATCATGTGTTTTTTGTTCCATGCAGAATTGGTGCACAGTGGTCTTGATTCTGGTGTGTAGAGGATAAGCAAAGCTCAGACTCTTATAGTCCTTGGGAACATTTATTGAACACAAAACATGGAGCAGAACATAATACAGCGACGACTGTAGTCCTGTCTTCACTGGCTGGACTGTAAGTGCTGCTCTACATTCCACATGGTCAGATAAGTCAGGAGGAGGGGAACACAGTGATGACATCACACTGACACAATATCATCATGACAACAATATAACAAATTACTCTAGAACTTTACTAAATGCATGTACTACATATGAAAGTTGCTGACATATCTGACAGTATGCACACATTTACATTAACGGTTATTTAAAAACACAAAATCTCTCTTTACTTCTTCCTGCTGTCTGTTCAGTGGATCAGCCAGTCTGTTAACATTAACATCATTAGCGCCAAACTCATCCAAATTATTGAGGGAGATCATGTTTCCCCTGAGGATCCCCCCAGCACAAGCTGTAATTTAGATGTAGTTTGGGCTAAATCAGGTCAGTCGGTCCAAGCCTTAATTTAGTCCACAAATAGACTTTGAAAACTGGGGTGTTTAGTCCATCTAATATAGACCATATTAATCAAATAAGATGTTGAAAACTGGGCTGTGCTTGACCACATTAGCAAAGAAATAGTCCAATAATTGTGCTGTTTAGTCCACAGGATTTGGACCAAATTTATCCTCAAAACAGTTTTTGACATTTGGTGATGATGGTGGGGGTCTATCTCTCAAAAGACAAACAAACTCTTCACCCCACACACCACCCAAAAAGGATCAGAAGATGAATGATGTTGGCTACAACATGATGGCTTTTTTTTAAACCTTAAAAGAAATCTTTGACTTTTCAACCAAATCCAGAAATTTTTTAGCTGGTTGGCAAAGCCGTCTTTTCAATATGTTTTCAACCAATTTGTGTTGGGAGGGTTGTGTGTGTCTTTGTGTGCACAGACTTGCACTTTTATTTGGTGAGGACATGTGCTTGTGTGTTGTGTTGTATTTTATTTTCAGCACTGCACAAAGTGGGATACATTTTATTTCAGAGAGGGCTGTCAGGAAAAAAAAAACAACAAAAAAAAAACAACAGGATAAACTAATGTGAGGTGAACTGGGATGAATGAACTAACTAACTAACTACTAACTAACCTGCACTTATATAGCGCTTTTCTAGTCACAAAGACCACTCAAAGCGCTTTCACTAATACTAACCCTCTATTCTAAGGGCCTATAGGAAACAGATATCTAGGGACAATTTAGAACAGCCAATTAACCTAACATGCATGTCTTTGGATTGTGGGAGGAAACCGGAGCCCCCGGAGTAAACCCACGCAGCACAGGGAGAACATGCAAACTCCACACAGAAAGGTTCCAACCCCTGCCAACCTAGGGATTCGAACCAGGAACCTTCTAGCTGTAAGGCAACAGTGCTAACCACTGCACCACCGTGCTGAACGAACATAGAGTAGAGCTAAAAAAGTGAGACTTCCCCTCAGTGAACCAGGACAGGCTTGGATCAGCTCCACAGGAACCAAGAAGTGGTCAGGACTGCTGGAGACTGTGTGATTGGGGGGGGGGGGGGGACGCCCTTAAAAGAAATCTCTCACTCTTAGCCGCTGTTATATTTGTGTAATTGTGGCACAACACCATTTGCTGCAGCTTTGAAGTGAATATAATCTGACTTAGACTTTGGCATGGTGTCTGTAATTATTATGAAAGAGGAAACACTGCCTCTTCCAACCATTCCAAAGCTGGGGGAAAGTGCCGTTGCACAGAACAGCAGGGAGCGATCACATGGAAAAAGGTTTTATACTTTAGGGGTCAAACCTTGGTCAGCACAGAACCCGCACGACCAGCACTACAGTAAGAGTAAACCCTAAGTCCTGTATGGATGTGTTTGTGAGCCCTTAAGTGACTCATTTGAATAAAGGCATTTCCACATTGATCACATCTATACTGTAACTCCAGTGTGGATCAGTTCATGTGTTTTTAAACCTCTCCTAGTGAAGGCCTTTCCACAATGATAACATTTAAACTGTTTACTTCTAGTGTGGATAACTTTATGTCTTCTTAAGGAGCTCATCTGAGCAAAGGCCTTTCCACACTGACTACACGCAAACTGCTTAATTCCAGTGTGGATGAGTTCATGTGTTTTTAAGTCATTCATCCGAGTAAAGGCCTTTCCACAATGATCACATTTAAACGGTTTAACTCCAGTGTGGATGCGTTCATGACTCTTTAGGGTACTCATTAGAGCAAAGCCCTTTCCACACTGATCACACAAAAATGGTTTAACTCCAGTATGGAAGAGCTCATGTACTCTTAAGTAACTCATCTGAGTAAAGGCCTTTCCACACTGATTACATTTAAACTGTTTACCTCTAGTGTGGATGAGGTCATGTTTTCTTAAGGACCTCATCTGATAAAAGGTCTTTCCACACTGACTACACACAAACGGTTTAACTCCAGTGTGGATGAGCTCATGTGCTTTTAAGTCACTCATTTCAGTAAAGGCCTTTCCACAATGATCACATTTAAATGGTTTAACTCCATGGTGGATGAGTTCATGTTTTTGATTGTTCATGATTCTTTAGGGCACTCATTTGAGTAAAGCCCCTTCCACACTTATCACATAAAAATGGTTTAACTCCACTATGGCAGAGTTCATGTTCCCTTAAATGACTCTTCCGAATAAAGGCCTTTCCACACTGACAACACACAAATGGTTTAACTTCAGCATGAATGGCTTGATGTGATTTTAAGGAACTGGCCCAAATAAAGCTCTTCCCACACTGTTCACAATCAAAATTTTTAACTCCAGTGTGGCTGAGTTTATGTTCTCCTAAGTTATTCATCTGAGTGAAGGCCTTCACACAATGTTTACATTCATTTAACTCCAGTGCGGATCAGTTCATGTTTTCTTAAGTTGCTTGTCTAAGTAAAAACCTGACTTCATGTGTTTTTAAGGCATTTCCATAAATAAAGACCTCCCCACACTGTTCACATTCAACCTGTTTAACTCCAGTGTGGCTCAGCAAGTCTTAAATGATCCACCTGAGTAAAACCTGTCTGTATCTCCAATGTGATGTTTTCTTAGTCTTCTTTTATCTGTGCAGCTGGAGGACCTTTATCTTCCTGAAACTGCCTAGGTTTCACTCCATCCTTTCATGTTTCTGTAACAACAAAGACAGAAACAGAGGCAATCATCATACAGTGCTGTGAGAAAGTATTTGGCCCATTCCTGTTTTCTTTCATTTTTGCATTTGAGTCACATGCAAATGATTCACATCAACCAAGATCAATTTTAATATCAGACAACCCAAGTAAATACAAAACACAACTGTAGGTTTGGTAGCAATGCAAACCTACCTGGCCCTTTGTGAAAAAGTAATTGCCCCCCTTGTTACATCATGAATTAACTGATTAACCACATTGTGGAAAGTTCAGTTCGGTTTCACTAGTCACACCCAGGCCTGATTCCTGCTAGACCTGTTGAATAAAGACATCACTCAAATAGAACCTTTCTGACAAAATTGAGGAAACAACAAACAGAAAGAGCAATCTACAAAATCAGAGACCCAGTATCAAAGAAAATAAAATTCAGAATTCAGTATATTCTTAAAAGCTTCGAGAATTACTACAAGAACTTATACTCCCACAAAAAACATAAAAACGCATCCGAGACATTCCTAAACACATTACACCTTCCCCAACTTACGGAATTCTTTGTCTTATAAAACCTGTTTGGTCTAAGTGAATTAAGTCTGTCAGTATGTTTTCTAACCTTTTGGCAAGGATAATGGTAAAAAGCTTATAGTCCTGATTTAATACACTGATTGGTCTGTAGTTGGAGCATTCTAGTTTATCCTTTTCAGGTTTAGGTATAACTGCAATGACCCCTTCTCTCCAGGAGGGGGGGATTTCCCCTGTGTGGAGGACATAGTTAAATGTTTTCAGGAGGAGAGGAGATAGTTGCTGTTTAAAGGTTTTGTACCATTCTGCTGTATAGCCATCTGCTCCTGGGGATTTGTTAGCTTTAAGTTTCATAATTGCTTTTGGAAAAAAAGATGAGAACCAAAAACCCAGAAGAACCTCTGAAGAACTGCAGGCCTCACTTGCCTCAAGTTTGGACACTGGTCCACGATTCAATGCAAGAAAGAGACTCAGCAAAAATGGAATCCATCAGAGAGGTCCAAGGTCAAAACCACTGCTGACCAAAAATAACACAAAGGCTTGCCTCACATTTGCAAAAAAATAAATAAATAAAAATCTTTGATTGCAAAGACTTTTGACAGACACAAGACAACATTCGACGCACTTTACACATAATTCATCATATAAAAAAATATAACTTAAATGCAGTCATATTGGGATTAGATGCTGAAAAAGCATTCGATTCGGTTGACTGGTCTTTCCTATATAGAATCTTATCCAGTTTCAATTTTCATAACAACTTCATTAGAACTATACAGGCATTATATAAAAAACCAACAGCTAAAATAAGGATTAACGGTAATTTATCATCATCTTTTGAGCTGGAAAGAGGATGTCGTCAAGGCTGCCCCCTGTCTCCACTGCTCTTTGCAATCTTCATAGAACCTCTGAGCCAATGGATAAGACAAAATCAAAAAATTCAAGGTATTACACTTGGTCAGAAGGAACATAAAATAGCACTCTTTGCTGATGACATTTTAATAAGCCAGACACTTCTTTACCAGAACTAATCTCAGTTTTTTCAGACTATGGAGATTTATCGGGGTACAAATTAAACATGCATAAAACCCAAGTTTTAACATTCAACTATGACCCAAATCATTATTCACTAAGTGAACTCAAAACTAACTGGGAGTTGGAATCTATGAAATATCTGGGGGTCAATATCCCGAAACAACTCGACAAAATTATAACACTAAACTATGATCCACTGGTGACAAAAATAAAATCTGACCTAGCAAGATGGAATATGATACCATTCTTAGGTACTGCACAAAGAATTGAAGCAGTCAAAATGAATATACTTCCACGTCTTCTATACCTTTTCCAAACAATACCGGTAGAACCTCCCAAAAAAACATGGCAGGAGCTGGACAGAAGGATCTCAAGATTCATATGGCAGGGCAAGAGACCTAGAATCAGATATAGAACCCTACAGCTAAACAAAGACAAAGGTGGGCTCGCACTGCCAAATATCAGGGACTATTTTATAGCTGCACAAATTAAAACTTTAGTAGAGATATGTAACCCAGTCTACACTGCACAATGGAAGGAGATGGAATGCCAAATAACAAGTGACATCCCCCTACAGGCGATAATAGGGAACAATGCCTTACCTAAACTCTTGAATAACACTAACCAGTGGATAGAGACCCCGCTAAAAATTTGGTTTAAGATAGTCAGAGAGAATCAAGCTAAAGAGCCCTATCGACTTCTGCAATGGATTGCCTATGATCAAGACTTTACCCCCAATAAAAGAACACTAGATTTAAAGAGTGGAAAGAGAAAGGGCTGATAAAATATTACGATTTTTTTAAGGGGCAAACTTTAAGAAGTTTTGAAGATTTGAAAAAACAAGGTCTAATAAATCAAGATCTTTACAGGTTCTTTCAGCTTAGACACCACATAAACAATATACTTAAAAAGGAGGACTTGGAAAGGGCCCAGTCAGGTGTTCTGAAGGTCTTCTTAATGGCATATAAAGGGATCCCAGGGATCAGATACATTTCTAAAATATACCAAGGTCTTCAAGACTTAAAAAGGAGACAACACATCATATATAAAAGAAAGATGGGAAAAAGAGGGAAATTTCACTTTACAATTGGAAATATGGGAAAAGCTAAATAGACAGCAATGGAAAAGTACCTCATCCCTGCAGTGGAGAGAATTTGGATGGAAAAACTTGGTAAGATTTTTCAGAACACCTGCACAAAATAAATTTACCCATAAGGGGGTGAACTGTTGGCACTTGTGTGGTGAAAAGACTGCAAATCATTTTCATGTGTTTTGGTCATGCCCAGTTATCCACCAATATTGGACCAATGTACAGACAATATTGGGGAAAATATTCAAAATAATAGTTCCCTTTTCTTTTGTAACTTTGTATTTGGGTTTACTACCGGACTCACTGGAAAGACGAGGAGATAAATACTTATTTAATGTTTTAATATTGGCAAGTAAAAAAGCCCTAACTAAAAAATGGATGCTGAAGGACTGTCCTACACCTGAAGATTGGATTAACTTTATTCAAGACATTTACTCGATGGAAAAGTTGACATTCGCACTGAGACAGGACATGGATGGGTTCATGAGCTTTTGGCAACCCTGGATCGCATATGTGTCTCCCATTAGATCTAATCTTTGACAAATACCATTTCAATGATGGTCCCGCTCTTTGTTCCAACGCTACTCAGATGCTCTTTTACTTTTAATTACTTAATTTTCTGTTTGTTTGTTTTTTGCTGTTCTGTTTGTTTGTTTATTCGTTTTTTTTTTATTTAATTCTCTTTAATTTCACTTTTTCTTTCACTTTAAAAAAAAGGGGGTGTTGTAATAACTATCCTACCAATGCTGTCAAATAGCAAAAAATAAGGGAACGTGTGATGAAAATGTAAACAATGCAATGCTGTAATGACCTGTATACCCTTTACAAAAACTTAAAAAAAAAAAATTAAGACATTCGGGACCTCCGGTTATGGCGGCCACGTAGGAAGACGTGGTTCACTCTGCTCTGCTCCTAAAAATAAAAAGTTGGCAAATAACTCTCCCAATTGGAACAAAACCTATCACAGCGTTTGGGCGCGGATATGCCGGTAAAGCCTAAGGCTGGGAAATTAGGTGGAGGTGACTGCTGAGGAGGGCACAGGTGCGGTGCTCGCTGCCATTAGCGCAATGAGAGCAGACTTTTCTTCTAAATTTGATGGGATTATAGCAGCGATAGAAGGCATGAGAAAGGAAATAAGCAACTGTATGGAACGAGTATCGCAGGTGGAGCTTCAAATTTCCAGCGCTGAGGATGACGTCACCAGCCTACAATTAAAGGTGCGCACATTGGAATTAAAAAATAAACGTCTGGAAGACAGTGCCCTGGACTTAGAATCCCGGTCGAGACGGAACAATCTGAGGCTGGTGGGCCTCCCGGAGGGAACGGAGGGACGGGACCCATGTTCCTTTTTGGAAAAGTGGATTCCAGAAGCGCTGAACAACGCGGAACTGCAGTCATCGGTCGTCTTAGAGAGCGCCCACTGAATCGGCCCACTGAGAGATAATAAGGCACCACCGAGGATGCTGATTATGAAGTTCCTCAGCTACAGAGACAAGATGACGATCTCCAACGCGGCGCGAGCTAAAGGAGAAATTAAATATCAGGATCAACGGGTGCGGTTTTACCCAAATTTGGCCACAGGAATCCAACAATTAAGGAAACAGTTTGATCCCGCCCGTAGAGAGCTGCGCAACCTCGGGATTCGTCATGGAGTGATTTATCCGGCAAGACTGCTGGTCACATATAAAGGGAGAACCCACACCTTCAAGACCCCTGAGGAGGCGCAGGTGCTTAACAAGCAGATCCAAGAGGAGACTGGTGGGAGCTAAGCATGAAGCATGAACAAAATATAAAGGTAGAATATTTAAGCATTTGCACAGGCATCTGACTGATCTGAAGCATATAGCAAGTTTACAAAATATAGATTGTATTATATAAAAAAAACAAAAACCTATGATGTACAAAGTTGCTAAAACTTTTGGAGTTAAGTTGGAAAACTACAGAAGAGAGTTAATGTTATGTCATTAAAAGCAGTAGAGTAAGGGTGATTGAAAAAGAAAGAAAGAGAAAGAAAAGAGAGAAAAGAGAAAGAAAGAGTGGTTTTGACTGATCCTCGTGGGTGTGGACAGTCAATGGCTATAGCGGAAGACGGAAATTTTTTTTTTTGATTTTGGGGGGATTACCATGAATGTGGGAAGGGGGAATTTGTTTGTGTGTAGTTTGTAGGATGAATGTTCAACCACTCATGTTTTTGCTTCTATGTATGAGCATGTTTATGTTGCAAGGTAATCTCAAACTCCTTATTGATCATAGACCAAAGCGTTAATCTTAATTTAACTTCACGGAATTGCAGAGGTCTACAAAATTTAAAAAAACTTAAACAAGTTATGAATAAAATAAAAGATATAGGTTCAAAAATTGTGTTTTTACAAGAAACTCATCTAATAGAGGAGGATGTAAAAAGAATTAGGAGAAGATGGCAGGGAAGTGTGTTCACCTCATCATTTTCATCTCGAGCCAGGGGAGTTATGACTCTCATACATAAATCAGTCCCATTTCAAGTGAAAAATGTAATTGGAGACAAATTATGAAGATATCTAATCATCCAAGGATCTTTGTTATTAGAAAATATAAATTTGGTGAACTTATACAGTCCCAATATAGATGATCAAAACTTCTTTGCCAATTTATTTCTTATTTTATCATCACTTACAGGGCAACATATAATAGCAGGGGATTTTAACTGTACATTGAATCCCGGTATAGATAGATCAACAGGACTGTACTGTATGCAGAATGGATGCAGGATGATCATTAATCATTTTATGAAAGAATTGAGATTGCTAGCTATATGGAGAGAAATGAAACCACAAGTTAAAGCCTACTCTTGTTATTCTAATACCTACAAGACATTCTCACGTATTGACTATTTTTTGATCTCCACAGAATTAAGGTCCAAGATTCAAAACTGTTTTTATGATAACATTGTGATCTCTGATCATGCACCCTGCTGTTTAATATATGTAGATACGAAATTGACAAAGGAACCAGGTAGGTGGCAATTTCAGCATAAATGGCTTCAGGGTGAGGAATTTGTAAAGTACATAGAAAAACAGATGAGTTCTTTGATATCAATACTACACAAACAGCATGTATAAAGTGGGAGGCTTTCAAAGCTTTTATTAGGGGGCATATTATTAGTTATACAGGTTCAAAATCTAAGAAGACTCGAGAGGAGAGAGCCCAATTGGAACATAAAAAAAATTCTCCAAGAAAAAGTGTATGCAGGAAGTGACCCAACGTTAGAGAACGAATTACTGATTCTGAGAGCTGAATATGACAAAAAAATCAGCGAATAGAGCTGCCTCGAGTCTTCTAAGATTGAAGCAATCTTTTTATGAACAAGGTGAAAAATCAGGGAAATTATTGGCATGGCAGATTAAACAATTAGAATTTAAAACACCAATTACCAGTATTATAAGTAACGGACAGGTAGTTGTAGATCCTTTAGAAATTAACAGTGCCTTTAGAGATTATTATGAAAAACTATATGATACAAAAAATGAAACTGACTTAACAAAACTAAATGGATTTTTGGACGGATTATCTATACCGTGTATTCCAACTGAAAACAGGGAGATACTGGAGTCTAAAAATAGTCAAGAAGAAGTTGGGCTAGCTATTGATAATATGAAATCAGGAAAAAGTGTGGGACCTGATGCTCTTCCAGTTGACCTCTATAAAAAATTTAAGAATAAATTAATAAAACCATTTTTGGAAATGGTTTTAGAAGCATTTCAAAATAGTAATTTACCACTATACATGTATAATGCCTTAATTATACTGTTGCCAAAACCAGGTAAACCCTCTAATAAATGTGAAAATATGAGACCAATAAGCCTATTAAATGCTGACCTTAAGATAATCTGTAAAATTTTAGCAAGACGACTACAAGAAATATTACCAAATATTATTAACCAAGATCAGAATGGCTTTATAAAGGGAAGACAAGGCTTCCATAATGTAAGAAGACTATTTAATATTATCTATTCTAATAAAGAAGCACCGGATACAGCTCTCCTATCATTGGACGCCGAAAAGGCCTTTGATAGGGTCGAATGGCCCTTTCTTTTTGAAGTCCTACAAAGGTTTGGACTTGGAAATAATTTCATAAAATGGGTTCAGATAATATACAATAATGCTACAGCAGAAATCCTAACAAACAGCAATATCTCAAAATCAATAAATATCAATAGAGGATGTCGACAAGGCTGTCCACTTTCTCCTTTACTGTTTACTATGGCAACTGAACCTTTAGCGATGGCAGTACGTTTACATCTACAAATAAATGGAATTAAAGTAGGACCAACAGAACATAAAATCTCCCTGTATGCCGATGACATAATTTTGTTTATGTCGAATCTTAAAAAATCAATTCCGACCTTGTTGAATTTAATAAAGAATTTTGGGGAAATATCAGGATATAAAATAAATAAAACTAAATCTTCAACATTAATGCTAAATGAGACCCAGAGAAATCACCCAGCTCCTGAGGTAAATCAATTCAAAGTTGTAAATCAGTTTAAATATTTAGAAATTCAAATTGTACCTAAGCTAAAATCAGTCGCCAGTGCCAACTATGAAGCCTTAAAAGGAACTCCAATTATATTGGCATGTTAGCTCTATATGCTTTATTTTTATGTTACTAACATAACTGTAATATAATTTTTTTGAAAATAATTCCCAGTTTTATATATTTTTAAAAAACTTTATTACGATGTAAATCGCCATTATTGTTTACGTCGCAATGCATTCTGGGTAGTGACGTAGAATGGTTGCAGACGTTTTTTCTGTCTTATACAAGCCAAGAAGCGAAGCTCCTAACTACTGCCATTTGTCAGTGAAAATGCCACATTGCGCGGCTTTTGGATGTAATTTCCAATCAAAGGGAAATAAAGAGAGCGGGGTGAGACTCCATAGCTTTCCTAAAGAGGGAAAGTGGAAGAAAAAGTGGGGCGGCAGCTGCTCAGGAGGTAGAGCAGGTCGTCTAATAACCCGATGGTTGGCGGTTCGCATCACGCTCTCCCCAGATATCCTGCCGTTGTGTCCCTGGGCAAGACACTTCACCCACATTGCCTCCAGTGCCCATAACACTGGGTATGAATGTGTAAAAATGTTTAAATGCTCGTTGGAGGCCGGAGAGGCTGTTGGCGTGGATTGGCAGCCACATTTCCCTCACTCTGAGTCTGTGATCGCGCGCTGTAACACATGCCTGATAAAGCTGACATATGTATTAATCACGCTGTGATAATAGCACAATATCGCTCAAAGCGCGCGCATGAGACATGTCTGTGATCGCACGCTTGTGTTGACTGTTCCTGCCTTTGGTCTTCTAACTGTGGTTTTGGGACGCAAGGGAGATGTATCTTCCTCCGCGGTCAATTCCCGAGTAAATCTCACTCTTGTGGTACACAGAAGCACAGGCCATTTTGCTGAAGCGTTGGGGCTTTATTTATATACCGCACTGTTGTCAGCAACAAATTCTACCTGCTCCGGTCGCCTCGCTCTGTCTACTTATCCGCACCAAATCACACACCGTTGGCCACACACACCGGGGAGGGGGCGCGCCTCTGCTGCGCAAACGCCATCACTCATGTCCACACACCGAGCTGCCCATCCAAACCATAGATATAAAAGGCTTTTATATCTATGATCCAAACACACGCACCAGACATCCCACAACACTTGATAGAGCTGACATATGTATTAATCACGCTATGATAAAGTACAATATCACGCAAAGCGCAAGAGCGTGCGCTCCAGCGATAAAAGGTATTATTACTTATTTTGTACCTATAGGTAGATATGTTTTGCAGTCTGGTGACAAGCCACCAGCTGCCAGTCGTTGCGCATGTTTTTGACATGTGGGAGAAAACTGGAGAAATCCCGGAGTAAACCCATGCAAACATGGGGAGAATATGCAAACTCCACACAGATCACTGTTGGCCGGGGGCAGGGATCGAACCCACGATCTCTGCGATCCCCCGGCTGAGGGTAAACTGTGCTGCCCACTGCGGTTAGTACAAAATAAGTAATTTAAAAAAAAAAGAAAGGGCTCACTCCACAGCGCTGGAGTGAGCTTCGTGCTGGAGGATGAAATAAACACCCTTTTAAACTTCAGTTCGTGTGTCTCTCCTGCAATTATTCCGTGCCTCAACACTGGGTTCCCTTATTTCATCCGTCACACTGGTGCGCGATATTGTACTTTATCATAGCGTGATTAATACATATGTCAGCTCTATCAAGTGTTGTGGGATGTCTGGTGCGTGTGTTTGGATCATAGATATAAAAGCCTTTTATATCTATGGTTTGGATGGGCAGCTCGGTGCGTGGACATGAGTGATGGCGTTTGCGCAGCAGAGCCCCCCCCCCCCCCCCCCCGTGTGTGGCCAACGGTGTGTGATTTGGTGCGGATTAGTAGACAGAGCAAGGTGACCGGAGCAGGTAGAATTTGTTGCTGACAACAGTGCGGTATATAAATAAAGCCCCAACGCTTCAGCAAAACGGCCTGTGCTTCTGTGTACCACAAGAGTGACATTTACTCGGGAATTGACCACGGAGGAAGATGCATCTCCCCTGCGTCCCAAAACCACAGTTAGAAGACCAAAGGCAGGAACAGTCAACACAAGCATGCGATCACAGACATGTCTCATGCGCGCGCTTTGAGCGATACTGTGCTATTATCACAGCGTGATTAATACATATGTCAGCTTTATTAGGCATGCGTTACAGCGCGCGATCACAGACTCAGAGTGAGGGAAATGTGGCTGCCAATCCACGCCAACAGCCTCTCCGGCCTCCACCGAGCATTTAAACATTTTTACACATTCATACCCAGTGTTATGGGCACTGGAGGCAATGCGGATGAAGTGTCTTGCCCAGGGACACAACGGCAGGATATCTGGGGAGAGCGTGATGCGAACCGCCAACCATCGGGTTATTAGACGACCTGCTCTACCTGCTGAGCAGCTGCCGCCCCACTTTTTCTTCCACTTTCCCTCTTTAGAAAAGCTATGGAGGCTCACCCCGCTCTCTTTATTTCCCTTTGATTTGAAATTACATCCAACAAATAACATTCAACATCCGCAATGTGGCATTTTCACTGACAAATGGCAGTAGTTAGGAGCTTCGCTTCTTGGCTTGTATAAGACAGAAAAAACGGCTGCAACCATTCTACGTCACTACCCAGAATGCATTGCGACGTAAACAAAAATCGTAATAAAGTTTTTTAAAAATATATAAAACTGGGAATTATTTTCAAAAAAATTATATTATAGTTATGTTAGTAACATAAAAATAAAGCATATAGAGCGAACATGCCAATATAGTCGGAGTTCCTTTTAATGACAGACATTAATGAGTTACTTCAGAGATGGATGTCACTACCAATGTCGATGATTGGGAGAATTAATATACTTTAAAGTAATATCTTACCCAAAATACTTTATTTCAATACATTCCTTTACCACCACCTTCAGATCTATTCTCAAGAATTAAAAAAAAGAATTAAAAAAAAGTTAGTGGAATTTATATGGAACAATGGAGTTTTTGCGTAGGCTCGTAAAAATCACGTGACTCGCGGGGGTAAACATAAACACGCCGTACGTGCCGCCATTTTGGATGGCAAGAGCAGCAGTTGCACTGTGACAACCCAGGCGTAACTTGTACTGTTTAGCGATCAGAATGAGTGAGGAGAACACACAGTCACAATCTGACATAATAACATCCTATCATCCTCTTCAACAGCTGACACTATGGCCTCTGAAACTGTGTCTGCGATGTCTGTCACATTCAGTGGAGTCATTGTCAGCAGTCATAACAGCAGACAAGTGTTTTTAATCTTGCTCCCGTGCGCTCCTCTGGTGTGCTGAAATGCCTCAGTTGAACGGAGGTGACGGGTGTGGGGTAACAGCTGGAGCAATTAGCAGAACAATGACTGCCAGTAATCTGCTCAGCGGGGATGATTTGGGGGCAAACGATGAGATGATATCTTTCAAAGACGAAGGGGAGCAGGAGGAAAAAATATCGGAAAACGTGTCAGCAGAAAGGGATGTGGATGATGTGAAGTCTTGGCTGGTGAACGAGTCGGAAAACAACAGCAGCTCCTCACTCAGAGGTGAGTGAAGCGCGCTGCGTGTTTTTTTTTTTTTTAAAGGCTCTCCACGGCGCGCCGCGTTAAAACGTACCTGATTTTATGCACATGTACAATAGTTTTCTCCCCTTTCATGTGTGCATCGTAGCAAGCAGAGAGGCGCCCCCAAACCACAAAGTTTTTTTTTTTTTTTGTTACTTATTTGTACCCGTAGGTAGATTTGGTTTGCAGTCTGGTGACAAGCCACCGGCCGCTGCGTGCGCGAGCGCCCTAAACCCACGGTCTCATGATCCCCGCGATCCCCCGGCCGAGGGTAAAACTGTGCTGCCACAGTGCTAAACCACTGCTCCACCTTGCAGCCCGTTATGACAAAGCGAGAGATTACGTCAGTGAAGGTAATTATTCAAAAATCCAACTTTTTTTTTTTTTTTTTTTTTTTTTTTGCATTTCACACCGGCCATTTAATTCCCCACTTATCCCCTTATCAGGGGGAACAACAGGAGTACACCATTTTGCGGAGTTTGTAGATACACGTGAGCTATGTGGTTTATTTCACCCTGCTGCTGCTGTTTCTTGCCATCCAAAATGGCGGCTCACTCTAACGGGCCAGTGCGGCACGCCCCCTGACGTCATATGCAAAAACTCCATAAGAAGGCTAGATTACGTCTGTCCTTACTGTATTTACCATTTGATCGTGGAGGTCTGAAATGTCCAAACTTTATGTTGTATTACTGGTCAGCACAACTGAGGTCTATGACATATTATTTTTCATCAAATGATCTCCCTCACTGGACTGAAATGGAATCATACAATTTACCTTTACCTCTTCCCATATTCATATACTCAGACTCGGCAAAAAAAAATTACAGAAACAAGTTAAAAATCCATTTGTAAAGCATATGATCAAAATATGGTGTGAAACCAAAAAATATTTAAAAGAACCACACTTATTGTCACAATTTAGCCCAATATGGGGTAATCAATATTTTAAACTAGGGAGAGCGGATGCTGTATTTAAACTATGGAATTTAAAAGGGATTCAAAAGATTCAAGACTTATATTTGTCATGTTCAGATAACAATGTCTTTTGAAGAACTGAGGATCAAATTTAATCTTAATAGAACACATTTTTTTAAATATCTTCAGCTTAGGAACTTTATTCGATCAAATCAAAATAATGCTCTCATCCGACCTACTTACTCATCCTTGGAAAAAATCTTGACGAAAGATAGTAAGAGAAAGGGTATTATTTCAGAGTTTTATAACTCATTGACATTATCCTCAAGTGAAAAACTCACAGAAAAGACCGAATTATTGGAAAGACCACCTGCAAACTGAAATTTCAGAGGAACAACGGGAATTGGCTTGTACAGAAGCTCAAACCAAATCAATAAATGTACGTCTTAAATTGATACATTTTAAATGGTTAATGCGGATGTATGTTACACCAGTGGAGTTAAATAGATATAACAAACACATACCAGATACGTGCACAAAATGTATGGAAAGGAACCCTATTTCATTGTTTATGGCAATGTAGAAAAATTACAATGTTTTGGGAAGAGTTGAGGGTAACAATTGAAAAAATAATTTCAAAACAAATCATATTGAATCCTAAATTGTTTTTGTTGGGTCTGTATCCAGAAAAGCATAAATTTAATAAGAGTGAAAGAGCATTCATAGACCTCAGTTTGCTTAACGCCAAAATATGTATTGCACTATTGTGGAAAAAGACTCATAGACCAGATGTGACTCAGTGGTTAAGACAGATGTTAACAAACCTTCCACTAGAAAGAATAGCATACATACTGAAATCAAAGGAAATTGTGTTTGAGAATATATGGAGACCTTTCATTGATTATGTAAAGAATTTAAACATAACTTTTGAAGAAGAAGGTGAATGATGTGTGTGGACCTTGTAAATTCCAAACTGGTGAATGTGTAATATGTATACTTATGTAATGGATTACCTAGGCTAAACAGAGGAGCATTGTTGAAGACCTGCCTTTGTTAGTGGTTGTTGGTGTTTTTAGTACTTTTTTTTTAATTACTTTAGTGTTAGTGTTTGATTGTTTGTGTTATGTTTGTTAAAAAAAAGGTTCAATTAAAAATATTGACAGTCAAAATCAGCATACAACCTAGACTGCTTTACCTCTTCCAAGCTCTACCAACAGAGATTCCAGGTGCCCAGTTCTCAAAGTGGGACAGGATGATATCGAGATTTGTTTGGGGAGGTAAAAAGCCAAGAGTGAAATATAAAACTCTTCAATTACCAAAAGAGAAAGGAGGCATGGGTCTACCGAGTCTAAAGGAATATTACTACTCAGCACAAATAAGATATATCATATGTTGGTGCGACGGAGGATATGAGGCAAAATGGAAAGAAATGGAAAAGGAAATTGAGGGACTCCCAGTACAAAGCATAATAGGAGATAAGGATGCATATAAGCAAATCAAACAAATAGACTCAATCACTAAATTTACTTTGGAACTGTGGTATAAAATAGTACAAAAGTATAATATAAAGGAGGACATAAAACTATTGAAATGGGTAGCATTTGACAGTCAGTTTGAACCGGCAAAGCAAGATAGGGGATACAAAAATCTGGTGAACATGGGAATCACAACATGGGGCAATATGGGAAAAAAAGATTTCAGGAGTTTTGTAAACATGAGAAGAAAATTTAAACTAGAAAAATCTGAATTTTTCAGATATCTGCAGATGAGAGATTATTATATGAGGAAGATTAGGCATAACCTCCACACAGATGTGAGCGAGATTATACAATTAATTTTAAGCTCGTATGCAGGAAATAAAATAAGAATTATTTCAAAGCTATATCAGAAACTTACAGCAAACAAACATTCAAGTAACTATATAAAGGAGAAATGGGAGAAAGAGCTAAATTTAAACATAACAGAAGAAAACTGGCAAGAAATATGGAAAACACAACACACATCAACAAGTTCAAGGACATGGAGGGAATTTGGATGGAAAAACCTGATTCGCTATTTCATTACACCACAGATCCAAAGAAAATATACAAATACCCAATCTATATGCTGGAGGGGCTGTGGGGCTCAAAATGCAGACCACTCACATATGTTTTGGAAATGCTGCAAAATCTCATCATTCTGGAAATCTATACATGTGACAATACAGAGGATATTAGGATATAATATACCAATGAACTGTAACTTGATGTATTTATGTGAGCTTAAAAGAGACAATGTAATACAGGCTGAGGACAGATATTTAGTTAAAATCTTGCTGATTGCATGTAAAAAAAACAATCACAAGAAAATGGCGATCAGAAGTCCTTCCTGACCAAGAGCAATGGACAAGACATTGTTGAGGATATACGTTTAATGGAAAAACTAACATATCGACAAAGAATGCAAGAAGGACAATATGAAAAAAAATGGTGGAAATGGACGGACTACAAAGTGCAACAACGAGACTAGAAATTGAAAGAATAACCAAAGACACTGGAAAAACCAGAAGAATTAAGAGATGGAAACTAAAAACTTGATGCTCCAACATTTGTCCCCCCTTTTTCTTTTTTTCTTCCTCTAGCTCCTTTTTTTAAATATCGAGACTGTGATCTGAATGTAATATGTATGATGAAAAATGAATAAAAATCAAAGTTACAAAAAAAAACAAACAATGCAAATGTTGCTGACCCTTTTTGCACACCCTTTCACAGTTCTCTTCATGTAGGATTGTACACATTCAGTGGTCTGGCCTTTTACTACGATGACTTTGTGCCTGGGAGTTTTCCTCCTAAAGTCAATAATCATATCTTTAGTTTTTGTCGTATTCAGCTGCAGGTAGGAATCCTCACACCAGTGAACAAAATCATCAACTACTGGGCTGTGGCCACTCTCACCATCCTGGAGGAGACTGACAATAACTGAATAATCAGCATACTTTATAATGTGTCTGTTGTCATGTCTGCTCTGACACATGTTTGCGTACAGGATGAAGAGTAGTGGTGACAACACACACCCCTGAGGAGAGCCAGTAGAAGAGCACTTTAGGTCAGACAATGTACCATTGACCCTTACTCTCTGTGTCCTGTTGGTTAAGAAATCCAGAATCCAACCCACCAGATTATTGCTCAAATCAAAATGTTGCAGGAGCCTTTCAACTAAAATATGAGGTTGGATTGTATTAAAGGCAGAGGAAAAGTCCACAAATAAAAGCCTGGCGTGTGTCCCATTAAAATCCAGATGTTTAAAAAGCATGTTAAACAGAGTGACAGTGGCGTCCTCCACTCCTTTGTGAGGCCTATAGGCAAACTGCAGACAATCCAATGCATGTTCAGTCTGCTTTAGGACCTCAGATCTGACCAGTTTTTCAAAAATTTTCATTAAAATTGAAGTCAAAGCAACTGGTCTAAAGTCGTTTACCGTTTTAGGACAGCTGAATTTTGGAACGGGGACAACCACGGCTTCTTTCCAGATCTTAGGCACATGTTGTGTCTGTAAGGACTTATTGAAAATGTAATGAAATACAGGACTCAGTTCATGTGCACAGTGAAATACAGGACTCAGTTCATGTGCACAGGACTTCACCAAGCGCCCACATATATTATCAGGGCCCTGACTTTTGTTCACTTTTACAGCACAGAACTCCCTTTTAATATCCTGCACCTCAATATTAAAGTGCTGACTGTCTTTGAGTTTCTGTTTCAAATCTTGGATTTCTGTGCTAAAATCAGAGGAATCAAAACGACCATAAAAACAATTAAGAGGATTAGCCAGCTCTGTGTCTGAATTAAAACCATCTAAAAACACACGATTACTGCGCTCTGTGCTCTGAAGGTCTGCAATAGTTTTTATACTGGCCCAGGCTGAACCAAGTTTCTTTGTTGTCATCTTGCTTTCCAATTCTGATTTATAATTCTGTTTTGCTCTTAAAATTTCGGACTTCAGCTCTTTTGTGGCAACCTGTAGTTCAGAAACAGACCCCTGTTTAAAGGGGAGGGATGAGCACAAGGATAATACACATTCAAAATTGAAATGACTTTACCTTGCAATACACCCTTAATAATAACATAATGGCGATATCAATCTTTAATGCACTCCATCATTGAAAAGGGAAGACCCTTTCTAACAAGAATAGCCATCCCTCTGATTCTTGAGTTAAATGAAGAGAAGAAAACTTGTTCAAAACATCCTTTTGACAATTTTGAATATTCTGGATCCTCTAAGTGGGTTTCCTGCAGAAGTGCCACATCTATCTGTTCCCTTTTCAAAAAAGTCAATATTTTTCTTCTTTTAATAGGGCTATGGATCTCTTTTACATTCCATGCACACAATTGTAATTTATTATACATCATAGTACCTTATCCAGCATATATGAAAATAAAAAATAAAAGGAGAAAAAAATCTATTAGACACCTTGAACCATATTTCACATGAACACATTCTGAACCCATAAAAAAGAAAATAGAGGGGAAAAACAAATGAAAAGTATTGAACAAAATAAAATAGGCAAAGGGGGTTAATCCCGCTACCAATTTGTGAGACTCCTCAAACTTATTCCTCACCAAGTCTATCCATCTTGGAGATCTTTCCATGCAGGCCCCATTACAAAATGATAACAAGCACATCAGTATGGGATTAAAGAGGCTGCACTCCATCCTTCCCTGACAAACCAACGTAGAGTAAAAAAAACAAACAAAACAAGACAACATACTTGAGCTTGCTCCATTGGCTATAATCTGTCATACCGGCAAAATCTACATCACCGCTCAGAAATAAGGATGCTCTAAAGTACTCACAGACCTTGTGTCTGAATTCATCTCTCAGACATCCCGCTGAGTTTCTAATTTGTCAATCATCGTGGGAGTTTCCATGCTCCTGCTTTAGTGTTCAAGCGAGTAACATAGCCCCTTTTGGATTATCGAATCTCCTCTGTTTCCCATCCACAGATACCTTCAGGATTGCTGGGTACAGTAGCGCATAGTCAATATTCATTTTCCTCAGGCAAGCCTTTATATCATCAAAAGCTTTGCGCTTCCGCACCACTTCAGCTGAATAATCAAAAAAGGAAATCTTCCACTCTTTCTGTGTGCAACCATTCTGGTTAACCTGGCAAGACCCAAACTGACGTGCTGCCTCCATCACATGCTGTTTGTCTCTGAAGTTATGGAACTTGGTCTTGGGCACTGATTAACATCAAATTTAGATGCAGATCAGTGGGCTTGATCCAGCTTCAACTGCCCTGTCTTCGTTTCCATTTGGAGGAAATCAGGAATCCAGTTCTCAAGGAATTTTGTAGGCTCCAAGCCTTCAGTGCACTCAGGTAAACCAACCACTCATACATTACACCTGCAGCTTCCGTTTTCTAGCCTGTCAAAATGCTGTAGCAGATCCGGCACTTGCTTTTCAAGAAAAGTAATTTTAGCTTCAGATGATGTAGCCACCGTCTCCACTGCCGTAATCCACTTTTTGGCCTCCCCCACTTGTGCACTCGCTGTTAATAGCTGTGAGGACTGTTCTTTAAAGCGTACCTGTGGTGGTCGTGAAAAAAAACATTATATTGAGCCCCTGTCTCACGTTCTAGTTCTAGTTTAAGTTCAAATTCAAGTTCAAAGCAATGTGACATAAATCCATTGCTGATGTGCTGGTTCAGCTATGTCAGTAAAACATGCAAGCAGCCATACTGGCAGCTACATGGCCTGCCAGGACGCTTCCTGTGACGAAATATCGTTGGCACCGCGATCTGGATCAATATTGGCTGAGCCTGGAGTGCCCGGATGAGCAGTGGCTTTCGGGATATTCAAATTCAAATTCAAACGTATATTTCAAACTCAGGGTTCATATTAAATGCAGAACTAAAACGAGTAGAAAATAAATAAATAAATGCTTAAACTCAGCGGGTCATCTCATCTGATCTGAGGTCGTAACGGCCGCCAGACGGCAGATGATTCGGCGCTGCGCTCCTCCCTCGCTGCTGAAAGTATATACAGAGCAGCAGACACTCGGCGCTCTTGTAACAACAAAAACATACAATGCGATATGGATATCGCAACATGGCGGAATGTAAAGCCTTTGGATGTCTCAATAATAAGCGAAAAAACAAAGATACACTTCTTTTGTGTACCCAAAGCCAGCTCACCTTGTCAGAAGATCGTAGCGTTAAAGTGATTGCGCAATCTCGGAACAGGGCACAGACGTCTCCTTTCAGACGAAATTGCGTTGTGTGTGAGGACCACTTCCGTCACTTTCATCCTCAGAAGACCTTTCTGGCTCAAACCTGTAGCCATGTTGGACGAATTCTTCCTCAGAGTCCGACAATTCAGCCATAACAGAATAAAAACACTCACATTAGCACCCTAGACACTCATACAGGCGGAGTATTGGCAACGAAGTGACGTCACATCCGCATGTGTCATGGCTGCGCGTAGAGTTTTCATTGGAATGACATTGAATGTCCGGATCGTCACTTCCTTGTGGTAACGTATCGTCACTTCCTGTTTTGCTGTCTGCCTGTGTGGTTTGCTCTCCAGCTCTCGAGCCACTAGCTATGGCTACTACCTCTCTTTCCTCTCCTCCTCTGGTGTGCTCTCTCTGTCAGATGTTTAGCTACACCTCTGCCTCTTTTAGCGATAACGGTAAATGTAATAAATGTTGTCTTTTTGAGGCGCTCGAGGCGAGGTTGTCTGATTTGGAATCCCGGCTCCGCTGCATTGAAACACCGTCTGCGCCAGTTAATCTCGACGGACGCCCATTAGCTGCAGCGGAGCTAGCTAGCTTAGCCCCCCCTGTCACCGGTTCCCCGGCTCTCCTCAGCAGCGAGGAGACTGGGTGGGTGACGGTGAGAAGGAAGCCTAGTCGCAAAGCCCCGGTTCACCACCAACTTGTTCACGTTTCTAATCATTTTTCCCCGCTCAGCGACACACCCGCTGAGGAAAAAACTCTGATCACTGGCGACTCTGTAGTCAGAAACGTGAACCTAGAGACTCCATCGGCCATAGTCACATGCATTCCTGGGGCCAGAGCAGGCGACATCGAGTCAAATTTGAAAATGCTGGCTAAAAGTAACTGTAAATATTCCACAATTGTTATTCACGCCGGCATTAATGACATCCGTCTCCGGCAGTCGGAAGTCACGAAACTTAACATAGAATCGGTGTGTGACTTTGCCAAAACGATGTCTGCCACTGTAGTATTCTCTGGGCCCCTCCCCAATCTGACCAGTGATGACATGTTTAGTCGCTCGTCATCCTTGAACCGCTGGCTGTCTGTGTGGTGTCCTGCAAATGACGTGGGCTACATTGACAATTGGAGCTCTTTTTGGGGAAAACCTGGTCTTATGAGACGAGACAGCATTCATCCCACTTTGGATGGTGCTTCTCATTTATCTAACAATCTGGCATCTTTTTTATCCAAATTTCCAAAACCATGACTACTCAGAGTTGGGACCAGGAAGCAGAGTCGCAGTCTTACACGCCTCTCTGCAGCTCCTCTTCATCCGCCACCCCTCAGCTTAGCCCCTGTCTTCCCCATCAGAGAATCGTTGTCTGCTCCCTCCAAAGTAAATAAAAATATAATGTATAAGCATCCCAAAGTGATAAAGCAAAATATTGGTAAAACTCAAATTAAACATAAAGCCTCTAAATTGAATGATTTGGCCTCTGTTCCTCCTCATAATTTAAAAATTAAATGTGGTTTATTAAATATTAGGTCTCTAACTCCCAAGTCTCTGTTAGTCCATGATCTGTTAATTGATCATCAGATTGATTTAATTTCCCTTACAGAGACTTGGTTAGGGCAAGAGGATTATGTTGGTTTAAATCAGGGGTGTCCAACCATGTGCCATGGAGAGCCAAGACCCTGCAGGTTTTACCTCCAACCAGTGTCTTCAACAGCAGATTTCTGTGAACTTCTTCCCACTGATTGCTGATAAGTGAAAACACCTGCTGAAGAGACTGGGTAGAAGAGAAAACCTGCAGGGTCTTGGCTCTCCATGGCACATGGTTGGACACCCCTGGTTTAAATGAATCAACTCCCTCTGGTTATTTAAACTGTCAAAATCCCAGAAGTTCTGGTCGTGGAGGAGGAGTAGCATCAATTTACCATTCCAAATTACTAGTTAATGTAAAGCAAAAAACATGTTATAATTCCTTTGAGGGCCTGGTCCTCAGTGTTGGGCACTTTAGCAATTCCAGGTTAAACCCAATTTTATTTGCCATAGTTTATCGTCCCCCATCAACCTATTCAGAATTTTTATCCGAATTTGCTGATTTCTTAGCTGATTTAGTGCTGAAATCTGATAGAATAATTATAGTAGGGGACTTTAATATACATGTGGATGTAGATAGTGACTGCCTTAATGTGGCTTTTAATTCAATATTAGACTCGATTGGGTTTTCTCAGAAAGTAGGAAATTCTACTCATTACCTCCACCATACATTGGACCTTGTTCTGACATATGGCATAGAAATAGAAAATCTTGTAGTGTCTCCTCATAACCCTGTACTGTCAGACCATTGTCTGTTAACCTTTGATTTTACTATTTCTGACTATTTGGCTCCTAAAGAAAAATATTATCACAGTAGATGCCTCTCAGATGATGCTGTTTCCAAATTTATGCAGATTGTTTCCTCTATGCCATGTGTCAACACAACGGAAATAAGCTATAGACAGCTTGCTCCTTCTGTAATTGATAACATGGTGGATAGTGTTTCAGCTTCTCTGCATCAGGCTCTAGACTTGGTGGCCCCCTTAAAAAAGAAAAAGTCTAATCAGAGATTTTTAACTCCTTGGTTCAACACAGAAACTCGTAGCTTAAAACAGAAGACTCGTCAATTAGAAAGAAAATGGCGCTCTACTAATTTAGATGAAATCTATTTAGCTTGGAGAAATCATCTTTTAATTTATAAAAAATCTCTTAGAAAAGCTAGAATGAGTTATTACTCTGCATTAATAGAAGAGAACAAGAATAATCCCAGGTTTCTTTTCAGTACTGTAGCCAGGTTGACAAAGAGTCAGGACTCTGTCAATCCTAGCATCCCCTTAGAGCTTACTAGTCAGAACTTTATGAACTTTTTCAATAATAAAATTTCATCCATCAGAGATAAAATCAATCAGATTCTTCCCACAGTTAACTTAAATACTGTAACTACTACAACTCCTTCTATTGATGTCTGTCTTGATGAGTTTACTCCAATCGACCTTTGTGAGTTAGACAAAATAGTTTCCTCATCCAAACCTTCAACTTGTCTTTTAGACCCTATTCCTACCAGGTTATTTAAAGAAGTCTTCCCACTTATTGGTAGCTTTATTCTTCATATAATCAATTCTTCATTAACTTTAGGCCATGTACCGCAGGCTTTTAAAACGGCTGTAATTAAACCCTTACTCAAAAAGCCAACGCTAGATCCAGGAGCTTTAGCTAACTATAGACCAATCTCTAATCTCCCTTTCATTTCAAAAATCTTAGAAAGAGTTGTTGCTACGCAATTATTTGACCACCTGCAGGGAAATGGTTTACTTGAGGAGTTTCAATCTGGGTTTAGAATCCATCATAGTACTGAAACAGCCTTAGCGAAGGTCACTAACGACCTCCTCATTGCATCTGATAATGGACTAGTTTCTGTACTTGTCCTTTTAGATCTTAGTGCAGCTTTTGATACTATTGATCATAATATTCTACTTGATAGATTAGAACACTATGTTGGACTTAATGGAACTTCGTTGCAGTGGTTTAGATCTTATTTATCTGATAGGTTCCAGTTTGTTCATGTAAATGATGAATTTTCTCTCAGCTCAAAGCTTAGTCATGGAGTTCCACAGGGATCTGTGCTTGGCCCTACTCTTTTTAGTTTATATATGCTTCCGTTAGGCAACATTATTAGAAAGCACTGTATACATTTTCACTGTTATGCAGATGACACACAATTATACCTGTCAATGAAGCCAGATGATACTAATCAATTAGCCAAGTTAGAAGCCTGTCTTAAGGAAATCAAAGCTTGGATGACTTGTAATTTCCTGCTATTAAATTCAGATAAGACTGAAGTCATTCTTGTTGGTCCAAAAAACCTTAGAAATTCCTTTCCAAATCAAACTTTCAGTTTGGATGCAGTTACTCTTTCTCTTAATAGCTCTGTGAGGAACCTTGGAGTTATTTTTGATCAGGATTTGTCCTTCAATTCACATATTAAATTTGTTTCTAAGACTGCCTTCTATCATTTGCGTAATATTGCCAAGATTAGGAGCATCTTGTCTCAGAGTGATGCTGAGAAGCTGATCCACGCTTTTGTTAGCTCGAGATTAGATTATTGTAATTCTTTATTATCAGGCTGTCCTAAAACATCTTTAAAAAGTCTTCAGCTGATCCAAAATGCTGCAGCAAGAGTTTTAACAGGTACTAGAAAGAGAGATCATATCTCTCCGGTTCTGGCCTCCCTTCATTGGCTTCCCATAGAGTTTAGAATTAAGTTTAAAATCCTTCTTCTTACTTACAAAGCTCTAAACAATCAGGCTCCTTTTTATTTAAAAGATCTGATACTACCGTATCATCCTAACAGAGCACTACGCTCCCAAAATGCAGGTTTACTTGTAATACCTAGAATCTCCAAAAGTACAATGGGAGGCAGAGCCTTCAGTTATCAAGCTCCTCTCCTGTGGAATCAGCTGCCAATCTGGATTCGGGAGTCAGACTCGATCTCTGTTTTTAAGAATAGGGCTAAAACCTACCTTTTTGATATAGCCTACAATTAGGGAGGGATCATGTGTTTCTGAACCCTCCCTTAGTTATGCTGCTAATAGGTTTAGTCAGCCGGGGGACCTCCAGTAATGCACTGGGCCTCACTCCTTTCCTCACTCTCTATGAAATTTTTTTTTTTTTTTTTGCTGGTCATTAACATTTGTTTGTTCTCTCCCATAGATTGAGTCCCCATCGTGCTGTTTGCTCTCTACATGTCTGTTCTTTTCTTCTTCTCTGTCCCCTCACCCCCCAGCCAGTCGCAGCAGATGACTGCCCCTCCCTGAGCCTGGTTCTGCTGGAGGTTTCTTCCTGTTAAAAGGGAGTTTTTCCTCTCCACCGTCGCCAAGTGCTTGCTCACAGGGGATCGCCTGATTGCTGGGGTCTTTCTGCAACTGTGGGGGTCCTCCCTACAGTTGATAGTGCTATGAGATGACTGTTGTTGTGAAATGGCGCTATATAAATAAAGTTGAATTGAATTGAATTGAATTGAATTGGCTGGCCATGCCTGCGGTCATATTTGTATATTTCTCTGGTGGTATATGGCTGGAAATAATTATTTAACCAAATAACGAATACTTTGCCTAATGTTTTCAAGTTGAATGCGTTTAGACAACCACCACAGGTACGCTTTAATAGTGTCCAGAACAGTAGAAATCTTATCCTCAATTACCTCCGTGAGGTGATTCGTTACCTTAGCCAAGGCTTGGAGAATATTGGGCTCCATGGAGCCAGTTAGCATCCAAGCTGAGCACCTCCAGTGTAGCAATAGCTTTAGCATGTAGCGCCTCCCCGCACTCGACGTTTACAGTGGCTCTCTTTGATGGTATTCACTTGCTTTTAGGCATGTTCTCAGTAGTTTTCATAAAGTAGCTGTCTAAATTCATGATTAAACACCTCACGTGCCCAGTGCTATAATTACTTGCAGCACTTGAGCAAAGTAAAATGAAATGCCTTTACAGCATACTCAGCAGCGATCAATCTACATCGCCATCTTGCCCCTCTGAGTCGAGAGTAGAGATTTTAAATGTAGGGACTATGGTAAAGGGAGAGAGTTGGATGACACGATGGAGAGAAGGTAAGCAGATCATGTGGACAAAATTGTTGGTACCCCTCTGTTAATGAAAGAAAAACCCACAATGGTCACAGAAATAACTTGAATCTGACAAAAGTGGTAATAAATAAAATTTCTATGAAAATTAACCAATGAAAATCAGACGATGCTTTTGAATTGTGGTTCAACAGAATTATTTTAAAAAACAAACTCATGAAACAGGCCTGGACAAAAATCATGGTACCCTTAACAATATTTTGTTGCACAACCTTTTGAGGCAATCACTGCAATCAAACGATTTCTGTAACTGTCAATGAGACTTCTGCACCTCTCAGTAGGTATTTTGGCCCACTCCTCATGAGCAAACTGCTCCAGTTGTCTCAGGTTTGAAGGCTGCCTTCTCCAGATGGCATGTTTCAGCTCCTTCCACAGATGTTCAACAGGATTTAGATTAGGGCTCATAGAAGGCCACTTTAGAATAGTCCAATGTTTCGCTCTTAGCCATTCTTGGGTGTTTTTAGCTGTGTGTTTTGGATCATTATCCTGTTGCAAGACCCATGACCTGCGACTGAGACCAAGCTGTCTGACACTGGGCAGCACATTTCTCTCTAGAATACCTTGATAGTCTTGAGATTTCATTGTACCCTGCACAGATTGATTCAAGACACCCTGTGCCAGATGCAGCAAAACAGCCCCAGAACATAACAGAACCTCCTCCATGTTTCACAGTAGGGACAGTGTTCTTTTCTTGATATGCTTCATTTTTGCGTCTGTGAACATAGCGCTGATGTGTCTTGCCAAAAAGTTCCAGTTTTGTCTCGTCTATCCATAGAACATTCTCCCAGAAGCTTTGTGGCTTGTCAACATGCAGTTTGGCAAATTCCAGTCTGGCTTTTTTATGATTTGTTTTCCAACAGTGGTGTCCTCCTTGGTCGTCTCCCATGAAGTCCACTTTGGCTCAAACAACGACGGATGGTGCGATCTGACACTGATGTACCTTGACCTTGGAGTTCACCATGAATGTGTTTAGAGGTTGTTCTGGGCTCTTTTGTTACCATTCATATTATCCGTTTCCTCCTATGGCCACATCCAGGGAGGTTGGCTACAGTCCCGTGGATCTTAAGTTTCTGAATAATATGTGCAACTGTAGTCACAGGAACATCAAGCTGCTTGGAGATGGTCTTATAGCCTTTACCTTTAACATGCTTGTCTATAATTTTCTTTCTAATCTCCTGGGACAACTCTCTCCTTTGCTTCCTCTGGTCCATGTTTAGTGTGGTACACACCATGTCACCAAACAGCACAGTGACTACTTGTCACCCTTTAAATAGGCTGACTGACTGATTACAAGTTTGTAGACACCTGTGATGTTAATTAGAGGACACATCTTGGTTGAACATGCCCCTATGGTCACATTATTTTCAATCTTTTCTAGGGGCACCATCATTTTTGTCCAGGCCTGTTTCATGAGTTTGTTTTTTAAAATAATTCTGTTGAACCACAATTCAAAAGCATTGTCTGAATTTCATTGGTTAATTTTCATAGAATTTTTATTTATTACCACTTTTGTCAGATTCAAGTTATTTCTGTGACCATTGTGGGTTTTTCTTTCATTAACAGAGGGGTACCAACAATTTTGTCCACGGCTGTATACTGCGTGTAGAAGAAACCAGACTGAAGGGAAGCAAGGCTAGGCACATTGTAGGTGGATTTAAACTGTTCTACCATGGTGTAGATAGGAAGAGAAATGGAGATCATCTTCCTCCATCTCACCCTATCCCTTGCATCTTAATCTGTAACACCAACCTTCTCCATGTCCTCCTCAAGATTTCCTCTGGTAACATTTCTATGTGGCGGTCTGCCATCCTTGGATTTATGCCGCCAAACTAAGGAAATATGAATTTTTTAAAAAAATATGTAGGAATGATGCTGTGCAAGCATGCACACGAACACCGCACGTGACAGTCATCAGCGCCGAGTTCGGAAGAACGCTGCCCGCGTCTGTTCCAGTCAGCAAGACTAGCGCGGGGCTCCTCAAATGGTGGGATCCAGACCAATCAAGTCAGTCCAGACCCGAATGTGTGACACATTATGCGCATTCCTTACCAACTTTGCTGCACTGCCTGAATGTTGCGTACGTACGTTGCGCAACACCGTTGCCCACAGCATACCTGTCCGTGTGTGTGTGTGCGTGCACGATCAACCCACTTCTAAACAGCATGGTTGCTGAACACTACTACCAGCTTGCTGAGACCTGCGTGAAGTTGGCCACCCATCTTGCAGAGCTGCCATCACTAGTGTGTGACGCTTATTGTTCATGTGAACTCGCCCATTTCTTGTCAATGCCGGTGCAATTACATGCAGAAATGTTCTGTAACTGCCACCATGATGTAGCTAATACTAAATGTCATGTCGCTTTCAAAAAAAAAAAAAAAAAACGAGAATTCAAAGAGGATTGGACAAAAATATGCGCTCAATCTGCGAGAGTCCAGCATAAACCAATGTGGCTGATTTGCAGTGACACAGTTGTTGAATACTGAGGTGAGGTCAGACAAACTTGCTCAGCTGAAATCTTCAAATTAAGCTCCAGACTGTCAGATCTGTGACCCAGCAAGAAACAGCAGATGAGACCTCACTATAGGCCCTTTTCCACTAGCCCAGCTCGCCTCGCCACGCCTCGATTCGCTACGACACGGTAAGGTTACAGCTGGGTAAAGCGGGGTTAAGCTGGGGTGGGCGGTATTTTTTTTTACAGCAAGACGGCGCCACACTCCTGTGACGTAAAACACGCGATCCAAGCAAAACATAACACATGGCAGCTGTACAAGGCGACTCCTCGGTCTGTGGCTTTTTTCACCGTAAATGCCAAAAAGGACCGCCAGAAAAGGGTACAGGCAGTGAGACGAAACACTATGGAATAGTTCTGCAGCTTCTGGGAGAGCTGAATACGTGAGGATACAAACTTGGTCATATATGACGGTAAGCTAATGGTTGCTAATGCTAGTTTGCTATAAGTATGTCGTACTACACTGTAATGTCTGCAAGTTATCGCTGTTAGGTACTAAAATATGTATGCTGTATGTGTTTCAGATGGCTCTGTTGTGGGAAAATTACTGCTTCAAACGGTTGGTCTGGGCGTTCAACACAGCCTGTCACTGATGTCAACGCAGCCTGTCACTGATGTCATCACAGCTTCACAAACGATCAGTGGTTATAGAGCTTAAGAATGTCTGTAGAAACATTTATTTCCTGTGCAACAAATTGCTCTGATCTGCGTGAAAATCATGAAGAGACTGTTGAGACATCATGGGACGTACCTGCTCCAGCAGCATTGAGTCTGAGGTGGTGTCATAGCAAAAAATGATCAGCTGACACAACTTGATCACCAGGTTAGTAACTATATTAGCCACAAAATATATATTCAAAAAGTAAACAGTACTGAGTTAGGTATAATAAGATATATTTGACAGTTATGATGCATTTTAGGCTAAAACAAACTTGATCTAGGATTAAAAGCAATTAAAATAATGCAGTCACAAGGTTACATGGAAAATGCTTGATTTACTAGATACATATACTGTAGAAATATATATTCTCTGCATCAACAATGTACTATACATGCATTCATGTAGTATTGCACTGACAATAAACCTGTGAAGTTTTTGCAGATGTCTCTTTTTTTATATGTGAAGGTTACCACCATGTGACATAAATTTAATACTGACAGATTGGAAAAGCTGTCTAAGAACAATCCAGCAGTTTGAGAAATCACTTTTGGTTTGGTGTAAGTCTGTCAAAAGGATTATGAACCATAAAGCAGTTTGTGTTAAAATGTTAAATCCCATTAAACTCTAACCCACAGGTGTCCAATCATGTGTCATGGAGGGCCAAGACCCTGCAGGTTCTCTCTTCTACCCAGTCTCTTCAGCAGGTGTTTTCACTGATCTGCAGTCAGTGGAAGAAGTTCAGTGGAATCTGCTGTTGAAGACACTGTTTGGAGGTAAAGCCTGCAGGGTCTTGGCCCTCCATGGCACATGATTGGACACCCCTGCCCAAACCCATTATGATGAAGAGCAGATGCTAATATGACACAGAATTTCTCCATATACTGGTACTATCACTAAAGTATGCAGGGTCTTCTGCGGTGGCACATCCAACAATACAGTCTTCAGTTAATAAAATAATTGCTTTGGTTACTTTTCTTAAAAATGAGCCATTATTTTCAAGCTCACCCATTAATGGTTTGTACTATTGACTCTTTTCCCACCAGTGTGTTAACAGACAAAAATAGAAATCATGATGCAAACACATAAGTCACTAAATTGTTTATTACAATCAGCAGCAAATTCCAGATTATTCAGAATGTGCAAAATTCAAACTGTAAGACTGGGTCACTCAGCAGCTGGGATGTGCAGCTCACACTGGTCCCAGTTCAGCAGATCTTAGGCCTGCATCTCTGTAAATAGTGACGCAAGCTCCAGTTTGGGGTGGATCGTTTCCCTCTTGCCTAGACAAAAGGCAGAAATGGGTGGTGGTTAAATAAAGGAAGTTTAAAACATATTTACCTCCGCCAAGGAAGTTAGGTTTTCATCAGCGTTGGTTTGTCTGTCTGTTTGTTTGTTAGCAAGATAACTCAAAAAGTTATGGACGGATTTTCATGAAATTTTCACAGATTGTCAAAAATGGGGTATCCTACAGATGATTACATTTTGGTGGTGATCCGGATCACCGTCCAGAAGAAAACCGCCATTATGGAAAATGCCATTTTCCTCAATAACTACTGAACCACTAATCCTATCATTGTGAATCCAATTGCTAGTCATATGTTTTCATGGTCAAGGAATCTGAAAACGTACACACAAACACTGTATGGGGGGAACTGTGGCGCTTGGCGGAGGTCTGCGGTCTCCGAGTGCTTTTCTAGTTGGGAAATACACTTGTTGCTAAAAGCCAGTGGTGGAATGTGAATGAATGAATGAATCTTTATTTCGGATAGATTAAAAGAAAACAGAATAATATAACAAAGGGGAAAAAATCTAACAAGGTCGAATTAAACAATAACTCCTCTGATTATACAGTTCAACACAGGTTATCTGAAATGGGTGATGGCTGAAGCTGCAGCTTATATTGCCCACCCATATTCCATCCAAGAATTCAAAAGAAAAACAAAACAGGAGCGATTCCAATTCCAATGTGAATATAAAGTACTTCGTTGTTGTATTTAACCACAATTTTCATGTAGCTGCACTTCAGTAAAGTTGATTTTACAAGGGCTGGGTTACATTTAAAATCATCTGTTTGTACTGTGGCCTCAGCAATCAGAATTAATTAATACATTCACTTGAATGGAATCTAGTACTTTAACTGAAGGTGTGCATCACTGAGTATGGAGTCGCTCAGTCAAAATATGGAGTTTTTATCAATAAGTTTGTCTTATCTGTAAAAGTGTCTCTTCTTGCCCTGGCTTCGAGAGTGGGCGGTGTTTTGTACTGGTATTGCTAAAATATAAAAGGAAGCACTACAATGGGTCTCAAATATTTGTAATGTGTCCTGTTACTGCATGAGTTTATTGATGATAGACTATAAACTACACATATAAACTAAATTATATTGATGACTGAACAACTCCCATTCCCCAAAAGATACACTTATGAAAATAACTCACAAAGGATCACACAAGTGATCTGACAAAAAAATAAATACATTAACCTCTTGCACTCCAGTGTACCGCGGACGGGCACGTCTCTGGCGCACGAGGGCACTGCATCCAAGTGTGCACTGAAAAAAAAAAAAAAAGTTCTTCCACTACAGACACAGCCGCGAACAGATCAGATATGATTGACCTCTCATTCGACTAATAAGAGCCTTGAATTGGGTTTCTGAAACCTTGAAGAACCAATGACTGAAAACCTAGCAAGAAGGACCCGCCCCGCCTGCCAACGCTGTGAATGCAACCAGCCAATTGAAGCACAGAAGTTCGGGCTGGGTGAAGAGAGACTGACTGCTGCAGCAGATGAAAAAAAGGACCCACAGGAAGAACCTGCTACAGACCCAGCAGCACGAAGACCACATACAAGTGCGACCTGCACTTATTCCAGCAGAATAGACGTTTAGGATTCTCTTCCATGGTCATCATAGACCGACGAAGGCCGACGACAAAGGTCGTAAATCATTCGCCAAAACCTCTATAATGGAATTGTGTTTTGACCGGGAACCACGAGTGGACCAGCGTCGCGTTCGTCTGACAATGAGGAAGAGAAGTTCACCAGGACAATGCTGCTGTGAAGTGGTAAGTGTTATAAGCTAAATTATTCTTTATCCCTGAAAATTGTAATCAAAAAATGACTTTTGACCGATCGGTAAATTACAACTGTGCGGCGCACGAAGTCCGAAATGCGTACGCTGCGGTACGCGGTTTGTTCGCTGCGTCCGGACCGTGAACGCCCCCCCCCCGCCCCGCTACTCTTCTGTAGCGAGGGGGGTGGAGCCGCGGTGACTGCGCTGCGGTCGCCATATAGCCACATGAGTCTATTCCGTCATGTAGCGATGGCCGATGTCCGTCCTCTGTAGCGAGGGGGGGGGACAACCCTCCCCCACACACACACACAGCCCTGAGTGTCACCTTTCATTAGAGCCCAACATCAAGCTTCTATATTGAATCATTCAAAAGTTACAGACGTTTTTCCAAACTGTGCCATTTGGCACAGTTCAAAAACGCCTGGGAACTGCCTGAGGAAAAAGCTGTGTAATATATTCATTTTTTGTGGTATTGTTACAAAATTTTGACCTCAGCTGGATAACACTTGGTTCTACATTTCTGTTGCATTTTCCAGCCCGGATCTGAAGCTGTGTGTTACTTGCAAGCATTTGTATCCAAAAAAACACCCAGGCCAAATTTATTTTCTTCAAGTTCAGTATGTTTAGATGACTGTAACTCAGTGGCCAGAGCACTTAGAGAGATTATGACTGTTTTGCGAAAACACTCAAAAGTGTTTTCTTTTAAATGAGACCAACCCCATGAAGATGCTGCAAAGGGTTGAAGAACAGCTTTCGATTTACTTTGGGCACGTTATTTTTTGGCGTTTTTAGGGAAATTGACCGGAGTGCAAGGGGTTAACAAGCGGTTTATTTTACAGTTGATGTGCCAGTCATTTTCAATTATTCTGTAATTAATATTCACACAATCAAATAAATCTCAGTTCAGTCCCTTTTATATTAAGTGGAAATTGTGCTACTTTGGTTTTGACACTTTACCTATAAAAGCAAAGGATTTCAGTACTTTCCACAGTGGTGAGGTCCGTTGTGGGGCGGCTGCTTTTCCTTTCCTCCTGCCTAGACGAACGACAGAAATGGATGGTGGTTAGTTCAAGCAAGTTCAACACTTTTTTTTCCTTTTTTTTTTTTTTTTTTTTTTTTTTTTTTTTTCCTTTGAAAGACAAAAGTAAAATAGAAAGATGTCTTTACCTTCTTTACATGTTTCAACTGCACTGCAGCCTTCATCAGAGTATAACTGTATAAGTTCAACACTTATACAGGCACATCTCAAAAATTATAATATCATGAAAAAGTTCAATATTTTTGTGACTCATTTCAGATAGTGAAACCCATATGTAGATTCATTACACGACCAGTGATATATTGCAAGTGTTTATTTTAATTTTGATGATTATGGCTACAGCCCATATTAACCAACACCTCAGCGGCCAACATTTCTATTTAAAAACTTAAATTCTATTAAAATAAATAAATGCTTGAAATACATCACTGTCTGTGTAATGAATCGATAAATGAGTGACACAAAATATTGAATTTTTTCCATGACATTCTAATTTTTGGAGATGTACCTGTGTTAGGGGAATACACTTAAAGTCAGTGTTGGGATGTGGCAAAAATGCTTCGTTTCCCTGACAAGCACCGCAGGATCCACTCTGTGCAGGTACATTATCAATCCAGAGATTTTTGGTGGAACAGCACAACAACACTGTTCAAACACCTTTTATGGAAAATCCACAGAATAGTGTGTGGGTCTACTCTGACGCTTTAGAAAATTATATGAATGAATTTATAAATCACTGGTTTGAAAAAGCACCTGTATATGTCGAGATTTCGGCTCCTGTGGTTCACTTGACCTGCACCCACAATATAAATACTGAGGGAGGCTAAACCCTGGCATGTGGACACACATTCTAGGAAGAAATTACACACAATTTAATGCGCAGCACCAAAGTGCAGCACGTACACAAACCAGGACTTTAACCAGGATTAACATATTTCATCGTTTTGCTCTCACAAGCAAATACTGAGGACAAAACAAGCGCAAATCAGCAGAGTTGGCTACTAGCTAGCTACTAGATAACACTCGTTAGCCAGCACAGGACGGCGCTGTATGGCTCAAAAAAGTGAGCTTACCACCAACAGGATAAATAAGCGAACAGATGCACAATATTACAAATCACTCACCATCGATGGTTCTCTCACGTTCGTCTTCAGCTTGTCCGTAGTCCGGTTCTATGCTGGGCTGCATCTGTATCGGTGCGGGTCGCTCCTCACTGTGGATCTGGCACCAAGCAGAGAAAACTCCGCACCTCTTCATTGGACCACGGTGTAGATTTCCGCAAAACCTACCATGCTGTCTGTATTAATATCGTATTTACTCCGTGACCAAGTTAGTCCGTGAAATATTGCAAATGGCGGTTGTGTAAATTCCACTGAAGATGGACGCTTTCGTGACGTTTGGCACTGACCAATCAGTGGCTCGCAGTCTGTTGACGTCACATCTCGGCTCGACTCAGCACGGTTGTACCCTGCCCTCGAACAGGCATGAAAATAGCGCCTGCTAACCGGTGCTGGAGCTAGTGGAAAAAGCTACAAATGGGGGCTGAGCCGTAACATGTTGGGCGAAGCGGGGCTAGTGGAAAAGGCCCTTATAAGTGGCTTGGGTCTGGCAAACCAGCTAACTGGTGAGATTAAGAATGCACAATGCATTTCATTAGCTGTGGACCAATCAACAGCCTGTACAGACAATGCAGTTAGGTGTCTTTGTCAGATATTACAGTGAAGCAAAAGGGGAATTTTGTGAAGACATTTTAGGTATCAAACCCCTCCATAGTTACACAAGAGGTGAGGATATTTATGAAGGTATCATGCAGATGCTGAAAGAAGGACAAACTGACGTCAAAATGGTGGTGTCCATTGCAACTGATGGTGCTCCAGCCATGACTGGGAGAGAGAAGGGAGCTGTACAGTGCAAGAAAAAGCTCCATCCAGACCTGCTGTCATATCACTGCATTATTCACCAGACAGTGCTGTGAGCCAGTCTGGGAAAAAATATTCAGAAGTGATGGAAACTATGATGAAACTTGTGAACTACCTGAGATCCTCTTCAGCACCGCCTTTTACGTGCATTTCTGAATGAGGTGAGTGGACTATTTACCTTGTTTTATAGGTGCAGCTCATTAAATTTGAATATCATAATTTAATAAAATATATAATGATCATGAAAATTAAATCAAAAAAGGCTTGAAATATTTCCATGTTCATGTAATTAATATTAAATATAAAAGTTTCCTTTTGAATTCTATTGTAAATAAGTGAACTTTTTCCACAATATTCTAATTTGCTGAAATGCATCGCTATTGTAATCTGGTCAGGTTTATGTTAACTAACTGTGGGCCTTGTGTAAAAACATCTGCGTACCCTTGACTTACACACAGTCCAATTAATATTTACTCTGAAGAAAATCTTCTGTTTATTGTACCGCCCAACATCAAAATGAAATATCTGCTGATGCACCATGTTAGCACTGCTCCGGACCGCCGACCCACTGGAAAAAAACAAATGCGAACCCCTGGCAAAAAGATTTCAGGACCCCTGCTCTAGCGTCACTGAGAGAAGCATGAGCTTATTAAAGTACTTCAAACGTGGAAAAAGATCAGAAGAGGTATGTAAACAGTGGAGGCATTTATGGTGGTTTTAACCCGCTGGTAACGGGAACAATAATGAAGAGTCTCTTACCTAACAGGTGTGGTTAGGATTCATATGCAGGGAAAGACAAGAGGGACTGATGAATCGCTGAGGATTGACTTCACCAGCCACTACAATATTAAGCAACTAATTTATGTTCATTATTGTGTACCTGGCAAGTTAAGATGACCGAAATTCATGAAGTAAATGACTTTAATCCATCAGCAGCCTTCAGACAAACTAAATGTGCTAACATTTGGATTTCAAAATAAGGGAGGTTTTTCCTGCTGCCTGAGTGGTGAGGAGATTTCTAAAAAACAACAGAAATAACTGCATCCAGGGATGAGATTGGGGTTTGGGGAAAAAAGAGGAAACTAAGCCGGGGATCTTGGGGGACGCAGGCCCTAACGAAATTAAGCTAAGCTAACGAAATCTGGTGTTTTAGAATGCTCAAATGTGGTCTTATATTTAAAGTTAGAAGTAAGTACAAATGCACTTATAGTTTACCTTTTTAATCTGCTGCTGCATCACATGTGTAAATTTATGATATCTGAATGGTATGTTGATGTAATAATACTAAATTATATTTTACCACTATTTAATATGTTTAGAACTGACACAGAATTACATTTACATAGTTCTAGAACAGACAAAATAATTTAACCAAGTAAAATAAATTATAAATATTAACAAAATTCCATCACCAAGTCCATCACCCATTTATTAAAATATACTGACATTCTGCAAACATTTTGATTTATTAATGTGTGCATTTGTTAGTGTTACTAGGAATATAAAAAAGTTGCATATTAGTATATTTTAATATTTGAAAGATAATCTAAGAAAGTAAGTAAAACCTAAAAGATGTTTAATATTTTTATGCAATGACCATAAAGAAATTATGTTTACTAATAAAAGCAAAGATATCTTAGGAAAGGCAACCCATCACCACCCATGACAAAAAAACTTACAAATGCATTATGTAACTCCTCCTAGTGAAACTAAAAATGATAAATTATATTCAAAATTCTTAGATTGCGAACTTCCGGTCTGGACGCCATGGCGACTGCAGCTTAACACTGAAGCTCTCAGACTCAATCCAGGATAACACCTTGAAAATCAAACTTAACGGATTTTTGGAGGAGTGAAAATCAAAAGACAAAATCATCATGTCTAAAGGAAAACAGAAGAAACTGAAATTCTCCAGGCTAGGACACGTATCGGCCGGAGAATCTGAACTGGAAGATCCCCGTTCAGAAGACGAGGAGCTGGTGATAGCTAACAAAAGGGTTAGCCTGAAATCACTATTTGAGGAACTACGACGATTTCGCCGAGATGTTACGGCCGAATTTCGGGAATTCAGAGAAGAATTGAAAAGGACAAACAGCAGAGTGGACCAGGCCGAGAACCGAATCCTGGAAACAGAGGATCGAATAAAAGTGCTCGAAGATTCTGTGCTGGACCTACGCAAAAGACAAGCAGCAATAGAGGCTAAGCTAACCGACCAAGAAGGAAAACAAAGAAGAGACAACATAAGAATTCATGGTCTGATAGAAGGAACCGAAAATGGTTTTAACTCAATGGCAGAATGCGTGGAATCCTTACTAAGAGAGAAATTGGATATTCCACAAACCACCGACTTGAAGATAGAAAAGGCACATCGTTCATTAGCCGCTAGGCCGGCGGCGGAAGCGCCCCCACGTTCGGTGTTGGTAAGATTTTCCAATTTCAAAATAAAACAAGAGGTTGTAAGACTGGCCTGGCAGAAAAAAGGATTTATGCACCAGGAGAGAAAAGTCTACGTGGAACACGATTACGCCCCGGAGGTCCTTAAAAAGCGCAGGGAATACAATGACGCGAAAAAGGTGTTAAGAGAGAAGAAATTGCGCTTTCAGACACCATTTCCTGCGAAGTTAAGGGTCTTCTACGGCGATGAAACGTGTCTCTATAATTCGGCGGAAGAAGCAACAGCTGACATGGCGAGAAGAGGCCTCCCGGTAACGGTGTTTAAACCCGCAGCAGACCCGAGTGAGAAGATCAAAGCGCAAACATGGACAACACAAAGACCCTCAAAATCCACGGACCAGCAGCGGGAAACCCAGCACCAGAGCGTCGCGGATAAACTATCCGTTTTCAGGTTGGAATAGCGACCTTTTTTTTTTTTTTTTTTTTTTTTTTTTTTCCTTTCTCTTGAATCAATCCGCACATCCAACCCCCCTCATACAAGGTAACAAACATTAAAGGAGATGCATATTCAGCATGTGGTAAAACATTTCATGGAACAATCATATTATTTGAAACAAATAAGTCTTTGTAATAAAAAAAAAAAAACTTGTTAAAATAGAAATGTGACAATAATCCACATGTTCTGCTCATACTAACAAATACTGTTTTTGCGTGAATGTTTGATGTGATGGGGGTGGGAGGGTGCACACAATTTCACAGGGTTTAGGCATAAAAGGAAAAAAAAAAAAAAAATCATTACAAGTTTGGATTGGGTTCTGAAACTCACGTTAAAAGCATGGGACTACTTTCAGTGGTACGAGAGGGCCCTCAACACGTAACAGAGTTTGAGGAATTTCCCTCAGAGCCTTCACTCCATCAAGGCTCTTACAGGGTCTTTAAAAAGACCTCAGCTCAGGAAGTTCTTTTGACAGTTTTTTGTTTTAAAGTTTTTTACACTATGTTCTTAATGTTTTTCTTGTTTTTAATGTTCTTTCAGTTTCTGAGTAGCACAAAAGAGGGCCACCACACAGTTATACTAAACAAAACAACACAATGGAGAAACAGGGTGTAACCAAAATAATTTCATATAATGTAAAAGGGATCCTGAATCCAGTTAAAAGATCCAAGATTCTAGGCAAAATGAAAAAAGACAAAGCAGGAATAATACTTTTACAAGAAACCCACCTAACAGACGTGGAACACAATAAACTCAGTAGACAAGGGTTTAAAATGATCTCTTCATCTTCATATAAATCAGGGAGGAGGAGGGGAGTAGCGACATTGATATCAACCAAAATTACATTTGAAAAAAAATCAGAACACAAAGATAAAGAAGGGAGATACAGTTTGGTAACTGGGCGGCTAGAGGGAGAAGATATCACCCTGCTGAATGTGTATGCTCCCCCAGGGGCTAACTGGAAATTTTATAAAAATGTATTCGACCTAATGATAACTAAAGCTCAAGGTTTAGTGATATGTGGTGGGGACTTCAATCTTAGACTGAATCCATACTGGGATGCTTCTGGTAATTCCCCACATCAAAATAACACCCAAAACAGGAAGACTCGGATGCTACTAAAAGAAATGGGAATCTGTGATGTGTGGAGGGAACTCAACCCCAGTGTAAAAGACTATACATTTTACTCAACTCCACATTCATCTTACTCAAGGATTGACTATTTTTTTATGTTTAATAGAGACATTGGTAGAGTAAAAACATGTAAAATAGGACTGATGGATCTCTCCGACCACAGTCCGATCTACATGGACTTAAATATCCAAAAATACACAAATAATACATTTTCTTGGAGGTTAAATTCAAATGTCCTGAAAGGACCATTGAAAGATGAATTGGAGTCAGATATTCTCAGATATTTGGAAGATAACGATAATGGAGAAGTATCCCCTTTAATACTGTGGGATGCATGTAAAGCTGTAATAAGAGGAAAGATTATTGCAAAACTGGCAACCCAAAAGAAACTAAGACAAGAAAAACTATCCACATTAGAGTCAGAACTTAGGAACCTAGAAAAAGAACACAAAGGCAACACTCATTCTACTGACTCGCTCAAGATTAAGGAAATTAAAAACCAAATAAATGAGATCTACACAATAGAAATCCAGAAGAAACTTACATTTCTGAAACAAAAATACTATGAAGCAGGCAGTAAATCGGCAAAATTGCTAGCCTATAAATTGAGGAAACATCAAACAGAAAGAGCAATCTACAAAATCAGAGACCCAGTATCAAAGGAAATAAAATTCAGAATTCAGGATATTCTTAAAAACTTCGAGAATTACTATAAGAACTTATACTCCCACAAAAAACATAAAAACGCATCCGAGGCATTCCTAAACACATTAAACCTTCCCCAACTTACGGAGTCACAAAATAAAACACTACTGTCAGAAATACATCCTAAAGAATTGGAAAAAGCAATTATGAAACTTAAAGCTAACAAATCCCCAGGAGCTGATGGCTATACAGCAGAGTGGTACAAAACCTTTAAACAGCAACTATCTCCTCTCCTCCTGAAAACATTTAATTATGTCCTCCACACAGGGGAAATCCCCCCCTCCTGGAGAGAAGGGGTCATTGCAGTTATACCTAAACCTGAAAAGGATAAACTAGAGTGCTCCAACTACAGACCAATCAGTGTACTAAATCAGGACTATAAGCTTTTTACCATTATCCTTGCCAAAAGGTTAGAGAATATACTGACAGACCTAATTCATTTAGACCAAACAGGTTTTATAAGACAAAGACAGACACAAGACAACATTCGACGCACTTTACACATAATTCATCATATAAAAAAATATAACTTAAATGCAGTCATATTAGGATTAGATGCTGAAAAAGCATTCGATTCGGTTGACTGGTCTTTTCTATACAGAATCTTATCCAGTTTCAATTTTCATAACAACTTCATTAGAACTATACAGGCATTATATAAAAAACCAACAGCTAAAATAAGGATTAACGGTAATTTATCATCATCTTTTGAACTGGAAAGAGGATGTCGTCAGGGCTGCCCCCTGTCTCCACTGCTCTTTGCAATCTTCATAGAACCTCTGAGCCAATGGATAAGACAAAACCAAAAAATTCAAGGTATTACACTTGGTCAGAAGGAACATAAAATAGCACTCTTTGCTGATGACATTTTAATATACCTAGGGCAGCCGGACACTTCTTTACCAGAACTAACCTCAGGTTTTTCAGAGTATGGAGATTTATCGGGGTACAAATTAAATATGCATAAAACCCAAGTTTTAACATTCAACTATGACCCAAATCATTATTCACTAAGCAAACTCAAAACTAACTGGGAGTCGGAATCTATGAAATATCTGGGGGTCAATATCCCGAAACAACTCAACAAAATTATATCACTAAACTATGATCCACTGGTGACAAAAATAAAATCTGACCTAGCAAGATGGAATATGATACCATTCTTGGGTATTGCACAAAGAATTGAAGCAGTCAAAATGAATATACTTCCACGTCTTCTATACCTTTTCCAAACAATACCGGTAGAACCTCCCAAAAAAACATGGCAGGAGCTGGACAGAAGGATCTCAAGATTCATATGGCAGGGCAAGAGACCTAGAATCAGATATAGAACCCTACAGCTAAACAAAGACAAAGGTGGGCTCGCGCTGCCAAATATCAGGGACTACTTTAAAGCCGCACAAATTAAAACTTTAGTAGAGATATGTAACCCAGTCTACTCTGCACAATGGAAGGAGATCGAATGCCAAATAACAAGTGACATCCCCCTACAGGCGATAATAGGGAACAATGTCTTACCTAAGCTTTTGAATAACACTAACCCGTGGATAGAGACCCCGCTAAAAATTTGGTTTAAGATAGTCAGAGAGAATCAAACTAAAGAGCCCTATCGACTTCTGCAATGGATCGCCTATGATCAGGACTTTACTCCTAATAAAACAGACACCAGATTTAAAAAGTGGAAGGAGAAGGGGCTGATAAAATATTACGATTTTTTTAAAGGGCAAATCTTAAGAAGTTTTGAAGATTTGAAAAAACAAGGCCTAATAAATCAAGACCTTTACAGGTTCTTCCAGCTTAGACACCACATAAACAATATACTTAAAAAGGAGGTTTTGGAAAGGGCCCAGTCAGGTGTTCTGAAGGTCTTCTTAATGGCATATAAAGGGATCCCAGGGATCAGATACATTTCTAAAATATACCAAGGTCTTCAAGACTTAAAAGGAGACAACACATCTTATATAAAAGAGAGATGGGAAAAAGAGGGGAATTTCACTTTACATCTGGAAATATGGGAAAAGCTAAATAAACAGCAATGGAAAAGTACCTCATCCCTGCAGTGGAGAGAATTTGGATGGAAAAACTTGGCAAGATTTTTCAGAACACCTGCACAAATCAAATTTACCCATAAGGGATTGAACTGTTGGCGCTTGTGTGGTGAAAAGACTGCAAATCATTTTCATGTGTTTTGGTCATGCCCAGTTATCCACCAATATTGGACCAATGTACAGACAATATTGGGGAAAATATTCAAAATTACAGTTCCCTTTTCTTTTGTAACTTTGTATTTGGGTTTACTACCGGACTCACTGGAAAGACGAGGAGAAAAATACTTATTCAATGTTTTAATATTGGCAAGCAAAAAAGCTCTAACTAAAAAATGGATGTTGAAGGACTGTCCTACACCTGAAGATTGGACTAACGTGATCCAAGACATTTACTCGATGGAAAAGTTGACATTCGCACTAAGACAGGACATGGATGGGTTCATGAACTTTTGGCAACCCTGGACCGCATATGTGTCTTCCATTAGATCTAATCTTTGACAAATACCATTTCAATAATGGTTCTGCTCTTTGTTCCAATGCTACTCAGATGCTCTTTTATCTTTATTTACTTACTTTTTCTTTTTGTTTGTTTTTTACTGGTTTGTTTGGTTTTTTTTTTTGTTTTTTGTTTTGTTTTTTTTTTCTCTTTAATTTCACCTTTTCTTTCACTTTAAAAAAAAAAAAAAAAATAAGGGGTGTTGTAAGAATTAATCTTCCAATGTTGTCAGATATCAGAAAATAAGGGAACATGTGATGAAAATGTAAACACTGCATTGCTGTAACGACCTGTATACCCTTTACAAAAACTTAAATAAAAAAAAAAAAAAAAAAAAAATTCTTAGATTGCATTTCAAATTGTGAGAAAATATGTAATAACATAACAATCGATAATCAGCATTCAAATGCAATTAGTGTTTCAAAACAGGCATGACGTCACAACTCACACATGCTATTTCATAAATTCATTACGCGAAAATTCTCAAGTACATTACTTACAACGAGAAAAAATCTTACCTCGGAATGTGTCTTCTGATCACTAATTGCTGTAATCGGGGCCGATTGTGATGAACTTTGATCGACTGGCATCTGAATTTGACCGTGTCCATCGATCGTTTTGAATGCAGCACGAGCTAGTAGTTCGATCTCCTTGTAGCCACAATTTTGAGATGTTTCTGTTTTGAACAGTGCTCAACTAAGGCAACACAACCATGAGATCCATAACTCAAGAAATCATTGCAATAAACACACTGGGCTTTCCCTGGTACTTCGCATTTCGCTATGAAGTCGGCCATTTTTTCAACCACAACTTCGGTATTTTTACTGATCTTTACAGTCATTGACAGTTTTTTCGAGCCATTCCCAGCGAAACTTGTTCCTTATCCCATTGTCGATTTCTAAAATTCTTGCTTTGTTGTCTTTCGTGAGTTTTAGGTTCACCATTTTCACAAAATCGGGAAAACTCGGTTGATAGAACTGTCCGCCATTTGCATTTCGCTCCACGTGTTGGATATGACAAAGGAATAACAAAATCGTCGATTGGTTGCTTCAATAAGTATCAGCCAATCAGTGGCCTTGTTACATTACATTACTGATCTCGCTGGGCAGCGCGTTCTGCATGGTGGATTTTAGCAGCTGATCGAAAATACGATTCGCCGCTCTTAACATACCCCCCCACCCCCCCTAAAATTTTCTCCTCGAATTTAGACGATTCACGAGAATGACCCTAGACATGATCAAATCTGAGGAATTCCGCGGATCCATGGAGGATTCTCATCCCTGTGCATCTTTGGTCATTTGAGTTAATTTATTTGATTAAATACAATTTTAATCATATTTTTTTCTTTGAAATCAGAGTTAAATTATTGCACTGTTCTGTTCTGCAAAATTATGGTCAAAAATGTAAATTATTATAAAGAAAAAGAAAAAAAATACCACAGTCTGTTTCAAATTTATTAAAAAAAAACCACAGTAATTTTATTTTAAAAAAATAAGACAAAAATTAGCGATAAAATAATCCACAAATTTGTAATAAAATCTTAAATATACAAGAAGTCAATTTTGCAAGAGGAAATAACAAATTTGAGGAAAATTGTTTCAAATTTGGATAATTTACAGAGAAAAGTAGAAAACTATGAGAAAACTGTTATAAATTTTGGAGGAAAACCACAAAACCTTAAACCTTCAAGACCAAAGTCATGACATTACAAAAAAATAAATAAATCACTTATTTTTGTCATTTAGGTAAACCATGAAAAAACAAATCCCGCAGGACAAAACATGACACTTGATATTTTCTAACCTGTTTCTATACCACCACAGACAGAGAGAGAAGCTGAATTAGACAGAGCTCAGAGAGGGAAAGATGAGACAGAAGAGAGGAGCCAAGGAGAAGAAAGTGTTCAGGCAGAGAGTCCAGGAGAGGTGAGAGCAGAGGAAGGAGAGAAGGATGACACCAGTAAAAAGTCTAAACACAGGACGTCTGGGTGGGACCCCAACTGGCCCAATATTCCAACATTCAAGCTTCGGTTGTACAATACTTCAAACGCTAAGTTCCATATGCAAAGTTACTGTGCAAATTTTTAAAAAAGAAATAAATAGCATACAATTAACATATTCCGGTTAGAATAGTGTCATATGTTTTCTGCTCCCTTACCCCCCCCAGAAAAATATGTTGCCACCGCGCCAAGGTCTTTAAGCCAGAGGAAACATTTCTCCTTCACTACAGCCATGAATGTTATCTCTGGTCTTCCTCTTTTCCTCCTGCCTGGCAGCTCCATCTTCAACATCCTTTGTCCAATATCTCCACTATCCCTCCTCTGCAATGTCCAAACCATCTCAGCCTTGCCTCTCTTACTTTGTCTCCAAACCGCTCAACCTGAGCTGTCCCTCTGATTAGGGCTGTGCGATATGACGATATATATCAGTGACGTAATAAAAAACGTCTACTGTTTACCATAAAACTATTGTTTAAATCGGGATTTTAAAGGCACATATCCATTTCTACTTGTCATCGCCCCACCTCTTCCCCCGCAGCGCGCCAGGTGTGGGGGCGCCACAGCAGCTAACTGCAAGCTAATGTTTAGCCGCTACTTCTGTGGAGCCACTACTTCTGTGCAAGGGACGTGGGACTTTTCCCCCACCATGCTGCATTAGAGAGGATAGTCCTCTAACCTAGTTTTAACTGGAGGTCAGTCAGATTAACACCGTCTCTCTCTAATCATGACACAGCAAATGTAAAATGACGTTAACTTGTTGTTAACAGGAAACATTATAGTGTATCAGACAACTGTTCTGGTTTAAATCACTGCCGAGTTCAACTTTTTCTGAAATTACATTACTAAAGCTGCAACAATGCATGACAGTGGCTGCATACACACTAACTAAATAATAAATTAAAACGTCAACAAACTGGTTCTTAATTCAATTCAACTTTATTTATATAGCACCATTTCACAACAACAGTCATCTCATAGCACTTTCAACTTTAGGGGGAACCCCCACAGTTGCAGAAAGACCCCAGCAATCAGGCGATCCCCTGTGAGCAGCACTTGGTGACGGTGGAGAGGAAAAACTCCCTTTTAACAGGAAGAAACCTCCAGCAAAACCAGGCTCAGGGAGAGGCAGTCATCTGCTGCGACTGGCTGGTGGGTGGATGTACAGTATATTGATTTCTAATCATTTTTAATTAGTCAAGTAGCGATAATGAATAAAGCTGAAGTCATCTCAAATGCACATTAAAAACAATTAAGAGGGGAAAAAAGAGCAAAAAATTAATGACAGATGAATTTGTACAAGTGATTTTTTTCAGTATGTAATTTAAAATGTAGAAAAAGAGACGGTCCTTTGTATTGGTTAACATATATAAACTATAGAATTTGCAGAAAATGTATATTGTGATATATATTGTTGTCATCAAATAAGATTACTTATATAGGCGGAGTGATTAGCACTGCGGCAGTACAGCAACTCACCCTTGGGTGGGGTATCCTGGGTTCGATCCCAGCCCCCGACCAACAGTGATCTGTGTGGAGTTTGCATGTTCTCCCCGTGTCTGCGTGGGTTTACTCCAGGATTTCTCCGGTTTCCTCCCACATGCCAAAAAACATGAAAGTTAGGTTAATTGGCATCAAACTGGGGATTCTAACTTGTCCTTAGGTCTGACTGTGAGAGTGAATGATTGTCTGTCTCTGTGTGTTGGGCCTGCGATGGACTGGTGATCTGTCCAGGGTGTACCCTGCCTCTCGCCCAACGATGCTGGGATAGGCTCCAGCCCCCCCGCGACCCGAAAAGGATTAAGCGGAAGATGGAATGGAATGGAATATAGTGACATGAAATTTTGGTCATATCGCACAGCCCTACCTTTGATACACTCGTTCCTAGGTGTGTTGGAAAAATAAATAAATTCACACAAGAATCCAGATTCTCACTTTACATGATCCAGATCTGATTCACAAAAATTAGGAATTGATTTTTTAAATTATTATTTACATATTTTTTTGCGGTGGTGCCGGGGTCCTGTCACGTGACACGTATTGCCGCTCCATGATACGCAATTACACATTGACACTGCCGACACAGGAGAACCACACAGAGTAACTTACTAGCTAGCAGCCAGATAAAACAGTCTGAATAAAGGAAAATGGAGCAGCAAGAAATTCAGCCAGTCCGTGTTGTGTCCATAATTTTAGAAATAACGAGGTATCAATAACTTGGTTAACAGGACTTTATTGCAGGATACCAACTATGTACAATAAGGCTTAGGGCACTCGCCTGCATGCCAGGCAGCTCCCATGACGAAAGAGGCAGAGACTCTTCCGCCCACCTCCTTTAAACCCCGAGTGGCGTCACCACCAGAAACCGATAGCTAGCCACCCCGGTCTAACCCACGTCCAACCCGGCCGCCATCTTACTAGTACCAGCCTTTTCCATATCTAACAACCCCCCTGCCCTTTTAAAAAAATGTCAAGCACACAAACAACCCACCCTAATTTGTTTCCCGACTCGCGCTCTAAAAGGGGAAGAAAATATGTACAAAATAAACAAACTCCTATCCATTCACACAACTGAGGCTGGGGGGCCGGGTAGACTGCCAGCATCCCCTACACGGCTGGGCGGGTTATTCTGCCGCCAGAGAAAGAACAGTTCAATATAACAAAGCCATGTTTCCAACTCAGAATAATCACAAGAACAGTACTGTACAAACACCACTAGGGCTGGGAACAATCCCTAATTTCCAGAATCGATTTGATTCCGATTCTTGAGATTCTGAATCGATTCGATTCGATCCCGATTCGATCTGGGGAATTACCATTTTAATAGCCATTTTACTTCCCATGAAACAAAAATCTTTGAGACCTAATGCTGCAAATTGTACCAAGAATCTTCTAACTTTGTTAATACATAAATTATCACATATAGAACTGACCCAAAATCAGTTACAATAATGCACTTTTTATTATTTAACTTATCATTTCATAAAGTGCTCACAGGTGCGTTCTTTAGTGCAAAGGGTGTGTCGTGTCAAGTTCACCACCCAGAGTAAGTGAACAAATTCAATGCATGAACCATGCAGACATAATCTCACTGTATTTCAGTCCCTCCAGGATTTGGTCAGCCGTTTTTGTGATTGTTGTGGCCCAAAAAGCCTGGATTTGTGGGAGCTTTTCCAAAAAGTTATGGCACTTTTAGAGTTTTTTTGCACTCAAAAGTTGTGTGAGGAAGTACAAATTTTAAAGCAGCTGCTTTTTCCATAGTTTACAGTGATGCTATTCTATGCAACACCACAAGAAAAGCACAGGATTGCCAAAAATTTCCTGTTACAGTGATTTATTTAGAATTAAACGCTCAGTAAAATTGTAAAAAAAAAAGAAAGAAAAAAGACCAATATTGTGTTCTTGCTGAGAACTTAAAAAAAAAGAAATAAAAGAATTTGTCATTACAACAACTAAATTGCATTGAATGCATGTTAGTCTGGAGAAAATGATGGCAGCACCTCCTTGAATCTTGAATTTGAAGGTCTTCTTCTGTGCTGAAATCCACATGAAGCAGGGATGCTCCTCCACTGACGACCTCTGACTTTCAGAAGGTCTCAGTGAGGATGAAGCTTCCAGTCTTCACACATCTGAAGGCAGATAAAAAGAATAGATTTCACAGTAAAATTAACATTCATATTTTTAGATCGCCACACCACAGTAGGGTTTAATAATTTGGGGGGGGGGGGGGGTTATATATTTTAACTACAAATTAACTTTCAATGTTTGAAAGGGGTTTCAATTCATTTCCTGAGAAGGTTTGTTCATTTCAATTTAGTTCTACTGGGTAAAAATAGCTTGTTGTACTGCAGCCTTTATTAATTTTATTGTGATTTATTCTCTTCACATCTCTTACTTAAGTGGCGGAAGTCCATAATCTCATAAAATATACCTTAATTCTACATTTATTCACAGCGCTTAACCAACAGTTCTCTCTGTGTCCATAGTTTGTAAAAGAAACCACCATCATGCCAGATAAATTATTAATTGACGACACAAATGTTAAACCAAACAAATGATATTATACTTACAGTCTCAGCAGCTCCAAGTCTCCCTCTGCTTCACGGGTTTCAGTCTCCGTGCATTTTCCGTTTATCAGTCATCAACTTTATGTTCCAACACAGCGCTGCACGGAGTAAAAGTCCGTTTATCCCCGCTTTATGAAAAATATTAAGAAGCTGTTGAGGACAGTCTTTACGGTGACTTTTGCTGCTAAATTAAGAGACACGCACGTTAATAACTCCGCTCGTGTAAACACGAAAGACATGTGCACGCGCCGCAGGGAACACAGAAGTTTTATTTATGAAAAATATTCAGAAGCTGTTGAGGACAGTCTTTACGGTGACTTTTGCTGCTAAATTAAGAGACACGCACGTTATTAACTCCGCTCGTGTAAACACGAAAGACGTGTGCACGCGCGGCAGGGAACTCTTGCCGGATGAGAACAGTTTTAACACCACAGAAGAAGAACTAGCATATCGGTTAGCTTGCTAGCTCTGTTAGCGCGTCGGTTGTTTATGGTTCTCGGCCATTGTTCCTGGCTCACTGACCCGGTTTCGACCCGATTATACTCAGCAGACGTTCACAAACGTAAAAATATTATAATAAAATATATTAATATTATATTAAAAGATCGATCCGCGGATTTTATGGATCGATATCGGCTCAGTCAAACGTGGATCGATCCATATCAATATATTGATCTTTTGAACCCACCCCTGAACACCACACGTAAAATCACAATATACAAAACATGCTGTTGGCGGCCTCCACCCCACAAAGGCCATTTATGGCATAAAACTACGCAGGGTATTCAATTAAATTTTATCCAAACAAACCATGGCGGGCTCAAGTTTACCATAAACTGTTACCAACTGACTAGCCACCACCCCTCTGGCTACTAAAATTCATCATGCAAACACTCAAATCAGGTTCACAACAAAACATTTCAACATACCCTCTGTACTCTTTTTTTTTTTTTAAAGCAAATTTACCAGGGCACCAAACAGCAAAGACTACACACAAGGACTAGGGCAAAACACAGCAGACACACACAAAGTCCTCAGTCCTTGGATGGATCCCTCTCCAGGCGTCTCCGTCTCTTAACCTCAGGGCTCCTGCTGCGCCGTCTCCTCTCCGCCACTGGCAGCCGCAGAGCCCTCAGGTGTCTCCAGGTATAGGTTGACCTACGCAAGTGTGCCTCCATCCAGTTGGACTCCACCTGGAACTGCCTCTGGTCGTCCCGCTGCTCGCGTGGACTGTGATCCCGTCGTACTCGAGCATCAACGTTGGTCATCGAGGGAGCCCTCTTCCTCTTATCCTGATCTCCATTCCTGCAACAGGCCTCCATCACTGATCTCTCTAGCTCGCAGGCTTGTTTCGGTCTCCTCTTGGTAGGCTGTCACTGGGAGGGCTTTACTACCACCACGCTCCGCGGTCTCGCCCCTTTTTCTCCCGCCGTGGGCACCTCATGCTTATGAGCCTCAATGGGGGTCCAGGCGTGCCCTTCGGCACCCTCGTCCAGGCCAGCCTGCATGACGACAACGTGTCCATCCCGAGACGGCTCCGCGTGGCACCGAATGTGCTCTCCCTATGAAACTCTGTCCAGCCAGTCTGAATCCCACACCTCAGCACCATCCACCACTGGAACAGGCTGGCCTCAAAGTCCACATCCGGATCATTGCCTCGGGATGGACCATTGCCGGACCTTCCCTATACATTAGATATGGAGAACCCAAGACTGTAAAACAGGTTACACCTCATAACATTGACTCCCGACACTGAAACATTGATGCGGACTCTGGGTGCCACACTCTCTTTATACCGGGCCTCCATCTCCACATAGCCCAAAATGGCCAACCTGTTCCATCCATATACAAAATACTCTCCGTATTGCCTCCTAATCTATCGGTGGGGAAACAGTCTCTCCATGGTCGCCAGATTCAGGACGGAAATAGCCGATCCGGTATCTACCAAAAGTGGAACCTGGACGCCATCTAGCGTGACAGTACAACCGATCCTCCCCGTCGTCTCCGGGGAGACGGTATGCACAATTGTCGGAGACTTCTGCGCTGCACATGGTTCACCCCTAAGGCTCCTGCGTACGAAGTTAAAGCACATCCTGGCAAAATGGCTCAACACACAACACTTGCCACAACACTTTCCTTTTGCTGGGCACACCCTGGACTTATAGCGGTGCTCAGTGGACCCACATCCATAACATTTTGGCGTACCTGGGGCGGACCTTATCTTGACCATGGAGGCAAAATCATCCTTTCTGCATTCACCATCACAAGGGTCCAGGATCAGTGCCTCAGCGCGAGACTCACCCCCGTCCAGAGAAGCCCCTTCAGTAAGGCCTCTTGCGATGGTCTCTGCCGCCTTGAACTGTTGGGCAAGCTCGATAGCTGCAGCTAACGTCAACTCCCCTGGGTGTGTCAACAACCTGGACCGGGCCGCCGGGAAGCAAATGTGCTCTGCCAACTGGTCCCGAATCATCTCGTCCTCCGGGGGTCCAAACCTGCATTCCCTCACCAGCTCACGAAGGTCTGCCAAGAATCTTCTAACTGGCTCTCCCGACTGCTGGCAGCGCTGTCAAAACTGAATGCGTTTTAACCGTGACATTTTACGGTGCTCTAAAGTAATGCGCCATTAGCTTCACTACCTCATCGAAGCTATCAGCACCTCCAAGGTTCTCTAGGATCCTCTGCCCTTCCATTCCCAAATTATGGACCAACACAGCTCTTGCTCGAAGCTTCTTCATCTTGCCCAAGTTTAAGACGAGATAGTTTGTAAAGGTAGCAAACCAACAAGGTCACAGCACAGGCAGCTCGCCCGGGGCCTCCAAAAATGCAGTGGAACGCTCCATTACCGCTTTTACCTCGTCGCCAAATGTTGTGTCCATAATTATGGAAATAACAAGGTATCAATAATGCGGTTAACAGGGCTTTATTACAGGATACCAACTATGCACAATAAGGCTTATGGCACTCGCCTGCATGCCAGGTGGCTCCCACCACGAAAAAGGCAGAGCCTCTTCCGCCCACCTCCTTTATACCCTGAGTGGCGTCACGACTGGAAACCGGAGAACGGTTTGCCAGGGGTGGCTAACTCCCGGAAACCGGTAGTTAGCCACCCCTGTCTAACCCATGTCCAGCCCGGCCGTCATCTTACTAGTACCAGCCTTTTCCATATCTAACAGTCCCATCTTCAATGAAGGCAAGTGTGTGGGTACATGTTTATCTCTACAACATTCCAGGAAAGAAAGCACAAGACATGACGCATGTAATATGTAAAATTTGCAAAACGAAAGTCCAGTACTTTGCTAACACCACAAATGCCGGAGCTCACATTAACCGCCATCACCCAGAGCTAAAGAAGTGGAAAAAGCTGTAAGTCCTCTGGGTAAACAACGCTGACTGAACCACTTTTTTTTTTTGGGAACTTATTTTGTACCCGTAGGTAGATTTGTTCTGCAGTCCGGTGAAAAGCCACCAGCTGCCTGTCGCTGCGTGCGCAAGCGCCCCTTAACTCCCTAGCCTGCATGTTTTAGCATGTGGGAGGAAACCAAAGAAATCCCGGAGTAAACCCACGCAAACACGGGGAGAACATGCAAACTCCACACAGATCACTGTTGGCCGGGGGCAGGGATCGAACCCACGATCTCATGATCCCCGCTATTCCCCGGCCGAGGGTAAAACTGTGCTGCCGCGGTGCTAACCACTGCGCCACCGTGCAGCCCCAACTTTAACAAACCCCTAGCAAATTCTCAAGGGGCAAAATAATAATAACAATAATAATAATAATAATCATGAAATCTTGTAGCAGCACTTTATTTTGTTTAAGTCTCCATAGAATTTAGATATTAAGTTTAAATTTGTGGAGGTTTAAAATTAATGCTACTTATCTTATGCATCAGTTGAATTCAGTTCTTATTGAACTGCATTAAGTTACTGTATAGGTAACTGTACACTGACTGTATACAGTCAGGTCGCATATTTAAATGGACGTTCAACACATTTGGGACAGAATTGACTTTTGTTTTTAATGAATAGCCTATATTTCTAGAATGCTGGAGGGTGACCAAACCTACACACTGTGGAAAAGCTGTCAGCAACTGTGATATGCTGAAAAGGAACATTTTCACAATTTATTTCACTTGTATATAATTTCATTTTTGAAACTCACAAGTTTTCAAGAAATAAAAAAAGCAGTTACTAACCTAAACCTACTTTTTTCATTTAACAGTATTTTAATGCAAGTCAGTTGATGTTTTTTGAAAATATCAACATTCTGCTCAGTATTTTTTGGAGTGCAGTGCAGTTTTTTTCTGAGATTAGTGGGTTTTTGTACTGAACTGAGAGCCAAATCGAAATCGAAAATCGTTTTGAATCAAAAATAGTTTTGAATCAAAAATCGATTCTGAATCGAATCATGACCCCAAAACCTTGGAATCAAATTGAATTGTGTGACTTCTAAACATTCACAGCCATACTCCTTTCTAATCTTGTCCCCGTTAGTCACTCCCAATGAAAATCTTAGCATCTTCAACTCTGCCACCTCCTGTCTTTTTGTCTACACCACCATCTCCAAATCATAAATTGTAACAGGTCTCACAACTATCTTGTAAATCTTCCCTTTCACTCTTGCTGTTACACTTCTGTCACAAATCACCCCTGACACTCATCTCCACCCACTCCACCCTGCATGCATTCTCTTCTTCACCTCTCTTGCACATTTTCCATTGCTTTGGATGGTTGACCCCAGGTATTTAAACTCATCTACTTTCACTACCTCTGCTCCTTCCATCTTCACCATTACACCTGCCTCCCTCTCATTCACACTCAAGTATTCTGTCTTGATTCTACTGACTTTCATTCCTCTTCTCTCCAGAGCATACCTCCACCTCTCCAGGTTCTCTTCGACCTGCTCCCTACTCTCACTACAGATCACAATGTTGTCTGTAAACATCATGGTTCACAGAGACTCCTGCCTGACCTCGTCTATCAGCCTGTCCATCACCATGGCAAACAAGAAGGACTTCAGATCCGATCCCTGATGTAATCCCACCCCCACTTTGAATCCATCTGTCACTCACATACTTCTCTGCCACTCCTGACTTCCTCATACAGTACCACACTTTCTCTCTTGGCACCCTATTATTTGCTTTCTCTAGATCCACAAAGACACACTGCAACTCCTTCTGACCTTCTCTATACTTCACCATCAACACTCTTAAAGCAATATGTAGTACTCTTGTGAAATGAAACTGTACTGCTGCTCACTGATTGTCTCCTCTCCTCTGAACCTGGCTTCAACAACTCTTTCCCATATCTTCACAGTGTGGCTGATCAACTTTATGTCTTTGTAGTTACTACAGCTCTGAGTATCACCTTTGTTCTTGAAAATTGGTACCAAAACACTTCTTCTCCACTCTTAAGGCATCTTCTCACTCTCCAAGAGTCTCCTCTCTTGCTCATTTTCTTAATTCATCAATTCATGGTTCCACAAATGCACCGGCGTCTGTAAACGTCTCGTCGTGTCAAAGCGTTGTCTTGTCTGCTTTTGTTTGTTTTTATTGATTTCGTTTTTAATTTTTTTTATCTCTTTTTGCTGATATTAGTTTTTGCTTGGTGTTAGCTTAGTGTTGGCCTAGCAGAAAGCCCGATCATACACACGGGTGGATCGGACCCCCAGCTGGGCTGTTTACCAGGCTTGGATAACCTGTTTTTAGCCGTTTTTGGCTGGCTGGCCACCTCTCGCCTGGAACGTCATGGCTCCATCCCTGACGTGTGTCAGCTGTGTGTCCCTCCTTAGGAAGGTTTCTGAGTTGGAAGTGAGACTCTCCAACCTCTTTAAGATTCAAGAGGCTGAAGACCACCTTAACACCATAATTCTCAGGCGAACAATGGCCCTGGCAACCGACTTGCACCTGGCAGAGACAGCTACTTACCTGGGTGAATTCAGCGCATGGCCATCCACTTCCACCCCTGCTCCGGTCTCTTCAGATGTCCACGACCACAGCAATCGACACTGGCTTCAACTCGGAGCTAAACCCAAAGCCCCAGGTGGTTTTTCTCATCCTCAATGCGCGCCCTGGACCTTGGGCACAACAAAGACTAAAGATATTCTCTTTGACTTTAGGAAGAAAACTCCCAGGCACAAAGTCACTGTACTAAAAGGTCAGATCACTGAATGTGTACAATCCTACAAATATCTTGGGACGATTATTGATAGTAATTTAAACTTTGAAGAAAACTATGAAAGGGTGTGCAAAAAGGGTTAGCAACATTTGCATTGTTTAAGGAAACTTGCACGCTTCCAAATTGACCGAACCATAATGACAATGTTTTATCGGGCTTTTATTGAATCTGTTTTATCCTCTTCTTTAGTGTCATGGCTTGGTCAGATAAAACTGAAACACAGGAAATCCTTGGATCAGGTACTTAGATGGTCCAGTCGTTTGCTTGGTGAGTCACAGCTGAGCCTGACATCCCTGTACACCAGACAGGTACAGAGGATTGCTACCTCCATTTTAAATGATGACTCCCACCCTATGCACTGCCACTTTCAGCTTCTTCTTGGAAGCCTTGAGTACCTTTATCATGTTTTATCATGTTTATAGTTAGCTCCATGTGTGCCTGTGTTTGTGTTCATGTTGAATGTAATTGTGGTTTGCAAATATGGATGTCACCTGACTGCAAAACAAATCTACCTATGGGTACAAATAAAGTAACGGGAACCTGAGCAGATGTCTTTCAGATGACGCTGTTACCACATTTTTGCAGATTGTCTACTCTAAACCATGTGTCAACACAATGGAAATAAAAGATGGAGGGCTTGCTCCTTCTGTAATTGATAGCATGGTAGATAGTGCTACAGCTTCTCTGCATCAGACTCTAGACATGGTGGCCCCTTGAAAAAAGAAAAAGTCTAACCAGAGATTTCTAACCCCTTGGTTTAACACAGAAACTCGTAGCTTAAAACAGAAGACTCGTCAATTAGAAAGAAAATGGTGTTCCACTAATTTAGATTAATTCTATTTAGCGTGGAGAAATCATCTCTTAATTAATAAAAAAAAAACACTTAGAAAAGCCAGAACAAGTTATTACCCTGCATTAATAGAAAAGAATAAGAATAATCCCAGGTTTCTTTTCAACACTATAGCCAGGCTGACAAAGAGTCAGGACTCGGTCAATCCTCGCATCCCCCCACAGTTTTCTAGTCAGGACTTTTTGAGCTTTTTCAATCATAAAATTTTATCTATTAGAGATAAAATCAGTCAGATTCTTCCCACCGTAAACTTAAATACAGCAACTACCACAACTCCTTCAATTGATATCTGTTTAGATAAGTTTACTCCAATTGACCTTTTAGAGTTAGATAAAATTATCTCCTCATCCAAGTCTTCACCTTCTCTTTTAGACCCTATTCCTACCAGGTTATTTAAAATAGTCTTCTCAATTATTGGTAGCCGCATTCTTCATATAATTAATTCTTCTTTAACTTTGGGTTATGTACCACAGGCTTTTAAAATTGCTGTAATTAAACCCTTACTCAAAAAGCCAACGCTTGATTCAGAAGTTTTGGTTAACTATCGACCAATCTCTAATTGCCTTTCATTTCAAAAATCCTAGAAAGAGTTGTTGCTGTGCAATTGTTTGACCACTTGCAGGGAAATGGTTTATTTGAAGAGTTTCAATCTGGGTTCAGAGTTCAACACAGCACTGAAACAGCAAAAGTGAAGGTCACTAATGACCTCCTTATCATATCTGATAATGGACTTGTTTCTGTACTTGTCCTTTTAGATCTTAGTGCAGCCTTTGATACCATCGATCATGACATTCTACTTGATAGATTAAAACATTACGTTGGACTAAATGGAACTGCGCTGCAGCAGTTTAGATCTTATTTGTCCGATAGACTTCAGTTTGTTCACATCAATGATGAGTTTTCTTCCAACTCTAAGCTCAGTCACGGAGTTCCACAGGGATCTGCGTTAGGCCCTACTCTTTTTAGTTTATATATGCTTCTGTTAGGCAATATCATTAGAAAGCACTGTATACATTTTCATTGTTACGCAAACGACACAAGTATACCTGTCAATGAAGCCCGATGATTGTAATCAGAATCAGAATCAGAATCAGAATCAGGTTTATTGCCATTGTTCATGTAGTACACAAACTAGGAATTTGTCTCGGTACAGTGCTGCAACATTAAACATGATAAGATAAGAGAAATAAACTATACATGTAATAAAGTGTAGGATAAGATTAAGTGATAATCAATCAGCCAAGTTACGTAGATGCCTGTCTTAAGGAAATCAAAGCTTGGATGACTTGTAATTTTCTGCTATTAAACCCAGATAAGACTGAAGTCATTCTTGTTGGTCCAAAAAACCTTAGAAATACCTTTCCAAATTAAACTCTTAATTTGGATGCCGCTACTCTCAACTCTGAATAGTTCTGTGAGGAACCTTAGAGTTATCTTTGATCAAGATCTGCTCTTTAATTCACATATTAAATTTGTTTCTAAGACTGCCTTCTAGCATCTATGCAATAAGATAAGATAAGATAAGCCAAGTCTTTATTAGTCCCACAATGGGGAAAATCCAATATTGCCAAGATTAAGAGAATCTTGTCTCTGAATGATGCTGAGAAACTGATCCATGCTTTTGTTAGTTCTAGATTAGATTATTGTAATTCTTTATTATCAGGTTGTCCTAAAATATCTTTTAAAAAGTCTTCAGTTGATCCAAAATGCTGCTGCAAGAGTTTTAACTGGTTCTAGAAAGAGAGATATCTCTCTGGTTCTGGCCTCCCTTCATTGGCTTCCCAGAGTTTAGATTTAAATTTAAAATCCTTCTTCTCACTTGCAAAGCTCTTAATAATCAGGCCCCCTTATATATAAAAGATCTGCTATTACCCCATCATCCCAACAGAGCACTACACTCCCAAAATGCTGGATTACTTGTAATACCCAGAATCTCCAAAAGCACAATGGGAGGCAGAACCTTTTGCTATCAAGCTCCTTTCCTGTGGAACCAGTTACCACTCTGGGTCCGGGAGTCAGACTCGATCTGTTTTTAAGAATAGGGTAAAAACCTTCCATTTCAATATAGCCTATGATTAGGGAGGGATCTTGTGTCTCTTAACCCCCCTTTTGTTTTGCTGTTAATAGATTCAGACTGCCAGGTGACCGCCAATAATGTACTTGGCTTCTCACTGTTAATGTTTGCTCTCTTTATGTCTGTTCTTTTCTTCTTCTCTATCCCGTCACCCCCAGCCAGTCGCAGCAGATGACTGCTCCTCCCTGAGCCTGGTCCTGTTAGAGGTTTCTTCCCTTTAAATGGGAGTTTTTCCTCTCCACCATCGCTAAGTGCTTGCTCACAAGGGATCGTCTGATTGCTGGGTCTTTCTGCAATTGTGGGGTTTTCCCTACATTTGATAGTGCTATTGAATGACTTTTGTTGTGATATGGCATGATATAAATAAAGCTGAATTGAAATGAATTCTGCAAAGTTCTCCTTCCACCTTCTCAACACACTCTCGTCATTTGTTAGCACATTACCATTTCTGTCCTTAATCAACCTAACTTGTTGTACATGCTTTCCAGCCCCATCTCTCTGTCTAGCCAATCAATACAAGTCCTTTTCGCCTTCCTTTGTATTTAGCCTCTCATACAACTCACTATATGCCTTTGCCACCTCTCTCTTTGCCATGCACCTCTTTTCTTTGCTAAAGTAAATAAAAATATAATGCATAAGCATCCCAAAGTGATAAAGCAAAATATTGGTAAAACTCAAATTAAACATAAAGCCTCTAAATTGAATGAATTGGCCTCTGTTCCTCCTCATAATTTAAAAATTAAATGTGGTTTATTAAATATTAGGTCTCTAACTCCCAAGTCTCTGTTAGTCCATGATCTGTTAATTGATCATCAGATTGATTTAATTTCCCTTACAGAGACTTGGTTAGGGCAAGAGGATTATGTTGGTTTGAATGAATCAACTCCCTCTGGTTATTTAAACTGTCAAAATCCCAGAAATTCTGGTCGTGGAGGAGGAGTAGCAACAATTTACCATTCCAAATTACTAGTTAAAGGCCAAATGTCACGTAATTTTTTTTTCTAAATGACAACGAATTTAGATAAAATACACATAGCTTAAACCAAATATTCATACCGGAGACCATATCACCCACCTGTATTTACATAATTGCACAAAATACACCAGGTGAAGGCCCCACCTTGCTCGCTGGCTTGTGACAGCCAGTCCAGACCACGCCCATGTTTTTGACGTCACAAGTTGTACCCTGGCTGCCCTGCCTATCCACATTCACACTTATCAACATTGGACAATCATGACGGAAAGTGGCAGCGATTGTGAACAAATTAGTTTAGTTTTGTCTTTTTTTTTTTGTCTTTTTTTTGTCAGTGGTTCAGACAGTGACAGAGGCATAGAACCTTACAGGTTCGAGCCGTCCGAGACGGAATCAGATGCTTTGTCTGATGACAACAGTTCCGACGATGACCAGAGAGCAGAACCAGTGGAAAATGTCATTGAACTGGACATTAATCGCCTCCAGAATTGGGAAGCCGAAGGGGGTCTGTCGAGGGCGCCCCATAAATATTGATTTTTCGGAAGCCATTATTATTACAGTGGAGGAGAGCCGCTGCTGTCAAGAAATTGACCAGATCAATATGAAAATGGAGGCGCATACCTGTCAAGTGAGACGTTTTCGCCGTATTTTAATACCGTAAAACGCGGCTATAAGGGACGGCGGAGTAATAATGGACATTTCTCTGGGAAATGTTTTCATACCTGTCAAGTGAGACGTTTTCGCCGTATTTTAATACCGTAAAACGCGGCTATAAGGGACGGCGGAGTAATAAGGGACACTTTTCTGGGAATGTTTTAAATGTAATTCATGTTGTTATTGTCAAATATTTTAAGGAAAATACGGGGAAAATGCAATTTTAGCAAAAACGGGCGTATTGCCATTTCTGTACACCCAAAAGAAAAATATAAGGGAAAAAAAAGTGTGTTGAGGAGCACGTCGTGTGTGTGATCCCCCACAGCTAGGGTGCTGGCAGATGGCTCAGCCTGAGCTATTCGCACTACATTGAGAAGTGTGGACTCAATCATTAGTCTGATTGTCGGGGCGGGCAGATCGCTCAGCGGGAGCTATTATCACTACAATGAGAAGTCATTAGGATAATGGTTTAACACTTTCAGCTGTGCTGCGGCTGCGGAACAGAGAGGAATCGCCTTACAAATACAGAATTCTGTTTTTTTTTTATTTTGCGCCGGACGCTGAGTTGTGTTGTTATTGTCAAATATCCATGAATCCTTAAAATATTTGACAATAACAACACGAATTACATTTAAAACATTCCCCAGAAAAGTGTCCCTTATTACTCCGCCGTCCCTTATAGCCGCGTTTTACGGTATTAAGATACGGCGAAAACGTCTCACTTGACAGGTATGAAAACATTTCCCAGAGAAATGTCCATTATTACTCCGCCGTCCCTTATAGCCGCGTTTTACGGTATTAAAATACGGCGAAAACGTCTCACTTGACAGGTATGAAAACATTTCCCAGAGAAATGTCCATTATTACTCTGCCGTCCCTTATAGCCGCGTTTTACGGTATTAAAATACGGCGAAAACGTCTCACTTGACAGGTATGAAAACATTTCCCAGAGAAATGTCCCTTATTACCCAGCTGTCCCTGATAGTCCCGTTTTAAGGTATGGGTGAAATATCCAATTTTTTCTTTCTTGTTGCTCACTTCAATCTTCCAGTCTCCATATAAACAATCAATCGAAATACCCCAAGCATCAAACTAGGGTACAATCTATTTCGTCACTTCCGCCTTCTTCCCCAAGCGATTCCAGGGGCCGTGAGTAGGAATGTCAGGCCAAGCGCGGCAGTTTTAAATTAACGAATATTCCGGCGTTACTGAAGCATATGCACCAAGACCCGAACGGATCGGTTCCCTTTTATATCTAGTTTCAAGACATTTAAAGTACCCTGTTACGTGACATTTGGCCTTTAATGTAAAGCAAAAAACATGTTATAATTCCTTTGAGGGCCTGGTCCTCAGTATTGGGCACTTTAGCAATTTTAGGTTAAACCCAATTTTATTTGCCATAGTTTATCGTCCCCCATCAACCTACTCAGAATTTTTATCCGAATTTGCTGATTTCTTAGCTGATTTAGTGCTGAAATCTGATAGAATAATTATAGTAGGGGACTTTAATATACATGTGGATGTAGATAGTGACTGTCTTTATGTGGCATTTAATTCAATATTAGACTCGATTGGGTTTTCTCAGAAAGTAGGAAATTCTACTCATTACCTCCACCATACATTGGACCTTGTTCTGACATATGGCATAGAAATAGAAAATCTTGTAGTGTCTCCTCATAACCCTGTACTGTCAGACCATTGTCTGTTAACCTTTGATTTTACTATTTCTATTTGGCTCCTAAAGAAAAATATTATTACAGTAGATGCCTCTCAGATGATGCTGTTACCAAATTTATGCAGATTGTTTCCTCTATGCCATGTGTCAACACAACGGAAATAAGCTATAGACAGCTTGCTCCTTCTGTAATTGATAACATGGTGGATAGTGTTTCAGCTTCTCTGCATCAGACTCTAGACTTGGTGGCCCCCTTAAAAAAGAAAAAGTCTAATCAGAGATTTCTAACTCCTTGGTTCAACACAGAAACTCGTAGCTTAAAACAGAAGACTCGTCAATTAGAAAGAAAATGGCGCTCCACTAATTTAGATGAAATCTATTTAGCTTGGAGAAATCATCTTTTAATTTATAAAAAATCTCTTAGAAAAGCAAGAACAAGTTATTACTCTGCATTAATAGAAGAGAACAAGAATAATCCCAGGTTTCTTTTCAGTACTGTAGCCAGGTTGACAAAGAGTCAGGACTCTGTCAATCCTAGCATTCCTTTAGAGCTTACTAGTCAGGACTTTATGAACTTTTTCAATAATAAAATTTCATCCATCAGAGATAAAATCAATCAGATTCTTCCCACAGTTAACTTAAATACTGTAACTACTACAACTCCTTCTATTGATGTCTGTCTTGATGAGTTTACTCCAATCGACCTTTGTGAGTTAGACAAAACAGCTTCCTCATCCAAACCTTCAACTTGTCTTTTAGACCCTATTCCTACCAGGTTATTTAAAGAAGTCTTCCCACTTATTGGTAGCCTTATTCTTCATATGAGCTGAGCAGCGTCACTCGGCGGAGAAGCTGCGCAGGAGCGGCGGGTCCAGTAGTGACCGAGCTAGTTGAGGCCTAGCCGGATTCTCTGCTTATTTCTATCCACAGGTCAGTAAAATGCCACCCAAAAAAGAGGAAATGGAAGAAATTAAAAAAACTCTGAACTTTGTGTTAGATGAACTGGCCAAAGTGACTAGCCAGCAGGACAAAATATTAGACCTAATACAGGAGGTACAAGCCCTACATTCAATAATAAAAGAAAAAGACAAAAAAATTATGGACCTGGAGCAACACGGGCGTCTTTTGGAGCAACGCATTGAGGATCTTGAACAAGGTTCTCGCATTGATGACATAGTTATAAGTGGACTAGACATCAGATATCAGTCGTACGCCCATGCCGCTACAGGACTGAGTGGTGAACATGCTTCCATAAGTGAATCAATGTCCTTAGAAAACCAAGTGCTTCAGTTCCTTAATGATAAAGACATTAAGGTAGAAGCCAATGCGATCTCAGCCTGTTATGCTTTACCGAAGAAAGATAACAAAACAAAGAAATCAATTGTGATGCGCTTTGTGAACAGGAGGGTGAAAAATGACATACTGAGGCAGGCCAAAAAACTAAAGGAAACTCAAGTTTACCTAAATGAACACCTGACAAAAAAAAACGCTGAATTAGCACGGCAGGCACGGATGCTAAAGAAACATAATAAGATACAGTCAACCTGGACAAGAAATTGTAGAATTTGGATTAAACTAAATGGAACACCTGAGCAAGCAAAAAGTATAATGATCAGAGATGCTACTGACTTAGATAAATACAGATGAACACTGACTATGAAACACAGAGTGAGGAAACTCAAACTCTAAAAATATGCCACTATGCTGAACATAAACCACAAGAGATGGAGAATGATATTGATCCTGATAACTACTTTTTCAATAATATTCATAACCACTGTGAATATTACACTGAAAAGCAATTCAAAAGTCAAGTGCAATTAGATGGTAAACTGTCAATAATACACTTCAATAGCAGAAGTCTTAACAAAAACTTCTCACAGATTCAGGACTATTTAAAACAGCTAAACAGAAAATTCACAGCTATAGCAGTCTCTGAAACCTGGCTTAATGCAGACCAGGCTCCCCTGATGGCAATAGAGGGATATCAGATGTTTAACATTAACAGATCTCAAAAAAAGGGTGGTGGTGTTGCACTGTATATTGATGACCTATATAGATGTAAGCTTGTAAATGAAATGTCCTTAGCACTACCAGGGATTCTGGAATGTGTTACTGTTGAGATTGACCTAGACAAAACAAAAAATCTAATCATAAGCTGCATATACAGAACGCCGGGAACTTGCATTGAGACATTCAGAGATAAATTAGTCGAGCTGTACAATAATATTACTAGTAAGAAAATGGTAGCAATTTGTGGAGATTTCAATATTGACCTACTTAATCCACATCAACAAAATGTAGTTACAGAGTTCATGAACTCTATGTACAGCATGAGTCTATATCCCACAATAACACATCCCAGTAGAATCACAGCTCACTCTGCTACACTTATTGACAACCTGTTTGTCAATGTTCTCGACAAGAAAATAGAAAGTGGATTATTGATAAATGGTATAAGCGACCACTTGCCAATCTTTGCACTTATCCATGGCCACACGGGGCCCAACCCAGAAAAAATCTCAAAATCGTTCAGACACAAATCACCAAACGCAATCAGTTCTTTTAAAGAGGACTTGCTGAAGCAAGACTGGACAGAAGTCTATGTATCAGATGTAAATGAAGCCTATGACACATTTACAAACATTGTAACCACTCTTTATGAAAAAAACTGCCCATTAGTTAAAAAAAAGCTTAAACACAAATTTACTGACAAACCATGGCTAACCAAAGGACTACAAAAGGCGTGTAAAAAGAAAAATTTATTATATAAAGCTTTCATAAAGAAAAGGACAAAAGAAGCAGAGCAGCGGTATAAAACATACAAAAATAAGTTAACATATATAATAAGATGTAGTAAAAGAGACTATTACAGTAAAGAACTGGAAAAAAACAAAGACAATATTAAAAATACATGGACAATAATCAACAGTATCCTTGGAAATAAAAGCAGAAATACCAGCTACCCAACTAACACTCCAAAAAATAATAAATCGACTCCGAATGTGAATATAGCTTCACCTGCAGATGAATTTAATAATTTTTTTGTTAACATTGGACCTAAACTGGCCCGAGAAATACCCACTACGGTGCCAACAGGTGATTCAATATGCAATAACACTGCTGTAAAAGACACCATCTTCATAAAGAACACAGACGAAAGAGAGGTCATTGAAATTGTTAAATCGTTCAAAAGTAAAACATCTACTGACTGCGATGGTATTGATATGCTACTAGTCAAAACTGTTATCGAATGCATAGTGAAACCACTGACGTATATCTGTAACCTGTCTCTCCAATCAGGTATATTTCCCAATGCAATGAAAATAGCTAAAGTAATTCCGATTTACAAGACAGGCGACAGAGGGGAACTCTCCAACTACAGACCAATTTCACTATTACCGCAATTTTCCAAGATACTTGAAAAAATATTCTATGAGAGAATTGACAACTTCATACTGAAGAATGATTTATTGTGTGAGCAGCAATATGGGTTCAGACACAAAAGGACAACAGCATATGCCTTAATGGAATTTACAGAAAAAATATCAACAGCCATTGAAAATAAAGAGTATTCAGTTGGAGTATTCCTGGATCTTAAAAAAGCATTTGATACAGTAGATCACAATCTATTATTAAAGAAACTACAAAATTGTGGTATCAGAGGGGTAGCACTGTCCTGGTTAAGAAGTTACTTAAAGAATAGATATCAGTATGTATGTGTTAACAACAAAAACTCAGAGCTACTGAAGGTCACCTGTGGAGTCCCACAGGGTTCAGTTTTGGGACCATTATTATTCAATATGTATATAAATGATATATGTAAAGTTTCAGAAAAAATGGACTTAATATTGTTTGCTGATGACACTAACCTGCTATGCAGTGGAAACAACTTGGAACAACTTGTGGATACACTCGGAAAGGAATTAGGAAAGCTGAAACTGTGGTTTGATTCAAACAAATTAACGCTCAATTTAAGCAAGACAAAATTTATAGTCTTTAACAACCATCACAACTACCCAGTACCCAAACTCAGTGTAAATGGTGTAGAGATTGAAAGGGTATCCGAAACTAAATTCCTTGGAGTAATAATTGATAACAAACTGTGTTGGAAGCCACATATTAATTATATAAAAGGTAAAGTATCCAAATCAATTGCAATATTACACAGAGTGAAAAATTTGCTGAATCAACCCACACTATACACCTTGTATCATTCATTAATACTCCCATACATGACATATTGTAATGAAGTATGGGGAAATACATATAAAACAAACATATATCCACTCTTTATGCTTCAAAAGAGAGCTATTAGAATAATCAACAAAGCAGCTTACAGGGAACCAACAAACCCACTTTTTCTTAAACAAAAAACTCTCAAGTTGAAAGATCTGATCGACTTTAAAACCGCAATAATAATGTTCAAAGTGAAGAATCTATCACTGCCCGCAAATATCCAAAAGTTGTTCCAAACAAGGGAGAAACGATATCACTTCAGAGGAACATGTATATTTCAAAAGCCTACAGTGAGAACAACTACCAAGCAACACTGTATTTCAGTGCAAGGTGTCAGATTATGGAACGATTTTGGACCTGAATTAAAATCATGTACAAAGCTTGGACAATTTAAACAAAAACTAAAGGAAGAAATACTCCAAACATATTTACAAGACGACATGTAAACTCACATAAGGATTGACATTTCCAGCCTGTGTTGTGTTATAGCTTAGTTTTTCTTTTTTCTCTGTGACACTATGTCTTAGATTTGTTTTTGAATAGTAACCGCTTAACTTAGACTAGCTCAGTTTTCTTTTTCTCTCAGTCATATTTTGTCTTAGCCTTGTTTTAAATTGTAATCGCTCTTGTCTTGTTTTCTCTTTTTTCTCCTTTGAATTCTTGGATGGAATATGGGTGGGCAATATAAGCTGCGGCTTCAGCCATCACCCATTTCGGATAACTCACGTGGAATTGTATAGTAGAAGGAGTCTTTGTCTAATTTGACCTTGTTGTTATATTATACAGTTTCTTTTAACCTGTAATGTACTATCCGAAATCCGAAATAAATTCATTCATTCATTCATTCGAAATATAATCAATTCTTCATTAACTTTAGGCCATGTACCGCAGGCTTTTAAAACGGCTGTAATTAAACCCTTACTCAAAAAGCCAACGCTAGATCCAGGAGCTTTAGCTAACTATAGACCAATCTCTAATCTCCCTTTCATTTCAAAAATCTTAGAGTTGTTGCTATGCAATTATTTGACCACCTTCAGTGAAATGGTTTACTTGAAGAGTTTCAGTCTGGGTTTAGAATCCATCATAGTACTGAAACAGCCTTAGCGAAGGTCACTAACGACCTCCTCATTGCATCTGATAATGGACTAGTTTCTGTACTTGTCCTTTTAGACCTTAGTGCAGCTTTTGATACTATCGATCATAATATTCTACTTGATAGATTAGAACACTATGTTGGACTTAATGGAACTTCGTTGCAGTGGTTTAGATCTTATTTATCTGATAGGTTCCAGTTTGTTCATGTAAATAATGAGTTTTCTTTCAACTCAAAGCTCAGTCATGGAGTTCCACAGGGATCTGTGCTAGGCCCTACTCTTTTTAGTTTATATATGCTTCCGTTAGGCAACATTATTAGAAAGCACTGTATACATTTTCATTGTTATGCTGATGACACACAATTATACCTGTCAATGAAGCCAGATGATAGTAATCAATTAGCCAAGTTAGAAGCCTGTCTTAAGGAAATCAAAGCTTGGATGACTTGTAATTTCCTGCTATTAAATTCAGATAAGACTGAAGTCATTCTTGTTGGTCCAAAAAACCTTAGAAATTCCTTTCCAAATCAAACTTTCAGTTTGGATGCGGTTACTCTTTCTCTTAATAGCTCTGTGAGGAACCTTGGAGTTATTTTTGATCAGGATTTGTCCTTCAATTCACATATTAAATTTGTTTCTAAGACTGCCTTCTATCATTTGCGTAATATTGCCAAGATTAGGAGCATCTTGTCTCAGAGTGATGCTGAGAAACTGATCCATGCTTTTGTTAGCTCGAGATTAGATTATTGTAATTCTTTATTATCAGGCTGTCCTAAAACATCTTTAAAAAGTCTTCAGCTGATCCAAAATGCTGCAGCAAGAGTTTTAACAGGTACTAGAAAGAGAGATCATATCTCTCCGGTTCTGGCCTCCCTTCATTGGCTTCCCATAGAGTTTAGAATTAAGTTTAAAATCCTTCTTCTTACTTACAAAGCTCTAAACAATCAAGCTCCTTTTTATTTAAAAGATCTGATACTACCGTATTGTCCTAACAGAGCACTACGCTCCCAAAATGCAGGATTACTTGTAATACCTAGAATCTCCAATAGGCCTTTTCCACGGGCCCCGCTTTCCCCGGCACCGCACCAGGGCCCCGGTGTTTGTGCATTTTCCATGAGCCCCAGCACCGGTTAGCAGGCGCAATTTTCGTACCTGATCGAGGGCAGGGTCGCTCACGGCCCCGGCTCAGCCGGCCCGGGGCTGTGATGTGACGTCAACAGACTGCTCGCCGCTGATTGGTCAGGTCGTAACATCACGATAATAGCGACAGTCTTCCCCGTCTTCTGATAACGGCCATTGCAATATTGTCACGGACTAAGTCGGTCACGGAGTGAATATGATATTAATACAGACAGCGTTGTAGGTTTTGCGGCACTCTACACCGTGGTCCAATGAAGAGGTGCGGAGTTTTCTCTGCTTTGTGGCAGATCCACAGTGAGGAGTGACCCGGACCTATGGCTGCACAGAAACCGGAGTATGGACGGAGTATACGAAAACCATCTATATGGTGAGTGATTTGTAATAATGTGCATCTGCTTGCTTATTTATCCTATTGGTGGTACGGTCACTTTTTTTGAGCCATTACAGTGCTGTTCTGTGCTGGCTAACGTTTTAAAGCTAACGTTTTTAATTTGCTAGCTAGCAAGTACCAACTGGTGAATCGCGCATGTTTTCTCCTAAATATTCGCTTGTGAGAGCAAAACGATGAAATATGTTAATCCTGGTTAAAGTCCTGGTTTGCGTTTTTTATTCCACTTTGGTCCTGGGCATTAAATTGTGTGCTGTTCTGTGATGGCTAACGTTTTTTAGCTAACGTTTTTTTGCTAGTACCAACTGGAGAATCGCGCATGTATTCTCCTAAATATTCGCTTGTGAGAGCAAAACGATGAAATATGTTAATCCTGGTTAAAGTCCTGGTTTGTGGTTTTGGATAAAAACTTCAGATTTTGACTGAGTGAGTCCATACTCGGTGATTCACAGCATCAGTTAACGTTATTAATTCATTCTGATTGCTGAAGCCACAGTAAAAACAAATGATTTTTAATGTAACGCAGCCCCTGAAAAATCTACCGAAGCGCAGCTACATGAAAACTGTGGTTAAATACAACAACGAAGTACTTTATTGTCACATTCAAATAGTAATCGCTCCTGTTTTGTTTTTCTTTTGAATTCTTGGATGAAATATGGTGGGCAATATAAGCTGCGGCTTCAGCCATCACCCATTTCAGATAACCTATGTTGAACTGTATAATCAGAGGAGTTATTGTTTAATTTGACCTTGTTAATTTTTTTTCCCCTTTGTTATATTATTCTATTTTCTTTTAATCTTTACCTTTAATCAACCCGAAATTAAGATTCATTCATTAATTCACATTCCACCACTGGCTTTTAGCAACAAGTGTATTTCCCAAATATGTGTTAAACTTGCTTCAACTAACCACCACCCATTTGTCTTTTGTGTAGGCAAGACGGAAAATGTCCACCCCAACTGGACCTTGCCTCACTATTTACAGAGATGCAGGCTGAAGATCTGCTGGACCAGGACCAGGGGCCGATCCGGTTGCTTCTCAGTGAGGGAGCGTGGCAGCCGTGTGTGACCCATTCAAATTTTATTCTTTTTTACAGTTTGAATTTTGCACATTCTGAATAATCTGGAATTTGCTGCTGATTGTAATAAAGAATTTAGTGACTTAAGTGTTTGCATCATGATTTTCCATTTTGTCTGTTAAGACACCGGTGGGAAAAGAGTCAACTGTACAAAGGATTTATCTGTGACCTTGAAAATAATGGCTCATTTTTAAGAAAAAAGTAACCAACACAATAATTTTATTAACTGAACACTGTATTGTTGGATGTATATGGAGGAATTCTGGGTCATATTAGCATCTGCTCTTCATCATAATGGGTTTTGGGCAGGGGTGTCTAATCATGTGCCATGGAGCCCAGCAGAGGATGTTCTTCCTGCGGCAGCTGAGGAAGCTCAAGCTACCCACCAAGATGTTAGTGCAGTTCTACACAGCCATCATCGAGCCCATCCTCACCACCTCCATAACCGTGTGGTACGCAGGAGCCACTGCCAGGGACAGACTAAGGCTGCAGCGCGTCGTGCGCACTGCTGAGAAGGTGATCGGCTGCAAGCTCCCATCTCTCCAGGATCTGTACATCTCCAGGACCCGGAGGCGTGCTGGCCGGATCATAGCCGATCCCTCACACCCTGGTCACGTACTGTTTGCCCCCCTCCCCTCTGGTAGAAGACTTCGGTCCATCCAGACTAAAACCTCCCGTCACATGAACAGCTTCTTCCCCTCTGCCATTAGACTGCTGAACACTAAGTGACTCTCGTGCACCATGTACAGCAGCTCAACCAGACTCATGTCAATCATCACTGTTTTCTTCCTGCATTACCGACTGCACTATATAGTTCTCCACAGTATCTGCTGCTGGCTAATATATATTTTAACTGTTGACCAGTATCACTTAATCTTATCCTACACTTTATTACATGTATAGTTTATTTCTCTTATCTTATCATGTTTAATGTTGCAGCATTGTACCGAGACAAATTCCTAGTTTGTGTACTACATGAACAATGGCAATAAACCTGATTCTGATTCTGATTCTGATTCTGATTCTGGAGGGCAAAGACCCTGCAGGCTTTACCTCCAACCAGTGTCTTCAACAGCAGACTCCACTGAACTTCTTCCACTGACTGATCAGTGACAACACCTGCTGAAGAGACTGGGTAGAAGAGAGAACCTGCAGGGTCTTGACCCCCCATGACAACTGATTGGAAGCCCCCGGATTAGGTTTAATGGGATTTAAAATTTAACACAAACTGCTTTATGGTTCATAATATTATATAATACAATATGGCTCATAATTTTGATGAGACTTACACCCAACCAAAAGTGATTTCTCAAAATGCTGGATTGTTCTTAGCTTTGCCAATCTTTCAGTGTTTAATTTGTGCCACATGGTGGTAACCTTCAGATATATAAAAAAGAGACATCTGCCAAAAATTCACAGGTTTATTGTCAGTGCAATTCCCAGTGCAATACTACATGAATGCATGTATAGTACATTGTTGATGCAGAGAATATACGTTTCTACAGTACATGTATCGAGGAAATCAATTATTTTCCATGTGACCTTATGACTGCATTATTTTAATTGCCTTTTTGTAATTAAAGTTTTTATTGACTTTATACAAGATGGTACTACACATACTGATCTTCCAAGTATCACATCAGTCTCCAAAAAGGATAAATAGGGTGAAAAAAAAAATATATGTATACATATACTGGATTACAAAGCAAGGATATCAGTGAGGGAAGGCAATAACCCCCCCCCCAAAAAAAAAACAAAACAGAGAAAGACAGGCCTTCATTAACATTACCTATTTTTAACTATTTTACATAATTGCCTTTAATCCTAGATCAAGTTTGTTTTGGCCTATAATACAGCATAACTATAAAATATATCTTATACATAACTCAGTACTGTTTACATTTTGAATAGATATTTTGTGGCTAATATAGTTATTAAACTGGCGATCAAGTTGTGTCAGCTGATCAATTTTTTCTATGACCACACCTCAGACTGCTGCAGAAGCAGGTACAGTCTCTCCATGATTTTCACAGAGCAGAGTAATTTGTTGTACAGGAAATGAACGTTTCTACAGAAATTCTTAAGCTTGGTGAAGCTGTGCAGTCATTAGTGCCAGGCTGATGACAGTGAGAGGCGTTGCTGAGCCAGAACGACCATTTGAAGAGGTAATTTTTCAACAACAGAGCCATCTGAAACACACACACACAGCATACATATTTTAGTACCTAACTTGCAGACATTACAGTGTAGCACGACGTACTTACAGCAAACTAGCATTAGCAACCATTAGCTTACCTAGTTTGTATCCTCACGTCTTCGGCTCTCCCAGAAGCTGCAGAACTATTCCAGAGTGTTTAGTCTCGCTGCCCGTACCCTTATCTGGCGGTGCTTTTTGGTATTTACGGCGAAAAAAGCCACAAACCGAGGAGTCGCCTTGTAGAGCAGCCATGTTATGTTTGTTTGGGTCGCGCGCTTCACGTCACGAGAGTGAAGCGCCGCCTTGCTGTTAAGAAATCCCACCCAGTCGCGGCCGGGCTGCAGTACTGTTGAAAAGCAATCGAGGGACCATGGAGCGGCGCCGACCCGAGTCGTGTTCTCGGGCCGAGGCTGACCGGGGCCCATGGAAAAGTGCCTCAAAAGTACAATGGGAGGCAGAGCCTTCAGTTATCAAGCTCCTCTCCTGTGGAATCAGCTGCCAATCTGGATTCGGGAGTCAGACTCGATCTCCGTTTTTAAGAATAGGGCTAAAACCTACCTTTTTGATATAGCCTACAATTAGGGAGGGATCATGTGTTTCTGAACCCTCCCTTAGTTATGCTGCTAATAGGTTTAGTCAGCCAGGGGACCTCCAGTAATACACTGGGCCTCACTGCTTTCCTCACTCTGAATGAAATATTTTTTTTGCTGGTCATTAACATTTGTTTGTTCTCTCCCATAGATTGAGTCCCCATCATGCTGTTTGCTCTCTACATGTCTGTTCTTTTCTTCTTCTCTATCCCCTCACCCCCCAGCCAGTCGCAGCAGATGACTGCCCCTCCCTGAGCCTGGTTCTGCTGGAGGTTTCTTCCTGTTAAAAGGGAGTTTTTCCTCTCCACCGTCGCCAAGTGCTTGCTCACAGGGGATCGCCTGATTGCTGGGGTCTTTCTGCAACTGTGGGGGTTCCCCCTACAGTTGATAGTGCTATGAGATGACTGTTGTTGTAAAATGGCGCTATATAAATAAAGTTGAAATAAAGTTGAACCTCTTCCTTTGAATACTTTCCTGTACCTCCTCATTCCACCATCAAGTCTCCTCGTCTTCCTTCCTCTGTCCACTGGATACACCACATACCTTTCCACCTGTTTTCCTCAATACTTTTGCTGTATTTTCCCAGCTCTCTGGTAATTCTTCCTTACCACCAAGAGCCTGTATCAACTCTTTCCTGAACTCCATGCAACCTTCTTCCTTCTGTAACTTCCCCCACTTGATCTTTGGCTCTGCCTTCACTGTTTTCCTCTTCTTGCTTTCCAAAGTCACCCTACAGGCTACCATCCAATGCTGTCTAGCTACATTCTCCCCTGCCACTATCTTGCAGTCTATCTCTTTCAGATTTCTCCTTCTGCATAAAGGCCTGTACAGAGTCCCTCCGAGGGGAAAATGTTTGCATTCTGCAGACTGCGTTTAAATACACAGCAGTATTCAGTGGTTTGAGCCACTGCAGCTGCCACTCAAGCAGCTGGGTTTTGCACATGCACGATGAAAATAATCAGCAGTTCACATGCCCCTACTGTGGATGGCAGCCAAGACCCGCCAAACTGATTTCAACAGCTGCAATCCAAACACAAAGGAAGAGCAGGGTGGCAGATGTTTTAGATGCTGATAACGATGGAGGTGAATACAAAGACAATCAAGACGAACAGAAGCTTTTGCTGTTTAGTGGCAGAGGAAGAGACAGACATTTGTTCACCCAGTATTGGTGGACTGCTCAGTATTTTCCTCTGACAGGAGTTTCCAGGAGCATGAACAGCTTACTGCAACCATTTGTGTACTTGTGCGTGCGTACACTTTTTGGGGGCTGCATGCACTCGGTCAGTGCTCACCCTCTACGTAGGGATTGTGTATGAATGCGTCCACAGCACTCGTTGACGTACCAACGCGTTCTTGTCACCATCAATTGGGCTAAAGATGTAGTCCACCTGTGTGCACCTTCCTCCACTCTTGTAAGTCACCCTATGTTCCTCGCTCTTCTTGAAGTATGTGTTCACCACAGCCATCCTTTTAGCAAAATCCACAACTGTCTGTCTTTCCACATTTCTCTCCTTAAAACCACACCTACCCAGGACCTCCTCATCACCTCTGTTCCCTTCACCTAGATGTCCATTAAAGTCCGCTCCAGTCACCACTCTCTCCCCCCTGGGTACACTCTCTCCCACTTCATCCAGCTTACTCCAGAGTTCCTCTTTCTCTTCTCCCTGACATCCAACTTGTGGGGCATACACACTGACAACATTCAACATCACACCTTTGACTTCTAGCTTCAAATTCATGATTCTGACTCCCTCTTTACCTCCTGAACACTCTTCACATACTCTTCCTTCAAGATTACTCCTACTCCATTTCTCTTCCTATCTACACCATGGTAGAACAGTTTAAATCCACCTCTAATACTCCTAGCCTTGCTTCCCTTCCATCTGGTTTCTTGAACACACAGTATATCTACCTTTCTTCTCTCCATCATATCAGCCAACTCTGCCTTTACCAGTCATAGTCCCTAAATTTAATGTCCCTATCCTCACCTCCACACTTCTAGCTTTCCTTTTCTCTCTCGCCCTCCTAACACACCTTCCCCCTCTCCTCCTCCTCAATCTTTGACCAACAGTAGCCCAATTTCCACTGGCACCCAGTCGGTTAATAGCACCAGTGGTGGTGGTTAACCCGGGCTTCGACCGATCCGGTATGAAAGTCTCATTTGTCATGATCCGCATGTTTGATTTGGCAATGGTTTTACATCGGATGCCCTTCCCGACACAACCCTCCCCATTTACCCAGGCTTGGAATCAGCACTGGGAGTACACTGGCTTGCTGACCCCCTGTGACTGGGTTCCCTATATTTACCTCCGCCAGGCCGTAGGCCGCAGGAGGTTATGTTTTTGCCACCGTTTGTCTGTTTGTCTGTCTGTTGGTTAGCAAGATAACTCAAAAAGTTTTGGACGGATTTCGATGAAACTTTCAGGCGTTGTTGGAAATGGTACAAGGAAGAACTGATTAAATTTTGGGGATGATCCGGATCACCGTCTGGATACAGGAATTTTTTAAAGGATTCTTTAACATTGTGAGATATGGCCATTTTCAACATGTGTGCAGGCGCAATGGAGGCCGCTGGTCTTCGTGTCTGACGAACACAAACTCCGCGTTCTTCAAAGTTTTAGGCACAAAAGCACGCGAAAAACAGTGGTGGCCAGGGCCCGGCAGCGTGCCTGTGTTTGCGCTACGCTGCAAAAGCTGAGACGGGCAGCTGTCTGGCACCGGATTATTTGGCAGAAATTCCCCGGGCAGCCATAGTGGCTGCGCAAAAACAAGCTCTCTGCCGGGGAAGCTTCCAAATCCTCTTTTGCCACGGAGCGCAACCCCAATATAAAACCCACGGCAACCTGTCTACCCAATTTGCATCCGTCAGTGAAGCCCTGAGTGCTGCTTTCAGTGATCTATGAAAACGCTCGCATAACCCATTGGCCTGTAGGTTGTATGCGGTTGTGCGATGAATTGCAACGCCTGCAGCCTGGGACTTTGCAGATGGAGGAGATGGACACAACACCAGCACTTCAGTTTATTACCTCCGCCAAGGAGGTAATGCTTTTACTACTGAACCACTAATCCTATCATTGTGAATCCAATTGCTAGTCATATGTTTTCATGGTCAAGGAATCTGAAAGCGTACACACAAACACTGTATGGGGGGGGGGCACTGTGACGCTTGGCGGAGGTCTGCGCTCTCCGAGTGCTTTTCTAGTTACATGCATATTATCCCAATTTCCCAAAAGTGCAATGTTCTTTATGCAGTTCTTGTATGGAGGCAGAACTCCTGGCAGTCATTTTTGAGGAATACACTGTCAATGTTCCAGCAATGCAAAATCACATTTACAGAGACTGTAGATATGGCAAATGATAAACAGTCCCATGACTTTCCCTTATCCTCTGGACAGTCCGTTGTTTACCCTCCACTTTAATATTTTAAGTGTTTTAATCTCTTGATTTTTTTTTATTGTTCATTTTGCTTTATTTCCTCTGTATGTTCTTTATATGTATGTAAAGCACACTGAATTGCCTTTGTGTATGAAATTCATTCATTCATTCATGTGTATGAAATGTGCTATATAAATATACAGTACTTGCTTGCTTGCACCCCTGATGCAGCTACTAAACAAGGGGTGGAAACCCCCCATTGCCACAGCCATATGGGGGCAGCTGTGGAACAGGTGTAGTGTGGCCGACTACTGATTAGAGGGTCAGGGGTTTGATTCCCACTCTGTCTGCAGTCTACATGTCGAAGCATCCTTCAGAAAGACACTGAAACCCAGTTGCTCCTGGTAGGTCAGGCCAGCACTGGTGTATGGCAGCTCTGTCGCCATCAGTGTGTGAATGTGTGTGAATGGGTGGATAGCAGGACCTGTAAAGCACTTTGGTCATCTAGAGATGAGGGAAAGTGCTATATATGTAAGTGAACGCCATTTACCATTTGACATTTATATGTCAGCACACTTCCTATCACAGAATTTTAGAAGTTTACCATGAACCTGTGGGGAAGGCTAGCTTTGGTAGTTCTCTTAGGTAAAAGAGGCACTGCTGAGCCTTCCCTATGGCAGAGGTGATATTTTTTTTTACCCCAGGACAGATCCTGTATCACTTTCAGACCTCCATCCATCCATTTTCTACTGCTTATTTGGGGGATACAGGTCACGGAGGCAGCAGTCTAAGTAGAAAAGCCGAGACTTCCCTCTCCCTAGCCACCTCCTCAGGCTCTTCAGAAGGCCACCAAGGCATTCTCAGGCAAGCTGAGAGACAAAGTCTACCAGGGCCTCCTCCCAGTAGGATGTGCTCAAAACACCTCATGTGGGAGGCGTCCAGGAGGCATCCTGATCCATTTTCCAAACAACCTCAACTGGCTCCTTTTGATGTGAAGAAGCAGCGGATCAACTATGAGTCCCTCCCGGATAACTGAGTTCATCAGCCAATCTCCAAGGGGCATGAACTCAGTCCCAACCGTAATCATCACTGACTGTGGAAACTTCATTCTGGACCTCAAAGCAACTTGGATTCTGTGCCTGTCCACTCTTCCTCCAGGATTCTGGGACCCTGATTTCCAAATGGCAGGACTTGGCACCTGATTTGGGAAGCCATGCCATCTGCTGGTGTGTGTCCACTGTGCTTTATCAAGTCCAAAGTCAGTGCAGAAATCTACCAGGAAATTTTAGAGCACTTCATGCTTCCCTCTACTGACCAGCTTTATGGAGAAGCTGATTTCATTTTCCAGCAGGACTTGGCACGTGCCCCACTGTCTAAAGTATCAAAACCTGGTTTAATGACCATGGTATCATTGTGCTTGACTGGCCAGCAAACTCTCCTGACCTAAACCTTAAAGAGAATCTGTGGACTATTGTGAAAAGGAAGATGATACATCAAACCCAACAATACAGATGAGCTATCAAAACAACCTGGGCTTCCATAACACCTCAGCAGTAACACAAGCTGATCACCTCCATGCCACGCTACTTTGATGCAGTAATTCATGCAACAGGAGGCCTGACCAAGTACTGAGTATGTCCATGGACATGGTTGTCAGTAGGCCAACACGTCCATTAAAAAATCCCCCTTTTTAAATAGATCTTATGTAATATTCTAATTTTTTTTGAGAAACTGAATTTTGTGTTTTCATTCGCTGCAAGCCACAATCATCAAAACTTAAAGAAATAAACACTTGAAATATATCACTGTGTGTAATGAATGTACAGCGGGGAAAATAAGTCTTGAACATGTCAACATTTTTCTCATCAAACATATTTCTGAAGGAGCCACTGACCTGAGATTTTCACCAGATATCAGCAACAACCCAAGTAACCCATACATACAAAGAAATCAAGGCAACTGTGTTCACAAAACAATTATATTGAATAAAGTGGAATGACACAGGGAATAAGTATTGAACACACGGTGAAATTCATTTAATATTTAATAGCAAAGCCTTTGTTGGTAATAACAGCTTCCAGACGCCTCCTGTATGGAGAAACTTGGCACAGGCATTGCTCAGGAGTGATTTTAGCCCATTCTTCCACACAAACTGTCTTCAAACCTTAAAAGGTTCCGTGGGTGTCTTCTATGAACTCTGATCTTCAGTTCCTTCCTTCCTTCCATCCATCCATCCATCTTCTACCGCTTTTCCGGGGGTCCGAGTCACGGAGGCAGCAGTTCAAGCCGAGAAGCCCAGACTTCCCTCTCTCCAGCCACCTGCTCCAGCGCTTCAGAGAGGATACCAAGGCCTTCCCAGACCAGCTGGGAGACATAGTCTCTCCACCGAGTCCTGGGTCTGCCCCGGGGTCTCCTCCCAGTGGGACGTGCCCGAAACACCTCAAGTGGGAGGCGACCAGGAGGCATCCTAATCAGATGCCCATACCACCTCAACTGACTCCTTTCAATGTGAAGGAGCAGCGGTTCTACTCTGAGCCTCTCCCGGATGACTGAGCTCCTCACCCTATCTCTCAGGGTGAGTCCAGCAATCCTACGGAGAAAGCTCATCTCAGCTGCTTGTATCCACAATCTCGTTCTTTCGGTCATTTCCCAAAGCTCGTGACCATAGGTGAGAGTAAGAACGTAGATTGACTGGTAAATCGACACAACAGACTGGTACAACGTCTGCATCACTGCAGATGCTGCTCCAATCCATCTGTCGATCTCGCGCTCCATTTTCCCCTCACTTGTGAATAAGACCCCAAAATACTTAAACTCCTCCACTTGGGGCAGGAGCCTGTCCCCAACCCAGAGAGGACAATCCACTTTTTTCCGGCTGAGGACCATGGACTTGGAGGTGCTGATTCTCATCCCAGCCGCTTCACACTCAGCGGCAAACCGTCCCAGCAAGAGCTGTAGGTCATTGCTGGATGAAGCCAACAGGACAACATCATCTGCAAACAACAGAGATGAGATCCTGTGGTCGCCAAGCGTGACACCCTCTATTCCCTGGCTGCGCCTAGAAATCCTGTCCATAAAAATTATGAACAGGATCGGTGACAAAGGGCAGCCCTGGAGGAGTCCAACTCTCACTGGGAATGAGTCCGACCGAGAGTTGGCAATGCGAACCAAACTCTCACAATGGTCATACAGAGACCGAACAGCTCATAACAACAAGCCCAATACCCCATACTCCCGAAGCACCCCCCACAAAAAACCACGAGGGACACGGTCAAATGCCTTCTCCAAGTCCACAAAACACATGCAAACTGGTTGGGCAAACTCCCACGAGCCCTCGAGAATTCTCGAGAGGGTAAACAGCTGGACCGATGTGCCACGGCCAGGACGAAAACCACATTGCTTCTCCTGAATCCAAGGTTCGACCAACGGCCGGACTCTCCTCTCCAGCACCTTGGCATAGACCTTCCCAGGGAGGCTGAGGAGTGTGATCCCTCTAAAGTTGGAGCACACCCTCTGGTCCCCTTTTCTGAAGAGAGGAACAACCACCCCGGTTTGCCATGCTAAAGGCACTGCCCCCGACCTCCACGCAATGTTGCAGTGGCGTGTCAACCATGACAGCCCAACAACATCCAGGGCCTTGAGGTACTCAGGGCGAATCTCATCCACTCCCGGGGCCCGCCCACCAAGGAGATTTTTAACCACCTTGGCGACCTCAGCCCCTGTGATAGGTGAGTCATCCCCCTCGTCCACAAAGCCTGCTTCCTCTGTGGAAGGCGTATGAGGGGCTCGATGGCTCGCGTCTGGTGGCCGAGTTTCCACCCATGGGACCCGGCCGGGCTCAGCTTGAAGGAGTTACATGGGTCCGCCCTCCAGTGGGCTCACCACCTGCAGGAGGGATCATGGGGGCCCGGTGCTATGTGGATTAGGTGGCGGTCAAAGGCGGAGACCTTGGCGGACAGTTCCTTCCATAGATTTTCAATTGGATTCAGGTCAGGTGACTGACTGGGTCACTCTAGCAGCTTTATTTTCCTTCTCTGGTGCCAGTTGAGAGTTTCCTTGGCTGTGTGTTTGGGATTAGGGATGTTAATGATTAATTGACTTTTGATTAACTGTCATCCGGGAGAGGCATCCGGATGAAAATAAGCAGACAATAGACAATAGGCACATACAGTACATGCTGCTTGGTATTACCATAGAATGTGGATGGATGGTGAAACATTTCCAATATTTCCTCTGGCTTAAAGTCGCGGTGGCAACTTTTTGAATTGAATTACTCAAATAAATCGACTTTTTGATGACATTCTAATTTATTGAGGTACACCTGCATAAATAAAGCTATAATTTATGATTCAAAGATTTTATCGTCAATAGTACTATACGTACAGGACATACAGGAGAACTGAAATGGTGTTTCTCTCTTCAATGGTGTGTACAGTATAAAAAGAAAAGGAATAAGGCTGGAAAAAAAAACCTCCCCCATATAGTGCAGGCTCAGCCAGCGAAGCAGTGAGAGAAGAGCATCACATCACAACATAAACTACATTAAGGTATTTATATTTAATAATTCAGAAAAAACAATTTGATTTAATGCATATTTACTACAAATTACATGCAGGTATTCATTTTTTTACCACTGTTAGTCTGTTACATTTTACTGTCTCACGTGATGACGTCACTAACCGTGCTGTGAAAACAAGCCCAGTAGTGTCTGAAAGTGGTTAATTTTATTGTTATATTGAGTTTACTGTATAGTCCACTATATCTTAATTCAGTATACAGTGAGTAGAGAGGGAGTGAACATTCCGAACACAGCCAGGGAAATCAGTCAGAGCGAGCAGACTGGGAAGACAGCCAAGATGAGTCACGTGACCCAAATACCAGGCGCTGATTTGTCGTGTGGAGCTACACTGCCGGCGTTTATCGGTTTTTGAAAAAAAAAACAACATGAATTTGTAGCATCTATAACATAGGACATATCAGAGTTTGAGACAAAACGATTTGAACTTCTGTAAGTAGGTAATGTGAACAGTTGTTTGATGTAAAGAGGGAAATTTTCAGAAGTGGCGTTTATCGGTTTTTGAAAAACTCTTCATGTGTTTTGTAGACTTGGAGAAGGCATTCGAATGCGTCTCTTGTGGTTTTTTGTGGGGGGTGCTTCGGGAGTATGGGGCATCGGGCTTGTTGTTACGAGCTATTCGGTCTCTATACGACCATTGTGAGAGTTTGGTTCGTACTGCCAATACTCGGTCGAACTCATTCCCAGTGAGAGTTGGACTCCGCTAGGGCTGCCCTTTGTCACCGATCCTGTTCACACCACAGGATCTCATCTCTGTTGTTTGCAGATGATGTTGTCCTATTGGCTTCATTCAGCAATGACCTACAGGTCTTACTGGGATGGTTTGCCGCTGAGTGTGAAGCAGCTGTGATGAGAATCAGCACCTCCAAATCCATGGTCCTCAGCCGGAAAAAGGTGGATTGTCCTCTCTGGGTTGGGGACAAACTCCTGGAGGAGTTTCCAAGTATCTTGGGGTGTTATTCACGAGTGAGTGGAGAATGGAGCGAGAGACTGACAAATCACAGCAGCCTCTGCAGTGACGCAGACGTTGTACTGGTCTGTTGTGGTGAAGAGGGAGCTGAGCTTTCAGGCAAAGCTGTCGATTTACCAGTCATTCTACGTTCCTAACCTCACCTATGGTCATGAGCTTTGTGTAATGACCGAAAGAATGGGATGGCGGATACAAGCGGTTGAAATGAGCTTTCTCTGTAGGATTGCTGGACTCACCCTGAGAGATAGGTTGAGGAGCTCAGTCATCCGGGGAGGCTCAGAGTAGAACTTCTGCTCCTCCAAATTGAAAGGAGCCAGTTGAGGTGGTTTGGGCACATTTATGCAAACCATGACAAAAACATTCTGCAGGTCAAAACGTGACAGTTGGTATCTTCTAACCTTTTTATATACCAGCTTAGACAGAGAGAGAAGCTGAATTAGACTGGGCTCAGAGAGGGAAAGATGAGACAGAAGAGAGAAGCCAAGGAGAAAAAAGTGTTCAGGCAGAGGGTCCAGGCGCCTCATGTACAAAGACTTACTTGGATTTCCGACTCAAAGATGACGTATGTTTAAATCAAGAAAACGGCATAAGCAAAAAACAAATCCAGATGTATGAAACCATCCGTATGTGGGAATCCAAGCACATTTCCTTTGTCCATCCCAATCTGCTTGAAACTGAATGCACGTGAGGAAACACCAGACTCCTCCCTTGACACGCCTCCATATGAATATGCAATTAGATGCAAATACATCCGCAAATAGATAGACATACAGTGTACAAGCCCAGAACATTTGATTCTCCTGTATCCACGATCAAAAATAATGAATTTAATGGAATTTCACAGACTGAGCTGGAGGCGCTCCTGAATGAGGTAGAGGGGCGTCAACACATTTTTGTTTGGCACACTGTCGTCCGGCACTAGCGCCGGATACAGGTAACTGAATAGCCTGCTCACAGCCCTATAAGAGTAGTTTACCGTTGTCCTTTCAGATAGGGAAAAGAAGATGTTTATTTAACCTTGACATGTTTCCACTGATGTCTGCAGTCGTCCTCAGAAGCATCAGCTGATCACTGTGATTTGTGACCAGCTGGGTGGTTCAGCTCATTGAATAAAGGGGAAAAAAAATGAAAAAGACAATATGAACCTATTTAGTGGGTAGCCACGGCCACCTGTCAGCTGAAAGCACATCATATTAGACTTGACAAGTACACATTTTATGTCCAAAATGCAAATCTCATCCTTTATAGTGATATACCACAAGAACAATTGTGCCGGGGAAAGGGTGAGACTGTTGCATTTCAAACTTTACGCATGTGTTTATTGGCATAACTACTGTACACACAGAGGCAATTGGGGGCTTGGTAGAATGCTGTGAAACTGCAGTTTAATCAGCAAAAAAGGAAGTCACTTACTCGACCCACTGAGTTGTAATGAAGCCTTGAAGACAGGGTGATATTTGGGGGCGCACAGACGCATTGCACATGAGGTGGGTGATTTAGGACAATTACATGAATTTACTGACTAAGAAGTCACCCATCCGCAAAATGCCAGCTTGTAGTTTGTTCCCAACAATGCTGTTCATTAGAATCATTGGGAAAACTGGCTCTCGCTGCAAACTGCACTTTGATGTTGGCCTGTTCAACTGCATTGTATGGAAATATGATGTACCTGGGTGACAGCCGGATAATGCCATCACACACAGCTGGAATAGTTTGGCTCATGGTCGACTGGGAAATTCCCAATCAGTCTGCCAGCTCCCTCTGGAATGCCCCTGTTTACAGAAACCCCACAGTTGTCAGCCCCTGCACTGGGATGGGCAGCGCTCAGCTTCTTGCCGTGTCGTGCTCCAAGAGCGGCCGCAGCTCTGAGCACAGTTCCACAAGAACTGCCCATGGAAACCTAAACCAGCTGACAAACCAATCATCATCCTGAGCCAGAAAAATCTTCTTTCTCTAAACACCCTTTCTCTTCTCACTGCACCATTTGCAATATCCTCTAAGCGAACGCCATTCTTGTTAGAGGCATTTTCTGCACTTCTTTGTGCTTGCTTTTATATCCATCTAATTGTGCACACTTGGATGTTTGTTCATCATGTGTCTCTGGTGTGTACACTAATTTTCACGTCATTATCCGTCTCTCAACATCACCTGTAAGTGTCACCAACGGACCAATAACAGTAAAAACGTACATACGCCAATCATGAAGTTGCAGTGGGGCTGCACATATTTCCACAGTCATTTCATTCTTGATACATCTGAAATTTTCTGTGGAAAAGGATGTACGCCATGTTTTTGTGCATAAGTACCCTTTGTACATGAGGCTCCTGGAGAGGTGAAAGCAGAGGGAGGAGAGAAAGATGATATCAGTAAAGTCCAAACACAGAAAGTCTAGGTGGGACCCCAACTGGCCCAATATTCCAACATTCAAGCCATGGTTGTACAATACTTCATAATGTAACTTCCATATGCAAAATTACTGTGCAAAATTTTAAAAAGAATTAAATAGTATAAAACTAACATATTCTGGTTACAAGAGTGTCATGTGTGCACCCCTAACCTCACCGGAAAAATATGGTGCCAACGTGCCAAGGTCTTTAAGCCAGAGGAAACACTGGACTAGCTTGTTATTTTCTTTTTTTAATGGAGATGAATCTTACTCTAGTTTGATTTGAACATACAGAATTACAACAGTCCTTATACAGTAGCAGAGGCTGCGATTTGAGTTTCTGCACGTTATTTGGGGGGTTAAAAGACTGTATTTAGCATCTACAATTTAATTGTGATGCTGCAAACACTTCCAATTAAACTGTCAAGTTCAAGTTTCCAACTCATGTTTGATGGGTTATTATTCTATTCAGTTATGGAACTTCTCATAATAGGCTACATCATAATAAGGCAGAGACTGACAACAAAGTGATTTTCACAGGTCTGCAGGCTTAAGCCTGGTTTATGCACCCGCATCACGTCAACAGAACAGGGTAGGTGCCGCCTACCCTGTTCCCATGAGTTCCACATCCACTGCATCGACCGCTGGCTCTCTGAAAACAACACCTGTCCTACCTGCAGGCAGCCTATACTTGCAGTGCATCATGACTGACCTATTTGCTCACAAACGCAACTGTCACGCTCCTAGCTGAATATAATGAGCAGGCCCAAGTGAGCTTTGCCTGTACATAGTGCTTTTATAGTTTCATTTCTTTGAAGATATCCATTGTGTTGAAGGTTGAAACAGAAGTGTGAAAATAGAAGCTATAAATCCAGAGAACTAAATTAACTGCATTTTATTTTTGGAGATTTTTTTTTCATGGTAGACATGACAAGAGCAGACTGTGATGAGCTGGAGCTAAAAAATGTTAAGAAAAAGCACCTTTTAATACGATCGTTGCACAGAGAAAAGGAGAAGATGAAGAAAATGCGTGCGACCACTGTCACTGCTGCTGTTTTGACAATCTATGTAATTACTGGGGTTATGACGAGCCACAAAATGCTCTGTACTTACTTCGTCAATATTGTTTTACATTTGGACAGCTGTTTAACTGACTCGCCTTGGAGGTCGTGCCACAGTGAACAGGCAGAACGAAGCAGTGGAAAGAACCAGGAAATGTGAAGGAGGAGACAAAGCGGACCAATCACAACTCTTACGGCCTGCATTGCCGACATGCACCCATCCTTCTCCGGAGAGGTGCACGTCAGGCTACGTAATGGGAACGCACATTACTGCTTCGTTAATGCCGTTACAGCGGTGTAGTGTCGACATGGGAGCATGACTTGCACTTAACGCTTTAACTGCCAAAGGTGCCGTGTGGCGCCTGGGGAAACGCAAGGCAACTCAAGCCCCCCCCCCCCCCCCCGTGGCCAAGAGTGGTAAAAAATTTGTCAACAAAATAGTTCAGATTTCCCAGGCTATAACTTGAAAGCTACAAGCAGGGATGTGATTTGGGGTTGGGGAAATTATCTGACAGTTTAGCAGGGGGTCTGGGAGACATAGTCCCCCAGGGTGGTCCAGGGCAGAGCCCTGCTGGGGGGTAAAGGGGGGCGAAGCCCCTGAAACTCCTGGGTTTTTATGATTTTTAAGTACCAGAACTGTGCTTAAATGACATAAAACAAACAGCTGAATGCCACTTATTACTGTATAATATTGACTTATTGACTTAATTAGGGAAGACAGAAAAGCACAAACATAAACGTAATTCTATGTGTGGCGTTAAAAATATTTTTTAAATAAAGTCCAAAACATCTTCAGCAGGCAAGATGAAGAAAATATTAACTAGATGACATGTATACAAAAATATATCTTCACATACCTCAAAATTCACTACTCTATCCACAACTGGCACTGGTTGTTGGGGTGGATCATTCCTTTCGATTTCCATGTCCGATCATGTCGTCAACAAAGGGTGGAGGCCGTATGGTTTTGATGGTTTTTTCTGAACACCAAAAGTTCCAGCAATTGAATAATTAGTGGACCTCGATTTGACCTCTTGTACATGTTTTTTGCTCCTAGCATGACTCTCGAGAGACTTAAACCCTCTTCCACCATAAATCGTGTTGTGACACCACGTGCATATCGCCTTCCCGGCACGGTCGATTTTCCGTATAAAATTGCTAAACAAATTTGTCACAGTTTTCTTCCCAACATCCGTTGCAATCTCCTTTTCTAGCCAATCCCAACGAAATTTGTTTTTCATGATCTTGTCAATTTCTTTAATTCTCGGAGCATCTTTACGTTCAATCACTGACATCACTGCAATGCAAGTCAAGTCAGCTATGCGGCCTTAAGATAAGAAACAGCTGCGTTCATTGGTCACTGCAAGGACGATCAGCCAATCAAGCGTGTCGTTTCATAAAAAAAGTGGAATTCCGCGAATTAGCGGAAAAATCACATCCCTGTACAGGAGATAATGGCTTACTGTCAATTAGAAAGATGTAAAATATGATCCAAAGTTTCAGACAGGAATAAATTTATGCATCCAATTTGCATAATGTCACGGCAGCTACATAAATTACATAACTCAGTCAAAAGTGGACTTTGGACACATGTCCATAAAGAATGGTCTGTTTTATTATGATGCCGATTTGTCTACAGGGGTATGTTTTTATCTAATCTTCACAGTAAATGAACCAGAAAATCAATAAAAATGTCAAAAAAACATATTTCTCTCTTACCTGTTACCAGGAGGGGGGGGCTCGCCCGCCCACGTGACCGGTCCATTTTTGTCCATTGTAGCCAATGTTTGTGTGTTTGCTCAGCCATTTACACCGTGTACCACATCTACAAACTTATGATTATCCCATGTGAATTTTGTTTGCATTACGCGGCTATTTTTCCCGTTTCATGCAGTTTCCATCACGATGACCAAACACGGCGGAATCCACATTGGTGTGTGAGCTCAAAGTGGAAAAAGGAAGAATAATAATGAGGATTTCTCCTTCTTTGCTACATTCCATGTCAGCTATGATTCCTTCGGTGCGTTTCTGCCACCTTCTAAACTGTCAGATTAATAGAGATTAGTACAAATTCTCAGTATAGCTGGGGGACCCCAAACTTTTGAACGGTAGTGTACATATTGAATAACAATGGCCCACTTAGAAATTTCCTTATTTTTGAAAGAAAAACACTTTTTTTCAATGAAGATAACTTTAAACTAATCAGAAATACACTCTATACATTGCTAATGTGGTAAATGACTATTCTAGCTGCAAATGTCTGGTTTTTGGTGCAATATCTACATAGGTGTATAGAGGCCCATTTCCAGCAACTATCACTCCAGTGTTCTAATGGTACAATGTGTTTGCTCATTGTGTCAGAAGGCTAATGGATGATTAGAAAACCCTTGTGCAATCATGTTAGGTCTGCAATGCTGTAATTGCTGCAAATGGAGGATTCTTTGACGAAAGCAAAGTTTGAAGGAAAAAATTATTATTTCAAATACAAATCATTATTTCTAACCTTGTCAATGTCTTGACTATATTTTCTATTCATTTTACAACTCATGGTGGTAAATAAGTGTGACTTTTCATGGAAAACACAAAATGATTGTCTGGGTGACCCCAAACTTTTGAACGGTAGTGTATATAAATGATATATGTAAAGTCTCGGAAAAAATGGATTTAATATTGTTTGCCAATGATACTAATCTATTATGCAGTGGAAGCAATTTGGAACAACTTTTGGTTACACTCGGAAAGGAATTTGGAAAGCTTAAACTGTGGTTTGATTCAAACAAATTAACGCTCAATTTAAGTAAGACAAAATTTATAGTTTTTAACAACCATCACAACAACTTAGTATCTAAACTCAGTGTAAATGGTGTAGAGATTGAAAGTGTATCCAAAACTAAATTTCTGGGAGTATTAATTGATAATAAACTGTGTTGGAAGTCACATATTAATTATATTAAAGGTAAAATATCTAAATCAATTGCAATACTACACAGAACGAAATATGTGCTGAATCAACCCACATTATATACTTTGTATCATTCATTAATACTCCCATACATGACATATTGTACTGAAGTATGGGGAAATACATATAAAGTTATCTTGCTAACAAACAGACAGACAAACCAATGCCGATGAAAACATAACCTCCTTGGCGGAGGTAACAAACATATATCCAGTCTTTATGCTTCAGAAGAGAGCTATTAGATTAATAAACAAAGCTGCTTACAGGGAACCAACAAACCCACTTTTTCTTAAATTAAAAGCTCTCAAATTGAAAGATCTGGTTGACTTTAAAACTGCAGTAATAATGTTTAAAGTGAAGAATCTATCACTGCCCGCAAATATCCAAAAGTTGTTCCAAATAAGGGAGAAACAATATCATTTCAGAGGAACATGTATATTTCAAAAACCTTCAGTGAGAACTACCACCAAGCAACACTGTGTTTCAGTGCAAGGAGTCAGATTATGGAACGATTTTGGACCTGAATTAAAATCATGTACAACGCTTGGACAATTTAAACAAAAACTAAAGGAAGAAATACTCCAAACATATATACAAGATGACATGTAAAATCACATAAAGATTGTCATATCCAGTCTGCGTTGTGTTGTAGCTTAGTTTTTTGTCACATTTTGTCTTAGCTTTGTTCTGAATTGTAATCGCTCTTGTTTTGTTTTTCTTTTGAATTCTTGGATGGAATATGGGTGGGCAATATAAGCTGCGGCTTCAGCCATCACCCATTTCGGATAACTTATGTTGAACTGTACAATCAGAGGAGTTATTGTTTAATTTGACCTTGTTGGATTTTTTTCCCCTTTGTTATATTATTCTGTTTCTTTTTAATCTTTACTTTTAATCTATCTGAAATAAAGATTCATTCATTCATTCATTCATTCAAACTAGTATTAATCCTGGTAAAAAGTAGTTTTGTTGCACTTATGTGCTGTGCATGTACTTAAGTTGTGTATTTTCATTCTAGAGTCCCACCACAGGCTGAAGATCTGCTGAACCAGGACCAGCAGCACATCCAGTTGCTTCTCAATGAGGCAAGAGAGCATGAAACAGGAACAGGTCAAGTGGACCCCTGACCAAGTGAGCACCCCATGTGAGCACCCCGAGTGGACCCTGGAGTCCCATCTGTACAAGTACATTTTCAATCCAGTGATTTACAAACTGATTCAAAGCTTTCTAAAGCCTCATTCAGAACATTCTAGTCCCACATAGCTATTCTGTGGATTTTCATTTGGGGGCAGTCAGCGGTGACGAGCAGCAGCGGTGGAGAAGAAAAGTCTTTTGAAAGCAGAAACAGAGCCAGAACCTTCTCCGGGTCAGCTTAGTTGTCATCTTACATATATATATTTTTTACACTTCTTGGTGACCGGGAAAAGTCTTTCCAACTGTTTTACACAAATTCTTGTTGTTGTTCTCCTTCGCGTTTACAAATCATTGGCTTGAGAATGTATTTGTACATGTACAGATTGGATCCCGGGGTCCACTTGGGGTGCTCACTTGGGAGTGCTCACTTGGTCAGGGGTCCACTTGACCTGGATCCCATGAAACTACCTTGTGAAGGGAGGGGATGGCTCAGAATGCTGCCTTCAATCAAGCGTTCCTTGGTGTTCTGGGCCACTTTGTGAAGGCGAGGAGTCAGTGTGTGTGGCCGGTGTGTGTGACCCATTCTGAGGTTTTTTTTACAATGTTTTTTTTTATTTAAGTTTTTGTAAAGGGTATACATGTCATTACAGCATTGCATTGTTTACATTTTTATCACATATTCCCTTTTTATTTTCATTTCTTGACAACATTGGAAAAAAATTATTACAACATCCTGTTTTTTAAGTGAAAGAAAAGAAAAATTAAAAAAAAAAAAAAGAGCAGAAAGATAAAAGAGCATCTGAGTAGCATTGGAACAAAGAGAGGTGCCATTATTGAAATGGTGTTTGTCAAAGATTAGATCTGATGGAAGACACATATGCGTTCCAGGGTTGCCAAAAGTTCAAGAACCCATCCATGTCCTGGCTCAGTGCAAATGTCAACTTTTCCATCGAGTAAATGTCTTGAATCACGTTAATCCAATCTTCAGGTGTAGGACAGTCCTTCAGCATCCATTTTTTAGTTAGGGCTTTTTTACTTGCCAATATTAAAACAAAGTGGCCCAGTGTTCTGGGCCACTTTGTGAAGGCGAGGAGTCAGTGTGTGTGGCCGGTGTGTGTGACCCATTCTGAGTTTTTTTACAGCTTAAAATTTGAATTTTGCACATTCTAAATAATCTGGATTTTGCTGCTGATTGTAATAAACAATTTAGTGACTCATGTGTTTGCATCATGATTTTTTATTTTTCTGTTAAGACACCGGTGGGAAGAGTCAACAGTACAAAACATTTATCAGTGATGTTGAAAATAATGGCTCATTTTTAAGAAAAAGTAACCAAAAACAATTATTTTGTTGAATGAAGACTGTATTGTTGGATGTTCCAGTGCAGGAAACACTGCACACTTTAGTGATAGTACCAGGATATGGAGGAATTCTGGGCCATATTAGAATCTGGATTTCCTAATAATGAGTTAGGGTTGAATGGGATTTAACATGTTTTAACACAAACTACTTTATGGTTCATAATTCTGTTGACAGACTTACGCCAAACCAAAAGTGATTTCTCAAACTGCTGGATTATTTAGACAGCTTTTCCAATCTTTTAGCATTTAATTTATGTCACTAACTCTTAGTAACCCTCACAAATAAAACAAACGTGGAGACTGTAAGATCATAATATATATACAATATTAGTATGGTGGTGCCCTAGGCTAGGGAGGGGTAATGCCCCGCCTTTGGGGGGGTGGCATCACCTGTGGTATACAAGCCTGGAGAGGGAGACATATTGTCTCTTTCCTGTAGCTCCTGTACTCGTGGTAAGAACTCCCCATGTGTACATAGTTCTTGTTAATAAACTTTAAAAAACGTCACCTCACCTCCTCGTTATTCGAACACATTTGGCGACGAAGATGGGATAAACAGAGATGGAGAGAGCTGTGACCACGCTTCATCCATTTTTGGAGGTGCCGGGTGAGCCATTGGTCCCTTGGGCCAGGTGGTTTGCGGCCTTCCAAAACTATCTACTGCCGTTAGACCTCGGCGGCCTGGACAAATTAAGAGCAAGGGCTATTCTGGTTCATAACCTGGGTATGGAGGGCCAGAAAATCCTCAGCATGCTGGGAGGAGGTGACAACTTCGACAACGTTGTGAGGCTCATGGCCGGCTACTTTCATGCCCCAGAAAACATTATAATGCGGCGCATCCAGTTCAGACAACGGTGCCAGTGACCCAGAGAGTCTGTCCAGCAATTCGTGGCAGACCTCCGACAGCTGCCGGGTGAGTGCAGGTTTGGGTCCCTAGAGGAGGAGATGGTCCGAGACCAGTTGGCCGAGCACGTGGCCTACTCCTTGTTGAGGGTTCGCCTGCTAACTCACGCTGGTGAGCTAACTTTGCTAGCGGCCTTGGCGCTAGCGCAATAGCATGAGGCAGCGGAGCGGCTGATGAAACACTTCAGCGGTGGTGACGCTCCGCTGAAGAGTGAGGCACATGGGAAGACCCTGGCCTTCGATTCGGATGATGGAGGCGATGATGAGTACGCTGTCATCGTCAAGACATGGTCCACCCCGGGGACGCCGAGATGCTACGGCTGTGGATCCAGCAGGCACCGCTATCGAGCTGGGGAGTGTACAGTGAGGAGCAAGCATTGTGGACGGTGCAGTCTGCTCCATCACTTTGCCAGAGTCTGCCGCAATTTTGACAAGGAGGAATGGAGGCCAGCTAAGGGAACCATTAAGAAGAAGGTACCTACGGTGGTCTACACAGTCTCGCCCAACACGGATGGTCGTATCATTTGTGACATTTTGTTGGACGGGACACCGATACCACTGTTGGTGGACATGGGGTCAGCGGTCTCCATCCTCAGCTTGGAAACTGTAAGACGGTGTTTTCCCCACTACAGAGTGAGTAAGACTAACATTATCTGTTATGGTTATGGTAGACACCGACTGGGTGTTGTGGGCTCGGTGAGGCTGTTGGTGAGGTACAAAGGGGGCCTCCATGTATGCCGTCGAGTTCATGGTGTCATGGGATGGTAATAACCTAATGGGTTGTGACTTATTTTACGGGCTCAGTTTCACCATCACCTGCAGTGAAGTGGAGGAGTGGTCGGGTGGTGGCTTATGGGACTGGACGTTCTGCATGGGAAGTGGCGATGGAGTGTGGGACTTTGGGTGTCCCATTCCGGGTGAAGAGGGACACTACCAGCACCTTAGTACACCGGATAGGCGGGGGTCCCATGCCAGTGTTTGTGGTCCCGCAGATGGTGGACCCGAACCGCATGGTTTGATCCCTGCAGTGGCGGAAAGGTCCGAAGAGCTTGAGCAACAGGGCTCCGGTGGCTGACTGGATACCGCTGCTGAGTCAACGGTGGCTGGTGCCACTCCGACGCAACAACATCTGGTATCCGGGGTACCATCAGATGGCACAAACCCTGGCCGTGCCGACATCAAAAGCAAGGGACATGACTCAAGTCAACTTGGCGAACCGCTGAGGAATCATAAGGGCGCCAGATTGCGACGCAGATGATGGAGGGAACCAGTGAGCTCTCTCCTGGGTGAGGGTGATGATGTGCACCCTAGGGTTGAGCCTTGGCTTGGTTGGGTGCACAATTCCAGGAAACTGACAGCTGGACAGGATAATCTGCGGGTGGTCCTGTCTGGCGGCGATGGCTACCTGAGTTTGACTGATGGGTCGAGACGGCATCCCAACGAGCTGCGGCGTTTGGGCAGGAAAGAATGCCAAAGCAGCCCGTCTTTTGTCGCAAAGAAGAGGAGATGCTCTGGGAGTGGGCTGTGGGACGGACACTCCAGAGGGGGGCCTTCAGGAGACCCGGGTTGAAGTATGTATGGGGGCTTACGGTGTGCCTGATTATGTGCATTTATTGATAGGTGTGACAAGGTTGTGGTGGCTATGTTTGGGTTGGGTACTGCCATTGTGTATGTCTGTGATTGTTATATGTATGTGTTTAGATTTAACGGGATTAATTTAATTTGGTGTGTGGCCCTTTTTCTTTTTCAGGGAATGTCTGTTTACGTAGCGGAGAGCTCCACTGGGCCAGTGTGGTGTGTGAATGTGTAGGCCTAAACCCTCTCGTATTAGTGTGTGAATTGGGTGAAAATTATTTGATTGGGTAAATTTGTGTGCTTGCTTTTTTTTTCAAAAGGGGGGGGAGAATGGGAGATCATAATATATATATATAATATTAGTATGGCGGAGCCCTAGGCTAGGAAGGGGTGATGCTCCGCATTTGGGGGGAGGCATCACCTGTGGTATATAAGCCTGGAGCGGGAGACAAATTGTCTGTTGGTCGGCAGCACCTTAAACCACACACATGAGAGGTGCGGTATCTTGGCCGTGGCAACTGCCGCGGCCAAGGTGTGAAGAGTTATGATATAGCGTGAAGTACGAGGAGATGAAGAAGAGTGATGTCTGAAGGTAGAGTTAAGGTTCAATTGGACACAGCAATGATAATAGAAGGACTACAGCTCCTGACCAGCTAGAGTGATGATAAAGAGTGAAGTACGTGGCGGTAATGAACCTGTAAGCTGGTTGCCAACTGCCAATCAAATCTAAAAGAAGAAGAAGAACATATTGTCGCTTCGCTGTGGCTTTTGTACTCGCAGTAGGGACTGCCCATGAGTACATGTCATGGTCCGTGTGCTGACTCAGTCTTCACTCGGGCTGTGCGGTAGTTCTCCGTTCTCACCTCTAGACTTTTATTATGACAGCGTCTCGGCAGAGCTTCCGGCTGTCAGTGGAGCCCCGCTGGACGGCCTGATTCCAATCAGCTGATGATCCTTCATCAGCTGATCAAACTGTTAAGCACTATTTAATGGAGCAGCTCTGTTTGCTCAGGGCTGCGACCTCGCCTGCCTTCTAGTCTGGCTTCCTTAACCCCGAAGCCAGTTCTTCCCAGCGTTCAGGTTCCATCCTCGCTGATTATATGTAAGTGTCTTGTCTTTATTTTTGTTTTTCCCCACGAGGCTCTTTATTTTGCCATTCTGTCTTTATGTAATAAACGTACGAACTCAACGACTGCCTGCAGCATCTCATTGATGGCTCGTGAGAGCCATCCATAACAGTAGGTCGCAACCCGAAGAGATGCCGGTGACCTTGAGTTTGTTTAATTGGAATTATGTTTTTCCCTGTCTGGGTACCGGTGTGCTGGGAGAGTATGTTGTCATGCAGGGGCCACGTTCGGAGCCTGGGCTATGAGCTGGTGGAGGCCCTCGACTACATTGATGGAACTCTCTTCACTGCTGGCCTTTATGACACGCCCAGCGATGTACGCCGGCACCTGGACCTCGCTGAGGCAATCATAAACCACCTTACTCGCTACTCCAATCACCCAGAGGTCACGGCGAGGAAGGCAGACATCTCTGCTCAATGGGAGAAGCTCCGTGGGCTGGAGAGAAACTCCGGCAGGAAGCTGAAGAGGAGGCATCCTCGCTCCTCGCTTCGGGATCCCGTTCCTGTCCCCATTCCAGTCCAGGAGTTCGCACTGGCCAGGGGTCATCCCCTAAGGAGTGAGACGTCAGTCGGGATTCCCCCGGAGAAGTTACAACTGACAGCTGTTTCCATCCGGACCGAGTGGCTGCAGCTTGCTCCGCCGTTCACCCCACGCAGATCATCAAGCATGTGACGGCGGCAGTCAGGCTGGTGGAGAGGAATCCAGAGCTAAGTGGTTATCCAGAGTACGCCGACCTGTTCGCCTCTGTTTCCGCGCAGGAGCGGCGTTTCCCGAACCTCTCCTTCACCTCGCCCTCTGCCGGTAACCGTCGTCACACGGCCAACAGTAAGACTCAGCGAGAACCCCGTCCAGATCCTGTTCCGGGTCGTCGGAGGAACTCTACCTCCCAGTCAGCTGCTTCTTTGGCGTCTTGTCAGGAGGGAATTCCCGCAGCCTCTCCCCCCGGGTCATCTTTTCCTGCTGTCCTGTCAGCTCCTCGTGCCTGGATCGCCTTGGCTGTCATCCCGTCCTCCTCGATGTCTTCCCTGGCTGCTGTGAGTGCCATGAGTCCTGCTTCGGCGAAGCCCGTCGTCAGTCCATCGCAAGCGGCTCCTCCTCATCCTTCCAGGGGGCCCTCCGTCATCATCCAGTGGGGGAAGGGAGGAAAGAAGTCCACTGCAGCAGTTTCTATTGGGCCTCTACGGATCAGGCAAGTGTCTTTTCATTCTGTTCCTTCATTGGGTGAATTGCCTTGCTTGATTCCTGGGGGCGGAGTTCAGGATTCACAGTCCCCTGAACTCCCTCCACCTGCTGCAGTAACTAGTAATGGACCTGCTACTTTTGTGTCTCCTTCCCCTGAGCGTTTCGCGGTGCCAGGCCTATGCCGCCGGACGAGGAGGGAGCCTGCGGCCCTGGAGAGGCTGGTTCCAGCCCTGCAGCCACGTCATGGGCAGAGGAGGAGAGCGGACTGCAGTTTGGAGCCTGCGCCGATGACGAAGCGTCCCCGAGTCTCCACGGAAGAGCGGTCCGACTCAGCAGGTCGAGGATCTCCTGCCACCACGCTGTGCAGGTCGTCGGCGTGGCCATCAGCGTTGGAGGGTCCTCAGGCTGTGGGAACCATCATGCCGGCTGCGGGGCCCACCGTAGCTGAGTGGGAGCCAGAGGATGTCCTTCTGCCTTCTGAACCCGGATCGTCGAAGTCCTGGACAGCGACAGAACTCGAGTGCAGGCAAGTGCTCTATTTTGTCTTCCTTCTATATGTTCTAGAGTATTTTTGCCTGTCTCTCAGGGAGACAAGCCAGGTGCAGCCGTCTGCTGCATCCGAGCTCATCTCACTGGGCTCTGTCGCTACCAGTGATCCTGATCATGGTTCTTCTTCTTCTCCTGAGCCTTCTCCCAGGGTCACCAGTGTGGAGTCAATCCCGGTCGCTGTGCTGGAGGTTCCGGGTTCGGGTTTGGAGGTTGTCCCTGGTGCTGCGCTGACCCAGTTGGGGTCCATTGCGGGTGCGGTATTGACCCAATCGGGGTCCGACGTGGGTGCAGCCGTGACGCAATCGGGGTCCATCACGGGTGCAGCATTGACCCAGTCGGGGTCCGACGTGGGTGCTGCTCCGACCCAATCGGGGTCCGACATGGGTGCAGTCGCAACCCAATTGGGATCCATCGTGGGTGCTGCTCCGGCCCAATTGGGTCCGTCATGGGTGCAGCGCTGACCCGATCAGGGTCCAGCAGGGGCACAGCGCCGGTTCAGTTCGAGGTCGGTGAGGGAGCTGCAGATCCTCTGCTGTCTGACGGTAGACTGGTCTGTGATCCTTCCCCCAATCTTTCTCCACCGGGTGCCGTTGGGGTTCCCCGTAATCGGCTCGGCTCTCCCGCACTATTCCCCTCAGCAGGAGGGCCGTCTCCGTATTCTCCCCTGCGGGCCTGGTGCCTGAATGACGCGGGTCGGCTGCCTGGGAGTCTGTTTCACCCGTTTGGCGTTCTGGGCCGGCCACCCAACAAACTTATCCTTCCGTTCGGCGATCTGGCCCGGCCGCCAGAAGTACTGTGTTTCCTGGCCTGGGACTGGGGTAGGCCACACGAACTGTTCCTTTTCCCCCTGCCAGCAATTTGGATGCTAGATGCAGGGCGGCCCCCCGAACTATTTGCTTTCATGCTGTTGTGCTCTGCCTGCTGTCATCCCTGTTTTTTGTCTCTGCTCTTCTGTAACCTTTTGGGATGTGCTGGTGTTTTTTGTTATTGAACTGTGTATTTCACCGCTCCCTAGCGTGTGTTTTTTTTTTTCCCCTTTCTTGTGATTGTTCTTTCTGTAGGCTGGGAGATGTCCTTTTGTTGCCTGTAACAGTTTATTTGAATGGATTTAAACCATAGGTTTTCAACACTATTTAGTGTGTTTTTTGTCCTCCCTCCCTTCCTCTGTTAGAGGATGATATGTGTTTCCTCTGGACCTGTGGACCTGGGGATTCTGTTTGTGGCCTGTAGGCGTAGTGTTCCCTTATTTGCATTTATTGTTCTGTCTGTTGTCCACCTGTGCATTATGGAGTATTTTTTGTGTTTTTCCCATGCTCTGTAGTTGCTCCTTGTTGTATTTTCTGTCTTCACCCTTGTCACCAGGGTCTAACCCTCCTTAGCCCCCCCCCCCCCCCCCCCGGGCGGTCCTGTTGACCTTTCAGGTGGAGGGGTTCGATGTTCCACGGCGTCTAGAATCTGCATCATGAACGGGGGCAACTGTCATGGTCCGTGTGCTGACTCTGTCTGCACTTGGGCTGTGGGGTAGTTCTCTGTTCTCCCCTCTGGCGCACCTCTATACTTTTATTATGACAGCGTCTCGGCGGGGTTTTCGGCTGTCAGTGGAGCCGGCCGGCCAAAGTGCAGAAGCACACCAGAGCCCCCCTCGAGCTGTCCCAAATCCCAGCCGGGAGGTTCAACCACGTCCACGTGGATTTGGTTGGACCCCTCCCGCCGTTGCAAGGTTTCATGCACCTTTTGACAATGGTGGACTGCACCACGCGATGGCCTAAAGTGGTCCTGCTGGCTTCCCCCACGTCCATGGAAGTGGCTCGCGCTCTTTTGTCAGCTTGGGTTGAATGGTTCAGATCCCCGTCAGACATTACTTCCGACAGGGGTCCACAGTTCGTTTCGGAACCAAGAACCACGCGATTGGATTGTGAAGCCAGAAGTCTGGGAGCTTCACTGTGACAGTACAGGTGGCGCTGGTGTTCTCCCTCTGAGTTGTCTCTGGGGCGGTGCTCGGCTTGTTCTCCATTGCACGTCTTAAGGTCACCAATGTGGAAGGTGAAAACAGATGAGTCAGCGAGCTGGACAGCACACAAACTTTATTTCCTCTTCCAACAGCAAGTACAGAACATACTCTCTCTGGGTCTCTTGGCTCCTCCCTTTTGTCCCTTTAATTCTGCCCCATGAGACCCAGGGAGCCAAAAACAATATATTCAGTGCACAAAGAAATGTGTGGCACATTAACATCATATTGTAGAGGGTAAAAGGAAAGGATGTGAGGTGAGGCATGAGCACAGGACGACACAGAATCTTTATTATCCCTCTAACAACATGTACAACCATTGACCCCAGCGTGAGCTGCGCTGGGGCTGAGAAGCCTCATTCCAGTCTCTCAGCCTTTACTTTTATACCTTTTTTCTTTATGCATAGAGACTGGAGCTGCTGACATTATGCATTGGTGCATGAACAATAGATTTGTGTCAAACATAACACAGGGTTACAAAAATAATTTTTTTGTAAGTTGTCTGTGTTTTTTTCAACTGATTTAAAACAATTTTGCACCGCTGAATCTGAAAATGACATCCGTTTCTCTCGATCAGGTGCTAAGTAAAAACCTGTACTTAGTACTGTGCATGTACTGACCTTTATATAAAGGTAAGTACATGTAAATTGAATGTTATGTCATCATTGTTCAAAATTTGGAAAATTTTAAGACATAAAAAAGAATTTTGCATCATATAAAGCGAAAATATCCTTACATGTAAACAAAAACGTATAAAACAACATGTGGCCATAGTTCAAAAAGTTGACCTGATTGAGCAAAACCAATGTGATTTTTGGATTCAGCACATCAAAACTGTCCTAAATCAGCTAAAAAAAACCCTTATACAATAAATTTGGTGTTGACCAGTGTTATCATAACAGCTTGAAACATAAGTTACAATACATTCACCACCTGCGTTTTCACATGCCAGCCCATTGCTGCAGGTGACGAAAGGCGCGTCTTTGTCTGATCTGGTTACATGTAAATTTTCCTCTCACTGGGAGGTGTCTAAACACTGCCCAGTCTGAACCTCTCGGTGAGCTCCCTCCCGCAGTCCATCGTCCTCGTGTTTTCTCCTGCCTTTCTGGGTGTGAGAGCATGCTAGACCTGTGTATTGTGTCCACCACAATATAACACCAGCCCTGTTTCTCACACCCTCTCTTCCCCTAGCGAACTCCGGTGTCTCCTGATCTCTCCGAGGGGCAGATAATCCTTTCTGTTACGTCTGAGACGCCCCCAGTGCCACTTCCTCCTTCAGTCCTTTGTCCCCCCCCCCCCCCCGGGTTTCTGACTCTGGGTGGAGAACACCCCACACAGTGCCATTACAGTGTGGCCTACTTTCAAGCAACCAAAGCAAACACATTTTTCTTTAATAAGTTGATTTTATCTCGATGTGCCTCTTCAACTGCAAACATTTTCCCAGTGTATGGCCTCATTGTGAACAAAGAAGCCAACAGATCCTCTACAAGCTGTCACTCATATACTGGAACTGTTCCACAGTCCATCACCAATCTCCATCTATCTTCCTACATCCCTAGGACAAGTCGGCTATGGAACTCTCTTCCAGCATCTGTGTTTCCTGCTCCTCCAAACATAGACTCATTCAAGTCATCTATAAATGTATTTTTGGTTAATCAATTATAAACTTTTGTTTGCTGTCAAGTTTTAAGATTTTTATTTATATGATGCGATGTGGTCAGTGGTTTAATACTTTGCCTAACGGCCAATTTTTCATCTCTCAGATGGCAACACCAGGCCTTAAACCTTGATTACAAAAATACAACAACAAAAAAAAAACAACAGACTGTTGTAAGCAGAGGTCTTGGTCTTATTTAATGTCTGTTCAATTGTCACTCCTTCCTTTACTGTGGTGACGTTGCTGACATAACTGCTCCCCTTTTTGCTTTGTTTTAAGTGACCGGGTTGAAAACCTTTGAGTTATTGTTTTGGGGTTCTTGGATGTTACCAACAAGTGGATCTTAGGTGATTCTGACTTGCTTTTCAATAAAGGCAACAATATCAGTGAACATTTCTCTCTGACCTCTTTGCTCTTATAGGTCACAAGTTTCATTTCTCCACTTTTCTCTCAGTTTGTAAGGGAGTTTTAAGATGATGCTACTCATGTTAGATGGCAAGTCCAATTCCTTCATGCAAATCATTTGGTCCATTAAGTTTGAGCATCCTTGCAGAAACAACTAGAAAAGCACTCGGAGAGTGCAGACCTCCGCCAAGTGCCACAGTTCCCCCCATACAGTGTTTGTGTGTATGTTTTCAGATTCCTTGACCATGAAAACATATGACTAGCAATTGGATTCACAATGATAGGATTAGTGGTTCATGAGTTATTGACGAAAATGGCATTTTCCATAATGGCGGTTTAGCGCCACAGTTCCCCCCATACAGTGTTTGTGTGTACGTTTTCAGATTCTTTGACCATAAAAACATATGACTAGCAATTGGATTGACAATGATAGGATTAGTGGTTTAGTAGTTATTCACGAAAATGGCATTTTGCGTAACGGCGGTTTTCTTGTGGTCGGTGATCCGGATCACCATCAAAATCTAATCATCTGTAGGATACCCCATTTCTGACAATCTGTGAAAATTTCATGAAAATCTGTCCATAACTTTTTGAGTTATCTTGCTAACAAACAAACAAACAAACAGACAAACAAACAAACAAACAAACGCCGATGATCATATAACCTCCCCCTTTGGCGGAGGTAATGACAAGGATTGCAGTGCTTTAACATCTTCACCTTTGATAGGTGTCCAACTGAGAATCCTTTCTATATAAGCAGAAGCAATTTGATGTTCATTTCCGAAATGCTCTGCTAGAAGACTCTTGGCTCTGTTGTATCCCTGCTCTGAAGGTAAATGTTGAAAACTGTGGACCAGGTCTCTTGGCTGCCCCCTGGTGTACTGCTTCAGAAAATACAATCGCTCCAGTTAGCCATTTTCTGCTCCACTCCATGTTCAAAGGCTCGAATAAATTATTTATATTGAAGAGAAAAAATCTAAATCTAATCACAAAAAATCTAATCATAAGCTGCATATACAGAACGCCGGGAACTTGCATTGAGACATTCAGAGATAAATTAGTCGAGCTGTACAATAATATTACTAGTAAGAAAATGGTAGCAATTTGTGGAGATTTCAATATTGATCTACTTAATCCACATCAACAAAATGTAGTTACAGAGTTCATGAACTCTATGTACAGCATGAGTCTATATCCCACAATAACACATCCCAGTAGAATCACAGTTCACTCTGCTACACTTATTGACAACCTGTTTGTCAATGTTCTCGACAAGAAAATAGAAAGTGGATTATTGATAAATGATATAAGCGACCACTTGCCAATCTTTGCACTTATCCATGGCCACACGGGGCCCAACCCAGAAAAAATCTCAAAATCGTTCAGACACAAATCACCAAACGCAATCAGTTCTTTTAAAGAGGACTTGCTGAAGCAAGACTGGACAGAAGTCTATGTATCAGATGTAAATGAAGCCTATGACACATTTATAAACATTGTAACCACTCTTTATGAAAAAAACTGCCCATTAGTTAAAAAAAAGCTTAAACACAAATTTACTGACAAACCATGGCTAACCAAAGGACTACAAAAGGCGTGTAAAAAGAAAAATTTATTATATAAAGCTTTCCTAAAGAAAAGGACAAAAGAAGCAGAGCAGCGGTATAAAACATACAAAAATAAGTTAACATATATAATAAGATGTAGTAAAAGAGACTATTACAGTAAAGAACTGGAAAAAAACAAAGACAATATTAAAAATACATGGACAATAATCAACAGTATCCTTGGAAATAAAAGCAGAAATACCAGCTACCCAACTAACACTCCAAAAAATAATAACTCGACTCCGAATGTGAATATAGCTTCACCTGCAGATGAATTTAATAATTTTTTTGTTAACATTGGACCTAAACTGGCCCGAGAAATACCCACTACGGTGCCAACAGGTGATTCAATATGCAATAACACTGCTGTAAAAGACACCATCTTCATAAAGAACACAGACGAAAGAGAGGTCATTGAAATTGTTAAATCGTTCAAAAGTAAAACATCTACTGACTGCGATGGTATTGATATGCTACTAGTCAAAACTGTTATCGAATGCATAGTGAAACCACTGACGTATATCTGTAACCTGTCTCTCCAATCAGGTATATTTCCCAATGCAATGAAAATAGCTAAAGTAATTCCGATTTACAAGACAGGCGACAGAGGGGAACTCTCCAACTACAGACCAATTTCACTATTACCGCAATTTTCCAAGATACTTGAAAAAATATTCTATGAGAGAATTGACAACTTCATACTGAAGAATGATTTATTGTGTGAGCAGCAATATGGGTTCAGACACAAAAGGACAACAGCATATGCCTTAATGGAATTTACAGAAAAAATATCAACAGCCATTGAAAATAAAGAGTATTCAGTTGGAGTATTCCTGGATCTTAAAAAAGCATTTGATACAGTAGATCACAATCTATTATTAAAGAAACTACAAAATTGTGGTATCAGAGGGGTAGCACTGTCCTGGTTAAGAAGTTACTTAAAGAATAGATATCAGTTTGTATGTGTTAACAACAAAAACTCAGAGCTACTGAAGGTCACCTGTGGAGTCCCACAGGGTTCAGTTTTGGGACCATTATTATTCAATATGTATATAAATGATATATGTAAAGTTTCAGAAAAAATGGACTTAATATTGTTTGCTGATGACACTAACCTGCTATGCAGTGGAAACAACTTGGAACAACTTGTGGATACACTCGGAAAGGAATTAGGAAAGCTGAAACTGTGGTTTGATTCAAACAAATTAACGCTCAATTTAAGCAAGACAAAATTTATAGTCTTTAACAACCATCACAACTACCCAGTACCCAAACTCAGTGTAAATGGTGTAGAGATTGAAAGGGTATCCGAAACTAAATTCCTTGGAGTAATAATTGATAACAAACTGTGTTGGAAGCCACATATTAATTATATAAAAGGTAAAGTATCCAAATCAATTGCAATATTACACAGAGTGAAAAATTTGCTGAATCAACCCACACTATACACCTTGTATCATTCATTAATACTCCCATACATGACATATTGTAATGAAGTATGGGGAAATACATATAAAACAAACATATATCCACTCTTTATGCTTCAAAAGAGAGCTATTAGAATAATCAACAAAGCAGCTTACAGGGAACCAACAAACCCACTTTTTCTTAAACAAAAAACTCTCAAGTTGAAAGATCTGATCGACTTTAAAACCGCAATAATAATGTTCAAAGTGAAGAATCTATCACTGCCCGCAAATATCCAAAAGTTGTTCCAAACAAGGGAGAAACGATATCACTTCAGAGGAACATGTATATTTCAAAAGCCTACAGTGAGAACAACTACCAAGCAACACTGTATTTCAGTGCAAGGTGTCAGATTATGGAACGATTTTGGACCTGAATTAAAATCATGTACAAAGCTTGGACAATTTAAACAAAAACTAAAGGAAGAAATACTCCAAACATATTTACAAGACGACATGTAAACTCACATAAGGATTGACATTTCCAGCCTGTGTTGTGTTATAGCTTAGTTTTTCTTTTTTCTCTGTGACACTATGTCTTAGATTTGTTTTTGAATAGTAACCGCTTAACTTAGACTAGCTCAGTTTTCTTTTTCTCTCAGTCATATTTTGTCTTAGCCTTGTTTTAAATTGTAATCGCTCTTGTCTTGTTTTCTCTTTTTTCTCCTTTGAATTCTTGGATGGAATATGGGTGGGCAATATAAGCTGCGGCTTCAGCCATCACCCATTTCGGATAACTCACGTGGAATTGTATAGTAGAAGGAGTCTTTGTCTAATTTGACCTTGTTGTTATATTATACAGTTTCTTTTAACCTGTAATGTACTATCCGAAATAAATTCATTCATTCATTCATTCATTCAAGAGGATCTGTTGTGAAACCGAAGCTTACAACAGACTGTGCAGATGTGACAACAGATGCACGGGTGATGTCATCGGAGGGAGCCGTGGTCTTTGGCACTCCACCACGTCACAGTAACAGCCTATATTAATATAGGGTTAGCATACATATAGCCACACTGTTCACTTGTCTGCACTCTAGAACAAAGTTTCAGTTCAGCATAACTCCTGCGTTCGCTGCCCTGCTTTTCAGACATAACAGATTTCTGGATGGTAGGACAGAAGCCAGATTTTGCTGAACGAACAGAGCAGTTATTTCATTTTGTTTTTTCATAATGTTCATTATTACATCCTGAGAGTTATCATTGGAAACTTGAGTTTGAGGATATACATGTTCTACTTGATTTCCATCAACTTGTGTCACTTGAACTGGAGCGTCAACCCTTTGAAGCATGTCTTTCATTTTTCTTTCTGGCCTTTGTTTAGGCCTGACAACCTGTGGTTCAAATATGACATCAGACAAAGCAAGTTCCTCACAATTTTTATCTGGAATTGTTATGTCTGGAAAGCAGGGTAGCAGAGGCAGGAGTTGAACCAAACACAAACTTTATTACAAACACAATAAATGTTACATGTGTTGCATCAGTTCAGCGATATGCTAACACTGGATTAATACAGTGTGACGACCCTCATGGATCGTCACCTTATCGTGGTGGGGGGTGTGCGTGCCCCAGTGATCCCAGGAGCTATGTTTTCCGGGGTAATTTGCCTCTGATAGGGTCACCCAAGACAAACTGGTCCTGGGTGAAGGGCCAGACTAAGAACGATCCAACAGACTCTCATGATAAATACTAGAACAAGGATTCAGTTTACCTCGCCCAGTATGGGGTTACCGGGGCCCCACCCTGGAGACCGACCTGAGGGACTGGCTTGATGATGAGCATCTGGTGGCCTAGTATCCACCCATGGGACCCAGCCGGGCTCAGCCTAAAGGAGTTACATGGGTCCGCCCTCCAGTGGCCTCACCACCTGCAGGAGGGATCATGGGGGTCCGGTGCTATGTGGATCAGGTGGCGGTCAAAGGCGGAGACCTTGGTGGACTGATCCCAGGCTTCCTAAACTGGCTTTTGGTACATGGAATGTCACCTCTCTGGTGGGGAAGGAGCCTGAGCTGGCGCATGAGGTTGAGAGATACCGGCTAGATATAGTCGGCCTCACCACAACACACAGCTCCGGTTCCAGAACCAGTCTCCTGGAAAGGGGCTGGAACTTGGCCTACTATGGAGTTGCCCCGGGCGAGAGGAAATGAGCAGGGGTGGGTATTCTTGTATCCCCCCACCTTGCTGCCTCTATATTGGTGTTTTCCCCGGTGGACAAAAGGGTTTCTTCCCTTCGCCTTCGGATTGAGAAATGGTCCTGACCATCATTTGTGCCTATGCACCAAATGATGTTTCAGAGTACCCACCCTTTTTGGAGTCTCTGACTGGGGTGCTGGAGGGTGCTCCTCTTGGAGACTCCATTGTCCTACTGGGGGACTTCAATGCGCACGTGGGCAATGACAGTGAAACCTGGAAGGGGGTGATTGGGAGGAACGGCCTGCCCGATCTGAATCTGAGTGGTGTTCAGTTATTAGACTTCTGTGCTAACCACAGTTTGTCCATAACAAACACCATGTTCAAGCAGAAGGGTGTCCATATGTGCACCTGGCACCAGGACACCCTAAGTCGCAGGTTGATGATCGATTTTGTTATTGTGTCATCAGACCTGGGACCGTATGTGTTGGACACTCGGGTAAAGAGAGGTGCAGAGCTGTCAACTGATCAACACCTGGTGGTGAGTTGGATCCGATGGTAGGAGAGGATGCCATTCAGACCTGGTGGACCCAAACGTTTAGTGAGGGTGTGCTGGGAATGTCTGGCTGAGGCCCCTGTCTGGGAGGTCTTCAACTCCCACCTCCATAAGAACTTCAACCACATTCTGAGGGAGTCTGGAGACATGGAGTCTGAATGGGCCATGTTCTCCACCTCCATTGTTGAAGCAGCGGCCCAGAGCTGCGGCCACAAGGTCATCAGAACATCTCGTGGTGGCAACCCCCAATCCAAGTGGTGGACACTAGTGGTGAGGGAGGACATTAAGCTGAAGAAGGAGTCCTATCAAGCTTGGATGGCTTGTGGGACTCCCGAAGCAGCTGAGGTGTACCGGCAGGCCAAGCGGAGTGCAGCTTGGGTGGTTGCTGAAGCAAAAACTCCGGTGTGGGAGGAGTTCGGTGAGTAGTTCGTAGTAGTTAGGCCCATTGCTCCTCCTGAAGCATAGGTCACCGACAACAGTCCACCAGAGTGCTCTGTCCTGGGCTGCTCTCTCCAGCTGTCTCCAGGTCTTTCTCATCTTTCTCATCCTCATCCTCATCCAAGCCTTCAACTTGTCTTTTAGACCCTATTCCTACCAGGTTATTTAAAGAAGTCTTCCCACTTATTGGTAGCTTTATTCTTCATATAATCAATTCTTCATTAACTTTAGGCCATGTACCGCAGGCTTTTAAAACGGCTGTAATTAAACCCTTATTCAAAAAGCCAACGCTAGCTCCAGGAGCTTTAGCTAACTATAGACCAAGGGTCACCAACGTGGTGCCCGCGGGCACCATGTCGCCCGCATGGACCACATGAGTCGCCCGCAGGCCTGTTCTAAAAATAGCACAACTCGCAAGTGAGCTGCGTCTAAGATGTAATTTTTTCTGCCGCTATTTTTTATTTTATATTTTTTATATTTTTTAAACTCACACTTGCATTTATATAGATTTTAAAATGAGAATGTCTTAAAAATAAAAAAATGAAAATATGTTTATTATACGTAAAGTTAAGGTGAACTCTGACCTAGTTCAAAGGTCAGTATTGTGCGCATGACAAAACCTTTGCACTTGTGGAGCGTAAGCTAGCGGGCAGTTAAGATGGTGAGCGGAGTGCAGTTTCCTAGCCCAAAAACATGGCAAAAAAAAGACAGAAAATTTATCATTTTCAAAGTGTGCGGGCGGAAGAGTTCTTTTTTACTACCGTGAAAGGAAGCTGCGTGTGTTTCATTTGCGGGGCGACGGCGAAGCGCCACTATGTGGAGCGACACTTCACTACCCACTCGTTTTTTTTTTTTTTTGACTTATCTTGTACCCGTAGGTAGATTTGTTCTGCAGTCCGGTGACAAGCCACCAGCCGCTGCGTGCGCAAGCGCCCCTTAACTCCCTAACCTGCGTGTTTTTGCATGAAAAACGAGAACATCCACAGGCCACACAGATCACTGTTGGCCGGGGATCGAACCCACGATCCCCGCGATCCCCCAGCCGAGGGTAAACTGCTGCCGCGATGCTAACCACTGCGCCACCGTGCATATAAGCACTCTCAGTGCTGTTTAGCTTCTTCTCATGAAAGGACAGCGCTGGTTATTACTCCAGCATGATTCTTGGCAAGAACTGTATGGATATAATTCCAGTGAAGAAGAACACACAAAAGTGTGTTTATTAAATGTAACAGATTTTGAGCAGAATTGCAGTAGATTTGTTCAGTTAAAAATGTGATAAAATTTATTTAATATGAAAGTTGATTTTTCTTAAATGTTGCATAACTTTTTCAAACATGGTTCAACATAGTTCATGAATTAAAAGGGTTTAGTTTTTCATGGTTAAAAGGGACTGGTGAAAACTGGACATTTTTTTTATGAAATGTAGAAGTGATCATCTGAACAATTAAGATAAGATAAGATAAGATAAGATAAGCCTTTATTAGTCCCACAACGGGGAAATTCCAGGATTGCAACAGCACAGGGATAGCAACACTCAGAGCAACAATCAGAAGGCAAGAAAAAAAACAAGCAAGCAAGAGCAGCTAATATACATATTTACATATTACTATAATATATATATATACACACACACAGACACACAGTGCAGAGCATTGTAGCTGGATGGAATAAATATATGAATATGTAAACACACAGTGCGAAGCAATGTAGCTAGATGGAATAATATGTAGATATATAAACACACAGTGCGGAGCATTGTAGCTAGATGGAATAATATGTAGATATATAAACACACAGTGCAGAGCATTGTAGCTAGATGGAATAAATATATAGATATATAAACATAAACACACCCAGTGCGGAGCATTGTAGCTGGATGGAATAAATATATGAATATGTAAACACACAGTGCTGAGCATTGTAGCTAGATGGAATAAATATGTAAATATATAAACACACACAGTGCAGAGCATTGTTGCTAGATGGGATGAAACAGCACAACCGTCTACTTAGTTATCCTACATGGTATGATTATGTGCCCATACATATTCTCACTCTCCATAGCGACCGGTATTTTCCTAGTTGTATGCCGGAGGGGACCATTGTGTAAGTCTATTGCATCTTTTGCATTCAAAAAACTATTAGTTTGTTACGTCTTTTTGCTATCTCTGCGAGCAGCCCTGCTTAGGTTGTACAGTCTGACAGTCGTTGGTAGGAAGGACCTGCGAAACCTCTCGGTTGTGCACCTGGGATGATGTAGTCTGCTGCTAAATGAGCTCCTCAGTGCATTCAGTATGTCCTGCATAGGGTGGAAGTCGGACTCCAGCAGAGATGACAGTTTAGCCACCGTCCTTCTCTCTCCTATCTCCTCCGCCGGATCAAGGCGCTGCCCAAGGACAGAGCTAGCTTTCTTGATCAGTTTGTTCAGTCTCTTCCTATCGGCTGCAGTAATGCCACTGCCCCAGCAGACCACTCCAAAAGTGATGGCTGATGCCACCACCGTGTCATAGAATGTCTTCAGCAGCGCGCCTTGTACACCAAAAGACCTGAGTTTCCTCAGCAGGAACAGCCTGCGCTGTCCCTTCTTGTAGAGTGCATCAGTATTGTGTGACCAGTCTAGTTTATTGTTCAGATGAACACCCAGGTACTTATAGGCTGTCACCATCTCAATGTCTGTTCCCTGTATATTTACTGGTGCTGTGAGGGGTTGTCCTTGCCTGCGGCAGTCCACCACCAGCTCCTTAGTTTTTCTCGCGTTGATCTGGAGGCAGTTCCGATGGCACCAGTCCACGAAGTCCTGGATAAGCCCTCTGTACTCAGCTTCATCTCCATTGGAGATGAGGCCAACGATCGCAGAGTCATCAGAGAACTTCTGTAGATGGCAGTGTGTTGTGTTGTGTGAGAAGTCCGCAGTATAAAGAGTGAACAGGAAGGGAGCCAGCACCGTTCCCTGGGGGGCCCCCGTGCTACTGATGATCGTGTCGGACACACAGTCCCGGGTTCTCACAAACTGAGGCCGGTTCGTGAGGTAGTCCAGGATCCATGATGACAGGTGCTGGTCCACCCCTGCGCGCAGCAGCTTGTCCTTCAGGATCATCGGTTGGATGGTGTTGAAAGCACTGGAGAAGTCAAAGAACATGATCCTCACCATATTCCCGGGCTTCTCCAGGTGGGACAGAGAACGGTGAAGGAGGAAGATCACCGCATCCTCCACCCCAATGCCATGCTGGTAGGCGAACTGGAGTGGATCCATCGATGGTTACACCAGGGGGTGGAGGTGAGCAAGGAGCAGTCTCTCCAGGGTCTTCATCAAGTGGGACGTCAAGGCCACCGGTCTGTAGCTGTTCAGGTCTTTGGGGTGGGAAGTTTTTGGTACAGGTACCACACAAGATGTTTTCCACAGCTGTGGTACCCTCCCCAGTTTCAGGCTCATGTTGAAGATATACGTCACAATCCCACACAGCTGGTCTGCACAGGACTTGAGGAATTGCTGAGATTAATAAAAATAAAGTGTTGAATATTGATCTTGTCTGTTACCCACTCTAAGTTATTGATAATTATTTATGTATATATATATACACACAATTTTTTATTTTAGAGGAGTGTGTCAAGCTGGTGCCCTTCACATGACTCGATACCCATGAAGTAGCTCTTGGTTTCAAAAAGGTTGGTGACCCCTGCTATAGATCAATCTCTAATCTCCCTTTCATTTCAAAAATCTTAGAAAGAGTTGTTGCTACACAATTATTTGACCACCTGCAGGGAAATGGTTTACTCGAAGAGTTTCAATCTGGGTTTAGAATCCATCATAGTGTGGCGGGTTGATTCAACCCCCCCACAACACACAGGACAGTCAGCTCTCTTCTCTTGGTTTTTCCCGCTGCACTACTGAGATGTAATGTGCCATTCATGTATTGTGATGTAATGTGCCATGCATGTGTTGTGATGTAATGTGCCATTCATGTATTGTGATGTAATGTGCCATTCATGTATAGTGTTCATGCGTCCTGTCCTTACTGTGACCTAGAGGCTGAGATCAATACGTAGATGTGCCTTGTAACCTCTTTGTCCTGCACCTGGAGCAGAGGCTAGCAAATCTGCCTATTGTTATGTAGGTCTCTTAAATGCAAATGTCTCATGCCTGTTCTGCAGTCCCTTTGATTGTATCAACTGCTGTGAGTCCGCTTTGATGTATTGTCTGAGTTGGGTATAAATACTGCACAGGTTCTGTAACTCGCTCTGTCAATTCCACTTCCTCAACTGCTGCTGCTGGACACAGACTTTGTGTCCTCCTTCTCTGAGAGCCGCTGAGCTCTCTCCCGGCGCGCACGCACGGTGCTGAGAGCAGAGCTCGTGACCGCGGTATGATTTAATAAAACCTGTTAAAACCTCAGCCACGCTGCTTATTTTTTCATGCCGCTGCAATAGTACTGAAACTGTCATGGCGCCCGCAGGGCCGTCATCAGTCTCAGCTGCGTGCACACCTGTCGCCAGTCATCAACGGGCTTTAAGAGCCAGGCCTGCCAGTGACTCAGCACAGAGCCGCCTGTCAAATCTACGGAGGCACGTCTCTCGTGTACAGCCACAACTTGGCTCCATGCCAGACCAAGCGCTACACATCGCAGCACGTAAGCATTCTCAGCACTCACCTTGTCGAGTTCCTTTCCCCTGTGCACAGGTGGACCCCCCAGGTGGCGGATCCTCTCTCCCCGGCAGCGGTGCAGCTCCTCCCCGGCACCAGAGTCTCTCCCCTGCTTCTCGACACCAAGCTGGACGCTCTTCCCCTGGCAGTCGCCCACAAGGCAAACTGAAGCTCAGCATTGCCACCTGCAAAGTAAGCGGCAGTCTTAATTACACTCCCCGCTCCTGTGCAGTGTTAACATCTCTGCTTTATCGCCTTAGGGTTGCCAGGCAGAACAGAGAACTGCTCAGCTCCAGCACGACACCAGCACTTCACACTCCACTACGCATACACGCACTCACACACAACACATTGGGTTAATAAAAGGATAATTGTATCTCCTCGAGTTTGTCTTCTGTCCCCTGGGTCCAGAAATTATGTCAGAAACAGCCTTAGCAAAGGTCACTAATGACCTCCTCATCGCATGTGATAATGGACTTGTTTCTGTACTTGTCCTTTTAGACCTTAGCGCAGCTTTTGATACTATTGATCATAATATTCTACTAGATAGATTAGAACACTACGTTGGACTTAAAGGAACTTCGTTGCAGTGGTTTAGATCTTAAAACTCCCTTACAAACCGAGAGAAAAGTGGAGAAATGAAACTTGTGACCTATAAGAGCAAAGAGGTCAGAGAGAAATGTTCACTGATATTGTTGCCTTTATTGAAAAGGATTAAACTTTTGGCTGCTGGAGGTTTCTTCCTGTTAAAAGGGAGGTTTTCCTCTCCACCGTCGCCAAGTGCTTGCTCACAGGGGATCGCCTGATTGCTGGGGTCTTTCTGCAACTGTGGGGGTTCCCCCTACAGTTGATAGTGCTATGAGATGACTGTTGTTGTGAAATGGCGCTATATAAATAAAGCTGAATTGAATATTATCTGCATATTTGTAACTTATAAACTGTGCCAGTGTCATAGCCAGGATTTTCAATGTAGACTAAGGTATATGATGTGGAGGAATATTCAGGCGAGATATGATGAGCTGGAAGGTTGCAGAGTTTTATTTCCTCCATCATCATGAGACGCATTTTTAGCGCTGTGCGCTACAGTGCTCTGCTCTGCTGTGCTGTGTGTGCTGTCTGTCTCTTTTTTATGTTATACAGAGAGAATGCATGGCACATTAGCATATTGATATACATATCAGACAATACATATGATTAGCGTGACCAACTGGCGCCCGGACGTCTTTTCCTTAATCCGGGGATGAATAAACAATAGTCCATTGTTCTGGTTGTCCCCCCCCCAGGGGCTCTCTGTCCATATGTGAATGGTCCTCTGCTTCTGAGTGTGAGGATGAATGACCCTGTAGATTGTGGTGGGTCACCACAGGGCTTCTCCAAGAAGACTCAGAAGGGGCTGTGACCCCCCACCCCCCACCCCATTGTTTGGGCTCCAGCTCCGGTAGAACTGTCGGAGGGCATGTCAGTCCGTTGGGGGGACGGGGGAGGGGTGGAAAAAAACCACTGTGCTCCGCTTCGGGTTACAGCACATTGACCGGCCGTGGATCGTGGGTGCATGGGCCGGAGCGCTTTGTGCGTAATGGAACAAGACGGCGATCGGCCGGCTTTAGGGAGTGAGGTGTGGGAAGAGCACTGAGGAAGAGGAGGGGGAAGTGGGTGGGAGTAAGTGAGTGCCGGCCCAGGATGTCAAAGATGTCTGGGCCGCGCAAAAATTGTGTGTGGATCCGCGATAGTGAGGGACTTTCCCGGTAAACCTGGCGGAGATCCACAGCGGCTGTGAAAAAAAAATTAAGTCTCTGACTCCTCTCGCGGCTCGATCCAGTGAGGATGTGAGGAAGGTGAGTGGCCAAATTCCTTGAGGATGCATAGCGGCTGTGAAACAACTGCAGCTATGTGAGGGACTTGGCGGTTAGGCTTTAGGTACAGACGCAGCCCTAAAGCCACCAGGGACAGCAATCGGCTAAATTCCCCTTGTGCGCCGTGGCTGAGAAACCCATACAAAGTCCTGTGCATGGGCTGCACATCTGCTTCAGGTGCTTCAGCAGCCCTGAAGGTTCTGAGGGTGGCAATCGCCTGTGTTTCTCGGGCATGTGCAGCGGCGGAGGATGCTGCATTAGTCTGTGGAGCCGGTTTTGTCCCTGCGCTTGGCGCAGTGACCACAAGCTGGCAGTTGCGCTGTCCTCATAATCCTGTGGTGTGTGTGCAGGGCTTCTGTGCGCGGGAGGTCTGCTGTCGTGAGGTTAGTCAGGTTCGGGGAGCTTGGTGGAAATCAATGCAGTCGGCGCCGATGTCCGTCCCCGTTCAGGCTGCTTCCTTCATTTCACTCGTGTCGCCGTTCATGGGTGCGTGTCGGTCCAAGCGCTGCCCACTCTGGGGAGTGCTCTCCGGTGAGGATGGAGAGGTTGTAGGCATTCTCTGGTCCTCTGTGTCCACAGCGCGGTGAGAGGGAGCATGCGGTCATTCTCTCTTGTTAGGTCACCAGTGTGGAGGTAAAAAATCAGGCGAGGGGTGCACCATGACATGTCATGGGTCACCAGTGTGGAGGGATAAGATCAGGCGAGATCAGATGAGCTCAAAGGTTGCAGAGTTTTATTTTCTCCATCATCACGAGACACACTTGTAGCACTGTGCGCTACAGTGATCTACTGTGCTGTGCTGTGTGTGCTGTCTCTTTTATATGTTATACAAACAGAGAGAAAGCATGGCACATTAGCATATTGATATACATATCAGTCAATACATATGATTAGCCTGACCAACTGGCGCCTGGACGTCTTCACCTTAATCCAGGGATGTATAAACAATAGTCCATTGTTCTGGTTGTCCTCCCAGGGGCTCTCTGTCCGTATGTGAATGGTCCTCTGCTTCTGAGTGTAAGGATGAATGTCCCTGTAAATTGTGGTGGGTCACCACAATGACATATATCACTTACAGTATTATATGATATCACTAAAGTGTCAGAGACTATACCACTGACTAATTCTTTATGGAGGGGGAGCCAAAACAGAATGGATCTTTCAGTTGAAGGTGAGTTAGTTTTGTGCTATGGGTGTAACTTGTAAACTGTGACAAACACATACAGTTGTGCATTTTTTTAACCAAATTATTGCACAACTGTATGTGTTGGTCACAGTTTACAAGTTACAAATAATGCAACAAGATACTTTTTACGCTTTTTTCCCAATAATAAGCCACTGCACTAAGTGGCTCCATTTAGTGCAGACATAAACGTTTCACAACGGCCCTACATCATACGGGGACCAGTGGAGGACCACCGGCACCCAGCCAGACAGTAGCCTGAGTCGGAGCCCAGTGGCGAGGCCCAGCGGAGGAATTACTGAGGCAGACGGCGGTAGGCAGCGGTGCTCAGCGGAGGATCTACCGGGAGCCCAGCGGAGCTCGGCTGCAGCGGCGGGACTCGGTGGAGGAGCTGGACAGGAGCTCGGTTACGGCAGCGGTAAACAGCGGGACTAGCAGCGGAGGGGGTTAGCTGAGGCCCAGCTGGATTTGAGGTCGGTCGGATCGGATACCGGCGACACAAGCAGAGATTGTTTTTACTATCCACAGGTCAGTAAAAATGCCACCAAAGAAGGAGGAGATGGAAGAGATCAAAAAATCTCTGAACTTCTTGTCAGAAGAAGTGGCCAAAATGGTTAGCCAGCAGGCCAAAATAATAGGCCTAACGGAAGAAGTACGAGACTTAAAATTAACAATTCAGGAAAAAGACAAAAAAATTACAGACTTGGAGCGACGTGTCGAGGATCTTGAACAAGGTTCTCGTATGGATGACCTAGTTATAAGTGGACTAGACATCAAATATCAACCATACGCTCATGCTACAACAGGACTGAGAGGTGAGGAGGCTCCCCTGAGTGAATCAGTCTCCCTAGAAAACCAGGTGCTTCAGTTCCTTGACAGTAGAGATATAAAGGTCGAAGCAAATGCAATTTCAGCCTGTTATGCTTTACCCAGAAAAGATAATAAAACAAAGAAATCAATTGTGATGCACTTTGTGAACAGAAGGGTAAAGAATGACATACTGAGGCAGGCCAGAAAGCTACGGGGAACACAAGTTTACCTAAATGAACACCTAACAAAAACAAATGCTGAAATAGCACAGCAAGCACGGATGCTGAAAAGACAAAACAGGATACAGGCAATATGGACAAGAAATTGTAGAGTTTGGATCAAACTAAATGGAACACCTGAGCAAGCAAAGAGTATAGTGATCAGAGATGTTACTGACTTAGATAAATACAGATGAACACTAATTAAGAAAATTAAGAGACAATGATAATCCATATTCACACATGGTAAGAATAGTTCTTTTGACATACCATGTCAATGTACTTAAAAAAAATAAGCAAAACAAACAAAAAAACTTATGACTGACTTGAGTAGACATCAATTATCCCCAGTTGGAGGAAGTCATTTGACACAGAGTAAGGATACTCAAACTCTGAAAATATGCCATTATGCTGAACATAAACGACAAGAGATGGAGAATGATATTGATCCTGATAACCACTTTTTCAATAATATTCATAACTGTGGCGGTTTGGTGTAAACCCCCACAAACAGACTGGTCAAACACAGCGCTCGGCTAGAGCAAATAACAGAACAGTGAAATGTGTATTAATGTCTCCAGGCAGCCCCGCTTCGTCTGGCTCACTTCTGTGATGTTAATGTTGCCTTCCATGCATTGTGTTCATGCATCCTGTCCTTACTGTGACCTAGGGACTGAGATCAATATGTCTCTCAAATGCAAATGTCTCATGCCTGTTCTGTTATCTCTTTGATCATACCAACTGCTGTGAATGCTTTGATGTATTGTTGTAGCTGAGTATATAAGCTGTCTGAATTTCATGTTCATTCTCAAATCTCACTTCTGCAACTGCTGCTGCTGGACACAGACTGTGTGTCCTCCTTCTCTGAGAGCCGTGGGCACGCTCTCGGCGCGCATGCATGGTGCCGGGAGCAGAGCCTGTGACGGCGGTATGATAATAAAACCTGCTTAAAACCTCTCATCGCTGCCTTATTTTATCATCCGCCGCAATAACCATTGTGAATATTACACTGAAAAGCAATTCAAAAGTCAAGTGCAACTAGATGGTAAACTATCAATAATACACTTCAACAGCAGAAGTCTAAACAAAAACTTTCCACAGATTCAGGACTATTTAAAACAGCTAGACAGAAAATTTACAGCTATCGCAGTCTCTGAAACTTGGCTTAATGAAGAGCAGGCTCCCCTGATGGCAATAGAGGGATATCAGATGTTTCATATTAACAGATCTCAAAAAAAGGGTGGTGGTGTTGCACTGTATATTGATGACCTGTATAGGTGTAAGCTTGTAAATGAATGGATTTTGGAATGTGTTACTGTTGAGATTGACCAAGATAAAACAAAAAATCTAATTATAAGTTGTATAAATCTAATTATATAGATCACATAAAATCACATATATGATAGTCACATAAGGATTATCATATCCAGCCTGTGTTGCGTTGTAGCTTAGTTTTTTTTTTTTCTGTCATATTTTGTCTTAGCTTTGTTTTTGAATTGTAATCACTCTTGTCTTGTTTTTTTTTTTCTTGTTTTTTTTCTCTTTTGAATTCTTGGATGGATTATGGGTGGGCAATATAAGCTGCGGCTTCAGCCATCACCCATTTCGGATAGCTTACGTTGAATTGTATAATCAGAGGAGTTATTGTCTAATTTGACCTTGTTGGATTTTCTTTCCCCCTTTGTTATATTATTCAGTTTCTTTTAACCTGTACTATCCGAAATAAAGATTCATTCATTCATTCATTCATTCATTCATTCATTCATATATGTTAACTTATTTTTGTGTGTTTTATACCACTGCTCTGCTTCTTTTGTCCTTTTCTTTAGGAAAGCTTTATATAATAAATTTTTCTTTTTACACACCTTTTGTAATCCTTTGGTTAACCATGGCTTATCGGCAAATTTATGTTTAAGCTTTTTTTTTACTGATGGACAATTTTTTTCATAAAGAGTGGTTACAATCTTTATAAATGTGTCATAGGCTTCATTTACATCTGATACATAGACTTCTGTCCAGTCTTGCTTCAGCAAGTCCTCTTTAAAAGAACTGATTGCATTTGGTGATTTGTATCTGAACGATTTTAAAAATTTTTCTGTATTGGCCCCCGTGTGGCCATGGATAAGTGCAAAGGTTGGCAAGTGGTCACTTATATCATTTATCAATAATCCACTTTCTATTTTCTTATCAATAATATTGGCAAACAGGTTGTCAATAAGTGTAGCAGTGTGAACTGTGATTCTACTGGGATGTGTTATTGTGGGATATAGACTCATGCTGTACATAGAGTTCATGAACTCTGTAATTACATTTTGTTGATGTGGATTTAGTAAATCAATATTGAAATCTCCACAAATTACTACCATTTTCTTACTAGTAATATTATTGTACAGCTCGACTTATTTATCTCTGAATGTCTCAATGCAAGTTCCCGGCGTTCTATATATACAACTTATAATTAGATTTTTTGTTTTATCTTGGTCAATCTCAACAGTAACACATTCCAAAATCCCTGGTAGTGCAAAGGACATTCCATTTACAAGCTTTCACCTATACAGGTCATCAATATACAGTGCAACACCACCACCCTTTTTTTGAGATCTGTTAATATGAAACATCTGATATCCCTCTATTGCCATCAGGGGAGCTTGCTCTTCATTAAGCCAAGTTTCAGAGACTGCAATAGCTGTAAATTTTCTGTCTAGCTGTTTTAAATAGTCCTGAATCTGTGGAAAGTTTTTGTTTAGACTTCTGCTATTGAAGTGTATTATTGATAGTTTACCATCTAGTTGCACTTGACTTTTGAATTGCTTTTCAGTGTAATATTCACAATGGTTATGAATATTATTGAAAAAGTGGTTATCAGGATCAATATCATTCTCCATCTCTTGTAGTTTATGTTCAGCATAATGGCATATTTTCAGAGTTTGAGTATCCTTACTCTGTGTCAAATGACTTCCTCCAACTGGGGATAATTGATGTCTACTCAAGTCAGTCATAAGTTTTTGTTTGTATTGCTTATTTTTTTTTAAGTACTTTGACATGGTATGTCAAAAGAACTATTCTTACCGTGTGTGTGAATATGGATTATCATTGTCTCTTAATTTTCTTAATTAGTGTTCATCTGTATTTATCTAAGTCAGTAACATCTCTGATCATTATACTCTTTGCTTGCTCAGGTGTTCCATTTAGTTTGATCCAAATTCTACAATTTCTTGTCCATGTTGCCTGTATCTTATTTTGTCTTTTCAGCATCCGTGCTTGCCGTGCGATTTCAGCATTTGTTTTTGTTAGGTGTTCATTTAGGTAAACTTGTGTTCCCCGTAGCTTTCTGGCCTGCCTCAGTATGTCATTCTTTACCCTTCTGTTCACAAAGCGCATCACAATTGATTTCTTTGTTTTATTATCTTTCCTGGGTAAAGCATAACAGGCTGAAATTGCATTTGCTTCTACCTTTATATCTTTACTGCCAAGGAACTGAAGCACCTGGTTTTCTAGGGAGACTGATTCACTCAGGGGAGCCTCCTCACCTCTCAGTCCTGTTGTGGCATGAGCGTATGACTGATATTTGATGTCTAGTCCACTTATAACTAGGTCATCCATACGAGAACCTTGTTCAAGATCCTCGACGCGTCGCTCCAAGTCCGTAATTTTTTGTCTTTTTCCTGAATTGTTAATTTTAAGTCTCATACATCTTCCATTAGGCCTATTATTTTGGCCTGCTGGCTAACCATTTTGGCCACTTCTTCTGACAAGAAGTTCAGAGATTTTTTGATCTCTTCCATCTCCTCCTTCTTTGGTGGCATTTTTACTGACCTGTGGATAGTAAAAACGATCTCTGCTTGTGTCGCCAGTATCGTATCCGATCCGACCGACCTCAAATCCAGCTGGGCCTCAGTTAGCCCCCTCCGCTGCTAGTCCCGCTGCTTACCGCCGCCGTAACCGAGCTCCCGTCCAGCTCCTCCACCGAGTCCCGCCGCACACCGCGGATGCAGCCGAGCTCCGGTAGATCCTCCACTGATCACCACCGCCTACCGCCGTCTGCCTGGGTAATCCCTCCGCTGAGCCCCGCCACCAACCGCCGTCTGCCTGGGTAATTCCTCCACTGGGCCTTGCAACTGGGCTCCGACTCAGGCTACTGTCTGGCTGGGTCCTCCACTGGTCCCCGTCTCCCACCACCGCCGCCCCCGAACTCCGATCCGACCGGGGACTGAGTCGCTTCGTGTTGGTGTTAGGCGGCACGACTGGCATTAGCATTAAGCTAACTAGCGTTAGCTTAGCAAACACTTCGGGTAGAGTGCAGCAGAGAACCACAAAGAAACGCTAGTCAGTTTGGGTTGAGACTACGTCTCCCAGCTGGTCTAGGAATGTCTTGGTGTCCTCTCTGAAGAGCTGGAGAGGGAAGTCTGGGCTTCTCTGCTTGAACTGCTGCCTCCGCAATCTGGACCTGTATGTGATGTTAGGTTTTTTAGCGTGCTGTAAAGCCATTTCCAGCTGTGCAGGACTCTATATAATAAGATGTAGTAAGAGAGACTATTACAGTAAAGAACTGGAGAAAAACAGAGACTATGGCGCATATGTAGGGCGCATATATGGTATTCATATTCCCCGCATATACCTAGTAGGCATGACGGTGCATATTCTGGAAGCCTCACGTCTTAATGGCCAAAGAGGACCTGACCCTGCAGAGACCTACGGGAGGTGTGAAGTTGCTCTTGCAGGAGACGGGAAGTTGGAGAGAATGTCCCAGCAGGAGCCCCGGAGGCTAGAAGGATGAGAGACAATGGAGACGCCAAGGAGCCTCGGGGGCTGTATGTTTACTAAAGGATTGTGGGTTGGGGGGGTGTTATTTGATGTTGGAGGTTTGTGACTTTGGAGAGTATAAGAACTGTGAAGGACGATTGTTCTGTCTCTTTTCTGAGATTCTGTGCTTGTTAGAGGATGTGACCTCTCAATAAACCAACCCTGAGAAATAAACTCAGTCTCATCTGTGAAAGGCATCCTCTACACTGGTGACCTACGACAAACTATGGCCGGTGGCGACCATCTTCCCGCACCGGATTCTTCAGGAGCCAACCGGGTTAACGCAGCTACCACACTACAGCTGCCCGATTTCTGGCAACATAACCCGCGCTCCTGGTTTACCACTGTGGAGGCGCAGTTCCACCTTCGGGGAATCTCAGCAGACGCAACGAGGTTCTACCATGTCGTCGCGAAGCTGGACAGCCTCACAGTGCAGCGGGTGGAGAGCCGGACCAACCACCCACCCCAGGACGACAAGTATGGCGCACTGAAAGCCGCCCTCATTCGAGCTTTCACTCCCTCGCAGGGAGAGCGAGCAGAGAGACTTCTGGCGCTAACAGAAGGGGAAGCAGACAGGCCGGCAGGTCTGATGGCGAGGATGATGAACCTGAGAGGCGAAGATGACGACAGTTTTATCTTCGCCCACCTCTTTCTCAGAACACTACTGCCAGCAGTGAGAGTCATCCTGGCCAGCTCACAGCTGCTCAATGACCGTGACTACCACGGGCTGGGCCAGGAGGCGCAGCGGCTCGTCGACGCCCATAGACGACACGCAGCCACGACGGTGGCAACGGAGCTGAACGCACCCCCGCGAGACGAGGGGAGACCAGAGGCCGCAGCACCGGACCCACTGACGTCAGCAGCGGCAGAGACCAGGAAAAGCGGAGCGGATGGCACCCTCTGCTTTTACCATCGACGTTTCGCCGAGAGGTCGCGCAGATGCATCCCACCGTGCTGATACAAGCGCCAGGGAAATGCAAAGACGAGAGTCGGTAGCAGCTGCTGCTCTCGGCGCGAAGAACAAGCTGCTTTTCGTGACGGACGCGAATTCAGGGAAGGATTTCCTGGTGGACAGAGGCTCCCAGCTGAGTTTTGTCAAGCCTTCCTACGCGGACCTGCTGGCGCCTTCCAGTGGACCCCTGGTGCTAGCGGCAAATGGCTCGACGATCAAAACCTATGGGGAGAAGACGCTCCTCCTATCCTTCCACGGTCGCACCTTCGAGTGGACTTTCATCGTAGCTGAAGTTAGCAACAACATGCTAGGTGCTGATTTTTTGTGCTCAAACAGTTTATTAGTTGATCTTACTAATAGACGTATGGTAAATGCACTGTCTTTCCACTCTATCTCCTGTACAGCTCGGGTGGCCCTGCCTTCTGCACATCCCAATGTCACAGCTGCGGGTGGTAAGTTTCATGCACTACTCAATCAGTTCCTAGCACTCACGGTCCCAACATTTTCAGCGTCAGTAGCCAAACACGGGGTCGAGCACTTCATAACTACCTCTGGCCCCCCTGTTTTTGCAAAAGCTCAGCGCTTGGACCCAGCTAAACTGGCCATCGCGCGCGAGGAATTCGCCAACTTGGAAAAACTGGGCATTGTTAGACGCTCTAACAGCCCTTGGTCATCACCCCTGCATATGGCTCCCAAGGCTGACGGCTCGTGGCGGCCTTGCGGTGATTTCCGCAGGTTAAATAATGCTTCAGCACACGACCGCTACCCGATCCCGCACATCCAGGATTTTTCGGCACATTTGGCGGAGGCGCACATCTTTTCCAAAATAGATTTGGTGCGCGGTTATCACCAAGTCCCAATCCGCGCTCAAGACATACCCAAAACGGCAGTAATAACCCCCTTTGGGCTTTCCGAGTTTTTGCACATGCCTTTCGGCCTCAGGGGCGCCGCACAGACGTTCCAACGCATGATGGATGCGGTGTTGCGCGGCCTCCCTTTCGTGTTCGTCTACTTGGATGATATTTTAGTAGCCAGTACATCCGAGGACGAACACGAACGCCACCTCACAGCAGTTTTTCAGAGGCTGACAGAGCATGGGTTAATAATTAACCCAGTGAAATGCCAGTTCGGGGTAGCGCAAATCGATTTTTTGGGGCACCACGTTTCTCCAGAAGGAGCGGTCCCGCTGCCCGATAAAGTACGCGTGATAACGGAGTTTCCCCAACCGCAGACAGTTAAAGCACTGCAAGAATTTTTGGGGATGGTCAATTTTTATAACCGCTTCCTCCCCAGCATGGCACAGCTCATGCACCCACTGTATGCGGCACTAAAGAAACAAAAACCTGCAAATAAGGTCGAGTGGTCCCCGGAAAGAGAGCGCGCTTTCTCCCAGGTCAAGTCGGCCCTGGCGAACGCTGCGTTATTTGCACACCCAGTGCCAGCAGCTCGCATGGCACTAACCACGGACGCTTCCGACGTAGCAGTTGGGGCGGCTGTCGAGCAACTGGTAGCAGGGAGCTGGCAACCGCTTGTGTTTTTCAGCAAAACATTGTGCGATAACGAGCGGAAATACAGCGCGTTCGATAGGGAACTTTTAGCCCTGCATTTGGCCATCCGCCACTTCCAGTTCTGGCTGGAAGGGCGCCGTTTCACTGCGTTTGTAGACCACAAACCATTAACATTTGCAATGGCCAAGATTTCAGAGCCTTGGTCGGGCCGACAGCAGAGACAGCTGGCCGCGATTTTGGAGTTCACCACTGACATTCAACACGTGGCGGGCAAACACAATGTAGTGGCAGATTGTCTCTCGCGCGCAGTTGCAACGCCAGGCCCCCAGGGGGCGGACACGGTGGCCGTGGACGCGGGCCAGGTTTGCAGCGCGGAAGCGCTCGCAGCCCCGGTCTGCGTGGGCTTAGATTATGCAGCCATGGCCGCCGAGCAGGTTAGCGATGCGGATGTGCGCGCGCTCCAGTCTGGGCCAACAGGGCAAAGGCTGGAGCACAGGGTGCAACAGATAGGTGTGCCTCCTCTAATCTGCGATGTCTCCATGGGGCGGGGGCGCCCAGTGGTCCCAGCTGCGTGGCGCCACCGCGTTTTTGATTTAATCCATTCGCTGGCACATCCGGGGGTTTGCGCATTGATCAAAATGGTGGGAGAAAAATTCGTTTGGCCGGGGCTGCGTAAACAGGTCAAAGAGTGGGCCGCAGCCTGCGCAGCGTGTCAAAGAGCAAAGATACACAAGTACATGCGGGCCCCCTTAGAACCTTTTCACATCCCGGCCAAACGCTTCGACCACGTGCATATCGACTTGGTGGGACCCCTCCCGCTGTTGCAGGGGTTCACACACCTTCTAACCATGGTGGACTGCACCACCCGCTGGCCAGAAGCGGTCCCCCTGGCGTCAACTACAGCAGCAGACGTTGCGCGCGCGTTTTTAACGGTTTGGGTCGCGCGTTTTCCCCAATTCGTTTCCGAGCTCTGGTCTTCCATGGCACTCAGTCTGGGGGTGAAAATTCACCGCACTACCGCTTATAATCCCCAAGCCAACGGTTTGTGCGAACGCTTTCACCGGTCATTGAAAGCAGCCCTCAGAGCGGCTCTCACGGACACAAATTGGGTTGATAAACTTCCATGGGTTTTATTAGGGTTGCGTTCAGCACCTAAGGAAGATTTGCAAGCCTCTCCGGCTGAGCTAGTTTTTGCCCAACCCCTCCGGTTACCGGGCAAATTCCTTCCAGAGAACCCCGCACCAAACCGCCCACCCGCTCAGCTGCTGCAGAGCGACACAGGATCAAACACCCTCCCCGGCCCAGTTCATCACAGTTTCCCACGCGTTTTTGTGCCTAAGACCATAAAGAACACAGAATTTGTCTTTGTCAGACACGACGCTCAGAGGCCAGGTTTAAGACCGCCTTATGATGGACCGTTCAGAGCGTTGGAAACTGGGGAAAAACATTTTTTGCTCGATTTGGGTGACAGGAGGGAATTAGTCTGCATTAACAGACTCAAACCCGCTTTTGTGTTGGCTGATGAACAAGTGCAGTTAGCCAGGGCCCCCCGTCGCGGCAGGCCACCGGGGAGACACTGTTCTAAGCTTTCACAAGGATGTGCTAACGACTCTAATCCACAGATGCAAGAAACAGCTACAGGCAGATCGAAACCTGCTTACAGCAGATATGGCAGGAGGTTGAAGCCCAAGCAGTTGGGAGTGTGATATGTTGTGCCATTTTGCTGTTCTGTGTGATATGACATGTTTCTATGCATATTGGGGTGTACTTTGTCCTTACTTAGACGTTTGGGGGGGGTTATATGGCGCATATGTAGGGCGCATATATGGTATTCATATTCCCCGCATATACCTAGTAGGCATGACGGTGCATATTCTGGAAGCCTCCCGTCTTAATGGCCAAAGAGGACCTGACCCTGCAGAGACCTACGGGAGGTGTGAAGTTGCTCTTGCAGGAGACGGGAAGTTGGAGAGAATGTCCCAGCAGGAGCCCCGGAGGCTAGAAGGATGAGAGACAATGGAGACGCCAAGGAGCCTCGGGGGCTGTATGTTTACTAAAGGATTGTGGGTTGGGGGGGTGTTATTTGATGTTGGAGGTTTGTGACTTTGGAGAGTATAAGAACTGTGAAGGACGATTGTTCTGTCTCTTTTCTGAGATTCTGTGCTTGTTAGAGGATGTGACCTCTCAATAAACCAACCCTGAGAAATAAACTCAGTCTCATCTGTGAAAGGCATCCTCTACAAGACAATATTAAAAATACATGGACAATAATTAACAGTATTCTTGGAAATAAAAGCAGAAATACAAGCTACCCAACCGATTTTTCAAAAAATAATAAAATGACTCAGACTGTGAATGCAGTTTCACCTGCAGATGAATTTAATAACTTTTTTGTTAACATTGGTCCTAATCTGGCTTGAGAAATACCCATTACAGCGCCTACAGGTGATACAATAAGCAATAACACTGCTATAAAAGACTTCATTTTCATAAAGAACACAGACGAGAGAGAGGTCATTGAAATTGTTAAATCGTTTAAAAGTAAAACATCTACGGATTGTGATGGTATTGACATGCTCTTAGTCAAAACTATTATTGAATGCTTAGTGAAACCACTGACGTATATCTGTAACCTGTCTCTCCAAACAGGTATATTTCCCAATGCAATGAAAATAGCTAAAGTAATTCCGATATACAAGACAGGTGACAGAGGGGAATTCTCAAACTATAGACCAATTTCACTATTGCCGCAATTTTCCAAGATACTTGAAAAAATATTCTATGAGAGAATTGACAACTTCATACTGAAGAATAATTTATTGTGTGAGCAGCAATATGGGTTCAGACACAAGAGGACAACTGCATTTGCTCTAATGGAATTTATAGAAAAAATATCAACTGCCATTGAAAATAAAGAGTATTCAGTTGGGGTATTCCTGGATCTTAAAAAAGCATTTGATACAGTGGATCATAATTTATTATTAAAGAAACTACAAAATTGTGGTATTAGAGGGGTAGCACTATCCTGGTTAAGTAGTTACTTAAAGAATAGATATCAGTATGTATGTGTTGGTAACAAAAACTCACAGTTACTGAAGGTTACTTGTGGAGTCCCACAGGGTTCAGTTTTGGGGCCATTGTTATTCATCCATCCATCCATCCATCCATCTTCTACCGCTTTTCCGGAGGTCCGGGTCGCGGAGGCAGCAGTTCAAGCAGAGAAGCCCAGACTTCCCTCTCCCCAGCCACCTGCTCCAGCTCTTCAGAGGGGATACCAAGGCGTTCCCAGACCAGCTGGGAGACATAGTCTCTCCACCGAGTCCTGGGTCTGCCCCGGGGTCTCCTCCCAGTGGGACGTGCCTGAAACACCTCAAGTGGGAGGCGTCCAGGAGGCATCCTAATCAGATACCCATACCACCACATTGGGCGCATGTGCACGCAGCGACCAGCAGCTTGGTGATATAGTGCGTGTGTGCGTGTGTGTGTTTTTTGTACTTTTTTACGTTTTTAGAAAATCCTCTGTGTCGTTTCTGCTCTGGAGCGTTTGTGGAATATATGGCGAACAGCTCCCTAGTATCTGCAACATGGATTTCCTCTCATATCTCGCACTGCTGCTATCTGTGCTGTGGCTCTTTGTCTCTGAGGTAAACGCGTTCGGCTCCATGACGAGCAGAATAGCGGGCAGAATACAATATTCCAGGGACGTGTTGCTGCGCTTTAACACAGCTGGTGCAGAGTCTCTGATTGCGCCCAAATTTCATCTGCCGGACTTTATTTTGAGAGACGGTCACAGCGGTGAAAAAAGAAGCGGCAGGAGGAAGCGTGGAAGACGTGGAGGTGTGAAATTGCGCCTTAGGAGACGTCAGTTTGGTAACATTCCTCTTCCTTCGATCATTTTTGGGAATGCACAGTCTGTGAGAAACAAGGTGGAGGAAATTCAAGGCAATGTACGTTACCAGAAGGATTTTAAGAACTGCTGCGTCATGGCTTTCACTGAATCTTGGCTTACTGCGCATGATCGAGATGCAGACCTGTGGATTGACGGCTTTGGAGCTCCGCTGCACTCGGATCGACAGGAAGAGGTAACTGGGAAGCGTCAGGGGGGCGGAGTATGTTTATACATTAATAAGCAGTACTGCACATCTGTCACGGTCAGACAGCGCATCTGTACACCCCATGTGGAGCTGCTGTCTGTGTCACTACGCCCCTTTTATTTGCCTCGAGAGTTTCCCCAACTTTTCATCACAGTTGTGTACATTCATCCGAGGGCAGACGCTGACTCTGCCTCCAGCACCATCTCTGATGTGGTGCAGCGGCTGCAGGCAATTTCTCCAGAGGCGCCAAACTTCATTCTTGGGGATTTTAACCATGTTTCTTTAAAGAAGACACTTAAAAACTTTCATCAGTATGTCTCCTGCCCAACCAGGCGAAAAAAGACATTGGACCTGTGCTATGGATCCATAGAGAGGGCCTATAAATCACTCCCCCTTCCTCCTTTAGGATCATCAGATCACAACTGTGTTCATTTGCTGCCCACATATAAAACTGCTCTCAGAAGAGGCAAGGTGGAGACGAGAGACATTGATGTGTGGACAGAGGATTCAGAGCACAGCCTCCAGGAATGCTTTGACTGTACAGACTGGAAGATGTTCATAATGGCCTGCGGGGATGATTTGGACTCTCTGGCTGAGCTCACATGCTCATACATGGCTCACTGTCAAAATAAGTTTGTTCCACGTAAACGTGTCAAAATATATCCCAACAACAAACCATGGGTTACTAAATCAGTTAAATCCTGCTTACAGAGGAAAGCTCTTGCCTTTAAACAAGGGTCTGTTTCTGCGCTACAGGTTGCCACCAAGGAGCTGAAGGCCGAAATTTTAAGAGCAAAACAAAATTATAAATCAGAGTTGGAAAGCAAGATGGCAGCAAATAAACTTGGTTCGGCCTGGGCCAGTATGAAAACTATTGCAGGCCTTCAGAGCACAGAGCGCAGTAATCGTGTGTTTTTAGATGGTTTTAGTTCAGACACAGAGCTGGCTAATGCTCTTAATTGTTTTTATGGTCGTTTTGACTCCTTTGATTTTAGCACAGAAATCCAAGATTTGAAACAGAAACTCAAAGACAATCAGCACTTTAATATTGAGATGCAGGATGTTAAAAGGGAGTTCCGCGCTGTAAAAGTGAACAAAAGTCAGGGCCCTGATAATATATGTGGACGCCTGGTAAAGTCCTGTGCACATGAACTGAGTACTATATTTCATTATATTTTCAATAAGTCCTTACAGACACAACATGTGCCTAAGATCTGGAAAGATGCCGTGGTTGTTCCCGTTCCAAAATCCAGCTGTCCTAAAACGGTAAACGACTTTAGACCAGTTGCTTTGACTTCAATTTTAATGAAAATTTTTGAAAAACTGGTCAGATGTGAGGTCCTAAGGCAGACTGAACATGCATTGGATCCTCTGCAGTTTGCCTATAGGCCTCACAGAGGAGTGGAGGATGCCACTGTCACTCTGTTTGACATGCTTTTTAAACATCTGGATTTTAATGGGACACACGCCAGGCTTTTATTTGTGGACTTTTCTTCTGCCTTTAATACAATCCAACCTCATATTTTAGTTGAAAGGCTCCTGCAACAATTTGATTTGAGCAATAATCTGGTGGGTTGGATTCTGGATTTCTTAACCAACAGGACGCAGAGAGTAAGGGTCAATGGCACATTGTCTGACCTAAAGTGCTCTTCTACTGGCTCTCCTCAGGGGTGTGTGTTGTCACCACTACTCTTCATCCTGTACACAAACATGTGTCGGAGCAGACATGACAACAGACACATTATAAAGTATGCTGATGACTCAGTCATTGTCAGTCTCCTCCAGGATGGTGAGAGTGGCCACGGCCCAGTAGTTGATGACTTTGTTCACTGGTGTGAGGATTCCTACCTGCAGCTGAATACAACAAAAACGAAAGATATGATTATTGACTTTAGGAGGAAAACTCCCAGGCACAAAGTCACCATACTAAAAGGCCAGACCACCGAATGTGTACAATCGTACAAATATCTTGGGACAATTATTGATAGTGGATTGAACTTTGAGGTGAACTGTGAAAGGGTGTGCAAAAAGGGTCAGCAAAATTTGCATTGTTTGAGGAAACTTGCATGCTTCCAAATTGACCGAACCATAATGACTATGTTCTATCGGGCTTTTATTGAATCTGTTTTATCCTTTTCTTTAATGTCATGGTTTGGTCAGATAAAACTGAAACAGAGGAAATCCTTGGATCAGGTAGTCAGACGGTCCAGTCGTTTGCTTGGTGAGTCACAGCTGAGCCTGACATCCCTGTACACCAGACAAGTACAGAGGATGGCCGACTCGATTTTAAATGATGACTCCCACCCTTTGCACTGCAACTTTCAGCTTCTTCCCTCCAGACGGAGGTTTGCTGTCCCAAAAAGTAGAACCCAGCGCTACAAAAACAGCTTTGTCCCTGCTGCTGTCAAAGAGTTGAACAAGCTATAAAAATTATATTGTACATATTTTATATTTACCTATTTTGTAAGATGTGTGCCTGTGTTTGTGTCTATGTTGAATGTAATTAGTGGCTTGTAAATATGGATGTCACCAACTGCAAAACAAATCTACCTACGGGTACAAATAAAGTAACCTGAACCTGAACCTGAACCTCAACTGACTCCTTTCAATGTGGAGGAACAGTGGTTCTACTCTGAGCCTCTCCCGGATGACTGAGCTCCTCACCACATCTCTGAGGGTGAGTCCAGCAATCCTACGGAGAAAGCTCATTTCAGCCGCTTGTATCCGCGATCTCGTTCTTTCAGTCATTACCCAAAGCTCGTGACCATAGGTGAGAGTAGGAACGTAGATTGACTGGTAAATCGACAGCTTTGCCTTAGAACTCAGCTTCCTCTTCACCACAACAGACCGGTACAACGTCCGCATCACTGCAGATGCTGCTCCAATCCGTCTGTCGATCTCTCGCTCCATTTTCCCCTCACTCGTGAACAAGACCCCAAGATACTTAAACTCCTCCACTTGGGGCAGGAGCCTGTCCCCAACCCGGAGAGGACAATCCACCTTTTTCCGGCTGAGGACCATGGACTCGGACTTGGAGGTGCTGATTCTCATCCCAGCCGCTTCACACTCAGCGGCAAACCGTCCCAGCAAGACGGAGCTTGGCCATTGTTATTCAATATGTATATAAATGATATATGTAAAGTTTCAGAAAAAATGGACTTAATATTGTTTGCCGATGACACTAATCTATTATGCAGTGGAAGCAATTTGGAACAACTTCTGGATACACTCGGAAAGGAATTAGGAAAGCTTAAACTGTGGTTTGATTCAAACAAATTAACGCTCAATTTAAGTAAGACAAAATTTATAGTCTTTAACAACCATCACAACAACTCAGTGTCTAAACTCAGTGTAAATGGTGTAGAGATTGAAAGGGTATCTGAAACTAAATTTCTTGGAGTAATAATTGATAATAAACTGTGTTGGAAGTCACATATTAATTATATTAAAGGTAAAATATCCAAATCAATTGCAATTCTACACAGAGTGAAATATTTGCTGAATCAACTCACACTATATACCTTGTATCATTCATTAATACTCCCATACATGACATATTGTACTGAAGTATGGGGAAATACATATAAAACAAACATATATCCAGTCTTTATGCTTCAGAAGAGAGCTATTAGAATAATAAACAAAGCAGCTTACAGGGAACCAACAAACCCACTTTTTCTTAAATTAAAAGCTCTCAAGTTGAAAGATCTGGTTGACTTTAAAACTGCAATAATAATGTTTAAAGTGAAGAATCTATCACTGCCCGCAAATATCCAAAAGTTGTTCCAAATAAGGGAGAAACAATATCATTTCAGAGGAACATGTATATTTCATAAACCTTCAGTGAGAACTACCACCAAGCAACACTGTGTTTCAGTGCAAGAAGTCAGATTATGGAACGATTTTAGACCTGAATTAAAATCATGTACAACGCTTGGACAATTTAAACAAAAACAAAAATTTAAACAAAAACTAAAGGAAGAAATACTCCAAACATATATACAAGATGACATGTAAAATCACATAAGGATTGTCATATCCAGCCTGCGTTGTGTTGTAGCTTAGTTTTTTGTCACATTTTGTCTTAGCTTCGTTCTGAATTGCTCTTGTTTTGTTTTGTTTTTTTCTTTTGAATTCTTGGATGGAACATGGGTGGGCAATATAAGCTGCGGCTTCAGCCATCACCCATTTCGGATAACTTATGAAGAACTGTATAATCAGAGGAGTTATTGTCTAATTTGACCTTGTTGGATTTTCTTTCCCCCTGTGTTATATTATTCAGTTTCTTTTGACCTGTACTTTTAATCTATCCGAAATAAAGATTCATTCATTCATTCATTCAATTTCTGGCCTTGACCCAGAAATTGGGTCATAACAATTACGAATTTGCTATATGCACACACTTTTCCTTGTTCCAGTTCTGCCAGGTCAATGGCTTCCGGTTCTGCTCTGTGCCAGTGGATGGTGATGGCGTTTTTCACTCGGTCACTGCAGGACTTACCCAAACTCACAGTAAACGATGTCAGACATCGGTGACAAAAAAAGAGAAAGGCTTCAGATTTTATGTTTCAAGCTGCATCCACAATGACGAAGGTAAGCATTTTACGTAAAGTGTTAGCCATTAGCATGTTAGCTACTGCAATGATACTGCTGTAGTACTATCTGTTTACGGCCGTCTCAATTGCTTTAACACCATTGTCAATTTCAGTTTCAAACAAGGATTTGACAACAGGGACGATAACTGTTAGGGCTGAGTGCTACAGATTGATGAAGAAAAGCCAACAGTTTCACAGTTTGAGTGTCAGGGAAAGTTATCCTGCAGGTTCAGTGCAGGCTTGTTCATGCAAGGTTGCTGTTCATCAGTTTACATTTCTGTGAATCATAGTGATAAAATTAATTGCATACAGCTGAGGGTCTTTATTGTTGATTGTTCATATAATACTCTGTAGCGATGTGTAACACCTTGGGAGAGCCAGATTGTCTAGCATCTCAGACAGGAGACAGTGGATAAGCTTGGGAGAACAAAGAGCAGGGGACTCCTGGTGAGATAGCAGGAAGGAGTCAAGGATGTGCAGTGTGATGCAGATGTCATGTTGTGTGTGATGTAAATGCCATGAAACTTAAGAGAGGAGTTTCTGCTGAAGTGTTCAGTCTGTTCTGTGCTTGACAAGTGTGAGTGTGTAATAAATCGCCTGAAATAAATCTGCCTCTTCATTTACACACTCCACACTGGTGACCCAAGACATATTATGGAACACGAGGCAAGATCCCTGGAGCCGGCCCGGTCAGGAAGCTACAGCGAGGCGGCAGCCATCCCACAGACAGCCCGGACTGGAAACCCCAGCCACGCATGTGCGGTTTCAATCAAGCTACCGGATTTCTGGCAGCACAACCCGCGCTCTTGGTTCCACCTCACCGAGGCTCAGTTCGCCCTCCGGGGAGTAACGGCAGATGACACCAAATTCTACCATGTGGTCGCAGCGCTCGACGCCCGCACAGCTCAACAGGTAGCGAGCCTGCTCGATCAGCCACCAGCCGGCAACAGATACGAGGCGCTCAAGGCTGCGCTCATCCAGCACTACATGCTCTCGGACTGTGAGAGAGCAGAGAGGCTCCTGACGCGGACCGAGTTAGGAGATGGTTTGGCCGTAGACCTGATGGAGAAGATGCTGGCGTTAATGGGCACGGACGACGGGCACTTTCTGTTTGCCCACCTCTTCCTCTGGAACCTTCCGGCAGCGGCGAGAGCGGTTCTGGCCAATTCGCCGTTGCTGGCCGCGTGGGACTACCGTGCACTAGCCCAGGAGGCAGACCAGATCATCATCACCACCAGGGCGATCACAGTCAACGCGGCAGCAGTGGAGCCCAGCGAGACGACCAGAGGAGGCAAGGAGCCACCGACGCTAGCAGCAGAGGGGGCCAAAGAGCGCGACAGAGACACGCTCTGTTTCTACCATCGCTGCTTCGGAGAGAAGGCACGCAGATGTGCGCCCCCGTGCCAATTCAAGCGCTCGGGAAACGCCAAGGTGGGGGGTCAGTAGCAGCTGCGACCCTCGGGGAAGAGAACAAGCTGCTCTACTTGACGGACGCACGCTCGGGGAGGCGTTTCCTCGCGGACACTGGAGCCCAGAAGAGCTTCATCCGGCCGACCTACGCTGACCGGCTGGCAGGACCTAGCGGCCCCGAGATGTTGGCAGCTAAGGGCTCGGATATTAAGACCTTTGGTGAGAGGACTCTGCTCTTATCTCTACACGGCCGTACATATGAGTGGACTTTGGTCGTAGCAGCACTGAATTACCATATCCTGGGGGCTGATTTTCTGTGTGCACATGGTTTACTGGTTGATGTTGCTAGTGTGTGTTCCACACACTGCTCACTCAGTTCCCAGCACTCACGGTCCCGACGTTTTCGGCGGCCATCGCTAAACACGGGGTGGAGCACTTTATCACCACCACCGGGCTGCCCGTCTTTGCAAGTCCTCGGCGCTTGGACGCAGCTAAACTGGCCATAGCGCGCAAGGAGTTCGCCAACCTGGAAAGGTTGGGCATCATCAGGCGCTCGAACAGCCCATGGGCTTCCCTGCTACACATGGTCCCTAAGGCTGAGGGTTCGTGGCGACCGTGCGGGGATTTCCGCAGGTTGAACAATGCCACAGCGCGCGACCGCTACCCAATTCCCCACATACAGGATTTTTCCGTTCACCTTGCTGGAGCGCACATTTTTTCCAAAATAGACCTGGTCCGCGGTTACCACCAAGTCCCAGTGCGCGCTGAGGACATACCCAAAACAGTGGTAATAACTCCGTTTGGTCTATTCGAGTTCCTGCGCATGCCATTCGGGTTAAAAGGAGAGGCACAGACGTTCCAGCGCATGATGGACGCAGTGCTGCGCGATCTCCCGTTTGTGTTCGTCTACCTGGACGATATCCTGGTAGCCAGTGCGTCCGAAGACGAAAACAAAACCCACCTCATGACGGTTTTCCGGAGGTTGGAGGAGCACAGGTTAATAATCAACCAGGCGAAATGCCAGTTCGGTGTGACGGAGATTGATTTTTTGGGGCACCGTGTCTCTCCGGAAGGAGCGATCCCGCTGCCCGACAAAGTGCGCGCCGTGGTGGATTTTCCCCGGCCGCAGACGGTCAGGGCGCTGCAGGAATTTTTGGGAATGGTGAACTTTTATAACCGTTTCCTTCCCCACGCGGCGCAGCTCATGCAACCATTGTATGCCGCGCTCAAGAAACAGAAACCCGCGGATAGGGTCGAATGGACCCTGGAGCGAGAGCGGGCATTCTCGGAAGTTAAAGCAGCCCTGGCTAACGCCGCACTGCTGGCGCATCCAGACCCGACGGCCCGCATAGCACTCACCACCGACGCTTCAGACATGGCCATAGGGGCTGTCGTGGAGCAGCGCGTTGCCGGGGCTTGGCAGCCGCTCGCTTTTTTCAGCAGAACTTTGCGCGACAGTGAACGTAAATACAGCGTGTTCGACAGAGAGTTACTGGCCCTTCACCTGGCCATACGCCACTTCCAGTTCTGGCTGGAAGGGCGCAGCTTCACCGCGTTCGTGGACCACAAGCTGCTAACATTCGCGATGGCCAAGGTTTCACAACTGTGGTCGGGCCGGCAGCAGAGACAGCTGGCCGCGATCTCAGAGTTTACTACCGATATTCAACATGTGTCTGGTAAACTGAATGTGGTGGTGGACTGCCTCTCGCGTGCCGTAGTGGCTCCGGTCTGCGTGGGGATAGATTATGCAACCATGGCCGCGGAGCAGATTAGCGATGCAGACGTGCGCGTGCTCCAGTCTGGACCAACAGGGTTAAGGCTGGAGAGCAGGGTGCTGCAAGATGGCGCCCCCCCCCCCCAATCTGCGATGTTTCCACGGGTCGCCCACGTCCGGTGGTCCCTGTCGCGTGGTGCCGCCGCGTGTTTGAGTCGGTTCACACTCTGGCGCACCCAGGAGTGCGCGCGTCGATCAAAATGGTGGGAGAGAAGTTTGTGTGGCCGAACCTACGCAAACAAGTGAAAGAGTGGGCTGCAGCCTGCGTGGCGTGCCAACGAGCCAAGGTACACAGACACACGAAGGCTCCCTTGGAGCCGTTTCGTATTCTGGCTAAGAGGTTCGACCATGTTCACGTGGACCTCGTGGGCCCCCTCCCGCCATCACAGGGGTGCACGCACCTTCTGACAATGGTGGACCGCACCACGCGCTGGCCAGAAGCTGTCCCGCTGGCGGCAACCACGTCCGCGGAGGTAGCGCGCGCTTTTTTAACAGCATGTGTGGCGCGTTTTGGAGTCCTGTCGGACGTAATGTCCGACAGGGGCCTGCAATTTGTTTCCGAACTCTGTTCCGCGATGGCCCGCAGCCTGGGTGTTACAATTCACCGCACAACCGCGTACAACCCACAGGCCAATGGGTTATGTGAGCATTTTCATAGATCACTGAAAGTGGCACTCAGGGCTTCATTGAGGGATGCAAATTGGGTAGACAGGCTGCCATGGGTTTTATTGGGGTTGCGCTCCGTGCCGAAAGAGGATCTGGAAGCTTCCCCGGCAGAGCTCGTTTTTGCGCAGCCACTACGGCTGCCCGGGGAATTTCTACCAGATAATCCCACGCCGGGCAGCTCCCCATCTCAGCTTTTGCAGTGTAGCGCAAACACAGGCACGCTGCCGGGCCCTGCCCACCACAGTTTTCCGCGTGTTTTCGTGCCTAAAACTTTGAAGAGCACGGAGTTCGTGTTTGTCAGACACTTCGCCCACAGCCCTCCATTGCGCCCACCCTATGATGGACCGTTCAGAGTGTTGGAAACAGGGGATAAGCATTTTTTGCTAGACTTTGGGGGTAGGAGGGAAAAAATTGGCATAGACAGACTCAAACCCGCTTTCGTTGTGGCGGACGAGCAAGTGCTGTTGGCTAAGGCCCCTCGGCATGGAAGACCCCCACGGAGAGCTCCCCAGGGAAACGATTCACCAGAGCAGCCACATGGACAGACCGAAGTGCCCCCCCCCCAAGTCACAGCCCACCCGCAGTCAGACACACTTCCAGCAGCCCCCACCGGCACAGCAGCGCCACAGAGGCGGTAAACCCCAGTTACAGCAGATACGGGAGGAGACGGAAGCCCAAGCAGCATGTGGACTGTTATTCTATTGTTCTATCACAGCATGTGGACTGTTATTCTATTGTTCTATCTAAGATGCTGGGGGGGGGGAGTGTAGCACCTTGGGGGAGCCAGATTATTTAGCATCTCAGACAAGAGACAGTGGATAAACATGGGAGAACAATACTCAGGAGGTTCCTGGCGAGATAGCAGGAAGGAGTCAAGGTCGAAGGGGGTTGAATGCAGTGTGATGCAAATGTCATGTTGTGTGTGGAGAAATGCCATGAAACTTAAGAGGAGAGTGCCTGCTGAACTGTTCAGTCTGTTCTTTGCTTGTGAGATGTGAGAGTGTAATAAATCGTCTGAAATGAATCTGCCTCTTCATTTACACACTCCATATCCCGACTGACACACTAAAACAAAACAATTACAGAAACAAATAAACTACCTATCCATGCACACAACTAGGCTGGGGGCCAGGTAGACTACCAGCACCCTCACACGGCTGGGCGGATTATTGTGCTGCCAAATACACAAAACAAAGCCATGTAACTAAAATATTCCCTGAACAGCTCTTTATAAAAGACATAAACTACAAAATACATAATGACTACTGCCCCCCCCCCAACACTCACCCCCACAGTGGGTACATCACAATACTTTAAATGTTGGGAATGTAAATTTGCATGAACAAACATTCCAAACGGGTAGACACACCCCACCACCCCAAACTCGGGCATAAAATCAGCACATAAAATTCAAATCCAACAAATCCATCAAATTACCGTCTTTGAGCCAATAAAAATCCCACATTTATAATTCAGGCCCCCTTAAACTAAAATTTAAATCCCATATGCCACACAACACCCTACTTCTCATTTTACTCTTTCTTTTTTTAAATCGGGGTACCAAACCAGCAGTAAAACAAATATATCAGGACTGGAGCAAAACACACAAACAAAAAATAAAGACGTTACATCACTCTGTCCTTAGACGGGTCCTTCTCCAGTCGCCTCCGTCTTTTGACCTCAGGGCTCCCACTGCGCCGCTTCTTTTCCTCCACTCAGTGCAACTCGTTCGGATGCCTCCATGTCTGGTCAGACAAGTGCAGATACCAGTCACTCCAAGCAGCCTCCACCCAGAACGTCCCTCTCATCACGCTGCTTGCGTGAACCACAATCACCTCTCATCCGGGCCTCAACCCAGGGCTGCACCTTGTCGCTGACCCGTAGGGAAGCCCGTGTCCTCTTTTCCTGGTGATTTTGGGTCTGACTGGTCTCCACCAACGATCCGGCCGACTCATAGACCCAGTCCGTGTTATGCATGGCAGACAGTCTCTGGTCGTCCCGCTGCTCGCGTAGACTGTGATCCCATCGTACTCGAGCATCAACCTTGGTCTTCGAGGAGCCCTCTTCCTTTTACCCAGATCACCAACCCTGCAACAGGCCTCCATCACCGATTGGTCCAGCTCGCGGGCTTGTTTCGGTCTCCTCCCGGCAGGCCGTCACTGGGAGCGCTTTATGATCACCACGCTCTGTGGTCTAGCCCCTTTTTCTTGCGGCGTTGGCGCCTTGTCCTTACAAGCCTCATCGGGGATCCCGTCGTGTCGTCCAGCACCTTCGTTCAGGGCAGCCTGCGTGACGGCATCGGGTCAGGCCCAAGACGGCTCCACGTGGCGCAGCGTGTGCTCTCCCTCTGTCACTGTGTCAAACCAGTCTGAACCCCACACCTCAGCACCCTCCATGACTGGAACAGGCCGGCTCCACAGTCCACATCCAGACCATTCTTCACCCGACACGTTAGCAACGGAGAACCCAAGACTGTAAAACAGGTTACACCCCATAACATTAACCCCGGATGCTGAAACATCGATATGAACACTGGGTGCCACACTGTCTTTATACCGGGTCTCATTTCCACATAGCCCAAATTAGCCAACCTGTTCTGTCCATAACCATAATACTCTTCATATTGCCTCCTAATCTGTCGGTGGGGAAACAGTCTCTCCATGGTCGTCAGGTTCAGGACGGAAATAGCCGCTCCAGTATCCACCAAAAGTGGAACCTCGACACCATCTAGCGTGACGGTGCAGCCAATCCTCCTTGTCGTCTTCGGGGAGACCGCATGCATCACTGTCAGAGTCTTTTGAACAGCACCTGGTTCATCCCAACGGCTCCTGCGTACGAAGTTGTCGCACACCCTGGCAAAAGGTTCAAGACACTGCACTTGCCACAACGCTCTCCTTTCACCGGGCATACCCTGGACTTATAGCAGCGAACAGTGGACCCACATCAATAACACTTTGGCATAACTGGAGCAGACCTTATCCCAACCACGGAGGCAAAATCTTCCAACGATGCGAAGCAATGGGGTTTTCTCAGAAAGTAGAAAATTCTATCCATTATCTCCACCACACATTACCCTTGTTCTGACTTATGGTATAGAAATAGAAAATCTGGTAGTGTCTCCTCATAATCCTGTACTGTCAGACCATTGCCTGTTAACCTTTGATTTCACCATTTCTGATTATTTGACTCCTAAAGAAAAATATTACTACAGCAGATGTCTTTCAGATGACGTTACCAAATTTTTGCAGATTGTCTCCTCTACACCATGGGTCAAGTGCTTTGAGTGGTCTTTGTGACTAGAAAAGCGCTATATAAGTGCAGGTTAGTTAGTTAGTTAGTCAACACAACGGAAATAAAAAATGGAGAGCCTGCTCCTTCCGTAACTGATAGCATGGTAGATAGTGTTACAGCCTCTCTGCATCACTCTAGATTCTGTGGCCCCTTTAAAAGAGAAAAAGTCTAACCAGAGATTTCTAACCCCTTGGTTTAACACAGAAACTCGTAGCTTAAAACAGAAGACTCGTCAATTAGAAAGAAAATGGTGATTTACTAATTTAGATGAATTCTATTTAGCATGGAGAAATCATCTCTTAATTTATAAAAAAATCTCTTAGAAAAGCTAGAACAAGTTACTACTCTGTATTAATAGAAGAGAATAAGAATAACCCCAGGTTTCTTTTCAACACTATAGCCAGTGTAGCATCATCTCACTTTGGCTCATCAATAAAAATTATTCTTCAGTTTAAAGACATTGTTTCGCTCAGGAAAAGTACAGCCAGGAACTGCTCTTTCACCCCAGGACCACAGCTGAACTCACATTCCCTTGTTAAACCAATCTCAGGAATTCCTCCTGAACATTTTATTGGCCCATAAAACTTTGAGACAAAGAACAGACTCTTGTGGAATGCCATATGGCCTACAAAATATCCACAGCTCAACATTGCCCTCTACTGGCCACTCTGGGACACCCTGATTTAACCAGTGAACCTTTAATCACATCTTTAAGACTCACTTCTCAACATCTTCCTCTTTTTCAGGACACCACGGAAAGCAGGTGGACTCTGATGTTTTGATGTGGACAATCCATAATGGGTTTGAAATATATTAATCCTTGATTTTAAATATGTGTATGCTAAAATGTTTAAATGAATGTTTATTCTTGCATGTTAATTTAAAAGCACTAGTTATGAAGTTGCATGAATCACTAAGGCTAGCTTAGACTTTATACATAAGTAGGTTAAGGAATCCCCAGTGTATTAAAATTGTGTGCGTTTCCATGGGGATTTGTATCAACTATCACCCAGCATTTACTGGGCTCTAGCTCCTCCATTCCATTGGTTCCTCGCAGACAAAAGCCTGTCACTGGACTAAAGTTCATAAAACCCGCTCACGAAGGAAGTCTATTGGCTCGGGGTTGCTGTCAATCATGGAGGCCTGCGAAAGTTTCCCCAGATAAAAAGGGAACAATGCCCTCTTTCACCAGTTTCACTTTTGCCTCTTCTTCTTCTTCGACTTCACAGCAGAGCATTCTCGGGAGAACAAAGACCTGTGGTCTCTTCACCACTGGAGAACAAAAGACAGTTCTCCCACGTGTTTTTCATGTCTTTCTTTAACCTCTTGCGCTCTGTTGTACCGCGGGCGGGCATGGTCCTGATGGTGGTGATGTAGGTGGTGTATGGCCTCCAAGCGCGCACTGAAAATAAAAGCTGCAGACACAGCCGCGAACAGATTAGTTCATCTGATTGACCTCTCATTTGACTAATAAGAGCCTTGAATTGGGTTTCTGAAACCTTGAAGAACCAATGAATGAAAACCTAGGAAGGAGGACCCGCCTACTGTGAATGCAGGAGCCAATTGAAGCACAGAAGTTCGGGCTGGGTGAAGAGAGATTTACTGTTGCAACAGATGAAAAAAAGGACGCTGGAAGAACCTGCTACAGATCCAGCAGCATGGAGAACACCCACAAGTGCGCCCTGCACTCATTCCAGCAGAATAGACGTTTAGGATTCTCTTCCGTCATCATAGACCGATGGAGGCCGACGACAAAGGTCGTAAATCATTCGCCAAAGCCGCAATAATGGAATTATGTTTTGACCAGGATCCACGAGCGGACCAGCGTCGCGTTCGTCTGACAATGAGGAAGAGAAGTTCGCCAGGACAATGTGGCTGTGAAGAGGTAAGGTGTTATAAGCTAAGTTATTATTTATCCCTGAAAATTGTAATCCAAAAATGACTTTTGACTGATCGGTAAATTACAACTGTACGGCGCACGAAGTACAAAATGCGTGCGCCGCGATAAACGGTTCATTTGCCGTGTTCGGACTGTGAACGCCGCGCCCCCCGCTGCAGAAGACGAGCGGGGGGGGGGGGGCGTTCACGGTCCGAACGCCCCCCGGTCCGCGGGAGGAAGCCGCAGTGACTGAGCAGCAGTCGCCACATAGCCATATGAGTCTATTCCGTCATGTAGCGATGGCCGTCCTCTGTAGCGAGGGGGAGGGGGGACAACCCCCCCCACACACACACAGTAGCGGGGGGGGGCGCGGTGATTGCGCTGCTGTCCCACATCACCACATGAGGCTAATCCGTTGTGTAGCGATGGGCAAAGTCCATCCTCTGTAGCGAGCGGGGGGGGGAACAACCCCCCCCACACACACACACAGACACAGCCCTGAGTGTGACCTTTCATTAGAGCCCAAAATGAAGCTTCTACATTGAATCATTCAAAAGTTACAGACGTTTTTCCAAACTGTGCCATTTGGCACAATTTGGCACAGTTCCAAAACGCCTGGGAACAGCCTTAGAACAAAGCTGTGTAATATATTCATTTTTTGTGGTATTGTTACAAAATTTGGACCTCAGCTGGATAACACTTGGTTCTACATTTCTGTTGCATTTTCCAGCCCGGATCTGAAGCTGTGTGTTATTTGCAAGCATTTGTATCCAAAAAAACACCCAGGCCAAATTTATTTTCTTCAAGTTCAGTACGTTTAGATGACTGTAACTCAGTGGCCGGAGCACTTAGAGAGATCATGTTTTTTTTTTGCCAAAAAATTCAAAGTGTTTTCTTTTAAATGAGACCAACCCCATGAAGATGCTGCAAAGGGTTGAATAACAGCTTTCGATTTACTTTGGGCACATTATTTTTTGGCGTTTTTAGGAAAATTGACCGGAGTGCAAAGGGTTAAATGTATAGGAATTAATCCTTTCCTTTCTTGAGCTCAAATTCTAAACTTGGAGTCAAACTCCATTTCTAGACTTTTATAACTTTTTCCTGTTAAACTTTCTTTAAACTCCCCATTTTTAATCTTGACTTTATTTTTAATTTTTTTATTGATTGACCATCTCCACAAAGTCCTAAGATCTGTTAAGATCTGTTAATCAGATTTTTAATTATTCTTGAATTCATAATGGGAAGCCGCAGATCCTCGACGCAGCCCGCCATTACAGCTGCCTGAAGAAATCAAAACGCCACGCTAGACCTCAGCCCTCGTGATCAACACATCAAAAATCTCATCTTGTGACAATAGGCTGGAAAGCCGTTGTACTGTGCAAGAATATTTGCGGGTCAAATATTCCAACTTTTGGTGCCATCTAAGAGCTACAGGACGACGCAGAAGGATCTTCACTAATGCGGAGTCACATGAGTGACATTCTTTATCCATCTGCTGAATGAAACGTCTGAGATTTGAGAGTAATTCAATATCTGATCAGATACAAAATTAAAGAACACTTAACATAGCTCTTTTCCTTAAAATTTCATTTTCATTTTCTTAAGAGTAATCCAGACTTTTCCATATAATTAGTTTACTTTTCCCCCCATAAATTTGCGGTGTTTTCCATAATCTGTTAACTTTAACCCCTTGCACTCCGGTCAATTTTCCTAAAAACGCCAAAAAATAATGTGCCCAAAGTAAATCGAAAGCTGTTATTCAACCCTTTGCAGCATCTTCATGGGGTTGGTCTCATTTAAAAGAAAACACTTTGAATTTTTTGGCAAAACAGTCATAATCTCTCTAAGTGCTCCGGCCACTGAGTAACAGTCATCTAAACATACTGAACTTGAAGAAAATAAATTTGGCCTGGGTGTTTTTTTGGATACAAATGCTTGCTAATAACACACAGCTTCAGATCCGGGCTGGAAAATGCAACAGAAATGTAGAACCAAGTGTTATCCAGCTGAGGTCCAAATTTTGTAACAATACCACAAAAAATGAATATATTACACAGCTTTGTTCTAAGGCTGTTCCCAGGCGTTTTGGAACTGTGCCAAATGGCACAGTTTGGAAAAACGTCTGTAACTTTTGAATGATTCAATGTAGAAGCTTCATTTTGGGCTCTAATGAAAGGTCACACTCAGGGCTGTGTCTGTGTGTGTGTGTGGGGGTTGCCCCGACCCCCGCTACAGAGGACGGAGATCGGCAATCGCTACATGACGGATTACACTTGGATGTGGAGGTGTGGCCACAGCAGCGCTGTCACCGCGGCTTCCCCCCCCCTCGCTACTGTGTGTGTGTGGGGGGGGGGGGTTGTCCCCCCCCCTCGCTACAGAGGACAGCCATCGGCCATCGCTACATGACGGAATAGACTCATATGGCTATGTGGCGACCGCTGTGCGGTCACCGCGGCTCCCCTCCCCCCCCCCGCTACAGAAGAGGAGCGGGGGGGGGTGGCGTTCACGGTCCGAACACAGCAAATGAACCGTTTATCGTGGCGCACGCACTTTGTACTTCGTGCGCCGTACAGTTGTAATTTACCGATCGGTCAAAAGTCATTTTTTGATTACAATTTTCAGGGATAAATAATAATTTAGCTTATAACACCTTACCTCTTCACAGCAGCGTCCTGGCAAACTTCTCTTCCCCATTGTCAGACGAACGCAACGCTGGTCCGCTCGTGGATCCCAGTCAAAACATAATTCCATTATTGCGGTTTTGGCGAATGATTTACGACCTTTGTCATCGGCCTCCGTCGGTCTATGATGACGAAAGAGAATCCTAAACGTCTATTCTGCTGGAATGAGTGCAGGCCGCACTTGTGGGTGGTCTCCGTGCTGCTGGGTCTGTAGCAGGTTCTTCCTGTGTCCTTTTTTTCATCTGTTGCAGCAGTAAGTCTCTCTTCACCCAGCCCAAACTTCTGTGCTTCATTTGGCTCCTGCATTCACAGTAGGCAGGTCCTCCTTCCTAGGTTTTCAGTCATTGGTTCTTCAAGGTTTCAGAAACCCAATTCAAGGCTCTTATTAGTCGAATGAGAGGTCAATCATATTCAATCTGTTCGCGGCTGTGTCTGTAGTGTGAGGACTTTTTTTTTTTTTTCAGTGCGCGCTTGGAGGCAGCGCTCTGCATCCTAGAGCGCACGAGAGCGCCCCCGTGCACTCTAGGATGCAGAGACGTGTCCGCCTGCGCTACACGGGAGTGCAAGCGGTTAAACTGATTGAAATTCAGCTTACATTTTAACCCTGGTTCTGCAAATGTTCACATCTTTTATCTATCATTTACAAGTTTAATTTCATGGTTAATGAAATCACTGCAATGTCCTTTAATCATCATTCCCTTTAATAAATACGTGAAAATGAGAGAAGTTCTTGGGAATTTATTTCATTCTGAGTCTGGTTTCAAAGTTCACAGTATCAAATTCACTAAAATTTTGAGACTGATTATTAATTAATTTATTGAGTGATTAAACAGGTATAAAGTGAAATTAAGGATTAAAGTGCTCCTTAAAGAGGAGGACAAAAGAAGAGGAAAACAGCAGCCTTGTGTGTAGCAGAATGGAATGTACGCACTCTGTTGGACAGAACAACATCACAGTGCCCAGAAAGACAGACCGTGCTTGTAGCCCTGGAAATGAACAGGTACAATGTAGACATAACTGCACTTAGTGAAACAAGATTGCCTGGATATGACAGCTTGGAAGACCATGGGTACATCTTCTTTTGGAGTGGGAGATCAACTCGAGAAAGGAGAGAAGCAAGAGTGGGCTTTGCAGTTAGAAAGGAGATAGCGGGAATGCTTGATGAGGAACCGGTGCCAATCAACGACAGGGTAATAACTATGAGACTCCCACTACAGCGGAAGATGTATGCCACACTCATCAGTGTATATGCCCCAACAATGACCAACACAGAGGAGGTGAAGGAAAAGTTCTACAGTGATTTACATGAGACTATCAGGCGTGTACTGACCGATGACAGGCTGATACTCGTTGGAGATTTTAATGCCAGAGTTGGTTCGGACACTGAGAAATGGGAAGGAGTGCTAGGAAGTCATGGAGCAGGCTAGTGCAATGCTAATGGAGAACTTCTACTTGCACTATGTTCAGCGTACAACCTTGTGATAACCAACACTCTATTTAAGCACAAGGACACACACAAGAAGACATGGATGCACCCAAGATCTAAGCACTGGCACTTATTAGACTACATCATAGTCAGGCAGAGAGACATAAGGGATGTATTGGACACCAGAGCAATGAGAGGCGCGGAATGTGGTACTGATCATGTTATGTTGAGATCTAGATTAAGGATTTGCAGATGAAAACAGCACTGCAGGACGGGTGCGAAGCCACCACGGAAGCTAAACACTAGTGCACTGAAATGCCAAAAGAAGCAGGAAGAACTTACACAGGAAATGAATGAAAACTTGAAAGACTGGGACAGCAGCAACTCAGAGAATGACATAGAAGAGAAATGGGCAACACTGAAGGATACGGTGTATCAGACTGTGAGTGATGTATTAGGCTACCCTGAGAGGAAACATCAAGATTGGTTTGATGAGCATGATGAACATCTGAAGAAACTACTAGAAGCGAGGAATACAGCTAGGCAGGAAAACCTACAGTGTAACACAAGGTCGAAGAAGAAGAAATACTCAAAGGCTCAAAGTGAGCTACAGAAGTACACCAGAGAGATGAAGTCCAACTGGTGGGATGAAAAAGCGGAGAAACTTCAAACTGCAGCAGACAGGAAGGACATGAAAACATTCTTCACAGGTTTGAGAGAAATCTACGGCCCTAAACCAAGAGGATTGATCCAACTAAAGGCTATGGATGGTGAAACGGTTTTGCAGGAGAAAGACAAGATCCTGGACAGATTTGCAGACCACTTTGACCAACTACTAAACAACCCTGGAGATCTCACTGAAGAGGCTAAAGAAGCTCTAGTGCAGCGACCAGCTGTATCAAGTCTTGATGAACCACCAAATTTTGATGAACTATTGGCAGCTATCAGGACAACACAGGATGGTAAAGCTCCATGAAAGGATGGATTTCCAGCAGAAGTGTGGAAATTTGGTGGTGTTCAGCTGACCAACTCCCTGCACAAGCTAATCTAAGAGATATGGGATGCCCAGAAAGTACCTCAGGACTGGAAGGATGCAAGAATTGTGCCTTTGTTCAAGAAAGGTGACAGGAAAGATTGTGGAAATTACCGAGGTATATCACTACTAGCCACTGTTGGTAAGATTCTCTCACATGTACTACTTAACAGACTCAGTGAACACATCTCGCAGAATGTACTACCGGAAACCCAGTGCGACTTTAGAAGTGGAAGAAGCACAATGGACATGATTTTTCTGCTTGAAACAGGTTCAAGAAAAGTGTATCGAACAGAACATGCCGCTTTATGTAGTCTTCATAGACTTCAGTAAAGCCTTCGATACTGTTTCACGACAAGGACTTTGGCAGGTACTCAAGAAATATGGTTGTACAGAGAAGTTTGTCAGCCTGATCGAGGCACTCCATACAGGTATGCAAGCAAATGTGGCAATGAGTGCTTCAGTATCTAAAGACTTTTCAGTAAGCAATGGGGTGAAATAAGGGTGTGTGCTGGCACCTACACTCTTCTCGCTATATCTGGCAGCCATGCTTGAGGTGGCCTTCAGAGACACTTCAGAAGGAGTATACATTCAAACAAGGAAAGAAGCAGACTTGTTCAATGTGGCACAGTTTAAAGCCAAGAGTAAGACATCGATAAAGATAGTAAGAGAAATGCTCTTTGCCAATGACAGTGCTCTAATTGCACACAGCATGGAAGATATGCAATCTTTAGTGGAGAAATTTGCAAGAGCAGCTTGCCAATTCAGCCTCCAAATCAACATCAAGAAGACAGAGTGCCTTTATCAACCACCAAAGTTCCAGTTATCAACATCACTACCAGAAGAGATCAGCATTGGTACAGAGTCACTAGTCAAGTGCAAGACTTTCAAGTACCTAGGGAGTACTGTTTCAGAGAATGCTAGGCTGGAGGATGAACTACACTGTATCTCTCAGAATGGGAAGAGCGAGCGCTGTGTTTGGAAATTTGAGGGAGAGACTGTGGAACAATCGACATGTGCCTATCCGTGTGAAATGCAAAGTGTACAGAGCGACAGTACTGGCTACTCTATTATTCGGTGCTGAATCTTGGACTGTCTACAGAGAGCAGGTGAAGAAACTCCACGCGTACATGATGAGACACCTTCGAGCCATAATGAACATCTCATGGAAAGACAAGATAACCAACATAGAAGTGTTGAAACGAGCTGGTCTACCATCAATGGAGGACATGCTAATACAGATGAACCGGAGATGGCTCAGACATGTTGAGAGGATGGACCACCAGTGTCTCCCTCAGCAGTTACTCTCATCACAATTATGCGAGGGCAAATGCAATCAAGGTAGACCAAGGCTCAGATTTAAAGACACTGTAAAAAGAAACTTGAAGAAGTTGGACATAGACAGGAGTTCCTGGCAGCGGAAGGCTAAGGACAGAGCTGTGTGGAGGAATCTGATCAGACCTAAATGAAACAGTCATTGTTGCCCACGACAGACTGCTATGATGATGATGATAAAGAGGAGCTGGTGCCCCTACGAGTGTTTAACTTTTTCTGTGTGTATGGACCTAGAGTTCATCTCAGGTCCCGATATACCTGATGATAATTATTAATCAAATATTCCTTTATATTCCTACACCAGGCTGACAAAGAGTCAGGACTTGGTCAATCCTCATATCCACCTTGAGCTTTCTAGTCAGGACTTTCTGAACTTTTTCAATCATAAAATTTTATCTATTAAAGATAAAATCAGTCAGATTCTTCCCACCGTAAACTTAAGTACATTTACTACTACAACTTCTTCAACTGATATCTGTTTAGATAAGTTTACTCCAATTGATCTTTGAGCATTAGATGAAATAATCTCCTCATCTAAGCCTTCATCTTGTCTTTTAGACCCTATTCCTACCAGGTTATTTAAAATAGTCTTCCCAATTATTGGTAGCCGTATTCTTCATATAATTAATTCTTCTTTAACTCTGGGTTATGTACCGCAGGCTTTTAAAGTTGCTGTAATTAAACCCTTACTCAAAAGGCTAATGCTGGATCCAGGAGTTTTTGGCTACTATCGACCAATTTCTAATCTGCCTTGCATTTAAAAAATCTTAGAGTTGTTGCTGCACAACTGTTTGACCACTTGCAGGGAAATGGTTTATTTGAAGAGTTTCAGCCAGGGTTCAGAATTCATCACAGCACTGAAACAGCCTTAGTGAAGGTCATTAATGACCTCCTTATCGCATCTGATAATGGACTTGTTTCTGTACTTGTCCTTTTAGATCTTAGTGCAGCCTTTGATACTATCAATCAAGACATTCTACTTGATAGATTAGAGCACTATGTTGGACTAAATGGAACTTCGCTGCAGTGGTTTAGATCTTATTTGTCCAATAGACTTAAGTTTGTTCACATCAATGATGAGTTTTCTTCCAACTCTAAGCTCAGACATGGAGTTCCACAGGGATCTGTGTTAGGCCCTACTAGGCCCTACTCTTTATTTTTTTATATGCTTCCGTTAGGCAATGTGGTCTGTGGTCCATCATCATCCACACTTTTATGTTGTTGTGGTGCAGCAACTTCTGTTTTTGATGACATTTTTGTTGGTAGGTTTGCAGAAAAATCTAATGGGCGGTATAGAGTAACAGATGATTAACTGAGCCACAGTAGAACAACAGTGGGCCTCATTCACTAACTTTTAAGGGACTGTTGCAGCATCAACAGGTCCTGCTAATTCGGAGACAAACATTTATTGACTGTGAGAGAAAAAGATGGATGAGACTATTATTGGTTCATATTTTGGTTAGTATTTGGAGAGTTTGTTTTAATAAATGGAAAAGTTGGATTCTTGAAATTTTCTCATGTTTTCATGTGTCAGACTATGAATCCATGGCAGCTGATAGCGTCCACTTGGACAGTTCAGACGGACACTACAACTATCACAGTACTGGGCAGCTCAGTGGCGCAGTGGTCAGCACAGCAAGAAGGTCACGGGATCGATTGCACCCCTTGACCATCGATGACCCTTCTGTGTGGAGTTTACATGTTCTCCCCATGTCTGCATGGTTTTACCCCAGGTACTTCGGTTTCCTCCCACAGTCCAAAAATATCCAAGTTAGGTTAATTGGAGACTCTAAAGTGGCCCTAGGTGTGAATGTGTGTGAATGGTGAAGGGACTGGCACCACACCTTGGCTGCCTCATCCATCCAGGTGGATGCCCTGAATTTCCGTCTGCAATTAACAAAGTATACTAAATTAAAAAAAAAACCCAACCCTTAAATACGCAATGCTATCACCATACTACAATTCCTTCAGGATTGTGATATCAGGATAGATTGAGTATTGCAGTGCCATATATTTTATTTTCTCACCTTATTCAACCTCCTAGTGTTCCCCTCAAGTAAAACTGTTGTTGTGGCAATCCCGAATTTTGGCACTCTGGACTCAATAAACACACCAAACCCACTAGGCTGGCAGTGGCTTAGGAGATAGAGTGAGTTGTTCAATAACCGGAGAGTTGCTGGTTTGAATCCCACTCTCCCCAGCCATCCTGCTGTTGTGTCCCTGGGCAAGACACTTTATCCACCTTGCCTCTAGTGTTCATGACACTTGCAGAGCTTAGTTTTCCAGCACCGTGCTGCTTTTTTTGTTGTTTTTTTTTTTGGCTGTGGGGAAATTTACTTCCCATTTCTATATGTAGAAACACTTTTTGCCCAACCTATCTGCAATGGTGGATGAATAATGCTCAAAATAAACAGTCAGTTCTGCATACTTTGGAGTTTTTTTAAGCTATTTAGCGCCTTGAATATAGTAACTGGGATGGCAGAATGCATTCAGCAGAACGTATTCAGTATTTTTTTTATTTTGTATGCTTTATTGATCCCCAGAGGGGAAATTGAGGGCATCCACTTGGATGGATGAAGCAGCCACGGTACGGCGCTATCCCTTAACCATTCACACACACATTGGGCCTCTTTCCACCAAACCGGTTCCAGTGCTAGTTTGGTTCTGGGGCTGGTGCTAGTGCTTAACCAGTTCTTCTGGAGTGGCTCATAAGAACCAGTTGGTTTTCCACTGATATGGAGCTAGTCGGGAATTATGTCAGGGCTACGTCATCACGTAGTGTGAAGCGCCCAACCCCTGCAGAACACCAGAGAAGACGGAAGGTGGCGGTATGCACCTCTCACTTGTTTGCTATCCGCCAGTAACCGAGAGAAGAAGAAGTAGCAGCGCTAGCTTGTCAACATGTAGGAGCTTGTTGTCTCTTTGGGAGCGCCGTTTTTATTCCAAACCTGTGTTACCATCCCAAATTTTTTTTTTTTTTTTATTATTACCATTTATTCTTAATGACAGAGAACGGTGGCTACGTTTAAGGACACCGGTAATCATCAGTATTTCAGTTATCAGCCATTGTTAAATAGTCTGTAGCGCGAGCATTGACTACACTTTTAAACATAATATTTATGTCATTTCTGTAATAGGTGGTGTTACGGCGCATTACGAGACGGAGATCCCCTGTTATGTCATGCCAAAAAGTGATCAGCTGTCCCAAAAAATGATCGCCAGGGGCCATATTGTTATGGGTTTATATTAGCCGGTAAATATTTCAACAGATAAACAGTACTTAGTTAGGTATAACAAGATATATTTAACACTTATGATGCATTTTGAACCCTAAACAAACTTGATCTGGGATTAAAAGCAATTAAAATAATGCAGTCACAAGGTTACATTATGTGGGAGTGTGTCTTAAATCATGCTGCTTCTATTTATATGGATGCCAAGAGAAATGCAATTTCATCTTGCCTGCACTACAGTTGTATGTACAGCAATATGACACTAAAGTTTGATTTGATTTAATTCAAGTTTTTATTCATGTAGGGGGCACAAGAGACAGACTGTAAAGTGTTCAAAGTTCTTTCCCCAGAAATGAGCTTGTCCAGAGCTGACAGAATGTCATGTGGTAAGTTGTCAAAACAAGATAAACTCATCATTTTTGAAGCTGGCAACTTGGAACATTTCCCACAGAAAAAGTACATAAATTTAAAGTTTGTTGCTGCTTGTCCTTTAAAAAATGTGAAAAAAGTTGTCAAAAATATGAGCAAGTCCACAAATACCTGATATATTGGCCAATACCTGGAAAAATGAACTTAAGTGCAGTAATTCAGTACTTGTACTTTCACTTCCCACCACTACAAGGTTATAGTGATTTGCATTGTCCTAAACAACTTTATATTCAATTCAATTCAACTTTATTTATATAGCGCCATTTCACAACAACAGTCATCTCATAGCACTATCAACTGTAGGGAGGACCCCCACAGTTGCAGAAAGACCCCAGCAATCAGGCGATCCCCTGTGAGCAAGCACTTGGCGACGGTGGAGAGGAAAAACTCCCTTTTAACAGGAAGAAACCTCCAGCAGAACCAGGCTCAGGGAGGGGCAGTCATCTGCTGCGACTGGCTGGGGGGTGAGGGGACAGAGAAGAAGAAAAGAACAGACATGTAGAGAGCAAACAGCACGATGGGGACTCAATCTATGGGAGAGAACAAACAAATGTTAATGACCAGCAAAAAAAAAATATTTCATAGAGAGTGAGGAAAGGAGTGAGGCCCAGTGCATTACTGGAGGTCCCCCGGCTGACTAAACCTATTAGCAGCATAACTAAGGGAGGGTTCAGAAACACATGATCCCTCCCTAATTGTAGGCTATATCAAAAAGGTAGGTTTTAGCCCTATTCTTAAAAACAGAGATCGAGTCTGACTCCCGAATCCAGATTGGCAGCTGATTCCACAGGAGAGGAGCTTGATAACTGAAGGCTCTGCCTCCCATTGTACTTTTGGAGATTCTAGGTATTACAAGTAAACCTGCATTTTGGGAGCGTAGTGCTCTGTTAGGATGATACGGTAGTATCAGATCTTTTAAATAAAAAGGAGCCTGATTGTTTAGAGCTTTGTAAGTAAGAAGAAGGATTTTAAACTTAATTCTAAACTCTATGGGAAGCCAATGAAGGGAGGCCAGAACCGGAGAGATATGATCTCTCTTTCTAGTACCTGTTAAAACTCTTGCTGCAGCATTTTGGATCAGCTGAAGACTTTTTAAAGATGTTTTAGGACAGCCTGATAATAAAGAATTACAATAATCTAATCTCCAGCTAACAAAAGCGTGGATCAGCTTCTCAGCATCACTCTGAGACAAGATGCTCCTAATCTTGGCAATATTACGCAAATGATAGAAGGCAGTCTTAGAAACAAATTTAATATGTGAATTGAAGGACAAATCCTGATCAAAAATAACTCCAAGGTTCCTCACAGAGCTATTAAGAGAAAGAGTAACTGCATCTAAACTGAAAGTTTGATTTGGAAAGGAATTTCTAAGGTTTTTTGGACAACAAGAATGACTTCAGTCTTATCTGAATTTAATAGCAGGAAATTACAAGTCATCCAAACTTTGATTTCCTTAAGACAGGCTTCTAACTTGGCTAATTGATTAGTATCATCTGGCTTCATTGACAGGTATAATTGTGTGTCATCTGCATAACAGTGAAAATGTATACAGTGCTTTCTAATAATGTTACCTAACGGAAGCATATATAAACTAAAAAGAGTAGGGCCAAGCACAGATCCCTGTGGAACTCCATGACTAAGCTTTGAGCTGAGAGAAAACTCATCATTTACATGAACAAACTGGAACCTATCAGATAAATAAGATCTAAACCACTGCAACGAAGTTCCATTAAGTCCAACATAGTGTTCTAATCTATCAAGTAGAATATTATGATCAATAGTATCAAAAGCTGCACTAAGATCTAAAAGGACAAGTACAGAAACTAGTCCATTATCAGATGCAATGAGGAGGTCGTTAGTGACCTTCGCTAAGGCTGTTTCAGTGCTATGATGGATTCTAAACCCAGATTGAAACTCCTCAAATAAACCATTTCCCTGCAGGTGGTCAAATAATTGCGTAGCAACAACTCTTTCTAAGATTTTTGAAATGAAAGGGAGATTAGAGATTGGTCTATAGTTAGCTAAAGCTCCTGGATCTAGCGTTGGCTTTTTGAGTAAGGGTTTAATTACAGCCGTTTTAAAAGCCTGCGGTACATGGCCTAAAGTTAATGAAGAATTGATTATATGAAGAATAAAGCTACCAATAAGTGGGAAGACTTCTTTAAATAACCTGGTAGGAATAGGGTCTAAAAGACAAGTTGAAGGTTTGGATGAGGAAACTATTTTGTCTAACTCACAAAGGTCGATTGGAGTAAACTCATCAAGACAGACATCAATAGAAGGAGTTGTAGTAGTTACAGTATTTAAGTTAACTGTGGGAAGAATCTGATTGATTTTATCTCTGATGGATGAAATTTTATTATTGAAAAAGTTCATAAAGTCCTGACTAGTAAGCTCTAAGGGGATGCTAGGATTGACAGAGTCCTGACTCTTTGTCAACCTGGCTACAGTACTGAAAAGAAACCTGGGATTATTCTTGTTCTCTTCTATTAATGCAGAGTAATAACTCGTTCTAGCTTTTCTAAGAGATTTTTTATAAATTAAAAGATGATTTCTCCAAGCTAAATAGATTTCATCTAAATTAGTAGAGCGCCATTTTCTTTCTAATTGACGAGTCTTCTGTTTTAAGCTACGAGTTTCTGTGTTGAACCAAGGAGTTAAAAATCTCTGATTAGACTTTTTCTTTTTTAAGGGGGCCACCAAGTCTAGAGCCTGATGCAGAGAAGCTGAAACACTATCCACCATGTTATCAAGTACAGAAGGAGCAAGCTGTCTATAGCTTATTTCCGTTGTGTTGACACATGGCATAGAGGAAACAATCTGCATAAATTTGGAAACAGCATCATCTGAGAGGCATCTACTGTGATAATATTTTTCTTTAGGAGCCAAATAGTCAGAAATAGTAAAATCAAAGGTTAACAGACAATGGTCTGACAGTACAGGGTTATGAGGAGACACTACAAGATTTTCTATTTCTATGCCATATGTCAGAACAAGGTCCAATGTATGGTGGAGGTAATGAGTAGAATTTCCTACTTTCTGAGAAAACCCAATCGAGTCTAATATTGAATTAAAAGCCACATTAAGGCAGTCACTATCTACATCCACATGTATATTAAAGTCCCCTACTATAATTATTCTATCAGATTTCAGCACTAAATCAGCTAAGAAATCAGAAAATTCGGATAAAAATTCTGAATAGGTTGATGGGGGACGATAAACTATGGCAAATAAAATTGGGTTTAACCTGGAATTGCTAAAGTGCCCAACACTGAGGACCAGGCCCTCAAAGGAATTATAACATGTTTTTTGCTTTACATTAACTAGTAATTTGGAATGGTAAATTGATGCTACTCCTCCTCCACGACCAGAACTTCTGGGATTTTGACAGTTTAAATAACCAGAGGGAGTTGATTCATTTAAACCAACATAATCCTCTTGTCCTAACCAAGTCTCTGTAAGAGAAATTAAATCAATCTGATGATCAATTAACAGATCATGGACTAACAGAGACTTGGGAGTTAGAGACCTAATATTTAATAAACTACATTTAATTTTTAAATTATGAGGAGGAACAGAGGCCAAATCATTCAATTTAGAGGCTTTATGTTTAATTTGAGTTTTACCAATATTTTGCTTTATCACTTTGGGATGCTTATACATTATATTTTTATTTACTTTGGAGGGAGCAGACAACGATTCTCTGATGGGGAAGTCAGGGGCTAAGCTGAGGGGTGGCGGATGAAGAGGAGCTGCAGAGAGGCGTGTAAGACTGCGACTCTGCTTCCTGGTCCCAACTCTGAGTAGTCATGGTTTTGGAAATTTGGATAAAAAAGATGCCAGATTGTTAGATAAATGAGAAGCACCATCCAAAGTGGGATGAATGCTGTCTCGTCTCATAAGACCAGGTTTTCCCCAAAAAGAGCTCCAATTGTCAATGTAGCCCACGTCATTTTTAGGACACCACACAGACAGCCAGCGGTTCAAGGATGACGAGCGACTAAACATGTCATCACTGGTCAGATTGGGGAGGGGCCCAGAGAATACTACAGTGGCAGACATCGTTTTTGCAAACTCACACACCGATTCTATATTAAGTTTCGTGACTTCCGACTGCCGGAGACGGATGTCATTAATGCCGGCGTGAATAACAATTATATTTCATGCATATGAAATGTAAAGTCTTTAACTTTTTAATATGACCCTTCTCTCTTATGTTTTTTCTCTTATCTCTTTGTCTTATGTCCTGATTGATGGAGCCTTGAGCACTTTTATCATGTTTATAGTCAGCTTCATGTGTGCCTGTGTTTGTGTTCATGTTGAATGTAACTGCAAAACAAATCTACCTACGGGTACAAATAAAGGAACCTGAACCTGAATATGTTTGGTGTGAGGATAACAATGTAGAAGCAGAAAAACACTTAAGGAAAGAAAGCTTTTATTTCCAAAATGTGTAAAAACTTCAGACTGCTACATATGAAATATTATGTACACACAGCCAAAAATATCAATGCTGTGATAGTTACTTTTTTTACAGTCCCTCAAGCACAGACACAACACGTCCCATCAGTCCAACAAGGGTGTTGGTCCTGTCTTCCTTCTTCTGGATGCTTTGCAGCAAAGCGAAGTTCAGCTGCTCCTCCCTCCTGCTCTGCTCCTGCTGTCTCATCTGACCATAATCAAGAAGGAGGTCCATGTTTGTGTCACACTTCTGTTTCCCTGTTTTAAAGTACAAAAATAAGCAATATTTTGGTGACACATGGGGAGTGCATAATGGTATAGCATCTGTTCGAATACCCCACGCCACAACCCCAATCACCGCCGAAGGCAAGAAGGTGGTCGGCCTTCCCCATCACACCGATATACCCCCTATGGAAGGAAAATGGGCAATTCTGCTGCTGATCATAACAGGGTTCAAAGATCCACTCAAGGTAATCAGCAAAATGAGAGGAATTACCAAAAGGCCCAAAATCCAGCATTCAGAAAGGATGGCAACAGACAACATTGGTGAATCACAGAGACTGAATGTAAAAGCCATATTAATTGCATATGCCATGCTATGTGATATTTTCTGTGTAATCAGTAAAACAAAATGTATACTCATTGAGTAAAAAGTACATGTAATGTATGTAATCACCTGAAATAATGAGTGTAATCAAACTGTTTGATTGTATGTATCTTTGTTTCAAAGAATTGTATTGCTTCTTTCCCTTATGTGCTTTTTTTAGGGTATTTATGCTATTTATAATATTTATTGTGGGGTAGTTTCTTATCTTGGGCACATTGGGAATGTATGGTTTCTATGGGAATGTATGATTTCAAAAAAAAGATGGCCGCCACCGGAGTGAGGAGTGGTCTGATGGGACACTTTCTGCCTATCTACTTCTTATTATTATTGTCTTTGTGTGTCTGGAACTGCAACAAGAAGGGTTTTCCGGCCAACTCAACTAAAGGTGAAGCTAAAAAGTTTTATTTATATGGATTTGGACATGGTCATTTCACCCTGTACTCTATCTGGTCTGCAAAAGCCCTGAGAAAAAGCTCCCAAATCAAGGCAAACATGACGGGTAAGCAAATATCACAATATGGCAGAGGCTATACAGTTAAAGTACTGTTAGCACTGCTACTTCTGGCAGGGGATATTCACCTTAACCCTGGACCTGCCACTATTAAACAGCAGACCGCTGGGTTAGCACAAACATCTGAGCCGGCGGATTGGTTGTTTCTATCTACGGCCCGGCATAACGAGTCGGGTGAGTCGAATTGCACTGAACTGACTCACATATCTGATCCTGCTGTAAACAGCTGCGCTACGTCCAAACTTTTGGAAACAGGAGCGGTTAAACAAATTGCAAATGAGGCGAGATCCGAAAACCGAGCTGTACAAAAGCAAAAACAACATCTATTTTTCCAAACTGTTAATCATGCACGAGTTCTTTGGGACGCACAGGCTAAACCAAAGGGGATCCTCGGCGGACATCTAAACATACGGAGCATAATCCCCAAAAGAGATGAGATTTCGGTGTTGCTGTCTGACTCAAATCTGGACTATCTTTGTCTCTCAGAAAGCTGGCTACACAGGAACATAGACACTAATATGATCGATATTGTGGGTTATCAGTGTTTTAGAAAAGACATGCAGGCAGGGAGGGGAGGAGGTGTTTTAATTTACATCAAAGAGAAATTTAAATGTCAATTGGTTGATTTGAATACTTCACTTGAATGTTTAGCTGTTAATGTATGCCTCTCCACCGGTAATGAATTTCAACATTGCAGTATTGTACAACCCACCGTCACACAATTCTTCTTTTTATAATGAATTAAGTGCTCTGGTTAAACAACTTGAGAGGAGCAGAGAAACCATATTTTATGGTGACTTCAATATCAACTGGTCTGATAAAAAGGACAAACAGAAACTGAAAAGCCTCATGACTAAATTTAATTACCAACAAATGATCAAAGGACCAACCAGGATAACCAAACAATCGAGAACACTTATTGACATGGTATTCGCTAATAAACCAGAACGAATAACCAGAACCTATAATCTTGTAACTGGTCTCTCAGATCATAACATGGTTCTTGCTGTCAGAAAACTCACTAAAAAGCGACTACAGTATTTTGGGGGAGTCGATATTGACAAATCAAATTTTATTATTCCCAAATCAAAAAATGAGGAGTTTGAACATTACTTAGAGAATCAAAATTGGGAGCAGCTCATGTCAATATATGAAGTAGATGATTGTTGTAATTTTATAACTGCAACAATTACAAAGTCCATAGAAAAATTTACAAAGCAAATTAAAAGTAGACAACAGAAGATTAACCTACCATGGTTAAATAATGAAATAAAACTTATGAAGAGGCGAGACTCTGCATTGAAAACATCATTAACCTCTAAACTACAAAATGATCACCTTGTGTAGAAAAGTTTAAGAAATAAAGTGGTACAAGAGCTGCGAAAATCAAAAGTATCTTATTACAATAAGCTGATAGATCATGCAAAGGGTAACAACAGTTCCCTATGGAGGCATTTAAATAACTTAACTAATAAAAAAAATGTTCAGAAGGGGGTAAAGAAACTTAGAATCAATGGCAAGACTGTCAGTGACAAGGCTACATTGGCAAATGAATTTAATTCATATTTTGTGGGCTCTGTGGAAGACTTAACAAAAAACTCTGTGCTGCCAAATGTGCTCAACAACACAAATTCAATACTTCCAACAGATTCTTTTCACATCGATGAGGTAAATGAGGAGTTAATTGCTGGTATTGTTAAAACACTGTCAAACTCAAAAACTAATGATATCTACAATATGAGCACCTCCTTTCTCAAAATGCACAGCAAAATATTAATCAAACCACTGACTCATCTCATTAATCTCTCCATTAGGTCTAGTACATTTCCATCTGGCTGGAAAAAAGCTGTCGTCATACCAGTTCATAAATCAGGCAGTAAAGACGATATATGCAGTTACCGCCCAATCTCTGTTTTACCAGTCCTGTCTAAGGTTCTTGAAAAAGTTGTAGCTACACAGCTGATAGACTATTTACAAGACAGTCAACTTCTTCATCGACATCAATTTGGTTTTAGACCAGGATACTCAACAGAAACAGCAAATTGTTGCCTTATTGAAAATGTCAAACAGTCCTTGGACAGGGGTAATGTGGTAGGAGCTGTTTTTCTAGATCTCAAAAAGGCTTTCGATACTGTAAACCACAGTTTGCTTTTATCCAAAATGGTATCTTTTAACTTCTCTCCAGATACATTAGAATGGTTTGGATCTTATCTCCAGAATAGAGAACAGTGTGTAAAAGTTCACCAGGATAAATCTTCATTTTTAAACAACCGCATGGGTATCCCACAAGGGTCCATTCTTGGTCTTTACTTTTCAGCATTTTTATTAATGACTTGCCGTTACACTGCTCAGCTGCAACATGCCAACTTTATGCAGATGATGCAGTTATTTACACAGCTGCCAAGACTCCAGCACAGGCTGCAGATGTACTGTCTACAAGTATGGTTGATGTCCAAGAGTGGCTCCTCCAGAACCATCTATTGCTGAACCTTCAGAAAACAGTTTCAATGTGCTTTTCAATCAAAAAATGTAACCTGCAACGTTTTAAAGTTAATATACATGATCATGACATCAGTTTAGTTACAGAATTCAAATACCTTGGCATTGTACTAGATCCTCAACTCAAATTTAATCTTCATATAAAGAAAATTTCAAAAACAGTAAAAAAAATCTGAACTGCTTTAAATTAATTAGATATTACATACCTTACGAAGCAGCTGTACTGTATATGCATTCTATGGTTTTTTCTCATATATCATACTGTTTGACAGTCTGGGCTCAAGCAGCCCCTTCCACAATAAGACATATAGGTTCATTATATAATCAAACCCTAAAAATCTTGGACAAAAAGCCCATTAGGTGGCATCACTGTAATATTTAAAAAAAAAAAAAAATACAACGTATTGAGTTTTGAGAGTTTCATTGACCTCTGTTTTTTGAAATTAACTTTCAAATGTTTCCATAAATCAGCACCCGAGCCACTTGCTGGTTTCATCCAAAGACAGGACAGCAGCAGAGCCACCATGAGTTCTGTTAACAATAACTGTAAAATATTCCACCGCAGAACCACATTTGGACAAACAGCTTTCTCTATAAAGGGCAGTCACATCTGGAACACAATGCCAAATGAAATTAAAATAATAACAGACTTTAAAACATTCACTAAAAAGGTTAAAAACTGGCTGATAAATAAACAAGAATGTACCCATGTATGAAATGATTGTCTGCAGGGTGAGAGTGAATGAAGGGAAGGAATGAATGTGTTTGTTTATAGTGAGTGAGGAAGGGAGGGAGGCCTGAAATAGGCAAATGTGAGTCAGGTTGTTATATTTGTGTATTTATAATATTTATAATTGTGTATTTATAATGTATTTATAATCTTTTTTTGCATTGATGTATGTGGTTATTGTGTATTCTGTTTTCCTTTTTTATCTTTTCCTTTCCTTTTTTTTTTCTTTTTACTTGTTTCTCCTTTCTAAAGCCCATCCAGGGACAAGAGTTGCAAATTAGCTAATAGCTATACACTCTTTGTGCAACACATCAGATTGATTGTCATTGATTAATTGTCTATGTTTATTGCACTGTCCCTGTCAAATAAACAAATAATCTAATCTTTTAACTGCACAATAGAAGGTTTTATGAGAAACAGATTGTGAAATGTTGGAAAGAACCCTGTTTACTGGAAATGTGTTAAAAATGAGGAAATGGGCACAGATGTCCAGCAAACTGAGGTATTTTGGTAATGAAAAATGCTGAGAGGCTAGCGGGAAAGGCCATGAGTCATGAGCGCCTGATCAGTCACATGGTTTACGAGAATTGACTAGCCTGAACATGTGCAGAAATGAAGTAATGGTATTATATAAATGTAACTTTAAGCCAATCATAAGAGGCCAAGAAGCCTAGGGTGAGTTTGGGACCAATCAGAGAACTTGGGTGAAGGTTATAAAAACCAAGCCTATTTTGCCCCAAATGTTCACTTTCTCGGCGATCTTCAATAAGGCAACATCGGAGCAGCGGACTGAAGACGGGGAACGCCAGAAGAGAAGTGATCCAGTTTCTGCCTCAATTCTTCAGCCTTTAAACAACTTTTACATCTGCTGCCTAAAGTGTTATTATAGCACTTTTGCAAAAGGAAGGAAAGAGGAACAAGGCTACAGCTGCTGGCCCCAGCTCTCAGCCAGGAGGCTGAGTCACCAGACGTCGCGGAGCAGCAGCGGGAAGGAAAGCAGAAGCTCCCCAGGGCTGGAACACCGCATCGGAAACCAACTCATCGCTCTTCCCCGGCCAAGGCGGCCACCACCCAGCCTGAAGAGGAACATCTGGCAGCGGCAGTCTTGTTCCTTCCCTGCCTTCCCTCTCCCTCCCCAGAAGAGGGGCTTCAACAAAAAAAGACCAGCGATCACACATCCTTTTTCCCAAATCTCACCATTTAGGCTCTCTTAGACATAATCAACAAATTAATCAGGTATTTTTATCAGGTTTTAATTTAAAGATTTTGATCTATTTTGATTTTTACTCAAATTTTTTTTAACATTTTGATGATTTACTGAACGTTTTATTGGGTTATGTTGAAAATTTTGAGTTTAAATCTCTTTGATCACATGACTGATTTTTCAAATTTTCAACTTTTGAATCAAGGTTTTGCAATCAGGGTTCTGGGTTGATTTTCAATTTTCATTCATTTTTATTATGGACTGTTCAATGCAATTTATCCTGTTTTGGCTGAGCTTTGCTGACTTTTAATAAATACCACAGCATATCAAAGACGGTATGGGACTCTGTGGGCTTATTGATTCAGCGTCCATGCTTATTGGGTAATTTTTTGACGAAAGGTATTTTTCCACAAGAGGTGATACGAATTTTTGAGCTTTAAAAGGTTTTCCTTACTTAATGGTATTTAAAACAGATCCCCTATAAACCAATTTTTCCTGGTTTTAAACATTTACCCAGATTACCAAGAGCAAAAGTAAGACCATGAGAGGCTGTTGTTAATATTGGAGGTGTATTCCAGGTGTCTGACTGGACAGGTCACTCAGTCAGAGGTCTGGTATACAGGAAGTGGGGGTCCTCCAATAAGTGAAGACAGTACAGCTGGAGTAACTCTCACAGTCACCAAGCACACCTACACAGGTAACAGAATTTCCTATGAGGAAAACTCCTCTAGGAACTGCAAGCTGGTGAACCTAAACCTCAATTCCTGAGGTCCAAGGTCAAAGGGTCTTCGACACATCTTAGACAAGAACAAAGAGCAGAGTTTCCCTGGGAGATAACAGGGAGGTGTGAAGGATGAATGCAGTGTGATCTTTTGTGTGTTAGAAACTTCTAGAAGGATGTTAAGGGATTAAGGAAGTGAATGCAATGTGACCTTTTGTGTGTTTGAAGCTTCTAGAAGAATGCCATGCTTTTTAAGAGGAGAGTCTCTGCTGAGTATTCATTCTGACTATGCTTCTGTGTGAGATGTGTAATAAACTGAGTCAAATCCGCCTTGTTATTTACACGCTCCACACTGGTGACCCAAGACGAATAATGGAACACGGCGAAAGATCCCCGGAGCCAGCCTCGTTGGGAGCCCCCAGCCAAGTATATGCTGTCGCAATCAAGCTACCGGATTTTTGGCAGCACAATCCGCGCTCCTGGTTCCACCTAGTTGAGGCGCAGTTTGCCCTCCGAGGGATATCGGCAGATGACACGAAGTTCTACTACGTGGTCGTAACGCTCAACGCCCGCACGGCTCAGCACATGGAGAGCCTGCTCAATCAGCCACCAACCAACGACAAGTACGGCGCGCTGAAGGCTGCACTCATCCAGCACTACACACTCTCGGATGGTGAGAGAGCAGAGAGACTCCTGACACGGACTGGGTTAGGAGATGGGTCGGCCATTGACCTGATGGAGAAGATGCTGAGATTAAAGGGCACGGATGACGACCATTTCATTTTTACCCACCTCTTCCTCCGGAACCTTCCGTCAGCGACGAGAGCGACCCTGGCCAATTCGCCGTTGCTGACCAAGCGGGACTATCGTGCGCTGGCCCGAGACGCAAACTGGATCATCATGGCCAGCAGAGAGTTCACGACCATGGCGGCAGCGACGGAGCTCGGCGCGACGGCCGGAGGAGGCGAGGAGCCATCGACGGCAGCAGCAGAGCCACCGACGACAGCAGCAGAGGGGGCCAAAGAACGCGGGGGAGACACCCTTTGTTTCTACCACCGCTGCTTCGCAGAGAGGGCACGCAAATGTATACCACCGTGCCAGTTCAAGCGCTCGGGAAACGCCAAGACCGGGGGTCGGTAGCAGCCGCGACCCTTGGGGAGGAGAACAAGCTGCTCTACTTGACGGACGCACGCTCGGGGAGGCATTTCCTCGTGGACACCGGCGCCCAGATGAATTTCATCCTGCCGACCTACGCCAACCGGCTGGCAGGATCTAGCGGCCCCGAGATGGCAGCAGCAAATGGCTCGGAGATTAAGACCTTTGGTGAGAGGACTCTACTCCTGTCTCTACACGGCCGTACATTTGAGTGGACTTTTGTCGTAGCAGCATTGAATTTCAATATACTGGGGGCTGATTTTTTGTGCACACATGGTTTGTTGGTTGATGTCGCTAACAGGCGCCTGGTTAATGCACTCTCCTTTGATTCTATCCCCTGTATAGCTCGAGCGTCCCGGCCAACAGCACAAGCCAACGTCACAGCTGCATGCGGTAAGTTCCACACACTGCTCACTCAGTTCCCATCACTCACTGTCCCGACATTTTCGGCAGCCATCGCTAAACACGGGGTGGAGCATTTTATCACCACCACTGGGCCGCCCATTTTTGCAAAACCTCGGCGCTTGGACGCAGCTAAACTGGCCATAGTGTGCGAGGAGTTCGCCAACCTGGAGAGGTTGGGCATCATCAGGCGTTCAAACAGCCCATGGGCTTCCCCGCTACACATGGACCCTAAAGATGAGGTTCGTGGCAATCTTGCGGAGATTTCCGCAGGTTGAACAACGCTACAGCGCACGACCGCTACCCAATTCCTCACATTCAGGATTTTTCCGTTCACCTGGCAGGAGCGCGCGTTTCTTCTAAAATAGACCTGGTCCGCGGTTACCACCAAGTCCCAGTGCGCGCTGAGGACATACCCAAAACAGCGGAGATAACTCCGTTCGGTTTATTCGAGTTTTTGCGCATGCCATTTGGGCTTAAAGGGGCTGCACAGACGTTCCAACGCATGATGGATGCAGTGCTGCGCGATCTCCCTTTCGTGTTCGTCTACTTGGATGATATCTTGGTAGCCAGCGCGTCCGAAGACGAACACGAAACCCACCTCATGGCGGTTTTCCGGAGGTTGGAAGAGCACGGGTTAATAATCAACCCAGCGAAATGTCAGTTCGGGGTGACGCGGATTGATTTTTTGGGGCACCGCGTCTCTCCCGAAGGAGCGGTTCCGCTGCCTGACAAAGTGCGCGTGGTAGCAGATTTTCCCCGGCCGCAAACGGTCAGGGCGCTACAGGAATTTTTGGGAATGGTGAATTTTTATAACCGTTTCTTTCCCCGCGCAGCGCAGCTCATGCAACCACTGTACGCCGCGCTCCAAAAACAGAAACCTGTGGATAAGATCGAATGGTCCCCGGAGCGGGAGCGGGCGTTCTCGGAAGTCAAAGCAGCCCTGGCAAACGCCGCATTGCTGGCACATCCAGACCCAATGGCCCGCATAGCGCTCACCACTGACGCTTCAGATGTGGCCATAAGGGCGGTCGTGGAGCAGCACGTAGCCGGGGCTTGGCAGCCGCTCGCCTTTTTCAGCAGGACTTTGCGCGACAGTGAACGTAAATACAGCGCGTTCGACAGGGAGTTGCTGGCTCTCCACCTGGTCATTCGCCACTTCCAGTTCTGGCTGGAAGGGCGCAGTTTCACCGCATTCGTGGACCACAAGCCGCTAACATTCGCGATGGCCAAGGTTTCAGAACTGTGGTCGGGCTGGAAGCAGAGACAGCTGGCCGCGATCTCAGAGTTTACTACCGATATTCAGCATGTCTCGGGTAAACTGAATGTAGTGGCAGACTGCCTCTGGGCCTGTGGCGGCCCCAGTCTGTGTGGGGATAGATTACGCAGCCATGGCCACGGAGCAGGTTAGTGAAGCGGACGTACGCGCTCCAGTCTGGACCAACAGGGTTAAGGCTGGAGAGCAGGGTGCTGCAAGACGGCATGCCCCGCTAATCTGTGATGTCTCCACGGGGCGACCGCATCCCGTGGTACCGGCTGCGTGGCGCCGCCGCGTGTTTGACTCGATTCATTCTTTGGTGCACCCGGGAGTGTGCGCGTCAGTCAAAATGGTAGGAGAGAAATTTGTGTGGCCGAGCCTTCGCAAACAAGTGAAAGAGTGAGCAGCAGCCTGCATGGCATGCCAACGAGCCAAGGTACACATACACACGAAGGCTCCCTTGGAGCCGGGCCCCCTCCCGCCATCACAGGGGTGCACGCACCTTCTGACAATGGTGGACCGCACCACGTGCTGGCCGGAAGTGGTTCCACTGGCAGCAACCACAGCCGAGGAGGTGGCGCGCGCATTTTTAACAGCATGGGTGGCACGTTTTGGAGTCCCGTCGGATATTACGTCCGACAGAGGCCCTCAATTTGTTTCCGAACTCTGGTCAACAATGGCCCGCAGCCTGGGTGTCACAATTCACCGCACAACCACGTACAATCCACAGGCTAATGGGTTATGCAAACATTTTCATAGGTCATTGAAAGCGGCTCTCAGGGCGTTACTGATGGATGCAAATTGGGTAGACAAGCTACCGTGGGTTTTACTGGGGTTATGTTCTGCACCTAAAGAGGATCTGGAAGCTTCCCCGGCTGAACTCGTTTTTGCGCAGCCACTTTGGCTGCCCGGGGAGTTTTTTCCAGATAATCCCAAGCCGGGCAGCTCCCCGTCTCAGCTGTTGCAGCGTAGCATAGACACAAGCACGCTGCCGGGCCCTGCTCACCACAGTTTTTCGCGCGTTTTTGTGCCTAAAACTTTGAAAAAGGCGGAGTTTGTTTTTGTCAGACACGATGCCCATCGCCCTCCACTGCGCCCATCTTATGATGGACCATTCAGAGTGCTGGAAACAGGGGACAAGCATTTTTTTGCTAGATTTGGGGGGTAGGAGGGAAAAAGATTGGCATAGACAGACTCAAACCCGCTTTTGTTGTGGCGGACGAGCAAGTGCTGTTGGCGAGGGCCCCTCAGCGTGGAAGACCCCCACAGGGAGCTTCCCAGAGAAAAGATTCCCCAGAGCACCCACACGGACAGACTTTTACCCCTCAAACATCAGCCCCTCAGCATGACAGCGCCGCAGAGGCGGTGAATCCTGGTTACAGCAGATATGGGAGAAGACTGAAGCCCAAGCAGCATGTAGATTGATGTTTAATGATTTTACCACAGCATATGAACTGTCATTCTAGTGTTCTAACCAAGACGCTTGGGGGGTCGTTTGGTGACACATAGGGAGTGCATAATGGAATAGCATCTTAGACAAGAACAAAGAGCAGAGTTTCCCTGGGAGATAACAGGAAGGTGTGAAGGATGAATGCAGTGTGATCTTTTGTGTGTTAGAAACTTCTAGAAGGATGTTAAGGGATTAAGGAAGTGAATGCAATGTGACCTTTTGTGTGTTTGAAGCTTCTAGAAGAATGCCATGCTTTTTAAGAGGACAGTCTCTGCTGAGTATTCATTCTGACTATGCTTCTGTGTGAGATGTGTAATAAACTGTCTGAGTCAAATCCGCCTCGTTATTTACATGCTCCACAATATAAAATAATCACACACTGAAAAATGCAGGAATCGTCAATCCAAGATTGAATGTGTCTATTCAACATCCATTTACTGTTAGTGGCATCACAACATTCAATTCAAGTGTATAATTGATTTAATTCACTCCCTCCTTTGTGTGACTGGGTCACGATCCATCCAGGTGGATGCCCTCAATTTCCCCTTTGGGGATCAATAAAGTACACAAAATCAAAATGATATGAACATAAATTACCTAATCTGGTCTGATTAGAAGAGCAGGAGGAGGACAAGCTTGGAGCTGGACACCACAGGTCTGGCTGGTTCTCCCTCATCATCCAGCTGTGATAAATCTGTAAATATATTACAAAAAAAAGTGTTTTACTTTGTGCAGTGAACAACTTAATTCTGCAGTTTAATCATATAAAAAGGTCTTTTTTTTAAAAACTTTTTTCTATGTACCGTTTTCCCCTCATAATTTTGCAGTGTTATAAAATAGTTTTTTAATGTACATTTGAGACTTGATTCTCATAAATTTCAGGTTTTTCTTGTAACTCATATATGAATAAAAAGTAAACATCAATAAGTTAAATATTTCCTGAGCCAGAGGAGAAAAACAACCCCCTTCCCCCCCCCACCCGGCCAAAAAAAAACCCAGATAACATTAAAAAATGTCTGAAAATGAGAAAATTACCCATGGCTGTCACCTACAGATATAAATTAGCTGTTAGTTTAAATCAGCGAAAATTTAAGTGTAAACCTGCAGCCTATAGACTGCCATTCTGGCTTGATTTAACCTGTTTGCTTCTTAGTAAAAATATTTCAAGGTTGTCATAGCCAGGAGCGGCACTGGGGTTAAGCTCCCAGTGCTCATAAAATGCTCCTTATGGCGTGCATCTCGAAAAGCCTCTGACAACTAAGTCCAACTCCTAGCCTGCCCGTGTGGTTTAGTTTCTAAGCCCGACGGAACTGCTTTTATTAATAGGAGAAGGGGCAAGGGCGGATCTCTGGCGCCTTAAAACCAGATGCTTCGGGTAGATGGTGGCTCGTCACCCTGGGAAGGTAGCCCATCTAGGGGAAGGTAAACCCTGATTTCAAACCTCCGCTGCCTTGCGGCATACCCGGTCACGGGAAAGGCTTCGGGAGTCAACCCTGAGGAAATATCTGGAGTCGGAGCCCCTAAGGCAGCTCTATGTTGTGCTCAACATCGTTCTGGCAGCTCCTGCAACGGCGCTGGTGCCAAACTGTAGCAGCCCTGCTGTTCCTTTGGATTCATCAGTGACGTGGAGAGGGGGGATATGCTGCATGGGCAACATCTTGTCTTCCATATCTTCCTGCCCAGGCTTGAATCCTACCAACGCCCAACGCTGGAAGGTAGAACACCGGATCACTGGAGAGGACACTCCAGCTTCGCCTTTGGCGTAGACAAAACATGGGGAATGACAGTTACTGGTTATAAGCCACCGCTCAATTGGTGTAGAGCGCGGCGCCAGGGGTTGTTCCCGACGGTGGGAGGGATCATCTGATCTCACTGGACAACTACCGCCCGCCTCAAGCTGGGCAGCCCCCAGCCAATAAGGTGTTGTCCCGCCACAGCTTGCTTTCCTCATTGGGTGCATGGGGATAAGGAGAAGTCCGAACAGCAGGCTGAGAACCTTCGCACCAGGCAAGACAATAAAACAAAAGAGACCAACTCTAAAACTGGGAACTTGGAACGTCTGCACTATGATGACAGGACTCGCTGCTAACCTCAAGGACATCAACGACACCAGGAAGACTGCCATCATCAATAATGAGCTGAAGAGACTGGGAGTGGATATCGCTACTCTCCAGGAAACACGGTTGGCTGACGCAGGCACACTGAGAGAGAAGGACTACACGTTCTACTGGCAGGGAAAGGGCAATGACGAACACAGGGAACACGGAGTGGTCTTCGCAGTGAAGAGCACCTTGCTGAAGATGGTGGAACCGGGCAGCAATGGCTCTGCACGACTCCTCGCCCTCTGCCTGAACACCACTCAAGGCCCAGTCACCCTCGTCAGTGTGTATGCCCCAACACTGACAGCCACACCAGAGGCAAAAGATGAGTTCTACGAGAATCTCGCAACAACTGTCAGGATCATCCCCAATTCTGAACAACTCATTCTCCTTGGAGACTTCAATGCCAGAGTGGGTGCTGACCACGACTCCTGGCCCTCCTGTCTTGGACCTTTTGGCGTGGGCAGAATGAATGACAACGGACAGCGGCTGCTCGAGTTCTGCACATATCACGATCTGTGCATCACAAACTCGTTCTTCAACACCAAGCCCCAACACAAGGTTTCCTGGCAACATCCGCGCTCAAAGCACTGGCACCAGCTGGACTTGATCCTGACCAGGCGCACCTCACTGAAAAACGTGCTAATCACCCGTTCGTTCCAGAGTGCAGATTGCGACACAGACCATTCATTGGTGTGTTGCAAGGTCAAGCTGCAGCTGAAGAAATTCCATTGTGCTAGAAAGCCTGGAAAGGCACGGATTGACACCAGCAAGATGGCCCAACCAGAACTTGTTGAGCAGTTTGCCTGCACCTTTGAGAAGGAACTTGGTGTACCACAAGAAGGAGAATCTGCAAAGCAGAAGTGGGAAGAGCTGCAAAACACCATCCACCACACAGCCTTGGCTACCTTTGGGAGGAAGACCTCGAAGTCACAGGACTGGTTTGATGCCAAGTTGACTGAGATGACCCCTGTCATTGAAGCCAAGCACGCAGCACTTGCTGAGTACAAGAAGTACCCAAATGAGAAGAATCTCCAGATTCTCAGGGCTGCGAGAAGCAAAGTTCAGCAGACTGCTCGGCGCTGTGCCAACGAATACTGGACTCAGCTCAGCCAAGACATTCAAACCGCTGCCATAACAGGGAACATCCGTGGTATGTACGATGGCATCAAGAAAGCACTTGGTCCGGCTCAGAGCAAGACGGCCCCCCTCAAATCTTCCACTGGGGAGATGATCACAGAAAAGAAGAAGCAGATGGAGAGATGGGTGGAACACTACTCCGACCTCTACTCTAGACAGAACACCGTGACACTGTCAGCCCTTGATGCCATCGACTGCCTGCCATCCATGGACGAACTTGACGCCGAGCCAACCATCGACGAACTCAGCAAGGCCATTGATAGCTTGACTGCTGGCAAGACACCCGGCAACGACGGCATACCCCCTGACCTGATCAAGCACTGCAAGACTGCCCTACTGCTGCCATTGCATGACGTCCTCTGCCAGTGCTGGAAGGAAGGTGCCATACCACAGGACATGAGGGACGCCAAGATCATCACCCTCTACAAAAACAAAGGGGAGAGAAGCGACTGCAACAACTACAGGGGCATCTCCCTCCTCAGCGTTGTTGGCAAAGTCTACGCACGAGTTGTTCTCGTTCATCTACAGAAGCTTGCCGAACGTGTCTACCCCGAGTCTCATTGTGGCTTCCGCGCTGAGCGATCGACGGTAGACATGATATTCTCCATCCGCCAACTCCAGGAGAAATGCAGAGAACAGAACATGCCTCTGTACGTCGCCTTCATCGACCTCACCAAAGCGTTCGACCTGGTCAGCACAGAGGGCCTTTTCAAGATCCTGCCAAAGATAGGATGCCCACCAAAGTTGCAAAGCCTCATCGAATCGTTTCACACCAACATGCAGGGGATAGTGAAGCACGATGGGAACGTCTCAGAGCGATTCAACATACGCAGCGGAGTGAAACAGGGCTCTGTACTTGCGCCAACCCTCTTTGGGATTTTCTTTGCTATGCTCCTAAGGCATGCCTTCAGCACAGCAACAGAGGGAATCTACCTGCACACAAGATCTTACGGCAGGCTTTTCAACCTCGCCCGCCTGAAAGCCAGAACCAAAGTACGCAAGGCTCTAATCAGAGACATGCTGTTCGCAGACGACGCTGCAGTCGCAACCCACACATAGCAGGAGCTTTAGACCCTGATGGACTGCTTCTCCCAGGCATGCAAGGACTTCGGGCTTACCATCAGCCTGAAGAAGACTAACGTCTTGGCGCAAGGCACGGAAGCACCACCAACCATCACCATCGACGACTACAAGCTGGAGGTCGTGAATCAGTTCACGTACCTGGGGTCCACGATCAGCAACAACCTCTCCCTTGATACAGAGATCAACAAGAGGATTGGAAAATCAGCCTTCACACTCGCTCGCCTCACCACACGAGTGTGGGAAAATCCCAAACTCTCTGTCAAGACGAAGATGGTAGTGTACAACGCCTGCGTCATCAGCACACTGCTCTATGGGAGTGAGACATGGACAACATACGCCCGGCAGGAAAAGAGATTGAACTCCTTCCACTTGCGCTGCATTCGCCACATCCTGGACATATCCTGGCAGGACAAAGTGCCCAACACAGAAGTTCTGTCCCGCGCCGGCCTTCCCTCCATGTTCACTCTACTCAGGCAGCGCAGGCTCCGCTGGCTAGGCCACGTTCACCGTATGGAGGATTGCAGAATCCCCAAAGACGTCCTCTACGGAGAACTGGCAACTGGCAGGAGAGACGTTGGCCGCCCACAGCTGCGCTTTAGAGATGTCTGCAAGAGAGACATGAAGGCCCTGGATATCAACACAGAGCGCTGGGAGGACCTTGCAACGGACTGCTCCAAATGGAGAGGCACCCTGACCAGACAGCTCAAGGCAGGTGAAGAGAGACTGACTGCTGCAGCAGATGAAAAAAGGACCCGCAGGAAGAACCGCCACAGACCCAGCAGCACGGAGACCACCCACAAGTGCAACCTGTGTGACAGGGACTGTCATTCGCGCATCGGCCTGTTCAGCCACAGGCGGTGCTGTTCCAGCAGAGTAGACGTTTAGGATTCTCTTCCATGGTCATCATAGACCGACGGAGGCCGACGACGAAGACAATTTTATTCAATGTCAGTGTTAGCAAAGCTTACATGTCTGATTATGGAATAGAAGAATAGGAATAGATGAAACTTCATTGTACTGTACAGTTGTACAGTACAATGAAACTGTAGGTGATCCACCAGGCTACTGCGCAATAAAGTAAGAGAAGGATTAGATAAAATACGACTACCCAACATACAATTAAACATGAGTGAAATTTAAAAAAAAAAAAAAATGACCTAAGATTATGGAAATATTACCAAAATAGTAAAAAAGACGACGTTACTAGTGTCTGGTAGAAAAATCTCCCATAACACAACGCAAGGCACTCATTCATACACAGTATTCATACCACAAAAAACGTATTTTGCGCTGGATGTCTTTATAAAAAAAGTATTCTGTAAGATGCTAAGATTTCTGTTCTAGTTTCTCAAACGCGCATTTCTGTATGGCGAGGAAACGTTTGTGGTAAAAACAGTTAGCTTGTTAGCATAGCTAACCGAAAATACTATGGCCACAAGAGTGAGTAAAAAAAAAAAAAAAATCCGCACTTTGGCCATTAGATACCAATACAAGCGGATATATATGTATACATATATTGGTTAACGTCTGGCATTTTAAAGACAATACACTTACCAGCGTGTTTTAAGCAGTTTGTTGTCCAGACTAATCCACGGCTGTGACGATGGTCCGGGTGGCCGGCCTATCCTCCAAAACAGTTCATCCCATGAGTGGCCCCCTCCAGCTGATCTTGTACTTCTGCTTATGTCCATAGAGCCAAGAAATATGTCTCCTCTTCGCTCTAAATCTGTTTGGTTTGGGAATCCGTTGCGTGCTCCGCTGTTTGGAAAGCAACATGGCGGTCAGTAATGTTTTGAAGCTGGTCAGTTAACCACGCCCATGGCTGTGGACGTAACCAACATAAACTGGTGCTGCCGTTGGCCCAGCTAGGAGTTGGGGCCACGATAGCCCCACTTTTGGGAGCCTGGGACTGGTGCTTTAGTCGGTGGAAAACCAAAGAACTGGTGCTGATGACGCTCTGGCTCCAGTTAAGCACTGGAACCGGTTTGGTGGAAAGAGGCCCATTCATACCTAGGGCCACTTTAGAGTCTCCAATTAACCTAACCTGCATGTTTTTGGCCTGTGGGAGGAAACTGGAGAAATCCCGGAGTAAACCTACGCAGATACGGGGAGTACATGCAAACTCCACACAGATCACTGTTGGTCAGGGGCTGGGATCTGCGCCACCGCACCGCACAGCTTGCATGCTCCACTGATCTCAACTATAGTTCTCGCCCCATTAGCGAGTACAGAGCAGATTGAAGCCACCCGGCCGCCATATTAGGGAGGGAATGGAGCTGACATTATGCTTAGTGGCCATCGATTTCTATAGTTCACTGGTTGCACAAGCTTATAAGTTGTGTCTCCATGCCAAGAAGTTCAAAATGTGTTATTTTTTTGGGGGGGGAGTTATTGAGGTAAAAGTAGCACCGTTTACTACTAAACCCTTTTGGTAGTACTAATATGGTGGCCTGGTGGCTTCACTTCTAGCAGCTAATGATCCATCTAGTTTTTCTATAGATATAAGTAGCATACTTCCAATCATAGTGACAGCGATACTGAGTCACTGGAAACGCGAGTGTTTCATCCTTCAGCATACAGAAAATCTTTGATGCATTCTGTAGGAGGGAGAGTAAGTTTTTGAAGCCTGGGGAAGATGTCCTTATTGACAAAGGACTTAAAAGCAAATGGAGCTGGGCATGGATTGAAGAAATGGGCAGAGACGGTTAGCCTTTTGGTACCTAGAGTTAAAAAAAATTTTAAAAAAAATTAGAGAACCAGGCGCTTGTTTCTGCACGTTGTGCTTGAAATAATGCAATTTAGAGTACTGTAAACAGTTCACTGTTGCTGTTTGCATATACATGCCTTAAACCCGACACGGGTATCAAACAATAAAATAAGATGGTGTGATGAAATATTCAGTCCAAAGAGCAATCAGCTACAGTGTTTCTCCATGTTTTCAGTGTTCCTCCACGCTTAGGAATATCCTTTAAGGTGTCTTTGGCTAAGGCGGCAGTGGCTCAGGAGGTAGAGCAGGTCGTCCAGTAATCGCATGGTTGGCGGTTCGACTCCCGCTCTCCCCGGATATCCTGCCATTGTGTCCCTGGGCAAGACACTTCACCCCCAATTGCTCCTGGTGGGTTTGGAAGTGCCATCTTAGGTAGCATGCCGCCATCTGTTTGTGAATGGGTGGATAGCAGGCTCTATAAAGCGCTTTGGTCATCAAGAGATGAGAATAAAAGCGCTATTCAAGTGAATGCCATTTACCATTTTTGAATCTTAGAAAGGGACGGCCAGCTTTCCTGGAGCCTTCTGCAAGCTCCCCGTAAAGAAGTGCTTTTGCGGGTCGCTCATCTGGTATGCGTGCAACATGACCCATCCAACATAATCTATTCCTGATAAGGATGATCTCAATATCCTTTGTGCCTGCATGGTCCAGCACATGGTCATTCGTGATGAAGTAGTCATCCCATCTGATCTTCAAGATAGACCTGAGGTGTTGTTGCTGTACTGTCCTGAGGAGTCTAATGTGATGCTGGTATAAGGTTCAGGTCTCACTTGCACACATCATCAATGGGATGATGCATTGATTGTACACCTTAAGCTTTGTTTCAGATGTAAGATCTCTGCTGTCAAACACCCTGTCCCCTCAGCCTTCCAAAAGCACACGATACAGCCTGAATGTGCGCTTTTATCTCCTCATCCATCTTGCAATGTTTAGTGACAAGACTTCCAAGATACTTAAAATGAGCTACTCTTTAAACCTTTGTCCTTCAACGTAGAAATCGACCTGGTTGCCAACACTCATCGTTTCTGTCTTCTTGAGGTTTACTGCTGAACCCATTCACTTTGACAGTTTGCTGTAGGCATATAACAGCAGCTGTAAAGCTGTACCATTGTTGGCAAATTAGGCAATGTTGTCTTCATACTGAGCCTCTCTTATGTACTTGATGAATGTCTTTGTCTGGGATTTTAAACGGCTGGTATCAAAAACATCACTGTCATATCTGAAGCGAATCATGACACAGTGTTCTGAACTGATGTTCTTGAAAGCCAGGTAGAGCATGACCGTAGCGTACATTCCAGAGTGTTGGGGCAAGCTTGTACCCCTGCTTAACACCACTATTGTACTCGATTGGTCAACTGAGTTCTCCATCAACACACAATTGGGCATACACTTCGGAATACAAAGTTCTGATCACATGAATAAATTTCTCGGGACATCCAAGCTTTCCCAAGATCTTAAAGCGCATCTCCCGATTTACACAATCAAAAGCCGTAGTGAAGTCAATAAAGGCGATGTGAAGATTGTGTCGCTGTTCTACAGACTTTTCCATTATCTGATGCAAGATGAAAATGACATCAATTGTGCTCCGGCCACATCTGGGATTATGGATAAACTGACTCTGCCTAATGTTGAAGGTGCTGAAGAATGATATCAGCAAACGTTTTTCCAGCCACGCTTAGAAGTGATATTCCGTGATAATTGCCACAGTAACCAGTCACCTTTCTTGAATAACATACAAATTATAGCGTTATTCAGGTCTGATGGCAACCTTGCAGTTCTCCAGAATAGATTGAAAGTGGTGAGCAGAAGAAGTACCAGGGTGTGTCAGATAACTCATCTCATTAATTGCAAGGCAGTGCCTAAAGATGGTGACACTAACCGACACATGATAGTGTCCCTTGGCGAGTAATTCCTGTATACTAACGAGAGAGCAATGCTGATACGGTCGAAGGAAAGAATCCGTTACTGTTAGCCAGAACTGATGCCGAATTGACAAACAGGACTGCCATTGCAAGAGCTGTGGCCGGTTTGACTCACTGAACTGCCAGCTGCCGGAAGAGCTACCGAGTTGACATTACAGATCCACCAAGGGTGTATTGGGAAGGCCGTAACACTGGCCAAGGGAGCCTAAGGGCATGCTGACACCTGTCCAAGGTGTGCACCCAGGCTTGTGATGGGGAAGGAGGCACCTTACTTCTCCTTTACCAGACCGGCTCAGGTCTGGCCACGACCCCAATTGCTGTTTACAATTTGTTGTTAAAAATACATGGTGCAAATGTTGAACATTTCATTAAAAAATAGTAAATCAATTGCCTTTTCCATATACCCTTTTCTGAATGGTTGCTAATCAAATCTTTTTCCACCTGTGAATTAGTTCACTTGACTGAGTTTCACATACCCTTATTCATAAATTTCATGTTATAGATTGTAGATCATTCTGTACATTATATAACTTGATAGCAACAACGTCCTACATGTTAGATGTTTGTCCCAGAGTGAGTCCCAACTCTGAGTAGTCAAGGCTTTGGAACTTTGGATAAAAATGATGCCAGACTGTGAGATAAATGAGATGCACCATCCAAAGTGGGATGGATGCCGTCTCACCTCACAAGACCAGGTTTTTCCCCATAATGAGTTTCAATTGTCTATGTAGCTCATGTGGGAGCTAACATCTGGGACAAACATCTCACTCTTTATATATATATACTGTATATAGTGGGGTTAAAAAGTATTTAGTCAGCCACCAATTGTGCAAGTTCTCCCACTTAAAAGATGAGAGAGGTCTCGAATATTCATCATAGGTATACCTCAACTATGAGAGAAAAAAAAAATAAATTAAAAAAAAAATCCAGAAAATCACATTAAAGGATTTTTAATGAATTAATTGGTAAATTCCTCAGTAAAATAAGTATTTGGTCAATAACAAAAGTTCATCTCAATACTTTGTTATATACCCTTTGCTGGCAATGACAGAGGTCAAACAGTTTCTCTAAGTTTTCGCAAGGTTTTCACACACTGTTGCTGGTATTTTGGCCCATTCCTCCATGCAGATCTCCTCTAGAGCAGTGATGTTTTGGGGCTGTCACTGGGCAACACGGACTTTCAACTCCCTCCAAAGATTTTCTATGGGGTTGAGATCTGGAGACTGGCTAGGCCACTCCAGGACCTTGAAATGCTTCTTACGAAGCCACTCCTTCGTTGCCCAGGCGGTGTGTTTGGGATCATTGTCATGCTGAAAGACTCAGCCACGTTTCATCTTCAATGCCCTTGCTGGTGGAGGTTTTAACTCAAAATTTCACGATACATGGCCCCATTCATTTTTTCCTTTACACGGATCAGTCGTCCTGGTCCCTTTGCAGAAAAACAGCCCCAAAGTATGATGTTTCCACTCCCATGCTTCACAGTAGGTATGGTGTGCTTTCTCCTCCAAACACGACAAGTTCAGTTTTTACCAAAAAGTTCTATTTTGGTTTCATCTGACCATATGACATTCTCCCAATCCTCTTCTGGATCATCCAAATGCTCTCTAGCAAACTTCAGACGGGCCTGGACATGTACTGGCTTAAGCAGGGGGACACGTCTGGCATTGCAGGATTTGAGTCCCTGGCCGCGTAGTGTGTTACTGATGTAGCCTTTGTTACTTTGGTCCCAGCTCTGTGCAGGTAATTCACTAGGTCCCCCCGTGGGGTTCTGGGATTTTTGCTCACCGTTCTCCTGATCATTTTGAACCCACGGGGTGAGCTCTTGCGTGGAGCCCCAGATCGAGGGAAATTATCAGTGGTCTTGTATGTCTTCCATTTTCTAATAATTGCTCCCACAGTTGATTTCTTCACACCAAGCTGCTTACCTATTGCAGATTCAGTCTTCCCAGCCTGGTGCAGGTCTACAATTTTGTTTCTGGTGTCCTTTGACAGCTCTTTGGTCTTGGCCATAGTGGAGTTTGGAGTCTGACTGTTTGAGGTTGTGAACAGGTGTCTTTTATACTGATAACGAGTTCAAACAGGTGCCATTAATACAGGTAATGAGTGGACAGAGGAGCCTCTTAAAGAAGAAGTTACAGGTCTGTGAGAGTCAGGAATCTTGCTTGTTTGTAGGTGACCAAATACTTATTTTACTGAGGAATTTACCAATTAATTCATTAAAAATCCTTCAATGTGATTTTCTGGATTTTTTTTCCTCATTTTGTCTCTCATAGTTGAGGTATACCTATGATGAAAATTGGAGACCTCTCTCATCTTTTAAGTGGGAGAACTTGCACAATTGGTGGCTGACTAAATACTTTTTTTCCCCACTGTATATATATAAAGGCAGAAAGCATTCTATAAATTCAAGAAATCTCTGTCAGTGATGCCTGCGGCATGAATGAACAACACAGCCGTCTCACACAGGAGGAGACCCTTCAGCAACGGGCATGCAGAAATACATGCTTATACTTGGTTTCTATAGGTATCCACGTGTATGTACTCGTATTTAACAAACCATATTTAATTTTTAAATTATGAGGAGGAACAGAAGCCAAGTCATTAGATTTAGAGGCTACAGTACATGTTTAATTTGAGTTTTATCAAGTTTTTGTTTAATCACTTTGGGATGCTTAACCATTAAATTTGTAGTTACTTTAGAGGGAGCAGACAGTGATTCTCTGATGGAGAAGACAGAGGCTCAGTTGAGGGATGGCAGGTTGAGAGAAGCTGGAGAGATGTGTGTAAAACTGTGACTCTGCTTCCTGGTCCCAACTCTGAGTAGTCAAGGCTTTGGAACTTTGGATATAAATGATGCCAGATTGTGAGATAAATGAGATGTGCCATCCAAAGTGGGATGGATGCCGTCTCACCTCACAAGACCAGGTTTTTCCCAAAATGAGTTTCAATTGTCTATGTAGCTCATGCCATTTGCAGGACACCACACAGACAGCCAGCAGTTGAAGGATGACACACGGCTAAGACACGTCATCATGAGTCAGTGTAGCAATATTTAATAAAATATAGTGTAATAAGGTACAGGAATTATTTATTTTATTTAGAAGTGGATGTGCATGGGGGACAGAGTTAAACAGTCATCACAACACTCACTAAATTAAATAGAAAAGCACTCGTAAAAGGGGGCACCATTTCTAAAAGAACAAATTATTGATTAATTAATTTCAGTACCTTCAGGAAGAAGATGGAGGACAAGCTGCAACAGAGCGACATCAGCGGGGTCTGGAGAAACCTTAAAAATATCTCTGGGCTCCAGAATACCTCCCCCAAGGCCACGGGGGCAGGGAGTGGGCGAACAATCTGAATCTGTTTTTCAATAGGTTTGACCAACCGCCCTCCCCCCTGACTGCACAACAACCACTGCTGCCTCTATAGACATGAAGTCCTGCTGCCCACTCCCTACTCCACCAACACCCCCCCACTCCCAACACACAGCCCCCCAACCTGACCCTCACTAAGACCCAGGTGAGGACGGAGCTGAGAAAGAACAAGGCGAGGAAGGAGTTGGGACCGGACGGCATCAGCGCAAAGCTCCTCAAGTCCTGTGCAGACCAGCTGTGTGGGATTGTGGAGTACATCTTCAATCTGAGCCTGAAGCTGGGGAGGGTACCACAGCTGTGGAAAACATCTTGTGTGGTACCTGTACCAAAGACTTCCCCACCCCAAAGATCTGAACAGCTACAGACCAGTGGCCTTGACGTCCCACATGATGAAGACCCTGGAGAGACTGCTCCTTGCTCACCTCCACCCCCTGGTGGGACCAGCGATGGATCCACTCCAGTTCGCCTACCAGCATGGCATTGGGGTGGAGGATGCGGTGATCTTCCTCCTTCACCGTTCTCTGTCCCCCCTGGAGAAGCCCGGGAATGCGGTGAGGATCATGTTCTTTGACTTCTCCAGTGCTTTCAACACCATCCAACCGATGATCCTGAAGGACAAGCTGCTGTGCGCAGGGGTGGACCAGCACCTGTCATCATGGATCCTGGACTACCTCACAAACCGGCCTCAGTTTGTGAGAACCCAGGACTGTGTGTCCAACACGATCATCGGTAGCACGGGGGCCCCCCAGGGAACGGTTTTGGCTCCCTTCCTGTTCACCCTTTATACTGCGGACTTCTCACACAACACAACACACTGCCATCTACAGAAATTCTCTGACGACTCTGCGATCGTTGGCCTCATCTCCAACGGAGATGAAGCTGAGTACAGAGGGCTTATCCAGGACTTCGTGGAATGGTGCCATCGGAACTGCCTCCAGATCAACATGGGGAAAACTAAGGAGCTGGTGTGGACTGCCGCAGGCAAGGACAACCTCTCACAGCACCAGCAAACATACAGGGAACAGACATAGAGATGGTGACATCCTATAAGTACCTGGGTGTTCATCTGAACAATAAACTAGACTGGTCACACAATACTGACGCACTCTACAAGAAGGGACAGCGCAGGCTGTTCCTACTGAGGAGACTCAGGTCTTTTGGTGTACAAGGGGCACTGCTGAAGACATTCTATGACACGGTGGTGGCATCAGCCATCAGTTTTGGAGTGGTCTGCTGGGGCAGTGGCATTACAGCAGCCGATAGGAAGAGACTGAATAAAACTGATCAAGAAAGCTAGTTCTGTCCTGGGGCAGCACCTTGACCCAGTGGAGGAGATGAGAGAGAGAAGGATGGTGGCTAAACTGTCATCTCTACTGGAGTCCGAGTTCCACCCTATGCAGGACATACTGAATGCACTGAGGAGCTCATTTAGCAGCAGACTACATCATCCTAGGTGTACAACCACGAGGTTTCGCAGGTCCTTCCTACCTACGGCTGTCAGACTGTACAACCTAAGCAGGGCTGCTCGCAGAGATAGCAAAAAGACGTGACAACCTAATAGTATTGAATGCAAAAGACGCAATAGACTTACACAATGGTCTCCCCCGGTATACAACTAGGAAAATACTGGTAGCTACGAAGGGTGAGAATATGTATGGGTACATAATCATACCATGTAGGATAACTAAGTAGACGGCTGTGCTGTTTCATTCCATCTAGCTACAATGCTCCGCACTGTGTGTGTTTATATATCTACATATTTATTCCACCTAGCTACAATGCTCCGCACTGTGTGTTTATATATTCATATATTTATTCCATCTAGCAACAATGCTCCACACTATCTGTTTATATATTTACATATTTATTCCATCTAGCTACAATGCTCCGCACTGTGTGTGTTTATATATTTATATATTTATTCCATCTAGCTACAATGCTCTGCACTGTGTGTTTATATCTTTGTCGGCCTCCGTCGGTCTATGATGACCATGGAAGAGAATCCTAAACGTCTTCTCTGCTGGAACAGCACCGCCTGTGGCTGAACAGGCCGATGCGCAAATGGCAGTCCCTGTCACACAGGTCGCACTTGTGGGTGGTCTCCGTGCTGCTGGGTCTGTGGCGGTTCTTCCTGCGGGTCCTTTTTTCATCTGCTGCAGCAGTCAGTCTCTCTTCACCCGCCTTGAGCTGTCTGGTCAGGGTGCCTCTCCATTTGGAGCGGTCCATTGCAAGGTCCTCCCAGCGCTCTGTGTTGATCTCCAGGGCCTTCATGTCTCTCTTGCAGACGTCTCTAAAGCACAGCTGTGGGCGGCCAACGTCTCTCCTGCCAGTCGCCAGTTCTCCGTAGAGGACGTCTTTGGGGATTCTGCAATCCTCTATACGGTGAATGTGGCCTAGCCAGCGGAGCCTGCACTGCCTGAGTAGAGTGAACATGGAGGGAAGGCCGGCGCGGGACAGAACTTCTGTGTTGGGCACTTTGTCCTGCAAGGATATGTCCAGGATGTGGCGAATGCAGCGCAAGTGGAAGGAGTTCAGTCTCTTTTCCTGCCGGGCGTATGTTGTCCACGTCTCACTCCCATAGAGCAGTGTGCTGATGACGCAGGCGTTGTACACTGCCATCTTCATCTTGACAGAGTTTGGGATTCTCCCACACTCGTGTGGTGAGGTGAGCGAGTGTGAAGGCTGATTTTCCAATCCTCTTGTCGATCTCTGTATCAAGGGAGAGGTTGTTGCTGATCGTGGACCCCAGGTACGTGAACTGATTCACGACCTCCAGCTCATAGTCGTCAATGGTAATGTTTGGTGGTGCGTCCGTGCCTCGCGCCAAGATGTTAGTCTTCTTCAGGCTGATGGTAAGCCCAAAGTCCTTGCATGCCTGGAAGAAGCGGTCCATCAGGGTCTGAAGCTCCTGCTGTGTGTGGGTTGCGATTGCAGCGTCGTCTGCAAACAGCATGTCTCTGATTAGAGCCTCGCGTACTTTGGTTCTGGCTTTCAGGCGGGTGAGGTTGAAAAGCCTGCCGTCAGATCTTGTGTGCAGGTAGATTCCCTCTGTTGCTGTGCTGAAGGCATGCCTCAGGAGCATAGCAAAGAAAATCCCAAAGAAGGTTGGCGCAAGTACAGAGCCCTGTTTCACTCCGCTGCGTATGTTGAATGGCTCTGAGACGTTGCCGTCGTGCTGCACTATCCCCTGCATGTTGGTGTGAAACGATTCGATGAGGCTTTGCAACTTTGGTGGGCATCCCATCTTTGGCAGGATCTTGAAAAGGCCCTCTCTGCTGACCAGATCGAATGCTTTGGTGAGGTCGATGAAGGCGACGTACAGGGGCATGTTCTGTTCTCTGCATTTCTCCTGGAGTTGGTGGATGGAGAATATCATGTCTACCATCGATTGCTCAGCGCGGAAGCCACACTGAGACTCGGGGTAGACACGTTCAGCAAGATTTTGTAGACGAACGAGAACAACTCGTGCGTAGACTTTGCCAATGACGCTGAGGAGAGAGATGCCCCTGCAGTTGTTGCAGTCGCTTCTCTCCCCTTTGTTTTTGTAGAGGGTGATGATCTTGGCATCCCTCATGTCCTGTGGTACGGCACCTTCCTTCCAGCACTGGCAGAGGACGTCATGCAATGGCAGCAGTAGGGCGGTCTTGCAGTGCTTGAGCAGGTCAGGGGGTATGCCGTCGTTGCCGGGTGCCTTGCCAGCGGCAAAGCTATCAATGGCCTTGCTGAGTTCGTCGATGGTTGGCTCGGCGTCAAGTTCGTCTATGGATGACAGGCAGTCGTTGGCATCAAGGGCTGATGGTGTCACGGTGTTCTGTCTGGAGTAGAGGTCGGAGTAGTGTTCCACCCATCTCTCCATCTGCTTCTTCTTTTCTGTGATCATCTCCCCAGTGGAGGATTTGAGGGGGGCCGTCTTGCTCTGAGCCGGACCAAGTGCTTTCTTGATGCCATCGTAAATACCACGGATGTTCCCTGTTATGGCAGCGGTTTGAATGTCTTGGCTGAGCTGAGTCCAGTACTCGTCGGCACAATGCCGAGCAGTCTGCTGAACTTTGCTTCTCGCAGCCCTGAGAATCTGGAGATTCTTCTCGTTTGGGTATTTCTTGTACTCAGCAAGTGCTGAGTGCTTGGCTTCAATGACGGGGGTCATCTCGGTCAACTTGGCATCAAACCAGTCCTGTGACTTCGAGGTCTTCCTCCCAAAGGTAGCCAAGGCTGTGCGGTGGATGGTGTTTCGCAGCTCTTTCCGCTTCTGCTTTGCAGATTCTCCTTCTTGTGGTACACCAAGTTCCTTCTCAAAGGTGCAGGCAAACTGCTCAACAAGTTCTGGTTGGGCCATCTTGCTGGTGTCAATCCGTGCCTTTCCAGGCTGTCTAGCACGATGGAATTTCTTCAGCTGCAGCTTGACCTTGCAACACACCAATGAATGGTCTGTGTCGCAATCTGCACTCTGGAACGAACGGGTGATTAGCACGTTCTTCAGTGAGGTGCGCCTGGTCAGGATCAAGTCTAGCTGGTGCCAGTGCTTTGAGTGCGGAAACCTTGTGTTGGGGCTTGGTGTTGAAGAACGAGTTTGTGATGCACAGATCGTGATATGTGCAGAACTCGAGCAGCCGCTGTCTGTTGTCGTTCATTCTGCCCACGCCAAATGGTCCAAGACAGGAGGGCCAGGAGTCGTGGTCAGCCCCCACTCTGGCATTGAAGTCTCCAAGGAGAATGAGTTGTTCAGAGTTGGGGATGATCCTGACAGTTGTTGTGAGATTCTTGTAGAACTCGTCTTTTGCCTCTGGCGTGGCTGTCAGTGTTGGGGCATACACACTGACGAGGGTGACTGGGCCTTGAGTGGTGTTGAGGCGGAGGGTGAGGAGTCGTGCAGAGCCATTGCTGCCCAGTTCCACCATCTTCAGCAAGGTGTTCTTCACTGTGAAGCCCACTCCGTGTTCCCTGTGTTCGTCACTGCCCTTTCCCTGCCAGTAGAACGTGTAGTCCTTCTCTCTAAGGGCGTCTTTCCACCAAACCGGTTCCAGTGCTAGTCTGGTTCTGGGGCTGGTGCTAGTGCTTAACCAGTTCTTCTGGAGTGGCTCATAAGAACCAGTTGGCTTTCCACCGATATGGAGCTAGTCGGGAATTATGTCAGAGCTACGTCATTACGTAGTGTGAAGCGCCCAACCAACGCAGAACAACAGAGAAGACTGAAGGTGGCGGTATGCACCTCTCACTTGTTTCCTATCTGCCAGTAACCGAGAGAAGAAGAAGAAGTAGCAGCGCTAGCTTGTCAACATGTAGGAGCTTGCTGTCTCTTTGGGAGCGCTGCTTTTATTCCAAACCTGTATTATCATCCAAAAACAGTTTTATTCTTAATGGCAGAGAATGGCGGCTACGTTTAAGGACACCGGTAATCATCAATATTTCAGTTATCAGCCGTTGTTAGATAAAGTCTGTAGCGTGAGCATTGACTACACTTTTAAACATAATATTTGTCATTTCTGTAATAGGTGGTGTTACGGCGCATTACGAGACTGAGGTCGCCTGTTATATCATGCCAAAAAGTGATCAGCTGTCCCAAAAAATGATCGCCAGGGGCCATATTGTTATGGGTTATATTAGCCGGTAAATATATATATTTCAACAGATAAAAAGTACTTAGTTAGGTATAACAAGATATATTTAACACTTACGATGCATTTTGAACCCAAAACAAACTTGATCTGGGATTAAAAGCAATTAAAATAATGCAGTCACAAGGTTACATGGAAAAATGTATAGATTTGCTACTTCTTCTTCTCTCGGTTACTGGCGGATAGCAAACAAGTGAGAGGTGCATACCGCCACCTTCCGTCTTCTCTGTTGTTCTGCGTTGGTTGGGCGCTTCACACTACGTAATGACATAGCTCTGACATAATTCCCGATGAGCCACCACCGGAGTGGTGGCTCAGTTGGTAGAGCATCCGCCCCACACCCGGGAGGAAGGGGTTCAAATCCCTGCCGGGTCATGCCGAAGACCATATAAAAGTCGAACTTCCTGCCATCCAGCTTGGTGCTCAGCAATAAATGGAATGGAGGAGGGAAATCTGTGGCGGCGCCTTGCATGGCAGCGGCCCTCTGATTCTGCACTTGGGATGTGTGTGATTGACACTGTAGATAGGTAAAGCACAATCTCGTTCTGCTGTGCATGATTGGTTGTATGGCTGAATGACAATAAGGGTGATTTAATTTAATTTTAATTCAATATATACATGAAGATACTGTATAAATACATATTCTATGCACCTCCAAACTACAGAGTTGTGAAAGGTATACCCTTCTGTACTTGTGTCATCTATTCTGGTTAAAGTACTGATTCACGTTTTTATTCATACAGGGATAACAAGAGACAGACTGTAAAGTGTTCAAAGTTCTTTCCCCAGAAATGATCTTGTCCAGAGCTGACAGAATGTCATATGGGACGTTGTCAAAACAAGATAAACTCATCATTTTTGAAGCTGGCAACTTGGAACATTTTCCACAGAAAAAGTACATAGATTTAAAGTTTGTTGCTGCTTGTTCTTTAAAAAATGTGAAAGAAGTTGTCAAAAATATGAGTAAGTACACAAATACCTGATATATTGTCCAATACCTGGAAAAATGAACTTAAGTGCAGTAATTCAGTACTTGTACTTTCACTCCCCACCACTACAATGTTATAGTGATTTGCATTGTCCTGAATAACTTTATATTTCATGCATATGAAATGTAAAGTCTTTAACTTTTTAATATGACCCTTCTCTCTTATGTTTTTTCTCTTATCTCTTTGTCTTATGTAATGATTGATGGAGCCTTGAGCACTTTTATCATGTCTATAGTCAGCTTCATGTGTGCCTGTGTTTGTGTTCATGTTGAATGTAACTGTAGTTTGTAAATATGGATGTCACCTGACTGCAAAACAAATCTACCTACGGGTACAAATAAAGGAACCTGAACCTGAATATGTTTGGTGTGAGGATAACAATGTAGAAGCAGAAAAACACTTAAGGAAAGAAAGCTTTTATTTCCAAAATATGCAAAAACTTCAGACTGCTACATATGAAATATTATGTACACAGTCAAAAATATCAATGCTGTGATAGTTACTTTTTTTACAGTCCCTCAAGCACAGACACAACACCTCCCATCAGTCCAACAAGGGTGTTGGTCCTGTCCTCCTTCTTCTGGATGCTTTGCAGCAAAGCGAAGTTCAGCTGCTCCTCCCTCCTGCTCTGCTCCTGCTGTCTCATCTGACCGTAATCAAGAAGGAGGTCCATGTTTGTGTCACACTTCTGTTTCCCTGTTTTAAAGTACAAAAATAAGCAATATAAAAATAACCACACCCTGAAAAATTCAGGAATCGTCAATCCAAGATTGAATGTGTCTATTCAACATCCATTTACTGTTAGTGGCATCACAACATTCAATTCAAGTGTATAATTGGTTTAACTCACTCCCTCCTTTGTGTGACTGGGTCATGATCCATCCAGGTGGATGCCCTCAATTTCCCCTATGGGGATCAATAAAGTACACAAAATCAAAATGATCTGAACATAAATTACCTAATCTGGTCTGATTAGAAGAGCAGGAGGAGGACAAGCTTGGAGCTGGACACTACAGGTCTGGCTGGTTCTCAATCATCATCCAGCTGTGATAAATCTATAAAAAAAAGTGTTTTAGTTTGTGCAGTGAACAACTTAAGCCTTCCATTAAATGTGCAGACATAGACAAAGACAATTTTATTCAATATCAATGTTAGCAAAGCTTACATGTCTGATTATGGAATAGAAGAATAGGAATAGATGAAACTTCATTGTACTGTACAGTTGTACAGTACAATGAAACTGTAGGTGATCCACCAGGCTACTGCGCAATAAAGTAAGAGAAGGATTAGATAAAATACGGCTACACAACATACAATTAAACACGAGTGAAATTTAAAAAAAAAATGGCCTAAGATTATGGAAATATTATCAAAACAGTAAAAAAGACGACGTTACTAGTGTCTGGTAGAAAAATCTCCCATAACACAACGCAAGGCAGCCATTCATACACAGTATTCATACCACAAAAAACGTATTTTGCGCTGGATGTCTTTATAAAAAAAGTATTCTGTAAGATGCTAAGATTTCTGTTCTAGTTTCTCAAATGCGCATTTCTGTATGGCGAGGAAACGTTCGTGGTAAAAACAGTTAGCTTGTTAGCATAGCTAACCAAAAATACTATGGCCACAAGAGTGAGCAAAAAAAAAAAAAAAAAAAAAAAACCCGCACTTTGGCCGTTACATATCAATACAAGCGGTATGCATCTGTCAGCAGAGACGACCTGTTCATTTCTTTATGGCGAGGAGAAACGTTTGGTCGTAGTAAAAGTACTGTTAGCTTGTTAGCATAGCTAACCGAAAATACTATAGCCACAAGAGTGACTAAAAAAAATATCCGCACTTTGGCCGTTACATATCAATACAAGCGGATATACTGTATATGTATACATATATTGGTTAACGTCTGGCATTTTAAAGACAATACACTTACCAGCGTGTTTTAAGCAGTTTGTTGTCCAGACTAATCCACGGCAGAGACGATGGTCCGGCTGGCTGGCCGATCCTCCAAAACAGTTCATTACATGAGTGGCCCCCTCCAGCTGATCTTGTACTTCTGCTTATGTCCATAGAGCCAAGAAATATTTCTCCTCTTCGCTCTAAATCTGTTTGGTTTTGGAATCCGTTGCGTGCTCCCCTGTTTGGAAAACAACATGGCGGTCAGTAATGTTTTGAAGCTGGTCAGTTAACCACGCCCATGGCTGTGGACGTAACCAACATAAACTGGTGCTGCCGTTGGCCCAGCTAGGAGTTGGGGCCACGATAGCCCCACTTTTGGGAGCCCGGGACTGGTGCTTTAGTCGGTGGAAAACCGAAGAACTGGTGCTGATGACACTCTGGCTCCAGTTAAGCACTGGAACCGGTTTGGTGGAAAGAGGCCCTCAGTGTGCCTGCATCAGCCAACCGTGTTTCCTGGAGAGTAGCGATATCCACTCCCAGTCTCTTCAGCTCATTATTGATGACGGCAGTCTTCCTGGTGTCGTTGATGTCCTTGAGGTTAGCAGCGAGTCCTGTCATCATAGTGCGGACGTTCCAAGTTCCCAGTTTTAGAGTTGGTCTCTTTTGTTTTTTTTGTCTTGCCTGGTGCGAAGGTTCTCAGTCTGCAGTTTGGACTTCTCCTTATCCCCATGCACCCAATGAGGAAAGAAAGCTGTGGCGGGACAACACCTTATTGGCTGGGGGCTGCCCAGCTTGAGGCGGGCGGTAGCTGTCCAGTGAGATCCGATGATCCCTCCCACCGTCGGGAACAACCCCTGGCGCCGCGCTCTACGCCAATTGAGCGGTGGCTTATAACCGGTAACTGTCATTCCCCGTGTTTTGTCTACGCCAAAGGCGAAGCTGGAGTGCCCTCGCCAGTGATCCGGTGTTCTACCTTCCAGCGTTGGGCGTTGGTAGGATTCAAGCCTGGGCAGGAAGATATGGAAGACAAGATGTTGCCCATGCAGCATGTCCCCCCTCTCCACGTCACTGATGAATCCAAAGGAACAGCAGGGCTGCTACAGTTTGGCACCAGCGCCGTCGCAGGAGCTGCCAGAACGATGTTGAGCACAACAGAGAACTGCCTTAGGGGCTCCGACTCCGGATATTTCCTCAGGGTTGACTCCCGAAGCCTTTCCTGTGACTAGGTGTGCCGCAAGGCAGCGGAGGTTTGAAATCAGGGTTTACCTTCCCCTAGATGGGCTACCTTCCCAGGTTGACGAGCCACCATCTACCCGAAGCATCTGGTTTTAAGGCGCCAGAGATCCGCCCTCGCCCCTTCTCCTGTTAATAAAAGCAGTTCCGCCGGGCTTAGAGACTAAACCACACGGGCAGGCTAGGAGTTGGACTTAGTTGTCAGAGGCTTTTCGAGACGCACGCCATAAGGAGCATTTTATGAGCACTGGGAGCTTAACCCCAGTGCCGCTCCTGGCTATGACAACCTTGGAACCGTGTGTATATATATATCTACATATTTATTCCATCTAGCTACAATGCTCCGCACTATGTGTTTATATATTCACATATTCATTCCATCTAGCTACAACACTCTACACTGTTTATATACTCATATATTTATTCCATCCAGCTACAATGCTCCGCACTGTGTTTATATATTTATATATCTATCCCATCTAGCTACAATGCTCCGCACTGTGCCTCTCTCTCTATATACACTACCGTTCAAAAGTTTGGGGTCACCCAGACAATTATTTTGTGTTTTCCATGAAAAGTCACACTTATTTACCACCATGAGTTGTAAAATGAATAGAAAATATAGTCAAGACATTGACAAGGTTAGAAATAATGATTTGTATTTGAAATATTTTTTTTTCCTTCAAACTTTGCTTCCGTCAAAGAATCCTCCATTTGCAGCAATTCCAGCATTGCAGACCTAACATGATTGCACAAGGGTTTTCTAATCATCCATTAGCCTTCTGACGCAATGAGCAAACACATTGTACCATTAGAACACTGGAGTGATAGTTGCTGGAAATGGGCCTCTATACACCTATGTAGATATTGCACCAAAAACCAGACATTTGCAGCTATAATAGTCATTTACCACATTAGCAATGTATAGAGTGCATTTCTGATTAGTTTAAAGTTATCTTCATTGAAAAAAAGTGCTTTTCTTTCAAAAATAAGGAAATTTCTAAGTGACCCCAAACTTTTGAACGGTAGTGTATATATATATATATATATATATATATATATATATATATATACATATATATATATTTATATGTACATATGTATACTCGCTGCTCTTGTTTTTTCTCTTGCCTTCTGATTGTTGCTATCCCTGTGCTGTTGCAATCCTGGAATTTCCCCATTGTGGGACTAATAAAGGCTTATCTTATTTTATCTTCACTTACTTAATGGATCAGTCTCAAAAATTAGTGAGTTCTTTTACTGCCATGATCCAGGAAAGCATATATGCAAAGGAAAACGCTTCAACTTCTGTCTGAGTTTATTAAATGGAACTCATTCAGGTTACATGACAGTGCATTCAGATGGTGGGTAAACAAGTTCAAATGATTCACAGGTGTTGGATATCACATCAACTGCTAATAGATTTCTGAGCATAAAATCTATTGTTAAACCTTTGTGGAACCAAAAGGAAACCAGATTTTATATTTCAATTGTAATGCAATGGAAGGCTGAGATAACTAACAAAATCAGAATGCAACTTTATGGGGAAAAAATGACATAAGCTGATCATCTGAAAAGGGGAGCTTCTGAATTAATCTACAAAAATGGACGGAGGTTACTTAAAACAAAGAATAAGAATTTTTCTTCAATTTATAGCTTTGTCCTACGGCTGAGGGACTAACTGTACCATGAAATATTGGTTATGTTCAATTATAATTGATATTTAGGACATCTCATTTAAACCCAGCAGATAGGAAAGTGGGAGTCTCACGAACAGCTGTAGCTCTAGGTATTCAGCGGTGGTCGGTGCCAGCCAATGATCACAAGCCAGTAACTAGAAAAGCACTCGGAGAGTGCAGACCTCCGCCAAGCGGCACAGTTCCCCCCATAGAGTGTTTGTGTGTACGTTTTCAGATTCCCTGAGCATGAAAAGATATGAGTAGCAATTGGATTCACAATGATTATTTGTTTATTTGACATGGACAGTGCAATAAACAGACAATTAATGAATGACAATCAATGTGATAGTGATAGGATTAGTGGTTCAGTAGTGTAAAATGGGGCTATAAGGGACGGCGGGTTAATAAGGGACACTTTTGTGGGAAATGTTTTAAATGTAATTCTGCTTTTTTTATTTTGAGCAGGACGCTGAGTTGTGTTGTTATTGTCAAATATCCATGAATCCTTCATCAAATCTAGGCGGAAGCAAAATTAAAAAAGCAGAATTACATTTAGAAAAGTGTCCCATATTACCCCGCCGTCCCTTATAGCCCCGTTTTACGGTTGTAAAAGCATTGCCTCGTTGGCGGAGGTAATAAACTGAAGTGTTGGTGTGTCCATCTCCTCCACTGACGGATGCAGATTGGTTAGACAGGTTGCCGTGGGTTTTATATTATATTGGGGTTGCGCTCCGCGGCAAAACAGAATTTAGAGTCTTTTACGCAGCGCCTATAGCTGGGCGGGGAATTTGTGGCAAATAATGGGGCGGCGGACAGGTGTCCGTGTCAGGTTTTGCAGCGTGGCGCAAAAGCAGGCACGCTGGCGGGCCCAGGCCAGCAGTGTTTTCCGCGTGCTTTTGTGCCTAAAACGTTGAAGAACGCGGAGTTTGTGTTGGTCAGACACGACGACCAGCGCAATGTGCGCAGCGCCTATGGCTGCCACAGGCACGCTGGGGGTCCGAGGCCAGCAGTGTTTTCCGCATGCTTTTGTGGCTAAAACGTTGAAGAAGGCGGAGTTTGTGTTGGTCAGACACGACGCCCAGCGGCCTCCATTGCGCCTGCGCACATGTTGAAAATGGCCCTATGTCACAGTGTTGAAAAATGCTTTAAAAAAATTCCTGTATCCAGACGGTGAACCGGATCACCCCCAAAATTTAATCAGTTCTTCCTTGTACCATTTCCAACAACGCCTGAAAGTTTCATGCAAATCCGTCCAAGACTTTTTGAGTTGTCTTGCTAACCAACAGACAAACAGACAGACAAACAGACAGACAAACAGACAAACACACAAACCCTGGCAAAAACATAACCTCCTCCTGGCCTTTTCGGCCTGGCGGAGGTAATAAGGCCAAACAGGGGAAAGCGACGGGGAAGTCATCTTTCTGGTCATTCACAGCTGTGAGAAGCGTAGACTCGGCTGGAGGTTCCAGGAGCATGCGGTGCTTAGCTAGCAGCAGGATGAATGGGGTTTCAGGAGCAGACGTTACGTCTTTTTGGCAACCAGTCCAAATTTAGGATGTCCCCGGCACCCAGGACAACCCCAAAGGCTGAAGGAAAATGCATTTACTCAATTTCACCCACGAGGTCTGAATTCTTCTCAGAGGGAAAACAGAAAAGTCCAAAATCTCTATTAGTCCACTTTAAAGGCAGGGAAATTAAAAGTCCACTTTAATGGCCGGAAAAGTCAAAAAGTCCAAGAAAAAAATGTTCAACAGAATAAGCATGGCTTCTGAGGTGAAGAAGAAAAAGTGGAGTTTGCCCTCATTTAAAGGTGAGCTCAGGAAAACACTGAACTGCCAGGCGGCTCTGTTGGCATTTAACTGAAGCACACTGCAGGATCATAAACATAGGACTGGCAGCAAGATGGACCAATTATCTTCCATAAAGAGGAGTTTGAATGGGCTTTTGTCCAATGAGGGAACAGTTCTCTGTCTGTGAACAGCCAATCAAATGCAGGGGCGTTATCCAACAGAGACGCAGCCTGGTGATTGGTTGTCGCGAGTTGGAAGACGGAAAACAGAGATTCAGAAAACATTCATTCAGTTCCTATGAAATTCATTATATACTCAATATAAAATCTAACTAAATTAAGTGACTCAAGGCTAATATTCAGTGACCATGCATTTATATTATTACTAATAAGTTAAACATTCATTTAAATAACAATCATGGAAAAAACATTCCTAAGACATGCACTCACATTTAAATCAAGGATTGATGAATTATTGCAAACCATTATTGTCCATCAAAAAGGGCAATTATCTTCACAGTGTCCAGAGTTATCCTGTGGGATGTAGACTATAAAAAGTGTTAATGTTCAGTCAGAAAGAGCAAAGTTCCAGGTTGCACAAGTAATAAAACATATTCCATAGATGTCCACTAGGAGGTACTGTTGAACTGTAAATAATTTTTAAGTCTTGATATATGAAAAGAGGGCATCCTACAGAGTTTTATGGGGGTTCTGGAAAGGCTCCAAGAGTTTATCAGCATAACCTGACAGGTTAAGGAGTGAAAGTTTGGAAGTTTATGACTTTTTAAGAGTATCAGTTCCTGGTACAAACGGATGCTATCAGCACAAACTGTCTAGTTGGGGTTTGACTCCAGAAGTTTTACAGTCCACTTAAGCCTTTAAAAGCAAGCCTGAGGAGAAGCTGATGCTACATCAGGTTTGGGAACTTTGATTTCTCAATTCACCTGTGCATACCTCCACCTCTCCAGGTTGTCTTCCACCTGCTCTCTACTCTCACTACAGATCACAATGTCGTCTTCAAACATCATGGTCCACAAATATATATATATACATACACATATACAGTGGGGCAAAAAAGTATTTAGTCAGCCACCAATTGTGCAAGTTCTCCCACTTAAAAGATGAGAGAGGTCTCCAATTTTCATCATAGGTATACCTCATCTATGAGAGACAAAATGAGAAAAAAAAATCCAGAAAATCACATTGAAGGATTTTTATCGAATTAATTGGTAAATTCCTCAGTAAAATAAGTATTTGGTCACCTACAAACAAGCACGATTTCTGGCTCTCACAGACCTGTAACAACTTCTTTAAGAGGCTCCTCTGTCCTCCACTCGTTACCTGTATTAATGGCACCTGTTTGAACTTGTTATCAGTATAAAAGACACCTGTTCACAACCTCAAACAGTCAGACTCCAAATTTCACTATGGCCAAGACCAAAGAGCTGTCAAATGACACCAAAAACAAAATTGTAGACCTGCACCAGGCTGGGAAGACTGAATCTGCAATAGGTAAGCAGCTTGGTGTGAAGAAATCAACTGTGGGAGCAATTATTAGAAAATGGAAGACATACAAGACCACTGATAATTTCCCTCGGTGAGCAAAAATCCCAGAACCACATGGGGGGACCTAGTGAATGACCTGCAGCGAGCTGGGACCAAAGTAACAAAGGTTGCATCAGAAACACACTACGCCGCCAGGGATTCAAATCCTGCAGTGCCAGACGTGTCCCCCTGCTTAAGCCAGTACATGTCCAGGCCCGTCTGAAGTTTGCTAGAGAGCATTTGGATGATCCAGAAGAGGATTGGGAGAATGTCATATGGTCAGATGAAACCAAAATAGAACTTTTTGGTAAAAACTCAACTTGTCGTGTTTGGAGGAGAAAGAACACCATACCTACTGTGAATCATGGGGGTGGAAACATCATACTTTGGGGCTGTTTTTCTGCAAAGGGACCAGGACGACTGATCCGTATAAAGGAAAGAATGAATGGGGCCATGTATCGTGAGATTTTGAGTGAAAACCTCCTTCCACCAGCAAGGGCACTGAAGATGAAACGTGGCTGGGTCTTTCAGCATGACAATGATCCCAAACACACTGCCCAGGCAATGAAGGAGCGGCTTCGTAAGAAGCATTTCAAGGTCCTGGAGTGGCCTAGCCAGTCTCTAGATCTCAACCCCATAGAAAATCTTTGAAAGGAGTTGAAAGTCCGTGTTGCTCAGCGACGGCCCCAAAACATCACTGCTCTAGAGGAGATCTGCATGGAGGAATGGGCCATAATACCAGCAACAGTGTGTGAAATCCTTGCGAAAACTTACAGAAAACGTTTGACCTCTGTCATTGCCAACAAAGGGTATATAACAAAGTACTGAGATGAACTTTTGTTATTGACCAAATACTTATTTTACCGAGGAATTTACCAATTAATTCATTAAAAATCCTTCAATGTGATTTTCTGGATTTTTTTTTCTCATTTTGTCTCTCATAGTTGAGGTATACCTATGATGAAAATTGGAGACCTTTCTAGTCTTTTAAGTGGGAGAACTTGCACAATTGGTGGCTGACTAAATACTTTTTTACCCCACTGTATCACCACAGGTCTGTGGTGGACCACTCCCAGTTACACGGGCGGAGACTGGACAGCCTGACAGATAAGCATATCTGTCGCAACGTCTGTGTTGGACTTTTGCCAGTCAGTGCATCGTGACATGCACTACACAAAGAGCAGAGATAAACAAACCTATCATCTGATCAGTCACTGCAACAGATACTGGAGTCAGTTTGTCTTGGCCTGTCCTTGCCTCTGATAATACTGTACCTACATGTTGACAATTTATAAATTATTCATGATTGTCTGTCTGCAATTAAGGACTGGATGTCTAGTAACTTTTTGCAACTTAATGCTGATAAAACTGAAGTCCTTATTGTAGCACCTGATAATCTAATTCCTTAGTTGGTTAATAGCATTGGTTCATTAAGCTCTAACGTACGGTCTAAACTAAAAAAATCTTGGTGTCATTTTCAATCAATCGATGAGTTTTGATCAGCATGTCAAATCTCTGACCCGGAGTTGTTTTTTCCACCTTAGGAATATATCTAAAATTAGGTCATTGCTTTCCTACACTCAGTTAGAAATCATTATTCATGCCTTTGTTTCTTCACGTTTGGATTACTGTAATGCTCTTTTTACATGTCTTAGTAAATCCTCTTTACACCGCCTACAGTTAGTCCAGAACGCTGCAGCAAGATTACTAACTACGTCCAGTAGATTCTGTCATATCACTCCTGTTTTGGCCTCCTTGCATTGGCTTCCTGTAAATTATAGAATTGATTTTAAAGTTCTTGTTCTTACTTACAAAGCCATTCATGAAGAGGCACCTTTTTATATTAGTGACCTGCTCTCTCTATACCAGCCCTGCAGGTCTCTCAGGTTTTCTCATCAGAATCTATTGGTAGTCCCTAGTACTAGGCTCAGAACCAAAGGCGATAGAGCCTTTGCTGCTGTTGCTCCCAGAATGTGGAACTATTTGCCTTTTGAACTTAGATCTGCACCTTCCATTGGTGTATTTAAGAAGCAACTAAAGACTCACCTTTTTAGCCTGGCTTTTTAACTATGTGCCGATTGTATTTTTATGTACTTTTACCGTTTACTTTTGATTTTTTAATGTTTTATGTGCCTGTGTTTTTATTTTGTTTTGTACCATGTTCAGCACTTTGTGACTCTGTCTGTGAAAGGTGCTCTATAAATAAACTTATTATTATTATTATTATTACCTCTATCTGCCAAGAATGTGCTGCTAGTCCAGCAAAAGCTAGCGGTACTCAAATACTTTGCAAGCAGTTTCATGAAATGGTCAGTCAGAGAGCAACTCATACCGGCTCGGACGTCACCTGGTAAACAAGGTCAGGAGGTCCTGGCAGCGGAAAGCGAAGGACAGAGCTGCATGGAGGAATCTGATCAGACCTATATGAAACAGTCATTGTCGGCCCCGACAGACTGCTATGATGATGATACATGATAGGTTCCAGTTTGTTCATGTCAATAATGAGTTTTCTTTCAACTCAAAGCTTAGTCATGGAGTTCCACAAGGATCTGTGCTAAGCCCTACTCTTTTTAGTTTATATATGCTTCCGTTAGGCAACATTATTAGAAAGCACTTTATACATTTTCATTGTTATGCAGATGATACACAATTATACCTGTCAATGAAGAGTTTCGGAAGTCACGAAACTTAATATAGAATCGGTGTGTGACTTTGCAAAAACGATGTCTGCCACTGTAGTATTCTCTGGGCCCCTCCCCAATCTGACCAGTGATGACATGTTTAGTCGCTCATCATCCTTGAACCGCTGGCTGTCTGTGTGGTGTCCTAAAAATGACGTGGGCTACATTGACAATTGGAGCTCTTTTTGGGGAAAACCTGGTCTTATGAGACGAGACAGCATTCATCCCACTTTGGATGGTGCTTCTCTTTTATCTAACAATCTGGCATCTTTTTTATCCAAATTTCCAAAACCATGACTACTCAGAGTTGGGACCAGGAAGCAGAGTCACAGTCTTACACGCCTCTCTGCAGCTCCTCTTCATCCGCCACCCCTCAGCTTAGCCCCTGACTTCCCCATCAGAGAATCGTTGTCTGCTCCCTCCAAAGTAAATAAAAACTCACTATATGCCTTTGCCACCTCTCTCTTTGCCATGCACCTCTTTTCTTTGCTAAAGTAAATAAAAATATAATGCATAAGCATCCCAAAGTGATAAAGCAAAATATTGGTAAAACTCAAATTAAACATAAAGCCTCTAAATTGAATGATTTGGCCTCTGTTCCTCCTCATAATTTAAAAATTAAATGTGGTTTATTAAATATTAGGTCTCTAACTCCCAAGTCTCTGTTAGTCCATGATCTGTTAATTGATCATCAGATTGATTTAATTTCCCTTACAGAGACTTGGTTAGGACAAGAGGATTATGTTGGTTTAAATGAATCAACTCCCTCTGGTTATTTAAACTGTCAAAATCCCAGAAGTTCTGGTCGTGGAGGAGGAGTAGCAACAATTTACCATTCCAAATTACTAGTTAATGTAAAGCAAAAAACATGTTATAATTCCTTTGAGGGCCTGGTCCTCAGTGTTGGGCACTTTAGCAATTTCAGGTTAAACCCAATTTTATTTGCCATAGTTTATCGTCCCCCATCAACCTATTCAGAATTTTTATCCGAATTTGCTGATTTCTTAGCTGATTTAGTGCTGAAATCTGATAGAATAATTATAGTAGGGGACTTTAATATACATGTGGATGTAGATAGTGACTGCCTTAATGTGGCTTTTAATTCAATATTAGACTCGATTGGGTTTTCTCAGAAAGTAGGAAATTCTACTCATTACCTCCACCATACATTGGACCTTGTTCTGACATATGGCATAGAAATAGAAAATCTTGTAGTGTCTCCTCATAACCCTGTACTGTCAGACCATTGTCCGTTAACCTTTGATTTTACTATTTCTGACTATTTGGCTCCTAAAGAAAAATATTATCACAGTAGATGCCTCTCAGATGATGCTGTCTCCAAATTTATGCAGATTGTTTCCTCTATGCCATGTGTCAACACAACAGAAATAAGCTATAGACAGCTTGCTCCTTCTGTAATTGATAACATGGTGGATAGTGTTTCAGCTTCTCTGCATCAGGCTCTAGACTTGGTGGCCCCCCTTAAAAAAGAAAAAGTCTAATCAGAGATTTTTAACTCCTTGGTTCAACACAGAAACTCGTAGCTTAAAACAGAAGACTCGTCAATTAGAAAGAAAATGGCGCTCTACTAATTTAGATGAAATCTATTTAGCTTGGAGAAATCATCTTTTAATTTATAAAAAATCTCTTAGAAAAGCTAGAACGAGTTATTACTCTGCATTAATAGAAGAGAACAAGAATAATCCCAGGTTTCTTTTCAGTACTGTAGCCAGGTTGACAAAGAGTCAGGACTCTGTCAATCCTAGCATCCCCTTAGAGCTTACTAGTCAGGACTTTATGAACTTTTTCAATAATAAAATTTCATCCATCAGAGATAAAATCAATCAGATTCTTCCCACAGTTGACTTAAATACTGTAACTACTACAACTCCTTCTATTGATGTCTGTCTTGATGAGTTTACTCCAATCGACCTTTGTGAGTTAGACAAAATAGTTTCCTCATCCAAACCTTCAACTTGTCTTTTAGACCCTATTCCTACCAGGTTATTTAAAGAAGTCTTCCCACTTATTGGGAGCTTTATTCTTCATATAATCAATTCTTCATTGACTTTAGGCCATGTACCGCAGGCTTTTAAAACGGCTGTAATTAAACCCTTACTCAAAAAGCCAACGCTAGATCCAGGAGCTTTAGCTAACTATAGACCAATCTCTAATCTCCCTTTCATTTCAAAAATCTTAGAAAGAGTTGTTGCTACGCAATTATTTGACCACCTGCAGGGAAATGGTTTACTTGAAGAGTTTCAATCTGGGTTTAGAATCCATCATAGTACTGAAACAGCCTTAGCGAAGGTCACTAACGACCTCCTCATTGCATCTGATAATGGACTAGTTTCTGTACTTGTCCTTTTAGATCTTAGTGCAGCTTTTGATACTATTGATCATAATATTCTACTTGATAGATTAGAACACTATGTTGGACTTAATGGAACTTTGTTGCAGTGGTTTAGATCTTATTTATCTGATAGGTTCCAGTTTGTTCATGTAAATGATGAGTTTTCTTTCAGCTCAAAGCTTAGTCATGGAGTTCCACAGGGATCTGTGCTAGGCCCTACTCTTTTTAGTTTATATATGCTTCCGTTAGGCAACATTATTAGAAAGCACTGTATACATTTTCATTGTTATGCAGATGACACACAATTATACCTGTCAATGAAGCCAGATGATACTAATCAATTAGCCAAGTTAGAAGCCTGTCTTAAGGAAATCAAAGCTTGGATGACTTGTAATTTCCTGCTATTAAATTCAGATAAGACTGAAGTCATTCTTGTTGGTCCAAAAAACCTTAGAAATTCCTTTCCAAATCAAACTTTCAGTTTGGATGCAGTTACTCTTTCTCTTAATAGCTCTGTGAGGAACCTTGGAGTTATTTTTGATCAGGATTTGTCCTTCAATTCACATATTAAATTTGTTTCTAAGACTGCCTTCTATCATTTGCGTAATATTGCCAAGATTAGGAGCATCTTGTCTCAGAGTGATGCTGAGAAGCTGATCCACGCTTTTGGTTAGCTCAAGATTAGATTATTGTAATTCTTTATTATCAGGCTGTCCTAAAACATCTTTAAAAAGTCTTCAGCTGATCCAAAATGCTGCAGCAAGAGTTTTAACAGGTACTAGAAAGAGAGATCATATCTCTCCGGTTCTGGCCTCCCTTCATTGGCTTCCCATAGAGTTTAGAATTAAGTTTAAAATCCTTCTTCTTACTTACAAAGCTCTAAACAATCAGGCTCCTTTTTATTTAAAAGATCTGATACTACCGTATCATCCTAACAGAGCACTACGCTCCCAAAATGCAGGATTACTTGTAATACCTAGAATCTCCAAAAGTACAATGGGAGGCAGAGCCTTCAGTTATCAAGCTCCTCTCCTGTGGAATCAGCTGCCAATCTGGATTCGGGAGTCAGACTCGATCTCTGTTTTTAAGAATAGGGCTAAAACCTACCTTTTTGATATAGCCTACAATTAGGGAGGGATCATGTGTTTCTGAACCCTCCCTTAGTTATGCTGCTAATAGGTTTAGTCAGCCGGGGGACCTCCAGTAATGCACTGGGCCTCACTCCTTTCCTCACTCTCTATGAAATATTTTTTTTTTTTTTTTTTTGCTGGTCATTAACATTTGTTTGTTCTCTCCCATAGATTGAGTCCCCATCGTGCTGTTTGCTCTCTACATGTCTGTTCTTTTCTTCTTCTCTATCCCCTCACCCCCCAGCCAGTCGCAGCAGATGACTGCCCCTCCCTGAGCCTGGTTCTGCTGGAGGTTTCTTCCTGTTAAAAGGGAGTTTTTCCTCTCCACCGTCGCCAAGTGCTTGCTCACAGGGGATCGCCTGATTGCTGGGGTCTTTCTGCAACTGTGGGGGTCCCCCCTACAGTTGATAGTGCTATGAGATGACTGTTGTTGTGAAATGGCGCTATATAAATAAAGTTGAATTGAATTGAATGAAGCCAGATGATAGTAATCAATTAGCCAAGTTGGAAGCCTGTCTTAAGGAAATCAAAGCCTGGATGACTTGTAATTTTCTGCTATTAAACCCAGATAAGACTGAAGTCATTCTTGTTGGTTAAAAAAACCTTAGAAATTCCTTTCCAAATCAAACTCTTAATTTGGATGCCGCTACTCTCATTCTGAATAGTTCTGTGAGGAACCTTGGAATTATTTTTGATCAAGATCTGTTCTTCAGTTCACATATTAAATTTGTTTCTAAGACTGCCTTCAATCATCTATGCAATATTGTCAAGATTAGGAGCATCTTGTCTCTGAATGATGCTGAGAAACTGATCCACGCCTTTGTCAGCTCGAGATTAGATTATTGTAACTTAAATATCGTTATTATCAGGTTGTCCTAAAACGCTAATGCTAAGAAGGCACTCAGGGAACTGCACGATGCTATTAGTGAAATCCAAACTTCACACCCTGATAGTTCTGTGGTGGTTGCGGGGGATTTTAACCACACCAGCTTAAAGACTGTGCTCCCCAAGTTTAAACAATGTGTAGACTTTAAGACCAGAGGACAGAATTTGTTGTACACAAACACAGATGCATATAAGGCTATACCCCGCCCCCACCTCGGCCTTTCTGACCACATACCCGTGATGCTGGTGCCTGCCTAAAAACCTCTACTGAAGCGTAGCAGGCCAGTAGTGAAACAAATCAGGATTTGGCCAGAGAGTGCAACCTCTGCACTGAAAGACTGTTTTCTGCACACAGACTGGGAGGTCTTCAAAATAGCAGCCTCCCAGGAAGACAAGACAGATGTGGAGAAGTATGCTGAAACGGTCACCAGCTACATCGCGAAGTGCACAGAGGATGTCACTACAGTGAAGACTATCACTCTATGGGGAAACCATAAGTCCTGGATGACTGGAGAGGTGCGCTTGCTGCTTACAGCCAGAGATGCAGCCTTCAGAGCGAAGGACAGGATTGCCCTCCACTCAGCTAGGTCTGCGCTCTCAAAGGGAATTAAGACGGCGAAGCGCACCTATGCGGAGAAAATCCAGGGACACCTCTGTGACACTAGGGACACCAAGCAGATGTGGCAGGGAGTTCGGACACTGACAGGCTATAAGTCTAGGCAGGGGGTCGATGATGACGACGCTTCGCTTCCAGACAGGCTCAACGACTTCTTTGCACGTTTTGAAACATCAAACCCGACAATCAGAGGGAGGGCTGGCCCATCCCCACCATTGGCCGGACCAGCTTTCACCATCAACACAGCAGACACATGGAGGACCCTAACCAGGGTCAACCCACGTAAAGCTGCAGGTCCGGACAACATCCCGGGACGTGTGCTCCGAGACTGCGCGAGTGAGTTGGCGGATGTATTGACTGACATTTATAACATCTCCCTGAGTCAGGCCATCGTTCCCAGATGCTTCAAGACCTCTATCACAGTACCAGTGGCAAAGAAACCAGTTGTGTCCTGTTTGAATGACTATCGTCCTGTTGCACTGACATCAATTGTGATGAAGTGTTTTGAACAGCCTGTCAAATCACACATTACAGCCTGCCTCCCTGCATCACATGACCCGCTCCAGTTTGCATATCGTTCAAACCGCTCCATGGAGGATGCTACAGTCATCACCCTGAACTCTGTCATCACCCACCTGGATCAGAAAGACACCTACGCCAGACTCCTGTACATTGATTTCAGTTCAGCATTCAACACCATTATTCCCCAGACACTGATGGAGAAATTACTAGGAATATGATTTGGGGTTGGGGAAATTATCTGAAAATTTAGCAGGGGGTCTGGGGGACACAGTCCCCCAGCAGGGTCTGAGGCAGAGTCCCGGTGGGGGAACAAGGAGGGCGAAGCCCCCCGAAGCTCCTGGGTTTTTATGATTTTTAAGTACCAGAACTGTGCTTAAATGACATAAAACAAACAGCTGAATGTCACTTATTACTGTATAATATTGACTTATGTTCCAAGAAGATAGCATTCCTAAAGTATTCCAACAAGCATTATCCATCACATGTGTGGCGTTAAAAATATTTTTTAAATCAAATCCAAAACATCTTCAGCAGGCAAGATGAAGAAAAGTGAAAAGTTGTGGAAATGTGTAATTGATGAGGCAGGTTTGTCTCAAAGCAGCTTTATTACACATTCTCCAACATCTCAAAGTAGAAAGAGAAAGATTACAGGAAACTCTCGTCCCTTAAATACCCCGGACTCTCACAGCTCACTGATTGCTGGGGTCTTTCTGCAACTGTGGGGGTTCCCCCCTACAGTTGATAGTGCTATGAGATGACTGTTGTTGTGAAATGGCGCTATATAAATAAAGTTGAATTGAATTGAACAAGTCACTTTGCATCACAAGTCACATTGCATTATAATCACCAGTAACAATGCATCTCCTCTATAATCCCCTAATATCACCCCCACAGTCTCAGGCCCTGCATACCAAAGCTAACACGCTCACAGCTTCCTGTTATCTCCAAGGAAACTCTGTCTTTGTTCTTATCTAAAATGTGGGGCCTTAAATAAGTCACAAAGTAGGTCACAAGTGTGGCCACACTACCCCCCCCCCCCAAAACATTTAGATCGAACAACAGAATAACAGTTTGCATGCTGTGATAACATCATTGCACATCAATCCACATGCTGCTTGGGCCTCAGTCTTCTCCCGTATCTGCTGTAACCAGGTTTCCCCGCATCCACAGCGCTGTCATGCTGGGGAGCTGCTGTCTGGGGGTGCGAACCTTTTGTCAGTCTCTGCGGGTGATCTGGGGAAATATTATTCTGGGAAACACCCCGTGGTGGTCTGCCGCGTCAAGGGGCCCTTGCCAACAGCACTTGCTCGTCCGCCACCACAAAAGCGGGTTTGAGTTTGTTTATGCCAACCTTTTCCCTCCTAACCCCCAAATCTAGCAAAAAATGCTTGTCCCCTGTTTCCAACACTCTGAACAGCCCATCATAAGGTGGTCGCAGTGGTGTGCGATGCGCGTCATGTCTGATAAAAACAAACTCCACGCTTTTCAAAGCTTTTGGCACAAAAACGCGCGGAAAACTCTGATGGACGGGGCCCGGCAGCGTGCCTGCATCAACGCTACGCTGCAACAGCTGAGATGGGGAGCTGCTTGGCGCAGGATTATCCAGGAGAAACTCCTCGGGTAGCCGAAGTGGCTGCGCGAAAACGAGTTCCACTGGGGAAGCATCTAAGTCTTCTTTAGGTGCAGAACGCAACCCTAATAAAACCCACAGAAGCTTGTCAACCCAATTTGCATCTGTCAGTGACACTCTAAGCGCTGCTTTCAATGACCTGTGAAAACGTTCGCACAACCCATTAGCCTGCGGATTGTACGCGGTTGTACGGTGAATTGTGACACCTAGGCTGCGGGCCAATGTTGACCAAAGCTCAGAAACAAATTGCGGACCTCTGTCGGATGTAATGTCCGACGGAACTCCAAAACGCACCACTCATGCCGTTATAAACGCGCACGCCACCTCCTCGGCTGTGGTTGACGCCAAAGGGACCGCCTCCGGCCAGCGCGTGGTGCAGTCCACCATGGTCAGAAGGTGCGTGTACCCCAGACAGCAGCTCCCCAGCATGACGGCACCGTGGAGGCGGGGAAACCTGGTTACAGCAGATACGGGAGAAGACTGAGGCCCAAGCAGCATGTGGATTGATGTGCAATGATATTATCACAGCATGCAAACTGTTATTCGTTGTTCGATCTAAATGTTTGAGGGGGTAGTGTGGCCACACGCGAATAAGGTCGAGTGGTCCCCGGAGCGGGAGCAAGTGTTCTCGGAGGTAACAGCAGCCTTGGCAAATGCTGCGTTGTTGGCACACCCACACCCAATGGCCCGCATAGCGCTCACTACTGACGTGTCAGATGTGGCCATAGGGGCGGTCGTGGAGCAGCATGTAGCCGGAGCCTGGCAACCGCTCGCCTTTTTCAGCAGGACTTTGAATTTATTTATTTATTTGAATTTATTTATTTATTTCGGATAGTACATTACAGGTTAAAAGAAACTGTATAATATAACAACAAGGTCAAATTAGACAAAGACTCCTTCTACTATACAATTCCACGTGAGTTATCCGAAATGGGTGATGGCTGAAGCCGCAGCTTATATTGCCCACCCATATTCCATCCAAGAATTCAAAGGAGAAAAAGAGAAAAACAAGACAAGAGCGATTACAATTTAAAACAAGGCTAAGACAAAATGTGACTGAGAGAAAAAAGAAAACTGAGCTAGTCTAAGTTAAGCGGTTACTATTCAAAAACAAATCTAAGACATAATGTCACAGAGAAAAAAAAAAGAAAAAAAGAAAAACTAAGCTACAACACAGGCTGGAAATGTCAATCCTTATGTGAGTTTACATGTCGTCTTGTAAATATGTTTGGAGTATTTCTTCCTTTAGTTTTTGTTTAAATTGTCCAAGCGTTGTACATGATTTTAATTCAGGTCCAAAATCGTTCCATAATCTGACTCCTTGCACTGAAATACAGTGTTGCTTGGTGGTTGTTCTCACTGTAGGCTTTTGAAATATACATGTTCCTCTGAGGTGATATCGTTTCTCCCTTGTTTGGAACAACTTTTGGATATTTGCGGGCATTGATAGATTCTTCACTTTGAACATTATTATTGCAGTTTTAAAGTCAATCAGATCTTTCACCTTGAGAGTTTTTTGTTTAAGAAAAAGTGGGTTTGTTGGTTCCCTGTAAGCTGCTTTGTTGATTATTCTAATAGCTCTCTTTTGAAGCATAAAGAGTGGATATATGTTTGTTTTATATGTATTTCCCCATACTTCATTACAATATGTCATGTATGGGAGTATTAATGAATGATACAAGGTGTATAGTGTGGGTTGATTCAGCAAATTTTTCACTCTGTGTAATATTGCAATTGATTTGGATACTTTACCTTTAATATAATTAATATGTGGCTTCCAACACAGTTTGTTATCAATTATTACTCCAAGGAATTTAGTTTCGGATACCCTTTCAATCTCTACACCATTTACACTGAGTTTGGGTACTGGGTTGTTGTGATGGTTGTTAAAGACTATAAATTTTGTCTTGCTTAAATTGAGCGTTAATTTGTTGTTAATTGAGCGTTAATTTGTTACTTTGCGCGATAGTGAGCGTAAATACAGCGCGTTCGACAGGGAGTTGCTGGCTCTCCATTTGGCCATTCGCCACTTCCAGTTCTGGCTAGAAGGGCGCTGTTTCACTGTGTTTGTTGACCACAAGCTGCTAACATTCGCGATGGCCAAAGTTTCAGAGCCGTGGTCAGGCCAGCAACAGAGGCAGTTAGCCGCGATTTCAAAGTTTACTACCGATATTCAGCACGTGTCGGGTAAACTGAACGTAGTGGCAGACTGCCTCTCGCGCGCCGTGGCTGCCCCCGTCTGCGTGGGGATAGATTACACAGCCATGGCCGCGGAGCAAGGTAGTGACGCGGATGTGCGCGCGCTCCAGTCTGGACCAACAGGGTTAAGGCTGGAGAGCAGGGAGCTGCAAGACGGCGGGCCCCCCTTAATCTGCGATGTCTCCACGGGACGACTGCGTCTCGTGGTGCCGGCAGCGTGGCGCCGCCGCGTTTTCGACTCGATTCCTTCTTTGGCGCACCCGGGGGTTCGCGCGTCAGTCAAAATGGTAGCGGAAAAATTCATGTGGCCCGGCCTTCGCAAACAAGTTAAGGAGTGGGCGGCAGCCTGCGTGGCGTGCCAATGGGCCAAGATACACAGGCACACAAAGGCTCCATTGGAGCCATTTCTCATTCCTTCCAAGAGGTTCGACCACGTTCACATGGACCTCGTGGGCCCTTTCTCGCCGTCACGTCGGGGTCACCAGTGTGGAAATGTGTAATTGATGAGGCAGGTTTGTCTCAAAGCAGCTTTATTACACATTCTCCAACATCTCAAAGTAGAAAGAGAAAGATTACAGGAAACTCTCGTCCCTTAAATACCCCGGACTCTCACAGCTCACAAGTCACTTTGCATCACAAGTCACATTGTATTATAATCACATCACTTTGCATCACAAGTCACATTGCATTATAATCACCAGTAACAATGCATCTCCTCTATAATCCCCTAATATCACCCCCACAGTCTCAGGCCCTGCATACCAAAGCTAACACGTTTACAGCTTCCCGTTATCTCCAAGGAAACTCTGTCTTTCTTCTTATCTAAAATGTGAGGCCTTAAATAAGTCACAAAATAGGTCACAAGTGTGGCCACAAAGTGAACTCCTGTGGCAGATAGAAAAGTGTACATTTAACCATGAGAAACTCCAGGTTAGCTGAGCAGTGTTTCCCAACAGTGACAGAGTTCGTGCACCAAGCCTTGTTAATATAAATGCATACTCCCCCACCTCTGGTCTTACTGGAGTCATCAGCTGCTCTGTCTGCCCGGAGAGAGTGCCGTCCGGCCAGCTCGACAGCACTGTCAAGTACTCCACTATGTAGCCATGTTTCCGTGAAAATCATGATATTGCAGTTCATAAGTTTCTTATTGTTGGTGATCCGAAGCCGTAGCTCATCCATTCTGTTCGCTACTGACCGTACATTAGCGAGGAAAATGCTGGGTAGAGAAAGCCGGTGTGGTGTTAGCTTTAGCTTAGCTCTTAGCCCTCCGCGCTTCCCCCGCCTTTGTTTACGGTCTCTATGCCGCCTGCAAGCACTTCCGGTCGGCCGGGTAGCTTACCTAACGTCGGGTGTTCTCCAGAGCTCAGGGATGAAACGTAGGTTGCTGATAAAAAGGTCGTTATTTTGTAATCCAATGTCAAAAGTTCATTTCGGGTGTAGGATGTAAAAGCGAAGCTGTTCGGAACGAACAGACCCGAAATGAGCAGAAATATCGCTGCTAATCCACAAAATCTGAAGAGACGCTGAGCCTCGCGTTGTGCACGCGCCGCCATCTGGTCTGAAAATTTTGGGAAGATTAAAAAAAAGCGGAATTCCGCGAATTAGCGGAAAAATCACATCCCTAAATTACTCCTTCTTGGTCTGAACACCGCCACATGTCTCTGGATCCTGGATTTCCTGACTGAAAGACCTCAGTCTGTCCGGGTTGGAAACAACATCTCCAACTCTGTCATGCTGAGCACCGGATCCCCTCAAGGCTGCGTACTCAGTCCACTGTTATTTACACTTCTAACACATGACTGTGTATCCAGACACAAGGGGAACCAGATTATTAAGTTTGCAGATGACACCACAGTGGTGGGACTTATTCAGAGGGATGAGGACTCAATATACAGGGAAGAAGTGAGAGACCTGGAGGGCTGGTGCAGGAAGAACAATCTGGTGCTCAACGTGGACAAAATGAAGGAGATGATTATCGACTTCCGGCGGTCACAGCCTGAACACGTCCCCCTCAGCATCGGCGGCCGTTCGGTGGAGAGAGTGGAGAACATTAAGTTCCTCGGAGTGCAGATCTCGCAGGACCTGACCTGGAGCAAGAATTCCTTGGGGATCAGGAAGCGGGCCCAGCAGAGGCTGCACTTCTTGAGGAAACTCAAACAGGCCTCTCTCCCCATCTGCATCCTCAGGACCTTCTACAGAGGTGTGGTGGAGACTGTTCTGACGTACTGCATTGCTACATGGTACTCCAGCTGCAGTATGTCAGACAAAAAAGCCCTGCAGAGGATAGTCAAGGGAGCTGAGAGGGTAATTGGAGTCTCCCTCCCCTCTGTCCAAGAACTTTTCCAGAACCGTTGCAGGAGCAGGGCACTGAACATTGTCAAGGACCATTCTCACCCTCTGCATAAACACTTTGAACTTCTGCCATCTGGCAAACGATTCCGGAGCATCAGAGGCAGAACCACCAGACTGATTAACAGCTTCCTTCCACAAGCTGTTAGGATGCTGAACAGTTGATCCGGAATCTCTCATACATATTACTGCACCTACGGACATTATGTATATTATTTGTATATTATTCTGGTTAGTTTTTTTCAAGTATGTCTCAGGGATGTGTGAATGGATGTGGTGGGGTGGGGGGTGAGGATATGTGTGAGTGTGTCTTAAATCATGTTCTTTTACTTATATGGATGCCGAGAGAAAGGCAATTTCATCTTGCCTGCACTACAGTTATATGTACAGCAATATGACAATAAAGGTTGATTTGATTTGATTTGATTTGAATATCTTTAAAAAGTCTTCAGCTGATCCAAAATGCAGCTGCAAGAGTTTTAAGCGGTTCTAGAAATAGAGATCATTTCTCTCCAGTTCTGGACTCCCTTCACTGGCGTCCCATAGAGTTTAGAATTAAGTTTAAAATCCTTCTTCTCACTTACAAAGCTCTTAATAATCAGGCCTCCTTATATATAAAAGATCTCATATTACCATATCACCCTAACAAAGCACTACGCTCCCAAAATGCTGAGTACTTGTAATACCCAGAACCTCCAAAAGTACAATGGGAGGCAGAGCCTGCTATCAAGCTCCTTTTCTGTGGAACCAGTTACCACTCTGGATCTGGGAGTCAGACTCTATCTCTGTTTTTAAGAACAGGGTAAAATCCTTCCTTTTCAATACAGGCTATGACTAGGGAGGGATCTTGTGTCTCTTAACCCCCCTTTTGTTTTGCTGTTAATAGATTCAGACTGTCGGGTGACCTCCAATAATGTAATTGGCTTCTCACTGTTCCTGTTCTTTATATCTGTTCTCTTCATCCTCTCTATCGCCTCACCCCCAGCCAGTCGCAGCAGATGACTGCCCCTCCCTGAGCCTGGTTCTCTTAAGCCCCATTTCCACCAGTATCACCTTGGCTTTACTTTTTTTTACTTGTTTCGGTTTTTCGCCATTTCCACCCAAGTCCTCACGGTTTAACCGTTACGATTTTCGTGCCTGTTCAGAGGCAGGGTACAGCGGAGCGAAAAGCGAGGTGTGAATTGACGTCAATCGACTGCTAAACGCTGATTGGTCAGGGCGTAACGTCACCAAACGCGTCCGTTTTGTTTTCTGTTGAAGCTACACGACCGCCATTTGTAATTTCAGCGAGTAACTGCGGTGACTGGATTCACAATTGTGTTCTCATATAACGATGTCCACGCGCAAGTTTATTCCATGAACAAACAAGGAGGTGCGGACTTTTCTGTCCCTCGTAGCCGATGACTACATCCAGAGCGAGTTGGTGGGGCAACTCGCAATGAAAAAATATACCAGGAAGTGTCCGGCCTGCTATTATGGCAGAGAATTTGGACTCGACACGGCCACAGAATTGGAAAACGGTGACGGTGAGCGTTGTTTTGTTATTGTCCGTCTTCTTACCTTTCGGTCAAAAGAGCACTTTATTTAAGCAATAAAGAAAGTTGTTTGATTGTGGGCAATTGTGGTGATGGCTAGCCCGCTAATAGCTAGCTACCTCTGTACCTTGCTGCTACCTCGCATCAAGCTGCTGAATCGCGCTTTTATTTCAGTATTCACGTGAACAAAACGCTGACATAAGCTTATTGTATTCTGGTTAAAAAGTTTTGTGTTTGCGGTACATGTTGCACTTTGTTTGTGAGCTTTATTGTGTGTTTTTTTCCTTCAATACACAGTTTTCAAATCCCTTGGGGTCCGCCTCACTGGACTGCCCCGGCATCTCCCGGTCAAGTGCTGGTAAGGCATAACAAACTGAAAATTACCACCCGGTTGTTTTTATATGTGATTGTTATTTTCTATAGACGCATAATAAGGAATTTAAAATGTCTTTCTACGTTTATAAAAATACTAGATTCAGGGATGTTCATAGCCACAGTGGCCCAGTGTTATAGGTGTGTTGGTGGTGGAAATACTGTTGTATTTTCACAAAAAAAAAAGGAGCACATATACCGACTTCAAATCAAAATGCTTGATTGAAATTCTTCAAGTCAGCTAACACTATTAACCCATTCTGATTTATGAGGCCACAGTACAAAGAAATTCTTTTAAAAATAACCCATTAAATCAAAATACTTTTTACAATTAATCCTTTTTGAAATGAAGGGGGGCCTAACCACATCACCACAGAAGTTGCATATAGTCCACTCTACTGAGGGGCAACAACATGACAGTTGAGCTTAAATACAGCAACGAAGCATCCCACCACAGGCTTTCAACAGTTTAATTCCATAATATTTTTTCTGACATGTTTTGATCCGGTGTTATCTAAATACAATGACTTCTGACTTTCATATAGGCAAGCTGAAAAGGTCCAACAACATTGCAGACCTTGCATCACTGATGGCCCAGAATCATGCTGAGGAGATGCGGATCCATGAAAGGATGCTCGAACAGCATCAACGGCAGCACGAACAGCGCGAAAGACACCTGCAGTTAGCCGCATTAAGAAGGGATGAGCTGACAGAGACGGCTTCCTTCCACGGAGCCTTCCTAAACCATTTTGGCAGTCTGGTCGAAGTACTGAAAGCTCCCCATTTGTTAACATGTTTTGGGAATATTTGTAATGTAATAAAATGTTAGTCTTTTGGATAAAAGTGTGGTTTGTATATTATAACACTGGATGTTAAAGGCGAATAATTACATACACATTCCATTGCCTCATATGACCCTAATCCTGCTGTTCAGCCATAAAGGTGTCAAGATTTTTAATGGTAATGTAATTGTTATTGTTAAATTTAATAAATATTACCACTGCTGTATCCATTGCTCTACATTGGGTACAGTTTTTAAGTAAAATTGTAAGCAGTTGCACAGGTGTAATTTACATTCAGCAGTAGACACTGATAAAGGTGAAAGTCGAATTAGGTAAAAGGTAAGTACAAGTGAATTGAATGTTATATCGGCATTCCAAATTCTGAGAATTCCAATAAATTATAAGCAGTCTAGTATAATATAAAGCGAAAATACCCATACATGTAAACCCAAATATAACATTTTCGATGTTGTAAACGTTGACATGTATATGATAAACCTATGCTATTGTGATTCAATAGAGCCATAGTGATCTTTGGTTTGAAAAAGAAAATTATAATTTGGTGTTGGGCAGTGTGACAATGTCACAGTATTTAGTAGGATTAAAAAAAGTTTCATCATAAAATTTCTAGGTTCATTGGCAATTCCATCAAACCAAAAGTGAGTTGTCTAGCTGCAGCATTTTTTTTTTTGAGTCATTTCTACGTTGTTTTAGTGTGTAATTAGCCACCACTGAACAGATAACCCTTATAAATAACAATAGATGGGAAAAATGATACACAATGGGCCTAGATTTGGATTGGCTTTTTTATAATATCAATTATTTGGTAAGTTAAAGTTAACTGGAAGTATAACAAGTTTCCACATATAATTCCAAGGTCAATTGGTAATTCCATCAAATCAAAAGTGAGTTGTCTAGCTGCAGCATTTTCTTTGCAGTCATTTTCTATGTTGTTTTAGTGTGTAATTAGCCACCACTGAACAGATAACCCTTATAAATAACAATAGATGGGAAAAATGATACTCAAATGATACACAATGGGCCTAGATTTGAATTGGCTTTTTTTATATTATTATCAATTATTTGGTAAGTTAAAGTTAACTGGAAGTATAACAAGTTTCCACATATAATTCCAAGGTCAATTGGTAATTCCATCAAATCAAAAGTGAGTTGTCTAGCTGCAGCATTTTCTTTGCAGTCATTTTCTACGTTGTTTTAGTGTGTAATTAGCCACCACTGAACAGATAACCCTTATAAATAACAATAGATTGTACAATAATACTCAAATGATACACAATACAAAAAATGGGCCTAGATTTGGATTGGCTTTTTTTTATAATATTTTTAATTATTTTGTAAGTTAAAGTTAACTGGAAGTATAACAAGTTTCCACATATAATTCCAAGGTCAATTGGCAATTCCATCAAACCAAAAGTGCGTTGTCTAGCTGCTGCTTTTTTTGGGAAGTCAGTTTATCATCAGTGTATCATTATTACACAATACACAAAATGGGTCTAGATTTGGATTGGCTTTTTTATAATATTATAAATTATTTGGTAAGTTAAAGGGGTTTAGGATTAAGCTTCTGCATTATTTTAAATTACCCCGGTGTTTCAGCATTTAATTAATCGTCTGTTAACATTTAACCGTTTTGAACAACAGAGGCGACGTAGTTTAAAAGTGCACAACATTTTATTTAAAAAACACGTTTGACATATGTATGCACATGAACACTGAACAAATGAAATGATCTCTGAATGATCTCTGCTTCATATGCAGCTGCTTCAGATTCCTCCTGGGCAACCGCTATTCTCTTCTCCTGCTCCAACGTGTGTTGTCTCAATCCACGTCGTCTTCTCCTGTAAAATTCTCGTCTCGTTAAAGATATTCATTGTGTTAAAAACCGTGGAAATCCTCCGCTCGTAATCCGCTATTTTTTTCTGTGTGGTTGAGGAGTCGGTCGCATCCTTTACTACGTCAGCAGTGTAGCGCCACCTCGATCCCGCCCACCCCAGCAATACTCGGCTTTCCGCGGTTGTGATGGAGGCGCAGCCGCGGGAGAAACAAGTAGTAAAGAAAAGAAAAGAGTAGCGCAGAACTATATAGTGGAAATGTGGCTTTAGAGGTTTCTTCCTGTTAAATGGGAGTTTTTCCTCTCCACCGTCGCTAAGCGCTTGCTCACAGGGATCATCTGATTGCTGGGTCTTTCTGCAATTGTGGGGTTTTACCTGTATTTGGTAGTGCTATGAGATGACTTTTGTTGTGATATGGCGCCATATAAATAAAATAAAGCTGAAAGCTGAACATCTGGGATCTGCTAGAGAGGAATGGTGGCCTATAGATTTTACCTGGGACAAAACCATTAACAAGAAAGCCTCATTCAACCATGATAGCTATCCCAGGACTCAGAAGGGACAGAATCCCAATCTCTCGCATGATCTGCTTGTCACTGATGGATCCAGCATACAGTGGTGAAATGAACGTGACCGCCCCATGAGGAGCAACTCCTAGCAGACCTCTCAGAGTACAGTGGGACTTATAGGCAGAGAACACTTCACTCAGAATAAGAGGTGATGATGGGCACTGACACCTCAGCTCAGTGCAGTCCAGGATGACAGTAGTGTTCTCAAAGTCCTTAAATTCTTGGCATATGCTCCCTTATTTTCTCCTCTGGTATCCAGATCCTCACTGAGCCAAGCACCGTGTACAGAAAGTTGCTCCATGTGGTAATAATTCGACTCACTGTGGACTGGTGGACCCCATACCAGTAGCAAGGTCATGCTGCTTTGAACCCAGTGCAAGGTAGTTCAGGAACAAAAAAAGCTCATCTATTGGCTGCAGGGAATGAGTCTGTAAGAAGGAAATGAAAAGGTGCATTATTTTTCTCTGATATTTTTTTGATAACACTGTTGAGAGATGAATGAGCAGGCGAGGCAGTGAGCTGGAGCAGAGCAGATTTTATTACTCTCTATCTATCAGTCAACAAGAAGAATAACCCAGGTCTCTGGCATCTCTCTCCTTTATACCATACAAACTCGCCTTGTGACCTGGGGGTTCACATTACAATACATACACTTACAATAATAATTCCCTTTGTCACCCAGCCTGTCAGTGCATTATTATGCAGTCCAGAGGAGAACGCATATTATCATGCGGTCTTATGGAGAAAACCAGTCTGTCCTGCATATCCATTTAACAGCCTTTAAGTGTTTCCTCCTGTGCCATTCAGTCTGAGTGAAGAATGTATTGTCTCGGTCCCCCACACCATCATTTTTGTCATGCCGGTCCACAGAAGAACCATATAGTATCAATGCAATTTTTAATACAAACACTTAGTGTAGTATGATTCGGCTGGATGAAATGGCCCCTCAGTGACCATAGATGACAGTGGTGGCTCTATCAAGGTCCAGAAGTGTATAAGATGCTCATAGGATGTAAACCTAAAAAGGAACAAAAAAGGAACCCATTGTTAAAGTTTTCACTTCCAATACAGTAAGCCATAAACTAAGAAAACACAAAAAGATAATGTAATGTAGGGAGGGGACTCACGTGCTCATGTGAGTCCCTTCGCTTGCTTTCTCTTCCTTTTTCCCTTCTCTCTCTCCACCTCTTTCTCCCTCTACTTTATATGTATCTTAACAAAAGCATTATTAAATAAGCTATCCCAAATAATATTCAACCAGTTAATGTCATATATTGCATATCCAATACCCATATGCAATACAGAATCTTCAGCATTATACATTTCCTATGGAAACTGCATATTGACAAGTCTATATGTACAGTGAAATAACCATCTTAATCAAATGGTAAATGGCATTCACTTATATAGCACTTTAATTCTCATCTCTTCATTCAATTCAACTTTATTTATATAGCGCCATTTCACAACAACAGTCATCTCATAGCACTTTCAACTGGAGGGGGAACCCCCACAGTTGCAGAAAGACCACAGCAATCAGGCAATCCCCTGTGAGCAAGCACTTGGCGACGGTGGAGAGGAAAAACTCCCTTTTAACAGGAAGAAACCTCCAGCAGAACCAGGCTCAGGGAGGGGCAGTCATCTGCTGCGACTGGCTGGGGGGTGAGGGGACAGAGAAGATGAAAAGAACAGACATTTAGAGAGCAAACAGCACGATGGGGACTCAATCTATGGGAGAGAACAAACAGATGTTAATGACCAGCAAAAAAAAAATATTTCATTGAGAGTGAAGAAAGGCGTGAGGCCCAGCACAATTATTGGAGGTCCCCTGGCTGACTAAACCTATTAGCAGCATAACTAAGGGAAGGTTCAGAAACACATGATCCCTCCCTAATTGTAGGCTATATCAAAAAGGAAGGTTTTAGCCCTAATCTTAAAAACAGAGATCGAGTCTGACTCCCGAATCCAGATTGGCAGCTGGTTCCACAGGAGAGGAGCTTGATAACTGAAGGCTCTGCCTCCCATTGTACTTTTGGAGATTCTAGGTATTACAAGTAATGCTGCATTTTGGGAGCGTAGTGCTCTGTTAGGATAATACGGTAGTATCAGATCTTTTAAATAAAAAGGAGCCTGATTGTTTAGAGCTTTGTAAGTAAGAAGAAGGATTTTAAACTTAATTCTAAACTCTATGGGAAGCCAATGAAGGGAGGCCAGAACCGGAGAGATATGATCTCTCTTTCTAGTACCTGTTAAAACTCTTGCTGCAGCATTTTGGATCAGCTGAAGACTTTTTAAAGATGTTTTAGGACAATCTGATAATAAAGAATTACAATAATCTAATCTCGAGCTAACAAAAGCGTGGATCAGTTTCTCAGCATCACTCTGAGACAAGATGCTCCTAATCTTGGCAATATTACGCAAATGATAGAAGGCAGTCTTAGAAACAAATTTAATATGTGAATTGAAAGACAGATCTTGATCAAAAATAATTCCAAAGTTCCTCAAAGAGCTATTAAGAGAAAGAGTAACCGCATCCAAACTGAAAGTTTGATTTGGAAAGGTATTTCTAAGGTTTTTTGGACCAACAAGAATGACTTCAGTCTTATCTGAATTTAATAGCAGGAAATTACAAGTCATCCAAGCTTTGATTTCCTTAAGAAAGGCTTCCAACTTGGCTAATTGATTACTATCATCTGGCTTCATTGACAGGTATAATTGTGTATCATCTGCATAACAATGAAAATGTATAAAGTGCTTTCTAATAATGTTGCCTAACGGAAGCATATATAAACTAAAAAGAGTAGGGCCTAGCACAGATCCCTGTGGAACTCCATGACTAAGCTTTGAGTTGAAAGAAAACTCAATTATTGACAATTATTGAATTATTGACATGAACAAACTGGAACCTATCAGATAAATAAGATCTAAACCACTGCAACCAAGTTCCATTAAGTCCAGCATAGTGTTCTAATCTATCAAGTAGAATATTATGATCGATAGTATCAACAGCTGCACTAAGGCCTAAAAGGACAAGTACAAAAACCAGTCCATTATTAGATGCGATGAGGAGGTCGTTAGTGACCTTCGCTAAGGCAGTTTCAGTACTATTGTGGGTGACCTCCACAGCCACGGACAAGCAGATCGCACAGCTGGAGCAATTAGCAGAATTAGGCAGAAATAGGCAGCCTCTCTTTTGTCTAGCTTCTTCCGCCAGTAATCTGCTTTGATATGTGTGACTCAAATGCAGGTGTTCATGCTTCCTGCCCTGTGATGCTAGTGTGCCTTTCATGTATTGTCCCTAAGTGGGTATAAAAACTGCATTTCTCTGTAACTCATTCTCTCTCTCACTGCTCATCTGACTGCACGCATTGCCTATCTGCTGGAGAGCCTCCGGGCTCGCTCTGGCGCGCATGTACGGCGCCGGAGTGAGTTCTTGTGATGGCGGTATGATTAATAAACTCCCTTTTAAACTCTCAGTTCGCTCCTTATTATTTCATGCCGCCACATTGGTGACCCCAAGAAGACACACGCTCTCTCTGACCACTGCTTCTGACACACGCATTCCGTATCTCCTCACGAGAGCCTGAGAGCTCACTCCAGCATGCTTGCACAGTGCTGGTGTGAGCTCCGTGATGGCGGAATGAAATAAACTCCCTCAAAAACACTCAGTTCGCTGCCTTATTATTCTACCATATCGCCACACTGGTGACCCCGAGAAAGAACACGCTGATGACAAGCGAACGCAGCACCCGGCGGTGATTCTCCGACGACAAGCGAACGCAGCAGCCTGACGCAAATGGACTGCCGTCCCTTCGGCTACAGGGAGACCTCGACGCAGAGCCACCACCAGGCGAACTCTCCGGAGATCATCCACGACTGGGAATGCTGCAGAAAGCGTCACGGTGCGACCCTCGCCTGAGATCGGGACATCCACGCTGGACCGGCCGAGGGACATAGAACGTCTTCTCCCTCTGACCGCTCCTCCTCCCTCTCACCGCTCCTACGCATCTACACGAGCCTGAGGGACAAAGATCGTCTCCTCCCTCTCACCGCTCCAACGCATCTACGCGAGCCCGAGGGACAGAGATCGTCTACTTCCTCTCACCGCTCCAACGCACCACCAGCGAACGACCCAACAGCTTCAACAGGGATGAACTTCGGCGCCGACGACGCTGATCTCCAGCAAGCTCCCTGACCCTGACTCGCCTCTACAGCGAACCTGCCATGCACCGAACCCCGCACACACACCGGGGGGTTATGAGGACAGCGCACCACGCACGGGACAATACCGGCTTCACACAGACCACCATCGTCCTTCGCCGCTGCATACAGAACCTTCAGGGCTGCTCACACACCTGAAGCACGCACGCAGCTCGCTCACAGGATTTTGTAATGGTCTCAGCCACGGCGCACAAGGGAATCCAGCCGTCAGCTGTCCCCGAGGACTTTAGGGCCGCGCACGCACCTAAAGCCAAAACGCCAAGTCCCTCACACTGCTGCAGCTCCTTTTTTTATTTCTTCATGGCCGCGAGAGTAGTCAGAGACTAATTTTTCTTCTTACAGCTGCTGTGGACCTCCGCACGTTCAACGGGACAGCCCCTCAACATCACGGATCCACAGGCAATTTTTGCGCGGCCCAGACAATTTCGCCGCCGCGGACCAGCACTTGCTACCCCCACCCTCCTCCCTCCCCCTCCTCCGGCACAGACTTTCCTCACAGCTCGATACCAAAGCCAGACGATCAAGGCCTCAGCCCCCTGCTGAGCCCTCTGGGAGGGAGCAGTGTGGGTGACCCCCACAGCCACGGACAAGAAGAGCGCACAGCTGGAGCAATTAGCAGAACAATGACTGATATCAATAGGCAGCCTCTCTTTTGTCTAGCTTCTTCCGCCAGTAATCTGCTTTGATATGTGTGACTCAAATGCAGGTGTTCATGCTTCCTGTTCTGTGATGCTAGTGTGCCTTTCATGTATTGTCTGTAAGTGGGTATAAAAACTGCATTGCTCTGCAACTCATTCTCTCTCTCACTGCTCATCTGACTGCACGTATTGCCTATCTGCTGGCGAACCTCCGGGCTCGCTCTGGCACGCATGCACGGCGCCAGAGTGAGTTCTTGTGATGGCAGTATGATTAATAAACTCCCTTTTAAACTCTCAGTTCGCTCCTTATTATTTCATGCCGCCACATTGGTGACCCCGAGAAGACACATGCTCTCTCTGACCACTGCATCTGACACACGCATTCCGTGTCTCCTCACGAGAGCCTGAGAGCTCACTCCAGCATGCTTGCACAGTGCTGGTGTGAGCTCCGTGATGGCGGAATGAAATAAACTCCCTTTTAAACTCTCAGTTCGCTCCTTATTATTTCATGCCGCCACACTATGATGGATTCTAAAACCAGATTGAAACTCTTCAAATAAACCATTTCCCTGCAGGTGGTCAAATAATTGCATAGCAACAACTCTTTCTAAGATTTTTAAAATGAAAGGGAGATTAGAGATTGGTCTATAGTTAGCTAAAGCTCCTGGATCTAGCGTTGGCGTTTTGAGTAAGGGTTTAATTACAGCCGTTTTAAAAGCCTGTGGTACATGGCCTAAAGTTAGTGAAGAATTGATTATATGAAGAATAAAGCTACCAATAAGTGGGAAGACTTCTTTAAATAACGTGGTAGGAATAGGGTCTAAAAGACAAGTTGAAGGTTTGGATGAGGAAATTATTGTGACGTAGGCGAGGTTCACACAAAGAAGAGGAGCAGATAGTTGTGACGAACAGGCTTTATTCACACACACCCTGAGCACAGACAGGAGGGGAGGTCATTCTCCCAGACCTCCGTTTCAATCATGGTTATCCATCACATAAGACATCTTGCCCTACTCCTGCCTATAAAACACTGCTGGGTCATTATAACGCAGTTATAATGACAGCAGTATAATAACTCAGTAATAACATTTAAACAACACACAAAATAACGTCCAATGTTGCAAAGCATGCTGGGGAGATCCCTGCCGCCCCCCGCCCCCTTAATACAGTCCCGACGTTACACTATTTTGTCTTACTCACAAAGGTCAACTTGAGTAAACTCATCAAGACAGACATCAATTGAAGAAGTTGTAGTAATTACTATATTTAAGTTAACTGTGGGAAGAATCTGATTGATTTTATCTCTGATGGATGAAATTTTATTATTGAAAAAGTTCATAAAGTCTTGACTAGTAAGCTCTAAGGGAATGCTAGGATTGACAGAGTCCTGACTCTTTGTCAACCTGGCTACAGTGCTGAAAAGAAACCTGGGATTATTCTTGTTCTCTTCTATTAATGCAGAATAATAACTCGTTCTAGCTTTTCTAAGAGATTTTTTATAAATTAAAAGATGATTTCTCCAAGCTAAATAGATTTCATCTAAATTAGTGGAGCGCCATTTTCTTTCTAATTGACAAGTCTTCTGTTTTAAGCTACGTGTTTCTGTGTTGAACCAAGGAGTTAGAAATCTCTGATAAGACTTTTTCTTTTTAACCTCTTGCACTCCGGTGTACCGCGGGCGGACACGTCACGAGAGCGCACTCGTGCGCTCTAGGACGCACAGCGCTGCCTCCAAGCGTGCACTGAAAAAAAAAAAAAGTTCTCCCACTACAAACACAGCCGCAAACAGATTGGATATGATTGACCTCTCATTCGACTAATAAGAGCCTTGAATTGGGTTTCTGAAACCTTGAAGAACCAATGAAAACCTAGGAAGGCGGACCCGCCTACCAACGCTGTGAATGCAGGAGCCAATTGAAGCACAGAAGTTCGGGCTGGGTGAAGAGAGACTTACTGCTGCAACAGATGAAAAAAAGGACGCAGGAAGAACCTGCTACAGACCCAGCAGCACGGAGACCACCCACAAGTGCGACCTGCACTCATTCCAGCAGAAGAGACGTTTAGGATTCTCTTCCGTCATCATAGACCGACGGAGGCCGACGACAAAGGTCATAAATCATTCGCCAAAACCGCAATAATGGAATTATGTTTTGACCGGGATCCACGAGCGGACCAGCGTCGCGTTCGTCTGACAATGGGGAAGAGAAGTTGGCCAGGACGCTGCTGTGAAAAGGTAAGGTGTTATAAGCTAAATTATTATTTATCCCTGAAAATTGTAATCAAAAAATGACTTTTGACCGATCGGTAAATTACAACTGTGCGGCGCACGAAGTACGTGCGCTGCAATAAACGGTTCATTCACCATGTTCGGACCGTGAACGCCCCCCCCCCCCACACCGCTCCTCTTCTGTAGCTGGGGGGGGGGGGGCCGCGGTGACTGCGCAGTGGTCGCCACATAGCCATATGAGTCTATTCCGTCATGTAGCGATGGCCGTCCTCTGTAGCGAGGGGGGGAGGGACAACAACCCCCCCCCCACACACACACACACACACAGTAGCGAGGGGAGGGGGAAGCCGCGGTGACAGCGCTGCTGTGGCCACACTGCCACATCCGAGTGTAATCCGTCATGTAGCGATGGCGATCTCCGTCCTCTGTAGCAGGGGACAGATGTTTTTCCAAACTGTGCCATTTGGCACAGTTCCAAAACGCCTGGGAACAGCCTGAGGAAAAAGCTGTGTAATATATTCATTTTTAGTGGTATTGTTACAAAATTTGGACCTCAGCTGGATAACACTTGGTTCTACATTTCTGTTGCATTTTCCAGCCCGGATCTGAAGCTGTGTGTTATTTGCAAGCATTTGTATCCAAAAAAACACCAAGGCCAAATTTATTTTCTTCAAGTTCAGTATGTTTAGATGACTGTAACTCGGTGGCCGGAGCACTTAGAGAGATTATGACTGTTTTGCCAAAAAATTCAAAGTGTTTTCTTTTAAATGAGATCAACCCCATGAAGATGCTGCAAAGGGTTGAATAACAGCTTTCGATTTACTTTGGACACATTATTTTTTTGCGTTTTTGGGAAAATTGACCGGAGTGCAAGGGGTTAAAGGGGCCACCATGTCTAGAGTCTGATGCAGAGAAGCTGTAGCACTATCTAGCATGCTATTAATTACAGAAGGAGCAAGCTGTCTATAGCTTATTTCCGTTGTGTTGTCACATGACACAGAGGAAACAATCTGCATAAATTTGGTAACAACATCATCTGAGAGGCATCTACTGTAGTAATATTTTTCTTTAGGAACCAACTAGTCAGAAATAGTAAAATCAAAGCTTAACAGACAATGGTCTGACAGTACAGGGTTATGAGGAGACACTACAAGATTTTCTATTTCTATGCCATATGTCAGAACAAGGTCTAATATGTGGTGGAGATAATGAGTAGAATTTTCTACTTTCTGAGAAAACCCAATCAAGTCTAATATTGAATTAAATGCCACATTAAGGCAGTCACTATCTACATCCACATATATATTAAAGTCCATCCATCCATCCTCTACCGCTTAATCCTTTCGGGTCGCGGGGGGGCTGGAGCCTATCCCAGCATCTTTTGGGCGAGAGGCAGGGTACACCCTGGACAGATCGCCAGTCCATCGCAGGGCCAACACAGAGAGACAGACAACCATTCACTCTCACATCCATACCTAAGGACAATTTAGAATCCCCAGTTTTGATGCCAATTAACCTAACTTGCATGGTTTTTTTTTTGGAATGTGGGAGGAAACCGGAGTGCCCGGAGTAAACCCACGCAGACACGGGGATATATTAAAGTCCCCTACTATAATTATTCTATCTGATTTCAGCACTAAATTGGCTAAGAAATCAGCAAATTCAGATAAAAATTCTGAGTAGGTTGATGGAGGACGATAAAGTATGGCAAATAAAATTGGGTTTAGCCTAAAATTGATTTAGTGCTCAATACTGAGGACCAGGCCTTCAAAGGAATTATAACATGTTTTTTGCTTTACATTAACTAGTAATTTGGAATGGTAAATTGTTGCTACTCCTCCTCCACGACCTGAACTTCTGGGATTTTGACAGTTTAAATAACAAGAGGGAGTTGATTCATTTAAACCAACATAATCCTCTTGCCCTAACCAAGTCTCTGAAAGGGATATTAAATCAATCTGATGATCAATTAACAGATCATGGACTAACAGAGACTTGGGAGTTAGAGACCTAATATTTAACAAACCACATTTAATTTTTAAATTATGAGGAGGAACAGAGGCCAAATTATTCAATTTAGAGGCTTTATGTTTAATTTGAGTTTTACCAGCTTTTTGTTTAATCACTTTGAGATGCTTATATATTATATTTTTATTTACTTTGGAGGGAGCAGACAATGATTCTCTGATGGGGAAGACAGGGGCAAAGTTGTGGGGTGGCGGATGAAGAGGAGCTGCAGAGAGGCGTGTAAGACTGCGACTCTGCTTCCTGGTCCCAACTCTGAGTTGTCAGTGTTTTGGAAATTTGGATAAAAATGATGCCAGATTGTTAGATAAATGAGACGCACCATCCAAAGTGGGATGGACGCTGTCTTGTCTCATAAGACCAGGTTTTCCCAAAATGAGTTCCAATTGTCTATGTAGCCCACATTGTTTGCAGGACACCACACAGACAGCCAGAGGTTGAAGGATGACGAGTGGCTAAACATGTCATCACTGGTCAGATTGGGGAGGGGCCCAGAGAACACTACAGTGGCAGACATCGTTTTTGCAAAGTCACACACCGACTCTACATTAAGTTTTGAGTCTTCCGACTGCCGGAGACAGATGTCATTAATGCCAGCGTGAATATCAATTGTGGAGTATTTACAGTTACTTTTAGCCAGCATTTTCAAATTTGACTCGATGTCGCCTGCTCTGGCCCCAGGAATGCATTTGACTATGGCTGCTGGAGTCTCTAGGTTCACGTTTCTGACTACAGAATCGCCAATGATCAGAGTTTTTTCCTCAGCGGGTGTGTCACTGAGCGGGGAAAAACGATTAGAAACGTGAACAGGTTGGTGGTGTACCGGGGCTTTGCGACTAGGCTTCCTTCTCACCGTCACCCACCCAGTCTCCTCGCTGCTGAGGAGGACCGGAGGGCCACTAATGGGGCCTATGCTAGCGAGCTCCGCTGCAGCTAGGGGACATCTGTCGAGAGTAACTGGCGCAGACGGTGTTTCAATGCAGCGGAGCCGGGATTCCAAATCAGACAACCTTGCCTCAAGCGCTTCAAAAAGACATTAATTACATTTTCCATTATCACTAAAAGAGGCAAAGGTGTAGCTAAACATCTGACAGAGAGAGCACACAAGAGGAGGAGAGGAAGGAGAGCTAGTAGCCATAGCTAGTGGCTAACCCGAAGCTAACAAAAACACAGATGAAAGGTGAACAGAAGGCTAAAGAGGGTGATTAGGTGACACTGAGTGCACACACAGGTGCAAGAGGCTTGATAAACAGAAATGAGAACTAATGGTAGATGGAAAAAAGTGATTAAAATACAATTAAAAGCAAAAACCTCAGGAGAGTGAGGAGAGCAAACCACACGGACAGACAGCAATACAGGAAGTGACGATACGTTACCACAAGTGACGTTCTCACTTGTATCTTGATGACCAAAGTGCTCTACAGATCCTGCTATCCATCCATTCACACACACACTGATGGCGGCATGCTACCTAACATGGCGTTTCCAGATCCACCAGGAGCAATTTGGGGTCAAGTGTGTTGCCCAGGGACACAACGGCAGGATATCCGGGGAGAGCGGGATTTGAACCACCAACCATGCGGTTATTGGACAACCTGCTCTACCTCCTGAGCCACTGCCATCCCCAAGTTATGTTGGGCTATATGTGTGTGTGTGTGTATATATATCTATATCTATCTATATATATATATATATATCTCCAGCCATCCATCTTCATCTGATTAATCCTTTTCGGGTCGCAGGGGGAGATATACTGTAAATATATATAATGTGAATGCTGTGGATATTGAAAATGGGCACTTTAATCATGTCAATTTAATAGTCATTCAATATTTTTTTATCAGCAGCAGCAAATTTTTTTTCCGATAGTTTACCACAAGATTTATTTTCTGTTATTGCAGTATTTGCTTTGTTGCTGTATTTATCATGCCTGTTATGCTACTTTTAAAACACTACAAATAAACAGGGATTCCTAATTCATAAACTGAGATCAGGACATGAACAAATCAATTCAACTTTACTTATATAGCACCATTTCACAACAACAGTCACAGCACTTTCAACTGTAGGGGGAACCCCCACAATTGCAGAAGAAAACAGAAATCAGGTGATCCCCTGTTGAGCAAGCGCTTGGCGACGGTGGAGAGGAAAAAAACCCTTTTAAAAGGAAGAAACCTCCAGCAGAACCAGGCTCAGGGAGGGGCAGTCATCTGCTGTGACTGGCTGGGGGGTGAGGGGACAGAGAAGATGAGAACAGACATGTAGAGAGCAAACAGCACGATGGGGACTCATTCTATGGGAGAGAACAGACAGATGTTAATGACCAGCAAAAAAAAAAAAAATAAAAATAAAGTATTTCATTGAGCGTGAAGAAAGGAGTGAAGCCCAGTGCATTTTTGAAGGTCCCCCGGCTGACTAAACCTATTAGCAGCATAACTAAGGGAGGGTTCAGAAACACATGATCCCTCCCTAATTGTAGACTATATCAAAAAGGAAGGTTCTAACCCTATTCTTAAAAACAGAGATAGAGTCTGACTCCCGAATCCAGATTGGCAGCTGGTTCCACAGGCGAGGAGCTTGATAACCGAAGGCTCTGCCTCCCATTGTACTTTTGGAGATTCTAGGCATTACAAATAATCCAGCACTTTGGGAGCGTAGTGCTCTGTTAGGATAATAGGGTAGTATCAGATCTTTTAAATAAAAAGGGGCCTGGTTGTTTAGAGCTTTGAAAGTGAAAAGAAGAATTTTAAACTTAATTCTAAACTCTATGGGAAGCCAATGAAGGGAGGCCAGAACCGGAGAGATATGATCTCTCTTTCTAGTACCTGTTAAAACTCTTGCTGCAGCATTTTGGATCAACTGAAGACTTTTTAGAGATGTTTTAGGACAACCTGATAATAAAGACTTACGATAATCTAATCTAGAGCCAACAAAAGCGTGGATCAGTTTCTCAGCATCACTCTGAGACAAGATTCTCCTAATCTTGGCAATATTATACAAATGATAGAAGGCAGTCTTAGAAACAAATTTAATATGTGAATTGAAAAACATTTTGATCAAAAATAACTCCAAGGTTCCTTACAGAACTATTAAGAGAAAGCGTAACCACATCCAAACTAAAAGTTTGATTTGGAAAGGTATTTCTAAGGTTTGTTGGACCAACAAACAGCCATAACATTAACACACTTGGTGCATTCAGATTTACCTTGTGAAAAAACGGATGTCTCTGTCAGAGCCAGCAAAACGCTGTACAGTGATCCCTCGCTACTTCGCGCTTCACCTTTCGCGCCCTCAGTGCATCGCGGATTTTTCAAAAATATTCATCAAAAATTCAAAATTGAGAAAAAATGGGCGGGCGCTAGCAGAAGGCAGGGAGACTACATTAGAACATCAGCTATCAACACGGAGAGCCCGCACAACTCAAAATCCACCTCTCTGACCACCGCTCCACTCCTCTCCGCCCACCTCTTCACCGCTCGGGAATCTCGCAAGCTGATTGGCCGAGACGTTTTACCCAGCTACTCTCCCTGCCGAGCGCCCATACCCAGCAAAGGAAGACCGCACTCATTGTTCGCTGTTCTCTTGTGCCTTTTTGTGCGAAATAGTCTTCCCGTCGAGCCACTACGCCGCCTCCTGCAGCTTCTCCAGCTCTATCGGAAGCTGCCCTCGACGATCCTGCGCCTCTAGCACCTGACGATGAGGCGTCACCTGAGGAGCAGTAAAGCTCTCATTAACCTGTGCAGTAAATCATCTTCATCTTGAGTTACGTATCTTGTTATAAGAATAAAAGAGTTCTAAAAACATATTTATATACACTTTATTTACATCTACGTATGTATTGTAACGTTGGGGCCATGTTAAGTGAATTTCCCAGCATGCTTTGCCAGTTTGAAACGTTACTGTGCGTGTTAAATGTGTTATTTCTGAGTTATACTGCTGGGTCATTATAACTGCATTATAATGACCCAGCAGTGTTTAGCAGGATTAGGGCAAGATGTATCATGTGTGTGTAACCATGATTCAAACAGGGGTCTGTGAGAATGACCTCCCCTGCTCTGTGTACTAAGTTGCAAGTTGGGGTTGGGGTGTACAAAATAAATCTGGTTGATCACAGCCATCTGCTCCATTGTCTTTTTGTGTGTGAACCCCTGCAAACGTCACACTGGTGTCAGGAGTGGGCATGGAGCAAATGGAAGCGATCAGAATGGAGATCCGGCAGCTGGAGCAGGCCATTGCTCAGCTGATGATGGATGACGAGACACCACCACCGGGAGCCTGGAGCCGGGACGAACGAAACGGCGGACCTGACGGGGCCAGCGCACCCCGCCTCCTGTCTTTTTCAAGACAGAGCGGGCGGAACAGAGCAAACGTTCCACACTTCTCAGGACAGCACAGGCTGGCGACCCCACGGCGATCAAGGGTGGCGATCGATCAAGAAACGACCACCCCACCTGTTCGACAGCGGGCCAAGATTCCCCGTTTCAACGGCGAAGCCACATTAGATGACTACCTGACACAGGTCGAGCTGACTGCGGCGCTGAACGGCTGGTCACCAGAGGAAACCGCCGTACAGGTCGCGCTGGCCTTGGAAGGGAAAGCCCTCTGCACGCTCTCTGATCTCCGGCCCGAGGAGCACCACAGCTGGCCAGCACTACAAGGGGCGCTCCAGAGACGATTTGGGAGAATAGCGGACGCTGAGCACGCCCAAGAACAACTGACCCGCCGCCGCCGGAACCACCAGGAGAAACTAGGAGCCTATGCTGCAGACATATGGCTGTTAACCTGGCGCAGCTACCCAGATTTCGCGCCGGAGGCAGTAGAGAAGCTCGCCCTCCGGAGCTTCATCCAAGGTCTCCGCCCGGCCCAGCTCCAGAGCCACGTACGGCTCCACGCCGCGAGCGACTGGAAGACTGCAGTGGCAGAAGCAGAGCGGGCAGAGCCGCTAATAAATCGCACCGCTGAAGCAGCAACGCACAGCCGAAGAACCTACCAGGCTACGATGGAGAGTGAGGGGGAGGAGGAGGAATTACGGCAGACCACGGCGGCGCGTCCACGGAGAAGATGGCCTCGGCGGCACGAGGAAGGGTGCTTCCGCTGCGGAGAGATGGGACACATCGCGCGATACTGCCCCGCACCCACCCCACGACAAACCGGCCCCTCGCCGGCGTTAAACTAGAGCGAGGTGGCGTGAACGGGGACAGGCCACCTCCAGCAGATGTTTCCCCCGAGGAGCCGGCACCGCGCGTGGGCCGAGTTGGACACTCTCCAGGGATCTATCTACAGTGCAGCTTGGGGAAGACGTCGATCCGGGCCCTGATTGACACCGGCTCTACAATCTCCTTGGTTCGACCGGGCGTACTGCCAGGCACAAGCAAGACGGCTCCGCGGGGGTGGGAACCCACCGAGCGCTGCGTCACCACAGCCACCGGTGAGCGCGCCCGACTGAAGGGGCGGAGAGTGCTGGTGGTGGGGGTGGCCGGTCAGAGCATAAGACACCCGTTCTGGCTGGCTGACATCCAAGACCCCTGTATTATTGGATTAGACCTGCTCACAGCCTAGCGTGCCAAGATCGACACCGCCGGACCTTCCCTCCAGCTGGGAAACCGGACCATCACGCTCCACAGCAGAACCCAGAGAAGGGACGCGGGGGCCCGCGCAATCGAGGGATCGCCAAGACAGACCGGACCAGGCAGGCCACCGCGAGGACTGGACACGATGACGTCACCAGCGCGGACAGGGACAGCAAGGGGAGGGGCCAACGTGTCAGCAGAGACGCAGCAGGCGGTGGAGGAATTATTTCAGCGGAGCTGCAGCGGGCTGGACCCGGAACAGAGACGTCAGCTGCGGGAGCTATTGGACTATTACGTGGGTGTTTTCGCTGCGAAGGATGAGGAATGCGGCCGGACCGGGTTGGTGCAGCACGAGATCGACACCGGTGAGGCCAGGCCGATTCGACTCCACCCACGCCGGCTGCCCTTTTCAAGGCGGGCAGCGGCGGAACAAAAAGTGCGAGAAATGCTGGAGGCAGATGTTATTGAGCCCTCCAGCAGCCCCTGGGCAGCGCCTGTGGTGCTGGTCAAGAAGAAGGATGGGTCGTGGCGGATCTGTGTGGATTACCGACGCCTGAACGATGCCACCAGGAAAGATTCCTACCCCCTGCCCCGCATCGATGACGCGCTGGACCACATCGCAGGCTCCAGCTGGTTCAGCTCGCTGGATCTACGCAGCGGCTATTGGCAGGTAGAGCTGTCACCCGAGGCCCGCCAAAAAACAGCCTTCTCCATCGGGCAGGGACTGTACCAGTTTAAAGTGATGCCATTTGGACTCTGCAACGCTCCGGCCACCTTTGAGCGCTTGATGGAGCGAGTGCTGGCTCACGTGCCCAGGAGCCGCTGCGTTGTTTACCTGGATGACCTGCTGGTGCATGCAGCTGATTTTGACAGCGCCCTGTCAAATCTCCGAGAGGTGCTGGGAGCTCTCCAGCAGGCGGGGCTACGGTTACACCCTAGGAAATGCCACCTGTTCCGGCGAGAGACCACCTTTTTGGGCCACATCGTCAGCGCAGCAGGGGTCGCCACCGACCCGGAAAAAGTGGCAACAGTGAGAGACTGGCCAGTGCCGCCGAACGTTGGAGAACTGAGGAGTTTTCTTGGATTGGCCTCCTATTATAGGAAGTTTTTGAAAGACTTCGCCACCATCGCCAGCCCGCTGCATCAGCTGACGCAGAAAGGATGCCCGTTCCAGTGGAGTGACAGCTGTGCTGCTGCTTTCTGCCAGCTTCGCGCAGCGCTCATCAGAGCCCCCGTCCTGCAGTATCCTGACCCGAGCCGCCCTTTCATTGTGGACACGGACGCCAGCAACCAGGGCATCGGGGCGGTGCTATCCCAGGAGGGAGAGCATGGAGAGCAGGCAGTCGCTTACTTCAGCCGCACTCTCAGCAGAGCCGAGAGAAATTACTGTGTGACTCGCAGAGAGCTGCTGGCTGTCATTCAAGGACTGCGTCATTTCCGCCCGTATGTGTACGGTGGGAGGTTCCAGCTCAGGACGGACCACGCTTCCCTGACCTGGTTGTTAAATTTCAAAGAACCGGATGGACAGTTGGCAAGGTGGCTGGAGGCACTGCAGGATTATAATTTCCAGATTGTGCATCAGGCAGGCCGCCTCCATGCCAACGCTGACGCGCTGTCTCGGCGCCCCTGCGCGACAGAGGAGTGTCGTCACTGTCAACGGGCTGAAGATCGGGACCAAATCGCCCCACGGGCTGCCGCTCTCCGAGCCGCTGCGAGCAGGAATCACGCAGCGATGCACAGCCCCTCCTCAGATGATCAGGCAGTTCTCCCCGGCGATGACGTCACAGAGGTTCTTGGCACGCAGCAGCTGCAGAGCGAGCAGGACAGAGACCCGGTCATTTCGCGGGTTCGGCAGTGGCTGGACGCAGGACAGCGGGCCGCCTGGGAGGTTGTGTCACCGCTGGACCCAGAGACTAAGGCCCTACACTCCCAGTGGGCCAACCTCCGCTGTCATGAGGGCGTGGTGTATCGGCAGTGGCAGACTCCAGCTGGGCAGCGGCACATTTGGCAGCTGCTGGTTCCTCGTCGACTCCGGCCCAAAGTACTCCAGCTGGTTCATGGGGCGGTAGGAGCAGGCCACTTCGGGGTGACAAAGACGCTGCAGCGCCTTCGGGCCCGGTTCTACTGGCCCGGCTGTCATCAGGACGTGGAGCTCCACGTTCATCGCTGCGACACATGCACAGCTCAGAAGGGACCAACTCAGCGATCCCACGCTCCCCTGCAGCAGTACCGGGTGAGAGCACCGATGGAGTGAGTGGAAGTGGACATCCTGGGCCCTTTCCCGACCACGGACCGGGGGAACCGCTACGTGCTGGTCGCGATGGATTATTTCACTAAGTGGCCAGAGGCGTACGCGGTCCCGGATCAGAGCGCCGCTACGACGGCATCAAAGCTGGTGGATGAAATGTTCTGTCGGTTTGGCGCACCGGAGGAGCTGCACAGCGATCAGGGTCGGAACTTCGAGGCGGAGGTCTTCGGAGAGGTCTGCAAACGGCTGGGCATCCGGAAGACCCGGACCACCCCACTGCATCCACAGAGCGACGGCCTGGTCGAACGATTCAACCGGACCCTCACCACCCAGCTCGCTATCCTAGTGGACCAGCGACAGCGAGACTGGGACCTGCATCTGCCTTTTGTTTTGTGGGCATACCGGACGGCTGCTCAGGAATCTACTCGGTGCACCCCTGCGGCGCTCATGTTTGGACGCGAGCTGCGCACACCGGTGGATTTGGTATTCGGTTGCCCCCCTGAGCCGGAGGTGGAAGGAAAACCTGGATTGGATTATTTTTTTTGTTTGAAAGAACGTCTCCACACGGTGCACGAGCTGGCTCGAGAGGCCCTGGCAGCGGCAGGGGGTCGGCAGAAGCGAGCATATGACTCCCGCTGCCAGGGGAGGGACTTTGCACCGGGAGATCGAGTCTGGGTTTTCTGCCCTGAGAGGAAGATCACCGAAGCTGGCGAGCCAGTGGTCGGGGCCATGCGTGGTCCTGGAGAGACTGTCAGATGTGGTGTACAGGGTGAGGCTTAGAAAAAGGGACCGGGTTGTGGTTCTTCATCGTGACCGTCTCGCCCCGTATCGGCCATCTGCACCGCTGGTGGACGAACCGGAGCTTCCATCCCGGCCCGATACCCCGACCGAGACCCAGATGGACACTAGGGGGCCTGTACGTGTTGGCCACTGGCGCCGAAGACCACCCCGACACCTGGATGAGTTTGTATTGGACTTTTAAATTGGACTTTAATTTTTCTGGGGACAGAAACCAGTCCGGGGGGGGGGGGGGCAGTGTAACGTTGGGGCCATGTTAAGTGAATTTCCCAGCATGCTTTGCCAGTTTGAAACGTTACTGTGTGTGTTAAATGTGTTATTTCTGAGTTATACTGCTGGGTCATTATAACTGCATTATAATGACCCAGCAGTGTTTAGCAGGATTAGGGCAAGATGTATCATGTGTGTGTAACCATGATTCAAACAGGGGTCTGTGAGAATGACCTCCCCTGCTCTGTGTACTAAGTTGCAAGTTGGGGTTGGGGTGTACAAAATAAATCTGGTTGATCACAGCCATCTGCTCCATTGTCTTTTTGTGTGTGAACCCCTGCAAACGTCACAGTATGTACACTTACACACACACATATCATATGAGAGAGAGAGTGAGAGAATGAACGTACATATTATTTATGGGTGACGTCATTAGGGGTGATGCTACTTCGCGGTTTTTCACTTTTCGCGGTCGGTTTTGGAACCCATTAACCGCGATAAGTGAGGGATCACTGTACACCAAATCACTGCTTGATGGTTAGATTCTCGATCTTTTGTTTTAGCTGCTCAATCTCCTCTCTGAGAGACATGTTTTCAGCCAAGGCCATGTCAACGATAGCAGGGTCCGGAGCTGAGGCGCAGTCATGATGATGGTGTATGCTAGCATTCTGGTTGCTGTGTGATCCAGCCGATCATCCTCCACCCGTCACTGTATCCTCTCCCAGACCCCCCATCTTGACTGTGGAATGGAGTCATTGTTCCATTCAAACAAAGAAGGGATTGCTCCATTTTTTAAGTCTTCGTCCAGTCCTCCTGTTTGAAATGCCAGCTGCAGGCTCTAGTACGGGGAGTAACTGTAAAGTTAACTCTCCGGATAGCAACAATCCATTTTCGCCTGTTTTCTTCATGCGATGGAAATGTATGAAAACTAAGTACTTTGTTGTACTTACTAGAGGACTGACACAAAGGTACACAGCAAAGTTCCACAGTAGTGCTCTCAATCTTTTGAAATACAGTGGGGCAAAAAAGTATTTAGTCAGCCACCAATTGTGCAAGTTCTCCCACTTAGAAGATGAGAGAGGTCTCCAATTTTCATCATAGGTATACCTCAACTATGAGAGACAAAATGAGAAAAAAAAATCCAGAAAATCACAATGAAGGATTTTTAATGAATTAATTGGTAAATTCCTTGGTAAAATAAGTATTTGGTCACCTACAAACAAGCAAGATTTCTGGCTCTCACAGACCTGTAACTTCTTCTTTAAGAGGCTCCTCTGTCCTCCACTCATTACCTGTATTAATGGCACCTGTTTGAACTCATCAGTTTAAAAGACACCTGTCCACAACCTCAAACAGTCAGACTCAAAACTCCACTCTGGCCAAGACCAAAGAGCTGTCAAAGGACACCAGAAACAAAATTGTAGACCTGCACCAGGCTGGGAAGACTGAATCTGCAATAGGTAAGCAGCTTGGTGTGAAGAAATCAACTGTGGGAGCAATTATTAGAAAACGAAAGACATACAAGACCACTGATAATCTCCCTCGATCTGGAGCTCCATGCAAGATCTCACCCCGTGAGGTCAAAATGATCACAAGAATGGTGAGCAAAAATCCCAAAACCACACGGGGGGGACCTAGTGAATGACCTGCAGAGAGCTGGGACCAAAGAAACAAAGGCTACATCAGTAACACACTACGCTGCCAGGGACTCAAATGCTGCAGTGCCAGACATGTCCCCCTGCTTAAGCCAGTACATGTCCAGGCCCGTCTGAAGTTTGCTAGAGAGCATTTGGATGATCCAGAAGAGGATTGGGAGAATGTCATATGGTCAGATGAAACCAAAATAGAACTTTTTGGTAATAACTCAACTTGTTGTGTTTGGAGGAGAAAGAACACCATACCTACTGTGAAGCACGGGGGTGAAAACATCATACTTTGGGGCTGTTTTTCTGCAAAGGGACCAGGACGACTGATCCGAGTAAAGGAAAGAATGAATGGGGCCATGTATCGTAAGATTTTGAGTGAAAACCTCCTTCCATCAGCAAGGGCATTGAAGATGAAACGTGGCTGGGTCTTTCAGCATGACAATGATCCCAAACACACTGCCCGGGCAACAAAGGAGTGGCTTCATAAGAAGCATTTCAAGGTCCTGGAGTGGCCTTGCCAGTCTCCAGATCTCAACCCCATAGAAAATCTTTGGAGGGAGTTGAAAGTCCGTGTTGCCCAGCGACAGCCCCAAAACATCACTGCTCTAGAGGAGATCTGCATGGAGGAATGGGCCAAAATACCAGCAACAGTGTGTGAAAACCTTGTGAAGACTTACAGAAAACGTTTGACCTCTGTCACTGCCAACAAATAATATATATATAATATAATAATATAATAAAGTACTGAGATGAACTTTTGTTATTGACCAAATACTTATTTTACCGAGGAATTTACCAATTAATTCATTAAAAATCCTTCAATGTGATTTTCTGGATTTTTTTTTTCTCATTTTGTCTCTCATAGTTGAGGTATACCTATGATGAAAATTGGAGACCTCTCTCATCTTTTAAAGCAGACGGACAGACGAAAATTCAATATCGCCAATTCATATCTCAAATTGTTGTCTGAGACGAGCTAAGTCGAACCGCACATGTTTTGGTGTCAACGAATGTCGCATAAGATGACAATGCGCTCTTGAAGTACGCTGTTGTGGAGAGCTGTCTGACCCAGCCAAGCGATCAGCGGCTAAGATGGCCACTGACTGTGTAACGTCACCACCGGCAAACACACGCACACGGTTGGCGGCCAGTGCTGTGTTTTATTTCATGCAACACTTGTTTACGTCTTAAAATCGGCGATTACGGATATTTCTCGGAATACTTGTGGATTACAAATAGATTATTTATGAAGATTAGGATTTCAGGAATCGAAATAATATGGTTTGGTTTCGTGTTGTCTACGGGTGCGATGGTCCTGCTGTGTTTTGCTTCATGCAACACTTGATGTTTACGTTTTAAAATCGGTGATTACGGATATTTCTCGGAATTACCAAATATTTTCATGATCATAAGAACGGTTAGGGGGAAAAAACATGTTGAAGAAAGACAGTTTAACTCACCGGTTACTTATATTGGAAGTCCATCCTCCTGTGTTTTTTAGAAGCAAAGTTCTCAATTACAGAGACATACAGTGTTCCCTATTGCTTCAGCTTCTGTATTAAAGCAGACTCCAGTGAAATAGTGCCCAGGTTTGTCAGTCTTTCTTGTCCACATATACACTCACCGGCCACTTTATTAGGTACACCTGTCCAACTGCTCGTTAACACTTAATTTCTAATCAGCCAATCACATGGCGGCAACTCAGTGCATTTAGGCATGTAGACATGGTCAAGACAATCTCCTGCAGTTCAAACCGAGCATCAGTATGGGGAAGAAAGGTGATTTGAGTGACTTTGAACGTGGCATGGTTGTTGGTGCCAGAAGGGCTGGTCTGAGTATTTCAGAAACTGCTGATCTACTGGGATTTTCACGCACAACCATCTCTAGGGTTTACAGAGAATGGTCCGAAAAAGAAAAAATATCCAGTGAGCGGCAGTTCTGTGGGCGGAAATGCCTTGTTGATGCCAGAGGTCAGAAGAGAATGGCCAGCTGGTTCGAGCTGATAGAAAGGCAACAGTGACTCAAATAACCACCCGTTACAACCAAGGTAGGCAGAAGAGCATCTCTGAACGCACAGTACGTCGAACTTTGAGGCAGATGGGCTACAGCAGCAGAAGACCACGCCGGGTGCCACTCCTTTCAGCTAAGAACAGGAAACTGAGGCTACAATTTGCACAAGCTCATCGAAATTGGACAATAGAAGATTGGAAAAACGTTGCCTGGTCTGATGAGTCTCGATTTCTGCTGCCACATTCGGATGGTAGGGTCAGAATTTGGCGTCAACAACATGAAAGCATGGATCCATCCTGCCTTGTATCAATGGTTCAGGCTGGTGGTGGTGGTGTAATGGTGTGGGGAATATTTTCTTGGCACTCTTTGGGCCCCTTGGTACCAATTGAGCATCGTTGCAACGCTACAGCCTACCTGAGTATTGTTGCTGACCATGTCCATCCCTTTATGACCACAATGTACCCAACTTCTGATGGCTACTTTCAGCAGGATAATGCGCCATGTCATAAAGCTGGAATCATCTCAGACTGGTTTCTTGAACATGACAATGAGTTCACTGTACTCAAATGGCCTCCACAGTCACCAGATCTCAATCCAATAGAGCATCTTTGGGATGTGGTGGAACGGGAGATTCGCATCATGGATGTGCAGCCGACAAATCTGCGCCAACTGTGTGATGCCATGATGTCAATATGGACCAAACTCTCTGAGGAATGCTTCCAGCACCTTGTTGAATCTATGCCACGAAGAATTGAGGCAGTTCTGAAGGCAAAAGGGGGTCCAACCCGTTACTAGCATGGTGTACCTAATAAAGTGGCCGGTGAGTGTATTTTGCAGGTGTCACGGCTCGCCGCTCTCAGGCATCTGCCTCAGCTGCGCGCACACCTGCACCTCGTTAGCACCCTGCATGTGCAGTAGACATTTCGTTGACAGCGATTTCGAGAATAAGATGCAATTTGCAAAAAGATTGGTGATAAAGAAAACGGCTATTCCAACTATATATCCCGCGATTGCCAAGTCTGACTCTGAGACAAGTGTCAGTGACAGTGGCATGAAAAGCAAGGGTGATCTACCGATGCGATCAGCTGTCAGAAAACGAGAAGTAAACAGGGCAAGTTTTGTATTTTTAATATTCACTGCAAATGTTTACTAAACATTTTAAATGAATTCCAAGCAATGGATGATTTTCAAAATCAAATTATTTCTGGGAAATAATGTGGCGGCGGACAGGTGCCAGTGTCAGGTTTTGCAGCGTCGCGCAAACAGAGGCGCGCTGGCGGGCCCAGGCCACCAGTGTTTTGCGCGTGCTTTTGTGCCTAAAACGTTGAAGAATGCGGAGTTGACAAACAAACCCCGGCAAAAACATAACCTCCTCCTGGCCTTTGCGGCCTGGCGGAGGTAATTACCAATGACAGTTCAGCTTTCAATTTTTAGGGAAGCAACATATTTGCTAAGAAAAATAAATATAAGCCTAAGATTGTAAGAGAAATGTGCTTTTAAAAATGGAACCCCAATTTTCTACCATAAAATGGTGCCCATTATAACTGTGAAATGTTATTTATTGGAATATAATAATTGCTATATCTGGAAACTAGTTATTTTCTTAATCTGTAGTGATACTCCATTGATTTTTGTATTTCTTTGTATATTTCTGCTGTGTTTTCAAACGTTCATACAAAGGTGGTATAGTATGTAATATTTCTTTTCAAATTGAGAGGAATTTAGTGTGTTCAAATTATTCAAATGTATATGACATGCGACTTTGATGAATGCTGAACTATGAGAATTATAACATTGACATGAACATTAATAAACTCAATATATGATTTTACAAAACTTTATTTACATATCATTGTTCACAAATCTAATCTTGGTAGGCAAAATCCCTTGTAGTGATCAGATGGGAATGTTTCTCTGATGAGGCTCACTGCACAGGCAGGCAACATAACCCTCACTTCTTTCCAACAAATAAGGCTGAATACCCCCCTCAGCACCACCCAAAACTTCATCATCCGATTCCTCATTTTCAATGTCATCATTTATATTGAGGTCGTCAAACTCGAGAAAATAATCGCTGTCCGAATCACTTTGCTCTCGTTCTGCCATTTACTATTGCTGTTGTGACGTCACCAATGCCTGCACCTATCGAGAGATGGCGGTACTGCAGCCTCACTAAGTGAAGGCTGAGCTATGAGCAAATAAGGTCATTTATGGAAGCTGGTGACACATATTAAATCGCGGGAATAGACAGAATAGAATATTTTCATACAATCTGTTGATTGGTTCAATAAAAAAATGTCACTGTCCGTCTGCTTTAAGTGGGAGAACTTGCACAATTGGTGGCTGACTAAATGCTTTTTTTCCCCACTGTATAAACTCCTTCTTCTGCAACATGTCGGCAAGCTGACAGAAACAATAGCAACACGTGTGGACTGGAAGCCATGCTGCTGGCAAGGGATAAACAGGAATTGAAAAAAAAACAAAGCTCTGTGCATATAGCAAATTCAACAGTCAATACAGTGTAGATCTATATGAAAACTAAGAACCATGGAATTACAAATGGAGTGGTGGCCTAGTTGATAGAGCATCCACCCCACAACCGGGAGGCTGGGGGTTCAATCCCCAGCCTGGTCATACTGAAGTCCATGTAAGAATGGTATTTCCCACCCTGCCTCTCGCCCAAAAGATGCTGGGATAGGCTCCAGCCCCCCGCGACCCGAAAAACGATTAAGCAGAAGAAGATGGATGGATTTCCCACCTTCTAGCTTGGTGCTCAGTGTAACAGAATGGGGGAAGGAGAAGTTGTTTGTGCTGGTGTCTTGCATAGCAGCGACCCTTCTGATTCTAGATGAGATTAACATTGTAGACACACAAAACGTGATTTCATTCTACTGTACATGATTGGCTTCTTCTTCCTACAAGGAGTTTGCAAGAAGGCAGAGCCCCAGTGGGGGGGCAAGGGGAGCGAACCCCCCGAAGCTCCTGGGTTTTTATGATTTTTAAGTACCAGAACTGTGCTTGAATGACATAAAACAAACAGCTGAATGCCACTTATTACTGTATAATATTGACTTATGTTCCAAGAAGATCGCATTCCTAAAATATTCCAACAAGCATTATCCATCACATGCTTTAACACATGATCAAATCAAAAATCAGTTAATTTTTTTTCTATTCCATAATAGAAATAAAATTCCAACATACCATTACTTTTTATAATTTCAGCATTCATTTCAGATCATCAGTTTCAATCTCAGGGTTGGGGAAAATATCTGAAAATTTAGCAGGGGGTCTATGGGACGTAGTCTGCCAGCGGGGTCCGGGGCAGAGCCCCGGTGGTGGGGCAAGGGGGGGCAAAGCCCCCCGAAGCTCCTGGGTTTTTATGATTTTTAAGTACCAGAACTGTGCTTAAATGACATAAAACAAACAGCTGAATGCCACTTATTACTGTATAATATTGACTTATTGACTTAATTAGGGAAGACAGAAAAACACAAACATAAACATAATTCTAAGTATGTGTGGCATTAAAAATATTTTTTTAAATAAAGTCCAAAACCTCTTATGCAGGCAAGATGAAGAAAATATTAACTAGATGACATGTATACAAAAATATATCTTCACATACCTCAAAATTCACTACTCTATCCGCAATTGGCACTGGTTGTTGGGGTGAATCATTCCTTTTGCATACCTGCCAACTTTTCAAACCTGAAAAGCCTAGTAGCTAGCCGGGGTCCAGGGGCCGATGTTAATGCTAATAATGCTAATGCTAATATTTGCCAAACAAATATTAGCATTAAATCTAGTTAAATGTAGCTACAACCTCATATTTCTTCAATTTTCAAACCTGAAAAGCGTAGTAGCTAGCGGGGGTCCAGGGGCCACAGGCCCCGGTAGGTCCAGGACAAAGTCCTGGTGGGGGATTCAGGGGGGCAAAGCCCCCCAACGCCAAACAAATATTAGCATTAAATCAAGTTAGAATGTAGCTAACAACCTCATATTTCTTCAACTTTCAAACCTGAAAAGCCTAGTAGCTAGCCGGGGTCCAGGGGCCGCAGTGTCAAACAAATATTAGCATTTGACATATAAGTCACATATTAATTATATTAAAGGTAAAATATCTAAATCAATTGCAATACTACACAGTTTTATATGTATTTCCCCATACTTCAGTACGGGGAAATACATATAAAACAAACATATATCCAGTCTTTATGCTTCAGAAGAGAGCTATTACAATAATAAACAAAGCTGTTTACAGGGAACCAACAAATCCACTTTTTCTTAAATTAAAAGCTCTCAAGTTGAAAGATCTGGTTGACTTTAAAACTGCAGTAATAATGTTTAAAGCTAAGAATCTATCACTGCCCGCAAATATCCAAAAGTTGTTCCAAATAAGGGAGAAAAGATATCATTTCAGAGGAACATCCATCCATCCATCCATCTTCTACCGCTTTTCCGGAGGTCCGGGTCGCGGAGGCAGCAGTTCAAGCAGAGAAGCCCAGACTTCCCTCTCCCCAGCCACCTGCTCCAGCTCTTCAGAGAGGATACCAAGGCGTTCCCAGACTAGCTGGGAGACATAGTCTCTCCACCGAGTCCTGGGTCTGCCCCGGGGTCTCCTCCCAGTGGGACGTGCCTGAAACACCTCAAGTGGGAGGCGTCCAGGAGGCATCCTAATCAGATGCCCATACCACCTCAACTGACTCCTTTCAATGTGGAGGAGCAGCGGTTCTACTCTGAGCCTCTCCCGGATGACTGAGCTCCTCACCCTATCTCTGAGGGTGAGTCCAGCAATCCTACGGAGAAAGCTCATTTCAGCCGCTTGTATCCGCGATCTCGTTCTTTCGGTCATTACCCAAAGCTCGTGACCATAGGTGAGAGTAGGAACGTAGATTGACTGGTAAATCGACAGCTTTGCCTTAGAACTAAGCTCCCTCTTCACCACAACAGACCGGTACAACGTCCGCATCACTGCAGATGCTGCTCCAATCCGTCTGTCGATCTCTCGCTCCATTTTCCCCTCACTCGTGAACAAGACCCCAAGATACTTAAACTCCTCCACTTGGGGCAGGAGCCTGTCCCCAACCCGGAGAGGACAATCCACCTTTTTCCGGCTGAGGACCATGGACTCGGACTTGGAGGTGCTGATTCTCATCCCAGCCGCTTCACACTCAGCGGCAAACCGTCCCAGCAAGAGCTGTAGGTCATTGCTGGATGAAGCCAACAGGACAACATCATCTGCAAACAACAGAGATGAGATCCTGTGGTCACCAAGCATGACACCCTCCATTCCCTGGCTGCGCCTAGAAATCCTGTCCATAAAAATTATGAACAGGACCGGTGACAAAGGGCAGCCCTGGCGGAGTCCAACTCTCACTGGGAATGACTCCGACCGAGTGTTGGCAATGCGAACTAAACTCTCACAACGGTCGTACAGAGACCGAATAGCTCGTAACAACAAGCCCGATACCCCATACTCCCGAAGCACCCCCCACAAAAATCCACGAGGGACGCGGTCAAATGCCTTCTCCAAGTCCACAAAACACATGTAAACTGGTTGGGCAAACTCCCACGAACCCTCAAGAATTCTCGAGAGGGTAAAGAGCTGGTCCGATGTGCCACGGCCAGGACGAAAACCACATTGCTCCTCCTGAATCCGAGGTTCGACCAACGGCCGGACTCTCCTCTCCAGTACCTTGGCATAGACCTTCCCAGGGAGGCTGAGGAGTGTGATCCCTCTAAAGTTGGAGCACACCCTCCGGTCCCCTTTTTTGAAGAGAGGAACCACCACCCCGGTTTGCCATGCCAAAGGCACTGCCCCCGACCTCCACGCAATGTTGCAGAGGCGTGTCAACCATGACAACCCAACAACATCCAGGGCCTTGAGGTACTCGGGGCGAATCTCGTCCACCCCCGGGGCCCGGCCACCAAGGAGATTTTTAACCACCTTGGCGACCTCAGCCCCTGTGATAGGCGAGTCATCCCCCTCGTCCCCAAACCCTGCTTCCTCTGTGGAAGGCGTATCAGTGGGATTGAGGAGATCCTCGAAGTATTCCTTCCACCGCCCGACGATATCCCCAGTTGAAGTCAACAGTGTCCCATCCGCACCATACACAGTGTGGACGGGGAGCTGCTTTCCCCTCCTGAGCCGCCGAACAGTTTGCCAGAATCTCTTTGAAGCCGACCGAAAGTCTTGTTCCATGGCCTCACCGAACTCCTCCCATACCCGGGTTTTTGCTTCAGCAACCACCCGAGCTGCACTCCGCTTGGCCTGCCGGTACACCTCAGCTGCTTCGGGAGTCCCACAAGCCAACCAAGCTTGATAGGACTCCTTCTTCAGCTTAATGGCCCCCCTCACCACTGGTGTCCACCACTTGGTTCGGGGGTTGCCACCACGAGATGCACCGACCACCTTGCGGCCGCAGCTCTGGGCTGCCGCTTCAACAACAGAGGTGGAGAACATGGCCCATTCAGACTCCATGTCTCCAGACTCCCTCGGAATGTGGTTGAAGTTCTTCCGGAGGTGGGAGTTGAAGACCTCCCGGACAGGGGCCTCAGCCAGACGCTCCCAGCACACCCTCACTATACGTTTGGGTCTACCAGGTCTGAATGGCTTCCTCCCCTGCCATCGGATCCAACTCACCACCAGGTGGTGATCAGTTGACAGCTCTGCACCTCTCTTTACTCGGGTGTCCAAGACATACGGTCGCAGGTCTGATGATACGATAACAAAATCGATCATCGACCTGCGGCCTAGGGTGTCCTGGTGCCAGGTGCACATATGGACACCCTTATGCTTGAACATGGTGTTCGTTATAGACAGACTGTGGTTAGCACAGAAGTCCAATAACTGAACACCACTCGGGTTCAGATCGGGCAGGCCGTTCCTCCCAATCACCCCCCTCCAGGTTTCACTGTCGTTGCCCACGTGCGCATTGAAGTCCCCCAGTAGGACAATGGAGTCTCCAGGAGGAGCACCCTCCAGCACCCCAGTCACAGACTCCAAAAAGGGTGGGTACTCTGAAACATCATTTGGTGCATAGGCACAAATGATGGTCAGGACCCGTTTCCCAACCCGAAGGCGCAGGGAAGCAACCGTTTCGTCCACCGGGGAAAACTCCAATATAGAGGCAGCAAGGTGGGGCGATACAAGAATACCTACCCCTGCTCGTCGCCTCTCGCCCGGGGCAACTCCAGAAAAGGCCAAGCTCCAGCCCCTCTCCAGGAGACTGGTTCCGGAACCGGAGCTGTGTGTTGAGGTGAGGCCGACTATATCTAGCCGGTATCGCTCAATCTCGTACACCAGCTCAGGCTCCTTCCCCACCAGAGAGGTGACATTCCACGTACCAAAAGCCAGTTTAGAAAGCTTGGGATCAGTCCGCCAAGGTCTCCGCCTTTGACTGCCACCTAATCCACATAGCACCGGACTTCCATGATCCCTCCTGCAGGTGGTGAACCTACTGGAGGGCGGACCCATGTAACTCCTTCGGGCTGAGCCCGGCCGGGTCCCATGGGTGGAAACCCGGCCACCAGACGCTAGCCTTCGAGCCCCTCCCCCAGGCCTGGCTCCAGGGTGGGGCCCCGGTAACCCCATACCGGGCGGGGTACACTGAATCCTTGATATACAATTTATCATGAGAGTCTGTTGGATCGTCTGTTGGATTTCAGAGGAACATGTATATTTCAAAAACCTTCAGTAAGAACTACCACCAAGCAACACTGTGTTTCAGTGCAAGGAGTCAGATTATGGAACGATTTTGGACCTGAATTAAAATCATGTACAACGCTTGGACAATTTAAACAAAAACTAAAGAAATACTCCAAACATATATACAAGATGACATGTAAAATCACATAAGGATTGTCATATCCAGTCTGTGTTGTGTTGTTACTTAGGTTTTTTTTTGTCACATTTTGTCTTAGCTTCGTTCTGAATTGTAATCGCTCTTGTTGTTTTTCTTTTGAATTCTTGGATGGAATATGGGTGGGCAATATAAGCTGCGGCTTCAGCCATCACCCATTTCAGATAACTTATGTTGAACTGTATAATCATAGTAGTTCTTGTTTAATTTGACCTTGTTGGATTTTTTTGCCTTTGTTATATTATTGTTTCTTTTTAATCTTTACTTTTAATCTATCCGAAATAAAGATTCATTCATTCATTAAATTTGCATTCAAAAGACTATCTTAACACTGCATAGAACTTCGAATAGGCCAGATGTGATGTATTATGAATACTAGAAAAGCGCTCGGAGAGCACAGACCTCCGTCAAGCGCCACAGTTCCCCCCATACAGTGTTTAACATCATAAATAAAATTTTGAAAATGGCCCTATCTCGCAATGCTAAATAAAAAAAAAAAAAAAGAAAAAAGAATCCTTTAAAAAATTCCTGGATCCAGATGGTGATCCAGATCACCACCAAAATCTAATAATCTGTAGGATACCCCATTTCTGACAATCTGTGAAAATTTCATGAAAATCCGTCCATAACTTTTTGAGTTATCTTGCTAACAAATAAACAGACAAACCAACGCTGATGATCACATAACCTCCTTGGCGGAGGTAACTAGAAGACTAGAAATATCAGCAGGGTATACTAGCACTGTATGACACGTGTGTAATGACAGCAAAATCGCTCTGATATTTCATGTGTTTACATGATACACCAAGCATGACAAGGCTTGCAATTACACAGCACATGTTTTTCAGAATCTTAGGCATTATATAAAATGTATTCTCCCTTTAGATGTCGAATCCATGGTCCATTTGCCAGGGTTGCAGTCGTGCGAACGTCTGCAGCAGTTTACATCGTGTTTACATCTCGCCATGTACGCACGCCTCTCCGGGATTTCGCGCGAGAATAGAAACCTCAATACCCTCAATAGCGGTAGCGTTAGCTTAGCAAACGCTTCAGGTAAAGTGTAGCAGCGAACCACGAAAAGAAACACTACTCAGTTTACTCACAGAGCTCGGCTCGGTGAAAGGCGAATAAAGGGGTATTTGTACTTCAAAAGCTGGTTCAACCAAGGTGGAAATTCAGCCTGTGCGTGTGCGTCACAAATGTTGATCCGATATTCGCTGTTGGTTAGTTTTAGTGGCAAAATCAGCAACTTTGTCTCAGCACTGAAGAAGTGTGACTATCCCGGCCGCCATCACGTGTTGCTCTGTTCTAAATTTAGATACGATTCCTAGCGAGCTCATGTTTGGAATTGCTTTCGTGTTTTTTTTATGATTTAAAATTTTTGACTGAATTTTTAGTGAAAAACCGTAATTTTGATTAATAAAGCCGTAACCCGGAATGGGGTCTTGAAAACCAGAACCATTACGGCAAAACCGGAGTAGTTGGCAGGTATGCTTTTGATTTCCGTGTCCGATCGTGTCGTTAACAAAGGGTGGAGGCCGTATGGTTTCGATGTTTTTTTCTGAACACCGAAAGTTCCAGCAATTGAATAATTAGTGGACCTCGATTTGACCTCTTGTACATGTTTTTTGCTCCTTCTTGTACATGTTTTCCGCGCCTTCCCAGCACGGTCGATTTTCCGTATAAAATTGCTAAACAAATTTGTCACAGTTTTCTTCCCAACATCCGTTGCAATCTCCTTTTCTAGCCAATCCCAACGAAATTTGTTTTTCACGATCTTGTCAATTTCTTCAATTCTCGGAGCATCTTTACGTTCAATCCCTGACATCACTGCAACAGGCGCGTTCAATGGTCACTGCAAAGATGATCAGCCAATCAGGCGCGTCGCTTCATTACGGTTAGGGAATTATACCGGATTCTGACTTTTAGTATACTCATGTAATTTTTTTTTTTATTATTTTGGAAGATAAAAAAGCGAAATTCCGCGAATTAGCGGAAAAATCACATCCCTGTAATATGTTGCATCTTTAGACACAGTGCATAAAAACAACATAACTAAAAGCAGCAAACTTAAATACTGCTGTTATGGCTTTTAATTGATAGCACAGATACTTGTATAATGTTTAAAAATCAGAATGTGACAATCATGTGTTTTTTGTTCCATGCAGAATTGGTGCACAGTGGTCTTGATTCTGGTGTGTAGAGGATAAGCAAAGCTCAGACTCTTCTAGTCTTTGGGAACATTTATTGAACACAAAACATGGAGCAGAACATAACACAGCGATGACTGTAGCCCCGTCTATTCACTGGCTGGACTGTAAGTGCTGCTCTACATTCTACGTGGTCAGATAAGTCAGTAGGAGGGGAACACAGTGGTGACATCACACTGACACAATATCATCATGACAACACTATAACAAATTATTCTAGAACTTTACTAAATACATGTACCTGTACACGTACTACATATGAAAGTTGCTGGTGCTGTGAACCCTTCCCCAAATTCACGACAGTTTCATCTGAAGACTGACTCTAAAATTGTGAGCAGTCAGACTGTAATTTACTCCATTATCAGTGAGCTTGGTAATAATCAGTTAGATTTTAGCTAATGTTAAACAGTGTTACTGAGGTGAGGGAAATATCTGACAGTATGCACACATTTACATTAACGACTATTTAAAAACACAAAATCTCTCGTTACTTCTTTCTGCTGTCTGTTCAGTGGATCAGCCAGTCTGTTAACATTAGCATCATTAGCGCCTAACTCATCCAAATTATTGAGGGAGCTCATGTTTCCCCTGAGGATCCCCCCAGCACAAGCTGTAATTTAGATGTATTTTGGGCTAAATCAGGTCAGTCAGTCCAAGCCTTAATTTAGTCCACAAATAGACTTTGAAAATTGGGGTGTTTAGTCCATCTAACATAGACCATATTAACCTCTTGCACTCCGTTGTACTGCGGACGGGCAAGTCTCTGCGTCCTAGAGCGCACGAGGACGTGCGCCCTCGTGCGCTCTAGGACGCATGATGGAGATGGTGATGTAGGTGGTGATGGCGTCCAAGCGCGCACTGAAAATAAAAGCTGCAGACACAGCCGCGAACAGATTAGTTCATCTGATTGACCTCTCATTCAACTAATAAGAGCCTTGAATTGGGTTTCTGAAACCTTGAAGAACCAATGACTGAAAACCTAGCAAGAAGGACCCGCCTACCAACGCTGTGAATGCAGTGAGGCAATTGAAGCAGAGAAGTTCGCGAGCTGTTTTTTTTTAAGGCTGGGTGAAGACTGACTGCTGCAGCGGATCAAAAAAGGACCCGCAGGAAGAACCCCACAGACCCAGCAGCACAGAGACCATCCACAAATGCAACTTGTGTGACAGGGAGTGCCATTTGCGCATCGGCATGTTCGGCCACAGGCGGTGCTTATTTTGTTTTTGTTCCAGCAGAGTAGACGTTATGATTTCTTCCATGGTCATAGACCGGAGGCTGACGACGAAGGCTGAGTGACACACACGCCTTTGCCAATCTTTTTCTAATTACTACTGTTATTTGTTTTGAAAAATCGTTCGCCAAAAACCGCAATCATGGAAGCACAAAACCGCAATAATGGAATTATGTTTTGATCGGGTCGCGAGACCAGAACCACGAGCAGACCAGCGTCGCGTTCGTCTGACCATGGGGAAGAGAAGTTCGCCATGACACTGCTGTGAAGAGGTAAGGTGTTATAAGCTAAATTATTCTTTATTCCTGAAAATTGTAATCCAAAATGACTTTTGACCGATTGGTAAATTACAACTGTGCGGCGCACGAAGTCTGAAGTTCATGCACCGAGGTACACGGTTCGTTCGTCGCGTTCAGACCGTGACCGCCGCCCCCCCCGCTATTCTTCTGTAGCGGGGGGGGGGGGGGGCCGCGCTGCTGTCGCCACATCGCCATATGAGGCTAATCCGTCTTGTAGCTATGGCCGATGTTCGTCCTCTGTAGCGAGAGGGGACAACCCCCCCCCCCCCACACACACACACACACACAGACACAGCCCTGAGTGTGACCTTTCATTAGAGCACAAAATTAAGCTTCTACACTGAATCATTCAAAAGTTACAGACGTTTTTCCAAACTGTGCCATTTGGCACAGTTCCAAAACGCCTGGGAACTACCTGAGAACAAAGCCGTGTAATATATTCATTTTTTGTGGTATTACAAAATTTGGACCTCAGCTGGATAACACTTGGTTCTACATTTCTGTTGCATTTTCCAGCCCGGATCTGAAGCTGTGTGTTATTTGCAAGCATTTGTATCCAAAAAAAACACCCAGGCAAAATTTATTTTCTTCAAGTTCACTATGTTTAGATGACTGTAACTCAGTGGCCGGAGCACTTAGAGAGATTATGACTGTTTTGCCAAAAAACTCAAAAGTGTTTTCTTTTAAATGAGACCAACCCCATGAAGATGCTGCAAAGGGTTGAAGAACAGCTTTGGATTTAATTTGGGCACATTATTTTTTGGCGTTTTTAGGGAAATTGACCGGAGTGCAAGGGGTTAATCAGATAAGATGTTGAAAACTGGGCTGTGCTTGACCACATTAGCAAAGAAACAGTCCAATAATTGTGCAGTTTAGTCCACAGGATTTGGACCAAATTTATCCTCAAAATAGTTTTTGCCATTTGGTGATGATGGTGGGGGTCTATCTCTCAAAAGACAAAAACTCTTCACCCCACACACCACCCAAAAAGGATCAGAAGATGAATGATGTTGGCTACAACATGATGGCTTTTTTTAAACCTTAAAAGAAATCTTTGACTTTTCAACCAAATCTGGAAATTTTTTTAGCTGGTTGGCAAAGCCATCTTTTCCATGTTTTCAACCAATTTGTGTTGGGAGGGTTGTGTGTGTCTTTGTGTGCACAGACTTGCACTTTTATTTGGTGAGGACATGTGCTTGTGTGTTGTATTTTATTTTCAGCACTGCACAAAGTGGGATACATTTTATTTCAGAGAGGGCTGTCAGAAAAAACAAAAACAAAAAAACAGAACAGGATAAACTAATGTGAGGTGAACTGGGATGAATGAACAAACAGTAGAGCTAAAACGTGAGACTTCCCCTCATTGAACCAGGACAGGCTTGGATCAGCTCCACAGAAACCAAAGGGTGGTCAGGACTGCTGGAAACTGTGTGATTGGGGAGAAAGAAAAAGAAAAAAAAAAAAAAAAAAAAAACGCTCTTAAAAGAAATCTCTCACTCTTAGCCGCTGTTATATTTGTGTAATTGTGGCACAACACCATTTGCTGCAGCTTTGAAGTGAATATAATCTGACTTAGACTTTGGCATGGTGTCTGTAATTATTATGACAGAGGAAACACTGCCTCTTCCAACCATTCCAAAACTGGGGGAAAATGCCTTTGTACAGAACAGCAGGGAGCGATCACGTGGATAAAGGTTTTATACTTTAGGGGTCAAACCTTGGTCAGCACAGAACCCGCACGACCAGCACTACAGTAAGAGTAAACCCTAAGTCCTGTATGGATATCTTTGTGATCCCTTAAAGGCCAAATGTCACGTAACAGAGTCCTTAAAGTGTCTTGAACTAGATATAAAAGGGAACCGATACGTTTGGGTCTTGGTGCATATGCTTCAGTAACGCCGGAATATTCGTTAATTTAAAACTGCCGCGCTTGGCCTGACGTTCCTACTCACAGCCCCCGGAATCGCCTGGGGAAGAAGGCGGAAGTGACGAAATAGATTGTACCTTAGTTTGATGCTTGGAGTATCCCGATTGATTGTTTATATGGACACTGGAAGATTGAAGTGAGCAACAAGAAAGAAAAAATTGGATATTTCACCCATACCTTAAAACGGGACTATCAGGGACAGCTGGGTAATAAGGGACACTTTTCTGTCAAGTGATACGTTTTCGCCGTATTTTAATACTGTAAAACGCGGCTATAAGGGACAGGGGGTAATAAGGGACACTTTTCTGGGAAATGTTTTCATACCTGTCAAGTGATACGTTTTTGCCGTATTTTAATACCGTAAAACGCGGCTATAAGGGACGGCGGGGTAATAAGGGACACTTTTCTGGGAAATGTTTTCATACCTGTCAAGTGATATGTTTTTGCCGTATTTTAATACCGTAAAATGCAGCTATAAGGGACGGCGGGGTAATAAGGGACACTTTTCTGGGAAATGTTTTAAATGTAATTCGTGTTATTGTCAAATATTTTAAGGATTCATGGATATTTGACAATAACAACACAACTCAGCGTCCGGCTCAAAATAAAAAAAGCAGAATTCTGGATTTGGAAGGCGATTCCTTTCTGTTCCGCAGCCGCAGGACTGCTGAAAGTGTGAGGCCATCAGCCTAATGACTTCTAACTGTAGTGATAATAGCTCACGCTGATCGATCTGCCCGCCCCGGCCATCACCCTAATGACTGAGTCCACACTTCTAACAGTAGTGAGAATAGCTCCCGCTGAGCGATCTGCCAGCACCCTAGCTGTGGGTCTCACACACACGACGTGTTCCTCAACACACTCAATTTTTTTTCCCGTATATTTTTCTTTTGGGCGTACAGAAATGGCAATACGCCCGTATTTGCTAAAATTGCATTTTCCCCGTATTAAAATACGGCGAAAACGTCTCTCTTGACAGGTATGCCCCTCCATTCTCATATTGATCTGGTCAATTTCTTGACAGCAGCGGCTCTCCTCCACTGTAATAATAATGGCTTCCGAAAAATCAATATTTATGGGGCGCCCTCAACAGACCCCCTTCGGCTTCCCAATTCTGGAGGCGATTAATGTCCAGTTCAATGACATTTTCCACTGGTTCTGCTCTCTGGTCATCGTCGGAACTGTTGTCATCAGACAAAGCATCTGATTCCGTCTCGGACGGCTCGAACCTGTAAGGTTCTATGCCTCTGTCACTGTCTGAACCACTGACAAAAAAAAGACAAAAAGAAAAGACAAAAAAAAAGAAAACTAAACTAATTTGTTCACAATCGCTGTCACTTTCCGTCATGATTGTCCAATGTTGATAAGTGTGAATGTGGATAGGCAGGGCAGCCAGGGTGAAATTTGTGACGTCAAAATCATGGCCGCGGTCTGGATTGGCTGTCACAAGCCAGTGAGCAAGGCGGGGCCTTCGCCTGGTGTATTTTGTGCTATTATGTAAATACGGGTGGGTGACATGGTCTCCGGTATGAATATTTGGTTTAAGCCATGTGTATTTTATCAAAATTCGTTGTCATTTAGAAAAAAAAATTACGTGACATTTGGCTTTTAAGTGACTCATTTGAATAAAGGCATTTCCACATTGATCACATCTATACTGTAACGCCAGTGTGGATCAGTTCATGTGTTTTTAAACCTCTCCTAGTGAAGGCCTTTCCACACTGATAACATTTAAACTGTTTACTTCCAGGGTGGATAAATTTATGTCTTCTTAAGGAGCTCATCTGAGCAAAGGCCTTTCCACACTGACTACACACAAACTGCTTAACTCCAGTGTGAATGAGTTCATGTGTTTTTAAGTCATTAATCCGAGCAAAGGCCTTTCCACACTGATCACATTTAAACCGTTTAACTCCATGTCGAACGAGTTCATGGATTTTTACGCACTTAGGCTGATAAAAGGCCTTTCCACACTGACTACACGCAAACTGCTTAACTCCAGTGTGGATGAGTTCATGTGTTTTTAAGTCATTCATCGAAATAAAGGCCTTTCCACACTGATCACATTTAAACCGTTTAATTCCAGTGTGGATGAGTTCATGACTCTTTAGGGTACTCATTAGAGTAAAGCGCTTTCCACACTGACTACACAAAAATGGTTTAACTCCTGTATGGAAGAGCTCATGTGCCCTTAAGTAACTCATCCGAGTAAAGGCCTTTCCACAATGATCACATTTAAATGGTTTAACTCCAGTGTGGATGTGTTCATGTCTCTTCAGTGCACTCTTTGAAGTAAAGGCCTTTCCACACTGATCACATAAAAATGGTTTAACTCCACTATGGCAGAGTTCATGTTCTCTTAATTGACTCTTCCGAATAAAGGCCTTTCCACACTGACAACACAGAAATGGTTTAGCTCCAGAATGAATGGCTTGATGTGATTTTAAGGAACTGGCCCAAATAAAGTTTTTCCCACATTGTTCACAATCAAAATGTTTAACTCCAGTGTGGTTGAGTTTATGTTCTCCTAAGTTATTCATCTGAGTGAAGGCCTTCACACAATGTTTACATTCAAATACTTTAACTCCAGTATGGATCAGTTCATGTTTTCTTAAGTTGCTTGTGTTAGTAAAAACCTGACTTCATGTGTTTTTAAGCCATTTCCATAAATAAAGACCTCCTCACACTGTTCACATTCAACCTGTTTAACTCCAGTTTGGATCAGCAAGTCTTAAGTGATCCACCTGAGTAAAACCTGTCTCAGTCTTCACAAAAGTACTGTTAATCTCCAATGTGGTGTTTTCTTAGTCTTCTTTTGTTTGTGCAGCCGGAGGATCTTTATCTTCCTTAAGCTGCACATCTTTCACTCCATCCTTTCATGTTCCTGTAACAACAAAGACAGAAACAGAGGCCATCAACATACAGTGCTGTGAGAAAGTATTTGGCCCATTCCTGTTTTCTTTCATTTTTGCATTTGTGTCACATGCAAATGATTCACATCAACCAAGATCCAATTTTTAATATCAGACAACCCAAGTAAATACAAAACACAACTTTAGGTTTGGTAGCAATGCAAACCTACCTGGCCCTTTGTGAAAAAGTAATTGCCCCCCTTGTTACATCATGAATTAACTGAAACCATATTGTATAAAGTTCAGTTCGGTTTCACTAGCCACACCCAGGCCTGATTCCTGCTAGACCTGTTGAATCAAGACATCACTTAAATAGAACCTTTCTGACAAAGCCAAGTAGGCTAAAATATCTCAAAAAGCAACATCATGCCACAACAGGGTGTCTGCAGGTTTTAACAAGTGCAATTTTAGACTTTTTTAGACCATCATGGATTAAATTTACGACGTTCACGAAGTATTGAAAAAAGAAAGAACAAACCCAGATTGCGGTCAATTGACGTTTATTGTCAATGAAACGAACATATATACACCCATTATTTTCATTATTTTACATGCATGGCCGCCCACAGCTGCGTTTTAGAGACGTCTGCAAGAGAGACATGAAGGCCCTGGAGATCAACACAGAGCGCTGGGAGGACCTTGCAATGGACCGCTCCAAATGGAGAGGCACCCTGACCAGACAGCTCAAGGCGGGTGAAGAGAGACTGACTGCTGCTGCAGATGAAAAAAGGACCCGCAGGAAGAACCGCCACAGACCCAGCAGCACGGAGACCACCCACAAGTGCGACCTGTGTGACAGGGACTGCCATTCGCGCATCGGCCTGTTCAGCCACAGGCGGTGCTGTTCCAGCAGAGTAGACGTTTGGGATTCTCTTCCATGGTCATCATAGACCGACGGAGGCCGACGACATGCTTCTAAGCTCTGCACTTTTGGTGGCAATTTCGTCCTCCAGAACCTTAAGCTGGGAGAGTTTGTCTTTAGCAGCCCTCCTCAGAGCATTTGATTTTGAGAGGAGCTGTGCCATTTTGCTCCCAGCCTTGCCCTCTGCTTGCTCTGCCAACTCATCTGCATCTTTGCCCAGGCTCTCAATGACTGTATGCAGACTGTCCCTCTTGACTTTCAGGTCTTGTAACTGCTCCTCTGCGTGTGCCCTTTTCTTCCCTTGTGTCTCTGCCTCCTTCCTCTTCCTCTCTTCGTCCAAACGCACACGGTACTGTGACCTGGCAGCCATGACAGATTTCATTAAGTCAGGTGTAAGTGGAACCCTGGTAACGCCCCCATGTATTGCAACGTAGTCGCAAACAAGCCTGTGTGCAACCAATGTTTCCTCTTGCATATTCTTCGTCTCGATCTCTTTGTTCACAGAGAAGCCTCTCTCTACAGACGCCTGACCATGAGAAAGCAGTAAAAGTTTCTGGCAAAATGCCCAAAGATCTGGGTATGCCTTGCCGATGAAGCCATGAAGGAAGACATCTAGCCTCTTTTGCATTGGCTTGAAGGAGATGAAATCTTCATGCCTGCACTCCACAGACAACGCAGCATCAAACTGTTGGAGAATGGTGTCCCCTGTGACAAAAAGATGTAAAAATAAATGGAAAAAAAAAGTTAGAAACAAGCATTGATGACTCGTTTTCCACTAAGATTTGGCTAAATCTACTTATGGCTTCCACTTAGTCATCACCATTATGGCTTTTCTCACAGCTCTGTGTGGGTACAGTCTAAACCACACAAAACAGGTGCATGGAAATTATTTGCTGGAGTAACCTAACTTAGGAGATCTACACTCAAACATATTGTGATCATATTTTGAGCAAGCATACAATAAATACAGATCAGTTCAATGCTAAACATAATATACAAGATAATCTGAAAGTGGCACTCATAACTTTCCTAAGCCCTATCTAGAACTCCTCCTACCAGCACAAACTCCTCCTGCCAGCTGCCTGTTGAGCAGAAATGTCTGCACAAGTCCCTTCATCTTTGCCTTGCAGCCGTCTGGATCACTGCTCATCACTCTGGGGTCTAGACAATCCATCTGCCTAACGGTACAGTATTTAAGAGGATTCTTCTCCTGTACTTTCTTCACGATGCTTGAGAGTCCTTGCATGCAGTCCCTTTTAAATTCAAGAATCCTGAGGTCTGAACTTTTGCTGTTCTGTACAGAGAAATGCAAAAGGAATGTAAGCAAAAATGCTGTACACATGTGCTTCCCCCTGATAATCTTTGACATTAACCTACTAGTACCTTGAGGGCCTCCTCAGCACCCAAGCCGATATCCACACAGTGCACTGGCATCAAGTTCTTCTTTTCACCTATGTCCAGGTTGGTAAGCTGGGCTGTGGTGATGTCCTGCAGGACCTCTCGTTTCACGAAACGACGCATCAGACTCTGTTGGACGATTACAAAAGAAACGTTTCAATTACATGATAACTTTGCAAAATACTACCATTCTGACTGCTGTGGATTTGCTGTGAATGTGTCTTTGTTTACAACTGTATTTGTTTAATTACAGGCCTACATAATGCTTTACTTTTGAGCTGGCGGTGTAATGGGGTGGGTGGGTGGGCTGGCATCATAACCACACCATAACTTTCAAAATCAATATAATGCAATCATAAAATTCATACATCCATTTCATCACAGTTTCCTATACAATATTCTGCTTATTAGAAAAGGCATTACCTTGATCAACTCTGCCAGATCTTTTCCAAGGAAAGGCATCACCGGCTCCTCAGTCTGGTACTTCCTTAAAGCGTACCTCTGGTGGTCGTGAAGACGCATTTAACTTGAAAACATTATGAAAAAGTATTTCTTATTTTGGTAAATAATTCTTGCCAGTCATATACCACCAGACATATATTCAAATAGGACCTTGGCCATAGGCAGCCAATGAAAACTGTGGGCGCAGCCATGACACTTGCGGATGTGACGTCACTTCGTGGATACGAAAAGACAATAATCAGCGTTTCCCCGCGATTACGGTGCTGTTGTCCGTTGTTTTTGTTCTATTATGGCCGAATTTTCTGACTGTGCGGAAGAATTCGGGCGACATGGCTACATGTTTGAGCCAGAAAGGTCTTCTGAGGGTTAAAGTGACGAAGTGGTCCTCACACACAACGCAATTTGGTCTGAAATTATTCGTCTGTGCCCTGTTTCCGCTCCCATCTTCTGACAAGGTGAGCTGGGTTTGGGTACACAAAAAAAGTGTTTTTGTTTTTTTCGCTTATTATTCAGACATCCAAAGGCTTTACATTCCGCCATATTGCGATATCCATATCGCATTGTATGTTTTTGTTTTTACAAGAGCACCAAGTGTCTGCTGCTCTGTATATAGTTTTAGAATCATCTTCCGTGTTGCGGCAGTTAGGAGCTCAGATCAGATGATACAAGCTGCTGAATTTAAGCATTTATTTATTTATTTATTTATCTACTCGTTTCAGTTCTGCATTTAATATGAACCCTGAGTTTGAAATAAACGTTTGAATTTGAATTTGAATATCCCCGAAGCCGCTGCACATCCAGGTACTCAGATCGCATAATTTTAGAATCATCGGCCTTTACGAGCTCAGATCAGAAAAGTCGGCCCGCTGAATTTAAGCATTTATTTATTTTCTACTCGTTTTAGTTCTGCATTTAATATGAACCCTGAGTTTGAAATAAACGTTTGAATTTGAATTTGAATATCCCCGAAGCCGCTGCACATCCGAGTACTCAGATCACATATTTTTAGAATCATCGGCCTTTACGAGCTCAGATCACAAAAGACGGCCCGCTGAATTTAAGCATTTATTTATTTATTTTCTACTCGTTTTAGTTCTGCATTTTATATGAACCCTGAGTTTGAAATAAACGTTTGAATTTGAATATCCCCAAAGCCGCTGCACATCCAGGTACTCGAGGCTCAGCCAATACTGATCCAGATCGCGGTAGCCACGAAATTACGTCAGAGGAAGCGTCTTGGAAGTCCATGTAGCCGCTAGTATGGCTGTACCCATGTTTTGCTGACATAGCTGAACCAGCACATCAGCAATGGATTTATATCAAATTGCTTTAAACGTGAATTTCAACTTAAACTTGAACTAGAACGTGAGACAGGGGCTCAATATAATATCTTTTTTTTCACGACCACCATAGGTACGCTTTAAAAATGGATCAAATAGCTGGGCGACACTCCTGAAAAACTGCAGCTTCGGTAAAGTCAGGGGATCTTTCTGGGCATCTTCAATTACATCAAAGCTTGCAGTGCCAGGATGTGGAAGCTCCTTGCTCTTCACAGCATTTGTGTACACCAGCATAGATGACCAGATTTCCAAAGCTCGTTCGACCACCGGCAGGTTTTCAAGCCATCGATGTCCACAGAATACCAATGGGAACCGTGTAGACTTGGTGGTTTTCACATAGTCTTCTCTCCTTGCTGGCACATTATGTAACAATGCATGCAAGGCCCTGAGAAACTTGTCCACCTGCCACATGGAGAAGCCTGTTTTAAAGGCATTGTGTAGGGTGTGTAACCCACAGCTTCCCACAGATATTCGAGAACCCCCGTAGAGGTCAGCATATTCAGACTGGAAGAGCTCAAAGAATTTTAAATTTACATTGGGACCATCCATGGAGACTGATATCAACTTGCTGAGGTCCAGGTGGCTCGCACATTCCTAAGGGAAGGAAACAAATCAACCAATCAATTAAATTTGCATATATTAAAAAAAACACAATCTACCCTACACTACACCACATTCATTACATTACATTATTACAGTACACTTAGCTGACATTTATCCAAAGTGACTTACAGATATTACAGGGTACTAGTTACAGTCCCTGGAGCAATGTCAAGTCAAGTAGCTTTATTTGTCCCAGGTTGGGCAATAGTTTTGCAGTAGTGGCACACGCACGCACGCACACACACACACACACACACACACACACACACACTCATTGTCAGTAATGTATCTCTTTAGGTCATTAAAGTTGAATCTGATTAAATATAATCCAATTACACATCTATAAATACAGGGTAAAGAATATTAACCATCTAATTAGAAGTACAAATAGCCAAAGTTCAATATATGCACAGATTAATATACTATTTACAGATGTAATGCCAGTATTTACACCTAGAAAATGTGAGTATACAACATATGTTCAGAGTATATTGATACATTTTGGTGGGCAACAGTTATGTGCAGCTAAAATACAAATAAATTATGGGAGCAGCATGTATAGGTTGGGCAATGAAAGGGGGCGTGTACAAATTAGTATGATTAAGAGAAGCCAATTTAATACATAGATGTCCTCATTCATTCTCTCACACAAAGCAATTACAGAGCACTACTTCAGAAAATGAATTAACTAAATCTCCTAATGATTCAAATATTTTCACTAAGGAACTTTGGGACATGGTGACAGACAAATGTATGCGGATCAGACGCGTGGCCACACACCATCCAATTTAAAGTGTCCCTTCTCATAACAGGAGATGAAATCGTTCGTCGGTCTCTGCATTACGTTTGGGATCATAAAACTACCGCGACATGGAAGTTTCATGATCCCTACCGTAATGCAGAGACCAACGAACAACATACATCTCGAATATAATGACAAATCAACTATGCTGTGTTACGCAGCAACAGACATCTGGGGCAATGTTGTGTTATGCAACAACCGGCACTTGGGGCAATGCTGCGTTACAAGAAACCCGGTGTGACATCTTGTCTGGCTAACCCATAACAAGATGTTACTCCAGATGTTAAAAACGCAATGATTGGCCAAAATTAATTCTATTACTTTTAATTAAGAGTGACACTTTTACGACCAATCACCGTTGGTTCTAACATCTGGGTAACCAGTTGTCATGGAACCAGATAGTGTCGCACCGGCGTCAATGGATAAATGTAATATACTGTATATATACACTCACCGGCCACTTTATTAGGTACACCTGTCCAACTGCTCGTTAACACTTAATTTCTAATCAGCCAATCACATGGCGGCAACTCAGTGCATTTAGGCATGTAGACATGGTCAAGACAATCTCCTGCAGTTCAAACCGAGCATCAGTATGGGGAAGAAAGGTGATTTGAGTGACTTTGAACGTGGCATGGTTGTTGGTGCCAGAAGGGCTGGTCTGAGTATTTCAGAAACTGCTGATCTACTGGGATTTTCACACACAACCATCTCTAGGGTTTACAGAGAATGGTCCGAAAAAGAAAAAATATCCAGTGAGCGGCAGTTCTGTGGGCGGAAATGCCTTGTTGATGCCAGAGGTCAGAGGAGAATGGCCAGACTGGTTCGAGCTGATAGAAAGGCAACAGTGACTGAAATAACCACCCGTTACAACCAAGGTAGGCAGAAGAGCATCTCTGAACGCACAGTACGTCGAACTTTGAGGCAGATGGGCTACAGCAGCAGAAGACCACGCCGGGTGCCACTCCTTTCAGCTAAGAACAGGAAACTGAGGCTACAATTTGCACAAGCTCATCGAAATTGGACAATAGAAGATTGGAAAAACGTTGCCTGGTCTGATGAGTCTCGATTTCTGCTGCGACATTCGGATGGTAGGGTCAGAATTTGGCGTCAACAACATGAAAGCATGGATCCATCCTGCCTTGTATCAATGGTTCAGGCTGGTGGTGGTGGTGTAATGGTGTGGGGAATATTTTCTTGGCACTCTTTGGGCCCCTTGGTACCAATTGAGCATCGTTGCAACGCTACAGCCTACCTGAGTATTGTTGCTGACCATGTCCATCCCTTTATGACCACAATGTACCCAACTTCTGATGGCTACTTTCAGCAGGATAATGCGCCATGTCATAAAGCTGGAATCATCTCAGACTGGTTTCTTGAACATGACAATGAGTTCACTGTACTCAAATGGCCTCCACAGTCACCAGATCTCAATCCAATAGAGCATCTTTGGGATGTGGTGGAACGGGAGATTCGCATCATGGATGTGCAGCCGACAAATCTGCGCCAACTGTGTGATGCCATCATGTCAATATGGACCAAACTCTCTGAGGAATGCTTCCAGCACCTTGTTGAATCTATGCCACGAAGAATTGAGGCAGTTCTGAAGGCAAAAGGGGGTCCAACCCGTTACTAGCATGGTGTACCTAATAAAGTGGCCGGTGAGTGTATATATATATATATAAAAAAAACCAAAAAACCCACTTACTTTGACCTCCTTCAGCAAGTCGTTTGCTGTAGCATGGCCCAGAAACTGAGAGCCAACGTACCAGGACTGTACCTGGCCGCCATCCCAGTATCTTATGTGAAGGTCCAGTTGCTTCTTTTTTGATGCGCGGTTCAAACTTTCGTCGAACATTATCACGAAGGGCCCAGACACCTTTGAGATACAATCTTTCTTGACGAACTCTGCTACTCCAAATCGGATGATATAGGCGGTCTTGCCTCTCCCGCATTGGAATGTTTTGGCTACTGTCGAGTCGGGAAACATTGCTTGAAACAGTTCCCTGATGTCGTCATTAGCTCTGTATGACTGGTGTTTAGCCACGGTGTTAAGCGCCCACAGAACTTCTGCCTTCATCGTTTCAGTCGAGCCCATTAGATCGCGAATATCATTTGTATTATTTCTTGACGTGCTGCTTGCAACCGAACAGAACTGAGCAATTCCATGAGAGCTGCATGCTGCATTTGCTGATTCCTGGTGTTTGCTAGCTTTGATGTGTGACTCCAGTGCCCTGACGCCCAGGGTCCCGAGTTTAAGTGTTCTTTTGCACAACGTGCAGTACGCCTCAGTGTCGTCGTTGGGAACGCGTTTGAGCCAGTCTGCAAAGTCATCTCTTGAGAGCCAACTGTCATTAAATTTACATTTGCCCATCTTTTTAGTTTTGTCCTGCTAGCTTTCTCTCCTGCCATTCGCACGTTACTTCACAACTATTCCCGCCTTGCTCGCGCACACAGCTCATTCAGACCAGAGCCAAAATGCTTGCTCCAGCATCCTGTGACGACAGTACATTTCCGTTTCACATCTGTAGTTTTATTGTGCGTTCCACTAACAGCAACATTTCATGTAGAACTACACGGACCATAACTGCCACATAACAGAAAAAAAACTGAATGGCGTGGAAAAGACATAAGAACAATACTTTAAAAAAAACATTAATCCTTTATCGATATTTTGCATTGAAACGTAGGTCTTAAATTACTCAAACTCAATTTTAGACTCACAGTGCAAAATATCCCTGTATTTTAGACTTTTTTAGGCCTAAAATTGAAAATGTGTAATTTTAGACTTTTTTAGACATTGCGGGCACCCTGCACAATCTAAAGAAATTGAAGAAAAGATGAGAACCAAAAACCCAGAAGAACCTCTAAAGAACTGCAGGCCTCACTTGCCTCAAGTTTGGGTACTGGTTCACGATTCAATGCAAGAAAGAGACTCTGCAAAAATGGCATCCATCAGAGAGGTCCAAGGTCAAAACCATTGCTGACCAAAAATAACACAAAGGCTTGTCTCGCATTTGCAAATCTTTGATTGCTAAGACTTTTGGGGAAATATTCTGCGGACTGACGAGACAAAAGATGAACTTTATAGAAGGTAGTCATCCCTTTACATCAGTTACACAGCATTTTATTTAACAATAAAAAAAAATTAATAATCATACCAACAGTCAAACATGGTGGTGGTAGTGTAATGGTCTGGAACTACTTTGTTGCCTCAGGACTTTGACAACTTACTGTATTTGGGGGAACCATGAATTCTGCTCTCTACCAGAAAATCCTGAAGGAGAATGTCTGCCCATTAGTTCATGACGTCAATCTCAAACCCTCCAGTGTGGCTGAATTAAAACAATTTTACAAGGAAGAGTGGACCAAAAATACTTCAACAATGATGAAAAATACTCATTGCCAGTTACTACAAATGCTTGACTGCAGTTGTTGCTGCTAAGGGTGGCACAAACAGTTTGGGGCAGGTAGGTTTGGATTGTTTTTTGTTCCTTAATAAATGAAATCATCATTTAAGAACTGCATTTTGTATTGACTTGGGTTATCGAAGACCTTCTACAATTCGGTGGTGGCATCAGCCATCACTTTTGGAGTGGTCTGCTGGGGCAATGGCATCACAGCAGCCGACAGGAAGAGACTGAACAAACTGATCAAGAAAGCTAGGTCTGTCCTGTAGGCCGTGAGCAGCTGCCACTTTTCGTTCAGTTTCGTGGCACCCAACGGGGAACTAAAATTTTAGTGTTTCTAAATTAAGATTACGTTATTGTAAGACAAAATATCGATGTTCCCACTTCCAAAGGTGTGGAAAAATGCGATTGAAGTCAGTCGGTAATAATTGTCTGGCTACCTTAAACATGGCCCAGTCCGGGACGTTTTAACCAATCAGCGTCGTCCCTTTGGTCATGTGACAACAAAATGGCAGCGCCCACAGGGGTAGCGTGCGCTGAAAGCCTCTCCTGTGTTATTCACATTTCCGATAAGTTTTCGGGCAGTATCACTCGTTTTACTGAAGCATCGTGGGCAAAAGTACGTCAGTGTGCCCAATAATGGCTTGTACTTGACGGACCCCAACAGAAAGTAGCAGAACAACGTCGCAACTTGTTCGAGAAAGGTGATTGGCAGCCATTGTTTATGGTTGTACTGCGTGTGCCCTGGAACTCGTTTGGCTCCGATCATTTGTAACTCTAAATATGAACTAAAATGGAACCCTAGATGTCTAAAACCTTTGTCAACCGCTCACAGGGTGACCTAGTCCTGGTCTAAGACTCCGAGTAGGCCGATCTGGGGGTGTGGAGGCTAATAACCAAGGGACTCTGGGTGCCAGGTAACATAGTCCTAGTATAGATCTAGATGATGCAGATCGACTCACTCTCATGATGCATCTATCCCCAGAACCCACCCTGGGCCTGAATTATAGTCAAAATATACCACTACCACAAAGTAGCTCAAATGGGAAAAGGGTAGCAATCCCAATGAGCTTAACTCTGAGTCTGAGGGTTGGATGTACTTCTCAGCCCAAGCCCAAGGGGTGCAGTGTACTAGTAGGTGAGGGAGGAACAAGTTTGGGCATACATTTATATAGTTTGCACATAGTCACACCCATACTATCAAGCCTTAGGCGGATGGAAAATGGCCTGTTAAGGAAAGCCCACATGTTTGTGATGTGTCACCCAAGAAAGGTTAAACTCATGGCAGCAGCAGTCGCCTGTATACTTTATGCTCTCAATAAATATGGGCACACGGTCTGTGCTTGCCATTTTGCAAGTTTACATTGAGCAGTGACTAGGTTGCACAAGGTCTCCATTATAAGCTCACTGTTAATGTGAAAATTATCTGCAATCTATATATGTTTTATATCTATATGGGTACAAGGTAGGCCTAATGTTATAATACCATATGGTCCATATAATATGTTTTCAGATCTAAACAACCTTGATCCAACATTTGGCTACCATCGTATGTGCTATAGCCGTTTTACGGACAAAACAAGAGTGGAACGTGCTGAAGCTCGTAAAAAACGACTGGCCGAAGCCCACATTCCTGAGCCTCAGGAGCAAACCGGACCAGAACTTAGTCCCCCAGCACCATCTCCTAAAAAGCGACTGCGATCTCACCATGCTGCAGCAACCATCAGCCAAGCATCTGCAAGGTCAAGCAATGTGTTACCAAACATCTGCATCATCTGCAAGAAGGAAACGCTCAGAGAAGGGCCACGGACAAATCGTGTCACTGTAAAACTGATGCAAGCTGAGACATGTGATGCTGGTAAGAAAATTGGTAGATCTTACAACTTGGAGTGGTGAAAGTTTAAAGAAAAATAATGTCTATTTAATCTTAACACATATTAATGGTATGTTATTTCTCATATCTTTGATACTGAAATACTTGTGAGCCATTAGTGATGGAATAGAACAGGGAGGTTAACTGAGTTTTACTATTAATTTAATGTCTTTTGATTTATTTGCACACAGGTCTTTTAAGACAAGCAGCTACTGAGAAAGCAGATGAAACCATTCTCAGACACATAAGAAACCGTGATTGGTGCTGCCATTGAGGTCAAATACCATGGTAGCTGCTATCGTCAGTATACAACATTTCTACGGAGTCAGTCTGAATCCTCCAGGTTGTAATTTATTCCTTTTTATTTTCATATATATATACAGTATATATATATATATATATATATATATATATATATATGAAGAACTGGCTGTAGACTGGATGGCAACTGGTCCAGCGCCTGAAGAGATCTTGAACTATGTGCACTGTTCATGCAAGCGGAGTAGGTGCGAGGCCAGCAGATGTACATGCAAGGCATCGGATCTCAGCTGCACTGATCTATGCGCCTGCATCGATTGCGTCAATCGTGTTCTTACAGAATCTGAAAGATCTGTGGAAGCTGAGGAGGAAGAAAATGAGGGAGATGATTCTGGTGATGAATAAGGTGGAGGTTGAATACAGGTTGTATCAGGATATGACAGCTATACATGTTGGATTTATGTAAATTAGCAGAGTTCTTTAACACTCAATCACATAACTGACCAGGAATCGATTTCTCAGGTCAATGTTATTTGGAAAAGATGTATCAAACGTGATTCTAGGTAGAGTGGTTAAGAAGTTAGGCTATCCATGCCTATGACGGCCATCTTGGATTTATTTAAATGAGTGGAGTTCTTTGACCCTCAATCACACAAGTGACCTCAGAAATCGATTCCTGGGCATAACATTATCCGAAAATGATGTCTCAAACGTGATTCTAGGTGGACTGATTAAAAAAGTTCATCCATCCATGACGGCCATTTTTGATTTATGCAAATAAGCGGAGTTCTTTGACCCTCAATCACATATTTGACCTCAGAAATCGATTCCTCGGGTCAACATTATGCAGAAAAGACGTCTCAAACGTGATTCTAGGTAGAATGGTTAAGAAGTTGGACTATCCATGCCTGTGGCGGCCATCTTGGATTTATGCAAATGAGTGGAGTTCTTTGAGCCTCAATCACAAAAGTGACCTCAGAAATCGATTCCTGGGCATAACATTATCGGAAAATGATGTCTCAAACGTGATTCTAGTTGAACTGATAAAAAAGTTAGGCCATTCATGGCAGCCATCTTGGATTTATGAAAATTAGTGGAGCCCTCAATCACATATCTGACCTCAGAAATCGATTCCTCGGGTCAACATTATCTGAAAAAGACGCCTCAAACGTGATTATAGGTAGAGTGGTTCAAAATATAGTCCATCCACACCCATGGTGGCCATCTTGGATTTATGCAAAGTAGCGGGGTTCTTTGACCCTCAGTCACACTAATGACCTCGGAAATCGATTCCTCGGGTTAACATTAGCCGAAAAGGACGTCGCCAACGTGATTCTAGGTAGAATGGCTAAAACGTTAGCCCATCCATTGCAGCCATCTTGGATTTATGCAAATTACCGTGGCTCTTTGACCCTCAATCACACAGTCGACCTCAGAAATCGATTCCTCGGATCAACATTATCCGAAAAAGAGGCCTCAAACGTGTTTCTAGGTAGACTGGTTGAAATGTTAGGCCATTCATTCCCTTGGTTAGTCGTGGCAGCCATCTTGGATTGATGCAAATTTGACATAGCTAGCCACACTTTTGACAGTGGGAACATCGATTTTCGGATTCAGCAGTTTGTTTGTTTTTTTTACATAGAAATCATCAAAGATCCCATAGTTCCCAGTTGGGTGCCACGAAAGTCATTTTCTAGCCACATTTTGAGGGAGCTGCTCACGGCCTACTGGGGCAGCGCCTTGACCAAGTAGAGGAGATAGGAGAGAGAAGGATGGTGGCTAAACTGTCATCTCTGCTGGAGTCCGAGTCCCACCCTATGCAGGACATACTGAATGCACAGAGCTCCTCATTTAGCAGTAGACTACATCATCCTAGGTGTACGACCGAGAGGTTTCGCAGGTCTTTCCTACCTACGGCTGTCAGACTTTATAACCTCAGCAGGGCTGCTTGCAGAGATAGCAAATAAAACGTTACGATCTAATAGTACTGAATGCAAAAGACGCAACAGACTTACACAAAATGGTCCCCTCCAGTATACAACAAGGACAATGTCAGTCGCTACGGAGGGCGACAATATGTATGGGTACATATTCATACTATGTGGGGTAACTAAATAGACTGTTGTGCTGTTTATTCCATCTAGCTACAATGCTCCGCACTTTATATACGTATTTATGTGTACATATGTATATTCATTGCTCTTATTTTCTTATCTTCTAAATTATTGCTCTGACTGTTGCTATCCCTGTGCTGTTCTAATAAAGGCTTTTCTTATCTATCTTATCTTATCTTAGTCTAATATTAAAATTTGTTTGAATTAGGGATGTTACTGATTGACTCGATTAATTGTCAATAAGAATTTAGTTGGACCAAATTAAATTAGTTGTCAATTAATTGATAACTCAGCAGTCCTTTTCAATGGGAGCTTATTCTATGAAATGTAGTGTCGTCACCGTCCAGGCGGGGCGCATACGGTCACCCACTACCACATTTCAACCGAAAAAGCAGAAGACGACGCCAAGAACCCATAGCATATCCGCTGTGCACAGTGAAAAAAACTTGCCCTTTCAGGTAACATTGTTGAATCACAACAAGTTCCAATAGCACGTTCCCAATGTCCACCCACCTACTTCAAATCAACAGGGCAGAGAAACGGACGGCAGCAAGTATAACGACTGCAAAAACCCATCCTCGCTGCCTTTAAAACCTTGCACTCCGGTCAATTTCCCTAAAAATGCCAAAAAATAATGTGCCCAAAGTAAATCGAAAGCTGTTCTTCAACCCTTTGCAGCATCTTCATAGGGTTGGTCTCATTTAAAAGAAAACACTTTGAATTTTTTGGCAAAACAGTCATAATCTCTCTAAGTGCTCTGGCCACTGAGTTTCAGTCATCTAAACATAGTGAACTTGAAGAAAATAAATTTCGCCTGGGTGTTTTTTTGGATACAAATGCTTGCAAATAACACACAGCTTCAGATCCGGGCTGGAAAATGCAACAGAAATGTAGAACCAAGTGTTACCCAGCTGAGGTCCAAATTTTGTAAAAATACCACAAAAAATGAATATATTACACAGCTTTTTCCTCAGGTAGTTCCCAGGCGTTTTTGAGCTGTGCCAAATTGTGCCAAATGGCACAGTTTGGAAGAACGTCTGTAACTTTTGAATGATTCAATATAGAAGCTTCATCTTGGGCTCTAATGAAAGGTGACACTCAGGGCTCTGTGTGTGTGTGTGTGGGGGGGGGGTGTTGCCCCCCCCCTCGCTACAGAGGAAAGACATCTTCATCCGCCACCCCTCAACTTAGCCCCCGTCTTCCCCATCAGAGAATCATTGTCTGCTCCCTCTAAAGTAAATAAAAATATAATATATAAGCATCCCATATTGATTAAGCAAAATATTGGTAAAACTCAAATTAAACATAAAGCCTCTAAATTGAATGATTTGGCCTCTGTTCCTCCTCATAATTTAAAAATTACATGTGGTTTATTAAATATTAGGTCTCTAACTCCCAAGTCTCTGTTAGTCCATAATCTGTTAATTGATCATCAGATTGATTTAATTTCCCTTACAGAGACTTGATTAGGGCAAGAGGATTATGTTGGTTTAAATGAATCAACTCCCTCTGGTTATTTAAACTGTCCAAAATCCCAGAAGTTCTGGTCGTGGAGGAGGAGTAGCATCAATTTACCATTCCAAATTATTAGTTAAAGTAAAGCAAAAAACATGTTATAATTCCTTTGAGGGCCTGATCCTCAGTATTGGGCACTTGAGCAATTTTAGGTTAAACTCAATTTTATTTGCCATAGTTTATCGTCCCCCATCAACCTACTCAGAATTTTTATCCGAATTTGCTGATTTCTTAGCTGATTTAGTGCTGAAATCTGATAGAATAATTATAGTAGGGGACTTTAATATACATGTGGATGTAGATAGTGACTGCCTTAATGTGGCATTTAACTCAATATTAGACTCAATTGGGTTTTCTCAGAAAGTAGGAAATTCTACTCATTACCTCCACCATACATTGGACCTTGTTCTGACATACGGCATAGAAATAGAAAATCTTGTAGTGTCTCCTCATAACCCTGTACTGTCAGACCATTGTCTGTTAACCTTTGATTTTACTATTTCTGACTATCTGGCTCCTAAAGAAAAATATTATTACAGTAGATGCCTCTCAGATGATGCTGTTACCAAATTTATGCAGATTGTTTCCTCTACGCCATGTATCAACACAACGGAAATAAGCTATAGACAGCTTGCTCCTTCTGTAATTGATAACATGGTGGATAGTGCTACAGCTTCTCTGCATCAGACTCTAGACTTGGTGGCCCCCTTAAAAAAGAACAAGTCTAATCAGAGATTTCTAACTCCTTGGTTCAACACAGAAACTCGTAGCTTAAAACAGAAGACTCGTCAATTAGAAAGAAAATGGCGCTCCACTAATTTAGATGAAATCTATTTAGCTTGGAGAAATCATCTTTTAATTAATAAAAAATCTCTTACAAAAGCTAGAACGAGTTATTACTCTGCATTAATAGAAGAGAACAAGAATAATCCCAGGTTTCTTTTCAGCACTGTAGCCAGGTTGACAAAGAGTCAGGACTCTGTCAATCCTAGCATTCCCTTAGAGCTTACTAGTCAGGACTTTATGAACTTTTTCAATAATAAAATTTCATCTATCAGAGACAAAATCAATCAGATTCTTCCCACAGTTAACTTAAATACTGTAACTACTACAACTCCTTCTATTGATGTCTGTCTTGATGAGTTTACTCCAATCGACCTTTGTGAGTTAGACAAAATAGTTTCCTCATCCAAACCTTCAACTTGTCTTTTAGACCCTATTCCTACCACGTTATTTAAAGAAGTCTTCCCACTTATTGGTAGCTTTATTCTTCATATAATCAATTCTTCATTAACTTTAGGCCATGTACCGCAGGCTTTTAAAACGGCTGTAACTAAACCCTTACTCAAAAAGCCAACGCTAGATCCAGGAGCTTTAGCTAACTATAGACCAATCTCTAATCTCCCTTTCATTTCAAAAATCTTAGAAAGAGTTGTTGCTACGCAATTATTTGACCACCTGCAGGGAAATGGTTTACTTGAAGAGTTTCAATCTGGGTTTAGAATCCATCATAGTACTGAAACAGCCTTAGCGAAGGTCACTAACGACCTCCTCATCGCATCTGATAATGGACTGGTTTCTGTACTTGTCCTTTTAGACCTTAGTGCAGCTTTTGATACTATCGATCATAATATTCTACTTGATAGATTAGAGCACTATGTTGGACTTAATGGAACTTCGTTGCAGTGGTTTAGATCTTATTTATCTGATAGGTTCCAGTTTGTTCATGTAAATAATGAGTTTTCTTTCAACTCAAAGCTTAGTCATGGAGTTCCACAGGGATCTGTGCTAGGCCCTACTCTTTTTAGTTTATATATGCTTCCGTTAGGCAACATTATTAGAAAGCATTGTATACATTTTCATTGTTATGCAGATGACACACAATTATACCTGTCAATGAAGACAGATGATTGTAATCAATTAGCCAAGTTAGAAGCCTGTCTTAAGGAAATCAAAGCTTGGATGACTTGTAATTTCCTGCTATTAAATTCAGATAAGAATCAATGGCAAGACCATCAGTGACAAGGCTACTTTGGCAAATGAATTTAATTCACACTTTGTGGGCTCTGTGGAAGACTTAACAAAAATTTTTGTGCTGCCAAATGTGCTCAACAACACAAATTCCATACTTCCAACAGATACTTTTCACATCGATGAGGTAAATGAGAAGTTAATTGCTGGTATTGTTAAAACACTGTCAAACTCAAAAACTAATGATATCTACAATATGAGCACCTCCTTTCTCAAAATGCACAGCAAAATATTAATCAAACCACTGACTCATCTCATTAATCTCTCCATTAGGTCTAGTACATTTCCATCTGGCTGGAAAAAAGCTGTCGTCATACCAGTTCATAAATCAGGCAGTAAAGACGATATATGCAATTACCGCCCAATCTCTATTTTACCAGTCCTATCTAAGGTTCTTGAAAAAGTTGTAGCTACACAGCTGATAGACTACTTACAAGACAGTCAACTTCTTCATCCACATCAATTTGGTTTTAGACCAGGATACTCAACAGAAACAGCAAATTGTTGCCTTATTGAAAACGTCAAACAGTCCTTGGACAGGGGTAATGTGGTAGGAGCTGTTTTTCTAGATCTCAAAAAGGCTTTCGATACTGTAAACCACAGTTTGCTTTTATCCAAAATGGTATCTTTTAACTTCTCCCCAAATACACTAGAATGGTTTGCATCTTATCTCCAGAATAGAGAACAGTGTGTAAAAGTTCACCAGGATAAATCCTCATTTTTAAACAACCGCATGGGTATCCCACAAGGGTCCATTCTTGGTCCTTTACTTTTCAGCATTTTTATTAATGACTTGCCGTTACACTGCTCAGCTGCAACATGCCAACTTTATGCAGATGATGCAGTTATTTACACAGCTGCCAAGACTCCAGCACAGGCTGCAGATGTACTGTCTACAAGTATGGTTGATGTCCAAGAGTGGCTCCTCAAGAACCATCTATTGCTGAACCTTCAGAAAACAGTCTCAATGTGCTTTTCAATCAAAAAATGTAACCTGCAACATTTTAAAGTTAATATACATGATCATGACATCAGTTTAGCTACAGAATTCAAATACCTTGGCATTGTACTAGATCCTCAACTCAAATTTAATCTTCATATAAAGAAAATTTCAAAAACAGTAAAAAAAAATCTGAACTGCTTTAAATTAATTAGATATTACATACCTTACGAAGCAGCTGCACTGTATATGCATTCTATGGTTTTTTCTCATATATCATACTGTTTGACAGTCTGGGCTCAAGCAGCCCCTTCCACAATAAGACATATAGGTTCATTATATAATCAAACCCTAAAAATCTTGGACAAAAAGCCCATTAGGTGGCATCACTGTAATGTTTTAAAAAAATACAACCTATTGAGTTTTGAGAGCTTCATTGACCTCTGTCTTCTGAAATTAACGTTCAAATGTTTCCATATATCAGTACCCGAGCCACTTGCTGGTTTCGTCCAAAGACAGGACAGCAGCAGAGCCACCAGGAGTTCTGTTAACAATAACTGTAAAATATTCCACCGCAGAACCACATTTGGACAAACAGCTTTCTCTATAAAGGGCAGTCACATCTGGAACACAATGCCAAATGAAATTAAAATAATAACGGACTTTAAAACATTCACTAAAAATGTTAAAAACTGGCTGAAAAATAAACAAGAATGTACTCATGTATGAATTATTTGTCTGCAAAGTGAGAGTGAATGAAGGGAAGGAATAAATGTGTTTGTTTATAGTGAGTGACGGAGGGAGGAAGGCCTGAAATAGGCAAATGTGAGTTATGTTATATGTGTTAAATGTGAGTCAGGCTGTTATATTTGTGTATTTATAATATTTATAATATTTATGTTAAATGTGAGTCAGGCTGTTATATTTGTGTATTTATAATATTTATAATATTTATAATTGTGTATTTATAATTTTTCTGCATTGATGTACAGTATGTGGTTATTGTGTATATTTTTTATCTTGATTCTTTTTTCTAAAGCCCATCCAGGGACAAGAGTTGCAAATTAGCTAATAGCTATACACTCTATGTGCAACACATCAGATTGATTGTCTTTGATTAATTGTCTATGTTTATTGCACTGTCCCTGTCAAATAAACTAATCTACTACTACTACTATAAGACTGAAGTCATTCTTGTTGGTCCAAAAAAAACCTTAGAAATTCCTTTCCAAATCAAACTTTCAGTTTGGATGCGGTTACTCTTTCTCTTAATAGCTCTGTGAGGAACCTTGGAATTATTTTTGATCAAGATCTGTCCTTCAATTCACATATTAAATTTGTTTCTAAGACTGCTTTCTATCATTTGCGTAATATTGCCAAGATTAGGAGCATTTTTTCTCAGAGTGATGCTGAGAAACTGATCCACGCTTTTGTTAGCTCGAGATTAGATTATTGTAATTCTTTATTATCAGGCTGTCCTAAAACATCTTTAAAAAGTCTTCAGCTGATCCAAAATGCTGCAGCAAGAGTTTTAACAGGTACTAGAAAGAGAGATCATATCTCTCCGGTTCTGGCCTCCCTTCATTGGCTTCCCATAGAGTTTAGAATTAAGTTTAAAATCCTTCTTCTTACTTACAAAGCTCTAAACAATCAGCCTCCTTTTTATTTAAAAGATCTGATACTACCGTATTATCCTAACAGAGCACTACGCTCCCAAAATGCAGCATTACTTGCAATACCTAGAATCCCCAAAAGTACAATGGGAGGCAGAGCCTTCAGTTATTAAGCTCCTCTCCTGTGGAACCAGATGCCAATCTGGATTCGGGAGTCAGACTCGATCTCTGTTTTAAAGGATAGGGCTAAAACCTACCTTTTTGATATAGCCTACAATTAGGGAGGGATCATGTGTTTCTGAACCCTCCCTTAGTTATGCTGCTAATAGGTTTAGTAAGCCGGGGGACCTCCAGTAATGCACTGGGCCTCACTCCTTTCCTCACTCTCAATGAAATATTTTTTTTGCTGGTCATTAACATTTGTTTGTTCTCTCCCATAGATTGAGTCCCCATCGTGCTGTTTGCTCTCTACATGTCTGTTGTTTTCATCTTCTCTATCCCCTCACCCCCCAGCCAGTCGCAGCAGATGACTGCCCCTCCCTGAGCCTAGTTCTGCTGGAGGTTTCTTCCTGTTAAAAGGGAGTTTTTCCTCTCCACCGTCGCCAAGTGCTTGCTCACAGGGGATCGCCTGATTGCTGGGGTCTTTCTGCAACTGTGGGGGTTCCCCCTACAGTTGAAAGTACTATGAGATGACTGTTGTTGTGAAATGGCGCTATATAAATAAAGTTGAATTGAATTGCCCGTTGCGCCATGGTCCGTCATGCAGCGATGACGCACAGCTGTAATTTACCGATCGGTCAAAAGTCATTTTGATTACAATTTTCAGGGATAAAGAATAATTTAGCTTAGAACACTTACCTCTTCACAGCAGAAGCGGAGCTGGCGAACTTCTTCCTCATTGTCAGACGAACGCGACCCTGGTCTCACGACCCGATCAAAACACAATTCCATTATTGCGGTTTTGCGCTTCCATGATTGCTGTTTTGGCAAACAATTTTTCAAAACAAATAACAGTAGTAATTAAAAAAAGACTGGCAAACGCGTGTGTCACTCAGCCTTCGTTGTCGGCCTCCGTTGGTCTATGATGACCATGGAAGAGAATCCTAAACGTCTACTCTGCTGGAACAGCACCGCCTGTGGCTGAACAGGCCGATGCGCGAATGACAGTCCCTGTCACACAGGTTGCACTTGTGGGTGGTCTCCGTGCTGCTGGGTCTGTGGCGGTTCTTCCTGCGGGTCCTTTTTTCATCTGCTGCAGCAGTCAGTCTCTCTTCACCTGCCTTGAGCTGTCTGGTCAGGGTGCCTCTCCATTTGGAGCAGTCCGTTGCAAGGTCCTCCCAGCGCTCTGTGTTGATCTCCAGGGCCTTCATGTCTCTCTTGCAGACGTCTCTAAAGCGCAGCTGTGGGCGGCCAACGTCTCTCCTGCCAGTCACCAGTTCTCCGTAGAGGACGTCTTTGGGGATTCTGCCATCCTCCATACGGTGAACGTGGCCTAGCCAGCGGAGCCTGTGCTGCCTGAGTAGAGTGAACATGGAGGGAAGGCCGGCGCGGGACAGAACTTCTGTGTTGGGCACTTTGTCCTGCCAGGATATGTCCAGGATGTGGCGAATGCAGCGCAAGTGGAAGGAGTTCAGTCTCTTTTCCTGCCGGGCGTATGTTGTCCACGTCTCACTCCCATAGAGCAGTGTGCTGATGACGCAGGCGTTGTACACTGCCATCTTCATCTTGACAGAGAGTTTGGGATTCTCCCACACTCGTGTGGTGAGGCGAGCAAGCGTGAAGGCTGATTTTCCAATCCTCTTGTCGATCTCTGTATCAAGGGAGAGGTTGTTGCTGATCGTGGACCCCAGGTACGTGAAATGATCATGACCTCCAGCTCGTAGTCGTCGATGGTGATGGTTGGTGGTGCTTCCGTGCCTTGCGCCAAGACGTTAGTCTTCTTCAGGCTGATGGTAAGGGATAAAGAATAATTTAGCTTAGAACACTTACCTCTTCACAGCAGAAGCGGAGCTGGCGAACTTCTTCCTCATTGTCAGACGAACGCGACCCTGGTCTCACGACCCGATCAAAACACAATTCCATTATTGCGGTTTTGCGCTTCCATGATTGCTGTTTTGGCAAACAATTTTTCAAAACAAATAACAGTAGTAATTAAAAAAAGACTGGCAAACGCGTGTGTCACTCAGCCTTCGTTGTCAGCCTCCGTTGGTCTATGATGACCATGGAAGAGAATCCTAAACGTCTACTCTGCTGGAACAAAAACAAAAAAAGCACCGCTTGTGGCTGAACATGCCGATGCACGAATGGAAGTCCCTGTCACACAGGTTGCACTTGTGGATGGTCTCCGCGCTGCTGGGTCTGTGGGGTTCTTCCTGCGGGTCCTTTTTTTCATCTGCTGCAGCAGTCAGTCTCTCTTCACCCAGCCTTACACAAAACAGCTCGCGAACTTCTGTGCTTCAATTGGCTCGCTGCATTCACAGCATTGGTAGGCGGGTCCTTCTTGCTAGGTTTTCAGTCATTGGTTCTTCAAGGTTTCAGAAACCCAATTCAAGGCTCTTACTAGTCGAATGAGAGGTCAATCATATCCGATCTGTTCGCGGCTGTGTCTGTAGTGGGAGAACGGAAATGCAGCTTTTTTTTCCAGTGCGCTCTTAGGACGCAGCGCCCTCGTGCGTCCTAGAGCGCACGAGAGCGCCCTCTGTGTGCTGTAGGACGCAGAGACTTGCCCGTCCGCGGTACACCGGAGTGCAAGAGGTTAAGTGCCGCTAGACGAAAAAGCAGACCAGACTCAAATTGCCATTGAGGTAACCGACAACACAGGAGCCCAGATCATTCTGGCTTTGCCTGGATTGCCGGGGTACTGTGTTAATGTTAAACATGCAACAGATTAAGCAGCTCACAATTTATTTTCCTGTTAAAACAGTCTACCTGTGCATCTCAGTAAATTAGAAATGGGTGTTTTTTATATAAAAAAAGATAAATTTATGATATTGGAGTAGTTTTTAAAATAAATAAAAAATCATGACATTTGTAATTTACTGAGATGTACCAGCACATAGTACACACTATACAATGCAAAATTTGTTAAACTACAAAAATGCCATTGTCTGTAGTAAAAAAAAAATGCAAATGGTACAATAAATCATTGACGAATAAGATGTTCATGTTTTATCCAGTATATGAAAAAACAGCAACTTTTTACACGTTAAAAGACAGACCATATTGTACCAAGGCAAATTCAGATTCTCAGGAAAAACTCCGCATATCAAATAATCATCATTCGATTGATGATTTGAATCAATTATCAATTAATGAATTAATCGATAACTTGCATCCCTATACAAGGACCTGTACTTATATAGTGCTTTTTCTAGTCTCAAAGACCACTCACAGCGCTTCACTAGTACTAGCCCTCTATTCTAAGGACCTATAGGAGACAGATATCTAGGGCCAATTTAGAACAACCAATTAACCTAACATGCATGTCTTTGGATTGTGGGAGGAAAACGGAGCCCCCAGAGTAAACTCCACACAGAAAGATTCCTACCCCTGCCAGCCTGGGGATTTGAACCTGGAACCTTCTAGCTGTAAGGTAACAGTGCTAACCACTGCACCACCGTGCTGCCATGTGTATATACATGGGTAGCATGGGCAGTATACTGTATATACAAATGCATATATATACACATTAGACCGGTATCTTTGCATTTTAGAACATGACCACAGACAGTGGGTCAGAGTACCAACTTCTATCCTGCATTTTTCTATCCTGCATTTAAGACACATGGGTGAAAGAGCTGAATTAAAACGACATCTATGATTAGGGGAAATATGTAATCTATATCGAGATGGTGACATCCTACAAGTACCTGGGTGTTCATCTGAACAATAAACTAGACTGGTCACACAATACTGACGCACTCTACAAGAAGGGACAGCGCAGGCTGTTCCTACTGAGGAGACTCAGGTCTTTTGGTGTACAAGGGGCGCTGCTGAAGACATTCTATGACACGGTGGTGGCATCAGCCATCACTTTTGGAGTGGTCTGCTGGGGCAGTAGCATTACGGCAGCCGATAGGAAGAGACTGAACAAACTGATCAAGAAAGCTAGCTCTGTCCTGGGGCAGCGCCTTCACCCAGTGGAGGAGATAGGAGAGAGAAGGACGGTGGCTAAACTGTCATCTCTGCTGGAGTCCGAGTCCCACCCTATGCAGGACATACTGAATGGACTGAGGAGCTCATTTAGCAGCAGACTACATCATCCTAGGTGCATAACCGAGAGGTTTCGCAGGTCCTTCCTACCTACGGCTGTCAGACTGTACAACCTAAGCAGGGCTGCTCGCAGAGATAGCAAAAAGACGTGACCACCTAATAGTATTGAATGCAAAAGACGCAATAGACTTATACAATGGTCCCCTCCGGCATACAACTAGGAAAATACCGGTCGCTATGGAGGGTGAGAATATGTATGGGTACATAATCATACCATGTAGGATAACTAAGTAGACGGTTGTGCTGTTTCATTCCATCTAGCAACAATGCTCTGCACTGTGTGTGTTTATATATTTACATATTTATTCCATCTAGCTACAATGCTCCGCATTGTGTGTATTTATATATATATATATATATATATATATATATATATATATATATATATATATATATATATATACACACTACCGTTCAAAACTTTGGGGTCACCCAGACAATTATTTTGTGTTTTCCATGAAAAGTCACACTTCTTTACCACCATGAGTTGTAAAATGAATAGAAAATATAGTCAAGACATTGACAAGGTTAGAAATAATGATTTGTATTTGAAATAATTTTTTCCTTCAAACTTTGCTTTCATCAAAGAATTCTCCATTTGCAGCAATTACAGCATTGCAGACCTAACATGATTGCACAAGGGTTTTCTAATCATCCATTAACCTTCTGACGCAATGAGCAAACACATTGTACCCTTAGAACACTGGAGTGATAGCTGTTGGAAATGGGCCTCTATACACCTATTTAGATATTGCACCAAAAACCAGACATTTGCAGCTAGAATAGTCATTTACCACATTAGCAATGTATAGAGTGTATTTCTGATTAGTTTAAAGTTATCTTCATTGAAAAAAAGTGGTTTTCTTTCAAAAATAAGGAAATTTCTAAGTGACCCCAAACTTTTGAACGGTAGTGTATGTGTATATACTGTATATATATATGTACATATGCATACTTGCTGCTCTTGTTTCTTTTTTTTCCTCTTGCCTTCTGATTGTTGCTCTGAGTGTTGCTATCCCTGTGCTGTTGCAATCCTGGAATTTCCCCATTGTGGGACTAATAAAGGCTTATCTTATTAAGTCTTATATATAATCTTTAACTGGAGTGCTTTAACCCAATTACAGACAGAAATTAATTTAACCTGCTTGAAAACATTTTCCCACTCTTCATCCTCAACTGCAACACACAGTTCTTTCTCCCATGTGCTGTTCAACCCCTGCAGAGAAACAGGGGATGCAAAACACAAAGCTTTATAAAACTGACTGACACATACTTTACAAGAAGTTTGGAATAACACCTTCTCAACAGGAGAGCTTTCTGAATCTTTCATTAATGTTGTATTATGCAAAATAAAAAGTCTCAGCTGTAAAAAAAAACAAAAAAACAAAAAAAGTCTGCTCAAGAAAGATTATATTTCTCAGCCAGTTGTTCAAATGACACTATTACATTTTCACAAAATACATCTTTAAGACAGTTAATACCCTTATGACCCCAGTGTTGAAAAACCACGTCTGTCCATCCAGGTTCAAAACCTGGGTTGTTGACAATAGGGGTTAAAGTAGGTGTTAATTTCTCGGACTCTCACAACCTGATGACGATATTGAAACGTCCTATAATAACCTCATCGCTGTCACTGAGGAAGTTGCTTTGGCAATGCTTCCTAAAAAGAAGGGGGGAGGACAAGTCACTCAGCGCTCATGCCCTAGTTAATGATGCTCGCAAGGCTGTTTGCAAAGCCACACAACGTCATGAAAATAAGCCAACAAGAACCACTCTCAGAAACATGACCAAAGAACAGAAACAACTCAATGAAGCCTGTGCACAAACTCAAGCAGATTGCATAGAAAAGGAAATCAACCAAATCAATAACCTCAGTTCCCCAAACCAACATGCAGCTGCATGGCCTATTAACAATCTTGCTGGACGGAAAGGCAGACCATTGGTCCGCATTAAAGGAGGATTGGCTGAAAAGCGGAAAGAGAATTGGTTATCTCACTTTCAGAGCCTGTTAGCAGGTCAGCCAGTTATTCAGGGAAGCATAGATCTACCCCTTACCCAGACTGCCAAAACTCTAGACACAAGTACATCTCTGTTCTCTGTACAAGAGCTGCGTGATGCAGTTAAGTTTTTTGAGGGCCAGTAAAACAACCGGCCTTGATAACATCCCAAGTCTTATCTGGAAAGATCCTCTGTTCCATGACTTTCTGTTAAAGATCTGCAATCACACCTTTTCCAACTTGCTGCCACCATCTGCTTGGAAGAAATCTGGGATTGTACCTATCCCAAAAAAGGGCGACTTGACAATGACTTCAAATTATAGAGGCATCTCCCTAATGCCGATTGCCGCCAAAATCTACAATAAGCTTCTAAATCGTCTAGTACCTGCTGTGGACCCCCTGCTGCACAATAACCAAAATGGTTTCAGGAGAGGGAAGTCAACAAACTCTCAAATACTATCCCTGCATTGCATAACAGAAGAAATGAAGACATTAACATGGATTTCACTGTCTGTTTTATAGACTCATACCTGCAAACTTTTCAAACCTGAAAAGTCTAGTAGTTAGCCGGTTTCCAGGGTGCTAATGCTAATGTTAACGCTAATGCTAATAATAATAATTAGCATTAAATCTAGTTAAATGTAGCTAACCACCTCATATTTCTTCAACTTTCAAACCTGAAAAGCCTAATAGCTAGCCGGGGTCCAGGGGCCGCAGTGTCAAACAAATACTAGCATTAAATCAAGTTAAAATGTGGCTAACAACCTCATATTTCTTCAACAATCATGTTTCTATTTTCTTTAAATTGTAAATTCAGATATGCTGATGGAAAAGATCAAGGACAAACTCTATGGTAACTCTCAAGCATTGTTGTTGTCCATGGTGCACCCCTTAGCTTTCTTCAGTTGGTCTTTTGAATGGAACACACTGTGGCACTTGTTACCCGAAGCTGTCATCATTTTCCTGGTCATGAGGTTGCCCAGAACTTTAGTTGACAGACTGGACCTGAACTCAGTTTTGTTCTTGTTCACATGGCTGAATATGCGCTCACAGTCTGCAGTAATAATTCCTGGAAATGCTTTGGAGTATTCCTCACGAAAACACTTGCCATGTGTGTGGATATGGATTATCATAGTCTAGGGATGTGATTTGGGGTTGGGGAAATTATCTGAAAATTTAGCAGGGGGTCTGGGGGACACAGTCCCCCAGCAGGGTCCGGGGCAGAGCCCCGGTGGAGGGGCAAGGGGGGCGAAGCCTCCTGAAGCTCCTGGGTTTTTATGATTTTTAAGTACCAGAACTGTGCTTAAATGACAAAACAAACAGCTGAATGCCACTTATTACTGTATAATATTGACTTATGTTCCAAGAAGATTAAGTTCAGAGATTTTTTGATCTCTTCCACTTCCTCCTTCTTTGGTGGCATTTTTACTGACCTGTTGATCGGAAAACAATCTCTGCTGGTGTCGCCAGTATCCAATCCGACCGACCTCGAATCCAGCTGGGCCTCAGTTAGCCCCCTCCGCGGCTAGTCCCGCTGCTTACTGCCGCAGCAATTGAGCTCCTGTCCAGCCGGGGTACCAGCAGCACCTTCACCAAGTCCCAACGCCCACCGCCGCTGTAGTTGAGCTCCGATCCGGCTCCCGTCCAACTGTTGCCTCAGTTGGTTCCTCCGGCGAGCCCCAATCACCGGGGATGAAGTCACTTCTTTGTATCGGTGTTAGGTGCTACGACTAGCTATGGCGTTAGCTATAGCGATAGCGTTAGCTTAGCAAACGTTTAAGGTATATTTAGATATGATTCCTAGCGATCTCATGTTTGAAATTGCTTTCATGTTTTTGGGTTTTTTTTACAATTTTTTTTTACGATTTAAAATTTTTGACTGAATTTTTAGTGAAAAACCGTAATTTTGATTAATAAAGCCATAACCCGGAATGGGGTCTTGAAAACCGTAACCATTACCATTACGGCAAAACCAGAGTAGTTGGCAGGTATGTGTTTGCCGATGACACTAATCTATTATGCAGTGGAAGCAATTTGGAAAAACTTTTGTCACATATTAATTATATTAAAGGTAAAATATCCAAATCAACTGCAATTCTACACAGAGTGAAATATTTGCTGAATCAACTCACACTATATACCTTGTATCATTCATTAATACTCCCATACATGACATATTGTACTGAAGTATGGGGAAATACATATAAAACAAACAAACATATATCCAGTCTTTATGCTTCAGAAGAGAGCTATTACAATAATAAACAAAGCTGCTTACAGGGAACCAACAAACCCACTTTTTCTTAAATTAAAAGCTCTCAAGTTGAAAGATCTGGTTGACTTTAAAACTGCAGTAATAATATTTAATTCTAAGAATCTATCACTGCCCGCAAATATCCAAAAGCTGTTCCAAATAAGGGAGAAACAATATCATTTCAGAGGAACATGTATATTTCAAAAACCTTCAGTGAGAACTACCACCAAGCAACACTGTATTTCAGTGCAAGGAGTCAGATTATGGAACGATTTTGGACCTGAATTAAAATCATGTACAACGCTTGGACAATTTAAACAAAAGCTAAAGGAAGAAATACTCCAAACATACAGGTCTGTCCAAGATGACATGTAAAATCACCTAAGGATTGTCATATCCAGTCTGTGTTGTGTTGTTACTTAGTTTTTTTTTGTCACATTTTGTCTTAGCTTTGTTCTGAATTGTAATCGCTCTTGTTTTGTTTTTCTTTTGAATTCTTGGATGGAATATGGGTGGGCAATATAAGCTGCGGCTTCAGCCATCACCCATTTCAGATAACTTATGTTGAACTGTATAATCAGAGGAGTTATTGTTTAATTTGACCTTGTTGGATTTTTTCGCCTTTGTTATATTATTGTTTCTTTTTAATCTTTACTTTTAATCTATCCAAAATAAAGATTCATTCATTCATTAAATTTGCATTCAAAAGACTATCTTAACACTACATAGAACTTCAAATAGGGCAGATGTGATGTATTATGAATACTAGAAGACTAGAAATATCAGCAGGGTATACTAGCACTGTATAACAGACGTGCGTAAAAGACTGCAAAATCGCTCTGATATTTTATGTGTTTACATGATACACCAAGCATGACAAGGCTTGCAATTACACAGCACATGTTTTTCAGAATCTTAGGCATTATATATAATGTATTCTCCCTTTAGATGTCGAATCCATGGTCCATTTGCCAGGGTTGAAGTGCAGTCGTGCGAACGTCTTCAGCAATTTACATCGTGTTTACATCTCTCCATGTGCGCACGCCTCTCCGGGATTTCGTGCGAGAATAGAAACCTCAATACCCTCAATAGCGATAGCGTTAGCTTAGTAAACGCTTCAGGTAAAGCATAGCAGCGAACCACGGAAAGCAACGTTACTCAGTTTACTCACAGAGCCCGGTGAAAGGCGAATAAAGGGGTATTTCTACTTCAAAAGCTGGTTCAACCAAGGTGGAAATTCAGCCTGAGCATGTGCATCACAAATGTTGATCCGATATTCGCTGTTGGTTAGATAATTTTAGTAGCAAAATCAGCAACTTTGTCTCAGCACTGAAAAAGTGTGACCATCCCGGCCGCCATCACATGTTGCTATGTTCTAAATTTAGATACGATTCCTAGCGATCTCGTGTTTGGAATTGCTTTCGTGGTTTTTTTTACGATTTAAAATTTTTGACTGAATTTTTAGTGAAAAACCGTAATTTTGATTAATAAAGCCGTAACTACTTCCGGTTATGGCTGCCACGTAAGAAGGACACGTCTCACTCTGCTCTGCTTCTGGAGAAAAAAAATCGGCAAATAACTCTCTCATTTGGGACAGAACGTATCCCAGCGTTTGAGCGAGGATATGTCGGTGAAGCCTAAGGCTGGAAAACCAAGTAGAGGAAAAAGCGAGCCGCAGAAACAGTCCAAATTAACGGACTTTCAGGTCTGTGACGCAGCAGAGAAAGCACCAAATATGGCGAAGGAAGCTAACAACGGCGCGGGAGCTGCGGGAAGCGACACAGGTGCGTTGCTGGCGGCTATGAGTTCAATGAGAGCGGACTTTTCCTCTAGATTTGATGGGATTATGGCAGCGTTGGAAGGAATGAGAAAGGAATTGGGTGACTGTGTGGAACGAATGGCGCAGATGGAGCTTCGTATTTCCAGTGCTGAAGATGAAGTCAATTGTCTCCAATTAAAGGTGCGCACTTTGGAAAAAAAAAAATAAATGTCTGGAAGAAAACATTCTGGATTTGGAATCCCGGTCGAGACAGAACAACTTGAGGCTGGTGGGTCTACCGGAAGAATCCGAAGGTCGGGACCCGTGTTCCTTTCTGGAAAAGTGGATTCCGGAGGCGCTGGGCAGTGCGGAGCTGCGGCCGGCGGTGGTTTTGGAGGGCGCGCATCGTATTGGCCCACGGAGAGATAAGGGACCACCGAGGACCTTAATTATGAAGTTTGTCAGCAACAGAGACAGGATGAAGATCTTCAACGCAGCACGAGCTAAAGGAGAGATTAAACACCAGGATCAGCAGGTGCGGTTCTACCCAGATTGGGCCACAGGAATCCAACAATTGAGGAAGCAGTATGATCCCATTCGTAAGGAGTTGCGCAACCTTGGGATTCGTCATGGTGTAATCTATCCTGCGAGACTGCTGACCACGTATGGGGGCAGAACCCACATCTTCAAGACCCCAGAGGAGGCGCAGGAGTTTATCAAGAAGATCCAAGAAGAAGAGACTGGTGGGAGCTAAGCATGAACAAAATATAAGGTAGAATAATTAAGCATTTGCACAGGCATCTGACTGACTTGAAGCAAATAGCAAGTTTACAAAATATAGATTGCATTATATAATTAAAAAAACAAAAAACAAACAAAAAAAAACCTATGATGTACAAAGTTGCTAAAAATTTTGGAGTTAAGTTGGAAAACTACAGAGGAGAGTTAATGTTACGTCATTAAAAGCAGTAGAGTTAGGGTGATTGGGAGGATGAAGAAGGAGTGGCTTAGGCTGATCCTCGTGGATGTGGAGCAGTCGATGGCTATATCGGGAGACGGAATTTTTCTTTTGATTTTGGGGGGTTTGCCACAAGTGTGGGAAGGGGGAATTTGTTTGTGTGTAGTTTGTAGGATGAATGTTCAACCACTCATTTTTTTGCTTCTCTGTATGAGCATGTTTACACTGCAAGGTAATTCCAAACTCCCTATTGATCATAAACCAAAGCGTTAATCTTAATTTAACTTCATGGAATTGCAGAGGTCTACAAAATTTAAAAAAACTTAAACAAGTTATGAATAAAATAAAAGACATGGGTTCAAAAATTGTGTTTTTACAAGAAACTCATCTAATAGAGGAGGATGTAAAAAGAATTAGGAGTAGATGGCAAGGAAGTGTTTTCACCTCATCATTTTCATCCCGAGCCAGGGGAGTTATGACTCTCATACATAAATCAGTCCCTTTTCAAGTGAAAAATGTAATTGGAGACAAATTTGGAAGATATGTAATCATTCAAGGATCTTTGCTATTAGAAAATATAAATTTGGTGAACCTATATGGTCCCAATATAGATGATCAAAAGTTCTTTGCTAATTTATTTCTTATCTTATCATCACTTACAGGGCAACATATAATAGCAGGGGATCTTAATTGTACATTGAATCCCGGTATAGATAGATCAACAGGACTGGACTGTACGCACGATGGATGTAGGATGACCATTAATCATTTTATGAAAGAATTGAGATTGCTAGATATATGGAGAGAAATGAAACCACAAGTCAAAGCCTACTCTTGTTATTCCAGTACCTACAAGACATTCTCACGTATTGATTATTTTTTGATTTCCACAGAATTAAGGTCCAAGATTCAAAACTGCTTTTATGATAACATCGTGATCTCTGATCATGCACCCTGCTGTATAGTATATGTAGATAAGAAATTGACAAAGGAATCAGGTAGATGGTAATTTCAGCATAAATGGCTTCAGGATGAGGAATTTGTCAAGTACATAGAAAAACAGATGAGTTCTTTGATATCAATACTACACAAACATCAGCATGTGTAAAGTGGGAGGCTTTCAAAGCTTTTATTACGGGACATATTATTAGTTATACAGGTTCAAAATCTAAGAAGACTCGAGAGGAGAGAGCCCAATTGGAACATAAAATAAAACATCTTCAGGATAAAGTGTATGCAGGAAGTGATCCAAGGTTGGAGAATGAATTACTGATTTTGAGAGCTGAATACGACAAAAAATCAGCGAATAGAGCTGCCTCGAGTCTTCTAAGATTGAAACAATCTTTTTATGAACAAGGTGAAAAATCAGGAAAATTATTGGCATGGCAGATTAAACAATTAGAAATTAAAACACCAATTACCAGTATTATAAGTAACGGACAGGTAGTTATAGATCCTTTAGAAATTAACAGAGCCTTTAGAGATTACTATGAAAAATTATATGATACCAAAAATGAATCTGATTTAACAAAACTAAATGGGTTTTTGAACGAACTATCTATACCATGTATTCCAAATGAAAACAGGGAGATATTGGAGTCTAAAATTAGTCAAGAAGAAGTTGGGCTAGCCATTGATAATATGAAATCAGGAAAAAGTGCAGGACCAGATGGTCTTCCAGTTGACCTTTATAAAAAATTTAAGAATAAATTAATAAAACCTTTTTTGGAAATGGTTTTAGAAGCATTTCAAAATAATAATTTACCATCATACATGAATAATGCCTTAATTATACTGTTGCCAAAACCAGGTAAGCCCTCTAATAAATGTGAAAATATGAGACCAATAAGCCTATTAAATGCCGACCTTAAGATAATCTGTAAAATTTTAGCAAGACGAATACAAGAAATTTTACCAAATATTATTAATCGAGATCAGAATGGCTTTATAAAGGGAAGACAAGGCTTCCATAATGTAAGAAGACTATTTAATATTATTTATTTTAATAAAGAAGCACCGGATACAGCTCTCCTATCACTGGACGCTGAAAAGGCCTTTGATAGAGTCGAATGGCCCTTTCTTTTTGGAGTCTTACAAAGGTTTGGACTTGGAAATAATTTCATAAAATGGGTTCAGATAATATACAATAATGCTACAGCAGAAATCCTAACAAATAACAATATTTCAAAATCAATAAAAATCAATAGAGGATGTCGACAAGGCTGTCCACTTTCACCTTTACTGTTTACTATGGCAATTGAACCTTTAGCGATGGCGATACGTTTACATTCACAAATATATGGAATTAAAGTTGGACCAACAGAACATAAAATCTCCCTGTACGCCAATGACATAATTTTGTTTATGTCGAATCTAAAAAAATCAATTCCGACCTTGTTGAATTTAATAAAGAATTTTGGGGAAATATCAGGATATAAAATAAATAAAACTAAATCTTCAATATTAATGCTAAATGAGACCCAGAGAAATTACCCAGACCCTGAGGTAAATCAATTCAACATTGTAAATCAGTTTAAATATTTAGGAATCCAAATTGTGACTAAGCTAGAATCAGTCGCCAGTGTCAACTATGAAGCCTTAATGACAGATATCAATGAGTCAATTCAGAGATGGTTGTCACTACCAATGTCGATGATCGGGAGAATCAATATACTTAAAAGTAATATTTTACCTAAAATACTTTATTTATTTCAATACATTCCCTTACCACCACCTTTAGATTTATTCTCAAGAATTAAAAAAAAGTTAGTGGAATTTATATGGAACAACAGGAGGGCTAGATTACGTCTGTCTTTATTATATTTACCATTTGATCGTGGAGGTCTGAAATGTCCAAATTTTATGTTGTATTATTGGTCGGCACAACTGAGGTCTATGACATATTATTTTTCATTAAATGATGTCCCTCACTGGACTGAAATGGAATCATACAATTTACCTTTACCTCTTCCCATATTCATATACTCAGATTCGGCAAAAAAAATTACAAAAACAAGTTAAAAATCCATTTGTAAAGCATGATCAAAATATGGTGTGAAGCTAAAAATTATTTAAAAGAACCACAGTTATTGTCACCATTTAGCCCAATATGGGGTAATCAATATTTTAAACCAGGAAGAGCGGACGCTGTATTTGAAGTATGGAATTTAAAAGGGATTCAAAAGATTCAAGATTTATATTTGCCATGTGCAGATAACATAATGTCTTTTGAAGAGCTGAGGGTCAAATTTAATCTTAATAGAACACATTTTTTTTTAAATATCTTCAACTTAGAAACTTTATTCGATCAAATCAAAATAAAGCTCTCACTCGACCTATTTATTCATCCTTGGAAAAAAATGTTGATGAATGATAGTAAAAGAAAGGGTATTATTTCAGAGTTTTATAACTCATTGACACGATCCTCAAGTGAAAATTCACAGAAAAGATTAAACTACTGGAAAGAAGATCTGCAAACTGAAATTTCAGAGGAACAATGGGAATTGGCTTGTACAGAAGCCCAAACCAAATCAATAAATGTACGTCTTAAATTGATACATTTCAAATGGTTAATGCGGATGTATGTTACACCGGAGGAGTTAAATAGATATAACAAAAATATACCAGATACATGCACAAAATGCATGGAAAGTAAAGGAACCCTATTTCATTGTGTATGGGAATGTAGAATAATAAGAATGTTTTGGGAAGAGGTGAGGGTAACAATTGAAAAAATAATCTCAAAACAAATCATTTTGAATCCTAAACTGTTTTTGTTGGGTCTGTACCCAGAAAAGCATAACTTTAATAAAAGTGAAAGAACATTCATAGACCTCAGTTTGCTTAATGCCAAAAAATGTATTGCACTACTGTGGAAAAAGACTCATAGACCAGATGTGACTCAGTGGTTAAGACAGATGTTAACAAACCTTCCATTAGAAAGAATAACATACATACTGAAATCAAAGGAAATTGTGTTTGAGAATATATGGAGACCTTTTATTGATCATGTAAAAAATTTAAACATAACTCTTGAAGAAGAAGGTGAATGATGTGTGTGGACCTTGTAAATTCCAAACTGGTGAACATAATATGTATACTTATGTAATGGATTGTCTAGACTAAACAGAGGAGCATTGTTGAAGACTTGATTTTGTTGGTGGTTGTTGGTGTTTTTTAGTGCTTTTTTTTGTAGTACTTTAGTGTTAGTGTTTGATTGTTTGTGTCATGTTTGTTTAAAAAAAAAAAAAAAAAAGGTTCAATAAAGATATTGTGGAAAAAAAAAAAATAAAGCCGTAACTCGGAATGGGGTCTTGAAAACCGTAACCATTACGGCAAAACCGGAGTAGTTGGCAGGTATGTAGACTTTCAGAAGACATTTGATTCTATCAATCGGGACGTGATGTTTAAAATCTTACCTCTCTATGGTATCCCACAACCTATCATCGCAGCCATTCAAGCACTCTATACCAACACCAAGGCTAGTCATAACAGCTGATGGTGAAACAGCATTCTTTGACACTGAAGCAGGGGTTCTTCAAGGTGACACTCTAGCACCATTCTTATTAATTATTGTGCTAGATTACAGTGGGGCAAAAAGTATTTAGTCAGCCACCAATTGTGCAAGTTCTCCCACTTAAAAGATATGAGAGGTCTCCAATTTTCATCATAGGTATACCTCAACTATGAGAGACAAAATGAGAAAAAAAAAAATCCAGAAAATCACATTGAAGGATTTTTAATGAATTGGTAAATTCCTCGGTAAAATAAGTATTTGGTCATCTACAAACAAGCAAGATTTCTGGCTCTCATAGACCTGTAACTTCTCCTTTAAAAGGCTCCTCTGTCCTCCACTCGTTACCTGTATTAATGGCACCTGTTTGAACTCGTTATCAGTATAAAAGACACCTGTCCACAACCTCAAACAGTCAGACTCCAAACTCCACTATGGCCAAGACCAAAGAGCTGTCAAAGGACACCAGAAACAAAATTGTAGATCTGCACCAGGCTGGGAAGACTGAATCTGCAATAGGTAAGCAGCTTGGTGTGAAGAAATCAACTGTGGGAGCAATTATTAGAAAATGGAAGACATACAAGACCACTGATAATCTCCCTCCATCTGGGGCTCCACGCAAGATCTCACCCCGTGGGGTCAAAATTATCATGAGAACGGTGAGCAAAAATCCCAGGACCACATGGGGGGACCTAGTGAATGACCTGCAGAGAGCTGGGACCAAAGTAACAAAGGCTACATCAGAAACACACTACGCCGCCAGGGACTCAAATCCTGCAGTGCCAGACGTGTCCCCTTGCTTAAGCCAGTACATGTCCAGGCCTGTCTGAAGTTTGCTAGAGACCATTTGGATGATCCAGAAGAGGACTGGGAGAATGTCATATGGTCAGATGAAACCAAAATAGAACTTTATTGTAAAATCTCAACTTGTCGTGTTTGGAGGAGAAAGAACACCATACCTACTGTGAAGCACGGGGGTGAAAACATCATGCTTTGGGGCTGTTTTTCTGCAAAGGGACCAGGATGACTGATCCATGGAAAGGAAAGAATGAATGGGGCCATGTATCGTAAGATTGTGAGTGAAAACCTCCTTCCATCAGCAAGAGCATTGAAGATGAAATGTGGCTGGGTCTTTCAGCATGACAATGATCCCAAACACACCGCCCGGGCAACGAAGGAGTGGCTTCGTAAGAAGCATTTCAAGGTCCTGGAGTGGCCTAGCCAGTCTCCAGATCTCAACCCCATAGAAAATCTTTGGAGGGAGTTGAAAGTCCGTGTTGCTCAGCGACAGCCCCAAAACATCACTGCTCTAGAAGAGATCTGCATGGAGGAATGGGCCAAAATACCAGCAACAGTGTGTAAAAACCTTGTGAAGACTTACAGAAAACGTTTGACCTCTGTCATTGCCAACAAAGGGTATATAAAGTATTGAGATGAACTTCTGTTATTGACCAAATACTTATTTTACCAAGGAATTTACCAATTAATTCATTAAAAATCCTTCAATGTGATTTTCTAGATTTTTTTTCTTCTCATTTTGTCTCTCATAGTTGAGGTATACCTATGATGAAAATTGGAGACCTCTCTCATCTTTTAAGTGGGAGAACTTGCACAATTGGTGGCTGACTAAATACTTTTTTGCCCCACTGTATGTTCTATGCCTCTCCCTAGACACCATAAATGACAAGGGTCTAAAACTCCAACCAAGACGTAGCCAGAGGTATCCTGCTAAGTATGTTACAGATCTTGATTTTGCTGATGATACTGCCTTAGTATCAGACCTTGTCACGAATGCAGAATCGCTTCTTCAGTTGCTAGAAAAAGCAGCAAACCTGGTAGGGCTTGACTGCAACAAAAGCAAAACCAAGTTCATTTCTACAACACCAAACTGTAGCCTGCTTTCGCTGGCTGGCGCAAACATCACCCAAGTCGAAGACTTCAAATACCTTGGCTCGTATATAATGGACTCTCAAAAGGATAAGAAGTCTCATAAAGCTCTAGCAGGGGGAGCATGTAAAAAGCTTAATAAGATATGGCATTCGACTCTCAACAACCAAAAGAAAATTTACGTATTCAGGACGCTGATAGAGCTAATTTTGCTCTATGGCTCGGAGACATGGACTCTAACTGCACGTCAAGAAAAACGTCTGGATGGGATATATACAAACTTACTGAGGTGTATACAAAACATCCATTGGTCTGAGCATGCCACTCTCAAACGTATATATGGTGACATCCCACCCCTCTCTCAGAGGCTCACCAAATGGAGACTTAAATTTGCTGGCCATTGCCATCGGGCCATCGGGGAGATGATACACTCCCTGCTCCTTTGGAAACCTACTGGCCCAGTCCAGTCCCGGAAACTTACATTCCCAGAGGTACTGTTGAGGGACTCGGGGATAGCGAGAGAGGACTTGGCGACAGCCATGGAAAATCGCACAGTGTGGCAGCAAGTTGTCCAGTGTGCCCCGACCCTTTGGGCCGCTACATGATGATGATGAAATGTTAATTTACACTTACCCTCTAATTGACACACTGCTCTCCATGCTTTGATTGTGCTCAGTGATACAGTATTTTCACAACTCTATTTAATATCCTTAAACTTCTTGAAAAACAATAAATCCTTCAGTGGATACTTGAGAGAGGGAAGATTCAATATCTAACCACACAGAATTGGGATTGTTTGCTACCCAATCAGAAATATAGGTCAAATAACAACTCAGTTAAAAAAGTCTAATATTTGGAAAGTCTAACCCTCCCATGAGATATGGTAATTGGAACATAGTTATTTTAAGTTTTGGTTTGTGCTTGCTCCATATAAAAAAAGCTAAGCCAACCATTTAGTTCTTTAACCCCTTGAATTCCGGGATTCCACGGGCGGTCACGTCTCTGCGTCCTAGTGCGACTCAGTGCGCAATGATAAAAAAAGCTGCATTTCCGTTCTTCCAGTACAGACACAGCCGCAAAGAGAAAGCCAAAAGAGTGTTTGATTGGTTTAGATTTGACTGACCTCACATTCGACTAATAAGAGCCTTGAACTGGGTTTCTGAAACCTTGAAGAACCAATGACTGAAAACCTAACAAGAAGGACCTGCCTACCAACGACCGCGAATACAACGAGCCAATTGAAGCAGAGAAGTTCGACGATTGACGTGCGTCTCCCTGCATAAAATCTCTTTTGCCTAAGCCGCTGGGTGACTGACATTGAGACCTGTGCGGAACGGTAGCATTAGCCAGTCTTTTTTGGATTACTACTGTTATTTGTATTGAAAAATGGTTCACAAAAACCGCAAGCATGGAAGCGGAAATGGTTTGACCGGGTCGGGTGACCAGAAGAACGAGTCACTAACAACCGGACCAACTTCATGTTCGTCTGACAATGAGGAACAGATGTTCGCCAACGACACTGCTGTTGTGGACAGGTAAGTGTTATAAGCTAAATTATTCTTTATCAATGAAAATAGTAAGAAAAATGACTTTTGACCGATCGGTAATTACAACGGTCCGTCACGGCGACAAGTTTTTTTGTGTGCCGAGCTCCTCTGTAGCGGGGGGGGGGTTGTTATCCTCTACATTGCAGATATTTTAGTATAATTTTTATTGCACTGTTTCTTGTTAAAAAAAGGCCACACATTTTTTACATGGCATGTTTCTTTGTGTGTGGGGAGCTTGTTTGTTCATTCATTCATTCATGAATGAACAACCCCCCCCCCCAAACACACACACAGCCCTGAGTGTCACCTTTCATTAGAGCCCAAGATGAAGCTTCTATGTTGAAGCATTCAAAAGTTAGACGTTTTTCCAAACTGTGCCATTTGGCACAATTTGGCAGAGTTCAAAAACGCCTGGGAACAACCTGAGAAAATAGCTATGTAATATATTCATTTTTTGTGGTATTGTTACAAAATTTTGACCTCAGCTTGATAACACTTGGTTCTACATTTCTGTTGCATTTTCCAGCCCAGATCTGACAGCTGTGTGTTATTTGCAAGCATTTGTATCTAAAAAAACACCCAGGCGAACTTTATTTTCTTCAAGTTCAGTATGTTTAGATGACTGTTACTCAGTGGCAGGAGCACTTAGGGCTCCTTTCCACCAAACCGGTTCCAGTGCTAGTTTGGTTCTGGTGCTGGTGCTAGTGCTTAACCACAGTGCTCATAAGAACCAGTTGTCTTTCCACTGATATGGAGCTAGTTGGGAATTATGTCAGAGCTACATCATTACGTACTGTGAAGCACCCAACCCCCGCAGAACACCAGAGAAGACGGAAGGTGGCGGTATGCACCTCTCACTTGTTTGCTATCCGCCAGTAACCGAGAGAAGAATAAGAATGCTATCCGCCAGTAACCGAGAGAAGAAGAAGAAGTAGCAGCGTTAGCTTGTCAACATGTAGGAGTTGTTGTCTTTGGGAGCGCTGCTTTTATTATTCCAAACCTGTATTACCATCCAAAAACAGTTTTATTCTTAATGGCAGAGAACGGCGGCTACGTTTAAAGGCCAAATGTCACGTAACAGGGTACTTTAAATATCTTGAAACTAGATATAAAAGGGAACCGATCCGTTTGGGTCTTGGTGCATATGCTTCAGTAACAACGGAATATTCATTAATTTAAAACTGCCGCGCTTGGCCTGACACGGCCCCTGGAATCGCCTGGGGAAGAAGGCGGAAGTGACGAAATCGATTGTACCCTAGTTTGATGCTTGGGGTATTTCAATTGATTGTTTATATGGAGACTGGAAGGTTGAAGTGAGCAACAAGAAAGAAAAAATTGGATATTTCACCCATACCTTAAAACGGGACTATCAGGGACAGCTGGGTAATAAGGGACACTTCTCTGGGAAATGTTTTCTTACCTGTCAAGTGAGACGTTTTCGCCGTACTTCAACACCGTAAAAAGCGGCTATAAGCAACGGCGGAGCAACAAGGCACACACACCTCTCTGGGATCTCTGTCTGTTCCGCAACCGCTGCACAGCTCAACGTGTTAAACCATTGTCCTAATGACTTCTCATGGTAGTGAGAATTGCTCCCGCTGAGCGATCAGCCCGCCCAGACAATTAAACTAATGAGTAACTCCACACTTCGAACAGTAGTGCGAATTGCTCCCGCTGAGCGATCAGCCCGCCCCAGCTGTGAGTGATCACACACAGGACTGCTCCTCAAGACACTCAGTTTTTTTTCCAGTATATTTTTTCTTTTGGGCGTACAGAAATGGCAATACGCCCGTTTTTGCTAAAATTGCATTTTCCCCGTATTTTCCTTAAAATATTTGACAATAACAACACGAACTACATTTAAAACATTTCCCAGAAAAGTGTCCCAAACCACTGCGCCATCCCCCACAGCCGCGCTTGGCACCAAAATACGGCGAAAACGTCTCCCTTGACAGGTATGCGCCTCCATTTTCATATTGATCTGGTCAATTTCTTGACAGCAGCGGCTCTCCTCCACTGTAATAATAATGGCTTCAGAAAAATCAATATTTATGGGGCGCCCTCGACAGACCCCCTCCGGCTTCGCAATTCTGGAGGCGATTAATGTCCAGTTCAATGACATTTTCCACTGGTTCTGCTCTCTGGTCATCGGTGGAACTGTTGTCATCAGACAAAGCATCTGATTCCGTCTCGGACGGCTCGAACCAGTAAGGTTCTATGCCTCTGTCACTGTCTGAACCACTGACAAAAAAAAAAGACAAAAAAAAAAAGACAAAACTAAACTAATTTGTTCACAATCGCTGTCACTTTCCGTCATGATTGTCCAATGTTGATAAGTGTGAATGTGGATAGGCAGGGCAGCCAGGGTACAACTGGTGATGTCAAAAACATGGGCGTGATCTGGATTGGCTGTCACAAGCCAGCAAGCAAGGTGGGGCCTTCACCTGGTGTATTTTGTGCAATTATGTAAATACAGGTGGGTGATATGGTCTCCGGTATGAATATTTGGTTTAAGCTATGTGTATTTTATCTAAATTCGTTGTCATTTAGAAAAAAAAATTACGTGACATTTGGCCTTTAAGGACACCGGTAATCATCAATATTTCAGTTATCAGCCGTTGTTGGATAAAGTCTGTAGCGCGAGCATTGACTACACTTTTAAACATAATATTTATGTCATTTCTGTAATAGGTGGTGTTACGGCGCATTACGAGACAGAGGTCGCCTGTTCTGTCATGCCAAAAAGTGATCAGCTGTCCCAAAAAATGATCGCCAGGGGCCATATTGTTATGGGTTATATTAGCCGGTAAATATATACATTTCAACAGATAAACAGTACTTAGTTAAATATATCTTGTTATACCTAACACTTACGATGCATTTTGAACCCAAAACAAACTTGATCTGGGATTAAAAGCAATTAAAATAATGCAGTCACAAAGTTACATGGAAAAATGTATAGATTTAATGCATATATACATGAAGATACTGTATAAATGCATATTCTATGCACCTACAAACTACAGAGTTGTGAAAGGTATACCCTTCTGTACTTGTGTCATCTGTTCTGGTTAAAGTACTGATTCAAGTTTTTATTCATGTAGGGATAACAAGAGAGACTGTAAAGTGTTCAAGTTCAAAGTTCTTTCCCCAGAAATGATCTTGTCCAGAGCTGACAGAATGTCATGTGGTACGTTGTCAACAGAATATAAACTTATCATTTTTAAAGCTGGCAACTTGGAACATTTTCCACAGAAAAAGTACATAGATTTAAAGTTTGTTGCTGCTTGTTCTTTAAAAAATGTGAAAGAAATTGTCAAAAATATGTGTAAGTCCACAAATACCTGATATATTGTCCAATACCTGGAAAAATCAACTTAAGTGCAGTAATTCAGTACTTGTACTTTCACTTCCCACCACTACAATGTTATAGTGATTTGCATTGTCCTAAATAACTTTATATATGAAATGTAAAGTCTTTAACTTTTTAATATGACCCTTCTCTCTCATGTTTTTTCTCTTATCTCGTTGTCTTATGTCCTGATTGATGGAGCCTTGAGCACTTTTATCATGTCTATAGTCAGCTTCATGTGTGCCTGTGTTTGTGTTCATGTTGAATGTAACTGTAGTTTGTAAATATGGATGTCACCTGAGTGCAAAACAAATCTACCTACGGGTACAAATAAAGGAACCTGAATATGTTTGGTGTGAGGATAACAATGTAGAAGAAGAAATACACTTAAGGAAAGAAAGCTTTTATTTCCAAAATGTGCAAAAACTTCAGACTGCTACATATGAAATATTATGTACACAGCCAAAAATATCAATGCTGTGATAGTTACTTTTTTTACAGTCCCTCAAGCACAGACACAACACGTCCCATCAGTCCAACAAGGGTGTTGGTCTGCTTTGCAGCAAAGCGAAGTTCAGCTGCTCCTCCCTCCTGCTCTGCTCCTGCTGTCTCATCTGACCATAATCAAGAAGGAGGTCCATGTTTGTGTCACACTTCTGTTTCCCTGTTTTAAAGTACAAAAATAAGCAATATAAAATAACCACATACTGAAAAATACAGGAATCATCAATCCAAGATTGAATGCGTCTATTCAACATCCATTTACTGTTAGTGGCATCACAACATTCAGTTCAAGTGTATAATTGGTTTAATTCACTCCCTCCTTTGTGTGAATGGGTCATGATCCATCTAGGTCAGGGGTCGGGAACCTATGGCTCGCGAGCCAGATGTGGCTCTTTTGATGGCTGCATCTGGCTCGCAGACAAATCTTTAAACTTTAAAGATTTTGTTTTTACAAGAGCGCCGAGTGTCTGCTGCTCTGTATATAGTTTTAGAATCATCTTCCGTGTTGCGGCCATTACGAGCTCAGATCACACGAGACAGCCCGCTGAATTTAAGCATTTATTTATTTATTTTCTACTCGTTTCAGTTCTGCATTTAATATGAACCCTGAGTTTGAAATAAACGTTTGAATTTGAATTTGAATATCCCAAAAGCCGCTGCACATCCGGGTACTCCAGGCTCAGCCAATATTGATCCAGATCGCATAGTTTTAGAATCATCGGCCATTACGAGCTCAGATTACACGAGACGGCCCGCTGAATTTAAGCATTTATTTATTTATTTTCTACTCGTTTCAGTTCTGCATTTAGTATGAACCCTGAGTTTGAAATAAACGTTTGAATTTAAATTTGAATATCCCGGAAGCCGCTGCACATCCAGGTACTCCAGGCTCAGCCAATATTGATCCAGATCGCATAGTTTTAGAATCATCGGCCATTACGAGCTCAGATCACACGAGACGGCCCGCTGAATTTAAGCATTTATTTATTTTCTACTCGTTTCAGTTCTGCATTTAATATGAACCCTGAGTTTGAAATAAACGTTTGAATTTGAATATCCCAAAAGCCGCTGCACATCCGGGTACTCCAGGCTCAGCCAATATTGAGCACCAGAAGTAACATTAATGGTAAGAAATGCTCATCATTGATTAGCAACAGCATAACAATGTTATTAAAAAGAAATCAGAGACTTATTGTACTTTAAAAGTGTTGAAATTACATAAAATGCATACATTTACTTGTATTTTTAGTTTTAAACATATTGTATGGCTCTCACGGAATTACATTTAAAAATATGTGGTGTTCATGGCTCTCTCAGCCAAAAAGGTTCCCGACCCCTGATCTAGGTGGATGCCCTCAATTTCCCCTATGGGGATCAATAAAGTACACAAAATCAAAATGATCTGAACATAAATTACCTAATCTGGTCTGATTAGAAGAGCAGGAGGAGGACAAGCTTGGAGCTGGTGAAGGTGAGCTGGACACCACAGGTCTGGCTGGTAATCCCTCATCATCCAGCTGTGATAAATCTATTTAAAAAAAAGTGTTAGTTTGTGCCGTGAACAACTTAAGCCTTCCATTAAATGTGCAGACATAGAAGACAATTTTATTCAATATCAATGTTAGCAAAGCTTACATGTCTGATTATTTAATAGAAGAATAGGAATAGATGAAACTTCATTGTACTGTACAGTACAATGAAACTGTAGGTGATCCACCAGGCTAGTGCGCAATAAAGTAAGAGAAGGATTAGATAAAATACGGCTACACAACATACAATTAAACACGAGTGAAATTTAAAAAAAAAAAAATGGCCTAGGATTATGGAAATATTACCAAAATAGTAAAAAAAGACGACATTACTAGTGTCTGGTAGAAAAATCTCCCATAACATAACGCAAGGCACCCATTCATACACAGTAATCATACCACAAAAAACGTATTTTGCGCTGGATGTCTTTATAAAAAAAGTATTCCGTAAGATGCCAAGATTTCTGTTCTAGTTTCTCAAACGCGCATTTCAAGCGGTATATATCTGTCAGCAGAGACGACCTGTTCATTTCTTTATGGCGAGGAGAAACGTTTGGTCGTAGTAAAAGTACTGTTAGCTTGTTAGCATCGCTAACCGAAAATACTACAGCCACAAAAATGAGTTTAAAAAAAAAAACGCACTTTGGCCGTTATATATCAATACAAGCGGTATACATCTGTCAGCAGAGACGACCTGTTCATTTCTTTATGGCGAGGAGAAACGTTTGGTCGTAGTAAAAGTACTTTTAGCTTGTTAGCATAGCTAACCGAAAATACTATAACCACAACAGTGACTAAAAAAATATCCGCACTTGGCCGTTACATATCAATACAAGCGGATATACTGTATATGTATATATATATTGGTTAACGTCTGGCATTTTAAAGACAATACACTTACCAGCGTGTTTTAAGCAGTTTGTTGCCCAGACTAATCAACGGCAGTGACAATGGTCCGGCTGGCAGGCCTGTCCTCCAAAACAGTTCAGATAAGTGGCCCCCTCCAGCTGATCTTGTACTTCTGCTTATGTCCATAGAGCCAAGAAATATGTCTCCTCTTCGCTCTAAATCTGTTTGGTTTTGGAATCCGTTGCTACTCCGCTGTTTGGAAAGCAACATGGCGGTCAGTAATGTTTTGAAGCTGGTCAGTTAACCACGCCCACGGCTGTGGACCTAACCAACGTAAACTGGTGCTGCCGCTGGCCCAGCTAGGAGTTGGGGCCGCGATAGCCCCACTTTTGGGAGCCGGGGACTGGTGCTTAAGTCGGTGGAAACCCAAAGAACTGGTGCTAATGACGCAATAGCTCCAGTTAAGCACTGGAACCGGTTTGGTGGAAAGGAGCCCTTAGAGAGATTATGACTGTTTCGCCAAAAAATTCAAAGTGTTTTCTTTTAAATGAGACCAACCCCATGAAGATGCTGCAAAGGGTTGAAGAACAGCTTTTGATTTACTTTGGGTATGTTATTTTTAGGCGTTTTTAGGGAAATTGACCAGAGTTCAAGGGGTTAATCACCTTACTTGAAAATAATACGGGGATCATAGGGATAGGATACAATAAACGTGGCAAAAAATTCATTTTAATTAAGGATATATGTCCCAACCAGGATACAGGTAGGGAATTCCATCGCCCTAAATCCTGCTTAACCTTCTCAAATAAAGGGACAAAATTTCTTTGATACATTTATTTAAAATTTGGAGTTACAAATATACCAAGGTATTCAAAACCTGCTGGAGACCACTTAAATGGAAAGGGGGAGACAAAGTAATGGGTACAGAGCTGAGGCTTCCCAGGAGCATGGCTTCAGATTTTGAGAAATTAATTTTATACTTGAAAACTTACTAAAGGCATCAGTAACATTTCGTCGGCCTCCGTCGGTCTATGATGACCATGGAAGAGAATCCTAAACGTCTACTCTGCTGGAACAGCACCGCCTGTGGCTGAACAGGCCAATGCGCACCGGTGTTCTACCTTCCAGCGTTGGGCGTTGGTAGGATTCAAGCCTGGGCAGGAAGATATGGAGGACAAGATGTTTCCCATTCAGCATGTACCCCCTCTCCACGTCACTGATGAATCCAAAGGAACAGAAGGGCTGCGATAGTTTGGCACCAGCACCGTCGCAGGAGCTGCCAGAACGATGTTGAGCACAACAGAGAACTGCCTTAGGGGGCTCCGACTCAGGATTTTTCCTCGGGGTTGACTCCCGAAGCCTTTCCTGTGACCGGGTGTGCCACAAGGCAGCGGAGGTTTGAAATCAGGGTTTACCTTCCCCTAGATGGGCTACCTTCCCAGGTTGACGAGCCACCATCTACCCGAAGCATCTGGTTTTAAGGCGCCAGAGATCCGCCCTCGCCCCTTCTCCTATTAGTAAAAGCAGTTCCACCGGGCTTAGAGACTAAACCACACGGGCAGGCTAGGAGTTGGACTTAGTTGTCAGAGGCTTTTCGAGACGCACGCCGTAAGGAGCATTTTATGAGCACTGGGAGCTTAACCCCAGTGCCGCTCCTGGCTATGACAACCTTGGAACCCAGTAATATTTAGTAAAGCTGGTATTGATACTTTGGGTTGGGTAATAAAAATCAAAACATCATCTGCATACAAGCTAATCTTATGATGGACATTGCTAACTTGTAAACCATATATCAAAGGGTCCATTCTAATAGCCTCAGAGAGTGGCTCTGTCATAGTGGCAAACAAAGGGGTAGACAAGGAGCAACCCTGCCTCGTTCCTCTATACATTGGGAAACTGAATCCCTTGGTCAGGACAGACGCTTGTGGATTATCATCATCGGTCATTACACCTGGACATCAAACTGTAAAATATTCATCAAATTAAACAGATCGCCTGAAGAAGCCAAGGTCATTAACATCCGTAATATTATGGAACTGGACAAATACGATCTGGAGGCACAGCAACAATTCAGACAAATATAGGACACTGAAGGATTTTACTCATCTGCAACAAAACATTCTACAGTATGAATCAAAAAATCAACAAACAGGAACAACAGGAACTGAAAGTTTTTGAATACACAGAGCACAACGCACAGGATGTAGAATATGACATAGACCCTGATAATAATCTTTTTAACTCAATCAATAATGACTGTAATTATTACAAAGATGAACAGTTTAACACAATGGTCACATCTGATTTCAATATTTCTATGATCCACTTCAACAGCAGAAGTCTCTATGCAAACTTTAATAACATTAAAGATTATTTAAATCAGTTTAAAGAGCCCTTCAATATTGTGGCAATATCAGAGACGTGGCTCAGTGAAGAGAATGGAGTGGATTTTACCATGGATGGCTATGAATTAAATTATATAAATAGAAAAGTGAAAAAAGGAGGAGGAGTTGCAATTTATGTTGACAAGAGCTTGAAATACAAGGTTGTTGAAAATCTGTCAGTAACTGTGGATGATTTATTTGAATGTATTACAATAGAAATCTGTCTGGACAATGTGAAGAATGTAGTAGTGAGCTGTGTATATAGAACACCTGGATCAAACATTGACTTATTTAAGGACTGGATGGAAAAAATGTACGCAAAACTAACTCAAAGTTATGTTCATCTGTGGTGATTTAAATATAGATCTGATGAACTCAAAACAACATAGTTTGACAGAAGAATTTATCAACACAATGTACAGTATGGGCTTACATCCAACAATTACAGGACCTAGCAGAATCACGTCGCACAGTGCCACACTAATAGATAACATATTCACAAACATTATGGAAAATAATATCAGGAGTGGGCTTTTATTGAATGATATCAGCGACCACCTGCCGATTTTTGTTGTCCATCAATGTGATTATAGGAAGAAAAAGTATACCAAAAATATTAAATATAAAAGAATAAGAACCGAAGAATCAATGTATTTACTGACAAAGGAATTATTAATACAAGATTGGAAGATAGTTTATGATGAAAATGACATAAATGGAGCATATGATAAATTTTTACAAATATTTCAATCATTGTACAATAAATACTGTCCTATAAAACAATACAGTGACAGACAACAAAAAAGTATTCCTTGGATCACCAAGGGGTTAATAAATGCATGTAAAAAGAAGAATACATTATATAAACAATTCATTAAATGCAGAACGGTGGAAGCTGAGATCAAATATAAAAGATATAAAAATAAGCTTACCACTATAATGAGGACCTGTAAGAAAGAATATTACAACAGAATACTAGAGGATAACAAAAATAACATAAGAGGAATATGGCAAGTACTCAAGGGGATTATTAGTAATCGTCCTAAGTATGCAAATTATCCAGAATATTTTATCGAAAATGACAGTTTGATTGATAATATGGAAGATGTGGTCAGTGGTTTCAATAAATTTTTTGTAAACGTTGGTCCTGAATTAGCAAAATCAATAGTGACTCCAGAAACAAACCTCAGTGGGTCTGTGAATGAAATAGAGGATAGAAACCCAAACACAATCTTTTTGGGTGCAGTTACTGAAAAGGAAATTATCGAGACTGTGAGTAAATTTAAGAACAAAAAATCAACGGACTGGAATGAAATTGACATGACAATAGTGAAAAAAGTAATTGAGGGAATTGTTAAGCCACTCACCCACATCTGTAACCTGTCATTTCAAACTGGTACATTTCCAGACAAAATGAAAATAGCAAAAGTAACACCTCTTTACAAAACAGGAGACAGTCATTGTTTCACAAATTACAGGCCAGTCTCTTTACTCTCACAATTCTCCAAAATACTTGAAAAAATATTCACTAAGAGACTGGATGATTTCATTGAAAAACACAACCTCCTTACAGATAGCCAGTATGGTTTTAGAGCAGATAAATCTACATCTTTGGCACTGATCGAACTTATAGAAGAAATTACTAGTTGTATAGACAAAAAAAAGGTTGCTGTAGGAGTATTTATAGACTTAAAGAAAGCTTTTGACACCATTGACCACAGAATACTTCGAAGGAAACTGGAAAGGTATGGGATAAGAGGGGTAGGACTGAGTTGGGTGGAAAGTTATTTAAGTAACAGACAACAATTTGTACAAATTGGAGAGCACAAATCACCCTGCATGGACATCACTTGTGGTGTGCCCCAGGGGTCAGTTTTGGGACCCAAACTCTTTATCTTGTATATAAATGACATATGCCAAGTATCAAAAATTCTGAAATTTATTTTGTTTGCGGATGACACAAATATCCTTTGCACTGGTGAGAATTTGCAGCAGGTTTTAGAGGTGGTCACAACTGAAATGGAAAAATTAACGCAGTGGTTCAACAAAAATAAATTATCTCTAAATCTAAAAAAAACAAAGATTATGTTGTTTGGAAATTATAAAATAAATCATGAAATAATGATAACGATAGATGATACCAGAATACAAACAGTACAGGAAAATAAGTTTCTGGGGGTGACACTAGACAGTAAAATCTGCTGGAAACCTCACATCAGTCACATCCGGGCTAAATTAGCAAAATGTATAGGCATACTAGGGAAGACAAGACACATCGTGGACTATAAATCATTGGTCTTATTGTACAATTCACTGTTTTTACCTTATCTTAACTACTGTGTAGAAGTCTGGGGAAAGACCTACAAGACCAACCTACAAGCAATATGCACATTACAAAAAAGAGCTTTAAGGATAATAAACAATGCAGGATATAGAGACCATACCAATTCGTTGTTCTTGAAGTCACATGTCATAAAGTTCATCGATTTAGTTAAATTTAAGACAGCACAAGTAATGTACAGGGCAATTAACAATCAACTCCCAACTAATATACAAAAAATATTTTTAAAAAAGAGACAATGATTATAATTTGAGAGGAGACTTAAACTTCACAAAACCCAAGATACGTACAACCAAGAAAAGTATGTGCATATCTGTCTGTGGGGTGGATTTGTGGAACAGTCTGGAGCCGGAACTGAAACTATGTACAAACAGAAATCAATTTAAAAAGAGGTATAAACACCATTTGTTGAAAGGATATATGTTAGAAGGGTAGAATTTATATGTACGATTCATTATGTTCACTCTGGGATATTATGGGACACTATGGAATGATGGGTGGGACAGCACTGTGTGTATCGGTGTCGTTTGACACTGGTTTTGAAATATAGACTTCATTGTATGTTAGAATGGACAGGTGTTAATGTTGATCTGTAAAAAATACAGTAAATTGTTTACTTGGGGTATTAAAGGTAGTAATTTGTATAAAATTCACATGGGTGTATCGATGGAAAAGGGGAGTTGGAATTAATAAGTGTTCACTTCTTCCTTCTCCCTTTCGAACAGTGTATACTGTAACTTTATTGCATTTGCTATTTGCTTGTTTTTTGTTATATTTTTTGTGTTCGAAATAAACTATCATATAAGACCTTAATCCATCGGATAAAACTGTTAACAAGACCAAAGTTCTTTAAGGAGTAAAATAAATACAACCATTCCACATGGTCAAAGGCGTTTTCTGAATCCAAGAAGAGCACAATACCATTAATAGTTTTTTGTTGGAAAACTGGAATAGAATTTAAAAGGCGCCTAACATTATAACAAGGATTACACCCTTTTACAAATCCTGTTTGATCTCCTCTGATAATATTAGGCAGCAAACAATACAAGACGAGAAGCTAAGATTTTTGAAAGGATCTTCTGGTCTGCATTAAGGAGTGCTATCGGTCGATATGATGAGCACAGTTAAGAGGGCTTCCCTGTTTTCAAAATAAGAGAAATATTTGCCTCTCTTAGTCTGGGGGAGTTTGTTATATAATAATGAATGATTAAACATATTAACCACTTGCACTCCGTTGTTACGCGGGCGGGCAAGTCTCTACGTCCTAAGACGCACGAGGACGCACTCGTGCGCACTCTGACGCATAGACCAGATTGTGGTGATGTAGGTGATGATGGTGATGTAGTGGCGTCCAAGCACCACTAAAAAAAAAACTGCAGAGACAGCCGCGAACAGATTAGTTCATCTGATTGACCTCTCATTCGACTAATAAGAGCCTTGAATTGGGTTTCTGAAACCTTGAAGAGCCAATGAATGAAAACCTAGGAAGGAGGACCCGCCTACTGTGAATGCAGGAGCCAACTGAAGCACAGAAATTCAGGCTGGGTGAAGAGAGATTTACTGCTGCAGCAGATGAAAACAAAGGACGCTGGACGAATCTGCTCCAGACCCCGCAGCATGGAGAACACTCACAAGTGGGACCTGCACTCATTCCAGCAGAATAGACGTTTAGGATTCTCTTCCGTCATCATAGACCGACGGAGGCCGACGACAAAGGTCGTAAATCATTCACCAAAACCGCAATAATGGAATTATGTTTTGATCGGGATCCACGAGCCGAGCAGCGTCGTGTTCGTCTTACAATGGGGAAGAGAAGTTCGCCACGACTCTGCTGCTGTGAAGAAGTAAGGTGTTATAAGCCAAATTATTATTTCTCCCTGAAAACTGTAATCCAAAAATGACTTTTGACCGATCGGTAAATTATAATTGTACTGCGCACGAAGTACGAAGTGCATGCGCCGCGATAAACGGTTCATTTGCCGTGTTCGGACCGTGAACCCCCCCCCGCTGCAGAAGAGGAGCGGGGGGGGGGGGGGCGTTCACGGTCCGAACGCCCCCGGGGGCATATGAGTCTATTCCTTCATGTGATGGCCGTCTTCTGCAGCGAGGTGGGGGGGGGGCCAACCCCCCCACACACACACAGTAGCGAGGGGGGGGGGGCGCTGTGAAAACATGCAAGGAGTGTAATCCATCATGTAGCGAGGGCCGAACTCCGTCTTTTTTAGCGGGGGGGGGGGGGGGAGACAACCCCCCCACACACACACACAGACACAGCCCTGAGTGTGACCTTTCATTAGAGCCCAAAATGAAGCTTCTACATTGAATTATTCAAAAGTTAAAGATGTTTTTCCAAACTGTGCCATTTGGCACAATTTGGCACAGTTCCAAAACGCCTGGGAACAGCCTGAGAACAAAGCTGTGTAAAATATTCATTTTTTGTGGTATTGTTACCAAATTTGGATCTCAGCTTGATAACACTTGGTTCTACATTTCTGTTGCATTTTCCAGCCGGATCGGACAGTTGTGTGTTATTTGCAAGCATTTGTATCCAAAAAAACACTGTCCAAATTTATTTTCTTCAAGTTCAGTATGTTTAGATGACTGTAACTCAGTGGCCGGAGCACGTAGAGAGATTATGTTTTTTTTTTGCCAAAAAATTCAAAGTGTTTTCTTTTAAATGAGACCAACCCCATGAAGATGCTGCAAAGGGTTGAATAACAGCTTTCGATTTACTTTGGGCACGTTATTTTTTGGCATTTTTAGGAAAATTGCCCGGAGTGCAAGGGGTTAAGGAGAGGGGTGGCTAATAAATCCTTAAATTCTTCATAAAATTTATTACCCAACCCATCTGGTTCCCGGGGCCTTACCGATCTGGAAATCTTTTATAGCATTTAACACCTCCTGCCTAGAAATTGAAACGCTCAGGGATGAGAATGGGGTTTGGGAAAAAAAGAGGAAACTAAGCCGGGGGTCTTAGTTAGGCCTGCGACCCCCAAGCCTGATCCAAGGCAGAGCCTTGGTGGGGGGGTCTGGGGGGCGTTGCCCCCCAGAAGCTAATGAAATCTAGTGTTTTAGAATGCTCAAATGTGGTCTTATATTTAAAGTTAGAAGTAATTGCAAATGCATTTATAGTTTACCTTTTTAATCTGCTGCTGCATCACATGTGTAAATTTATGATATCTGAATGGTATGTTGATGTAATAATACTAAATTATATTTTACTACTATTTAATATGTTTAGAATGGTAAATGGCATTCACTTATATAGCGCTTTTTCTCATCTCTGGATGACCAAAGCGCTTTACAGATCCTGCTATCCACCCATTCACGCACACATTCACACACTGATGGCGGCAGAGCCGCCATACACACACAGGCGCTAGCCTGGCCACCAGGAGCAACTGGGGGTTCAGTGTCTTGCTCAAGGACACTTTGACATGCAGAGTGGGAATTGAACCCATGACCCTCCGATCAGTAGTCGGTCACACTACACCTGCGCCACGGCCGCCCCTAGAACTGACACAGAATTACATTTACATAGTTCTAGAACTGACAAAATAATTTAACCAAGTAAAATAAATTATAAATATTAACAAAATTCCATCACCAAGTCCATCACCCATTTATTAAAATATACTGACATTCTGCAAGCATTTTGATTTATTAATGTGTGCATTTGTTAGTGTTACTAGGAATATAAAAAAGTTCCATATTAGTATATTTTAATATTTGAAAGATAATCTAAGAAAGTAAGTAAAACCTAAAAGATTATTTATATAATTAGTGTTTCAAATTATCAAGTGTTTCAAAACAGGCATGACGTCACAACTTACACATGCTATTTCATAACAAATCCTTTACGCGAAAATTCTCAAGTACATTACTTATAACGAGAAAAAAATCTTACCTCGGAATGTGTCTAACGATGACTAATTGCTGTAATCGGGGCCGATTGTGATCAACTTTGACTGGCATCTGAATTTAACCGTGTCCATCGATCGTTTTGAATGCAGCACAAGCGACTAATTCGATCTCCTTGTAGCCACAATTTTGAGATGTTTCTGTTTTGAACAGTGCTCAACTAAGGCAACACAACCACGAGATCCATAACTCAAGAAATTGTTGCAATAAAAACACAGGGCTTTCCCTGGTACTTCGCATTTCGCTATGAAGTCGGCCATTTTTTCAACCACAACGTCGGTATTTTTACCAATCTTTACAGTCATTGACACAGTTTTTTCGAGCCATTCCCAACGAAACTTGTTCCTTATCCCTTTGTCGATTTCTAAAATTCTTGCTTTGTTGTCTTTCGTGAGTTTTAGGTTCACCATTTTAACGAAATCAGGAAAACTCGGTTGATTGAATTGTCCGCCATTTGCATTTTGCTCCGCGTGTTGGATCATCGGCCTCCGTCGATCTATGATGACCATGGAAGAGAATCCTAAACGTCTACTCTGCTGGAACAGCACCGGCTGTAGCCGAACAGGCCGATGCGCGAATGGCAGGCCCTATCACACAGGTCGCACTTGTGGGTGGTCTCCGTGCTGCTGGGTCTGTGGCGGTTCTTCCTGCGGGTTCTTTTTTCATCTGCTGCAGCAGTCAGTCTCTCTTCACTCGCCTTGAGCTGTCTGGTCAGGGTGCCTCTCCATTTGGAGCGGTCCGTTGCAAGGTCCTCCCAGCGCTCTGTGTTGATCTCCAAGGCCTTCATATCTCTCTTGCAGACGTCTCTAAAGCGCAGCTGTGGGCGGCCAACGTCTCTCCTGCCAGTCGCCAGTTCTCCGTAGAGGACGTCTTTGGGGATTCTGCCATCCTCCATACGGTGAATGTGGCCTAGCCAGCGGAGCCTGCGCTGCCTGAGGAGAGTGTACATGGAGGGAAGGCCGGCGCGGGACAGAACTTCTGTGTTGGGCACTTTGTCCTGCCAGGATATGTCCAGGATGTGGCGAATGCAGCGCAAGTGGAAGGAGTTCAGTCTCTTTTCCTGCCGGGCGTATGTTGTCCACGTCTCACTCCCATAGAGCAGTGTGCTGATGACACAGGCGTTGTACACTGCCATCTTCGTCTTGACAGAGAGTTTGGGATTCTCCCACACTCGTGTGGTGAGGCGAGCCAGTGTGAAGGCTGATTTTCCAATCCTCTTGTCGATCTCTGTATCAAGGGAGAGGTTGTTGCTGATGGTGGACCCCAGGTCCGCGAACTGATTCACGACCTCCAGCTCGTAGTCGTCGATGGTGATGATTGGTGGTGCTTCCGTGCCTTGCGCCAAGACGTTAGTCTTCTTCAGGCTGATGGTAAGCCCGAAGTCCTTGCATGCCTGGGAGAAGCGGTCCACAAGGGTCTGAAGCTCCTGCTGTGTGTTGGTTGCGACTGCAGCGTCGTCTGCGAACAGCATGTCTCTGATTAGAGCCTCGCGTACTTTGGTTCTGGCTTTCAGGCGGGCGGAGGGCAATGGATCAGCGTTCTCATCGCGCCCTCCGCCAATACCCGGGCTTGCCCGGGGAAGATAATGATCCTACCAGCAGACTAAATTCGAAGAGACGACGCCTCAGTGCCAAGTCAATGAAGAATCCTAGTCACAGTCCCAAAGCCGAAAGCAAACAGCCCCGAGCACCTTGCGGTAGGACCTGCCCTTCGCATACTACAACTAAACGTTGAAGGCCTATCTGCAGCCAAGCGAAGCCTTATCGAAGTCCTCGCCTTCCAACACTCGATTGATGTAATCTGCCTCCAAGAGACTCATATTGGCACAGAGGAAGCTGGCCACTACACCATCAATGGCTTTGACCTCCTGTGCCATGTTCCACATGCCAAACATGGACATGCCACCTATGTGCGTTCTGACATAGTTGAAGTAAACCACCTGACAACAACACATTTCTCAGACACCATAACCATTGGTGGCTTCCATATTGTCAATGTGTACAAGCCCCCTAGTGCCAACTGGGATCTGCAGGTCTTACCCACCCTACCCCACCCTGCCATCCATGTGGGGGACTTTAACAGCCATCACCCTGACAGGGGGTACCCAGCAGCGGATAATGACGGGGAGGTACTTTCAGACTGGGCATCTAGAAATGATCTCGTTCTGATACATGACCCCAAACAAAGAGGAACCTTCCACTCTGCTAGTGGAAGAAGGACTATTCTCCTGACCTGTACTGGGTCAGCTCTTTGAATGGGACGCCATATCCTACACAGATCCTCATTCTTGACGATTTTCCACACAGCCAACACCAGCCCCTACTTGTACACATTGCCCTACAACTTCCAGTCATAAACAGCCCAAGGAAGATGCACTGGAACTTCCGCAAAGCCAACTGGAAGAAATTCAGTGAAACCCTGGATCGGAGATTTGTCACCATCCCACTCCACACCATCACTGTAGATGAAGCATACAACCGCTTCTGCAGCGCAATCTTCAAGGCTGCTCACACTGCAATCCCACATGGCTACCGACCCCTCTATGTCCCATGCCTGGACGGAGAAAGCGCTGCCCTCCTACAATCCTATCAAACATCAGGGGACCCAGAGATAGTAGACCATCTCATTGAATCGCTAAGTACAGCCCGGCGAAAAAAATGGGAGGAGACAGTTGCTGTCCGGAGCTTTACCCACTCTAGCAGGAAATGTTGGAGCCTCATCCGTCGCCTAGGAGCTGCACAGAAGCCCCCTAGCCAAAGCCGAACATCTGTCACACCCAACCAAGTTGCATCCCACCTACTGACCATCGCCAAAGCACCCCAAGACAAAGACACCAGAAGAGCAGTTACAACTGAGCTAAAAAAAACACCAAAAAATGCCCGTAGAGGAAACGAACCCTGAACCCTTCGAGGCTGCTGAACTGGGGAAAGTCCTACAGGGCCTGAAATGTGGAAAGGCAGCAGGATACGACAACATCTTACCAGAATTCATGAAAAATCTTGGCCCCTGAGCCCTAACCTGGTTGACACAACTCTACACAAGGATCATACAAACAAACTCGATCCCAAAGAAATGGCGGACAGCAAAGGTCATTGCCATACCAAAACCTGGCAAAGACCACAAACTACCAGCAAGCTACCGCCCAATCTCCCTACTCAGTGTTCCTTATAAAATCATGGAGCGCCTAATACTGCAACGTATTTCCCCAGGAATAGAGGAAATTCTAAGTGTGGATCAAGCAGGTTTCCGCAAGGACCGCAGCACAGGAGAACAAGTACTGGCCCTAACCACCTTCATCGAAAATGGTTTCGAGAGCAGACTGAAGACAGGGGCTGTGTCTCTCGATCTTACAGCCGCCTATGATACGGTCTGGCACAAAGGCCTCCTCCTAAAACTTACAAAGGCGATCCCTGCCTGGGCAACAGCAATTATAAAAAACCCTGCTGACCAACCGAAGGTTCAGAGTCCACCTCGGTCAGAACACAAGCGCATGGAGAACGCAGAAAAACGGACTCCCAAAAGGCTCAGTTCTAACTCCAACCCTGTTCAACCTCTACATAAACGACCTGCCCACTACAAAATCCCGTAAATTCATCTATGCAGACGACATCTGTTTGGCACTCCAAGCACCAGACTTTGAGCCACTGGAACGGGTGCTCACGGAAGATCTTGCAAAACTGGACCAGTTCTGCAAAACCTGGCACCTAAAACCAAGCCCAGCAAAAACCGTCTCCAGTGTATTCCATCTCCACAATGTAAAAGCTGCCAGAGAACTAAACATCCACCTGAGCGGACTTAAGCTTAAGCATGCCTCGAATCCAACCTACCTTGGAGTGACCCTTGACAGGACCCTATCCTTCAAGGGACATTTAAAGGGGACAGCTGCTAAGGTGAAGGCACGAAACAACCTGCTCTGCAAGCTCGCTGGTGCAAAATGGGGGGGCGGCAGCCTCCATCCTGCGCACCTCAGCACTGGCCCTTTCATACTCTGTAGCAGAATATTGTGCCCCTGTCTGGTCCAGGTCATCCTACACACACCACGTAGACACCCAGCTCAACACAACCATGAGAACAATAACTGGAACAATCCGCTCAACACCACTCCCCTAGCTCCCTGTACTGTCAAACATAGCCCCCCCACACATCCGGCGAGCAGCAATAACTCAAAGGATGCTTCAAAAAGCCAAAGATTCTCCTCACTTACCAATCCTTGCAGATATCTACACCCCACCCACTGCCCGACTTCCATCCAGACGGCCGATTTGGAAAAACCCTCGTCAGGCTGACTTCACCATCCAGACAGCTTGGCAAGAGGAATGGGAGACCAAGGAGGTCCCAAACAAACACCTGGAGACAAACCCAAACCAACAGGTCCCGGGCTCCAACCTCCCAAGGAGACAGTGGTCTACACTCAATTGCTTCAGGACTGGACATGGCCCCTGCTTGGCCAGCCTTCACAGATGGGGCAGCAGCCCTAGCCCACTGTGCGCATGTGGAGAGGAGCAAACAATGGAACACATCACAGAGGCTTGCCCGCTCCAAAGACTGGAAGGAGGATTACACACCCTCCATACACCCTCCATGTGCCCCTATCAGATCGCAGAAGCTGTGCAGGTCCCCGAATGGAGAAGAATCTTCTCAGAGCATTTATGAAACTGGACGTTGACACTGATTCAATCAGTTCGATGTGCACAGCTCTTGTTGACATGCATGTGAAAAGTACAGCCCATCTGTTGCTGTCTGCACTTCCTCCTCTTGTGCGTCGTGTTGTCGCTGACCACGGACCAAATACGTCGAGACCAACGCTGGTGAACGGTGGCATCGGTGAGAGCCTGTCACTTGGTAAATTTGACATCTTTTGGATTTGCAATGTCTTTCTCAGTTTCCTGCAGGTCACACACTTGTGGATGGCAAAAGACACAAGACGTTTGCCGCCTATGATCCAAAACCCAGATGCTCTAAGGGCTCCCTCTGTCATGTGTCGGCCTTGATGCGCTACCTTTTCACGGTAGTATCTGATTAAAAGAACAGCGATGTGATGTGAACGAGGGATAATGGGAGGGTGTTTTTCCTCTTTTGCCAGGTTTGCTGGTGCCAAGCGTCCTCCGACTCTAAGCAGACCATCCTCGTCAATGATTGGGTTTAATTTTCTCAGCCAACTCTGTTTCGGCAGTGGGTGTTTTGTTTCAACGCACTTGAACTCTTCCTTAAAGACTTCATATTGCACTGTAGATATTATTAGGCATTTCGCTCGTGAAAGTTTGTTGATAGTGCACGCACCGTTATAACGTTTCCACCCACTGTTTTTGGTTTGCCCGGACTTGCTCTTGTATGAAGCTGCGACACGAATGAGTGATCCAACTGTGCGGCACAGTTTAGATAGATACTTTATTTTGAACAAAAAAAGTATAACAAAAACAAATGACAAATGCAATAAAGTTACAGTATACACTGTTCGAAAGGGAGAAGTGAACACTTAATTCCAACTCCTCTTTTCCATAAATACACCCATGTGAATTTTATACAAATTACCACCTTTAAGACCCCAAATAAACAATTTACTGTATTTTTTACAAATCAACATTAACACCCATCCATCCTAACATACATTGATGTCCAATCATCAAAACCAGCCTCAAACAACAGATATACACAGTGCTGTCCCACCCACCATTCCATAGTGTCCCATAATGTCCCAGAGTGAACATTGAATCGTACATATAAATACTACCCTTCTAACATATATCCTTTCAGCAAATGGTGTTTATACCTCTTTTTGAATTGATTTCTGTTTGTACATAGTTTCAGTTCCGGCTCCAGACTGTTCCACAAATCCACCCCACAGACAGATATGCACATACTTTTCTTGGTTGTTCGTATCTTGGGTTTTGTAAAGTTTAATTCTCCTCTCAAATTATGACCATTGTCTCTTTTTTTAAATATTTTTTGTATATTAGTTGGGAGTTGATTATTAATTGCCCTGTACATTACTTGTGCTGTCTTAAATTTAACTAAATCGATGAACTTTATGACATGTGACTTTAAAAACAACGAATTGGTATGGTCTCTATATCCTACATTGTTTATTATCCTTAAAGCTCTTTTTTGTAATGTGCATATTGACTGTAGGTTGGTCTTGTAGGTGTTTCCCCAGACTTCTACACAATAGTTAAGATACGGTAAAAACAGTGAATTGTACAATAAGACCAATGATTTATAGTCCAAGATGTGTCTCGTCTTCCCCAGTATGCCTATACATTTTGCTAACTTGGCCCGGATATGACTGATGTGAGGTTTCCAGCAGATTTTGTTGTCTAGCGTCACCCCCAGAAACTTATTTTCCTGTACTGTTTCTATTCTGGTATCATCTATCATTACCATTATTTCATGATTTATTTTATAATTTCCAAACAACATAATGTTTGGTTTTTTTAGATTTAGAGATAATTTATTTTTGTTGAACCACTGCGTTAACTTTTCCATTTCAGTTGTGACCACCTCTAAAACCTGCTGCAAATTCTCACCAGTGCAAAGGATATTTGTGTCATCCGCAAACAAAATAAATTTCAGAATTTTTGATACTTGGCATATGTCATTTATATACAAAATAAAGAGTTTGGGTCCCAAAACTGACCCCTGGGGCACACCACAAGTGATGTCCATGCAGGGTGATTTGTGCTCACCAATTTGTACAAATTGTTGTCTGTTACTTAAGTAACTTTCCACCCAACTCAGTCCTACCCCTCTTATCCCATACCTTTCCAGTTTCTTTAGTAGTATTCTGTGGTCAATGGTGTCAAAAGCTTTCTCTAAATCTATAAATACTCCTACAGCAAACTTTTTTTTATCTATACAACTAGTAATTTCTTCTATAAGTTCTATTAGTGCCAAAGATGTAGATTTATCTGCTCTAAAACCATACTGGCTATCTGTAAGGAGCTTGTGTTTTTCAGTGAAATCATCCAGTCTCTTAGTGAAGATTTTTTCAAGTATTTTGGAGAATTGTCAGAGTAAAGTGACTGGCCTGTAATTTGTGAAGTGATGACTGTCTCCTGTTTTGTATAGAGGTATTACTTTTGCTATTTTCATTTTGTCTGGAAATGTACCAGTTTGAAATGACAGGTTACAGATGTGGGTGAGTGGCTTAACAATTCCTTCAATTACTTTTTTCACTATTGTCATGTCAATTTCATTCCAGTCCGTTGATTTTTTGTTCTTTAAATTTACTCACAGTCTCGATAATTTCCTTTTCAGTAACTGCACCCAAAAAGATTGTGTTTGGATTTCTATCTTCTATTTCATTCACAGAACCACTGTAGTTTGTTTCTGGTGTCACTATTGATTTTGCTAATTCAGGACCAACATTTACAAAAAAAATTATTGAAACCACTGACCACATCTTCCATATTATTTATCAAATTGCCATTTTCAATGAAGTATTCTGGATAATTAGCATTCTTAGGACGATTACTAATAATCCCATTGAGTACTTGCCACATTCCTCTTAAGTTATTTTTGTTATCCTCTAATATTCTGTTGTAATATTCTTTCTTACAGGTCCTCATTATATTAGTAAGCTTATTTTTATGTCTTTTATATTTGATCTCAGCTTCCACCGTTCTGCATTTAATGAATTGTTTATATAATGTATTCTTCTTTTTACATGCATTTATTAACCCCTTGGTGACCCAAGGAATATTTTTTTTGTTGTCTGTCACTGTATTGTTTTATAGGACAGTTTTTATCGTACAATGATTGAAATATTTGTAAAAAATTATCATATGCTTTATTTATGTCATTTTCGTCATAAACTATCTTCCAATCTTGTATTAATAATTCCTTTGTCAGTAAATACATTGATTCTTTGGTTCTTATTCTTTTACATTTAATACTTTTGGTATACTTTTTCTTCCTATAATCACATTGATAGACAACAAAAATCGGCAGGTGGTCACTGATATCATTCAATAAAAGCCCACTCCTGATATTATTTTCCATAATGTTTGTAAATATGTTATCTATTAGTGTGGCACTGTGTGACGTGATTCTGCTAGGTCCAGTAATTGTTGGACGTAAGCCCATACTGTACATTGTGTTGATAAATTCTTCTGTCAAACTATGTTGTTTTGAGTTCATCAAATCTATATTGAAATCCCCGCAGATGAACATAACCTTTATGAGTTAGTTTTGCATACATTTTTTTCCATCCAGTCCTCAAATAAGTCAATGTTTGATCCAGGTGTTCTATATACACAGCTCACTACTACATTCTTCACATTGTCCAGAATAATTTCTATTGTAATACATTCAAATAAATCATCCACAGTTACTGACAGATTTTCAACAACCTTGTATTTCAAGCTCTTGTCAACATAAATTGCAACTCCTCCTCCTTTTTTCACTTTTCTATTTATATAATTTAATTCATAGCCATCCATGGTAAAATCCACTCCTTTCTCTTCACTGAGCCATGTCTCTGATATTGCCACAATATTGAAGGGCTCGTTAAATTGATGTAAATAATCTTTAATGTTATTAAAGTTGGCATAGAGACTTCTGCTGTTGAAGTGGATCATAGAAATATTGAAATCAGATGTGACCATTGTGTTAAACTGATCATCTGTGTAGTAATTACAGTCATTATTGATGGAGCTAAATAAATTATTATCAGGGTCTATATTATATTCTACGTCCTGCGGGTTGTGATCTGTATATTCAAAAACTTTCAGTTCCTGTTGTTCCTGTTTGTTGATCTTTTGATTCATGTTGTTGAATGTCTTGTAGCAGATGAGTATAATCCTTCAGTGTCCTACAGTTGTCTGATTGTTACTGTGACTCCAGTTCATAATAGTCATTGATATTTGTCCGGTTCCATAATATTACGGATATTAATGACCTTGGCTTCTTCAGGTGATCCGTTTAATTTGATGTATATTTTACAGTTTGATTGTCCAGGTGTTTTGAATCTTTTTCTGCTTTTTCATGTATCTTGCTTTTCTGGCTATTTCTCCGTTTTCCTTCATGAGGTGCTCGTTTATGTAAATGTTCGTTCCTTTCAATTTCCTACCTTGTTTCAGCAGTGCAGTCTAGTGTTTTCTGTTCACAAACCTCATGATCACAGCCGGTTTGTCGCCGTTTTTCCTTGGCAGAGGGTGGCAGGACTCAATGTTGTTGCAGTCCAGCTGAATTCCTTTGGACTGCATGAAAGCCGCCACTTGTTGCTCAGTGGATTCCTCTTCTAGCTCACTTCCACTGCTATCCGCGTCCACCGCTCTCGCGTATGATCGGGGTTTAATGTGGAGCCCCGTGATGATCACGTCGTTCACCCGAGTGTTCTGCTCCATTTCCGACATTCTGCTCTCCAGATACGCCAGCCTCTTTTCCTTCTCAGTGTTCTGGCTCCGCAGCGCTTTTATCTCCTCTACCAGGTCCAGGATGGTTCTTTGCTGCGTCTTCACAGCAGAAATTTCTTCCGCCAAGAAATCCAGCGCTTTTTTTATTTCGTCCACCTCCTCAGTCTGCAGAGTTTTCCTGGGAGCCATGATCCCGGCCGATGAACGTTGATTTTGATCGTAGGAAAAAAAAAAAAAAACACATGTGGGAGAAATCCTTTTGTTCTCCCTGAGCGTGAGGGGCCTGATTGCTTCACCAGCCACTACTGGCAATTTCTCCTTTTTTCGCACGAGCAGGATTATTCTCCAGCGGTAGTAACAAAAAAAAGCTCAAAACGCCAGCTCTAAACTGCGTTTTAAACAGAAACGAATTGGGAGCCTTTACTTGTGCGTCCTCACCTTACAGGAACCGGAAGTCTGTGTCCAGTGTGAGAACCTTTCAAAGCGGTGTGACCCCAAATGTCCAACAGACACCTTAGCAATTAATGTCTTTACATCAGGCCTGATTTCTGCATCTTCTTCTGGACTTATGAGTGAGAAGGGCTCAAATTGCTGTGGTTCTGCATTGGGTTGAGTCAAGAACAGAGGTCCTTGGAACCAGTTTGTGAGCTTGAGTGCATCTGCTGCAATGTATCTTGTGGCAGTGTCTGCTGGGTTGTCGCTGGTTGCCATTAATACCACTGTGATGGAGTGTTGACTTTCTGATGCGGGTTACACGGTTTGCCACATATGTGTAGAACCTTTTTGTGTTGTTGTGTATGTATCCGAGAACAATCTTACTGTCTGTATAAAACCTGACAGCATCCATTGCAGTGTCTATCTCTATCTATCTATCTCTGATCAGCTTGTACATGTCAACAGCTAGAACAGCTGTGCATAACTCCAATCGAGGAATGGTGTGTGCAGGGAGTGGTGCTATTTTAGATGTACCTATAATAAACCCTGAGTGGCACTGACCTTCATTGTTGGTGTTCTCAGGTATGCTACTGCTCCGATTGCCAAGGTTGATGCATCTGAGAAAATGCATAACTCTCTTTTTCGAACAGAAGGCTACGACAACGGCAGGTAGCACCTTGGTATCTGTAGGTCTTCTAGGTCTTTCAGGGAATCTTTTCATTTATTCCATTCCTCTTCTCTCTCAGCGGGAAGTGGTTCATCCCAGTCGCCATGTTCTGTTGACAGTTCACTCAGGAGGTTCTTCCCCTGCATCGTGATAGGCGCCACAAACCCTAGAGGATCATACAGGCTGTTGACTGTCGCTAAGACTCCCCTTCGTGTGTAGGGGTTCCTGTCGATGGACACCTGAAACATAAAACTGTCAGTTTCAAGATTCCAAAGCACTCCTAAACTGCGCTGTAGTGGGAGCTCGTCACGTTTGAGATCTAAGTCTTTTAAGTCCTTTGCTCTTTCATTCGCCGGAAAGGCTTCCATGACCCTGTAGTCATTAGATGCTATTTTGTGTAATTTGAGATTGGATTGGGCTCACATCTTTTGTGCATTTGTTAGGATGTCAACAGCTTCTTCTGGTGTGGCTGTGGAGGCTAATCCATCAACTACATAGAAATGTCTCATTATGAACTGTGTTGTGTCATGTCCATGCTCTTTCTCACCTTCAGCTGCAGCACGTCTCAGGCAGTAAATAGCCACGGCTGGAGAAGGGCTGTTGCCGAACATGTGCACTTTCATTCTGTAGTCTCTTACTTCTTTGTCGAGATCATTATCCTCATACCATAGGAACCTGCGGTAGTCTCTATGATCTTCTCTGACCACAAAACAGTAAAACATCTGTTGCACATCTACAGAAAACGCTATTGGTTCTTTCCTGAAACGTAGTAGGACGCCCACAAGACTGTTGTTTAGGCCAGGCCCTCTTAATAGTACCTTATTTAGAGATACTCCTCCGAATTCCGCACTCGAGTCGAACACCACTCTCAGTTGGTCGGGTTTTTGGGGGCGATATACGCCAAACAATGGTAAGTACCAATGTTCTTTGTTCTTCTCTAAAGGAGGAGCAGCCTCTGCATGGTCGTTGTCCAGCATCTTTTGGACGAACTCTGTGTACTGTCTTTTCATTTCAGGTTTTCTGTCCAGTGTTGTTCTGAGAGAATGAAGACGTTGCATTGCCTGTTCTCTGTTGCTTGGAAGGTGTGGTCTGGGAGAACGAAATGGTAGCGGTGCTACCCAGCTGTTCTCTGCATTTTGATGTACTTCTTTGTTCATGATGTCAATAAAAACCCAATCTTCTTTTGACAGCGCTGGTTTATCGTCGTCCTTTGTTTTATCAAAGACTGTGTTTCCTAAGTGGTCTGTGTCTCTCTCACCCTGCAAGGCATATGGTAGTATGCTGTTGGGGCGTGAGGTAGAGCAACCTGAAACCTCTTTGACAAGAAATGTGTTTGGGCATGGGCTAAGGAATGATGCACGACCATTGTAGAGCACATGTGTCTTTAGCACCTTAACAGTCGAAGGCTTGTGTGTTGTCCCCAAACACGTTTCTCCCACAATAACCCATCCCAAGTCCAAGCGCTGTGCATAGGGAGTACTGTGGGGCCCATTTATTTGTCCTCTCACCTTGTGTACCTGTAGGATGTCTCTTCCCAGCAGTAGGAGGATGGAAGGATGTTCATCTACAGGTGGAATCTTGTCTGCGACTTTTCTCAGGTGTGGATGCGCGAGTGCGGCCTTTGGAGATGGAATCTCCCTCCTGTCATCGGGGATCATGTCACACTCGATCAAGTTTGGAAGCTGGAGCTGTACTTTACCATCCATTGGTTCTATCACAAAGTTTGAAGCTCTCCGCCCCCAAACCGTAGTAGCTCCTGAACACGTTTTCAGTGTATAAGGGTCGGAAGGTGTTCTAATGTTGAACAGCTGGAAAAACTCTGATTTAGCGAGTGATCTGTTGCTTTGTTCATCGAGCACTGCATACATTTTCTGAGCTTCCTCTCTGTGTCCTGCAGGACACAGGGCTAATTTTTGAGCAGGATAGTGGATTTTCTGCATTACCGCAAACTTCTGTGCATCTAGATGTGACTAGTGTGCCTTCATAATCATGGGACTCCCCGCCATGATCCGTCTCAGCTTCCTGAGGTTCCATGGGAGGAGGAGAGGGGCCGGGATGTAGTGCTGCTGCATGTCTATCACTACCGCAGTCGGAGCACTGGATTGACTGTTTACAGTCTTTTGCCAGATGCTGAGTGGACCCACAACACTTAAAGCAGATAAGATTCTCTCTCAAGAACAGTTTGCGTTCTTCTATTGGTTTTGCTCTAAACATTTTACATTTCTTTAATGGGTGTGGCTTTCTGTGTATGGGACATTGTTTATCTGGGCTTTCTGTTCGTTTATGTGCGTGGTTACCTTTAGCTGCGGGTGAAGCTGGTGGGATGTCCGTTTTGTGGACACTGATGAGGTGCTTACTGGCGAACTTGGGGGCCTTTTCAACTCTGGTGTTCCTGTGGGCCGGTGGAGAGAAACTCAAACTTGGATTGTTTCTTATTTTGGCCTGTTGTCTGACGTAACTGGGAAAAAAAAGCTGAAAGGAGGAAAAGCGACTTTGTGTGTTTCTTTGTATTTGGCACCTGCTGCAATCCACTTCTCCTGTACGCTGTAGGGCAGTTTCTCTATGACAGGATTCACTCCACGGGCTGTATCCAGGTATGCAAGCCCAGGTAGGTATCCGCCATCCTTTGCACATTCGATTTCCTGTAGAACGTTGCCAAGTTCTCTCAGCTTGAATGCGTCTTTGTTGCTGATTTGGGGAAAATGATCAAGCTTTTTTAACAGTGCATTTTCTATTGCTTCAGGTGACCCATAACACTCTTCTAGCCTTTCCCAGACTAAGTTGAGGGCTACTTTTGGGTTGAAGACATGTGCAGAGCGGATCCTCTTTGCTTGTTCTGCTGATTCTGTGCCAAGCCATTTTATCATCAAATCCAACTGCTCGTGGTGTGAGAGACTGAGGTCTTGTATGGCGTTCTGGAAAGATGCCTTCCATGCCCAATAATTCTCTGGGAGGTCATCAAACTGTAGGAGTCCCGTGCTCAACATTTCCCGGCGTGTGAGGTATTTGGTCAGATCCTGAATGCCTTGTGCTTCCGCGTAATGTGTTGCCGGGGCATAATAGGGTCGTAACGTTGGGGGATTAATTGTCTCTGTAGCTCCATGCTCCTCCTTCATGTTGACGCTGACCCTACTCTTACCATCTACAGCAGTGGTCCCCAAACTACGGCCCGCCTCCACATTTGTCCCGGCCCCCTGAACAATACCAGAGACGCATTATGATTTTTTTTTTTTTTTTCAGTCTGGCAACGCGATCGAGACTAATACACGTATAGAACGTGACATTCTAGTCCACCCTTCTATTCCACCCTTCAACAGCTATTCTAGTTCACTACCTGCTCCGGTCACCTCTCTCTCTACTCACCTGCAGACTTCACACACACCGTCCGCTCCGCGGGGCCATTCACACAGGGGCGTGCCTCGGCTGCGCGCACCCACTCACATTCATGCACTGAGGTGCCCTATCTAAACACATGAACCAGACACATCCTACAACACTAGACTCACCCCCGTCAAACGGAATAATGGCGAAAAGGTTAGGCAAGAGAAAAATTGATTCAGAATGCAGGGTATTTAACCTGCAATGGACAAACGATTATTTTTTGTTCAATGCAAAGAAAAGGCCGTTTGTCTCATCTGTCAAGAGGCTGTGGCGGTATTCAAAGAATACAATCTGCGCCGACACTATGAATCCCGTCACAAAGACAAGTATGATAGCTTGCAAGGCCAAATGCGAGCAGACAAACTCTCAAAGCTAAAAAGTGGACTGTTAGCTCAGCAGAATACATTTGTACGCCAAGCTCAGCTGAACCAGTCATCCGTTCGGGCCAGCTTTCGGGTTGCTCAGCTGACAGCAAGCAGCGGTAAACCTTTCACTGATGGAGAATTTGTCAAGAAATGTTTGAATGCTGTCGCGGAGGAGGTGTGTCCCGAGAAGAAAGATGTCTTTAATGCCGTGAGTCTGTCGGCGAGTACAATCACCAGACGCATTGAAGAAATCGGGGGTAATGCCCAGCTGCAGCAGAAGACGAAAGAATTTGACTTTTTTTCATTAGCACTGGATGAGAGCACGGACGTGCAGGACACAGCGCAGCTGCTCATTTTTATTCGTGGAGTTTGCGCAAAATCTGAAATGTGCGAGGAGCTGACAGCCCTCCAAAGTCTCACAGGAACTATGACGGGGGAGGAAATTTTCGGCAAAGTATAGGTAAAAGTTTAAGAGATTCTGCTCTGACAACTAAGCTGAACTTTTAACTGTTAAGATTGCACACGGCACAACAGAAAGTTAATGTTCCATGGACTTTTTTTTTGAGAAGAACCAGAGAAGGTTATTTGGTTATTATTTATTTCATAAATAGTGTTATTTATTTCAGCGCCTTGCATGGCAGCGGCCCTCTGATTCTACACTTGGGGTGTGTGTGATTAACACTGTAGATAGGTAAAACACAATCTCGTTCTACTGTACATGATTGGTTGTACAGTTGAATGACAAAGGGTGATTTAATTAATTTAATTCATTCGTTCATTAATAGTGTTATTATTTATTTTCTGACTTTTTTTTCCTGTGAAAATCCCGGAAAGGGTTATTAATATTTGGTTATGTGTGGCTTTTTGGAAAACAATAAATGTTTACATTTAGGCACCCCTGCGATCATCTCAATTTTTCTGTTACAAACTGACCCCGGCCCCCATCAGAGAAGGCAAAAGTTATGTGGCCCTCACAGGAAAAAGTTTGGGGACCCCTGATCTACAGCATTAGATGAGATGAATGGTACATTTGTGGCCATTTCAAACTGTTCACACTGGATCTTAGAGTGGGTGGCTGGATCAGTTTTAAGTGGAATTTCCTCAAAGCGCATATCAAGGTGTTTCTGTACATACTCGGATGTGCGTTGTGCTGAGCCAACTGGCAAGTCCATTAATGCTTGACTGAATTCACTTCTTGCACATTGCTCTGCTTCTTCATAGGCCACAGCTTCAGCTTCTGCAGCTGCAGCAGCCTTCTGATGGTTCAGAATGTGCATATGTGCTTCAAGATTAGCTTTCTGCGTGATGAGGGCTGCTTCTTTCTCTGAATAAGCTAATTTAGCTCGTGCAGCATCTGCTTTAGCTCTAGCTTTTATGGCTGAGGAGGTAGCTGAAGAAGCCTTGCTTGACTTGGAGCTATGTGAATATAATGAGCTACCTTGTACAGCTGTAGCCAAGGGAGTTGTGTGTTCCGTCTCCATAACTTCACTTCTGAGTTGGGGAGTTGGCTGGTGCTGCTCTCCTGCCCTGAGGCTCATTTCCTGCTTGTTGTTTGTTTATTGGGCCCGCCGCGCTGTAGTCCTTTTGCTTTACTGCCCTCCCATCGAGTTTCCTAATTATCGACTGGTAGACAGCAAGCTAACACGTGTGGTGCAGGTCTCAAAATGATGATAAGATGCTTCCTTTTATCTTGTTTATTGATGCTACACGGCGTGCTGGCCGGATCATAGCCAATCCTTCACACCCTGGTCACGTACTGTTTGCCCCCCTCCCCTCAGGTAGAAGACTTCGGTCCATTCGGACTAAAACCTCCCGGCACATGAATAGCTTTTTCCCCTCTGCCATCAGACTGCTGAACATTAAGTGACTTATTGACTCTCGTGCACTATGTACAGCAGCTCAACCAGACTCATGACATTCATCACTGTTTTTCTGTTGCATTATCAACTGCACTGTGGTACCCCATATTATCTGCTACTTGCTAATTTATTTAAAACTGCCTTGACTAGTATTACTCATTATTACTATTATTATTATTATTATTACTTATTTTTCTACACTTATTGCACGTTTTTAGTCCTTTAGTTTTTTAGTTTATCTCTTTATCTCATCATGTTTTTAATGTTGCAGCATGGCACTGAGACAAATTCCTAGTTTGTGTACTACATGAACAATGGCAATAAATCTGATTCTGATTCTACACCACAAGGAACTCAACGTGATGTACACTCGTCTTTTTCTGGTCTTACATCCATTTACATTCGTTTCTACATCCGTGTAAAACTGCAACAAAGTAGACGTATACACGCCGTCAATGATATGGTCACAGTGTCTAGCTTAGCACATGTTAGCATTAGCTCTAACTTAGCTTGGTAACAATGTTGGCAACGGACTAGACAGTCGCATAAAATACACCAATGCAACTGTGCAGTTCTCATTGTAGCTGTTAACACTGTCAAACCATGTAGGATACTCATGGACTAATGATGTCCAAGGCGCCGATAATTAAACAACGTTCACAGCGTTCGTACATCGGGTGAAGCTTTGACCGGTCTCCTGTTATATCATTACTGCGCATGTGCAACACTGTGTATCAGTTCAAAACGATGCTTTCACTACACCACTAGAGGGAACCAAACTCACTTACATGAAATGCTGTAATGGGAACTGTTCAACTTTAATTCATAAAGGCAGAATAGTCACCAACGGACCAATAACAGTAAAAACGTACATACGCCAATCATGAAGTTGCAGGGGGGCTGCACATATTTCCACAGTCATTTCATTCTTGATACATCTGAAATTTTCTGTGGAAAAGGATGTACGCCATGTTTTTGTGCATAAGTACCCTTTGTACATGAGGCTCCTGGAGAGGTGAAAGCACAGGGAGGAGAGAAAGATGATATCAGTAAAGTCCAAACACAGGAAGTCTGGGTGGGACCCCAACTGGCCCAATATTCCAACATTCAAGCCATGGTTGTACAATACTTCATAATGTAACTTCCATAAGCAAAATTACTGTGAAAAATTTTAAAAAGAATTAAATAGTATAAAATTAACATATTCTGGTTACAAGAGTGTCATGTGTGCACCCCTAACCTCACCGGAAAAATATGGTGCCAACGTGCCAAGGTCTTTAAGCCAGAGAGAAACACTGGACTAGCTTGTTGTTTTCTTTTTTTAATGGAGATGAATCTTACTCTAGTTTGATTTGAACATACAGAATTACAACAGCCCTTATACAGTAGCAGAGGCTGCGATTTGAGTTTCTGCACTTTATTTGGGGGTTAAAAGACTGTATTTAGCATCTACAATTTAATTGTGATGCTGCAAACACTTCCAATTAAACTGTCAAGTTCAAGTTTCCAACTCATGTTTGATGGGTTATTATTCTATTTAGTTATGGGAACTTCTTATAATAGGCTACATCATAATAAGGCAGAGACTGACAAAGTGATTTTCACAGGTCTGCAGGCTTAAGCCTGGTTTATGCACCCGCATCACGTCAACAGAACAGGGTAGGTGCCGCCTACCCTGTTCCCATGAGTTCCACATCCACTGCATCGACCGCTGGCTCTCTGAAAACAACACCTGTCCTATCTGCAGGCAGCCTATATCATACCTGCCAACTTTTCAAACCTGAAAAGCCTAGTAGCTAGCCGGCGTCCAGGCTGATGCTAATAATAATAATGCTAATATTTGCCAAACAAATATTGGCATTAAATCAAGTTAGAATGTAGCTAACAACCTCATATTTCTTCAGCTTTCAAACCTGAAAAGCCTAGTAGCTAGCCGGGGTCCAGGGGCCGCAGTGTCAAACAAATATTAGCATTAAATCAAGTTAAAATGTGGCTAACAGCCTCATATTTCTTCAACAATCATGTTTCTATTTTCTTAATAATTGTCGATGCAGATATGCTGATGGAAAAGATCAAGGACAAACTCTATGGTAACTCTCAAGCATTGTTGTTTTCCATGGTGCACCTCATAGCTTTCTTCAGTTGGTCTTTTGAATGGAACACACTGTGACACTTGTTACCCGAAGCTGTTATCATTTTCCTGGTCATGAGGTTGCCCAGAACTTTAGTTGACAGACTGGACCTGAACTCAGTTTTGTTCTTGTTCACATGGCTGAATATGCGCTCACAGTCCGCAGTAATAATTCCTGGAAATGCTTTGGAGTATTCCTCACGAAAAGACTTGCCATGTGTGTGGATATGGATTATCATAGTCTCTTAATTTTCTTAATCAGTGTTCATCTATATTTATTTAAGTTGGCAAGATCTCTGATTATTAGTGGGGGGGCAAGGGGGGCAAAGCCCCCTGAAGCTCCTGGGTTTTTATGATTTTTAAGTACCAGAACTGTGCTTAAATGACATAAAACAAACAGCTGAATGCCACTTATTACTGTATAATATTGACTTATGTTCCAAGAAGATAAAATCTCTGAACTTAGTTCAGAGATTTTTTGATCTCTTCCATTTCCTCCTCCTTTGTAGTGGGGGGCCTGAGGTACCAGTCACTTCAAGTTTTTGCAAAAGTTTGATTTTTGGTACCAGGTTGAAGCTTAGGGTCTAAGTAACAATTTTGGTCCGAGTGGACAAAGATCACATGGAGTCTTCATACATTCCCGCCATTTTCCAAGATGGCCGCCATCAAAATCTAATAATGTCAATATCTCGGAAACTGTTCAACCTAGAAACATGAATTTGGTGTCTATGCCTAGGTTTCCATGGTCAAGGAATCAGATAAAACCATTTCTGACAACATCAGAGTATTTATTTGTCCCGAAATGGTAAATTACACAACAAACGTTATAGTACAATGTAGCAGAATTATGCATGTTAACAATTGAACACATACGAACGTAAATTCTATTAAATACCATGAATATAAACCGAACAGTCTATTTTCATTGTTCTTAGTGATATTTCATTGATTAGGTAAGTGCAACTAAAAAAATCATTACTCATTCTCACTACAATCATGGTCATTTAGTTTGGACATTTGCACTTGCATAAACGTGAGCACTTCAAGTCAGCCTTTTTGCACTTGCATGACGAGCAGGGTTTAGTGCACGCGCATTTTACATCTAGATCAAACACATCCCTGGCAAGGGGCAACGTGGTCCATATGGGAACCAGTTGGCTATCTTTTTCCATCCATCCATGATTGCTTGGGCTTGGGACTAGTGCCAGTGGCTCGTGCGCTGTAGTCCAGATGCTCGCCTGGAAGACACTCCTTTTGAGATGTTGGTCGAGCGCATCACTTGTAGGGGGTATTCTTTCCACATCCCGAGTCCTGTGACAGAAAACTCTCATTCGAACAAGGTCAACGTTGGTGTCATCAGTGATAGGTTCGTCGGAGTACATTTTGCAAACAAAGTGACTCACCACTTCCCTCATCTCTGGCGATGTAAGAAACAGGGTGCTAGCAATTGTCGCAAACTCACTCAAGAGGGATAGAACCTCATCTTTCCGCTTGAAGCAGTATCGCTTGCCTTTGTATTTGAAAGATGACGTGCTGTCTGAACCAGTGAATGCATGAAAGAGAGCCAAGGCTTTGCACGTTGTCACACCCAAACTTGAGGCAATGTTGTTGAGGGATATCATGTTGACTGTCTTTCCTGTTTTGAAAGAAATCCAGATGTTTGACTCTGGATTCACCGCCTTGATGTGGTGGAAGTTGCACAGAAGTATTACGACGACGTCTGTGTCGCCAGTATAGACCATTCCCAGTGATGAATATTGGAGGGCATGAAGAAGATGTACCAGGACACGAGTATCTGCCTCCTCATGATTACATCGTCCCATGGGCGGTCCATTCCCTGCATTGAGGACTTGGTCACCAGAAGTTATATAAACCTGTTTGCCATCTTGGAATGATGTTTGCACAATGCTTGTTGACAGGAATGAAAAGAGCCCTTTTTTATTTTCGGCATTAGACAAGAAGTTTTGCCAATTTCCAGGCACTTTGGCAGAACCAGATACTCGCTGTCGTGTGCCTTTTCCTCGCTTTTCTCTTGTGGTCGCTTTGATTGACATTGAGCGATACTGATCCCGTACAATATCCACTCTCGCTGCTCTTTTCAACTCATGCTGGATTCTTGGGCAGAAAACTTTGGTGAAATATTCAGCAAATGTTTTGCCTTGGACAGTTGTGCCAGGAAGAGAGTGGATCAGTGCACCGCCATCAATAACGATGACCCCATAATCATCTGGTGCGACGAGCTCCGCATCCGCGGATAGTCCAGTACTTGCACTTGCTTCCATAATGCACGCCAACAAATCTGACTTGTTGCAAGAGTTGATGGACCCTTCAGAAGCCAGTGCAGGTGGTGATGAGGAGGATTCGTGACGGAAAAATTCCTCCAATTTTCCACCCCGGCTATCAACCATAATGAATGCTTGTCCATACAGATCTGTATGTTGTTCGAAGTGCTGCACCTTCTTCTGAACTGCTGTCTTTTTTCGAGTTTTCTCCTCATGGAACAGCAGGAATTTGTTTTAAACCTAGGTATAGATACCAAATTCATGTCTCTAGGTGGAATAGTTTCCAAGATATTTCCATTATTAGATTTTGATGGCGGTCATCTTGGAAAATGGCGGGAATGTATGAAGACTCCATGTGATCTTTGTCCACTCGAACCAAAATCGTTACTTAGACCCTAAGCTTCAACCTAATACCAAAAACTAAACTTTTGCAAAAACTTGAAGTGAAAATGAAAATTTGCTCATGGTGGGAACCCCACTATTGGTGGCATTTTTACTGACCTGTTGATAGTAAAACAATCTCTGCTGGTGTCGCCGGTATCCGATCCAACCTACCTCGAATCCAGCTGGGCCTCAGCTAGCCCCCTCCGCTGCTAGTCCCGCTGCTTACCGCCGCTGCAAATGAGCTCCTGTCCAGCCGGGGTACCGGCAGCTCCTCCACCGAGTCCTGCCGCCCACCGCCGCTGTAGTTGAGCTCCGATCCGGCTCCCGTCCAACTGTTGCCTCGGTTGGTTCCTCCGGCGAGCCTCAATCACCGGGAACGGAGTTGCTTCTTTGTATCGGTGTTAGGTGCTACGACTAGCTATGGCGTTAGCTATTGACCTCGCCAGGCCACTTGACAAACGCGCAATGCATTCTGGGCGGGGTAGGTACAGCAATCGTAAACGGACTGCAAACACACAGCGCCTCGGCATTTCTTGTGAATGAATGGAAAAAAAAAAATAATCACAAAATGGACTGTGAAGGAAAATTTAAAGGGACCGTACTCCGCCAAATTGAATGGGACTGCAAAGGCACGCGATTTGGCAAAGCTTGAAGGGGTTAATGGACTACATCCCTACCAACATATCACATGGAGTTCGGATGTAAACATTCTGCCACACTTCGACCATGCCTTCTTTTATAATTATATGACTGTAAGCATAAGTCCACACACACATGAAGTTTTTAGTAACGTTAGGTCTTTGAAGCAAGAAAAAGTGCAGTTCACAGACGGATGGGTGCATGACTTGTAGATGTATAAGGTAGACTTGAAGACAACTGTGCTCACAAAGGTGTTTTTTTAATTTCTTGTCTTGATTACAAGTATTTATTTACTAAATAAAATAAGTACATGCCATAAATTGAATTATGCACCCAATATACGTGTAAAAGTGTGCTTATAATATTTTATAATCAACCCCTCCTTTCCTGAAGTTGGTGCAACCCCTGATGCACTTGTGTCCTGCACCTGTTGTGAAAAAGGCTGTGTGGAAATAAAATCCCATATAAGCACCGCAACATCCTGCAGGCCTGTGCACATAAGGATTTTTACCTGAAATACTCTGATGGGAGACTAGAACTCAAGCACAGTCACAAGTACTACAAGCAGGTACAAACACAAATCTTTGTGACAGGCTCACATTTCTGTGACTTTGTTGTGTGGACCACAAAAAGTTGTGTTGTTGTACGTGTCACACCAGATTCTGACCTGTGGGAGCAAACACTTTTACCAGTGGCCCAGAACTTTTTTTTATAAAGTTTTCCTACCTGAGCTTGTTGCCCGTCACTTTACTGACTCTGACCCCACAACACAAAAGAGGAAAGCTGCAGCTGATAAACCCACCCAGAAGCCCAAAAGACGACATCTAACTGCATTACAGCCAGGTCCCACACACAATCCCAAAAGACAGGCACAGAACACAGCAGAAGTGTGGTGGACTTGCAGGCAGCCAGAAGAGCTGGATGACATGGTTGCCTGTGATAACCAAAACTGTGAAATTCAGTGGTTCCATTTAGGATGTGCGGGATTCTGAAACACCAACCCCACAGCAGCCGTGGTTTTGTGACGTGCACATTAGAGTAGTGCTGTAACATGAGACAGTTATGCGCTATAACATGGTAGAACAATGATACATATCGATCATGCATGTCAATTTATATTCTTGTATTGTGTTATGGTTATGGTTACAGTTTTGCATCTTTGAAATAAAGAGCTGGAGTTTGTAAGCCATTGTGTACTTTATTCCAAAAATTGTTACAAAGCAAGCAAGTGTATTTATATAGCACATTTCATACACAAGGGCAACTCAGTGTGATTTACATATATAAAAAGTGGAAACAAAGCAAAATGTTTGAGCAATAAGAAAAATTGAAGACGTGCTGCTTTAACTGCTTCAATATTATTGACACAGTTAAAGACATGATGTCAAAATGGCTAAACTACACCAAAAACATGTCAGTGCCTACATTCTAAAACTAAAAAGCAGTCAATAAAAACTGTGACCTTACTGCCAAACATTTCAACGTACTGATGTGGCATGCTAGCCTGCAAACAAGGTCTCTTTGGCCAGGACACCAAAGGGCTGAGGTGTGCATGGAGCACATTTATGGTGTCGCAGAATAGGATAGATGCGGTTTGTCTGCTTATGTCAAAAAGGTGTGCAATATGTTCAAGAGGCAAATTAAGCCGCAAACGCATCATAGTTAAAAGGAGAATTTGAAACTGGGAAATTTTTCTGTCTTTGGTAGGCTGGGAAAAAATTGCATCAGCAGAGCCATTAAACTGAAAGATGGAAGCCCAGTGTAGTGTTTCACCTTTGAGTCATTATCTTTGAGGAAATTCTCATCCAGAGTATTTTTGGAGAGCTCTCCCTTTAACTTTCTGTTCTCCTCTTGCAAGAGTAAAATTTCTTTAAAGCGTACCTGTGGTGGTCGTGAAGAGGCATTTAACTTGAAAACATTAGGAAAAGGTATTTGTTATTTGGGTAAATAATTGTTGCCAGCCATATACCACCTGAGATATATTGAAATAGGACCGCGGGCATGGCCAGCCAATGAAAACTATGGGCACCGCCATGACATATGCGGAAGTGATGTCATACCGTTGCTACTGAAAAGACAATACTCAGCGTTTCACCGGGACTACGGTGCTGTAGTCCGTTGTTTTTGTTCTATTATGGCTGAATTTTCTGACTCTGAGGAAGAATTCGTCCAACATGGCTACAGGTTTGAGCCAGAAAGGTCTTCTGAGGGTTAAAGTGACGAAGTGGTCCTCACACACAACGCAATTTCGTCTGAAAGGATTCACCTGTGCCCTGTTCCGAGATTGCGCAATCACTTTTCCTCTATGATCTTCGGACAAGGTGAGCTGGGTTTGGGTACACAAAAGAAGTGTTTATCTTTGTTTTTTCGCTTATTATTGAGACATCCAAAGGCTTTACATTCCGCCATGTTGCGATATCCATATCGCATTGTATGTTTTTGTTTTAACAAGAGCGCCGAGTGTCTCCCGCTCTGTATAACGGCGAGGGAGGAGCCGAATCATCTGCCGTGTTGCGGCAGTTAGGACCTCAGATCAGACGAGTTGACCCGCTGAATTTAAGCATTTTTTTTTTATTTATTTTCTACTCGTTTTAGTTCCGCATTTAATATGAACCGAGTTTGAAATAAACGTTTGAATTTTGGTCCTCCTACACAACGCAACGCGCCAAGTGTTTGCCGCTGTGTATAGCGGCAAGGGAGGAGCCAAATCATCTGCCGTGTTGCGGCAGTTATAAGCTCAGATCAGACGAGTTGACCCGCTGAATTTAAGCATTTATTTATTTATTTTCTACTCGTTTTAGTTCTGCATTTAATATGAACCCTGAGTTTGAAATAAACGTTTGAATTTTGGTCCTCACACACAACGCAACGCGCCGAGTGTCTGCCGCTCTGTATAGCGGTGAGGGAGGAGCCGAATCATCTGCCGTGTTGCGGCAGTTAGGACCTCAGATCAGACGAGTTGACCCGCCGAATTTATATTTTCTACTCGTTTAGTTCCGCATTTAATATGAACCCTGAGTTTGAAATAAACGTTTGAATTTGAATATCCCGAAAACCACTGCTCATCCGGGCACTCCAGGCTCAGCCAATATTGATCCAGATCGCGGTGCCCACTTTATTACGTCACAGGAAGCGTCCTGGCAGGCCATGTAGCCGCTAGTATGGCTGCACCCATGTTTTGCTGACATAGCTGAACCAGCACATCAGCAATGGATTTATATCAAATTGCTTTTAACATGAACTTTAACTTAAACTTGAACTAGAACGTGAGACAGGGGCTCAATATAATATCTTTTTTTTCACGACCACAACAGGTACCCTTTAAGTCTAATGTGACACATGCTGCAGTTCTGTAGTTCTTGCACATTTTTCACTGGAGCATCATCAGCCTGACAGATCTGTGCTGCTTCATCAGATGTTGTCTCCTCCATCTCAGCCAGAGGTGTGGTGTTATCTGTTGGTGATCAGGACAATAAACAGCTGTAGTGAATATATTTTGTAATCAAAAGAAATCCCAAGACACATTTTAGAAAGAAAAACATAGGTAAAAAAAGACTACCTGAAGGAGCTACATTATCCATCTCAGTCACGGGGCCAGTGATGTTGGGGGTCTGTGCTGGGGGTTCACTTGCATGCCCTGCTGATTCTTTTTGTCATAATCTTGTCCTTCTGCATAAACGATTAAACCTGTCAGGAGTGGCAGCTGGAAGCTCTACATGCCCAAGGTTTAGAGAAGGTGCCCAGTCAGGATCACAGTCTAGCATTTCATAAGCTGGTCTGCTGTTAAAGCAAAGGAAACGGTAAGAAAATACTTTGGTGTAGAACAAATTAAACCCGCTCACACACGTGTGTAAGTAGTAACTTTTTCTAGTTACTCGGATATCAGAGTCTTTCTTTAGCTTAGCTCTATTTAGCTTAGCACTGCTGACGTAGGGTAAAAGCTATGACCAAGCAAGTCTTAACCACAACACAAGCAAGTTTTAACAACAGACATACACAATAAATCATAACGTACCTTTATGCAAATGCTTTGAGCACACCACCATCGATTCAGGTGCGTGTTTGAAAGTTACGTTGGGTCTTCTGACTGCTGCAATCCAGGCCAGGCGTCGCCTCTTAGTTACATCCGAAACGTGGGCTGTTCTTCTTCCATGCTGGAAAACGATAAAAGCCTATTCTGTGGTTTACCTTTTCTCCACGGCGGTTGTGAGAACGACTATTACAGTTTAAAACACAGCTGCTTTGTGGCGATGTCTCCTACGTTGACGTGATCTCAGCGAACTAACGGTTCCTACCCTATCCAGAATGGTCAATTCTATGGACACTACGTAACACTGGCGGAATCAATAGCGATAGCATTAGCTTAGCAAACGCTTCAGGTAAATTTAGATACGATTCCTAGCGATCTCGTGTTTGGAATTGCTTTCATGTTTTTTTTACGATTTAAAATTTTTGACTGAATTTTTAGTGAAAAACCGTAATTTTGATTAATAAAGCCGTAACCCGGAATGGGGTCTTGAAAACCGTAACCATTACGGCAAAACCAGAGTAGTTGGCAGGTATGCTATACCTGCAGTGCATCATGACTGACCTATTTGCTCACAAACGCAACTGTCACGCTCCTAGCTGAATATAATGAGCAGGCCCAAGTGAGCTTTTCCTGTACATAGTGCTTTCATAGTTTCATTTCTTTGAAGATATCCATTGTGTTGAAGGTTGAAACAGAAGTGTGAAAATAGACGCTATAAATCCAGAGAACTAAATTAACTGCATTTTATTTTTGGAGATTTTTTTTTCATGGTAGACATGACAAGAGCAGACTGTGATGAGTTGGAGCTAAAAAATGTTAAGAAAAAGCACCTTTTAATACGATCGTTGAACAGAGAAAAGGAGAAGATGAAGAAAATGCGTGCGACCACTGTCGCTGCTGCTGTTTTGACAATCTGTTTTGACCAATCAATCACTTGATGAAGACCCTGGAGAGACTGCTCCTTGCTCATCTCCGCCCCCTGGTGGAACCAGCGATGGATCCACTCCAGTTCGCCTACCAGCATGGCATTGGGGTGGAGGATGCGGTGATCTTCCTCCTTCACCGTTCTCTGTCCCACCTGGAGAAGCCCGGGAATATGGTGAGGATCATGTTCTTTGACTTCTCCAGTGCTTTCAACACCATCCAACCGATGATCCTGAAGGACAAGCTACTGCGCGCAGGGGTGGACCAGCACCTGTCATCATGGATCCTGGACTACCTCACGAACCGGCCTCAGTTTGTGAGAACCCGGGACTGTGTTTCCGACACGATCATCAGTAGCACGGGGGCCCCCCAGGGAACGGTGCTGGCTCCCTTCCTGTTCACTCTTTATACTGCGGACTTCTCACACAACACAACACATTGCCATCTACAGAAGTTCTCTGATGACTCTGCGATCGTTGGTCTCATCTCCAGCGGAGATGAAGCTGAGTACAGAGGGCTTATCCAGGACTTTGTGGACTGGTGCCATCGAAACTGCCTCCAGATCAACGCGAGGAAAACTAAGGAGCTGGTGGTGGACTGCCGCAGGCATGGGCAGCCCCTCACAGCACCAGTAAATATACAGGGAACAGACATCAAGATGGTGACATCCTACACGTACCTGGGTATTCATCTGAACAATAAACTAGACTGGTCACACAATACTGACGCACTCTACATGAAGGGACAGCGCAGGCTGTTCCTGCTGAGGAGACTCAGGTCTTTTGGTGTACAAGGGGCGCTGCTGAAGTCATTCTATGACACGGTGGTGGCATCAGCCATCACTTTTGGAGTGGTCTGCTGGGGCAGTGGCATTACTGCAGCCGATAGAAAGAGACTGAACAAACTGATTAAGAAAGCTAGCTCTGTCCTGGGGCAACGCCTTGATCCGATGGAGGAGATAGGAGAGAGAAGGACGGTGGCTAAACTGTCATCTCTGCTGGAGTCCGAGTTCCACCCTATGCAGGACATACTGGATGCACTGAGGAGCTCATTTAGCAGCAGACTACATCATCCCAGGTGCACAACCGAGAGGTTTCGCAGGTCCTTCCTACCAACGGCTGTCAGACTGTACAACCTAAGCAGGGCTGCTCGCAGAGATAGCAAAAAGACGTAACAAACTAATAGTTTTTTTTTAATTCAAAAGATGCAATAGACTTACACAATGGTCCCCTCCGGCATACAACTAGGAACATACCGGTCGCTATGGAGGGTGAGAATATGTATGGGCACATAATCATACCATGTAGGATAACTAAATAGACGGTTATGCTGTTTCATCCCACCTAGCAACAATGCTCTGCACTGTGTGTGTTTATATATTTACATATTTATTCCATCTAGCTACAATGCTCTGCACTGGGTGTGTTTATATTTATATATCTATATATTTATTCCATCTAGCTACAATGCTCAGCACTGGGTGTGTTTATATTTATATATCTATATATTTATTCCATCTAGCTACAATGCTCCGCACTGTGTTTTTATATATCTACATATTATTCCATCTAGCTACATTGCTCCGCACTGTGTGTGTTTATATACTTGCATATTTATTCCACCTAGCTGCAATGCTCCGTACTGTGGGTGTTTATATATTTACATATTTATTCCATCTAGCTACAATGCTCTGCACTGTGTGTTCATATATTCATATATTTATTCCATCCAGCTACAATGCTCTGCACTGTGTGTCTGTGTGTATATATATATATTTTATAGTAATATGTACATATGTATATTAGCTGCTCTTGCTTGCTTGTTTTTTTTCTTGCCTTCTGATTGTTGCTCTGAGTGTTGCTATCCCTGTGCTGTTGCAATCCTGGAATTTCCCCTTTGTGGGACTAATAAAGGCTTATCTTATCTTATCTTATCTATGTAATTACTGGGGTTATGACGAGCCACAAAATGCTCTGTGCTTACTTCGTCAATATTGTTTTACATTTGGACAGCTGTTTAACTGACTCGCCTTGGAGGTCGTGCCACGGTGAACAGGCAGAGCGAAGCAGTGGAAAGAACCAGGAAATGTGAAGGAGGAGACAAAGCGGACCACTCACAACTCTTACGGCCTGCATTGCTGACATGCACCCATCCTTCTCCGGAGAGGTGCACGTCAGGCTACGTAATGGGAACGCACATTACTGCTTCGTTAATGCCGTTACAGCGGTGTAGTGTCGACATGGGAGCATGACTTGCACTTAACGCTTTAACTGCCAAAGGTGCCGTGTGGCGCCTGGGGAAATGCAAGGCAACTCAAGCCCCCCCCAGTGACCAAGAGAATTTGTCAATAAAATAGTTCAGATTTCTGAGGCTATAACTTGAAAGCTACAAGCAGGGATGTGATTTGGGGTTGGGGAAATTATCTGACAAGTTAGCAGGGGGTCTGGGGGACATAGTCCCCCAGGGTGGTCCAGGGCAGAGCCCTGTTGGGGGGGCAAGGGGGGCAAAGCCCCCCAAAGCCCCTGGGTTTTTATGATTTTTAAGTACCAGAACTGTGCTTAAATGACATAAAACAAACAGCTGAGACTTCCGGTCTGGACGCCATGGTGATAGCAACTTGACGCTGAAGCTCCCAGAACCAATCCAAGGAAAACATCTTCAAAATCAGACTTAATGGATTTTTGGAAGAATAAAAATCAAAAGACAAAAACACCATGCCTAACCAAAAACAGAAGAAACTGACATTCCCCAGGTCAGGACACGCAGCGGCCGCAGAATCTGAACCGGAGGACCTCCGTTCAGAAGACGAGGAGCTTGACCTAGCTAACAAAAAGGTTAGCTTGAAATTGCTATTTGATGAATTACGACGATTTCGGGCCGAATTTCATGAATTCAGAGAGGAACTAAAAAGGACGAACAGCAGAATGGACCAGGCCGAAAACCGAATCTTGGAAGCTGAAGAAAGAATAAAAGTGCTTGAAGATTCTATGCTGGATTTACACAAAAAACAGTCAAGGCTGGAGGCTAAGCTAACCGACCAAGAAGGAAGACAAAGACGAGACAACATCAGAATTCACCGTCTGAAAGAAGGAGCTGAAGATAGTTTCAACACAGTGGCGGAATGCGTGGAATCCTTATTGAGAGAGAAGTTGGATATTCCACAAACCACCGATTTGAAGATAGAAAAGGCCCATCGTACATAAGCCGCAAAGCCAGCGGCAAAAGCGCCCCCACGTTCGGTGGTGGTAAGATTCTCCGATTTCAAAATAAAACAAGAGGTTGTAAGACGGGCTTGGCAGAAAAAAGGATTTATGCATCAAGAGAAAAAAGTCTTCGTGGAGCATGATTACGCCCCGGAGGTTCTTAAAAAGCGACAGGAATATAACGACACCAAAAAGGTTCTACGGGAACAGAATCTACGCTTTCAGACGCCATTTCCTGCGAAGTTAAGGGTCTTTTACGGTGAAGAGTCATGTCTCTATAATTCAGCGGAAGAAGCAACAATTGACATGGCGAGAAGAGGGCTCCCGGTATCGGTGTTTAAACCCGCAGCGGATCTGAGCGAGAGGATCAGACCTCAAACGTGGTCCACTCAGAGACCTTCAAAATCTACGGGCCAGCAGCGGGAAACCCAGCCCCAGAGCTACAAAGATAAGCTTTCCAGTTCCAGGAAGGAATAGCGACCTTTTTGGGTTTTTTTTTTCTTTTCAGTCATTCTGCACTTCCATCCCCCCTCCTACAAGGTAACAAACATTAAAGGAGATGCAGAATCAGCATGTGGTAAAACCTTTCATGGAGCAGTTATAGCATTAGAAACAAATGTCTTCTTAATTTAAAGGGAAAAAAAAAAATCTTGTTAAAAGAGAAATGTAACAATAACCCACATGTTCTCCCTACACTAACAAATACTGTATTAGAGTGAATGTTTGCTGTGATGGGGGTGGGAGGGTGCACACAATCTCATAGGGTATAGGCATAAAAAAAAAAAAAAAAAAAAATCATTACAAATTCGGATTGGGATCTGAAATTCACGTTAAAAACATGGGACAACTTACAAGGGTAAGAGAGGGCCCTCAACACGTAACAGAGTTCGACGAATTTCCCTCAGAGCCTACACTCCATCAGGGCTCTTACAGGGTCTTTAAAGAGACCCCAGCTCAGGAAGTTTTTTTGACAGTTTTTTATTTTAAAGTTTCGTACACTATGTTCTTAATGTTTTTTATGTTCTTAATGTTCTTTCAGTTTCTGAGTAGCAAAAAAGAGGGCCACCACACTGTTATACTAAATAAGAAAATACAATGGAGAAACAGGGTGTAACCAAAATAGCCTCATATAATGTAAAAGGGATCCTGAATCCAGTTAAAAGATCCAAGATTCTACGCAAAATGAAAAAAGACAAAGCAGAAATAATATTTTTACAAGAAACCCACCTAACAGACGTGGAACACACTAAACTCAATAGACAAGGGTTTAAAATGATCTCTTCATCTTCATATAAGTCAGGGAGGAGGAGGGGAGTAGCGACATTGATATCAACCAAAATTACATTTGAAAAAAAATCAGAACACAAAGATAAAGAAGGGAGATACAGTTTGGTAATTGGGCGGCTAGAGGGAGAAGATATCACCCTGCTGAATGTATATGCACCACCAGGGGCTAAATGGAAATTTTATAAAAATGTATTCGACCTAATGATAACTAAAGCCAAAGGTTTAGTGAGATTGAAGTCTCCACCACATATAAGACTGAATCCATACTGGGATGCAACAGGTAATTCTTCACATCAAAATAACACTCAAAATAGGAAAACTCAGATGCTATTAAAAGAAATGGGAATCTGTGACGTATGGAGGGAATTCAACTCCAATGTAAAAGATTATACTTTTTATTCAACGCCACATTCATCTTTCAAGGATTGATTACTTTTTTATGTTTAATAGAGACATTGGAAGAGTAAAAACATGTAAAATAGGACTGATGGATCTCTCTGACCACAGTCCTATCTATATGGACTTAAACATCCAAAAATACACAAATAATACATTTTCCTGGAGGCTGAATTCAAATGTCCTGAAAGGACCACTGAAAGATGAATTGGAATCAGATATTCTCAGATATTTGGAAGAAAACTATAATGGAGAAGTATCCCCTTTAATACTGTGGGATGCGTGCAAAGCTGTATTAAGGGGAAAAATTATTGCAAAACTGGCAACCCAAAAGAAACTGAGACAAGAAAAACTAATCACACTAGAGTCAGAACTCAAGAACCTAGAAAAAGAACACAAAGACAACACGCATTCTAATGGCTCGCTCAAGATTAAAGAAATTAAAAATCAAATAAATGAGATCTACACAATAGAAATCCAGAAGAAACTATTTTGCACAAAAAGGCACAAGAGAACAGCGAAAAGTGCCACTAAGCAACACGAGCGATAAAGAAGGCGCTCTGCAGGGAGAGAAGCTGGGTAAAACGTCTCGGCCAATCAGCTTGCGAGGTGAAACGTCTCGGCCAATCAGCATGCGAGATTCCCGAGCGGTGAAGAGGTGGGCGGAGAGGAGTGGAGCAGTGGTCAGAGAGGTAGATTTTGAGCTGTGCGGGCTCTCCGTGTTGATACCTGATGTTCTAATGAGAAGGCAGGGAGACTACATTAGAACATCAGGTATCAACACGAAGAGCCCGCTCTCCCCGGCTCCCCAGCCCGCTCGGGAATCTCACAAGCTGATTGGCCGAGAGGTTTTACCTCGCAAGCTGATTGGCCGAGACGTTTTATCTCGCAAGCTGATTGGCGGAGACGTTTTACCCAGCTTCGCTCCCTGCCGAGCACCTATACCCAGCGAAGGAAGACCGCATTAAACGCGATAAGTGAGGGATAACTGTAATAAGTTGGAAAAATGCTGATGTTTTTTTCCCCTCCTTTTTTATTGTTAATTTTCCTTATCCTGACACCCCAAACATGCCAAAGTAAAGACTCACCATTCTGTATTCAATAAGCGACTCTCCTCCCCATCACTGCTGCAGTCTGAGTCGGTGCTGGAATCCCCTGAAAATTCTGGCTCTAATCTGTACGGTTCTGTTTTATGAAAATATTTAGACAGGTTCGTGAGGAGTCGGCACACAGGAAAGGAATTCACACTGAGACAGACTGCTAGAATAAACTGTATCTTTTATTCCCCACAGTATCTCCTTCACACACAGAGAAATCATTGCATGTCACACATTTCCTTCACACAAGGATTAATGCATTTCATGTTATTCCATTAGCTCTTACCGTGATACAGATGACTGGGAGCCGGCAGTCCAGAAAGAGCGTATGATTTCTCAGCTGGACGTTCTGCGCAAAAAACTCACAGCAGACTCACCGTATTGAGGGAAAACCCCTGTTTTTAAAGGAAAGGCTATGTGCAGGACAGAGTGGCCATCTCTGTTCCGAGTAAGCCTCCCTCCCATCATAGAATCGCGTGGGGAGCAGGAAGGGCCAGTTCCTGCTCTCAGACGATTCCCTCTGCCCGGCTCCCAAAACATACTGTGAAATGAACATCTGCTTCACACACACACATGAGGAATAAAGGAATGCCTTTGTTTCATAAGCATGCAGTGGGAAACTTGCTGTGCTAAGGAGTAACAGTTTCTTAGGTCATACTGCCCAGGTCATGGTGTGCCTTAAGATAAATCCACCATGAGAAGAGAACTGGATTGTTAAAACATATTAAAAACAACTGAGAAACAAATCAGGGCACACATTAAAAACACATTTATATTACATTCCACCCTTTGACCTTATTTGTGATCAGTTGGTAAAGATAATTGCTTTCTTCCCCAACTGAAAAACAAATCAGGGCACACATTAAAAATATTTATATCACAGGTTCGATGCCTCCCTCGCTCTCTTCCTGTTCACTTGACACTCCTGCATCCTCCTCTGTCTTGTCACCGATCCTGAATGCCTCTTCACTCTGAAAACTCTGGTGTTCTTGACTGCTGGAACTGCTATCATCTGCCATTGTTGTTTTGATAAGGATCACACTCGTGACGTCACGCAGCGTCGTCTGCACTACTTCCGGTTTGTTTGGCACTGCCAGCCAGAGGCAAAAGTTTATCGGCTTATAGCTTGGCCATCGCACGGCCTAAAAATTTCTTTTATGTGTTGAAAAATACAATAGGTAATAAGGAATTAATCTGCTATTCTACTTTTTTGGCAAAAAGGTGAGTTCAGTTCACCTTTAAATGAAGTCATATTGGGATTAGATGCTGAAAAAGCATTCGATTCGGTTGACTGGTCTTTCCTATATAGAATCTTATCCAGTTTCAATTTTCATAACAACTTCATTAGAACTATACAGGCATTATATAAAAAACCAACAGCTAAAATAAGGATTAACAGTAATTTATCATCATCTTTTCAACTGGAAAGAGGATGTCGTCAAGGATGCCCCGTCTCCACTGCTCTTTGCAATCTTCATAGAACCTCTGAGCCAATGGGTAAGACAAAATCAAGAAATTTAAGGTATTACACTTGGTCAGAAGGAACATAAAATAGCACTCTTTGCTGATGACATTTTAATATACCTAGGGCAGCCAGACACTTCTTTACCAGAACTAATCTCAGTTTTTTCAGACTATGGAGATTTATCGGGGTACAAATTAAACATGCATAAAACCCAAGTTTTAACATTCAACTATGACCCAAATCATTATTCACTAAGTGAACTCAAAACTAACTGGGAGTTGGAATCTATGAAATATCTGGGGGTCAATATCCCGAAACAACTCGACAAAATTATAACACTAAACTATGATCCACTGGTGACAAAAATAAAATCTGACCTAGCAAGATGGAATATGATACCATTCTCAGGTACTGCACAAAGAACTGAAGCAGTCAAAATGAATATACTTCCACGTCTTCTATACCTTTTCCAAACAATACCGGTAGAACCTCCCAAAAAAACATGGCAGGAGCTGGACAGAAGGATCTCAAGATTCATATGGCAGGGCAAGAGACCTAGAATCAGATATAGAACCTTACAGCTAAACAAAGACAAAGGTGGGCTCACGCTGCCAAATATCAGGGACTATTTTAAAGCCGCACAAATTAAAACTTTAACCACTTGCACTCCGTTGTTCCGCGGGCGGGCAAGTCTCTGCGTCCTATGACGCACGAGGGCGCACGAGAGCGCGCTCGTGCGCATGACGCATGATAAGGATATTGATGGTGATGGTGTAGGTGGTGTGCCCTCCAAGCGCCACTGAAAAAAAAATCTGCAAACACAGCCGCGAACAGATTAGTTCATCTGATTGACCTCTCATTCGACTAAGAGCCTTGAATTGGGTTTCTGAAACCTTGACGAACCAATGAATGAAAACCTAGGAAGGAGGACCCGCCTCCCAACGCTTTGAATGCAGTGAGCCAATTGAAGCAGAGAAGATCGTGAGCTGTTTTTTTTTAAGGCTGGGTGAAGACTGACTGCTGGAGCGGATCAAAAAAGGACACAGGAAGAGCTCCACAGACCCAGCAGCATGGAGACCATCCACAAATGCAACCGGTGTGACAGGGAGTGCCATTCGTGGATCGGCATGTTCGGCCCCAGGCGGTGCTTATTTTGTATTGGTTCCAGCAGAGTAGACGTTATGATTTCTTCCATGGTCATTATAGACCAACGGAGGCTGACAACGAAGGCTGAGTGACACACACGCCTTCGCCAGTCTTTTTTTAATTACTACTGTTATTTGTTTTGAAAAATCGTTCGCCAAAAACCGCAATCATGGAAGCACAAAACCGCAATAATGGAATTATGTTTTGATCGAGTCGCGAGACCAGAACCAGAGCGGACCAGCGTCGCATTCGTCTGACAATGAGAAAGAGAAGTTCGCACAGACTCCGCTGTGAAGAGGTAAGGTGTTATAAGCTAAATTATTCTCTATCCCTGAAAATTGTAATCCAAAATGACTTTTGACCGATCAGTAAATTACAGCTGTGCGGTTCACGAAGTCTGAAGTTCGTGCGCCGCGGTACAAGGGGGTTGCTCGCAGTGTACAGGCTGTGAACGCCCCCCCACCCCCGCTATTCTTTTGCAGCGAGGGGAGGGGGGAGCCGCGGTGACTGCACTGCTGTGCTACATCACCACATAAGGCTAATCCGTTGTGTAGCGATGGCTAAAGTCCATCCTCCCTAGCGAGCGGGGGGGGGGGGGGACAACCCACACACACACACACACAGTAGCGAGGGGGGGGGGGGGGGGCCGCTGTGACAGCATTGCTGTGGAAACATGCAACGAGTGTAATCTCATGTAGCGAGGGCCGAACTCTGTCCTTGATAGCGGGGGGGGGGGGGGGGGGACGACCCCCCCCCCCCACACACACACACAGCCCTGAGTGTGACCTTTCCTTTGAGCCTAAAATGAAGCTTCTACATTGAATTATTCAAAAGTTAGACGTTTTTCCAAACTGCCATTTGGCACAATTTGGCACAGTTCCAAAACGCCTGGGAACAGCCTGAGAACAAAGCTGTGTAAAATCTTCATTTTTTGTGGTATTGTTACCAAATTTGGATCTCAGCTGGATAACACTTGGTTCTACATTTCTGTTGCATTTTCCAGCCGGATCGGACAGCTGTGTGTTATTTACAAGCATTTGTATCCAAAAAAACACTGTGTCCAAATTTTTTTTCTTCAAGTTCAGTATGTTTAGATGACTGTAACTCAGTGGCCAGAGCATGTAGAGAGATTATGTTTTTTTTGCCAAAAAATTCAAAGTGTTTTCTTTTAAATGAGACCAACCCCATGAAGATGCTGCAAAGGGTTGAAGAACAGCTTTCGATTTACTTTGGGCATGTTATTTTTTGGAATTTTTAGGAAAATTGCCCGGAGTGCAAGTGGTTAATAGAGATATGTAACCCAGTCTACACTGCACAATGGAAGGAGATCGAATGCCAAATAACAAGTGACATCCCCCTACAGGCGATAATAGGGAACAATGCCTTACCTAAACTCTTGAATAACACTAACCCATGGATAGAGACCCCGCTAAAAATTTGGTTTAAGATAGTCAGAGAGAATCAAGATAAAGACCCCTATCGACTTCTGCAATGGATTGCCTATGATCAAGACTTTACCCCCAATAAAACAGACACTAGATATAAAGCGTGGAAAGAGAAAGGGCTGATAAAATATTACGATTTTTTTAAGGGGCAAACTGTAAGAAGTTTTGAAGATTTGAAAAAACAAGATCTTTACAGGTTCTTTCAGCTTAGACACCACATAAACAATATACTTAAAAAGGAGGATTTGGAAAGGGCCCAGTCAGGTGATCTGAAGGTCTTCTTAATGGCATATAAAGGGATCCCAGGGATCAGATACATTTCTAAAATATACCAAGGTCTTCAAGTCTTAAAAGGAGACAACACATCATATATAAAAGAGAGATGGGAAAAAGAGGGGAATTTCACTTTACAATTGGAAATATGGGAAAAGCTAAATAGACAGCAATGGAAAAGTGCCTCATCCCTGCAGTGGAGAGAATTTGGATGGAAAAACTTGGTAAGATTTTTCAGAACACCTGCACAAAACAAATTTACCCATAAGGGGTTGAACTGTTGGCGCTTGTGTGGTGAAAAGACTGCAAATCATTTTCATGTGTTTTGGTCATGCCCAGTTATCCACCAATATTGGACCAATGTACAGACAATATTGGGGAAAATATTCAAAATAACAGTTCCCTTTTCTTTTGTAACTTTGTATTTGGGTTTACTCCTGGACTCACTGGAAAGACGAGGAGATAAATACTTATTCAATGTTTTAATATTGGCAAGTAAAAAAGCCCTAACTAAAAAATGGATGCTGAAGGACTGTCCTACACCTGAAGATTGGATTAACGTGATTCAAGACATTTACTCGATGGAAAAGTTGACCTTCGCACTGAGACAGGACATGGATGGGTTCATGAACTTTTGGCAACCCTGGATCGCATATGTGTCTTCCATTAGATCTAATCTTTGACAAATACCATTTCAATAATGGTCCCGCTCTTTGTTCCAACGCTACTCAGATGCTCTTTTACTTTTAATTACTTAATTTTCTGTTTGTTTGATTTTTGCTGTTCTGTTTGTTTGTTCGTTTTTTTTATTTACTTCTCTTTAATTTCACTTTTTCTTTCACTTAAAAAAAAGGGGGTGTTGTAATAATTATCCTACCAATGTTGTCAAATAGCAAAAAATAAGGGAACATGTGATGAAAATGTAAACAATGCAATGCTGTAATGACCTGTATACCCTTTACAAAAACTTAAATTAAAAAAAAAAAAAAAAACAGCTGAATGCCACTTATTACTGTATAATATTGACTTATTGACTTAATTAGGGAAGACAGAAAAGCACAAACATAAACGTAATTCTAAGTATGTGTGGCGTTAAAAATATTTTTTTAAATAAAGTCCAAAACATCTTCAGCAGGCAAGATGAAGAAAATATTAACTAGATGACATGTATACAAAAATATATCTTCACATACCTCAAAATTCACTACTCTATCCACAACTGGCACTGGTTGTTGGGGTGGATCATTCCTTTCGATTTCCGTGTCCGATCATGTCGTCAACAATGGGTGGAGGCCGTATGGTTTTGATGGTTTTTTTCTGAACACCAAAAGTTCCAGCAATTGAATAATTAGTGGACCTCGATTTGACCTCTTGTACATGTTTTTTGCTCCTAGCATGACTCTCGAGACTTAAACCCTCTTCCACCATAAATCATGTTGTGACACCACGTGCATATTGCCTTCCCGGCACGGTCGATTTTCCGTATAAAATTGCTAAACAAATTTGTCACAGTTTTCTTCCCAACATCCGTTGCAATCTCCTTCTCTAGCCAATCCCAACGAAATTTGTTTTTCATGATCTTGTTGTAACCCAGTGTTGGAGACGTGGATGGAATTGTGAATGTCTATACCGCTTTAAGAAGAAGGGGGGACATTCATTTCACAATGGGAGTAGATAGTTTAACGTGAATTAAATTATAAATATTGATACCACTTTTAAAAAGAAAAACAGCCATTTCACAATGGGAGTAAATTATTTAAATATGAATATTTAAATAAATATATATTCATAAATAGTTAGGAACGTTTTCTAGAATATTCTGATAAAGTTCCTAGTATTGTGTGTTGATATTTATTGTAACCAATGGCTGCGCCATTGCTGGGTCACACCACCCAATGGGTTAAGCGCTCTCTCCCTGGGTCTGGGATGACTTGCATTTTTGGCTCAGTCACGCCAGACACCGAAAGACACAGACCAGAGAGAGAGACGGTCCTTGGTGATATGACGACGCTAGCGTGCTGGTAGCAGCCTTTGCCTGGATAAAACCCTTGAAATTGATTGGGGTCCAAAGGTTGTCGACGCCGTTGAGCGCGGAAACCCCATTGACGCACGAGCCACTTGGCATGGTCAGGTTCTTTTCTTCCCCCCCCCCCCCCCCCCCTTTGGACTGGTTTGACCAGAGTGAGGATCTCCAGATCTGGATGGCGAGCCGAAGCCTGAACCCTATGAACTACTAAAGGTGACTCCACTAGCCACCTGGAAAGGACCAAAACAGGACTGAACACATTGTAAATAAAATCTGAGTTTATAGATTGTGGGGTTTTTTTTAATCGCGCTGTGTATTTGTTTATATACAGTATGTACATATTTTGAAATATACTTAGTTCCAAGTTCCATACACCGTGTGTGTGTGTCATCTGTTGTTACACCTCCCAGGCTCCTACGAACCCAGAGTCGGTCTGACGTTGCCCAATTATCCCTCTGCTCAGGTAGTAAAGTTAAGGTAAATACGTTGCCATAACACACCACTACCAAAAAAGGTACTACACCTAAAGTGAGTAGGTGTTAGTAAGGGTTACACACAAAAATATGGCAAGCGCAGGTGTTAGTGGGTGTTACCCTGGTACCCAGTGATATTATACCCTGTGTGTACCCCCCTGTGTGTTACAGTGATATAGTGGTAGCATATTGTTACACAATTTGGCGATACAATTAAGTGTCAAAGGGTTACAGGGTTATATTGTCAATTTCTTTAATTCTCGGAGCATCTTTACATTCAATCACCGACATCACTGCAATGCAAGTCAAGTCAGCTATGCGGCCTTAAGATAAGAAACAGCTGCGTTCATTGGTTACTGCAAGGACGATCAGCCAATCAGGCGTGTCGTTTCATAAAAAAAGTGGAATTCCGCGAATTAGCGGAAAAATCACATCCCTGTACAGGAGATAATGGCTTACTGTCAATTAGAAAGATGTAAAATATGATCCAAAGTTTCAGACAGGAATAAATTTATGCATCTAATTTGCATAATGTCACGGCAGCTACATAAATTACATAACTCAGTCAAAAGTGGACTTTGGGCACATGTCCATAAAGAATGGTCTGGTTTTTTTATGATGCCGATTTGTCTACAGGGGTATGTTTTTATCTAATCTTCACAGTAAATGAACCAGAAAATCAATAAAATGTCAAAAAAACATATTTCTCTCTTACCTGTTACCAGGAGGGGGGGGCTCGCCCGCCCACGTGACCGGTCCATTTTTGTCCATCGTAGCCGATGTTTGTGTGTTTGCTCAGCCATTTACACCGTGTACCACATCTACAAACTTATGACTATCCCATGTGAATTTTGTTTGCATTACGTGGCTATTTTTTCCCGTTTCATGCAGTTTCCATCACGATGACCAAACACGGCGGAATCCACATTGGTGTGTGAGCTCAAAGTGGAAAAAGGAAGAATAATAATGAGGATTTCTCCTTCTTTGCTACATTCCATGTCAGCTATGATTCCTTCGGTGCGTTTCTGCCACCTTCTCAACTGTCAGATTGATAGAGATTAGTACAAATTCTCAGTATAGCTGGGGGACACGTGCAATTCCTTCGCTGTGCCACTGGATGTGCACGACCCATCCATTTAATCTGGGCAGTTAAAGGGTTAAAACAGATGAGGTAAAACATGGCCTAGAGCCCAGAAAAGGAGCCACGCCAACAGGAAGCAGAGATGGCAGACATGAGAGAAATAATGGGGATTACAGTATGGGGATTACATAATGGGATTATTTACATATTTATTCCATCTAGCTACAATGCTCAGCACTGGGTGTGTTTATATTTATATATCTATATATTTATTCCATCTAGCTACAATGCTCCGCACTGTGTTTTTATATATCTACATATTATTCCATCTAGCTACATTGCTCCGCACTGTGTGTGTTTATATACTTGCATATTTATTCCACCTAGCTGCTATGCTCCGTACTGTGGGTGTTTATATATTTACATATTTATTCCATCTAGCTACAATGCTCTGCACTGTGTTCATATATTCATATATTTATTCCATCCAGCTACAATGCTCTGCACTGTATGTCTGTGTGTGTGTGTGTGTGTGTGTGTATATATATTTTATAGTAATATGTACATATGTATATTAGCTGCTCTTGCTTGCTTGTTTTTTTTCTTGCCTTCTGATTGTTGCTCTGAGTGTTGCTATCCCTGTGCTGTTGCAATCCTGGAATTTCCCCTTTGTGGGACTAATAAAGGCTTATCTTATCTTATCTTATTAGTCGACTAATTGAAAAAAAAAAACAGTGAGATTAGTCGACTACCAAACTAATCTTTAGTTGCAGCCCTAATAAAGACAGACGATGAGAGAAGAGTTTACCTGCTGTAGTGAAGTCCACTCCTGCAGATCTGCTGCACTTCTTCTCTTCTCCTTCTGACGTCACTGCTTCACTCTGACAAACATGGCTGACACACTCCCGCCAAAGGGTCACCAGATGAAGCCCCTCAGTTCTGGCTTTGTTCTGCAGGAATGACCACAGCACAGCTCAGGATGATGGTTTCACTGAAGAAAGACGGAGAGAGACGTGACCAGTGTGGCCAACAGCAGCTATACACACACACACACACACACACACAATGACTGGACAACACCTCGTGGGGCTAACGCGCGCTAGCGGCTAACAGGCTGGAAAAAGTTTTTCCACTAATCCAGAAGGTCAGATTGAGAAAGCAGATTAACTCAGCCACAGCCATGAAATGAACCAATATTGTTCCTGTCAGCATTAATGTCAGTCAAGCTACACAACAGTTTAGCAGATTAATTAACAGAGTTTAACAGACCTGCAGCACGTGCAGACCGCCACACACAAGCAGCAGCTCAAGGGAATTACTGTGGCTTCCGGTGATGCCAAAGACTTCCGGTCACCACACGGGGACGCAGTTTCTTCAAAATAAAATAAGTATTTTATCTATCGGAGTGCTGCTGTAGGGACGATTATTGGCGGAACTTCCGGTTTCGGCTGATGTCTGGTTAAGTCAGTGAGCGTGGAGTAGTGGGGGCATTTAAAATAGCGTTTTTAAAAGTTTTTCAAATTCATTTTAATGCATAGTCCACATATGTGTTTTGCACTCAAGTGGCAGCTAATTTCAGCACTTGTAGTTTTTTTTGGTACTTGTTGCTGGTGTTCGTGGTTGTGCCATAGACTGGATGGAGTCACCGGCGATGCATAGATCATGCACATAAAGCTGAAGAGGACTCTTTGTTTGATCGGTGGAACAGACACAAGAGCACCAGGTATGTTTTCACTTGTATGAATGTCACACATCTCATGTTTATGTGTCATATATGTCGCCAGGTGAAAGGCTTCATGACGTAAAATAATAAATAAAAAACAGTAACAGTTTGCTTCCTAAGGCTTAATGAAGGATATCAAATAGTTTTGGGGGTTTTACACTGCCTTGGAACAATATGGACTTCAGCATGCATTCATTTTTAAATTATCACAAAATATATCCATCCATCCATCCATCTTCTACCGCTTTTATGGAGGTCCGGGTCACCGAGGCAGCAGTTCAAGCAGAGAAGCCCAGACTTCCCTCTCACCCGCCACCTGCTCCAGCTCTTCAGAGAGGATACCAAGGCGTTCCCAGACCAGCTGGGAGACATAGTCTCTCCACCGAGTCCTGGGTCTGCCCCGGGGTCTCCTCCCAGTGGGACGTGCCCGAAACACCTCAAGTGGGAGACGTCCAGGAGACATCCTAATCAGATGCCCATATCACCTCAACTGGCTCCTTTCAATGTGGAGGAGCAGCGGCTCTGCTCTGAGCCTCTCCCGGATGACTGAGCTCCTCACCCTATCTCTGAGAGTGAGTCCAGCAATCCTACGGAGAAAGCTCATTTCAGCTGCTTGTATCCGCAATCTCGTTCTTTTGGTCATTTCCCAAAGCTCGTGACCACAGGTGAGTGTAGGAACGTAGACTGACTGGTAAATCGACATCTTTGCCTTAGAACTCAGCTCCCTCTTCACAGACTGGTACAACGTCCGCATCACTGCAGATGCTGCTCCGATCCATCTGTCAGTCTCTCCCTCCATTCTCCCTTCACTCATGAATAAGACCCCAAAATACTTAAACTCCTCCACTTGGGGCAGGAGCCTGTCCCCAACCTGGAGAGGACAATCCACCTTTTTCTGGCTGAGGACCATGGACTCGGACTTGGAGGTGCTGATTCTCATCCCAGCCGCTTTGCACTCAGCAGCAAACTGTCCCAGCAAGAAGTGTAGGTCATTGCTGGATGAAACCAACAGGACAACATCATCTGCAAACAACAGAGATGAGATCCTGTGGTCACCAAGCGTGACACCCTCCATTCCCTGGCTGCGCCTAGAAATCCTGTCCATAAAAATTATGAACAGGATCAGTGACAAAGGGCAGCCCTGGTGGAGTCCAACTCTCACTGGGAATGAGTCCGATCGAGTGTTGGCAAAACGAACCAAACTCTCACAATGGTCGTACAGAGACCGAATAGCTCATAACAACAAGCCCGATACCCCATACTCCCGAAGCACCCCCCACAAAAAACATGAGGGACGTGGTCGAATGCCTTCTCCAAGTCCACAAAACACATGTTAACTGGTTGGGCAAACTCCCACGAACCCTCAAGGATTCTCGAGAGGGTAAAGAGCTGGTCCGATGTGCCACGACCAGAATGAAAACCACATTGCTCCTCCTGAATCCGAGGTTCAACCAACGGCCAGACTCTCCTCTCCAGTTCCTTGGCATACAGTAGACCTTCCCAGGGAGACTGAGGAGTGTGATCCCTCTAAAGTTGGAGCACACCCTCCGGTCCCCTTTTATGAAGACAGGAACAACCACCCCGGTTTGCCATGCCAAAGGCACTGCCCTCGACCTCCATGCAATGTTGCAGAGGCGTGTCAACCATGACAGCCCTACAACATCCAGGGCCTGACATGATTTCTGGCCCAGGAAACACGCACACAGGCTCGGGTGAGATTTAATTTATTCAACAGCAGGTGTATGGATGAATGAGTGGGAAATGTGAATGTAGTCTTGGGGACAGGAAAGCACCGAGGGCAGAACAGACACCGTACAGCCAGGCAACCCTGAGGACAGAACAGAGAGCAGGGGATAAGCAACTGTCACAGCAAGGCAGTGAAAGTAATAGTTTGGCTTACTTGCAGATGTACTGGTGGCTGGCATTGACAAGAGAAGCTCCCGCCTGGGAGACAGCGCCCAGCTGCGCTCGATGCAGTGAGGATGAGAGGAAGGGCGACGAAGGGAATATCCGCCGCCAGGAGGGTCCACCTGTGCACAGGGGAATAACTGAGGAGAACAGGTAAGAATACCTTACTTGAGGGCGATGAGTAGCGGCGTTGGCCGAGAGGAGTAGGCGAACGCAGAGCTTGAGCGTGGAGAAGAGCTGACGGCTCCAGACCAAGGCTGCGGGCAGAGCAGGTTAAATAGTGGCAGCCTGATGAAGCCCAGGTGTGCGCACGGCTGGAGCGGATGACAGGCGGGAGCGAGTTGTGACAGTACTCCCCCGCCCCCCGAGCAGCACCTCCTGGTGCTGGCTTGTCGGGATGCGCCCGATGAAACACCTCAATGAGCTGCTTGTCCAGCACGAAGGATGGGCGCACCCAGCATCGGTGCTCAGGATCATAACCCTCCCAGTCCACCAAATACTGCAACCCCCGGCCCCGGCATCGGGAGTCCAAGATGGAAGTGACGCTCCATGCCGGGTGTCCATCGATCATCCTGGGGGGGGGCAGCACTCTGGGGGGGGGAGGGGGGGCAGAGAGGGTTAGAAACCACAGGTTTAACCTGAGAAACATGAAATGTGGGATGAACCCGGTGGGGAGGGGGAAGCGCCAAACGCACAGCCACCGGGTTAACCACCTTCGTGACAGGGTAAGGTCAAACGAAGCACTGAGCCAACTTCTTCTTCTCCCCCTTCAGATTAATATTCTGAGCAGACAACCAAACTTGTTGACCCACCTGGTAGCGTGGTGCAGGCCTCCTGTGGCGATTGGCAGATTTGGCGTTGCACGATGCGGCACGAACCAGGGCCTGATGCGTCTTGGTCCACAGCCGTCGACACCGTCTCACATGGGCCTGGATGGAGGGGACTGCCACTTCACCTTCTTCCTCAGGGAACAGTGGGGGGTCGTAACCTAAAGACTCCTGAAAGGGGGACATTCCGATGGCCGAAGACAAAGTGGAGTTATGGGCATACTCCACCCAGGGAAGATGAATACTCCACGAGGTGGGGTTAGAGGAGGTGACGCAGCGCAGAGTAGCCTCCAGCTCCTGGTTGGTGCGTTCGCACTGCCCATTGGATTGGGGATGGTGTCCAGAAGACAGGCTAACTGTGGGCCCCAGAGTGGTGCAGAAGCTCCTCCAGACTTTAGACACAAATTGTGGCCCCCTATCAGAGACAATGTCAGCGGGGATGCCATGCAGCCTGACCACATGCTGCACCAACAGATCGGCCGTCTCGCACGCCGAAGGAAGCCCAGGAAGAGGCACGAAGTGGGCCGCCTTGGAGAACCGGTCTACAATAGTCAAGATGGTGTTAAAAGAGTTGGAGACCGGCAGACCGGTGACAAAGTCCAAGGCAATGTGTGACCAGGGCCTCCCGGGGACCGGCAAGGGATGGAGAAGACCCGCAGGAGGAGCATTGGACGACTTATTCATGGCACACTGCGGGCAGGCGCGCACATAGTTGGAGACATCCTCCCGGAGTCCGGGCCACCAAAAGGACCGCTGGAGAAGATCAACAGACCGGGAGACACCAGGGTGGCAGGCGAGCCTAGAAGTGTGAGCCCAGTGAATGACGTCACCTCAGACTAACGAGGGCACAAACAATCTTCCCGCTGGGCCGCCGCCAGGATCAGGTTCGGACTCCAGAGCGTCCAGGACTTTATCTCTGATTCAATTCAATTCAATTCAATTCAATTCAACTTTATTTATATAGTGCCATTTCACAACAACAGTCATCTCATAGCACTATCAAATGTAGGGGGAACCCCCACAATTGCAGAAAGACCCCAGCAATCAGGCGATCCCCTGTGAGCAAGCACTTGGCAACGGTGGAGAGGAAAAACTCCCTTTTAACAGGAAGAAACCTCCAGCAGAACCAGGCTCAGGGAGGGGCAGTCATCTGCTGCGACTGGCTCGGGAGTGAGGGGATAGAGAAGAAGAAAAGAACAGACATGTAGAGAGTAAACAGCACGATGGGGACTCAATCTATGGGAGAGAACAAACAAATGTTAATGACCAGCAAAAAAAATATTTCATTGAGAGTGAGGAAAGGAGTGAGGCCCAGTGCATTACTGGAGGTCCCCCGGCTGACTAAACCTATTAGCAGCATAACTAAGGGAGGGTTCAGAAACACATGATCCCTCCCTAATTGTAGGCTATATCAAAAAGGTAGGTTTTAGCCCTATTCTTAAAAACAGAGATCGAGTCTGACTCCCGAATCCAGATTGGTAGCTGGTTCCACAGGAGAGGAGCTTGATAACTGAAGGCTCTGCCTCCCATTGTACTTTTGGAGATTCTAGGTATTACAAGTAATCCTGCATTTTGGGAGCGTAGTTGACATAATGCACGGCTCAGGAGACACACACGCAGGCTCAGGGTAGATTTAACAGCTTTATTGACAGCAGGGATGTATGGCTGCGTGTCTGTGGAATAAGAATGTGTTGGTGGTGGCGTCTGCGTCAGGCACGGGGGCAGGAGGCCGTTCAGCCGGACAACCCTATGGGAGGAAGCAGAGGGAGAAGGGTAACGGGCACCACACCAACACAGAGGATAATAATAGTCTTGCTGGCTTACTTGGTAAAGACAGGTGGCTGGCGTTGACAAGGGCGGAGCCCGGGAAACAGCGACCTGGAGTGCCTGTAGCAGCAGCACGGAGACAGCGGCGAGATGAGGAAGTCCGCCGCCAGGGAAGTCCACCTGTGCACAGGGGAGAGGGCTGGAGGAAAAGAGGTAAGGGGAGCTTACCCAGATAATCTTTGCTTGAAGGTTGAGTACCGTTGAAGCAAGTGATGCCGAAGTAGAGAGACGGCTTCAGGCCGAAGCCCAGGGCAGAGTGGATTAAGTACCTCGCCGCTGACGAGGAGCAGGTGTGCGTGCAGCTGGCACCACTGATGAGCAGCGAGTCATGACAGTACTCCCCCCTCTAGCAGCGCCTCCTGGCGATGGTTTCTCTGGGTGCGCTCGATGGAACTCAGTGATGAGGGACCTGTCCAACACCAGCGAGGAAGGCACCCATTGTCTCCATTCGGGTGCATAGCCCTCCCAGTCCACCAAATACTGCAACCCGCGACCCCGGCGCCGGGCGTCCGAGATGTCAGAGACAGTCCAGGCCGGATGGCCACCAATCATCCAGGGAGCGGGGTGCGCTGCAGGTGGAGGGCAGAGGGGGTCAGAGACCACCGGTTTGACTTTGGAGACGTGGAAGGTGGGATGGATGCGGAGGGAGGAGGGAATAGCCACACGCACAGCCACCAGGTTGATAATCCTAGTAATGGGAAATGGGCCGATGAATCGTTGGGCCAGCTTCCTCCTCTCACCCTTTAGGTTGACGTCCTGTGTGGATACCCAGACTTGTTGTCCCACCTGGTAGGCAGGGGCAGGTCTCCTGTGCCGGTCCGCCGTGGATTTATTGCGCAACGCCGTGCGTAAAAGCGCATTGCGTGCCGTAGTCCAAAGGGAGCGGCACCGCCTGAAGTGCGCCTGGGCAGAGGGGACAGCCAATTCGCCCTCCTGCGCGGGGAATAGAGGTGGATCATAACCCAGGGATGCCTTGAAGGGAGACATCCCGATGGCAAACGAGCGAGAGGTGTTGTGGGCGTACTCCACCCAGGCGAGGTGAGAGCTCCAGGACGTGGGCTTGGAAGTGGTAACGCAGCGGAGCGCAGCCTCCAGCTCCTGGTTGGTCCGTTCACACTGCCCGTTGGACTGGGGGTGATGGCCGGAGGTGAGGCTTACTTTAGCTCCCAGGGCGTTGCAAAAAGACCTCCAGACGTCCGAAGAGAACTGGGGGCCACGATCGGAGACCACGTCGACTGGTATTCCGTGCAGTCTGACCACGTGCTGGATAAGGAGGTCCGCCGTCTCCAAGGCTGAGGGGAGTTCACGTAGGGGCACAAAGTGGGCAGCCTTGAAGAAACGGTCAACGATGGTCAGAACTGTGTCGAAGTTGTTGGAGACAGGAAGCCCGGTGACAAAGTCTAGGGCGATGTGCGACCAGGGCCTGCCAGGGACGGGCAGGGGCTGGAGCAGACCCGCAGGAGGAGCGTTCCCCAACTTACTGGTGGCGCAGATGGGGCAGGCCCGGGCATAGCGAGCGGCATCCTTCCGCAGACCTGGCCACCAAAAGGATCGCTGGAGGAGGTCGATCATCCGGGAAGCTCCAGGATGGCAGGTGAGCTTAGAGGTGTGGAGCCAGTGAATAACGTCCCCCCGGACGACAGATGGCACGAAGAGCCTCCCCTCCGGTCCGCCGCCAGGGTCCGGTTCCGACTGCTGCGCCCTCCGGATCTTATCCTCTATGTCCCAGGAAACAGCGCCCACAACGCACGACCTGGGCAGGATGGTATGAACAGCGTCTTCCGTGGCCTCCAGGGCAAACTGCCTGGAGAGGGCGTCGGGCAGGCCGTTCTTGGAGCCAGGCCTGTAGGTGATGTTAAATTTGAACCTTGCAAAGAACAGGGACCAGCGCGCCTGGCGGGCATTCAGACGCTTGGCAGATCTTAGGTACTCCAAGTTCTTGTGGTCGGTAAGGACCACGAAAGGCAAGGCGGCCCCCTCCAGCCAGTGGCGCCACTCCTGAAGCGCAAGCTTGATGGCCAGTAGCTCTCTGTCCCCCACGTCATAATTACGTTCCGCCAGGGACAGGCGCCGAGAGAAGAAGGCGCAGGGTCGCTTGACTCCGTTGGCTGGAGACCGCTGGGACAACACCGCCCCCACCCCCGTGTCCGAAGCGTCCACCTCCACTATGCACTGCAGCGCAGGATCGACCTGGCTGAGGACCCGGGAGGAGGAAAACTCCGTCTTCAGCGCCTGGAAGGCCGTTGCGGCCTCTTCAGTCCACTGGAACGGGGTCTTAGGAGAGGTGAGGCGGGTCAGAGGACCGACGATGGCTCCAAAATTTGGGACGAAGCGGCGGTAGAAATTGGCGAACCCGATGAACTGCTGAACCTGTTTCCTAGAGGTAGGAGTGGGCCAATCCACCACCGCTTTAATTTTCGCTGGGTCCGGGAGCACCTGGTCATGGGAGATGACGAACCCCAGGAAGGAAGTTGTCTTGGCGTAGAACTCACACTTCTCCGCCTTGACATATAGGCGATTCTCCAACAGCCTCTGCAGGACCCGCCTCACGTGGACCCGGTGCTCATCCCTGGACCTGGAGAAGATGAGGATATCGTCCAGGTAGACGAACACGAACAGGCCGATGAAATCCCGGAGGACGTCATTAATGAGGCGCTGGAAGACGGCTGGAGCGTTGGTCAACCCAAACAGCATTACTAGATATTCAAAATGACCGTTTGGGGTACGGAAGGCTGTCTTCCATTCATCTCCCTCCCGGATCCGGACGAGGTGGTAAGCGCTGCGGAGATCCAGCTTGGTAAACCAGGTCGCCCCCTGGAGGGAGTGGAAGGTGGTGTCCATGAGGGGCAGGGTATAATGGTCCTTCTCCGTGATGCCATTGAGAGCTCGGTAATCTATACAAGGACGAAGGGAGCCGTCCTTCTTTCCCACGAAGAAGAACCCTGCGCCTACAGGTGAGGAAGATGGTCGGATGATCCCAGCGCTGAGCGACTCCTTCAAGTAGGTGTTCATGGCCTCTTTCTCTGGTGCTGACAGGCTGTAGAGGCGTCCTGAGGGTAGGGGCGCCCCCTGGCGAATGTTGATGGCACAGTCGTAGGGCTGGTGAGGAGGAAGAGACATCGCCTTGGACTTGCTGAAGACCGCACCCAGGTCGTGGAACTCTGAGGACACAAGGGTGAGATCCGGGGGCGCGGTGTCCTTGGCTGTGGGAGGCGAGGACGGGGCGCAGGCAGCGGATTGGAGACAGGTGCCCATACAGAAGGTGCTCCAAGCTGACACTTTTCCGGTCTTCCAGTCCAAGACGGGGTTGTGGAGGCGGAGCCAAGGGTATCCGAGAATGACAGGAGTGACCGAGGTGGGCAGGACGTAGAAGGAGATATCCTCCCGGTGGTTTCCTGAGATGATCACCGGAACAGGGGATGTCCGGTGGGTCACCTTTCCCAATGAGACACGGGAGAGATTTACCAGGGCGAGAGGAGGGTCGAGGGGGTGACAACGGATGCCCAATCAGGTTGCCAGACTCTGTGAAATAAAGCTACCCTCCGCGCCTGAATCCACCAGTGCATGTGTGAGGTGCCCTGTGAGGTTGTGACAGAAGCGGATGGGAAGCGTCAAATGTGTGAGGGGAGTTAACCGATTAGCGTCCGCGAGGCCCCCTACAGTGACTCGCGGACCTCCTCGTTTGGCTTCTCCGGACAATGCTCCACCGTGTGCTGGCTGCCCCCGCAATACATGCAGAGGCCCAGATCACGGCGGCGTTGTTTCTCCGCCAGGGAGAGCTTTGTCCGGCCCGTCACCATCGGCTCCGACTCCTCGGAGACCTCCGGCGGCGGTAACGCCAGGTGGCGAGCTTGGGGCAAGCGCGCAGAGGCGCCCCGCGAGTGAGAAGAGTGCTTCCGCTCTGAGGCGCGCTCACGCAGCCCGTTATCCAAGCTGATGGCAAGGGAGATCAGCTCCGCTAGAGTCTCCGGGATATCCCGGCCGGCCAGCTCATCTCTCAGACCAGAGTTAAGACTGCGGAGGAAGATGCCGCAGAGCGCACGCTCTTCCCAGCCAACTTCCTCCGCGGTAACCCGGAAGTCGATCGCGTATTCGGCCGCTGATCGGCTCCCCTGTTGGAGGCCGAGAAGGCGGTCGACCTGGACACTGTCCAAACGTGAATGGTCGAACACTTCCAGAAATTGTCGCACGAACTGGCCATAGGTGAGGGTGGCGTAGCTGGGCTTCGCCATGATGGCGTAAGCCCAGGTAAGCGCACGACCCTCCAGGAGATTACCTATATAGCCAATCCTGCAGTGGTCTGACGGGAAGTCTCCGGGAATGCGAAGGAACACGGACTCACACTGCATGATAAAACCCCGAGCTCCACCAAGCTTGCCGCTAAAGCGAGCAGGAGTGGGGATTGGTGTGAGCCGTGCCGGCGCACCCGGAGCAGGCTGGACAGCCGCCGGAGCAGCGGGAGCTGCGCCACCCAGACGAACCGAGGGGAACGGCTGCTGGGGGTCCAAGCGGTCTAATCGGTTAGTAATGACTGTCAATTGGTTAAATATCACCTGTTGTTGGTGGGCTATTAAATCCACCCGAGCCTCGAGGGTGGAAAGACGGCGTGCGAGCCCGCTGTCTGCCGAGCCGCTCTGCTGAAGCCGTACTGACGTAATGCACGGCTCAGGAGACACACACGCAGGCTCAGGGTAGATTTAACAGCTTTATTGACAACAGGGATGTGTGGCTGCGTGTCTGTGGAATAAGAATGTGTTGGTGGTGGCGTCTGCGTCAGGCACGGGGGCAGGAGGCCGTTCAGCCGGACAACCCTATGGGAGGAAGCAGAGGGAGAAGGGTAACGGGCACCACACCAACACAGAGGATAATAATAGTCTTGCTGGCTTACTTGGTAAAGACAGGTGGCTGGCGTCGACAAGGGCGGAGCCCGGGAGACAGCGACCTGGAGTGCCTGTAGCAGCAGCGCAGAGACAGCAGCGAGATGAGGAAGTCCGCCGCCGGGGAAGTCCACCTGTGCACAGGGGAGAGGGCTGGAGGAAAAGAGGTAAGGGGAGCTTACCCAGATAATCTTTGCTTGAAGGTTGAGTACCGTTGAAGCAAGTGATGCTGAAGTAGAGAGACGGCTTCAGGCCGAAGCCCAGGGCAGAGTGGATTAAGTACCTCGCCGCTGACGAGGAGCAGGTGTGCGCGCAGCTGGCGCCGCTGATGAGCGGCGAGTCATGACAGTAGTGCTCTGTTAGGATAATACGGTAGTATCAGATCTTTTAAACAAAAAGGAGCCTGATTGTTTAGAGCAGGGGTGTCCAATCATGTGCCATGGAGGGCCAAGACCCTGCAAGCTTTACCTCCAACCAGTGTGTTCAGCACCAGATTTCACTGAACTTCCTCCCACTGATTGCTGATCAGTGAAAACACCTGCTGAAGCAACTGGGTAGAAGAGAAAACCTGCAGGGTCTTGGCCCTCCATGGCACATGATTGGACACCCCTGGTTTAGAGCTTTGTAAGTAAGAAGAAGGATTTTAAACTTAATTCTAAACTCTATGGGAAGCCAATGAAGGGAGGCCAGAACCGGAGAGATATGATCTCTCTTTCTAGTACCTGTTAAAACTCTTGTTGCAGCATTTTGGATCAGCTGAAGACTTTTTAAAGATGTTTTAGGACAGCCTGATAATAAAGAATTACAATAATCTAATCTCAAGCTAACAAAAGCGTGGATCAGTTTCTCAGCATCACTCTGAGACAAGATGCTCCTAATCTTGGCAATATTACGCAAATGATAGAAGTCAGTCTTAGAAACAAATTTAATATGTGAATTGAAGGACAGATCCTGATCAAAAATAATTCCAAGGTTCCTCACAGAGCTATTAAGAGAAAGAGTAACCGCATCCAAACTGAAAGTTTGATTTGGAAAGGAATTTCTAAGGTTTTTTGGACCAACAAGAATGACTTCAGTCTTATCTGAATTTAATAGCAGGAAATTACAAGTCATCCAAGCTTTGATTTCCTTAAGACAGGCTTCTAACTTGGCTAATTGATTACTATCATCTGGCTTCATTGACAGGTATAATTGTGTGTCATCTGCATAACAATGAAAATGTATACAGTACTTTCTAATAATGTTGCCTAACGGAAGCATATATAAACTAAAAAGAGTAGGCCCTAGCACAGATCCCTGTGGAACTCCATGACTAAGCTTTGAGTTGAAAGAAAACTCATTATTTACATGAACAAACTGGAACCTATCAGATAAGATCTAAACCACTGCAACGAAGTTCCATTAAGTCCAACATAGTGTTCTAATCTATCAAGTAGAATATTATGATCGATAGTATCAAAAGCTGCACTAAGGTCTAAAAGGACAAGTACAGAAACTAGTCCATTATCAGATGCGATGAGGAAGTCGTTAGTGACCTTCACTAATGCTGTTTCAGTACTATGATGGATTCTAAACGCAGATTGAAACTCTTCAAGTAAACCATTTCCCTGCAGGTGGTCAAATAATTGCGTAGCAACAACTCTTTCTAAGATTTTTGAAATGAAAGGGAGATTAGAGATTGGTCTATAGCAGGGGTCACCAACGCGGTGCCTGCGGGCAGCATGTCGCCCGCAAGGACCACATGAGTCGCCCGCAGGCCTGTTCTAAAAATAGCACAACTCGCAAGTGAGCTGCGTCTAAGATGTAATTTTTTCTGCCGCTATTTTTTAAAATCACACTTGCATTTATATAGATTTTAAAATGACAATGTCTTAAAAATAAAAAAAAATGAAAATATGTTTATTATACGTAAAGTTAAGGTGAACTCTGACCTAGTTCAAAGGTCAGTATTGTGCGCATGACAAAACCTTCGCGCTTGTGGAGAGTAAGCTAACGGGCTGTGGAGATGGTGAGCGCAGTGCAGTTTCCTAGCCCAAAAACATGGCAAAAAAAAAAAAAGACAGAAAATTTATCATTTTCAAAGTGAGCGGGAGGAAGAGTTCTTTTTTCCTACCGTGAAAGGAAGCTGCGTGTGTTTCATTTGCGAAGCGGGACTATGTGGACCTTGTTCTCAATAAAGTTTTGGAAAAAAAAAAAACAAACTTCAATACGCGTCATGAAACTGCTGCCCACTCTTTTTTTTTTTTTTGTACCCGTAGGTAGATTTGTTCTGCAGTCCGGTGACAAGCCTTAACTCCCTAACCTGCATGTCTTTGGCATGCGGGAGGAAACCCACGCAAACATGGGGAGGACATGCAAACTCCACACAGATCACTGTTGGCCGGGGGCAGGGATCAAACCCACGATCCCCGCGATCCCGCGGCCGAGGGTAAACTGCTGCCGCGGTGCTGGTCCTTACTCAAGCATGATTCTTGGCAAGAACTGTATGGATATAATTCCAGTGAAGAAGAACACACAAAAGTGTGTTTATTAAATGTAACAGATTTTGAGCAGAATTGCAGCAGATTTGTTCCGTTAAAAATGTGATAAGATTTATTTAATATGAAAGTTGATTTTTCTTAAATGTTGCATAACTTTTTCAAACATGGTTCAACATAGTTCATGAATTAAAAGGGTTTAGTTTTTTATGGTTAAAAGGGACTGGTGAAAACTGGACATTTTTTTAATGAAATGTAGAAGTGATCATCTGAACAATTGCTGAGATTAATAAAAATAAAGTGTTGAATATTGATCTTGTCTGTTACCCACTCTAAGTTATTGATAATTATTTATTTATATATATATACTGTATATATATATATATATATATATATACAATTTGTTATTTTAGAGGAGTGTGTCAAGTTGGTGCCCTTCACATGACTCGATACCCATGGAGTAGCTCTTGGTTTCAAAAAGGTTGGTGACCCCTGGTCTATAGTTGGCTAAAGCTCCTGGATCTAGCGTTGGCTTTTTGAGTAAGGGTGTGGGTGTGGGTAACCCCCCCTCTTTGCCACACTGGTGACCCCGTGAAAGAACACGCTGACTACGAACGACGCAGCCCCGGTGGTGACTCTCCGACGACAAGCGAACGCAGCAGCCTGACGCAAATGATCTGCCCTCCCTTCTGCCACACGGGAGACCTCGACGCAGAGCCAACACCAGGCGACCTCCCTCGGAGATCATCCACGACCGGGAAAGCTGCATGCAGAAAGCGTCATTCTGCGACCCTCGCCTGAGATTCTAGATCTCCACGCTTAGACCTGCCGAGGGACAAAGCTCATCCGCTCCCTCTCATCGCGCTGTGGATCCCAGAGACAGAGAATCGCCCACATCCTCTGCATCTACACGAGCGCGCACGCACCATGACCCGGCACGAGCGACGACCAACAGCCCGATCAGGGAAGACCATCGGCGCCGACTGCACAGATCTCTGTCAAGCCCCCTGACCCTGATTTGCCTCGCGACAGCGGACCGGCCATGCACAGAAGCCTCGCATCAGAACAGCGCAGCTGGAAGGTACGTGGTCGCAGCGCGTGCCGCGCACCAGAGACAATCTGTCTCTATGGACTTATACATCATCCTCCGCTGCTGCACACGGCTCTTCAGGACTGCTCACACACCTGAAGCACACACGCAGCCCGCAAACAGGATTTTGTGTAGGTCTCAGCCACGGCGCACGACGGGAATCCAGCCGTCAGCTGTCCCCGAGGGCTTTAGTGCCGCGCACGCACCTAAAGCCAAAACGCCAAGTCCCTCACACAGCTTCAGCTCCTGTTTTTCTTCATTGCCGGACTGAATCGCAAGAGGAATCAGACTAATTTTTCTTCTCACAGCCGCTGTGGACCTCTGCCACGTTTAACGGACAGCCCCTCAACATCGCGGATCCACATGCAATTTTTGCGCGGCCCAGACAACGGGCCCCCACCCTCCTCCCTCCCCCTCCTCCGGCACAGACTTTCCCAGCAGCTCGCTCCCAAAGCCGGACGATCGAGGCCTCAGGCCCCTGCTGAGCCCTCTGGGGGGGAGTAGTGTGGGTAACCCCCCCAACATACTGGGACAAGCAGAGCGCCCAGCTGGAGCAATTGGCAGAACAACGGCTGATATCAATAGGCAGCCTCTCTTTGTCTAGTTCAGGCGCCAGTATCCTGCTGTTATGTATGACTTCCTGCTCTGTACTCAAATGTAAATGTCCCATGCCTTCCTGCAGTTTCTTTGATGATAACATGCCTTTCATGTATTGTCTGTAACTGGGTATTTAAGTGACTGAATATCATATGCTCACTCTCTCTCATACTGCTCATCTGACTACACGCATTGCCTGAGAGCCTGAGGACCCGCTCCAGCCCGCCTGCACAGGGCTGGAGTGAGTTCTATGATGGCGGGATGAATGATAATAAACTCCCTCAAAAACTCTCAGTTCGCTCCTTATTATTTCATGCCGCCACAAAGGGTTTAATTACAGCCATTTTAAAAGCCTGCGGTACATGGCCTAAAGTTAATGGAGAATTGATTATATGAAGAATAAAGCTACCAATAAGTGGGAAGACTTCTTTAAATAACCTGGTGGGAATAGGGTCTAAAAGACAAGTTGAAGGTCTGGATGAGGAAACTATTTTGTCTAACTCACAAAGGTCGATTGGAGTAAACTCATCAAGACAGACATCAATAGAAGGAGTTGTAGTAGTTACAGTATTTAAGTTAACTGTGGGAAGAATCTGATTGATTTTATCTCTGATGGATGAAATTTTATTATTAAAAAAGTTCATAAAGTCCTGACTAGTAAGCTCTAAGGGAATGCTAGGATTGACAGAGTCCTGACTCTTTGTCAACCTAACTACAGTACTGAAAAGAAACCTTAGATTATTCTTGTTCTCTTCTATTAATGCAGAGTAATAACTCGTTCTAGCTTTTCTAAGAGATTTTTTATAAATTAAAAGATGATTTCTCCAAGCTAAATAGATTTCATCTAAGTTAGTGGAGCGCCATCTTCTTTCTAATTGACGAGTCTTCTGTTTTAAGCTACGAGTTTCTGTGTTGAACCAAGGAGTTAGAAATCTCTGATTAGACTTTTTCTTTTTTAAGGGGGCCACCAAGTCTAGAGTCTGATGCAGAGAAGCTGTAATACTATTCACCATGTTATCAATTACAGAAGGAGCAAGCTGTCTATAGCTTATTTCCGTTGTGTTGACACATGGCATAGAGGAAACAATCTGCACAAATTTGGTAACAGCATCATCTGAGAGGCATCTACTGTAATAATATTTTTCTTTAGGAGCCAGATAGTCAGAAATAGTAAAATCAAAGGTTAACAGACAATGGTCTGACAGTACAGGGTTATGAGGAGACACTACAAGATTTTCTATTTCTATGCCATATGTCAGAACAAGGTCTAATGTATGGTGGAGGTAATGAGTAGAATTTCCTACTTTCTGAGAAAACCCAATCGAGTCTAATATTGAATTTAATGCCACATTAAGGCAGTCACTATCTACATCCACATGTATATTAAAGTCCCCTACTATAATTATTCTATCAGATTTCAGCACTAAATCAGCTAAGAAATCAGCAAATTCGGATAAAAATTCTGAGTAGGTTGATGGGGGACGATAAACTATGGCAAATAAAATTGGGTTTAACCTAAAATTGCTAAAGTGCCCAATACTGAGGACCAGGCCCTCAAAGGAATTATAACATGTTTTTTGCTTTACATTAACTAGTAATTTGGAATGGTAAATTGTTGCTACTCCTCCTCCACAACCAGAACTTCTGGGATTTTGACAGTTTAAATAACCAGAGGGAGTTGATTCATTTAAACCAACATAATCCTCTTGCCCTAACCAAGTCTCTGTAAGGGAAATTAAATCAATCTGATGATCAATTAACAGATCATGGACTAACAGAGACTTGGGAGTTAGAGACCTAATATTTAATAAACAACATTTAATTTTTAAATTATGAGGAGGAACAGAGGCCAAATCATTCAATTTAGAGGCTTTATGTTTAATTTGAGTTTTACCAATATTTTGCTTAATCACTTTGGGATGCTTATATATTATATTTTTATTTACTTTGGAGGGAGCAGACAACGATTCTCTGATGGGGAAGACAGGGGCTAAGCTGAGGGGTGGCGGATGAAGAGAAGCTGCAGAGAGGCGTGTAAGACTGCGACTCTGCTTGCTGGTCCCAACTCTGAGTAGTCAAGGTTTTGGAAATTTGGATAAAAAAGATGCCAGATTGATGGCCCAGGAAACAGCCCCCACGACGCACGAAGCGGGAACGACGGTATGGACCTCATCTTCTGGGGCTTCAGGGGTGTACAGCCTGGACAGCGCATCAGACTTCTTATTTTTGGAAGCTGGGCAGTAAGTAATGGTGAATTTGAACCTGGCGAAGAACAGCGACCAACGCGCCTGGCGGGCATTCAGGCGCTTGGCCGTCCTGATGTATTCCAAGTTCTTATGATCGGTCCAAACCACGAAAGGCTGGGCCGCCCCTTCCAACCAGTGACGCCACTCCTGCAGCGCGAGCTTCACGGCCAGGAGCTCTCTGTCGCCGATGTCATAATTGCTCTCGGCCAAGGAGAGACGCCTGGAGAAGAAAGCGCAGGGGCGCAGTGCCCCATCAGTCAGGGAGCGCTGAGACAAGACCGCCCCAACCCCAGTGTCAGACGCGTCCACCTCGACAAAACACTGGCGCTCAGGATCCACAAGAGACAGGACCCGAGAGGATGTGAATTCCTTCTTGAGGGTTTCAAAGGCTGTCTCTGCTTCCGTCGTCCACTGAAAGCGCACCTTTGGTGAGGTGAGGCAGGTCAAAGGGGGGTTGATGGCACTGTAACCAGGGACAAAACGGCGGTAAAAATTAGCGAACCCCAAAAATTGCTCCACCTGCTTCTTAGAGGAGGGGGTAGGCCACTCGACCACAGCTTTAACCTTGGCAGGGTCGGGGAGGAGCTGATTGTGCGAAACAATAAAACCCAGGAAAGAGGTGGTATTGGTAAAAAACTCGCATTTCTCGGCTTTGACGTAAAGTTTGTTCTCCAAAAGACGTTGCAGGACCCGCCTCACATGGACCAGATGCTCCTCCTGAGACCGGGAGAAGATCAATATGTCATCCAGGTAGACGAAAACGAAGACCCCCAGGAAGTCACGAAGCACGTCATTAATCAGGCGTTGGAAGACAGCAGGAGCGTTGGTGAGCCCAAACGGCATGACAAGGTATTCAAAGTGGCCGCTGGGCGTTCGGAAGGGCGTCTTCCACTCGTCACCCTCCCGGATCCGGACAAGATGATAAGCACTGCGGAGGTCTAATTTGGAGAACCAGGAAGCCCCCCTGGAGGGAATTGAAGGCTGAGTCCATAAGCGGCAGCGTATAACGATCCTTAACCGTGATGTCATTAAGGGCCCTGACGTCAATGCAAGGCCTCAAAGAACCATCCTTCTTTGCCACAAAAAAGAACCCAGCACCCAGGGGGGATGAAGAGAGGGGGATAATTCCGGCACTGAGGAATTCCCGAATATAGGTGTCCATGGCCTCCCGTTCTGGGGCAGAAAGGCTATACAGGCGACCAGAAGGCAGGAGATCAATGGCACAGTCATATGGGCAATGGGGTGGGAGGGATAACACCTTCGACTTGCTGAAAACCCAGCCCAGGTTGTGAAACTCCAATGGCACAGCAGAAAGGTCCGGTGGGGCAGAGTCAAGGGCGGGTGCAGGCACAGATGGGGCACAGGCCGCAGACTGGAGACAGGTTCCCAAACAGAAGGTGCTCCACGATAAGATGCACCCGGTCTGCCAATCAAACACTGGGTTGTGGAGGCGTAGCCATGAGTAGCCAAGAATGATGGATGCCGCCGAGGTGGGAAGGACATAGAAACTGAGGTCCTCACGATGGTTGTCAGAGATAATGACGGAGATGGGTTTGGTAATGTGAGTGACCTTTTCCAGGGGAGAACTGGTCAGGGCAATGAGATGAAGGGGAGTGGGCAAGGCTTGGCAATGGATGCCCAGGCGGGTTGCCAGGCTCTTAGAAATAAAACATTGTTCTGCCCCCGAGTCCACCAGTGCTTGAGATGTATGACCAATGGAGTTGTGGCAGAGTCTAATTTGAACCTGACATTTGGAGAGGGGATTAGACTGGGAAGTGTCCGCGAGGCCCCCTACACTGACTCGCGGACCTCCCCTTTTGGCTTCACCGGGCAGACCTCCACGGGATGTTGGTCATCTCCGCAATACATGCAGAGACCCAACTCCCGGCGGCGCTGTTTCTCCGCTAAGGGAAGTCTAGCCCGCCCTATGATCATAGCATCGGGATCGTCGGCGGCCTCCGGAGGAGGTAATGTCAGAGGGCGATACTGGGGGGCGCGGGAAAGAGCTCCGCGCGAGCGGCTGAATGGCTTCCGCTCGGCGGCCCACTCCCTCAGCCTGTTATCCAAACTGATGGCTAAAGAAATTAATTCTGGCAGCCGATCCGGCTGTTCCCGGCTGGCCAACTCATCCCGCAAATCAGAATTTAGACTACGGACAAATAGGCTGCAAAGGGCAGCATCACACCAACCAACCTCTTCCACCGCCACCCGGAAGTCGACAGCGTAGTCGGCTGCTAAGCGGCTACCCTGGCGAAGGCTAAGAAGCCGCTCGGCCAACACGCTATCGCGATCTGAATGATCAAAGACCTCGAGGAAGTCTTGCATGAAATGGGCATAGGTCAAGGTCGCGTAGCTGGCCTTCGCCATAACGGCGTAAGCCCAGGCCAATGCTCACCCTTCCAGAAGATTGGAAACATACCCAATTCAGCTTTGGTCTGACGGAAAATCCCCGGGCACGCGCTGAAACACCGTCTCACACTGTAGAATAAACCCACGCGCTTTGCCGAGTTTTCCGCTAAAGCGCGCGGGAGTGGGAATTGGGGTGAGATGGGTCGGCGGACCCCGGGCAGAGGAGCTGGCCTGAGGAGCGGGAGGAGCTGGCCCACCGAGCTGAGACGGAGGGACCGCCTGCGGAGGATTGAGGCGATCCAACCGGCTATTAATGGAGGTAAGCTGATTAAGAATTACCTGCTGTTGGTGAACAATTAAGTCCACCCGAGCCTCGAGATTGGAGAGTCGGCGTACGTACCCGCTGTTCGCTGGGCCGCTGTGCTGGAGCCGTACTGACATGATTTCTGGCCCAGGAAACACGCACACAGGCTCGGGTGAGATTTAAGAGTTTATTCAACAGCAGGTGTATGGATGAATGAGTGGGAAATGTGAATGCAGTCTTGGGGACAGGAAAGCACCGAGGGCAGAACAGACACCATACAGCCAGGCAACCCTGAGGACAGAACAGAGAGCAGGGGATAAGCAACTGTCACAGCAAGGCAGTGAAAGTAACAGTTTGGCTTACTTGCAGATGTACTGGTGGCTGGCGTTGACAAGAGAAGCTCCCGCCTGGGAGACAGCGCCCAGCTGCGCTCGATGCAGTGAGGATGAGAGGAAGGGTGACGAAGGGAATATCCGCCACCAGGAGGGTCCACCTGTGCACAGGGGAATAACTGAGGAGAACAGGTAAGAATACCTTACTTGAGGGCGATGAGTAGCGGCGTTGGCCGAGAGTTGTAGGCAAATGCAGAGCTTGAGCGTGGAGAAGAGCTGACAGCTCCAGACTGAGGCTGCGGGCAGAGCAGGTTAAATAGTGGCAGCCTGATATGAAGCCCAGGTGTGCGCACGGCTGGAGCGGATGACAGGCGGGAGCGAGTTGTGACAGGGCCTTGAGGTACTTGGAGTGAATCTCGTCCACCCCCGGGGCCCGGCCACCAAAGAGATTTTTAACCACCTTGGCGACCTCAGCCCCTGTGATCGGCGAGTCAACCCCCTTGTCCACAAAGCCTGCTTCCTCTGTGGAAGGCGTATCATTGGGATTGAGGAGATCCTCAAAGTATTCCTTCCACCGCCCGACGATATCCCCAGTTGAAGTCAACAGCGCCCCATCTGCACCATACACAGTGTGGACAGGGAGCTTCTTCCCCCTCCTGAGCCGCCAGACAGTTTGCCAGAATCTCTTCGAGGCCAACCGAAAGTCTTGTTCCATGGCCTCACCCAACTCCTCCCATACCTGAGTTTTTGCTTCAGCAACCACCCGAACTGCACTCCGCTTGGCCTGCCAGTACACCTCAGCTTCTTCGGGGGTCCCACAAGCCAACCAAGCCTGATAGGACTCCTTCTTCAGCTTAATGGCCTCCCTCACCACTGATGTCCACCACTTGGATCGGGGGTTGCCACCACGAGATGCCCCGACGACCTTGCGGACGCAGCTCTGAGCCGCTGCTTCAACAGTGGAGGTGGAGAACATGGCCCATTCAGACTCCATGTCTCCAGACTTCCTCGGAATGTGGTTGAAGTTCTTCCGGAGGTGGGAGTTGGAGACCTCCCGGACAGGGGCCTCAGCAAGACGTTCCCAGCGCACCCTCACTATACATTTGGGTCTACCAGGTCTGAATGGCATCCTCCCCTGCCATCGGATCCAACTCACCACCAGGTGGTGATCAGTTGACAGCTCTGCACCTCTCTTTACCCGAGTGTCCAACACATATGGTCGCAGGTCTGATGACTTGATAACAAAATCGATCATCGACCTGCGACCTAGGGTGTCCTGGTGCCAGGTGCACATATGGACACCCTTCTGCTTGAACATGGTGTTCGTTATGGACAAACTGTGGTTAGCACAAAAGTCCAATAACTGAACACCACTCAAGTTCAGATCCGGCAGGCTGTTCCTCCCATTCACCCCCTTCCAGGTTTCACTGCCGTTGCCCACGTGCGCATTGAAGTCCCCCAGTAGGACAATGGGCTGCACGGTGGCGCAGTGGATAGCACTGTGGCAGCACAGTTTTACCCTCGGCTGGGGGATCGCGGGGACCATGAGATCGTGGGTTCGATCCCTGCCCCCGGCCAACAGTGATCTGTGTGGAGTTTGCATGTTCTCCCCGTGTTTGCGTGGGTTTACTCCGGGATTTCTCCGGTTTCCTCCCACATGTCAAAAACATGCAGGTTAGGGAGTTAAGGGGCGCTTGCGCACGCAGCGACCGGCAGCTGGTGGTTTGTCACCAGACTGCAAAACAAATCTACCTACGGGTACAAAATAAGTCAAAAAAAAAATGGAGTCTCCAAGAGGAGCACCCTCCAGCATCCCAGTCAGAGACTCCAAAAAGGGTGGGCACTCTGAAACATCATTTGGTGCATAGGCACAAATGAAGAAGAGAATGCCCACAAGAATACCCACCCCTGCTCGTCGCCTCTCGCCCGGGGCAACTCCAGAGAAGGCCAAGCTCCAGCCCCTCTCCAGGAGACTGGTTCCGGAACCAGAGCTGTGTGTTGAGGTGAGGCTGACTATATCTAGCCGGTATCTCTCAACCTCATGCACCAGCTCAGGCTCCTTCCCCACCAGAGAGGTGACATTCCACGTACCAAAAGCCAGTTTAGGAAGCCTGAGATCAGTCCGCCAAGGTCTCCGCCTTTGACCGCCGCCTGATCCACATAGCACCAGACCCCCATGATCCCTCCTGCAGGTGGTGAGCCCACTGGAGGGTGGACCCATGTAACTCCTTTAGGCTGAGCCCGGCCGGGTCCCATGGGTGGAAACCCGGCCACCAGACACTAACCATCGAGCCCATCCCCCAGGCCTGGCTCCAGGGTGGGGCCCCGGTAACCCCATACCAGGCAGGGTACACTGAATCCTTGATCTAGAATTTATCATGAGAGTCTGTTGAATCGTTCTTAGTCTGGTCCTTCACCCAGGACCAGTTTGTCTTGGGTGACCCTATCAGAGGCAAATTGCCCCAGACAACATAGCTCCTGGGATCACTGGGGCACGCAAACCCCCCACCACGATAAGGTGACGATCCATGAGGTGTATCACAAAATATCGATCAATAAAATTTTGAACAACTATCTGAAAATGTCTGTTTGTTTTAAGTTAAATAACAAGCATTAGTGGCATGACAGCAGCATAAGCATTTTATTTTTGGGGTAAAACGAACAGCTACAGCTATCTTTTTTTTACCCCAGCATTAAAACACCCAAGCACGGTGTCGTGATTCTTTCTGGATCTAACTAGATTCTACGTTTGCTCTGAGGTAAATTTGATTATATCCAACATGTTTTAACAAAATGCATCTGACTTTATTGCGGTGGAAACATGGATATATCTCAGAGTTTTTCCTTTGTTTACAGTGTTAGCATTTTAGCGGCGGAGCTAACTAACGGAGCTACTGTCTACAAGGCTATACTTTTTAAGGTCATCTTTCTATCTCTCGATAGTTGTGGGAAGTGGTATGATTATATTGCTGTTTTTGAGGTACAAAAGGCCATTTTCCTACATTTCTGATGGCGAATTCACGGCCACCGACCGGCGAAGGCAGATGGGAGGCAGAGTGGCGTGGACCCGACCACAGCCTCATCATTGTTGAAAACAGTGATAGAGGATGTTGAGTGATGTGATATTACACATCTTTGCCATTATTTATCCCAGTGGTGGAAAGCTCACTTTGAACAAACAACACTGTTGTTTCCTGTATGCAGACAATGAGCTAGCTAGTCAGCCATTAATGCTAACTCTGTGCTCTGCTTGTATTTTGCGCTTGTGTCGACAACATCTGATGAAATAAACTAACTGAGACATTGGCTGCATCCTGGCTGAGACAGCGTCTCAGCCAGGATGCAGTGGTTAAACATAAGAGGACAATAGTCAGGGGCGTCATGGGGAGTTGGCAAGCAGAGGGAGATGGATGTTCAAGGGGAATGTATTGTGTTGTTAGATGTCATGCAGTGTGATGTGAAATGTCATGCAGAGGTGAGATGATCTGTTGGGATATAAGAGGAAACTGTGCTTGGCTGGATCATGCTTTTTCTGCGTATGACTGATGTGAGAGTGTTAATAAACTTCGTCTGTTCGTAACCTTGCCTCCTCATTTCCCACACTCTCCCCATGGAGACTGTGAGAAATGAGGAGGCAAGGTTACGAACAGACAAAGTTTATTAACACTATCACATCAGTCATACGCAGATGTGCAGCTGTTTATTATTATTATTATCTGTTTGCCCACCTTTTCCTCCAGAACCTTCCAACAGAGGCGAGAGCGGTTCTGGCCAATTCGCCGGTGCTGGCCATGCATGACTACTGGACGCTAGCCCAGGAGACAGACCGGATCATCCTCACCACCAGAGCGCTCACAGTCAACGCAGCCACGTCGGAGCCCAGCAAGACGACCAGAGGAGGCTTTTTCTGAGTATGACTGATGTGAGAGTGTTAATAAACTTCGTCTGTTCGTAACCTCATCCCCCCCCCCGCCCTCACCATGGCCCACCCGCAGTCAGACACGCTTCCAGCAGCCCCCCGCCGGCACAGAAACCCCCGTTACAGCAGATATGGGAGGAGACTGAAGCCCAAAAGGCATGTGGACTGAAACTTTGTCTTGGGGGGGGGGGTAGTATAGAGACTTGGGTGAGTCAGCAGACAGCGTCTCAGTCAGGATGCAGTGGTTAAACATAGGAGGACAATAGTCAGGGACATTATGGGGAGTTGGCAGGAAGAAGGAGCCGGGGGGGTTTAACACACTGGTGTGTGGAGAGTGTGGGAAATGAGGAGGCAGGTTTACGAACAGACGAAGTTTATTAACACTCTCACATCAGTCATACGCAGAAAAAGCCTGATACAGCCAAGCACGGTTTCTCCTTATAAACCCAGCAGATCATCTCACATCTGCATGACATTTCACATCACACTGCATGACTTTTAACATCACAAAACATTCCCCTTAAACCCCCGGCTCCTTCTTCTTGCCAACTCCGCATGACGTCCCTGACTATTGTCCTCCTATGTTTAACCACTGCATCCTGACTGAGACGCTGTCTGCTGACTCACCCTAGTCTCTATTATATTAAATATTAGGGCTAATGGAAGAAGTCTGAGAATTAAAATCAACAATGAAGGAAAAAGACAAAAAAATTGCAGACTTGGAGTGACACATCGAGGATCTTGAACAATATTCTCGTATGGATGATCTAATTATAAGTGGACTAGACATTAAATATCAATCATATGCTCATGCTACAGCAGGAATGAGAGGTGAGAGTCTCCCCTGGGCGAATCAGTCTCCCTGGAAAACCAGGTGCTTCAGTTCCTTGATAGTAGAAATATAAAGGTTGAAGCAAATGCAATTTCAGCCTGTCATGCTTTACCCACAAAGGATAATAAAACAAAGAAATCAATTGTGATGTGCTTTGTGAACAGAAGGGTAAAGAATGAAATACTGAGGCAGGCCAGAAAGCTCCGGGGAACAGAAGTTTACCTCAATGAACATCTAACAAAAACTAATGCTGAAATAGCACGGCAAGCACGGATGCTGAAAAGACAAAATAAGATAGAGGCAACATGGACAAGAAATTGTAGAGTTTGGATCAAACTAAATGGAATACCTGAGGAAGCAAAGAGTATAATAATCAGAGATGTTACTGACTTAAATAAATATAGATGAACACTGATTAAGAAAATTAAGAGACTATGATAATCCATATCCACACACATGGCAAGAATAGTTCTTTTGACATACCATGTCAATGTACTTTAAAAAAAAACTAAACAAAACAAACAAAAAAACTTATGACTGACTTGAGTAGACATCAATTATCCCCAGTTGAAGGAAGTCATTTGACACAGAGTGAGGAAATTCAAACAGAAAACATGCCATTATGCTGAACATAAACTACAAGAGATGGAGAATGATATTGATCCTGATAACCACATTTTCAATAATATTCATAATCATTGTGAATATTACACCGAAAAGCAATTCAAAAGTCAAGTGCAACTAGATGGTAAACTATCAATAATACACTTCAATAGCAGAAGTCTTAACAAAAACTTTCCACAGATTCAGGACTATTTAAAACAGCTAGACAGAAAATTTACAGCCATCACAGTCTCTGAAACTTGGCTTAATGAAGAGCAGGCTCCCCTGATGGCAATAGAGGGATATCAGATGTTTCATATTGTGACGTAGGCGAGGTTCACACAAAGAAGAGGAACAGATGGTTGTGACGAACAGGCTTTATTCACACACACACTGAGCACAGACAGGAGGGGAGGGTCATTCTCCCAGACCTCCGTTTCAATCATGGTTATACAACACATGATACATTTTGCCCTAATCCTGCCTATGAAACACTGCTGGGTCATTATAACGTAGTTATAATGACACAGCAGTATAATAACTCAGTAATAACATTTAATACACACCCACAATAATGTCCTCTGTTGCAAAGTATGCTGGGGAAATCCCTGCTCCCCCCCAGTACAGCCCCGACATTACACCGCCCCCCTCCTGGACTGGTTTCTGTCCCCAGAAAAATTAAAGTCCAATTCAAAAGTCCAATACAAACTCGTCCAGGTGTCGGGGCAGCCTTCGGTGCTGGCAACTAGCACCTACAGGCCCCCTAGTTTCCATCTGAGTCTCGGTCGTGGTATCTGGTCGGGGTGAAGGCTCCGGTTCGTCCACCAGTGGGGCGGATGGCTGATACGGGGCGAGACGGTCACGGTGAAGGACCACGACCCGGTCCCTTTTCCTAAGCCTCACCCTGTACACCACATCTGACAGTCTCTGCAGAACCATGCATGGTCCCGACCAATGGCTCGCCAGCTTCGGTGATCGTCCTCTTTTTTTCTCAGGGCGGAAAACCCAGACTCGATCTCCCGGTGCAAAGTCCCTCCCCTGGCAGCGGGAGTCATACGCTCGCTTCTGTCGACCCCCCGCCGCTGCCAGGGCCTCTCGAGCCAGTTTGTGCACAGTGTGGAGACGTTCTTTCAAACAAAAAAAATAATCCAACCAGGGTTTGCTTTCCACCTCCGGCTCAGGGGGGGGGGGACCGAATATCAAATCCACCGGTGTGCGCAGCTCGCGTCCAAACATGAGCGCTGCAGGGGTGCACCGAGTAGATTTCTGAGCTGCCGTCCGATATGCCCACAAAACAAAAGGCAGATGCAGGTCCCAGTCTGGCTGTCGCTGGTCCACTAGGATAGCAAGCTGGGTGGTGAGGGTCCGGTTGAATAGTTCGACCAGGCCGTCGCTCTGTGGATGCAGTGGGGTGGTCTGGGTCTTCCGGATGCCCAGCCGCTTGCAGACCTCTTCGAAGACCTCCACCTCGAAGTTCCGACCCTGATCGCTGTGCAGCTCCTCCGGTGCGCCAAACCAACAGAACATTTCGTCCACCAGCTTTGATGCCGTCGTAGCGGCGCTCTGGTCCGGGGCCGCATACGCCTCTGGCCACTTAGTGAAATAATCCATCGCGACCAGCACATAGCAGTTCCCCTGGTCTGTGGTCAGGAAAGGGCCCAGGATGTCCACTCCTACCCGCTCCATCGGTGCTCCCACCCGGTACTGCTGCAGGGGAGCGTGGGATCGCTGAGTTGGCCCTTTCTGAGCTGTGCACGTGTCGCAGCAGTGAACGTGGAGCTCCACGTCCTGATGACAGCCGGGCCAGTAGAACCGGGCTCGAAGGCGCTGCAGTGTCTTTGTCACCCCGAAGTGGCCTGCTCCTACCGCCCCATGAACCAGCTGGAGTACCTTGGGCCGGAGTCAACGAGGGACCAGCAGCTGCCATACGTGCCACTGCCCAGCTGGAGTCTGCCACTGTCGATACACCACGCCCTTGTGGCAGCGGAGATTGGCCCACTGGGAGTGTAGGGCCTTAGTCTCTGGGTCCAGCGCTGACACAACCTCCCAGGCGGGCCGCTGTCCTGCGTCCAGCCACTGCCGAACCCAAGGAATGACCGGGTCTCTATCCTGCTCGCTCTGCAGCTGATGCGTGTCAAGGACCTCTGTGACGTCATCGCTGGGGGAGGCTGCATGATCACCTGAGGAGGGGCTGTGTGTCGCTGCGTTATTTCTGCTCGCAGCGGTCCGGAGAGCAGCAGCCCGTGGGACGGCTTGGTCTCGATCTTCAGCCCGCTGGCAGTGACGACACTCCTTTGTCGCACAGGGGCGCCAAGACAGTGCGTTAGTGTTGGCATGGAGGCGGCCTGCCCGATGCACAATCTGGAAATTATAATCCTGCAGTGCCTCCAACCATCTCGCCAACTGTCCATCCGGCTCTTTGAAGTTCAATAACCAGGTCAGGGAAGCGTGATCCGTCCTGAGCTGGACCCCCCCCCCCCCCGTACACATACGGGCGGAAGTGACGCAGCCCCTGAATGACAGCCAGCAGCTCCCTGCGAGTCACACAGTAATTCCTCTTGGCTCTGCTGAGAGTGCGGCTGAAAAAAGCGACTGCCTGCTGTCCATGTTCTCCCTCCTGGGATAACACTGCCCTGATGCCCTGGTTGCTGGCATCTGTGTCCACGATGAACGGGCGGTTCGGGTCAGGATACTGCAGGATGGGGGCTCTGATGAGCGCTGCGTGAAGCTGGGAAAAAGCAGCAGCACAGCTGTCACTCCACTGAAACGTGCGTCCTTTCTGCATCAGCTGATGCAGCGGGCTGGTGATGGTGGCAAAGTTTTTCACAAACCTCCTATAAAAGGAGGCCAGTCCGAGAAAGCTCCTCAGTTCTCCCACGTTCCGCGGCACTAGCCAGTCTCTCACCGCCGCCACTTTTCCTGGGTCGGTGGCGACTCCTGCTGCGCTGACGACGTGGCCCAGGAAAGTGGTCTCCCGCCGGAATAGGTGGCATTTTCTAGGATGTAACCATAGCCCCGCCTGTCGGATGGCGTCCAGCACCTCTCGGAGATTTGACAGTGCGCTGTCAAAATCAGCTGCATACACCAGTAGGTCGTCCAGGTAAACAACACAGCAACTTCGGGGCACGTGAGCCAGCACTCGCTCCATCAAGCGCTCAAAGGTGGCCGGGGCGTTGCAAAGTCCAAACGGCATCACTTTAAACTGATACAGTTCCTACCCGATGGAGAAGGCTGTTTTTTGGCGGGCCTCAGGTGACAGCTCTACCTGCCAATAGCCGCTGCGGAAGTCCAGTGAGCTGAACCAGCTGGAGCCGGCGATGTGGTCCAGCGCGTCATCGATGCGGGGCAGGGGGTAGGAATCCTTTCGGGTGACGTCATTCGGGTGCCGGTAATCCACACAGAACCGCCACGACCCGTCCTTCTTCTTGACCAGCACCACCGGCGCCGCCCAGGGGGGGCTGGAGGGGTCAATGACGTCTGCCTCCAGCATTTCTAGTACTTTTTGTTCTGCCACTGCCCACCTTGAAAAGGGCAGCCGGTGTGGGCAGAGTCAAATCGGCCTGGTCTCACCGGTGTCGATCTCGTGCTGCACCAAACCGGTCCGGCTGCATTCCTCATCCTTCGTGGCAAAGACACCCATATAACAGTCCAATAGTTCCTGCAGCTGGTGTCTCTGTTCCGGGTCAGCCTGCTGCAGCTCCGCTGAAATAATTCCTCAACCGCCTGCTGCGTCTCTGCTGACACGTTGACCCCTTCCCTTGCTGTCCTTGTGTGTGCTCGTGCTTTCTCTGCACGCGCTGGTGGCATCATCGTGTCTGGTCCTCGCGGTGGCCCGCCCGGTCCGGTCCATCCTGGCGGTCCCTCGATCGCGCAGGCCTCCGTGTTCCTTCTCTGGGTTCTGCTATGGAGCGTGATGGTCCGGTCTCCCAGCTGGAGGGACGGTCCGGCGGTGTCGAGCTTGGCATTCCAGGCTGTGAGCAGGTTTGGTCCAATAATACAGGGGTCTTGGATGTCAGCCAGCCAGAACGGGTGTCTTATGTTCCAACCGGCCACCCCCACCACGAGGACTCTCCGCCCCCCCAGCCTGGCGCGCTCACCGGTAGCTGTGGTGACGCAGCGCATGGTGGGTTCCCACCCCTGTGGGGCCGTCTTGTTTGTGCCCGGCAGCACACCGGGTCGGACCAAGGAGACTGTAGAGCCGGTGTCAATCAGGGCCCGGATTGACGTCTTCTCCAGGCTGCACTGTAGATACATCCCTGGAGAGTGTCCAATTCGGCCCACGCGCGGTGACAGCTCATCAGTTTGTCGTGGGGTGGGTGCAGGGCAGTACCATGCGATGTGTCCTGGCTCCCCGCAGTGGGGGCACCCTTCCACGCGCCACCGTGGCCGTCTTCTCCGTGGACGCGCTGCCGTGGTTTGCCGTAACTCCTCCTCCTCCTCCTCCCCCTCATTCTCAGCCGTGGCCTGGAAGGTTCTTTGTCTGTGCGGAAACATCGGGGAAACATCCACGGCGTCTAGAATCTGCATCGTGAATGGGGGCAACTGTCATGGTCCATGTGCTGACTCTGTCTGCACTTGAGCTGTGCGGTAGTTCTCTGTTCTCCCCTCTGGCGCACCTCTAGACTTTTATTATGACAGCGTCTAGACGGGGCTTTTGGCTGTCAGTGGAGCCCCGCTGGATGGCCTGATTCCAATCAGCTGATGATCAGCTCTGTTTGCTCGGGGCTGCAACCTCGCCTGCCTTCCAGTCTGGCTTCCCTAACCTCGAAGCCAGTTCTTCCCAGCGTTCAGGTTCCGCCCTCGCTGATTATATGTAAGTGTCTTGTCTTTATTTGTGTTTTTCCCCACGAGGCTCTTTATTTTGCCATTCTGTCTTTATGTAATAAACGTACGAACTCAACGACTGCCTGCAGCGTCTCATTGATGGCTCGTGAGAGCCATCCATAACAGTACATAGTTCTTGTTAATAAACTTTATAAAATGTCACCTACCCTCCTTGTCATTCGGACACAACAGAGACAGATCTCCAAAAGGCACAAACGTTCATTGTAGAAATTCCTAGTGCAATACAAAAGCAGTACACAGTACATTATTCACACATGGAATGTTTATACAGTATCTACATGTGTATATCCAGTAAATCCATGTATTTTCCATGTAACCTTGTAACTGTATTATTTGAATTGCTTTTAATCCTAGATGAAGTTTGTTTTGGGTTAAAAGTGCATCATAATTGTCAAATATATTTTATTATACCTATCTCAGTACTGTTTACCTGTTGAAATATATATTTTAGGGCTAATATAACCCCATAACTATAATATGGCACCTGGCGAGCAATTTTTGGCAGCTGATGACTTTTTGTCTCGACACCACTGGCTGGAGCAGCTACATCCCATGATGTCTCAAAAGTGTCAGCAGGATTTTCACACAGACCAGAGCAATTTGTTGCACAGGAAGCTAAACGTTTCTTCAGACATTCTTGTCGTGCAATCGCTGCAGTTCCTGAAGCTGGAGTGACATCCTGCCACTGGAGATTGGTTGAATACCCAGACCAACGGCTTGAAGCTATAATTTTGCCACAAGAGAGCATTCTGAAACACACACACAGCATATATATTTTACTACCGAATAGCGATAACTTGCCGTGATTACAGTGTAGTACGGGGACTTATTAGTGCTAACTAGCATTAGCAATCATTAGCTTTCCTTCATATGTGATCTAGTTCATATCCTCATGTCTTCCGCTGCTACATGGCTTCCTGAACTCTCCAGTACTTTTCCAGTGTTTCGCAGCAGGCTCGCCTCCATATCCATCTTGTGTTTTTCTTGTCACATACAAATGATGTCATGGGAGTGTCTGCGGCCATGCTGCAAAGATCTCGCCCACTTAAGGTGGTATTCAGTTGTAATGGAAAACGAACAACATCGTGGCGAGTCAGACTGAGTACATGCTAGTGGAATTATTATTATTCAACATAGGGTCCAGGCTATTTGCCATCCAAAATGGCAGAAAAACAATGTGGTACGTTGTGGAGAAAGGAAGCAGGCGAGGCAACGAGCTGAACGACACATGAACTTTATTCCATCTCTTACATTCAATACAGTAAAAAGAGCTCCCGGGTCTCTGTGCATTCCTCTTTTATAACTTTAATCCCATGCATTGAGACCCGGAACATCCGACCATCATACACTGTTTGGAACAAAGACCTGTGTGGCACATTAACATCATATAACACTGGCGCCGCTGCTCACACCCTTCTCTCATCCAGCGGCTCCGGCGGTTCCTCCTCTCCCTGGTGGGTGCATAGTCCATATTGTCCCATTTCAGACCCCCGGTGGCACTTCCTCCTCTGGTCCATTGTTCCCCCTTATCCCAGCTGCCTTCTCTGGGTGGAGAGTCTCCCACCTGTGCCACCACACAGCCCCCCCCCAAAACACCCAGAAAGGGCACTAACCCCCACATCCTTTGGGCTTGAGCTGGCACCCATAGCGGATGTAGCGGGGGATCGCTGATCCAGTCGGAGCACCCTGCTGGTGAGGTGTACAGGAGGGCACGTCAGTCTGTGAAGGGAAAAAAGGGGGGGGACACATCAGATTCACGTGCGCAGGTCCCTACTGAGGGAACACCAGCTTGCGGAGCCAGCAACGGTGGATGTCCACACCAGGGAGCTTGAGTCAACACCACCTGCTCGTCTGCCAACACAAAAGCAGGCTTCAGCCTGTCGATGCAGACGGTCTCCCTATGCCCCCCCAAGTCTAACACAAAATGTTTCACCCCAGGTTCCAAAACCCTGAATGGTCCGTCGTACGGTGGGCACAGCAGGGTCCGGTGCACATCGTGCCTGATGAAAACAAAGCTGGCATTCTGTGAACTCTTGGGGATGAAAGTGCAGGGAAAACAATGGCGGGCTGGGCCCGGTACATTAAAAACCTCCGTACTGTGCAAAAATTGCGTGGGCGGATCAGCCTCGGGCGTGGGATTTTCTGGTAAAAACTCTCCGGGGATGTGCAGTGGCTCAGAAAAAACAAGTTCTGCCGAAGAGGCTGCCAAATCCTCCATAGGCACGAAGTGCAACCCTAAAAGAACCAAGGACAGGTGGTCGACCCAATTTGCATCCATGAGCGAAGCTCTGAGCGCTGCCTTAAGCGACCTATGAAAACGTTGGCATAACCCATTAGCCTGGGGGTTGTTCGCAGTAGTACAGTGAATTTTGACCCCCAGGCTCTGGGCCATCGTGGACCAGAGTTCCGAAATGAACTGTGGACCCCTGTCGGAAGTGATGTCTGACAGGGATCTGAACCATGCAACCCAAGTTGACAAAAGAGCGCGAGCCACTTCCATGGACGTGAGGGAAGCCAGCGGGACCACTTTAGGCCATCGCGTGGTGCAGTCCACCATTGTCAAAAGGTGCATGAAACCTTGCAACGGCGGGAGGGGTCCAACCAAATCCACGTGGACGTGGTCGAACCTCCCAGCAGGGATTTGGAACAGCTCGAGGGGGGCTCTGGTGTGCTTCTGCACTTTGGCCAGTTAGCACGCAATGCACGCTACAGCCCACTCTTTCGCATCCTTGCGTAAGCGCGGCCAGACAAATTTCTCCTCCACCAGTTTAACAGAGGCTTGCACGCCAGGATGTGGAAGGGAGTGGACTGACTCAAAAACGCGGTGGCGGCAACAGCTCAGAACCACCGGGCATGGGCGACCGATGGAGACATCGCAGAGCAAGGGAGGGCACCCTTCTTGCACCACCCTGCTCTCCAGCTTTAGTCCAGTAGGCACAGAGTGGAGAGTGCAAATGTCCACATCCCCAGTTTGCCCTGCGGCTATGGCAGGGAAATTTATTCCCAAGTAGAATGGGGAGACTAACACGCGTGACAGACAATCAGCCACGACGTTGAGCTTACTGGCAACATGTTGAATGTCGGTTGTGAACTCCGAGATTGCAGCCAAATGCCGTTGCTGCCGAGCCGACCATGGTTCCAAGACCTTGGACATCGCCTACGTTAGCGGTTTATGATCCACGAACGCAATGAACTCGTGCCCTTCTAGCCAAAACTGGAAATGACGCGTCACCAGGTGGAGGGCCAACAATTCTCTGTCAAACGTACTGTATTTGTGGTAGTTGTCACGTAAAGTACGACTGAAAAATGCTAGCAGCTGCAATGAACTGGAGACATACTGCTCCACCACTGCCCCTAAGGCAACATCAGATGCATCCGTGGTGAGCGCTATTCGCGCTGACAGGGCAAGGTGGGCTAGCAAAGCGGCATTAGCGAGTGCTGTTTTGGCATCTGCGAAAGCCTGGACTCACTTAGGGGTCCAGTCGATGTTTCCCACGGGCTTCTTTTTCTTAAGGGCAGCATACAACGGCTGAAGCTCAAGGCTACCCGGGGGAGGATATGGTTATAAAAATTGACTATGCCCAAAAATTTCTGTAGGGTCCTCACGGCCTGCAGACGCAGACAAACCGACACGGCACACACCTTATCAGGCAGTGGAATCGTGCCCTCCGGTGAAATGTGGTGGCCCAAAAAATCAATTTCTGGCGCACCGAACTGGCACTTTACCGGGTTAACTATAAGCCTGTGCCACCAGTTCTGACGAAGGCTGCAGTGTATAGTCGAAACATGTTAAGAAGGTAAAGACATCTCTTTTCTATTTTATTTTTTGTCTTTTATATGAACAAAAGCTAAATATATAAGCCTGTGCGCTTCCAACCTCTGGAAAACCACACTGAGATGGGTGAGGTGCTCCTCCTTGGATACACTAGCCACCAGAATGTTGTCTAAGTAGACAAAAACAAAGGGCAGGTCACGGAGCACTGTGTCCATCATTCTCTGGAAGGTTTGCGCCACACCCTATAATCCAAACGGCATGTGTAAAAACTCGAAAAGGCCAAAAGGAGTTATTACCACTGTTTTAGGCATGGCCTCCGCACGCACCGGGACCTGGTGATAACCGCGGACCAGATCCGCTTTCCAAAAAACACACGTCCCAGCCAGGTGTATGGAAAAATCCTGGATGTGTGGGATGGGATACCGATCGTGTTCCGTGGCATTGTTCAAGCGCTGGAAATCGCTGCAAGGTCGCCACGACCTGTCGGCCATAGGTACCATGTGTAGTGGGGATGCCACGGGCTGTTGGAGTGCCTGACAATGCCCAGTTGCTCTCAGTTGGCAAACTCCTTGTGCACGCTGGCCAGTTTAACCATGTCCAGGCGCAGAGGCCACGCGAACACCGGCTGCACGGTGGCGCAGTGGTTTAGCACTGTGGCAGCACAGTTTTACCCTCGGCCGGGGGACCGCGGGGATCATGAGATCGTGGGTTCGATCCCAGCCCCCGACCAACAGTGAGCTGTGTGGAGTTTGCATGTTCTCCCCGTGTTGCGCGGGTTTACTCCGGGATTTCTCCAGTTTCCTCCCGCATACCAAAAAAACATGTAGGTTTAGGGCACTCGCGCACGCAGCGACCAGCAGCCGGTGGCTTGTCACCAGACTGCAAACCAAGTCTACCTACGGGTACAAATAAGTAACAAAAAAAAAAAAAAACACCGGCGGGCCTTTTGTTGTTATGAAATGCTCGACCCCATGTTTGGTTACCGTAGCTGAAAACATTGGGACTGTGAGTGCTGGGAACTGTGCAAGTAAATGCTGGTACTTACCCCCTAGAGCTATAACATTAGCCAGTGTTGTTGGTCCCCGTCCCCGAGCTGAGCAGGGCAGGGAGGAAAAAAGAGACAGCATCCACTGAATGACTGTTGGCAACATCGACTAACAACCCATAAACACATAAAAAAAATCTATGCCTAAAATGGGGGCAGAACATGCAGCTACCACAAAGTCCCACTGATAATTGTGTCTGTGCAAGAATATTGTCAGCATCTGTTCGCCAAACGTCCTGATAGTGGATCCGTTAGCGGCCGTGAGCTTGGGACCGCTGCCTCCTGTTGACCTGTTTGCGCTGACCGGCAGGATGAGGCTCTTCTGGGAGCCGGAGTACAGCAAAAAACGTCTCCCTGAACATGTGTCCATGATAAAAAGCACCTTGTTTCTGTCGCCAGCGGTCTCAGTTGCTATTGACTGCTTGCTGTGCCATCTTCCCGACTTCTTGAATTGGCACAGCGGCAGACAGCACTGGGCATCTGAGCCGAAACAGCGATGATAGAAACAGAGCACCTCATTCCTGCGTCTCTTGGTGTCCATCCCAACCACCACCAACGGCTCCTCAACCTCGCTGGAGTCCTTCATGGATGCCGGTGCCGCTGCGTGCACGCTGAGAGCTCTGGTTGCTAGGATGATGCGGTCCGCTTCCTACGCCAGGGCGCGGTACTCCTCGGTTTCCAGCCGTGGTGAGTTGGCCAGGATCGCCCTCACTGTAGCACACAGGTGTCAAACTCATTCCATGGAGGGCCAAGACCCTGCAGGTTTTACCTCCACCCAGTGTCTTCAACAGGTGATTTCTCTGAATTTCTTCCTACTGATTGCTGATCCGTGAAAACACCTGCTGAAGAGACTGGGTGGAAATAAAACCTGCAGGGTCTTGGCCCTCCATGGAATGAGTTTGACACCCCTGCTGTAGCAGGTAGGTTCCTGAGAAACTGGTGGGCGAACAGGAAGGACTCGTCTTTCTTCCCCATGAACGCTACCATACTCTCCATAAGCCCCACGGCTGATCTGTCACCTAACTCTGAACGTGTTAGAGGAGTCTCTCTGCTCTCTCACTGTCTGACAGGGTATGATGCTGGAGTAGCGTCCGCTTGAGGGCTTCATATTTTTTCTGGGCCAGCAGCTCCTGGAGCAGGCTCATTACCTATTGCGTGGCGTGCACATCTAGCGCAGCAACCACAAGGTAATCTTTACTGTCATCCACTGTGATCCCGTGGCGTGCGAACTGGGTTTCTACATGCAAGAACCACGTGGTTGGATTGTGAAGCCAGAAGTCTGGCAGCTTCACTGTGACAGTACAGGTGGCGCTGGTGTTCTCCCTCTGGGCTGTCTCTGAGGCGGTGCTTGGCTTGCTCTCCATTGCACGTCTTAAGGTCACCAATGTGGAAGGTGAAAACAGATGAGGCAGCGAGCTGGACAGCACACAAACTTTATTTCCTCTTCCAACAGCAAGTACAGAACATACTCTCTCTGGGTCTCTTGGCTCCTCCCTTTTGTCCCTTCAATTCTGCCCCATGAGACCCAGGGAGCCAAAAACAATATATTCAGTGCACAAAGAAATGTGTGGCACATTAACATCATATTGTAGAGGGTAAAAGGAAAGGATGTGAGGTGAGGCATGAGCACAGGACGACACAGAATCTTTATTATCCCTCTAACAACATGTACAACCATTGACCCCAGCGTGAGCTGTGCTGGTGCTGAGAAGCCTCATTCCAGTCTCTCAGCCTTTACTTTTATAATTTTTTTCTTTATGCATAGAGACTGGAGCTGCTGACATTATGCATTGGTGCATGAACAATAGATTTGTGTCAAACATAACACAGGTTTACAAAAATAATTTTTTTGTAAGTTGTCTGTGTTTTTTCAACTGATTTAAAACAATTTTGCACCGCTGAATCTGAAAATGACATCCGTTTCTCTCGATCAGGTGCTAAGTAAAAACCTGTACTTAGCACTGTGCATGTACTGACCTTTATATAAAGGTCAGTACATGTAAATTGAATGTTATGTCATCATTGTTCAAAATTTGGAAAATTTTAAGACATAAAAAAGAATTTTGCATCATATAAAGCGAAAATATCCGTACATGTAAACAAAAACGTATAAAACAACATGTGGCCATAGTTCAAAAAGTTGACCTGATTGATCAAAACCAATGTGATTTTTGGATTCAGCACATCAAAACTGTCCTAAATCAGCTAAAAAAAACCCTTCTACAATAAATTTGGTGTTGACCAGGGTTATCATAACAGCTTGAAACATAAGTTACAATACATTCACCACCTGCGTTTTCACGTGCCAGCCCATTGCTGCAGGTGACTAATTGGCTGTTCTAAATTGTCCCTAGATATCTGTTTCCTATAGGCCCTTAGAATAGAGGGTTAGTATTAGTGAAAGCGCTTTGAGTGGTCTTTGTGACTAGAAAAGCGCTATATAAGTGCAGGTTAGTTAGTTAGTTAGTTAGTGACGAAAGGTGCATCTTTGTCTGATCTGGTTACATGTAAATTTTCCTCTCCCTGGGAGGTGTCTAAACTCTGCCCAGTCTGAACCTCTCGGTGAGCTCCCTCCCGCAGTCCATCGTCCTCGTGTTTCCTCCTGCCTTTCTGGGTGTGAGAGCATGCTAGACCTGTGTATTGTGTCCACCACAATATAACACCAGCCCTGTTTCTCACACCCTCTCTTCCCCTAGCAAACTCCGGTGTCTCTTGAACTCCCCGAGGGGCGGATAGTCCTTTCTGTTACGTCTGAGACGCCTCTGGTGCCACTTCCTCCTTCAGTCCTTTGTCCCCACCCCCCCACCCCCGGCTTCTGACTCTGGGTGGAGAACACCCCACACAGTGCCATTACAGTGTGGCCTACTTTCAAGCAACCAAAGCAAACACATTTTTCTTTAATAAGTTGATTTTATCCCGATGTGCCTCTTCAACTGCAAACATTTTTCCAGTGTATGGCCTCGTTGTGAACAAAGAAGCCAACAGATCCTCTACAAGCTGTCACTCATATACTGGAACTGTTCCACAGTCCATCACCAATCTCCATCTATCTTCCTACATCCCTAGGACAAGTCGGCTATGGAACTCTCTTCCAGCATCTGTGTTTCCTGCTCCTCCAAACATAGACTCATTCAAGTCATCTATAAATGTATTTTTGGTTAATCAATTATAAACTTTTGTTTGCTGTCAATTTTTAAGATTTTTATTTGTATGATGCGATGTGGTCAGTGGTTTAATACTCTGCCTAACGGCCAATTTTTCATCTCTCAGATGGCAACACCAGGCCTTAAACCTTGATTACAAAAATACAACAACAAAAAAAACAGACTGTTGTAAGGAGAGGTCTTGGTCTTATTTAATGTCTGTTCAATTGTCACTCCTTCCTTTACTGTGGTGATGTTGCTGACATAACTGCTCCCCTTTTTGCTTTGTTTTAAGTGACCGGGTTGAAAACCTTTGAGTTATTGTTTTGGGGTTCTTGGATGTTACCAACAAGTGGATCTTAGGTGATTCTGACTTGCTTTTCAATAAAGGCAACAATATCAGTGAACATGGCTCTCTGACCTCTTTGCTCTTATAGGTCACAAGTTTCATTTCTCCACTTTTCTCTCAGTTTGTAAGGGAGTTTTAAGATGATGCTACTCATGTTAGATGGCAAGTCCAATTCCTTTATGCACATCATTTGATCCATTAAGTTTGAGCATCCTCGCAGAAACAACTAAAAAAGCACTTGGAGAGCGCAGACCTCCGCCAAGCGCCACAGTTCCCCCCATACAGTGTTTGTGTGTATGTTTTCAGATTCCTTGACCATGAAAACATATGACTAGCAATTGGATTCACAATGATAGGATTAGTAGTTCAGTAGTTATTGATGAAAATCGCATTTTCCGTAATGGCGGTTTAGCGCCACAGTTCCCCCCATACAGTGTTTGTGTGTACATTTTCAGATTCCTTGACCATGAAAACATATGACTAGCAATTGGATTCACAATGATAGGATTAGTGGTTCAGTAGTTATTGACGAAAATCGCATTTTCCATAATGGCGGTTTAGCGCCACAGTTCCCCCCATACAGTGTTTGTGTGTACGTTGTCAGATTCCTTGACCATGAAAACATATGACAAGCAATTGGATTGACAATGATAGGATTAGTGGTTAAGTAGTTATTCACGAAAATGGCATTTTGCGTAATGGCGGTTTTCTTGTGGACGGTGATCCGGATCACCACCAAAATGTAATCACCTGTAGGATACCCCATTTCTGACAATCTGTGAAAATTTCATGAAAATCCGTCGATAACTTTTTGAGTTATCTTTCTAACAAACAAACAAACGCCGATGATCACATAACCTCCCCCTTTGGCGGAGGTAATGACAAGGATTGCAGTGCTTTAACATCTTCACCTTTGATAGGTGTCCAACTGAGAATCCTTTCCATATAAGCAGAAGCAATTTGATGTTCATTTCCAAAATGCTCTGCTAGAAGACTCTTGGCTCTGTTGTATCCCTGCTCTGAAGGTAAATGTTGACAACTGTGGACCAGGTCTCTTGGCTGCCCCCTGGTGTACTGCTCCAGAAAATACAATCGCTCCAGTTAGCCGTTTTCTGCTCCACTCCATGTTCAAAGGCTCTAATAAATGATTTATATTGAAGAGGATCTGTTGTGAAACCGAAGCTTACAACAGACTGTGCAGATGTGACAACAGATGCATGGGTGATGTCATCACGCCTTGCCTATATAGGGGGACTGTTGGAGGGAGCCGTGGTCTTTGGCACTCCACCACGTCACAGTAACAGCCTATATTAATATAGGATTAGCATACATATAGCCACACTGTTCACTTGTCTGCACTCTAGAACAAAGTTTCAGTTCTGCATAACTCCTGTGTTCGCTGCCCTGCTTTCCAGACATAACAGATTTCTGGATGGTAGGACAGAAGCCAGATTTTGCTGAACGAACAGAGCAGTTATTTCATTTTGTTTTTTCATGATGTTCATGATTACATCCTGAGAGTTATCATTGGAAACTTGAGTTTGAGGATATACATGTTCTACTGGATTTCCATCAACTTGTGTCACTTGAACTGGAGCATCAACCTTTTGAAGCATGTCTTTCATTTTTCTTTCTGGCCTTTGTTTAGGCCTTACAACCTGTGGTTCAAATATGACATCAGACAAAGCAAGTTCCTCATAATTTTTATCTGGAATTGTTATGTCTGGAAAGCAGGGTAGCAGAGGCAGGAGTTGAACCAAACACAAACTTTATTACAAACACAATAGATGTTACATGTGTTGCATCAGTTCAGTGATATGCTAACACTGGATTAATACAGTGTGACGACCCTCATGGATCGTCACCTTATCGTGGTGGGGTGTGTGCATGCCCCAGTGATCCCAGGAGCTATGTTTTCCGGGGTAATTTGCCTCTGATAGGGTCATCCAAGACAAACTGGTCCTGGGTGAAGGGCCAGACTAAGAACGATCCAACAGACTCTCATGATAAATACTAGAACAAGGATTCAGTTTACCTCGCCCAGTATGGGGTTACCGGGGCCCCACCCTGGAGACAGACCTGAGGGAGTGGCTTGATGGCGAGCATCTGGTGGCCTAGTATCCACCCATGGGACCCAGCCGGGCTCAGCCTAAAGGAGTTACATGGGTCCGCCCTCCAGTGGCCTCACCACCTGCAGGAGGGATCATGGGGGTCCGGTGCTATGTGGATCAGGTGGCGGTCAAAGGCGGAGACCTTAGTGGACTGATCCCAGGCTTCCTAAACTGGCTTTTGGTACATGGAATGTCACCTCTCTGGTGGGGAAGGAGCCTGAGCTGGCGCATGAGGTTGAGAGATACCGGCTAGATATAGTCGGCCTCACCACAACACACAGCTCCGGTTCCAGAACCAGTCTCCTGGAAAGGGGCTGGAACTTGGCCTACTATGGAGTTGCCCCGGGCGAGAGGCGACGAGCAGGGATGGGTATTCTTGTATCCCTACACCTTGCTGCCTCTATATTGGTGCTTTCCCCGGTGGACAAAAGGGTTTCTTCCCTTCGCCTTCGGATTGAGAAATGGTCCTGACCATCATTTGTGCCTATGCACCAAATGATGTTTCAGAGTACCCACCCTTTTTGGAGTCTCTAACTGGGGTGCTGGAGGGTGCTCCTCTTGGAGACTCCATTGTGCTACTGGGGGACTTCAATGTGCACGTGGGCAACGACAGTGAAACCTGGAAGGGGGTGATTGGGAGGAACGGCCTGCCCGATCTGAATCTGAGTGGTGTTCAGTTATTAGACGTCTGTGCTAACCACAGTTTGTCCATAACAAACACCATGTTCAAGCAGAAGGGTGTCCATATGTGCACCTGGCACCAGGACACCCTAGGTCGCAGGTTGATGATCGATTTTGTTATTGTGTCATCAGACCTGCGACCGTATGTGTTGGAGACTTGGGTAAAGAGAGGTGCAGAGCTGTCAACTGATCACCACCTGGTGGTGAGTTGGATCCGATGGCAGGGGAGGATGCCATTCAGACCTGGTGGACCCAAACATTTAGTGAGGGTGTGCTGTGAACGTCTGGCTGAGGCCCCTGTCTGGGAGGTCTTCAACTCCCACCTCCATAAGAACTTCAACCACATTCTGAGGGAGTCTGGAGACATGGAGTCTGAATGGGCCATGTTCTCCACCTCCATTGTTGAAGCAGCGGCCCAGAGCTGCGGCCACAAGGTCATCAGAACATCTCGTGGTGGCAACCCCCAATCCAAGTGGTGGACACCAGTGGTGAGGGGGGCCATTAAGCTGAAGAAGGAGTCCTATCAAGCTTGGATGGCTTGTGGGACTCCCGAAGCAGCTGAGGTGTACCGGCAGGCCAAGCGGAGTGCAGCTTGGGTGGTTGCTGAAGCAAAAACTCGGGTGTGGGAGGAGTTCGGTGAGTAGTTAGTAGTAGTTAGGCCCATCGCTCCTCCTGAAGCATAGGTCGCCGGCAACAGTCCACCAGAGTGCTCTGTCCTGGGCTGCTCTCTCCAGTTGTCTCCAGGTCTTTCTCATCTTCCTCATCCTCATCCTCATCCAAACCTTCAACTTGTCTTTTAGACCCTATTCCTACCAGGTTATTTAAAGAAGTCTTCCCACTTATTGGTAGCTTTATTCTTCATATAATCAATTCTTCATTAACTTTAGGCCATGTACCACAGGCTTTTAAAACTTCTATAATTAAACCCTTATTCAAAAAGCCAATGCTAGCTCCAGGAGCTTAAGCTAACTATAGACCAATCTCTAATCTCCCTTTCATTTCAAAAATCTTAGAAAGAGTTGTTGCTACACAATTATTTGACCACCTGCAGGGAAATGGTTTACTCGACGAGTTTCAATCTGGGTTTAGAATCCATCATCGTACTGAAACTGTCATGGCGCCCGCAGGGCCGTCATCAGTCTCAGCTGCGTGCACACCTGTCGCCAGTCATCAACGGGCTTTAAGAGCCAGGCCTGCCAGTGACTCAGCACAGAGCCGTCTGTCAAATCTACGGAGGCACGTCTCTCGTGTACAGCCACAACTTGGCTCCACACCAGACCAAGCGCTACACGTCGCAGCACGTAAGCATTCTCAGCACTCACCTTGTCGAGTTCCTTTCCCCTGTGCACAGGTGGACCCCCCAGGCGGCGGATCCTCTCTCCCCAGCGGCGGTGCAGCTCCTCCCCGGCACCAGAGTCTCTCCCCTGCTTCTCAACACCGAGCTGGACGCTCTTCCCCTGGCAGTCACCCTCAAGGCAAACTGAAGCTCAGCATTGCCACCTGCAAAGTAAGCGGCAGTCTTAATTACACTCCCCGCTCCTGTGCAGTGTTAACATCTCTGCTTTATCTCCTTAGGGTTGCCAGGCAGAACGGAGAACTGCTCAGCTCCAGCACGACACCAGCACTTCACACTCCACTATGCATTCACGCACTCACACACAACACATTGGGTTAATAAAAGGATAATTGTATCTCCTCGAGTTTGTCTTCTGTCCCCTGGGTCCAGAAATTATGTCAGAAACAGCCTTAGCGAAGGTCACTAACGACCTCCTCATCACATGTGATAATGGACTTGTTTCTGTACTTGTCCTTTTAGACCTTAGTGCAGCTTTTGATACTATTGATCATAATATTCTACTAGATAAAGTAGAACACTATGTTGGACTTAACGGAACTTCGTTGCAGTGGTTTAGATCTTATTTATCTGATAGATTCCAGTTTGTTCATGTCAATAATGAGTTTTCTTTCATCTCAAAACTCAGTCATGGAGTTCCATAGGGATCTGTTATGCAAATGACACACAATTGTACCTGTCAATGAAGCCAGATGATAGTAATCAATTAGCCAAGTTAGAAGCCTGTATTAAGGAAATCAAAGCTTGGATGACATGTAATTTCCTGCTATTAAATTCAGATAAGACTGAAGTCATTCTTGTTGGTCCAAAAAAACCTTAGAAATACCTTTCCAAATCAAACTTTTAGTTTGGATGCGGTTTCTCTTTCTCTTAATAGCTCTGTGAGGAACCTTGGAATTATTTTTGATCAAGATCTGTCTTTCAATTCACATATTAAATTTGTTTCTAAGACTGACTTCTATCATTTGCGTAATATTGCCAAGATTAGGAGCATCTTGTCTCAGAGTGATGCTGAGAAATTGATCCACGCTTTTGTTAGCTTGAGATTAGATTATTGTAATTCTTTATTATCAGGTTGTCCTAAAACATCTTTAAAAAGTCTTCAGCTGATCCAAAATGCTGCAGCAAGAGTTTTAACAGGTACTAGAAAGAGAGATCATATCTCTCCGGCTCTGGCCTCCCTTCATTGGCTTTCCATAGAGTTTAGAATTAAGTTTAAAATCCTTCTTCTTACTTACAAAGCTCTAAACAATCAGGCCCCTTTTTATTTAAAAGATATGATATTACCATATTGTCCTAACAGAGCACTACGTTCCCAAAATGCAGGATTACTTGTAATACCTAGAATCTCCAAAAGTACAATGGGAGGCAGAGCCTTCAGTTATCAAGCTCCTCTCCTGTGGAAGCAGCTGCCAATCTGGATTCGGGAGTCAGACTCGATTTCTGTTTTTAAGAATGGGGTTAAAACCTTCCTTTTTGATATAGCCTACAATTAGGGAGGGATCATGTGTTTCTGAACCCTCCCTTAGTTATGCTGCTAATAGGTTTAGTCAGCCGGAGGACCTCCAATAATTGCACTGGGCCTCACTCCTTTCTTCACTCTCAATGAAATATTTTTTTTTTGCTGGTCGTTAACATCTGTTTGTTCTCTCCCATAGATTGAGTCCCCATCGTGCTGTTTGCTCTCTACATGTCTGTTCTTTTCATTTTCTCTGTCCCCTCACCCTCCAGCCAGTCGCAGCAGATGACTGCCCCTCCCTGAGCCTGGTTCTGCTGGAGGTTTCTTCCTGTTAAAAGGGAGTTTTTCCTCTCTACCGTCACCAAGTGCTTGCTCACAGGGGATCGCCTGATTGCTGGGGTCTTTCTGCAACTGTGGGGGTTCCCCCTCCAGTTGAAAGTGCTATGAAATGACTGTTGTTGTGAAATGGCGCTATATAAATAAAGTTGAATTGAATTGAATTGAATCTTCTTGATGTCAGCATCGAGGTCTTGTCGCCAGGTGTTTCTTGGCCTTCCTCTCTTCCACTTTCCTTGGAGGTTCCACTTGAGTGCTTGCCTTGTGGTGTTAGTGGCTGGCTTCCTCAGGGTGTGCCCAATCCATCCCCATCTTCTACGCCCGATCTTGTCCTCGGCTGGCAGCTGGTTGGTACGCAGCCACAGGTCTACATTGCTGATGGTGTCGGGCCAGCGTATCTGGAGGATCCTTCTCAGGCAGCTGTTGATGAACGTCTGCACTTTCCTGATGGTGGTCTTCATTGTTCTCCATGTCTCTGCTCCATACAGTAGGACTGACTTGATGTTAGAGTTGAACAGCTGGATCTTTGTGTGTGGTGACACCACCGTGGTGTCACCCAGGTGATGGAGTTCAGTGAGGGCAGGGAACAAGATTTTCGGTCGGCCTTGAAGAGATTCTGGCAAACTGTCTGGCGGCTCAGGAGGGGGAAGCATCTCCCTGTCCATACTGTGTATGGTGTGGATGGGGCACTGCTGACTTCGACTGGGGATATCGTCGGGTGGTTGAAGGAATACTTCAAGGATCTCCTCAATCCCACTGAGGGGGCTGATGCTGTGATCGCGAGACTTCTCGAGACAATTTGCGCAATAATCCAAATGGTGACTGCTGTCGACCGAGCTTAAAAACAAACTTTTCCACAGGTGTTTTTTTTTTTGTCATTAATTCATTAACTAATTGTCTGTGTCTATCTTTCTTTTTTTTCGTACGGAGCTGGAGGAACTAGAGAACTACATCGATGAGTTCTGCTACCATTGCTGTGTCATGGAGCAGGCAAGTGTGTGTTCCGCCGCTGCTTCTCAGTCTAAACGACCGAGACCCGCAGATTCGCCAAAAATAACACCCGAGAAATCACAGCAGGGCACCGAGGTTAGTGACATCCTTTTCTCCACTGAGAATAAACTTACCAGCATGGAGGGTAGACTGGCACTTGTCGAGCTCCTTCATCAATAGTTCCAGAGTTTGCAGGAGAGTTTAGAGTTCAGTCAAGCACAGCTTGTCTCTCTTGTAGAGGAAAATAACAGCCTGAAAAAGTCAGTAAACACACTAACCACGCGGCTTGGCGTTGTTGAGGGAGAAAACTGGAAAATGAAGGAAACAGTTCTCAGTTTGCAGTCACGCAGCATGAGAGATAACCTCGGGTTTTTTTGGAATTGTTGAACAAAATAATGAAAATCCAGAACAGCTGGTCTGTGAATTTATCTTATCACAACTAAAACTATCCCCCGAAGTCACAAATTCAATTACCTTCCACCATGTCCACTGAATTGGGCAAAAAAATTCCCAGAATAAATGTCCCAGACTTATTGTTGCCAAATTTGAGCATTTTAAGCAAAAAAATTTGGTACAGAGGCAGGGCAGGCAGCTTAAAAACACCAATTATGGTCTAAATGATCAATTTCCACAGGAAATCTTGGAAAGGAGAAGGAAGCTTTTTCCCTTTAGGAAACAAAACATTCAAGAAGGTAAACGATCTATTGTTTCTGTGGATAGACTGTATATAGATGGCAAGCTGTTTATGGATGAAACTATAATGCCCTGGTTATTCTAGAGCCTATATTGTTTTTTGATGAGTTATTTTTATATATTTATTTTAGCTACAGGTGGAAAAAGAGTGCAATTGTGCGCAGGTCTCTTACTCAATCGCAGTTTAATTTTACATTTGTCAAAATGTTTATTTCTTTGTTGTTGAGGTTGTTGTTTGTTTATTTGTCTGTTGTAGTTCATTTTTTTGAAGTTCTTAGGTCACTGTTGTATGTTATCTACATTTTTTCACCACTTACTAACCTTTATGTCTGTTTTTTCTCATACTTCTGGTTGCTGCCCGGTGGCGCAGTGGTTAGCACTGCGGCAGCACAGTTTACCCTTGGCCGGGGGATTGTGGGGATCGTGGGATCGTGGGTTCGATCCCAGCCCCCGACCAACAGTGATCTGTGTGGAGTTTGCATGTTCTCCCCGTGTTGCGTGGGTTTACTCCGGGATTTCTCCGGTTTCCTCCCACATGCCAAAAACATGCATGTTAGGTTAATTGGCTGTTCTAAATTGTCCCTAGATATCTGTTTCCTATAGGCCCTTAGAATAGAGGGTTAGTATTAATGAAAGCGCTTTGAGTGGTCTTTGTGACTAGAAAAGCGCTATATAAGTGCAGGTTAGTTTATAGGAAATAACTTGAAATACATGTACCCCATTTGCTTGCAATTGCAGGCAAATGGCATAGAGACATCATGCGTGCACATCCAATTATATATGCGTAGGTGTATACTTTACACATAACATATATATATACACATATATGCATACATTACAGACACCTAATCACATAGGCACATTTAAGCCTGTTTTCCACTAGCCCAGCACACCTCGGTACGGCTCGATTCACTTCAGTACGGCTCAGAACGCTTCTGTCTCCATTAGCACGATGTTGTGCTTGTGCTGTGATGGTTTGTGTAAGCGAGGCAGCGGCAGATTCTCAGCGAGGCGGGGCCACACTCCCGTGACGTTACGCACCCGACTGAGTCCTTATTTACGAGGATCCAAGGATTATTGCCTTGCTCGCTCTGTGGTTTTATCTCACAATTAATTTTATCTCATAATTAAGCTGCAGCAACACAAGTCACTTTTGTTTTGAATTAACTGTCAAATGACCTAGAAATAATGAGCTGAAATTTGTTTTTATTCATATTAAATAATGAGACAGTGGCACACTGGCCTACACCAAATTGTATTATTTTTTACATTCTAGGGCATTTTGGATGTACTGAATTAAAAAAATTCATGTTTTTCACCTTCAGGTCAACGTTTGGAACAACAGTATTATTATTTTCCGTTTAGATGATGCTACACTCCTTCTAAAGTATTGTAAATCTCTGAATTTGGAATGCCGATAGAACATTCAATTTACATATACTTGTACCTACTTTGACTTGGTGCTAATTTTTTATGATATTTCAATAAAAAGAACAGAAAGCTTACAAAAAGATTTGTTTTTTGGTCTAGTTAAAAATTACATTACCTTTACAATGGTTGACCCCTGACAGGATGATCAGCATCATTTTAATCAGACGAGGCAATGGAATTTCTATGTAATTATACTGTTTTATAATTCAGTGTTATAACAGACAAACCACACTTTCCAAAACAATTCCATTTTATTATATACAAAATATTAAAATTAAAAAAAAAATTGCAACACAACATGAAGGTTAATCGACATTTTATACACGCCGACCACTGAGTGCCTCTACACCAGCTTCCCAAACTGGGTCACGAAGGCTCGGTTGAATGAAGCCGTCTCTGCCAGCTGTGGGTCAGGAAGGCTCGGTTGAATTAATCCGTGCGGGCTGTCGCGGCGGACGCGTGGGATGATTCTACAAGGAAAATGCACACAATAAAATACAGCACGTAAGTGCAAGATATACAGAAAAGACAATAGTTTTTAACAAGAATACATAAGCTTATTTCAGCGTATTGTTCACATGAATAATTAAAATAAAAGCTTTAGTCCACAGTGTGCTGCAATAAAGCAGCGATCATTATCCACAAATGAACAGCTTTTTTATTGCATAAATAAACTGAGCGTCTTACCGAATATATTTGCGAAAAAACGCACAATAAAAAAAATTAAAACTCACTGTTAAAGGACTCCGATGTCGAGACCTCCCAGTATATTTTTTCATTCCGGGCGGCTCCGTCTAACTCACGCTGAATACGTTCGTCTGACAATGCAGTGAGCAGACACTGCACCTCCTTATTGGTCCATGGAACACCCTTATTACGCGAAGCCATTTTTGATAGAGAATAAATGAAAATAGCACAGCAATACACTGAAAATAAACCGCCAACAGTGGTTGCGTGCTGAGTAAAGGTGGTCGTGAAGATTCTTTTTTTTTTTTTTTTTTTTCAAAAACTTTATTGAGAAGGTCATGAAGATTCGGTAGAAGAGGAGGAGGAGAGGGGCGGTTACAACCTGACCAATCAGCGCCGGTTATGACCTGACCAATCAGCGGCGACCAGTCTGTTAACGTCACAACACGGCACAGCTCAGCACTTGTGTACCCTGCCCTGGAGCGGGGCTGAGAATCGCGGCTGTTAAACCGTGTTGGGGCTTGTGGAAAAGCGTACAAAGCGTGCTGAGCCGTCCCGTGTCGCGCTAAAGCGTGCTAGTGGAAAAAGGCCTTTAATTAGTCTTTAGTACACAACCAGTTAGTGAAAACATGTCCACAATTAAGTTTGTCACGTGGAACATACGTGGAATTGGAACCAGGGAGAAGAGGCTAAAAGTTTTTAATTGACTGAACGATCTACAGGCAGACTTTGTCTTATTGCAGGAGACACATGTCTCTAAGTCATCTGTAGATGTGCTCACCTCCCAGGAATTCCCCCACATGTACTCAGCCGGCTTTAATTCTAAACAAAAGGGGGTAGCTATACTGGTAAACAGAAGAATACGCTTTGTTGTGAATAACACCATAACAGATCTGGAAGGTAGAATCAGAATCAGGTTTATTGCCATTGTTCATGTAGTACACAAACTAGGAATTTGTCTCGGTACAATGCTGCAACATTAAACATGATAAGATAAGAGAAATAAACTATACATGTAATAAAGTGTAGGATAAGATTAAGTGATACTGGTCAACAGTTAAAATATATATTAGCCAGCAGCAGATACTGTGGAGAACTATATAGTGCAGTTGGTAATGCAGGAAGAAAACAGTGATGATTGACATGAGGTCTGGTTGAGCTGCTGTACATGGTGCACGAGAGTCAATAAGTCACTTAGTGTTCAGCAGTCTAATGGCAGAGGGGAAGAAGCTGTTCATGTGACGGGAGGTTTTAGTCTGGATGGACCGAAGTCTTCTACCAGAGGGGAGGGGGGCAAACAGTACGTGACCAGGGTGTGAGGGATCGGCTATGATCCGGCCAGCACGGATACAAGGTAGATTTATAATATGAAAAATCTCAGACCAAAATTTGGATCTACTATGTATTGCAAGTGTTTATGGCCCAAATGTTGACGACCCATCCTATTTTCACACTTTTTTCACTTCTCTTTCTGAGCACTTGGACACTACACTTATAATAGGAGGGGGCTTCAACCTGGTATTAAACCATGCAATCGACAGGCTCAGTACATCGGGAAATCACCGAAAATGGCAGGCTACTGACACTCTCAAACAGTACATGAATGATTTTGGTCTTTGCGATGAATGGCGTTCTCTTCACCCAACTCTTCGGGAATACACTTTTTTTCTTCAGTTCATAGTTCACATTCACGTCTAGATTTCTTTTTAGCCAGTAACTCTATTGTGAGGGACATCACAGACACTGAAATATGTTCAAATCAAGCTATTAGCGATCACCATCCAGTATCTCTTGCACTAGTAAATAGGAAAGCTACAAAAGAAACTAGGAGCTGGAAATTTAATATAACATTACTGAAAGACAAAGACTTTTGTTTTATGAAAATATTTAGACAGGTTTGTGAGGAGTCGGCACACAGGAAAGGAATTCACACTGAGACAGACTGCTAGAATAAACTGTATCTTTTATTCCCCACAGTATCTCCTTCACACACAGAGAAATCATTGCATGTCACACATCTCCTTCACACAAGGATTAATGCATTTCATGTCATTTCATCAGCCCTTACCTATGATACAGATGACTGGAGAGCCGGCAGTCTAGAAGAAAGAGCGTTGATTTCTCAGCTGGACGTTTTGCGCAAAAAAAACTCACAGCAGACTCTGCCGTATTGAGGGAAAACCCCTGTTTTTAAAGGAAAGGCTATGTGCAGGACAGAGTGGCCATCTCTGTTCCGAGTAAACCTCCCTCCCACATTCTCAGAGTTGCATGGGGAGCGGGGAGGGCCAGTCCCAGCCCCCAGACAACTCCTTGCCCGGCTCCCAAAACATACACGAACACCTGCTCCATTTCATCGCACACACACATACACATGAGGAATAAAGGTGCCTTTGTTTCATAAGCATAGTTGGAAGGAGTAACAGCTGTAAGGAATAACAGTTTCTTAGGTCATACTGCCCAGGTCATTGTGTACCTTAAGATAAATCCATCATGGGAAGAGAACTGGATTGTTAAAACATATTAAAAACAACTGAGAAACAAATCAGGGCACACATTAAAAACACATTTATATTACATTCCACCCTTTGACCTTATTTGTGATCAGTTGGTAAAGATAATTGCTTTCTTCCCCAACTAAGTGCTTTCTTCCCCAACTGAAAAACAAATCAGGGCACACATTAAAAATATTTATATCACATTTTCCACCCTTTGACCTTATTTGTTCTATCAGTTGGTGAAGAACATTGGGTAATTACTGTCTTCTTGGGGAATACTTTCATCCTCATAAGGTATGCCGACATGATTATGGTGAGATAATTCCACCCAATTGACGTCCCAAATGCATGTTACAACATGCCACAATAGCTCACTCCTTGTATTGAAATGTCTATTGTAGTAATTCCATTCATTAGTCGTACCTACAGCATAATCATAACATATCCAGTGACCAGGAGGGTCAGCACTCACCTCTACTTTGCAAGATGTGGTACCATATCCTCCATCTCGAAAGATAACTTTGATTTTCATATTGCCAGAGAATTATATATTCTTTTACTTAAAACCTGTTTTACTCTTCTAATATAGCAGAAAGCACTGAAATTGCATATTGTTAAGACAGATAGAACAGCAATTAATATAGCTAGGGGAGGCACCAGTGTTTTGCGAGCAGTGACTGACATGCCTGAGAATATATCCCACCAGTGATGAGCAGAAACTTGCTCTATCTGATGAGCTGCATGCAATGCCTTTCCTTGGGCCACCACAGTGGATATCACTGCAGCACGCACATTAGACATATGATCACCAATGAGCTTTTGTATCTCCGTGGATCCATTCAGTGCGCCTCTGAATCGATCCAGGGACACCTGCCAGGGAACTTCCAGCACCCGCCATTGCAGGGCGATCAGGTGAACCTCACTGGAAAAGTTGGTAAGACGATATGTCCGATTATGCCATTGCCACATGTGAACACCATGCAGACACCCAGTGAAAGGTACCCTAGGCAACATTGGATGGAAATTTAAAGTGGCTACACATAGAGTATGGGGCCCTATTTGCCACATCATGTCACGAGGTTTTTCTATTCTCCATTCACATAGTGCCTCTGTCATGGTTAAGCATGATTCAGTATATATTTCTCGACTTAGGCATGCATATCCTTGGTCAGTCAAATCACATTCTGATAAATCATATGTATTATTTTGCCCTGGATCAAACCATCCCCCTTTTAATTGAATAAACCAAAATGCCGTGGCAGTAATTACTGGTAACACATGATATTTGCACACGTCAACAGCTCTTGTGACATTTAATTGAGTCCATTGCCCGCTACACATCGTGCTATTGCAGATGTTTTTTTCAGGATGCGGAATTAACCACCATTCTTCAGTAATGTTCCACACTTCTCGCCATTGTCGAGCATGATTGGTAGTGACAATGCGAGTGAAACGTTCCAACTGCGTGCGGATATCCAAAACTTGAATGTTGCACACAGTCCAATTGAAAGCGCGAGTGATGTTCGTCATCAATTCACTCGTAGCATTCCACATGGTCAAATCCCAATTCAGACGTTTTTGAAACAGATTGGCGGCCTCCATTTGAGGCCCCACCACCGTAGGCATCCAAAATCCAACTTGTTGAATGCCTAAAGACGTTTGATGTCCAGTATCTGCCAACATTGATCTGGTTACCTCGTTGTTAATGGTGTTGGAGATTCCCAAAACTGTGCCAAATCCTCCCAGCAATGTGTCATACCATGCTCTCTTCTTCTTGGTTGAACATTTGGGAATGGGTGGTATCCTTACCATCCAATTGATGGTGATATGGCTGGTTTGTGTGGCCACCGTTGTACAGGTTGACAGTATGGGTGCCAGGTTCGTTGGGGATATATGCTTCGGGTTTTTGTCGACCACTACAATAGGGTACACAAAGGGGATTTGTCGACCGTTTATGACTGTTCCATTCATCAAATACACTTCCTTATCTCCTGTTATATTGATGGATAGCTTTGAACCATTTAAGGTAGTATCACATTTCAGTGAATCATTAGTCGCTTTGGCCACGCATATGGTTACATTGGCAGTTAAGTTCACCATGCACCCCTTCTCCACCGCAGGCACATTATATTGATTTTTGACACATTTGGGGCATATGTAGATAGGACAGTGGCTGGTTAAGTTCAGTATCTTGCACTTTTGGTTTGATAAACAATAGAAACCGTCTTGACTCCGATTGGCACCGATTCGACTTTCCCTCCACTCCAACGAAACAGATTGGTCCACCTCAAACATTTCTTGGCCTGGTGTGGCGTGGATCTGGATCCAGCAACCGGCGATACTCATCCACAGGATCACAACAAGGGCAGGGCGGCACATGTCCCAGCAGATGACATAGCCATGTCCTCGGTGCTTGTGGGGGTGTTGAAGAAGACCCATGACGTGGCGGGTGTCCAATCACCAGTCTCCACCCGAACATTCCTGCAAAGCAAGTACATACTTAGGAGAAGAGAAAGCACAGAATTAGTTCTCCCTTAGATAACATTTTGATACTGGTACATTTATCCAGGTTTCCTCTCCTGGATACAAAATGGTCACCACCTGATCCGTCCCTTGAGCTATGATCTCAGCCGGGCGGGGAGGACCATTTTCTTGCCTCACCCATACTTTGGCCCCAGATTTATCTGTGGAACCAAAGCCTTTTTCGCCCCTTTGCGTCATCACAGCCGGCTTAGCAATCTCTTCAGGGTCAGTCATTAGGCATGGTATAGTGACCAATTGGGCCACTTCATCCCCCTTATTCAGGGTTATGGGCTCTGATCCCAGTACGTAGCACACCACTCCCAATTCCCCTTGATAATCGCTGTCAATCACACCTGCCAGAGTCGTTAAACCTTTTAGGGATAATCCAGACTTTGGCAATATGTGACCATACATTCCATTCGGACATTGCAACCCTAGCCCTGTTTTTACCACAGTAGGTGTTCCTGGTACCAAGGTAAGGGTTTCCATAGTTCTTAGATCTAATCCAGCCGAGCCTTTCGTCGCTCGCACTGGTAGTGTTGCTTCTGGGTTAATCTTCCACATTTTAATAGTTTGTCCTTCAGAATGTTCAAGATTGACAGTGATCATTCGGTTCAGTGGTGTTGTACCAGGTGCAATGGGTCTATTGTTTAGCTGTTTCAGCGCTTGTGGTAAGCGCTTTTTCCACCCTTCCAAACTATTGTTTATCCCTCCTTTTTTCAAGGTGGCTTTCAACAACCCATTCATTCTTTCAATTAAACCCGCAGCTTGGGGATGATATGGAACGTGATAGATCCATTCCACATGATTGTGTTTGGCCCAATCTTTCACCAGGTTTCCGGTGAAATGGGTCCCATTGTCAGTTTGAATCTGTACAGGTAGCCCATAGAACCTTTCAATTAGTTCCACACAGGCCAGCGTGGCCTTCTGATTAGCCACTTTGGCTGGGTGTGCCACTACCACACCCGGAAATGTATCCACAGCCGTGCATACATATTTACATCGTTGTGACTCTGGAAGAGGACCAATAAAATCCATTTGCCAGATTTGTCCTGGACTCTTTCCCCTTTGTATATGTCCAGTGAGATGTTGTGGGACACCTCTTCTGTGATGCTGACAGGCCTCACACTGTTCAATGGCTGTCTTTACATCATCAGTTTTTAAATCAATGCCTCTATCCCTGGCCCATTGGGTGGTAGCTTGAATTCCCCATTGTCCACTCTTTTCATGGGCCCACCGGGCCAAATCCACAGTGGATTGCCTTTCCACTGACATTGCTCTGACCACTCCATCAATATAACGGTTGTGGAGGGCTTCTGCTTTGTTCCAAATCCATTAAAAACTGGGTCAAACTGTCCTCTTTGTTTAAATTTAGAGCATTTGAGTCACTGTTGAATCCTATTGTTTTTTATATTTCCTTTATGCAACCCAGCATCTCCCAAGCCTTGTGAGGCAGGCAGCCCCGCCTCTTGCATTCTTCACTTCAGCTGAGCAAAAAATTCACCTTCTGTTTTTTCTAAAGGCCAACTCTGCCTCTCCCCCGCCCCTCAGGCAAAAGGGGAGAGAGAGAGAGAGAGAGAGAGAGAGAGAGAGAGAGCACCATCCCTCGCCCGCCCCCTTTGGGAGAGCGAGGAACAGAGAGAGAGAGAAAGAGCGCTGCTCGCCCCTCCCCTTGCTAATGGGAGAGAGAGAGCAGCCGCCCGCACTTCCCCACCGTGACTGCTCTACAATCCGCCATCGGTGGAGAAGTTACTCCAAATTCGAACCGTCCCTGTTTCTGATGCAGGGTTAAACCTGCCAAAATGTCCATGCCAATTATCCACTCTTTAACGGGTGTGATAATTACGGGGTAGCATTTTACGGGCATACTCCCAACTTTTAATGGGAGCTGCACGCTTTTTCCAATCACAACATTTCCTCCCAAGCCTGTGAGAGAAACTGTAGGACCAACAAATTTAGCCAGATTACCATGAATCAAAGTGGCCTCCGCCCCTGTGTCTACTAAAGCCACCACATTTTGGACAGACTTTTTCCAATAAATTTCTACTTTTACATGGGGCCGTATGTCTGTCATTGACCAATTTAAATTACCAATCTGTGGGGCTCGGCCTCCATCCTATAAATCCAGGAGGAGATCATGATGTTTATACTTGTTTCTCCCCTTCTTTTTCCTTCCTTGCCCCTTTTGCACCGCCCTCACATGCACTTCCTCCCCCTCTTCTTGGGACTCTAAATCAGCCGAATCCTCTGCTGGAGGAGCGCTAGGCAAAACCGTCGCTCCTAATACATGATCCTTGAGAGCTGACAACAGCGATGACAATTCATCAATCCGTCCAGCCCTCACCTTTAACCCTTTTTTAGCACACATGTCCCTTAGGACACTGGTGGGTTGACCATCAATGCTATTAGCAGGCACCCCAGCTGCAATCAGCGCGTTCCATAAATCTTTCCTAGAGGGCCCACTGGATCCCTTGGAATCCAGGGGCGGATCCCTCCTGGGAGGTCGTGGGGGCCCCTGGGGCTTAGCCGCCTGGGTTCCCCAGTCACCCAAATTTCTTAGCTCCGCCATTAGTGACTTAGTTTCTGACATAGACCGTTGAGTGTCACCCAAAAACATGGATAGCACCAATGCTTTATATTGGGGCGGAGCCGTTCTTATAACCATATCCCTAACAGTCTTAGGAATAGGCATGTCAGTGTACGCATCAGCGGCACCGATGTAGAGCACATCTCTCATACATAACTGAGTCAGCCGCTGTATTCCCTCTTTTAGAGTGTTCCATTGTTTATCCAACACAGGCCAATCAGTAGGTTGGCGGTAAACATGGCTTACTGCCTCAGCATATAATTCAAATAGGCTGTTCCCCTCTGGGTTGTTAATATCTGGGGCCTGTGCCCGATATGCTGAATTTACCCTAGACATTTTGGATAATCCTGAGAACCGCATTGCATCCTGTGGATCCACCATAGTCCGTGCTGCCCCCTCCTCTAGTAACCTGGCGACCCACAGGTCCAACGGTTCACCGTCCCGTTGACGATGCCGGGTTGTCAAATTAGCCACTTCCTCGGCAGTGTAATCTTCAAGGATAGTCACTGCCAAGGGGGCCGGTTGGACCTGAGGCACCATGGCATATAGCCTCTGTCCATGCTCATCATATACCGCCTGTCCGGTATCATCCACCACCGCCTCTCGGACGGGCGGAACAAACTGCTGCTCCTCCCGCCGTCTCCGGACAGGGGCAGCCTGATAATTCCCCGGTAGTTCGGGGTACAACGGAGAGATCGGTGGAGGAGTTTCCTCCTCTTCACCCCATTCATCCCAGTTGTCGGGGTCCCAATCTTCATCTCCGTCCACCATCCCAGCTACATACGACCGCACTTTAACAGCGGAGGTAGCATGGGGTCTCTTTTTCTTTCTCTCCCTGTTTAACTGTGCAACCCGCGCTACACCCTGCTTTGCCATCACTGTCAACCGAGATGAACGGAGTTTCTCCTTTTCCAATTTTTGTTGCAATTTTAGGATTTGCTCTGTCAAATCCTCCTCTTTTTTCTGCCATCCTTCTAATTGCTGAACTAAATCAGCTATTTGTCTTTCCTGCTCCTGTTCTTTATCAAAACATCGGCGCCATGCTGCAGCGCAACACCACATCCGCCGCTGAATTCCACTCAGCGGTGCCTTCGGGGCAACTTCATTTCCCCGAAGACACCTAAACACCACCGAAGGCGACCCATCCCCTACCAGATCTGCCCATGGCTCTGATCTTCCACCACCATCCGCTAAACATACACCAACCTGCTCCCATAAACCATCCCAGCCTGGGATACCAGCACAATCACCAGCACAATAGCTGGGAGAGCCCCCAGCTGCACTCTGTTTAATTCTTTTCTTAAACATGACTTTCCTATGCACAGCTCCTCTTTACCTTTTTTTTTTAAAATTTCGAATCCTGTTCGTGACGCCAAAATGTTTTATGAAAATATTTAGACAGGTTTGTGAGGAGTCGGCACACAGGAAAGGAATTCACACTGAGACAGACTGCTAGAATAAACTGTATCTTTTATTCCCCACAGTATCTCCTTCACACACAGAGAAATCATTGCATGTCACACATCTCCTTCACACAAGGATTAATGCATTTCATGTCATTTCATCAGCCCTTACCTATGATACAGATGACTGGAGAGCCGGCAGTCTAGAAGAAAGAGCGTTGATTTCTCAGCTGGACGTTTTGCGCAAAAAAAACTCACAGCAGACTCTGCCGTATTGAGGGAAAACCCTTGTTTTTAAAGGAAAGGCTATGTGCAGGACAGAGTGGCCATCTCTGTTCCGAGTAAGCCTCCCTCCCACATTCTCAGAGTTGCATGGGGAGCGGGGAGGGCCAGTCCCAGCCCCCAGACAACTTCTTGCCCGGCTCCCAAAACATACACGAACACCTGCTCCATTTCATCGCACACACACATACACATGAGGAATAAAGGCGCCTTTGTTTCATAAGCATAGTTGGAAGGAGTAACAGCTGTAAGGAATAACAGTTTCTTAGGTCATACTGCCCAGGTCATTGTGTACCTTAAGATAAATCCATCATGGGAAGAGAACTGGATTGTTAAAACATATTAAAAACAACTGAGAAACAAATCAGGGCACACATTAAAAACACATTTATATTACAACTTTATTAACTACTTTCATAAAGAGTGGGAATCATATCTGGAATATAATGATGTTCCAGGAATATCCCCAGGTGTTCTTTGGGAAGTAGCAAAAGCGGTCATGTGAGGTAAAATAATCTCTTACTGTTCATATAAGAATAAAAAAAGAAAAAGCACTGGAACTGGACTTAAAACAGAAAATTAAATCACTGGAGACAACCTGTGCCGTTTCCCCACAGGAACAGACACTTAACGATCTGAGAAAATTAAAGCTGGAATTAAAAGAAATTACAAACAAAAGAGCACAGTTTTTAATACAAAGACTGCGTCTTGAGAAGTTTGAACACAGTAATAAATCGGGGCGATATCTTACGAACCAGCTTAGATTGAATAAAGAAAAAACAACTATCCACTCTATCAAGGATATGACTGGAAATATTACCCATGAGCCTGAAGAAATAAATAACTCCTTCAGAAAGTTTTATGAAAACCTCTACTCATCTCAGGTTAACCCATCTGACTCAGAGATAAATACATTTTTGGACGATATTAATTTACCACAATTAAATAATGAACAGATTGCAGCTCTGGATGCACCTCTTCAGGTGTCTGAACTCCAGGAGGTACTTAAGCACATCCCAAACAACAAAGCCCCAGGAACCAGATGGTTTTCTAGTAGAATTTTATAAAGAATTTTGGCCTGTGATGGCACGTACTTTTTTTTAAAATGGTGAACCAATTTAAAGAAGATAATGTAATCCCTCCAAATATGAATTTGGCTAGTATTATCCTGCTCCTTAAACATGGAAAAGAACCTACACTTCCATCCAGCTACCGTCCCATCTCACTTATGAATGTCGATCTTAAAATAATTTGCAAAGCTCTCGCCAAAAGACTGGAAAGGATAATTCCGTTTATTATACACCCGGATCAAACTGTTACGTATCGCTCTTGCGAGCCACAAATGAGAGCCAAGGGCAGACCAGTGAGTTTGCGTTGTTTATTGGCAATACAGGAAAGGAACAAAGGAACAGGGCCTCGTGGGGCCAAAACACAAATGATCAAACAATGGCAGGCTACACTTACAAACGATGCTGAATGACGAGCGGGTGGCTGGCGCCAGACGAAGGGGTTCCTGCCTTACCCACGCCGGAGAAGAGCGTGGATAATAGTGCGAGGTCACAGCCCCGAATAATCGGGACTGCTCCCGTTTATAGTAGTTGACAGCGCCTCAGCTGATGAGAGGTAATTGGCCTCCAGCCATCCCATAGAGCTTGGCAGCTGGAGGCCCGCTGAGACGCTGTCAAAGTAAGAGTCGGCTTGAGGAGGAATATGGTCTGAGTGTGGATAACAACGGCGTCTCAGCCCATGTGACACAGCCCCCCCCCCCCTCACGGTCGGGCCCTGAACGGCAAGTAACACCCAAGCCCCCACCCCACCCCCACCCCACCTAGGGTGGGCGGATGGGGCGTAGGCCAGGAGGTCGTGAATGGGAAAAGAATAAAAAACCCCAACATCAACAGGGAACCAATGAAGCACTTACAGAGTATAAGGCAAAGAAGCACAATACCCCATAAAATGCTAAAGTGTAGCCCGAGAGAAAAAAAAAAGAGAAAAGAGAAAACAATATTGACAAGGGATAAATGAAACAATTACAGAGCATGGGGAAGAAGAACACAATACTCCAAAACAGGCAACCACATGCGGACGGAAGGAAAAAACCCACTACTTAGGCTGGGAACAAATGAAGTAATCACAGAGTATGGGAAAGAGGACAAAAAAAAAAGGAAAACGCAATACTCCATGAAATGCTCATAATAATATATAGACAGACTCAAAGAAAATCAACCCAGGAGACCTAGAAACGAGAGCAGAGGCTCCTAAGGCAAAATCTACTAGATACAGGGCATCCCTCAAACAGGAGGGGAAGAAAAAAAAGGCACGCTAAACGTGAAACAATTACGAGACATTACAAAACTGCACCCTCACAAAATCACAAAAGACTAGGCACAGCAGAAATAATTCAGTTCGGGGGATCTCCCCGCACCCAGCGTCCAAACCGCCAACAGGGGTGACGGGAAATGTTCAGGCGGCCTATCCGAATCCCAGGCCAGAAAAAACAGTATCTCGGGCGGCCGGACCAGATCACCGAACAGAAAGTCCAATAGGTCGGGCGGCCGAACCAAAGAGCCGAATAGGCACGGCAGTCCCTCTGGCGGCTGACCTGCATCGCCCAGCCCCCAGGCCCGTAGGGGAGAGAGGGGCAACGGCTTCCCTGTGGAGAGAGATCGTGAGGGCGAGCCGGGCCTACAGTGAGAGGTCCATATGGGCCCTGGTGGAGAAGGCTTGGGGGGAAGATGAGAGCAACTCAGGTGACGATGGTGAAGAGGGGGATGAAGATGATGATGAGCCGGTCCAGTGTCCGATGGCAGGGGATCTGCAGCTCCCTCACCGGACCTGGATACCACTGGTGCTGCACCCTCATTGGACCCCAATTGGGTCGCGGCTGCTACCGTGACGGACCCTGATTGGGTCTCAGTAGCACCTGCGTCGGACCCCGATTGGGTCGGCGCCACACCAGAACTGACCTCCAACCCTGAACCTGGAACCTCTGGCACAGCGGGTGACAGCAGCTCCTCGCCGGTGACCCTGGGAGAAGGCTCAGGAGAGAGAGAAGAACCGGGATCAGGATTACCGGCAGCGCCAGAACCAGGCGAGATAAGCTCGGACGCAGCGGGCGGCTGCACCCGGCTCATCTCCCCTAGAGACAGGCTAAAATGCTCTAATATATGAAGGAGAAAGACAAAGTAGAGCACTTGCCTGATCTCGGGTTCTGACGCCATCCAGGACTGCAAAGATCCAGGTTCAGATTGCAGAAGGTCGTCCTCAGGCTCCCACTCAGCTGCGTCGGGCTCCGCAGCTGGCATGATGGTGCACTCAGCTTGCGAGTCCTCCGGCACCGGTGCCCACGCCAATGGCCCACACGGCGTGGTGGCAGGAGAACCTCGACCCACTGGACCGGACCGCTCCTCCGTGGAGACCCGGGGACCCTTCATCGTCGGCGCAGGTTCCACGCTGCAGTCCGCTCTCCTCCTCCGACCACAGCGTAGCTGCGGAACTGGAACCAGGCTCTCCAGAACCGCAGGCCCCCTCCTCATCCTGCGACGTTGGCCTGGCGTCAAGGACCGCTCAGCGGAGGGAGACACAGAGGATGCGGGATTAACAATTACAGCCACAGCAGGTGGTGGGAGCTTCGGGAGCTGCGAACCCCGAACTCCACCTCCAGGAGTCTGACAGAGCAAATCACAATGAGTGGATGAATGAACTGGGACTTGCCTGTCTCCTGGAGGCTGGGTGGTGACCGCTGTGGCGGACGATGCTCCTCCCTCTCCCCGCCGGACGGTAACGGAGGACCCCCTGGGAGGACGTCGGGGAGCCGCTCGTGATGGTTCCGGGACGGAACTCGCCAAGTCAGGACTCGGGGCGCACACAGCAGCCGGGGAATGCGTCGAGGAGGAGGGGGCGACAGCCGAGATGAGCCGGGCCCGGAGCGCTGACGTAACAGCGGGGAAAGATGGCTCGGGAGACGAGGCTGCAGGGTTTCCCCTCTGATGAAGCGCAGGAGTGACAGCTGTGTGGGGAATTGAGACCTTGCGGCGACCCGGAACTGGATCCGGACGGGATTCGTGCTGAGGTTGACGACCGGTGTGACGACGGCTACTTGCAGGAGTTGAGGCGAAGGTGAGACCCGGGAATCGCCATTCCTGTGCGGAGACAGAAGCGAGCAGGTCGGCAAATTCTGGGTACTCACGCAACTGCACCGTGGCACAGTGGTTAGCACTGTGGCAGCACAGTTTTACCCTCGGCCGGGGGATCGCGGGGACCATGAGATCGTGGGTTCGATCCCTGCCCCTGGCCAACAGTGATCTGTGTGGAGTTTGCATGTTCTCCCCGTGTTTGCGTGGGTTTACTCCGGGATTTCTCTGGTTTCCTCCCACATGCCAAAAACATGCAGGTTAGGGAGTTAAGGGGCGCTTGCGCACGCAGCAACCGGAAGCTGGTGGTTTGTCACCAGACTGCAAAACAAATCCACCTACGGGTACAAAATAAGTAATAAAAAACAAAAACAAAAACAAAAAAAACTCTGGATTCCTCTCCACCAGTCTAACTGCCGCCGTCACATGCTTAATGATGGCGGATGGATGAACCGCAGAGCGAGCAGCAGCCACCCGGTCTCGGATCTTGACAGCTGCCAGCTGCAGCTTCTCCGGGGGATTCCTGAGTGACGTCGTGCCCGATGGGAAAAGACCTCTGGATGGTGCAAACTCCTGGGCCGGAACGGAGGCAGGAGCGGGATCCCGAAGCGAGGGGTGACGACGACTCCTCTTCGGCGTCCTGCCGGGATTTCCCTCCAGCCCACGGAGAATCTCATGGTGTGAGGCAATGTCATCTCTCCTGGCACAGACCTCAGCGTGGTTGGCGTAGCGAGGAAGATTGTCCAGGAGAACCTCAGCGTAATCTAGGTGCCTGCGTATGTCGTTGAGATTGTCGTAAAGGGAGGCGGTGAAGAGCGTCCCGTCGACATACTCCAGGGCGGTCGCTAGCTCATTACCCAGGCGCTGAACGCGGCTCCTGGGAGACGGCATGCTCCCAGACTAGACACCCAGACAGGGAAGAACACATCCAATTAGCAAACTCACAGCCGCCGGCAACTCGCTGGGCTGTGACCTACTGTTACGTATGGCTCTTGCGAGCCACAAATGAGAGCCAAGGGCAGACCAGTGAGTTTGCGTAGTTTATTGGCAATACAGGAAAGGAACAAAGGAACAGGGCCTCGTGGGGCCAAAACACAAATAATCAAACAATGGTATACACTTACAAAGGATGCTGAATGACGAGCGGGTGGCTGGCGCCAGACGAAGGGGTTCCAGCCTTACCCACGCCAGAGAAGAGTGTGGATAATAGTGCGAGGTCACAGCCCCGAATAATCAGGACTGCTCCCATTTATAGTAGTTGACAGCGCCTCAGCTGATGAGAGGTAATTGGCCTCCAGCCGTCCCATAGAGCTTGTCAGCTGGAGGCCCGCTGAGACGCTGTCAAAGTAAGAGTCGGCCTGAAGAGGAATATAGTCTGAGCGCCGATAACAATGGCGTCTCAGCCCATGTGACACAAACAGGTTTCATCAAGGGTAGGCACTCGGCTGATAATACACGTAGGCTATTTAATTTAATAGACTACTGCAAGATCAATAACATAGAAACTACAATCTTGTCCCTGGATGCAGAGAAAGCCTTTGACCGTGTTAACTGGAAATTTCTTTTTATGGTGTTAAACAAGATCGGGTTTGGTTCATCTTTCATAAACTGGATTAAAACACTATATAGGTGTCCAGCTGCGTCTGTCCGAACAAATGATCAGACTTCCCAAAGCTTTAATCCCCAGAGAGGTACTAGGCAGGGGTGTCCACTCTCTCCCTCACTTTTTACCATCTTTATTGAACCATTAGCAGCAGCCATACGACAAAATGTTGATATCAGAGGTATTCAAACTGGAGAAAAGGAACACAAGATAAGTCTTTATGTTGATGATGTATTGATTTTCCTTGAAAACTCACAAAGATCTCTTCTTCAGACAGTGGCGCTCATTGATAAATTTTCATCATTATCAGACCACTCTATTAGCTGGGTAAAATTAATAATTTTACCTATAAATTGTAATTTCTCAAATACATCTACTTTTCCAATACAATCAGGAAATGTTAAATATTTAGGAATAGATATTTCCCCCAGGCTCTCAGAGTTATTGCGACTAAATCATATTCCCCTTTTAAAAACAATACAAGACGATCTTACGCGCTGGAGGACACTACCTTTATCATTAATGGGAAGAGTCGCAACCGTTAAAATGATGGTCCTTCCTGAAATCAATTATTTTTTCTCAATGATTCCTACCCAACCATCAATGGCCTGGTTTAAGTCTCTAGACTCAAATATAAGTAAATTTTTATGGAAGGATAAACCATCACGTATTAATATCAGCTCCTCTCTGATGGCTTGGTGGAAATTTTTAAAAATAACAGGGTCTTCACTTGTCCCCTGTAAACTCATGCCCATTTGGAATAATCCTGATATCCTGCAACAAAAGAGGACATTAAAATTTCCACTATGGCAAGAGAAGGGAAAAAATAACTTAGAACATCTTATTCAAGGTGGAAATTTTATCCAATTTCAGGAACTAGTGTCACAATACGAAATCGGTGATAAAAAGTATTTTGAATATCAACAGCTTAAATCCATAATAAAAGCAAGATTTAATCTTAATCAGACAGATTTAGAGGTACCAGTTAAGGTGGCAGAGTTTCTAAATCTCCGTTCCCCTAAATTGATATCGAAATTACATGGACTATTATCAAAGTTGGATGAGTGTGTATCTCTTCCAACATCAAAATGGGAGACAGACTTATCGATTAATAAGGAGGAAAGCTTCTGGACACAAATATGTCTAAACACTTTTAAGATGACTAAAAACTCTAACTTACAACTTATACAGTATAAAGTTCTACATAGAATTCATTACACAGGACAAAGGATGTTCAAAATGGGCCTGAGTCACACAAATATCTGCTCTCACTGCACCAGCAACATCCCAGATAGCTATATGCATGCTATGTGGTCCTGTGCACCGGTTCAAAAGTTCTGGCAGAAGACATGTGAAGACCTGTCGGCATGGCTTGGGTATAGTGTCCCACCCTCACCCACATTTTGCATATTAGGTGATTTAAGTGAAATAAATGTAGATGCAAGGATGTCACAAATGGTTCTCACTGCCTTATGCATCGCAAAGAAAACTATCCTCATGAACTGGAAATCAAGAAATAACTTATGCATGACTTATTATAATAACTTACTATTGGATTATATTAGCCTGGAGAGAATGTCTGCCTCCTCAAATAATCAATTCAATTCTCTCTGGTCCCCGCTTAATAATTCTATAATCTGAGGGGTGGTGGGCGGTGACTCGCTCTCCTTGGCACCTCTGGCGGCTGACTGCGCCCCGACCGCGGGTGTCCAGGGGACCTGTTCCGGGGTTGCTGTCTGTCTGGCCCTGGGGGGGGCGGAGTTGGTTGGGGGGGCTGCAGGCTGGGCCGGGGGGGTTGGGCTATGGCCCCCGGCCAGCTGGCCTTGCCCCTTGGGGGGGGGGTCTGGGTCTTGCCCTGGGCCCCTGGTACTGGGGGAGGGGGTGTTCCCTCTGCCCCCTCCCCCCCGGGCCGGGGTTGGGTGTGCGCCAGAGGTGGTGGTTGTGTCCGGTGCATCCTTGCACAGCAGGGTCGTGTTTTCCCTGGGGCCCTGGTGGCACCCTGGGGTGGGTGCCTGCATCCTGGGTCACTCTCCCCGTCCACTGGGATCTGCGGGTGTGTGTGTGTGTGTGTGTATGTGTGTGTGTGTATGTGAGAGTGGGTGTTAGTGGGGGCTTGTGTATGAGTGGATGCGGAAGTGGGTGTGTGTTGAGTGGCAGGTGGGGCTGTGTGTGGGTGTAGGTGGGCATGTGTGATGGTGGGTGGGGGTATGTGTGTGTATGGAAGCAGTTACTTGTGGGTAGATGTCTGGGGGGTGAAGGATGTGTGTATGGGTAGGAGAACTTTGTTGGGTGGTAGGGGTTGGGTGGTCCATCTAGTGGCATGGGGGCTGGCGTTTCGGGGCCTGCTTGTCCCGGCCGCCCTGCTATTGTGTTGCGGGGTGAGGCGCTTTGTCGCATCGCCCCTGGTGTCATTGGTGGCAGGTGTGTGTTGGTGCTTGGGGGTGGTTGGGGGGCCATTGGTGCGGGTTGATGGCCGTGTTTCCATCAGGTTACTCCGGGGTGGCTGTGTTTGCAGGGTGGCCTGCGGCTGTTGGTGTGCGTCTGGGGTGAGTGGTCGTGGGCCTGCGTGGGCGCTCGGGGGTGTCGCCAGGCATGTTGGGCGCCGTGTGGATCCAGCCCATTGTTCAATATTGTGACTGTTGTTGTCCATGTTTGTGTGTGTATGATGAGTGGAAATAACGTATGGCTGCCCATCATGTTAGTGGTGCTGGGAGCGCCGGGGCGTGATGCTGGTGGGTCCTGGGCTGCTTCCACTGGCGGCCCTCGCCCTGGGTTGGGATTTGGGGGCAGTGGGCGGCCTCATGAACCAGTCTGCAAGCTGGCTTCTGGGGGGGGATGGCCTTGCTTTTAGACCGCCTACCTCCCAGTCTTATTTCTTGCCCTCCCCCTCCCCCTGACTCTGGGTGGAGTATATATCTTTTTTGTTACATTTAGGGCTTTGGGGTGGGGGTGTGCCGCACTGTGTCGGTGAAGGGGATACCTTTGCTGCGTGGTGGGGCTGCACTCACCTCAATTTTAATTGCATTTTAAACACTGAGGGCTTGGGGGGATGGGGGTCCTGCTGCCCATCGCAGTGGCTAGCGGTGCTCCAATCACTATCCCCCCAATTTTAATTGCACTTTGGTAGTCCACACATTTACACACAATTATATCATATAACCGACACACACAAACCATGTTCTGTGTGGGGGGAGGGGGTGGGGATCTTCCCCCACCCCTGTTGCCCTGCACTTGCTGGGGACATGAGGGCCTGGTGGGGAGCCTGGGATCTATCATGTTGTCAAAATCCCTGGATGCTAGTGAATATATAGATACAACCAAGGAAGTGAGAGGGGGGCTGAATGAGTCTAAGTGAGAGTGAGGGGGTGATGAATGGAGGTGGTAATGGTGGGTCAGTTTTGTGCGGCGCTTTGCATGCCGGGTGGCATCTCGGGGCGCCTGCGGTAGTCTGCTGATTGTTTGCTCAGATGGGCACTGGGGGTGGGGGTCTACTTCTGTGGCTGTGCTGGTGGTCTCCCTGGTCACTGCCGGCCACTGGTGCGTGTTCAGGCTCGCTGCATCTGCTTCGTAGCCACCTTATGAAACAAAGGTGAATGAGGGGTGAGTTTGAATGGGTACAGGAGTGAGAGAGAATGGGTCGGTCTGGGTGAGTGAGAGGGGTGTGCATGGGAGCATGTGGGTGTGAAGGTGTGGGGAGGGGTGTGTCTGTGAGTCGGGAGGTGCTGGATTAAGGGGGGTAGTGCCTCTCGGCAACGTGGGCTCCCCTGGGTGGGGGGACTTCTTTGGACATGGGGGTCCCCGGGGTGTGCGACAGAGGCGCAGGGGTGGGCCCGCTGTGGGGGTGCCTGGGGGGGCTTGCGCCGGGGGGCGCGGGCCGGTATCTGCCCCGAGGGGTGGGGTCGCTGGCCTCCTGGTGCCTGGGGCCCGGGGGTGAACGTTGGTCTCGCTGGGGGGGTGGGGGTTGGGGGTCCGGGGGTGTGGGCTCACTGGTCCGGCTGCCAAGCAGCCTGGCCTCCCTTGATTGTCCCTCCAGGGGCGGATGCCTGGCTTTTCTGGGGCTTGCTGACCTCGGACGTTTGTGCCCTGTGGGGCTTGGTGGTGCTGCCTTGCCTGCTCGGGGTTCTCGGGGGGAGAGCTGCTGTGACCAGCCCTCTGCTTTGTATGTTTCCTGAAAAACCAGTCACATGCACACACTTATTTTGTGCGCGTTCTCATATATATGCACACAGACATATACGCACAAGTGTCTCTCCTTTAACAGGTGCAGAAACCAGACTCATGTTGAGACATCTTTGGTGGAAGAAGCAGTTTGTCTTTTGTTTGTTTTAGTTGTTTGTTTGTTTGTTTGTTTGTTTTTTGTCTGTTCCCCTCCCTTTTCTTTTCCCCCTTCACACACTTCCTTTACCTCTTCCCCATCCTGTTGGGTCTTCCATGGGTAAAACAATTCAAATAAAGTATTAAAAGTTATTACAGGAGGAGTTTACAACAATATACAATACACAGTTAGGCACTGTATAAGCTCCTCTTGGCAAAGTAAATCTGTTTTGGCACAATAAGGGTGACAGATCCCTGTTCTGTTTGCCTAGCTGCCTGACAGGACAAGGGGAAAAACAAAAACAAAAAAAACCCTCGGGTGTGGGAGGAGTTCGGTGAGGCCAGAGAACACGACTTTCGGTTGGCCTCGAAGAGATTCTGGCAAACTGTCCGACGGCTCAGGAGGGGGAAGCAGCTCCCTGTCCACACTGTGTATGGTGTGGATTGGGCACTGCTGACTTCGACTGGGGATATCGTCGGGTGGTTGAAGGAATACTTCCAGGATCTCCTCAATCCCACTGATACATCTTCCACAGAGGAAGCAGGGCTTGTGAACCAGGGGGACGACTTGCCTATCACAGGGGCTGAGGTTGCCAAGGTGGTTAAAAATCTCTTTGGTGGCCGGGCCCCGGGGGTGGACGAGATTTGCCCTGAGTACCTCAAGGCCCTGAATGTTTTAGGGCTGTCATGGTTGATATGCCTCTGCAACATTGTGTGGAGGTCGGGGGCAGTGCCTTTAGCATGTTAAACCGGGGTGGTGGTTCCTGTCTTCAAAAAAGGGGACTGGAGGGTGTGCTCCACCTTTAGAGGGATCACACTCCTAAGCCTCCCTGGAAAGGTCTATGCCAAGGTACTGGAGAGGAGAGTCCAGCCGTTGGTCAAACCTCGGATTCAGGAGGAGCAATGTGGTTTTCGTCCTGGCTGTGGCACATTTGACCAACTCTTTACCCTCTCGAGAATCCTCGAGGGTTCGCGGGAGTTTGCCCAAACAATTTACATGTGTTTTGTGGACTTGAAGAAGGCATTCGACCATGTCCCTCGTGTTTTTTTGTGGGGGGTGCTTCGGGAGTATGGGGTATTGGGCTTGTTGTTACGAGCTATTTGGTCTCTGTACAACCGTTGTGAAAGTTTGGTTTGTATTGCCAACATTTAATCAAACTCATTCCCAGTGAGAGTTGGACTCAAGCAGGGCTGCCCTTTGTCACCGATCCTGTTCATAATTTTTATGGACAGGATTTCTAAGCGCAGCCAGGGAGCAGAGGGTGTCATGCTTGGTGACCACAGGATCTCATCTCTGTTGTTTGCACATGATGTTGTCCTGCTGGCTTCATCCAGCAATGACCTACAGTTCTTGCTGGGACGGTTTGCCGCTTAGTGTGAAGTGGCTGGGATGAGAATCAGCACCTCCAAGTCCGAGTCCATGGTCCTCAGCCAGAAAAAGGTGGATTGTCCTCTCCAGGTTGGGGACAAGCACCTGCCCCAAGCGGAAGAGTTTAAGTATCTTGGGGTCTTATTCACGAGTGAGGGGAGAATAGAACCAGAGATTGACAGATGGATCGGAGCAGCATCTGCAGTGATGCGGACATTGTACCGGTCTGTTGTGGTGAAGAGGGAGTTGAGTTCTAAGGCAAAGCTGTCAATTTACCAGTCAATCTATGTTCCAACTCTCACCTATGATCCGGAGCTTTGGGTAATGACCGAAAGAACGATATTGTGGATACAAGCAACTGAAATGAGCTTGAGTAGGATCACTGGACTCACCCTCAGAGATAGGGTGAGGAGCTCAGTCATCCGGGAGAGGCTCAGAGTAGAACCGCTGCTCCGCCACATTGAAAGGAGCCAGTTGAGGTGGTATGGGCATCTGATCAGGATGCCTCCTGGATGCCTCCCACTTGAGGTGTTTTTGGAATGTCCCACTGGGAGGAGACCCCGGGGCAGACCCAGGACTCACTGGAAAGACAATGTCTCCCATCTGGTCTGGGAATGCCTTGGTATCCTCTCTGAAGAGCTGGAGCAGGTGGCGGGGGAGAGGGAAGTCTGGGCTTCTCTGCTTGAACTGCTGCATCCGCGACCCAGACCTCCGGAAAAGCGGTAGAAGATGGATGGATGGATGGATGGATGGATTAATACAGGTTGTTACTGTATCAGGGGTGGAGTGCCAAAGACCCTGGTTCTTCTTCTTCTTTTAGATTTGATTGGCAGTTGGCAACCAGCCTAAAGGTGCATTACCTCCATGTACTTCACTCTGTGTCATCACTCTATCTGGTCAGGAGCTCACAACCTTTATCACTCTATATAGAATTCCAGAAATCTCTGTGTGTGTGTGTGTGTGTGTGTGTGTGTGTGTTTTTTCCCGCCAATGGGCCTCCTTTATAGGCACGGCCTGTGGTTGCCCGTGCACTTGACATCACACCGGTGCTGCCTATCTGTTAGTATTTCAAACCTAACAGGAATAAAAACATCAACGTGGGGATTTAATTCACGTCTTTTATGCCTTTCAAAATAAGAGTTCATGGCATTGACACATTTTGATCCACTCTGTGATGAGTTGTTTTCCAACACAAGAAACTTTGCTGTTGTTGCTGCCAACTCAGTTTCCAGTGTTAATTGTTCCTTTTCTCTTTTCAGCTTCTCCTTCTGTGCTTCTATCAAGTGTTTCTTTTTTAAAGCAGCCACTCTCTCCACCAGAGCTGCCTCCTCAGCCTCCACTTTAATGCATTCAGAGGATGCTGAAGACACCCGAGATGACTGGGAAGAGACTTTACAGATTTTACTATTACAGTGGACAATAAAGGCACCATCTTCAAGACTTATGTCATCAACAACACTTTGGACATTGGGTGGATCCTTATTGGGCTGCACATATGGATGACCCGTTTCAGACAGACAGCCTTTTACCTTTTCAGCAAAATCCCAGTGAGTTGTCATAAGATAAGATAAGATAAGATAAGATGAGATAAGCCTTTATTAGTCCCACAATGAGGAAATTCCAGGATTGCAACAGCACAGGGATAGCAACACTCAGAGCATTAATTAAGAAGATAAGAAAATAAGAGCAGTGAATATACATATGTACACATACGTAAATATATAAATATATATATACACAGTGCGGAGCATTGTAGCTAGATGGAATAAACAGCATAGCCGTCTACTTAGTTATCCTACACAGTATGAATATCTACCCATACATATTGTCACCCTCCGTAGCGACTGATATTGTCCTAGTTGTATACTGGAGGGGACCATTTGTGTAAGTCTATTGCGTCTTTTGCATTCAGTACTATTAGGTTGTCACGTTTTTTGCTATCTCTGCGAGCAGCCCTGCTTAGGTTATACAGTCTGACAGCTGTAGGTAGGAAGGACCTGCAAAACCTCTCAGTTGCACACCTAGGATGATGTAGTCTGCTGCTAAATGAGCTCCTCAGTGCGTTCAGTATGTCCTGCATAGGGTGGGACTCGGACTCCAGCAGAGATGACAGTTTAGCCACCATCCTGCTCTCTCCTATCTTCTCCACTGGGTCAAGGCGTTGCCCCAGGACAGAGCTAGCTTTCTTGATCAGTTTGTTCAGTCTCTTCCTATCGGCTACTGTAATGCCACTGCCCCAGCAAACCACTCCAAAAGTGATGGCTGATGCCACCACCGTATCGTAGAATGTCTTCAGCAGCGCCCCTTGTACACCAAAAGACCTGAGCCTCCTCAGTAGGAACAGCCTGCGCTGTCCCTTCTTGTAGAGTGCGTCGGTATTGTGTGACCAGTCTAGTTTATTGTTCAGATGAACACCCAGGTACTTATAGGATGTCACCATCTCAATGTCTGTTCCCTGTATGTTTACTGGTGCTGTGAGGGGTTGTCCTTGCCTGCGGCAGTCCACCACCAGCTCCTTAGTTTTCCTCGCTTTGATCTGGAGGTAGTTCTGATGGCACCAGTCCACGAAGTCCTGGATAAGTCCTCTGTACTCAACTTCCTCTCCATTGGAGATGAGGCCGACGATCGCAGAGTCGTCAGAGAACTTCTGTAGATGGCAGTGTGTTGTGTTGTGTGAGAAGTCTGCAGTATAAAGGGTGAACAGGAAGGGAGCCAAAACCGTTCCCTGGGGGCCCCCCATACTACTGATTGTACCCTGTATTACCCCCATTGTATTACAGTGGTGTATACTATTGTATATTACAGGTGTATCTGTGTTACAAAAACTTGGCGAGCGTAGCCAGGAGCCTGGAGCGTTGCACAACAGATGGGGATTCTGTTTTGATCCCTGACTAAACAGTTTAAATACTATCAGAATGGATTTTGTGGAAAAGTATGGTGTTAAAATTCCTAATACAGTCATTGTCAGTGGTGTTGTTGATAAAGAAAGAGACACAGATGTTTTTGAGTTTCTAGAGCAACATGGCACTATCCGTAGGGTGCTTAGCATTAATGATAACTCATCTGACTTTGACAAAAGTCATATTGTAGAGTTCGAGTCTGGATTAAGCATTGAACCATTAGCACCTACGTTGCTGTGCTCCTTTCCATCCACTGACAATCCTGAGGTTAAATACTGCATCCAAGCTCTAACTGATGTCTACACTAAAACTGTAGGGGGCAGTGTTACTGAGGCTTATCTTAGCAACCTGAGGGGTTTAGCTAAGCTAAGTGGAAAAGGTTTTGAAGAGGTGTTGCGGGAGGTCATGTCCACAATAAGGAAGTCGATTGAAGCTGCTGAGACAGCTGAAACAGTCTCTGCTGACGTTGAACTTGCTGTCCCAACTGTAGAACCCACACAAAGTGGAGTCTTTCCTCCACTCCAAGTTGAAGTGCCTCGCACTGTCATGACCTGAACGCTATCCTTCTCCACGTTCAGGTTGTCCAGTGTCGCTCCTGCTCCGTGCTAGTCCGTGCCGGGTCTTACAAGGCCCGTAGTTTGACAGCGCCCAGCTGATCTCCAGCTGTCTAGTTCAGCTGCTCTGGGACAGCTGTCTCCCATCATTGATAATTATCTCCCGCTTCTGATTGGGTTCTCTTCCCCACTTAAGCGAGCAGCCGAGAGTTACTCCTCGCTGCGACCTCACTACGGAAGGACGTGCACCGTGTTTCCACGACTGGAGTTCCCTTGTCCAGCTTCAGTTCCCCGTTACCTCGGCGCTACACCCTTAGTAAGTGCTGCGGCTCGGCGTGTGTTTCCCCTCGCCGCCTCTCTAGCCTTTCTCTCTGGGTTGTACATTGTCCTTAGTTCTGTGCGTATTTTAGCCCCACGTGGCTCTTTTCCTTACTGTTTGTTATCTAGTGTTGTGCGTGTTATAGCCTCACGTGGCTCTTTACTTTATTATTTGTACTTTGTGTGTTTACATTAATAAATTACGCAAACTCACTGGTTGCCCTCGCGTCTCCTTTCTGGCTCGTGAGAGCCAGGCATGACAGTAGGTCACAGCCAGACTGAGACGTCTGCGACCGTGAGTTTGCAGTGGGACTTGTTGTTTTTCCCTTCCTCTGGGTGCAGGCAAGCTGGTATCATGTCTCCCTCCAGGAGGCGTATGCGGCACCCAGGCCACGATCTCTCGGAGGTTCTGGACCTTGTGGATGGGACGCTTTTCACCATGGACCTCTACGATACTCCCAGCGAGATACGCTGGCGTCTGGAGCTCGCCGAGAACATGATTAACAACCTCCCTCGCTACTTCCATCTCCCCGAGGTTAAGGCGAGGAGGGCAGACATCTCTGTGGCCTGGGAGAGACTCCATAGGCTGGAGGAGAACCCCGGCAGGAAGCCGAAGACAGGACACCATCGCTCCTCGCTTCGGAATCCTGCTTCTGCCGCCGATCCAGTCCAGGAGTTCGCCTCACCCAGGGGTAATCCCCAAGGTAGAGTGACGTCAACCGGGGTTCCCCCGGAGAAGATAAGGTTGACAGCGATTCGCATTGCGGACTGAGTGGCTGCCGCTTGTTCCGCCGCCTATCCCCCCGTAGCCATGAAGCACGTGATAGCGGCGGTCAGGCTGGTTGAGAAGAACCCTGAGCTGTATGATTATCCGGGATACGCTGACCTGTTGGCTTCGGTCTCCGTACAGGAGCGGCGTTTCCCCGACTTCACATTCAGAAGACGTCGCTCCCAAATTCCCCGAACATCTCAGCGAGAGCCCCGTCCGGATCCCGCTCCAGGAAGCCATATGAATTTCGCCTCCCAGCCTGCTGTAGCTCCCGTGTCTCGCCGAAGAAGCAAATCAGCTGCTCTCGCTCCTGGGCCCTCTCTTCCCGCTGTCCCGTCAGCTCTGGGCCCCCGGTTCTCCTCAGCTGTTTCTCCCCCCTCTTCGTCATTCATTCCGGCTGCTGAGAACAGCGCAAATTCATCTTTAGGTGTCCCTGGTCCCGATCCGGTGCGAGGGGCATCACCTCGTCTGTCCGGGGGGTCCTCCACTTCCATCCGGCTGGGAGAAGAAAGACTCAAGTCCCTTGCAGCGGGTTCCACCGACTCTCCGGGAATCAGGCAAGTGTCTTTTCATTCTCCTCCCGTTATGAGTGAATTGCCTTGTTTGATTCCTGGGGGAGGAGTTCAGGGTTCACAGTCCCCTGAGCTCTCTCCTCCTGCTGCAAAAGTAAAATATGAACCTGCATCCTCTGTGTCTCTCCCCCCCGAGTGTGCCCCGTTGCCAGGTCTGCACCGCCGAGCGAGGAGGAGGCCTGTGGCCCTGGAAGGTTTCGCCCCAGCCCCGCAGCCACGTCATGGGCAGAGGAGAAGGTCGAACTGCCTGTTGGAGCCTGCGCTGACAATTAAGCGTCCCCGGGCCTCCACAGAGGAATGGTTCGGCCCAGCAGAGCCCAGATCTCCTGCCTCCACGCCATGTGGGCTGTCGACGTGGTCTTCGGCGCTTGGAGGTCGTCTGACTGTGGGTACCATCATGCCGGCTGCGGAGCCATTCGCAGTCGAGTGGGAGCCGGAAGACGGAGTCCTGCACGCTGAACTCGGAGCATCGAAGTCCTGGATGGCGGTAGAACCCGAGATCAGGCGAGTGCTCTATTTTCTCTCTCTCATCTATTTTCTGGAGCATTATTGCCTGTCTCTCGGGGGGGCGAGCCGGGTGCAGCCGTCTGCTGCGCTCGAGCCTGTCTCACCGGGCTCTGCCGCTGCCGGTGATCCTGATCCCAGTTCCTTTTGTCCCTCTGAGCCTCTCCCCAGGGTCACTGGAGACGAACCTGCTCTGGGTGCCGCCTCGGAGGTTCCGGTTCTCTGCACGGTGTTCGCCTCAGATGCTGCGCCCGGAAGTGCTTTACCGGCCCAATCGGGGTCCACCGGGAGTGCTTCGCCGGTCCAGCTGGGGTCCACCGGGGGTGCTTCACCAGCCCAGTTGGGGTCCACCGGGAGTGCTTCGCCGGTGGGGTCCACCGGGAGTGCTGTACCGGCCCGATCGGGGTCCACCGGGGGTGCTGCGCCGGTCCGGTTAAAGGTCAGTGAGGGAGCTGGAGGATTGTGCTCATCGGACGTCAGGCTGACTCCGTCCCTTGCCTCCATCTTCTCTCCTCCTGCCACTGTTGGGGTTTCTCTCACCCGGGTCAGTTTCCTCCTGCCTTTTCCCTCAGGGAGGAAGCTGCACCAAAACTTCTCCCTCAGCTCTCGGTGGTCTGAGGTCACAGGACGACCGCCTGGGGAGCCGTCTGGCTGGTTCGGTGATCTGGGTCGGCCTCCGGAGAAATTGTGTCTCCTAGCCTGGGACTCTGGTAGGCCGCCCGGACTGGTATTGTGGTTCCTGGCCTGGTGGAGTTCGGGTCGCCCACCGGACAAGCTGTCACCGCCTGCCCCGCTCCACCTGCTGATGTTCCTGGAAGAATTGACTGACTGTTCGTTGCCTTGTGTTTGATTGTCCTCCCTAATTTAATACTTTTCAGGACATCAAAGAACTTTCTGCCCTAGAGTCCTTATTGTGGTGTCATTCCCACTAAAATTTCCTTAGACTATTTTCTGTGTCTTATAATCCCAGTATGAACTCTTATTCAAATTAGCCCTTTAAGTAGCTTTTGCTTCACATTGCCTGGCCTCATTCCGAGTAGTCTTGTTTATCTGTATTTATATCCTCCTCCAGACTGTTTGGTGACACTTTTTGTGCTAATACATGTTTGAGGAGTTGTTCTTTTTGTATCTTTATGCCAATTTGCTGTTCCAGGCTCTATTTTTAGGTCTTATGCCCGGATTGCCTCCTTTGTATATTCTGTTTTGGCCGGGGTTACATGTGTAAGTCTATTTTCAACCATATGTTCAGAGTTTTGTAGTTTTTGGCCTTCGGGCCATGAGTTTTTTTTTAATTGTCCTCGCCCTAAGTTATTGTGAGCTTTTTCCATGACTATGTCGCTATGTTTCTGCATTTTGGTTCTTGTCGTTTCTCCTCACCTCCTGTGGTTACCTGCTTTGACCGTGTGGCCTTTGCAGAGGAGGGGGTGATAATTATTTCCTGTTTGAGATTTATGTTGTGTCTGATTCTATGCTGTTATCTGGGTTTTTTTTCCTTCTCTCCCTCCTTTTCCTTGTCCCTCGCTTTCCCCCAGACCTGGCCCCGACCGCCCTCCCTGGTCTTTCCCTCGGGGGTGGGGTTTAAGCCTGCGCCAGGAGGCGCCGCTCGGGGGAGGAGTACTGTCACGACCTGAACGCTATCCTTCTCTGCGTTCAGGTTGTCCAGTGTCGCTCCTGCTCCGTGCTAGTCCATGCCGGGTCTTACAAGGCCCGTAGTTTGACAGCGCCCAGCTGATCTCCAGCTGTCTAGTTCAGCTGCTCTGGGACAGCTGTCTCCCATCATTGATAATTATCCCCCCCGCTTCTGATTGGGTTCTCTTCCCCACTTAAGCGAGCAGCCGAGAGTTACTCCTCGCTGCGACCTCACTATGGAAGGACGTGCACCATGTTTCCACGACTGGAGTTCCCATGTCCAGCTTCAGTTCCCCGTTACCTCGGCGCTACACCCTTAGTAAGTGCTGCGGCTCGGCGTGTGTTTCCCCTTGCCGCCTCTCTAGCCTTTCTCTCTGGGTTGTACATTGTCCTTAGTTCTGTGCGTATTTTAGCCCCACGTGGCTCTTTTCCTTACTGTTTGTTATCTAGTGTTGTGCATGTTATAGCCCCACGTGGCTCTTTACTTTATTATTTGTACTTTGTGTGTTTACGTTTATAAATTACGCAAACTCACTGGTCGCCCTCGCGTCTCCTTTCTGGCTCGTGAGAGCCAGGCATGACACGCACCTCTAAAACCACTCAAGCACTCTTCCAAAGCCCTCTTAGACCAAACTTAACACCTCAAGTGTTGAGCCCAGCTGATTTTAACCCACCCGAGGTTCAGAAAATCGTAGTCGAGCATGTCATTAAAAATGCAGAGAAGCCGTCAAACCCCCATTCCTTCTGGAGAATCAGAGCTTTCTCTGGCAAAACGCCAAGACCGTATACTGAAGCTGACTATGAAACATGGCGTTCACATGTTGACCTGATGATGGAAGATACTTCTTTGTCTGACTTGGAAAAATCTCGCAGGATCCTGGAAAGTCTTCTTACTCCTGCATCTGATGTTATTCGCCATCTTGGGTCTGAAGCCACCTCTGCCGACTATCTTAAGCTGTTGGATTCAGCTTTTGGGACTGTTGAAGACGGTGAGGAACTGCTTGTGCGATTCATGAGCACTTTTCAAGATTATGGAGAAAAACCCTCTGCATATCTGCATCGTTTGCAGGTGGCGCTCAATCTCACAGTGCGTAGAGGCGGTCTGGAGCCCCAGGAAGCGAACAAACAGCTTCTCAAGCAGTTTAACAGAGGCTGTTGGGATGACAATCTGCTAAAAGAGCTACAGCTGGAACTAAAAGATAAACATCCACCTGCGTATGCAGAGTTATTGCCTCACCTTCGCACTGTTGAAAACAGACAAGAAGTTAAAAGCACATGCATGAAAAGACACTTGGGCGCCACAAAACCAAAAGCAGCCTCCTACAAACAAACAGTCATGGAAACAAGTACAAATAGTGAAGTGGAGTCGGAAAGTCTGAAAGAACTGAAAAAGCAAGTCGCTGATCTAAAAAGCCAATTAGCTGCTGTCATGAAACAAAAGACACAAGCACCACCGAAGAAAGACCCAACTAAGAAGTCTGGAAATAAAAAACCTGACCATGCCAAACCTGAAAACTTACCTTCGTCCAGCCATCCCAATACTAGGCCCAAACCATGGTATTGCTTCCGCTGTGGCGAAGACGGGCATATTGTAGCCACTTGTGAGTCAGAGCCAAACCCTGCACTTGTAGCTGCAAAACACAAAGAACTAAGAGTAAAAAGAGAGATTTGGGACAGTCAGAACCCCCAATCTTCTTTAAAACTGAAGTCTACCACTGTTGCGGGACAAACAGAGGCTAGTTCAGAGATGACCCGTCCTAAACCAAAAGCTCCATTCAAGACACGTGCTAAACTGAAGTCACATTACAAAACAGACCCTTTAACTTTCCTAATGGTCTAATTGGTACAAAAAGTACAGCACAAGTGAAAGTGAATGGCTGTACTGTGAGCTGTTTGTTAGATACAGGCTCCCAGGTGACTACTGTCCCTGAGTCCTATTACAGACAGTATTTATCCAACCATGAGATTAAGCCACTTTTTGAGCTGTTAGAAGTGGAGGGAGCTAACAGTCAGAGCGTACCTTATTTAGGCTACATTGAAATGCATGTCACTTTCCCAAAAGACTTTTTCAGTATTGAAGCCGAAGTGCCAACACTTGCCTTAGTGGTTCCTGATGTACGTGCAGCTGGTCAGTCCTTAGTGTTAATAGGGACAAACACATTAGATGTACTGTACGAGCTGTACTCTGATGCATGTTCTGAACTGCAGCCAACCATGTCACTTGGTTATAAGGCAGTGTTAAAAGTCCTTGAACTATGGCACAGACAGTCCAAAGACGCTAGCCTTGGTTTAGAGACCATGCACAATAAAGAGCCACTACAGTGAAAAATCTGTCTTGTTAGAACACCCGTTCGTCGTCGGCCTCCGTTGGTCTATGATGACCATGGAAGAGAATCCTAAACATCTACTCTGCTGGAACAGCACCGCCTGTGGCTGAACAGGCCAATGCGCACCGGTGTTCTACCTTCCAGCGTTGGGCTTTGGTAGGATTCAAGCCTGGGCAGGAAGATATGGAGGACAAGATGTTACCCATGCAGCATGTCTCCCCTCTCCACGTCACTGATGGATCCAAAGGAACAGCAGGGCTGCTATAGTTTGGCACCAGCGCCGTCGCAGGAGCTGCCAGAACAATGTTGAGCACAACAGAGAACTGCCTTAGGGGCTCTGACTCCGGATTTTTCCTCAGGGTTGACTCCCGAAGCCTTTCCTGTGATCGGGTGTGCCGCAAGGCAGCGGAGGTTTGAAACCAGGGTTTACCTTCCCCTAGATGGGCTACCTTCCCAGGTTGACGAGCCACCATCTACCCGAAGCATCTGGTTTTAAGGCGCCAGAGATCCGCCCTCGCCCCTTCTCCTATTAGTAAAAGCAGTTCCGCCGGGCTTGGAGACTAAACCACACGGGCAGGCTAGGAGTTGGACATAGTTGTCAGAGGCTTTTCGAGACGCATGCCGTAAGGAGCATTTTATGAGCACTGGGAGCTTAACCCCAGTGCCGCTCCTGGCTATGACAACCTTGGAACTAGAACACCCGTTAATGTCAGCCTTACCTGGTGGTATCCTGGTAAAACCATGTCTCATAAACTTACCTGAAAGAGCACCTTACCTTGTTCTAGTTATACTCACCAATGAGTCGGAACATGACGTGACAATCCCTCAGAAGTGTGTCATTGGAGAAATCTGTGCATATCAACGAGTCCTATAGCAAGAACACTCCGTAAAAGTTACAAAGTCCAAGACTGAACCAAAGTCCACTCTGAAGTTCAACTTTGACTCTTCCCCCATTAGCGCTGAATGGAAAGAGCGCCTAACAGAAAGACTCAGTCAAATGCCCGAAGTATTTGCACAAAACAATCTTGACTTTGGCAAAACAGATCAAGTGAAGCACACAATCAAATTATCAGATGAAACACCGTTCAAACACGGAGCACGTCCCATACATCCAAATGACCTGGAAGCGGTCCGTAAGCATCTCAAAGAACTCCAATAAGCAGGCGTGATAAGAGAGTCCAATTCCCCATTTTCTTCGCCTATTGTAGTGGTGCGAAAGAAAAATGGCGATGTCCACCTTTGTATTGATTACAGGAAGCTTAACATGCAGACTGTAAAAGATGCTTACGCCCTCCCCAACTTGGAGGAAACGTTTTCCACCTTGATCGGTTCGCAGTGGTTCTCCGTCCTCGATTTAAAGTCAGGGTACTACCAAATTGAGGTAGAGGAGCTGGACAAACCAAAGACGGCGTTCGTATGTCCCATGGGCTTTTGGGAATTCAATAGAATGCCCCAAGGCATTACAAACGCCCCCAGCACGTTCCAGCGCCTCATGGAGAAATGCATGGGCGACATGAATCTGCATGAGGTGATTGTGTTCCTCGATGACATCATTGTATTCTCCAAGACGCCCAAAGAACATGAGGCTTGCTTAATGCAAGTTCTTAATAGCCTAAAAGAGTACGGGCTTAAACTCTCCCCTGAGAAATGCAGATTTTTTCAAACTTCTGTCAGATACCTCGGTCACATTGTGTCCAGTAAAGGAGTTGAGACCGACCCCGAAAAAGTGAAAGCTCTAAGTACCTGGCATGTGTCCCGTGATCTTAAACAGCTCCGCTCGTTCTTAGGCTTTTAAGGGTACTATAGGCGGTTCGTTAAGAACTATTCCAGCATCGTTAAGCCCCTTACTGACTTGACAGCAGGCTACCCTCCTTTGCGCAAAAGCACAAAGGCCAAAGCTAAGCCTGCCCAGTACCATGACCCAAAGACACCATTTGGCAAGCGATGGACTTCTTCCTGTGATCTTGCATTCAAAACCATCATTGAAAAGCTCAGTACTGCGCCTGTCCTGGGTTTCGCTGACCCTCGGTTGCCATATACACTCCATACTGACACCAGCACTACAGGGCTTGGCGCCGCCCTCTATCAAGAGCAGGAGGGCCAGACTAGGGTCATAGCTTATGCAAGCCGGGGGTTGTCTAGAAGTGAGTCCCGTTACCCCGCCCATAAATTAGAATTTTTAGCTCTAAAGTGGGCAGTAACGGAGAAGTTTGCAGACTATTTATATGACAATCATTTTACTGTCGTGACAGACAGTAACCCCTTGACGTACATTTTGACTACTGCTAAGATGGATGCCATGAGTTATAGGTGGCTAGCTGCTCTGTCGACGTTTAACTTTAAGCTCCAATACAGAGCAGGCAAGCTTAACTCAGATGCAGACGGCCTCTCTAGATGGGCCACATGGCGAGTTACTTAATGACGCAGTGTCCCAAAAGGAGCTCGATCGCATACAGCAGGTCACTCAAACTCACTTGTCTCTTCCTGAGAGCAGTTTAAGTTCCGAGGTAGTGTCTGCTATATGTGAAAAACACCTTGTCTGTAGCTCTCCAGACAACACCTTCCCTTTGGTTCACTCATTAGCCCTCTCTGTAGCCGCCATTCCAGATGGCTATGCTGATGAAGATGGCTGTGGTGGTCTTCCAGTTATACCCCACATGACTCCTGAACAGATCAAAAACGAACAAAGAACTGATCCCTGTTTAAGGGAAGTGATTGCACAAATTGAAACTGGGCTAAAAGTTCCACCAACGGTACAAACTGAACTTCCTGACATCAACTTGTTACTCCGAGAGCTCAGTCGATTTGAAATGTGCAATAACATCCTTTACCGCACTTGCCAAGATGGAGGAAATGTTACTTACCAGCTCGTCTTACCTGAACAGCTCCACGATTCAGTCTTTCAAAGCCTCCACTGTGACATGGGCCATTTAGGCACAGAGCATACTTTGGATCTCGCCAGAACAAGGTTCTATTGGCCTCGCATGGCGGCAGATAATGAAAAGAAGATCAAGACATGTAATCGCTGTGTAAGACGTAAAACTGCTCCAGAACGAGCTGCTCCGCTTGTCAACATCAAGTCTACCCGACCGCTTGAACTTGTCTGTATGGATTTCCTGTCCATTGAGCCCAATCAAAGTAACACGAAGGATGTGCTCGTGTTAACTGATCATTTCATGAAATACGCTATAGCCATCCCTACCAGCAATCAGAAAGCTCAGACCATTGCAAAGGCACTTTGGGACAACTTTATCGTCCACTACGGGATACCCGAACGATTACATAGTGATCAGGGTCCCAAATTTGAGTCCCACATTATAAAAGAACTTTGCAAAATCATGGGCATTCGCAAAATCCGGACGACACTCTATCACCCCAGAGGTTACCCGGTAGAACGTTTCAATAGAACGTTATTGAGCATGCTGGGTACTCTGGAGGAAAAGAACAAAACTCATTGGCACAACTATGTAAAACCGCTTGTAAATGCCTACAATTGTACGAAGAATGACACTACTGGTTTTGCCCCGTTGAGTTGATGTTTGGTCGTCATCCAAGATTGCCCATCGACCTTGCATTTGGGGTCCCGTTTCACAATAAAAGTTTCAAGTCACATTCCCAGTACATTGAAAAACTGAAGACAACTCTACAAGAAAGCTACAAACTAGCAGACAGATGGGAAGCTGAAATCCACATTGTGGTGAACCAAGCAGGTGACTTGCCTGTTTACACTATAAAACCTGAGACAAAAGATGGTCCTGTTCGCACCGTTCACCGCGACCTCTTGCTTCCCTGTGGTTTTCTTGCCCCTGTTGAAGAAGAACCTCTCCAACCAAAACGTGTCCGCAAACCTAAGACAAGACAATCACCTGAACAAAGTGAGGAATGTGAGAATTCAGAACCAGAAAATGAAGATGTCTGTTGGTACAGAGAAGAACCAGTCCAAACACCCATAAAGCTCACTCGAGTTTATGAAATTCCCCATCCAAAGACATTCTCTAAAGGAGACATTCCTGCTGAAACTCACTTACCCGAGAATGACAACCAAATAGAAAATGTCACTTTACCTGGAAATGACAATTCACCTAGATGTGACAACTTACCGAATGATGGAAACCTGGAGGAAACTGAAACAAATGTGGAACCATCGAACAATGAGAATGGAACTGAAAGTGCAACCAACTTACCTGATAAAGGTACCTGTGATGAACCTGTGGAAGAAAAAGAACCTGAAAAAGAGATCCCAAAGACTGTGAGACGTTCCGAGAGGACAACCTCCCAGCCAGAAAAACTACAGTATAGTCAGTTGGGAAACCCTCTCCTAACTGTTACCCAGTCCCTGTTTCAAGGACTAAACCTGGCTTTTACCAGAGCCTTAACAGAAACAGATCCTAAGATTTTTAAACCTGGCTTTTACCAGAGCCTTAACAGAGTCAGATCTTAAGATTATTCCCATGAACACTAGTTCTCTCGTCAATACCATTTAGCTAATCCCATGCAAAGGGACTTGCATGATTCTAAGGGAGGATAGTGTAACCCAGTGTTAAAAACGTGAATTAAATTATAAATATCGATACTGCTTTTCCCCCTCATGGATCGTCGCCTTATCGTGGTGGGGGGGTTTGCGTGCCCCAGTGATCCCAGGAGCTATGTTGTCCGGGGTAATTTGCCTCTGATAGGGTCTCCCAAGTCAAGCTGGTCCTGGGTGAAGGGCCAGACTAAGAACGATCCAACAGACTCTCATGATAAATTGTATATCAAGGATTCAGTGTACCCCGCCCGGTATGGGGTTACCGGGGCCCCACCCTGGAGCCAGGCCTGGGGGAGGGGCTCGAAGGCTAGCGTCTGGTGGCCGGGTTTCCACCCATGGGACCCGGCCGGGCTCAGCCCAAAGGAGTTACATGGGTCCGCCCTCCAGTGGGCTCACCACCTGCAGGAGGGATCATGGGGGTCCGGTGCTATGTGGATTAGGTGGCGGTCAAAGGCGGAGACCTTGGTGGACTGATCCCAAGCTTTCTAAACTGGCTTTTGGTACGTGGAATGTCACCTCTCTGGTGGGGAAGGAGCCTGAGCTGGTGTACGAGATTGAGAGATACCGGCTAGATATAGTCGGCCTCACCTCAACACACAGCTCCGGTTCCGGAACCAGTCTCCTGGAGAGGGGCTGGAGCTTGGCCTTTTCTGGAGTTGCCCCGGGCGAGAGGCGACGAGCAGGGGTGGGTATTCTTGTATTGCCCCACCTTGTGTCCAGTCCATTAAGATGGCGGCGCGCCTAGACGCAGCGGCCCCTCTTGGCATCAGTGAGTGTGAGAGTTTTAATCATCCCAGACGTACATTCTGTAAAACTTTCAACCGTGAGACCTTATTAAACATCGTACTGCACGCTGCAAGAATCGCGGCGATCAGTTGTGATTTGGACATTCTACGCCAGCATGGAATTCTGGAGGAGTCCCCGCTGGGAGCTACCCGAGAGAGGAGGAAGCGGAAGCGGAGCGAACGCAAGCAAAAGCGACGAAAAAGGGCCGGGATCCATGCTAGGCTAAAGGCTAACCCCTCCAGACCAGCGGTACCGTCGCTTCTTCTCTCTAACGCCCGCGCCCTCGAAAACAAGGTGGACGAACTGCGTCTGCTGAGAGAAACCCGGAGAGAGTGAAGGGACTGCTGTGTGTTTGTTTTTACCGAGACATGGCTCCACAACAACATTCCTGACGAGGCCATTCAACTGGAAGACATGGCAATGTTCCGTGCCGACAGGGAAACGGCGAGCTCCGGTAAGAGCCGGGGGGTGGGCTATGCATCTATGTTAACAAGAACTGGTACGTTAATGCCACGTTAGTGTCTAAACACTGCTCTCCGTTGGCGGAGTTCCTTATTGTTAATTGTCGGCCTTATTATTTGCCGAGGGAATTCAGCAACGTGTTTGTAGCTGGTGTTTACATAGTGCCGAGCCCTAATGCTAAAGCTAATGCTAAGAAGGCACTCAGGGTACTGCATAATGCGATCAGTGAAATCCAAACTTCACACCCGGACAGTTTTGTGGTGGTTGCGGGGGATTTTAACCACACCAGCCTAAAGACTGTGCTCCCCAAGTTTAAACAATGTGTAGACTTTAAGACCAGAGGAGAGAATATGTTGGACTTAGTGTACACAGACACAGATGCATACAAAGCGATACCCCGCCCCCATCTCGGCCATTCTGATCACATGTCCATGATGCTGCTGCCTGCCTACAAACCTTTATTGAAGCGCAGCAGGCCAGCAGTGAAACAAATCAGGATTTGGCCAGAGAGTGCAACCTCTGCACTGAAAGACTGTTTTCTGCACACAGACTGGAAGATCTTCAAAATAGCAGCCTCCCAGGAAGACAAGACAGATGTGGAGGAGTATGCTGATACAGTCACCAGCTACATCGCAAAGTGCACAGAGGATCTCACTACAGTAAAGACCATCACTATGCGGGTTAATCATAAGCCCTGGATGACTGCAGAGGTGCGCTCGCTGCTTACAGCCAGAGATGCAGCCTTCAGGGCGAAGGACAGGATCGCCCTCCGCTCAGCCAGGTCTGCGCTTTCAAAGGGAATTAAGGCGGCAAAGCGCGCCTATGCGGAGAAAATCCAGGGACACCTCTGTGACACTAGGAACACCAAGCAGATGTGGCAGGGAGTTCGGACACTGACGGGCTTTAAGTCTAGGCAAGGGGTCGATGATGACGACGCTTCGCTTCTAGACAGGCTTAACGACTTCTTTGCACGTTTTGAAGCATCAAACTCGACAATCAGAGGGAGGGCTGGCCCACCCCCACCATCGGTCGGACCAGCTTTTACCATCAACACAGCGGACACATGGAGGACCCTAACCAGGGTCAACCCACGCAAAGCTGCAGGTCCAGACAACATCCCGGGACGCGTGCTCCGAGACTGCGCGAGCAAGTTGGCGGATGTCCTGACAGACATTTATAACATCTCCCTGAGTCAGGCCATTGTTCCCAGATGCTTCAAGACCTCTATCATTGTACCGGTGGCAAAGAAACCAGTGGTGTCCTGTTTGAATGACTATCGTCCTGTTGCACTGACACCAATTGTGATGAAGTGTTTTGAACGGCTTGTCAAACCACACATTACAGCCTGCCTCCTTGCATCACACGACCCGCTCCAGTTTGCATATCGTTCAAACTGCTCCACGGAGGATGCTATAGTCACCACCCTACACTCTGTCATCACCCACCTGGACCAGAAAGACACCTACGCCAGACTCCTGTACATTGATTTCAGTTCAGCATTCAACACCATTATTCCCCAGAGACTGATGGAGAAATTACTCCTTCTCAGTCTGAACACCGCCACATGTCTCTGGATCCTGGATTTCCTGACTGAGAGACCTCAGTCTGTCCGGGTTGGAAACAACATCTCCAACTCTGTCACGCTGAGCACCGGATCCCCTCAAGGCTCTGTACTCAGTCCACTGTTGTTTACACTTCTAACACATGACTGTGTATCCAGACACGAGGGGAACCAGATTTTTAAGTTTGCAGATGACACCACGGTGGTGGGACTTATTCAGAGGGATGAGGAATCAGTGTACAGGGAAGAAGTGAGAGACCTGGAGGGCTGGTGCAGGGAGAACAATCTGGTGCTCAACGTGGACAAAACGAAGGAGATGATTATCGACTTCCGGCGGTCACAGCCTTAGCACGTCACCCTCAGCATCGGCGGCCGTTTAGTGGAGAGAGTAGAGAACATCAAGTTCCTCGGAGTGCAGATCTCGCAGGACCTGACCTGGAGCAAGAATTCCTTGGAGATCAGGAAGCGGGCTCAGCAGAGACTACGCTTCTTGAGGAAACTCAAACAGGCCTCTCTCCCCATCTGCATCCTCAGGACCTTCTACAGAGGTGTGGTGGAGAGTGTTCTGACGTACTGCATTGCTACATGGCACTCCAGCTGCAGTATCCATCCATCCATCCATCCATCTTCTACCGCTTTTCCGGAGGTCCGGGTCGCGGAGGCAGCAATTCAAGCAGAGAAGCCCAGACTTCCCTCTCCCCAGCCACCTGCTCCAGCTCTTCAGAGGGGATACCAAGGCGTTCCCAGACCAGCTGGGAGACATAGTCTCTCCACCGAGTCCTGGGTCTGCCCCGGGGTCTCCTCCCAGTGGGACGTGCCTGAAACACCTCAAGTGGGAGGCGTCCAGGAGGCATCCTAATCAGATGCCCGTACCACCTCAACTGACTCCTTTCAATGTGGAGGAGCAGCGGTTCTACTCTGAGCCTCTCCCGGATGACTGAGCTCCTCACCCTATCTCTGAGGGTGAGTCCAGCAGTCCTACGGAGAAAGCTCATTTCAGCCGCTTGTATCCGCGATCTCGTTCTTTCGGTCATTACCCAAAGCTCGTGACCATAGGTGAGAGTAGGAACGTAGATTGACTGGTAAATCAACAGCTTTTCCTTAGAACTAAGCTCCCTCTTCACCACAACAGACCAGTACAACGTCCGCATCACTGCAGATGCTGCTCCAATCCGTCTGTCGATCTCTCGCTCCATTCTCCCCTCACTCGTGAACAAGACCCCAAGATACTTAAACTCCTCCACTTGGGGCAGGAGCCTGTCCCCAACCCGGAGAGGACAATCCACCTTTTTCCGGCTGAGGACCATGGACTCGGACTTGGAGGTGCTGATTCTCATCCCAGCCGCTTCACACTCAGCGGCAAACCGTCCCAGCAAGAGCTGTAGGTCATTGCTGGATGAAGCCAACAGGACAACATCATCTGCAAACAACAGAGATGAGATCCTGTGGTCACCAAGCATGACACCCTCCATTCCCTGGCTGCACCTAGAAATCCTGTCCATAAAAATTATGAACAGGATCGGTGACAAAGGGCAGCCCTGCTTGAGTCCAACTCTCACTGGGAATGACTCCGACCGAGTGTTGGCAATACGAACCAAACTCTCACAACGGTCGTACAGAGACCGAATAGCTCGTAACAACAAGCCCGATACCCCATTCTCCCGAAGCACCCCCCACAAAAATCCATGAGGGACGCGGTCAAATGTCTTCTCCAAGTCCACAAAACACATGTAAACTGGTTGGGCAAACTCCCACGAACCCTCGAGAATTCTTGAGAGGGTAAAGAGCTGGTCCGATGTGCCACGGCCAGGACGAAAACCACATTGCTCCTCCTGAATCCGAGGTTCGACCAACGGCCGGACTCTCCTCTCCAGTACCTTGGCATAGACCTTCCCAGGGAGGCTGAGGAGTGTGATCCCTCTAAAGTTGGAGCACACCCTCCGGTCCCTTTTTTGAAGAGAGGAACCACCACCCCGGTTTGCCATGCCAAAGGCACTGCCCCCGACCTCCACGCAGTGTTGCAGAGGCGTGTCAACCATGACAACCCAACAACATCCAGGGCCTTGAGGTACTCAGGGCGAATCTCGTCCACCCCCGGGGCCCGGCCACCAAGGAGATTTTTAACCACCTTGGCGACCTCAGCCCCTGTGATAGGTGAGTCATCCCCCTCGTCCCCAAACCCTGCTTCCACTGTGGAAGGCGTATCAGTGGGATTGAGGAGATCCTCGAAGTATTCCTTCCACCGCCCGACGATATCCCCAGTCGAAGTCAACAGTGTCCCATCCGCACCATACACAGTGTGGACGGGGAGCTGCTTTCCCCTCCTGAGCCGCCGGACAGTTTGCCAGAATCTCTTTGAGGCCGACCGAAAGTCTTGTTCCATGGCCTCACCGAACTCCTCCCATACCCGGGTTTTTGCTTCAGCAACCACCCGAACTGCACTCCGCTTGGCCTGCCGGTACACCTCAGCTGCTTCGGGAGTCCCACAAGCCAACCAAGCTTGATAGGACTCCTTCTTCAGCTTAATGGCCCCCCTCACCACTGGTGTCCACCACTTGATTCGGGGGTTGCCACCACGAGATGCACCGACCACCTTGCGGCCGCAGCTCTGGGCTGCCGCTTCAACAACAGAGGTGGAGAACATGGCCCATTCAGACTCCATGTCTCCAGACTCCCTCGGAATGTGGTTGAAGTTCTTCCGGAGGTGGGAGTTGAAGACCTCCCGGACAGGGGCCTCAGCCAGACGCTCCCAGCACACCCTCACTATACGTTTGGGTCTACCAGGTCTGAATGGCTTCCTCCCCTGCCATCGGATCCAACTCACCACCAGGTGGTGATCAGTTGACAGCTCTGCACCTCTCTTTACTCGGGTGTCCAAGACATACGGTTGCAGGTCTGATGATACGATAACAAAATCGATCATCGTCCTGCGACCTAGGGTGTCCTGGTGCCAGGTGCACATATGGACAACCTTATGCTTGAACATGGTGTTCGTTATGGACAGACTGTGGTTAGCACAGAAGTCCAATAACTGAACACCACTCGGGTTCAGATCGGGCAGGCCGTTCCTTCCAATCACCCCCCCTCCAGGTTTCACTGTCGTTGCCGACAAGGGTTGCTTCCCTGCGCCTTCGGGTTGGGAAACGGGTCCTGACCATCATTTGTGCCTATGCACCAAATGATGTTTCAGAGTACCCACCCTTTTTGGAGTCTGTGACTGGGGTGCTGGAGGGTGCTCCTCTTGGAGACTCCATTGCCCTACTGGGGGACTTCAATGCGCACGTGGGCAATGACAGTGAAACCTGGAGGGGGGTGATTGGGAGGAACGGCCTGCCCAATCTGAACCCGAGTGGTGTTCAGTTATTGGACTGTGCTAACCACAGTCTGTCCATAACGAACACCATGTTCAAGCATAAGGGTGTCCATATGTGCACCTGGCACCAGGACACCCTAGGTCGCAGGTCGATGATCGATTTTGTTATCGTATCATCAGACCTGCGACCGTATGTCTTGGACACCCGAGTAAAGAGAGGTGCAGAGCTGTCAACTGATCACCACCTGGTGGTGAGTTGGATCCGATGGCAGGGGAGGAAGCCATTCAGACCTGGTAGACCCAAATGTATAGTGAGGGTGTGCTGGGAGCGTCTGGCTGAGGCCCCTGTCCGGGAGATCTTCAACTCCCACCTCCGGAAGAACTTCAACCACATTCCGAGGTAGTCTGGAGACATGGAGTCTGAATGGGCCATGTTATCCACCTCTGTTGTTGAAGCGGCGGCCCAGAACTGCGGCCGCAAGGTGGTCGGTGCATCTCGTGGTGGCAACCCCCGAACCAAGTGGTGGACACCAGTGGTGAGGGGGGCCATTAAGCTGAAGAAGGAGTCCTATCAAGCTTGGTTGGCTTGTGGGACTCCCGAAGCAGCTGAGGTGTACCGGCAGGCCAAGCGGAGTGCAGCTCGGGTGGTTGCTGAAGCAAAAACCCAGGTATGGGAGGAGTTCGGTGAGGCTATAGAACAAGACTTTCGGTTGGCCTCAAAGAGATTCTGGCAAACTGTCCGGCGGCTCAGGCGGGGAAAGCAGCTCCCCGTCCACACTGTGTATGGTGTGGATGGGACACTGCTGACTTCGACTGGGGATATCGTCGGGCGGTGGAAGGAATACTTCGAGGATCTCCTCAATCCCACTGATACGCCTTCCATAGAGGAACCAGGGTTTGGGGACGAGGGGGATGACTCGCCTATCACAGGGGCTGAGGTCGCCAAGGTGGTTAAAAATCTCCTTGGTGGACTTCCGGGAAGATGGCGGAGAGACATAACGCTTAAACAGAGAGCTCTCCCTAGCCGGATTAAAAATCATCGGTAAATGGCCAACTCGACATAAGCGGATCAATAAACTAAGGGATGAAAACACGAAGGAGCCGGGCACAAGGACAAAAGCAGAGTAAAATTAAAGAATTCCTCTTCAACAACGCAGGAGAAACCGCTGAACACGGGGCTCAAAAAAACGAGGTGACCGCAGCAGACAAAATGGAGGACACACTCGATACCATGAACACTGGCATCGCCAGTTTGGGTAAAGAGTTGAGAGACTTCAAACGGCAGCTACAACAGGATTTAGCGGCTCTTAAGGAGGAGCTGAAAAAAGAGATTAAGGAGGAAATTATGGGCCTCCGAAGAGAAATGGAGCGCAAGCTAGCAGAAAACATGGAGGAGCTGCGCTCCCAGCGGGCGTGTATGACAGAAGCGCAGGCCCGAATATCAGAGCTGGAAGATTGGAATAGCGAGGCAAGCGAACAGCTGCAGACCCTGACGGCACAAATGCAGAGGATGCAGGAGAAAGTAACCGACTTGGAGAGCAGGTCCAGACGGGGCAATATACGCATCTTCGGGATCCCGGAGGGCATTGAAGGCAACTCGATGACGAAATTCATGGATCAGTTCTTAAAAAAAGAGCTGGAACTGCCCGGTGAAGCGGATCTGCAGATTCAACGAGCGCACAGAGCCTCGGCACAGAACCCGAACCCACGCTCTACACCCAGGTCAGTTGTGGTAAACTTTCTGAAATATGATGTAAAGGAAAGAATCCTGACACGAGCGTGGAAAAAAAAGATACGAATCGGCGACAAGCAGATATTCTTTGATCATGACTACCCGGCAGAAATTGTGCAGCAGCGGAAGAAATATGCCAACATTAAAAAAACGCTGAAAGAAAAAAAAATTAGATTCCAAACGCCGCTAACGAAGATGAGGATTCATTGGGAGAACGGCGTAAGAACCTACAACACAGCCAGAGAGGCAGCGCAGGACATGATGGAGCGGGGCCTTGAGGTGTACGTGCCGGAGGAAACGGTAGGAGCAGCGGAGGCCCTGAACGCATCACGACAGCCGGAGTGGAGGCGAGTGAACGGCAAAAGACGGGGGGAGACGTGGCGCAGCGGGCCCAGGAAAGACTACAAGGCTTTCAACTGAAAGCCTAGATTATAACAAAGATTAAGAAAGACACAGAAGAAATGAAGGCCAAGAAGACAAGGTAAAAGAGAAACAGACGGCTAGGAGAGGTTTAAGTGATATTTGTTGGACATTTCTAGACTAATGACTATTACTTGGAGAGTAAATACAGGTCTAGGGAGGGCCCTACACTCGGTGAGGACATTCCCTCCACCCACCAACAGGGACCAGTGGGCAGAAGAAAGGCCCAAAGTACGGAGGTCGAGATTTTTTAATGTGTTTTTATATAAATATGTGTTATTTTTGTTGTTAAAGGGGCTAGGAGCACAGGTTAAAAAAATGGAAAAACATGATTATGGGTAAAAATCTTAAGATAATAACACTAAACGTGAATGGTCTGAACTCACCTGTTAAAAGGGAAAGAATAATAAGAAAATTCAAGAAAGAAAAAGCCGAAATTATATTTATGCAAGAGACACATTTGAGCAAGACAGAACATGTGAAACTAAAGAGATTTGGCTATAAGAACTCCTACTACAGTTCATTTAAGGGAGGAACTAAAAGGGGGGTTATGATACTAATCTCAAATAAAATACAATTTGAATGTGAACAGGAAATCCAGGATAAAGAAGGCAGGTATGTAATAATAAAGGGTAGCATAGATGGAATGCAGATCACGTTAGTGAACATCTATGCCCCACCAGAAAGTGACAAGGGTTTTTTTCAACATCTGTTTGATCTCATAGCAACACACAGTGAAGGAGTCCTGATTTGTGGAGGAGACTTAAATGCTGTCATGGATCATGAAGTTGACACAACAAGTGTTAAGAAGACAAAAAAACATGTAACAAAATTCATAAGAACCTCACTGGCAGAAATGGGTATGGTAGACATATGGAGGGACCTGCACCCACTCGAAAAAGACTATACACATTATTCAGCAGTCCATAAAGTACACTCTAGAATAGATTACTTCCTTATGAATGAAGGTGACAGACACAGGGTGAGAAATTGTTGGATTGGAGGGGCAGAAATATCAGATCATAATCCTATATACATGGAAATAAATTTAAACAATAGAAAACGACAAACAACATGGAAACTTAATGTAGGACTGTTAAATGATGATAAAATGAAAGAAAGAATAAAAGTAAACATAAATGAATATATCCAAGAGAATGACAATGAAGAAGTAGACCCAACAATACTATGGGATGCACTAAAAGCCGTGTTAAGAGGTAAATTAATTGTTGAAACAGGAAAAGCAAATAAGACTAAACTGGAAGCATATGAACAAAGATGTGAGAGACTGAGGGAATTAGAACATAAACATCAAAGCACAAATGACCCAAAAATATATCAAGAAATTAAAGAAGAAAAAATAAAGATAAAAGAAACACAAATGGATGAAATTGAAAGGAAAAATAGATATCTAAAGCAAAAATATTATGAAACGGGACCAAAAGCCACAAAACTGCTGGCAAAACGGTTAAGAAAACAACAAACAATGAATAATGTATATAAGATTAAAGACCCCACCACAAATAAAACCACAGTTAACCCAGAAAACATCGAAGAAATATTCCATAATTTCTACCAAGAACTATACTCGCAACCTGAAGAAACAAATACTAAAGATATTAAAAAATTTCTATACACATTGGACTTGCCATCAATAGGAAATCAACAAAATGGAAAGCTAACAGCAGAAATAACAACACAAGAGATTAGAGATGTGATTAAGTCACTTAAAAATGGTAAATCACCAGGTAGTGATGGATACCCATCTGAGTTTTATAAACTGTTTATAGAAGAACTCACGCCACAACTCCTAAAGTCATTTAATTGGACGCTGAACAACAACAAAATACCTCCAACATGGAACGAAGCAATCATTTCAGTTATTTTAAAACCAGGGAAAGATAAAGAACAATGCGGAAACTATAGACCAATCTCTTTATTAAATGTAGATTATAAAATATATACAACAATTATATGTAAACGAATAAAGACATTCTTGACGGAATTGATAGAAGATGATCAAACTGGTTTCATAGAGGGACGCCAAACACATGACAATATCAGGAGAACAATACATATAATTAATCAAATACATAAAGAAAAGAAAAGCGCAGTAATAATGAGTTTAGACGCAGAAAAAGCATTTGACAGGGTTAACTGGAAATTCCTATATAGTGTGCTGGAACGCTTTGGATTTAACGAAAAATCAGTACAATGCATAAGGACGCTGTATCAAGAACCTGTGGCAAGAATCAAGATAAACGGTAGCTTAACAGACAAAGTAAATATACAAAGATCAACTAGGCAGGGATGCTGCTTATCGCCCACCTTGTTTGCTCTGTTCATAGAACCATTGGCTCAAGCGATACGACAAAATAAGAAATTAAAAGGTGTAACAATAAAGGGGGCAGAACACAAGATTGGGCTATTTGCAGACGATATTATAGTTTACCTTGAACAACCAGATGAATCAATAATGGAAATGATGAACTTGATAGAAAATTTTGGAAAATTATCAGGATACAAGATAAACATAACAAAAACACAAATACTGACATTCCACTATAACCCTCTAAACCAGATAACTGATAAGATCAAACTAAACTGGAAACAAAAAGAAATAAAATACCTTGGAGTGAACATACCTAAAGATCTAAGCAAAATCTATAAAGCAAACTATGATAGGTTGGAACAAGAAATAAAAAAAGATATTGATAGATGGTCAATCTTAAATATGGATCTGAATTCAAAAATTGAGACAGTCAAAATCAGCATACAACCTAGATTACTTTACCTCTTCCAGGCTCTACCAACAGAGATTCCAGATGCCCAATTCTCAAAGTGGGACAGGATGATATCGAGATTTGTTTGGGGAGGTAAAAAACCAAGAGTGAAATATAAAACTCTCCAATTACCAAAAGAGAAAGGAGGCATGGGCCTACCGAGTCTAAAGGAATATTACTACTCAGCACAAATAAGATATATCATATGTTGGTGCGACGAGGGATATGAGGCAAAATGGAAAGAAATGGAAAAGGAAATTGAGGGACTCCCAGTACAAAGCATAATAGGAGATAAAGATGCATATAAGCAAATCAAACAAATAGACCCAATCACTAAATTTACTTTAGAACTGTGGTATAAAATAGTACAAAAGTATAATATAAAGGAAGACATAAAACTATTGAAATGGGTAGCATTTGACAGTCAGTTTGAACCGGCAAAACAAGATAGGGGATACAAAAATCTGGTGAACAAGGGAATCACAGCATGGGGCAATATCGGAAAAAAAGATCTCGGGAGCTTTGTAAACATCAGGAGAAAATTTAAACTAGAAAGATCGGAATTCTTCAGATATCTGCAGATGAGAGACTATTATATGAAGAAGATTAGGCATAACCTCCAAACAGATGTGAGCGAGATTATACAATTCATTTTAAGCTCATATACAGGAAATAAAACAAGAATTATTTCAAAGCTATATCAGAAACTTATGGCAAACAATCATTCAAGTAACTATATAAAGGAGAAATGGGAGAAAGAGCTCAATTTAAACATAACAGAAGAAAGCTGGCAGGAAATATGGAAAACACAACACACATCAACAAATTCAAGAACATGGAGGGAATTTGGATGGAAAAACCTGATTCGCTTTTTCATTACACCAGAGATTCAAGGAAAGTATACAAATACCCAATCTTTATGCTGGAGGGGATGTGGGGCTCAAAATGCAGACCACTCGCATATGTTTTGGAAATGCTGCAAAATCTCATCATTCTGGAAATCTATACATGTGACAATACAGAGGATATTAGGATATAATATACCAATGAACTGTAACCTGATGTACCTATGTGATCTTAAAAGAGACAATGTTATACAGGCGGAGGACAGATATCTAGTTAAAATCTTGTTGATTGCATGTAAAAAAACAATCACAAAAAAATGGCGATCAGAAGTTCTTCCTGACCAAGAGCAATGGATTGACATTATTGAGGACATACGTATGATGGAAAAACTAACATATCGACAAAGAATGCAAGAAGGACTATGGGAAAAAAAATGGCGGAAATGGACGCACTACAAAGTGCAACAACGAGACAGATATTGAAAGAATAACCAACGACGCTGGAAAAACCAGAAGAATTAAGAGATGGAAATTAAAAACTTGATGCTCCAACATTTGTCCCCCCCCCCTTTTTTTTTTTTTTTTTTTTCTTTTTTTTTCCTTTTTCTTTTTTACTCTAGCCCCTTTGTTTTTGTTTTTTTTTTTTAAATGTAGACTGTGATCTGAATGCAATATATATAATGAAAAATGAATAAAAATCTTAAGTTACAAAAAAAAAAATCTCCTTGGTGGCCGGGCCCCGGGGGTGGACGAGATTTGCCCTGAGTACCTCAAGGCCCTGGATGTTGTTGGGCTGTCATGGTTGACACGCCTCTGCAACATTGCGTGGAGGTCGGGGGCAGTGCCTTTGGCATGGCAAACCGGGGTGGTGGTTCCTCTCTTCAAAAAAGGGGACCGGAGGGTGTGCTCCAACTTTAGAGGGATCACACTCCTCAGCCTCCCTGGGAAGGTCTATGCCAAGGTACTGGAGAGGAGAGTCCGGCCGTTGGTCGAACCTCGGATTCAGGAGGAGCAATGTGGTTTTCGTCCTGGCCGTGGCACATCGGACCAGCTCTTTACCCTCTCGAGAATTCTTGAGGGTTCGTGGGAGTTTGCCCAACCAGTTTACATGTGTTTTGTGGACTTGGAGAAGGCATTTGACCACGTCCCTTGTGGATTTTTGTGGGGGGTGCTTCGGGAGAATGGGGTATCGGGCTTGTTGTTACGAGCTATTCGGTCTCTGTACGACCGTTGTGAGAGTTTGGTTCGTATTGCCAACACTCGGTCGGACTCATTCCCAGTGAGAGTTGGACTCCGCCAGGGCTGCCCTCTGTCACCGATCCTGTTCATAATTTTTATGGACAGGATTTCTAGGTGCAGCCAGGGAATGGAGGGTGTCATGCTTGGTGACCACAGGATCTCATCTCTGTTGTTTGCAGATGATGTTGTCCTGTTGGCTTCATCCAGCAATGACCTACAGCTCTTGCTGGGACGGTTTGCCGCTGAGTGTGAAGCGGCTGGGATGAGAATCAGCACCTCCAAGTCCGAGTCCATGGTCCTCAGCCGGAAAAAGGTGGATTGTCCTCTCCGGGTTGGGGACAGGCTCCTGCCCCAAGTGGAGGAGTTTAAGTATCTTGGGGTCTTGTTCACGAGTGAGGGGAAAATGGAGCGAGAGATTGACAGACGGATTGGAGCAGCATCTGCAGTGATGCGGACGTTGTACCGGTCTGTTGTGGTGAAGAGGGAGCTTAGTTCTAAGGCAAAGCTGTCGATTTACCAGTCAATCTACGTTCCTACTCTCACCTATGGTCACGAGCTTTGGGTAATGACCGAAAGAACGAGATCGCGGATACAAGCGGCTGAAATGAGCTTTCTCCGTAGGATTGCTGGACTCACCCTCAGAGACAGAGTGAGGAGCTCAGTCATCTGGGAGAGGCTCAAAATAGAACCGCTGCTCCTCCACATTGAAAGGAGTCAGCTGAGGTGGTATGAGCATCTGATTAGGATGCCTCCTGGACGCCTCCCACTTGAGGTGTTTCAGGCACATCCCACTGGGAGGAGACCCCGGGGCAGACCCAGGACTCGGTGGAGAGACTATGTCTCCCAGCTGGTCTGGGAACGCCTTGGTATCCCCTCTGAAGAGCTGGAGCAGGTGGCTGGGGAGAGGGAAGTCTGGGCTTCTCTGCTTGAATTGCTGCCTCCGCGACCCGGACCTCCGGAAAAGCGGTAGAAGATGGATGGATGGATGGAAACCGCTTTTAGAAAAGAAAAACACCCAATTTACAATGGGAATACATAATTCGAATATGAGTATTTAAATAAATATATATTCATAAATAGTAGGAACATTTTCTAGAAGGTTCTGATAAAGCTCCTAGTATTGTGTGTTGATATTTATTGTAACCAATAGCTGCGCCGTTGCTGGGTCATGCCACCCAATGGGTTAAGCGCTCTCTCCCTGGGTCTGGGATGACTTGCATTTTTGGCTCAGTCACGCCAGACGCCGAAAGACCCAGACCAGAGAGAGAGACGGTCCTTGGTGATATGGCGACACTAGCGTGCTGGTAGCAGCCTTTACCTGGATAAAACCTGATTGGGATCCGGGGGCTGTCGACGCCGTTGAGCGTGGGAACCCCATTGGACGCACGAGCCACTTAGCATGGTTCTTTTCTTTTTTTTCCCCCTTTGGACTGGTTTGACCAGAGCGTGGATCTCCAAATCTGGATGGCGAGCCGAAGCCCGAACCCTATGAACTGCTAAAGGTGACTCCACTAGTCACCTGGAAAGGACCAAAACAGGACTGTGAATTTTGTAAATATAAGTTGAGTTTATAGATTTTTTTTTCTATTTTATCGCACTGTGTATTTATTTATGTGTACATAATTGTAAATAATATACATAGTTGCAAGTTCCATATACGGCTGTGTATGTGTCGTCTGTTGCTGCACCTCCCAGGCTCCTACGAACCCAGAGTCGGTCTGACCTGGCCCAGTTATCCCTTTTCCCTCAGGTAGAAAAGTTAAGGGAAATACATTGCCATAACACACCACTACCAAAAAGGGTACTACACCTAAAATGAGTAGGTGTTAGTTAGTAAGGGTTACACACAAAAATCTGGCGAGTGCAGGTGTTAGTGAGTGTTACCCTGTTACCCCCAAATACCCAATTAGCCAGTGATATTGTACCCTGTGTTACCCCCATTGTATTACAGTGGTGTACTGTATTGTATTGTTATAAAATTTGGCGAGACAATAAAGTGTCACAGGGTTACACGATGATAGTGTCGGACACACAATCCTGGGTTCTCACAAACTGTGGCTGGTTAGTGAGGTAGTCCAGGATCCATGATGACAGGTGCTGGTCCACCCCTGCGCACAGCAGCTTGTCTTTCATGATCATTGGTTGGATGGTGTTGAAAGCACTGGAGAAGTCAAAGAACATGATCCTCATCGCATTCCCGGGCTTCTCCAGGTGGGACAGAGAACAGTGAAGGCGGAAGATCACTGCATCCTCCACCCAATGCCATGCTGGTAGGCGAACTGGAGTAGATCCGTTGCTGGTCTCATACACATTATACATGTGTAATGACAATAAAGTTGAATCTCATCTCATCTCATCTCACCAGGGGGCAGAGGTGAGCAAGGAGCAGTCTCTCCAAGGTCTTCATCATGTGAGATGTCAGGGCCACTGGTCTGTAGCTGTTCAGGTTTTTGGGGTGGGAAGTCTTTGGTACAGGTACCACACAAGATGTTTTCCACCACTGTGGTACCCTCCCCAGCTTCAGGCTCAGGTTGAAGATGTGCTTCACAATCCCACACAGCTGGTCTGCACAGGACTTGAGGAGCTTCGCGCTGATGCTGTCCGGTCCGAGGCCTTCCTCGCCTTGATCTTCCTCAGCTCTGTCCTGACCTGGGTCTTAGTGAGGGTCAGGTTGGGGGGCTGTGTGCTGGGAGTGGGGAGATGTTGGTGGAGTGGGGTGTGGACAGTAGGTCTCGATGATTTTCGAGGCAGCAGTGGTTGGTGTGCAGTCGGGGGGGGAGGGCGGTTGGTCAAACCTATTAAAAAACAGGTTCAGATTGTTTGCCCACTCCCTGCCTCCCCGTGGCCTGGGGGGAGGTATTCTGGAGCCCAGAGATGGTTTTAAGGTTTCTCCAAACCCTGCCGATGTTGCTCTGTTGCAGCTTGTCCTCCATCTTCTTCCTGAAGCTGTCCTTGCCTTCTCTGATCTTCCTCCTCAGCACCCTCTGTACGGACTTCAGCATCTCCCTGTTCCCCGACCTGAAGATCCTCTTCTTCTCTCTCAGAAGTGTTTTTATCTCAGGGTTGATCCCGGGTTTGTTGTTCGAGCAACACCGTATGGTCTTGGGGGGGTACAGTGTTGTCCACACAGAAGCTGATGTAGTCCGTGATGGTGTAAGTGAGGCCATCAATATCCTCACCATGTGGATCACAGAGCTGCTCCCAGGCAGTGGTTTCAAAACAGTCCTTTAGAGCGTCCATTGCCTCCTCAGACCATAACTTCACTGTGCGCATGACTGGAGGTTGTCTGTGTACTAGGGGTTTGTACACCGGCAGGAGATGAACCAAGTTGTGAGCCGATCTCCCGAGTGGGGGGAGTGGTGATGAGGTGTACGCCTCCTTAGTATTTGCATAGAATAAGTCCAGTGTTTTATTGTCTCTAGTGTGGCATGTGACATACTGGGTGAACGTGGGTAGAATGGGGGACAGTGAAATATGGTTGAAATCACCTGAGATTAGGAGGAGAGCATCTGGGTGTCCTGTCATCAGCCTGCCCGTTACTGAGTGGATGACATCACGCGCTGTCCCAGCATTCGCCGTCGGATTTACAAAAATAACAATGCAGATCACGTGTGAGTATTCCCTCGGGAGATAGGTAGGCCGCATGCTAACAGCTAGCAACTCAATGTCTTTGCTACAGTGCTGTTCCTTAACCGTGATATGTCCCGGTCTGCACCAGCTGTTATTGACATACATTATCACTCCTCCGCCCCTTGCTTTCCCACTGTCTGGTGTCCGGTCTGCCCGTATTGCGTGGAAACCCTCCAGTTCGATGTTAGCATCTGTTGCTAGTTCTGTTAGTCACGTCTCAGTAAACAACATCAAGCTACTCTCTATAAAGACGCTCTCGTAGCGGGAGATAGCTGCTAGCTCGTCAGTCTTATTGAGTAGCGATCGTACATTCCCCATAATAACGGATGGAAGGATGGGTCTGTACCTTATATTCCTCGCCCGCCGTCTTACTCCAGCTCGACATCCACGCTGTTTCCGTCTTATTTCTCCCGGTATGTCGAGTTTTTGCATTAGCATCGTGGGCCGGTTAAGTGCTAACAGCTGGTCTCTATTGTACTGCCTCCTGCAAGAAACAGTGGCTCATTTTTGATTCATAATATTTACCACTGCTTTGTGATTTCATCTTGTGGCAAAAGTAAATGTATAAAAGCTTCATGCATGGCATTTGCTTCTTGATAACAGGGGATGAACTTTGTTAATTTAGAATTCACTGCATTTTCATTTGATTCCATTAAAGCAATATTTTCCATGCATTTTTAAGCTTGTTTACTTGCATTGCTCCTTTTTTCTTGACACATTCTTTTGTAAAATTTCAAACCTTTGCCAGTGAATTTAAGATTTCTTTTAGAAGACATGTCAACATCACTCTTTATTTCTGTTTGTTGTGGCTGCTCCTTCATCATAATATCATTTGCAGTTTTTCTTTTTAATTGTTTATAACACTCCAAACGAAATCTTCAAATGCAGTACAGAAGACCAAACTGCAGTCGTAATTTGGTCTTAATTTTGGTTCCCAGTTGTATGCCTCCGGCATACAACTGGGAACATACCGGTCGCTATGGAGGGTGAGAATATGTATGGGCACATAATCATACCATGTAGGATAACTAAGTAGACGGTTATGCTGTTTCATTCCATCTAGCAACAATGCTCTGCACTGTGTGTGTTTATATATTTGCATATTTATTCCATCTAGCTACAATGCTCAGCACTGGGTGTGTTTATATATTTATATATCTACATATTATTCCATCTAGCTACATTGCTCCGCACTGTGTGTGTTTATATACTTGCATATTTATTCCACCTAGCTGCAATGCTCCGTACTGTGGGTGTTTATATATTTACATATTTATTCCATCTAGCTACAATGCTCTGCACTGTGTGTTCATATATTCATATATTTATTCCATCCAGCTACAATGCTCTGCACTGTGTGTCTGTGTGTGTGTGTATATATATATATTTTATAGTAATACGTACATATGTTTATTAGCTGCTCTTGCTTGCTTGTTTTTTTTCTTGCCTTCTGATTGTTGCTCTGAGTGTTGCTATCCCTGTGCTGTTGCAATCCTGGAATTTCCCCGTTGTGGGACTAATAAAGGCTTATCTTATCTCTTATCTTAATTGTTGTCTGGAAAAGTGGAGAAGGACCGACAGAGAGGGGTGTTTGCTGAGAACAAGAACTTTATTACAAAAGGCTCAATACTGCACACAGATTGTGGTTGGGAGGCTGAGCGCTGTCATCATCATCATAGCAGTCTGTCATGGGCGACAATGACTGTTTCATTAAGGTCTGATCAGATTCCTCCACACAGCTCTGTCCTTAGCCGTCCGCTGCCAGGAACTCCTGTCTATGTCCAACTTCTTTAAAAGGAACTCCGATTATATTGGCATGTTAGCTCTATATGCTTTATTTTTATGTTAGTAACATAACTATAATATAATTTTTTTGAAAATAATTCCCAGTTTTATATATTTTTAAAAAACTTTATTACGATGTAAATCGCCATTTTTGTTTATGTCGCAACGCATTCTGGGTAGTGACGTAGAATGGTTGCAGCCGTTTTTTCTGTCTTATACAAGCCAAGAAGCGAAGCTACTAACTACTGCCATTTGCCAGTGAAAATGCCACATTGCGCAGCTTTTGGATGTAATTTCCAATCAAAGGGAAATAAAGAGAGCGGGGTAAGCCTCCATAGCTTTCCTAAAGAGGGAAAGTTGAGGAAAAAGTGGGGCGGCAGCGGCTCAGGAGGTAAAGCAGGTCGTCTAATAACCCGATGGTTGGCGGATCGCATCACGCTCTTCCCATTTATCCTGCCGTTGTGTCCCTGGGCAAGACACTTCACCCGCATTGCCTCCAGTGTCCATAACACTGGGTATGAATGTGTAAAAATGTTTAAATGCTCGGTGGTGGCCGGAGAGGCCGTTGGCGCGGATTGGCAGCCACATTTCTGTCACTCTGAGTGTCTGTGATCACGCGCTATAGCGCACGCCTGATAAAGCTGACATATGTATTAATCACGCTATGATAAAGCACGAGCGTGCGCAAAGCGCACGCTCAAGCGAATCACAGTTCAAATTTTGTCACGCATACCTGTCAAGTGATACGGTTTCGCCGTATTTTATTAATTAAAGCACCCTTTTAAACTTTAGTTCGCCGTATCTGCCTGCACTTATTTTGTTCCTCCTGCCACAGCGTGCTGGAGCGATATCGTGCTTTATCATAGCGTGATTAATACATATGTCAGCTTTATCAGGCGTGCGCTATAGCGCGTCATCATAGACATGTCTCATGCGCGCGCTTTGAGCGATATCGTGCTAAATAAAAAAACAATATTTTTCAAATTTACAGTAGCACAAGGTAGATTGCTTAATTTGAAAGTACACAATAAGAATAATTCTGAATATAGTTCTTAATTGTCAGCTAGATATATACACTCGGAATTAAAGAGTTTTTAATTGTCAGCTTTGTTACATTAATGCACTTGGATGAACTTGGTTAGGTGCGCTCAATTTCGCCAGGCATCGAATTACTGTTCAGTTGATTTTAGGTTCTCTTGTGGAGGAACAAAATAAGTGCAGGCGGGCATGGCGAACTGAAGTTTAAAAGGGTGCTTTATTCATCCTCCACGAGGCTCGCTCAGCGCTGTGTGCTGGAGCGAGCCCTGCGTCTCCAAGTCAGCAACAAACAATGCGAGTGATCAAAAAGAGAGAGAGCAAGAGATATGCAGTCAACTTATATACCCAGCTCAGACAATGCATGCATGGCACATTAGCATCACAGTATACAGCAGGAAAGCATGGACATTTGCATTAGAGTCACACATATCAGCCGCAGCATTACTGGCACCGGGATTCCTCTCTGTTCCGGAGGTGCAGGACAGAAGAGGATGCGAGGCGCATCTGCATAATGATCAGTCCATACCTCTCACTGTTCTGATAATTGCTCACGCTGAGCGCTCTGCCAGCCCCGTACGCTGTGGGGGTCACACACGAGGTGTTCCTCCACACTCCCAATAATTTTTTTTCCCGTATATTTTCCTTTTTGGCGTACAGAAATGGCAATACACCCGTATTTGCTAAAATTGCATTTTCCCCGTATTAAAATACGGCGAAACCGTATCACTTGACAGGTATGCGTGACAAAATTTGAACCGTGATTCGCACGCTCGTGCGCTTTGAGTGATATTGTGCTTTATCATAGCGTGATTAATACATATGTCAGCTTTATCAGGCATGCGCTAGAGCGCATGATCACAGACATGTCTCATGCGTGCGCTTTGAGCGATATCGTGCTTTATCATAGCATGATTAATATATATGTCAGCTTTATCAGGCGTGCGCTATAGCATGTGATCACGGACACTCAGAGTGACGGAAATGTGGCTCCCAATCCGCGCCAACAGCCTCTCCGGCCACCACCGAGCATTTAAACATTTTTACACATTCATACCCAGTGTTATGGACACTGGAGGCAATGCGGGTAAAGTGTCTTGCCCAGGGACACAACGGCAGGATATCTGGGGAGAGCGTGATGCGAACCGCCAACCATCGGGTTATTAGACAACCTGCTCTACCTCCTGAGCCGCTGCCGCCCCACTTTTTCCTCAACTTTCCCTCTTTAGGAAAGCTATGGAGGCTTACCCCGCTCTCTTTATTTCCCTTTGATTGGAAATTACATCCAAAAGCCGCGCAATGTGGCATTTTCACTGACAAATGGCAGTAGTTAGTAGCTTCGCTTCTTGGCTTGTATAAGACAGAAAAAACGGCTGCAACCATTCTACGGCACTACCCAGAATGCATTGCGACGTAAACAAAAATGGCGATTTACATCGTAATAAAGTTTTTTAAAAATATATAAAACTGGGAATTATTTTCAAAAAAATTATATTATAGTTATGTTACTAACATAAAAATAAAGCATATAGAGCTAACATGCCAATATAATCGGGGTTCCTTTTAAGTTTCTTTTTACAGTGTCTTTAAATCTGAGCCTTGGTCTACTCTGATCGCGTTTGCCCTCGCATAACTTTGAGTAGAGTAATTGCCAAGGGAGACGCTGTTGGTCCATCCACTCAACATGTCCGAGCCATCTCAGGTTCATCTGTATTAGCATGTCCTCCATTGATGGTAGACCAGCTCATTTCAACACTTCTATGTTGGTTATCTTGTCTTTCCATGAGAAGTTCATTTTGGCTCGAAGTTGTCTCATCATTTATGCGTGGAGTTTCTTTACCTGCACTCTGCAGACAGTCCAAGTTTCAGCACTGTACAATAGAGTAGCCAGTACTGTCGCCCTGTACACTTTGCATTTCACATGGATAGACACATATTGACTGTTCCACAGTCTCTCCCTCAAGTTTTCAAACACAGCGCTTGCTCTTCCCATTCTGAGAGATAGTTCATCCTCCAGCCTAGCATTCTCTGCAACAGTACTCCCTAGGTACTTGAAAGTCTTGCACTTGACTAGTGGCTCTGTACCAATGCTGATCTCTTCTGGTAGTGATGTTGATAATTGGAACTTTGGTGGTTGATAAAGGCACTCTGTCTTCTTGATGTTGATTTGGAGGATGAATTGGCTAGCTGCTCTTGCAAATTTCTCAACTAAAGATTGCATATCTTCCACGCTATGTGCAACTAGAGCACTGTTGTCGGCAAAGAACATTTCTCTTACTGCCTTTATCGATGTCTTACTCTTGGCTTTAAACTGTGCCACGATGAACAAGTCTGCTTCTTTCCTTGTTTGAATGTATACTCCTTCTGAAGTGTCTTTGAAGGCCACCTCAAGCATGGCTGCCAGATATAGCGAGAAGAGTGTAGGTGCCAGCACACACCCTTGTTTCACCCCGTTGCTTACTGAAAAGTCTTTAGATACTGAAGCACTCATTGCCACATTTGCTTGCATACCTGTATAGAGTGCCTCGATCAGGCTGACAAACTTCTCTGTACAGCCATATTTCTTGAGTACCTGCCAAAGTCCTTGTCGCGAAACAGTATCGAAGGCTTTACTGAAGTCTATGAAGACTACATAAAGCAGCATGTTCTGTTCGATACATTTTTCTTGAACCTGTTTGAAGCAGAAAATCATGTCCATTGTGCTTCTTCCACTTCTAAAGCTGCACTGGGTTTCTGGTAGTACATTCTGTGAAATGTGTTCATTGAGTCTGTTCAGTAGTACACGTGAGAGAATCTTACCAACAGTGGCTAGTAGTGATTTACCTCGGTAATTTCCACAATCTTTCCTGTCACCTTTCTTGAACAAAGGCACAATACTTGCATCCTTCCAGTCTTGAGGTACTTTCTGGGCATTCCATATCTCTTGGATGAGCTTGTGCAGGCAGTTGGTCAGCTGAACACCACTAAGTTTCCACACTTCTGCTGGAATTCCATCCCTTCCTTGAGCTTTACCATCCTGTGTTGTCCTGATAGCTGCCAATAGTTCATCAAAATTTGGTGGTTCATCCAGACTTGATACCGCTGGCTGGTCGCTGCACTAGACCTTCTTTAGCCTCTTCAGTGAGATCTCCAGGGCTGCTTAGTAGTTGGTCAAAGTGATCTGCAAATCTGTCCAGGATCTTGTCTTTCCCCTGCAAAACCGTTTCACCATCCATAGCCTTTAGTTGGATCAATCCTCTTGGTTTAGGGCCATAGATTTCTCTCAAACCTGTGAAGAATGTTTTCATGTCCTTCCTGTCTGCTGCAGTTTGAAGTTCCTCCGCTTTTTCATCCCACCAGTTGGACTTCATCTCTCTGGTGTACTTCTGTAGCTCACTCTGGGCCTTTGAGTATTTCTTCTTCTTTGACCTTGTGTTACACTATAGGTTTTCCTGCCTAGCTGTATTCCTCGCTTCTAGTAGTTTCTTCAGATGTTCATCATGCTCATCAAACCAATCTTGATGTTTCCTCTCAGGGTGGCCTAATACATCACTCGCAGTCTGATACACTGTATCCTTCAGTGTTGCCCATTTCTCTTCTATGTCATTCTCTGAGTTGTTGCTGTCCCATTCTTTCAAATTTTCATCCATTTCCTGTCTAAGTTCTTCCTGTTTCTTTTGGCCTTTCAGTGCATGAGTGTTTAGCTTCTATGGTGGCTTTGCACCCGTCCTGCAGTGCTGTTTTCTTCTCCAAATCCTTAATCTAGATCTCAGCATAACATGATCAGTACCACAGTCCGCACCTCTCATTGCTCTGGTGTCCAATACATCCCTTATGTCTCTCTGCTTTACTATGATGTAGTCTAACAAGTGCCAGTGCTTGGATCTTGGGTACATCCATGTCTTCTTGTGTGTGTTCTTGTGCTTAAATAGAGTGTTGGTTATCACAAGGTTGTACTCTGAACATAGTGCAAGTAGAAGTTCTCCATTATCATTGCACTTGCCTACTTCATGACTGCCTAGCACTCCTTTCCATTTCTCAGTATCCAAACCAACTCTGGCATTAAAATCTCCAATAAGTGTCAGCCTGTCATCAGTCGGTACACGCCTGATAGTCTCACGTAAATCACTGTAGAATTCTTCGTTCACCTCCTCTGTGTTGGTCATTGTTGGGGCATATACACTGATGAATGTGGCATACATCTTCCGCTGTAGTGGGAGTCTCATAGTTATTATCCTGTCATTGATTGGCATCAGTTCCTCATCAAGCATTGCTGCTATCTCCTTTCTAACAGCAAAGCCCACTCCTGCTTCTCTCCTTTCTTGAGTTGATCTCCCACTCCAAAAGAAGATGTACCCATGGTCTTCCAGGCTGTCATATCCAGGCAATCTTGTTTCACTAAGTGCAGCTATGTCTACATTGTACCTGTTCATTTCCAGGGCCACAAGCGCGGTCTGTCTTTCTGGGCACTGCAATGTTGTTCTGTCCAACAGAGTGTGTACATTCCATTCTGCTACACACAAGGCTGCTGTTTTCCTCTTCTTTTGTCTTTCTGCTCCTAGCTTATTTTTTGTTGCCTGTTGGAGTGTGAACAGATCAGCGTGGACCTTGTAAGCCCGGGTGACATCCGAGCCGGTATGAACTGCTTTCTGATTGACCATTTCATGAAACTGCTTGCAAAGTATTTGAGCACTGCTAGCTTTTGCTGGACTAGCAGCACATTCTTGGCAAATAAAGGTATTATCAGTGGCAAGGACAAGCCAAGACAAACTGACTCCAGTATCTGTTGCAGTGACTGACCAGATGATAGTTTTTTTGTCTTGGCTTGAGCGCTGTAATGGCGGGCAAAAAAGAGAGGCTGTTAAACGGCTCTCCCCTACAGTTATATGCTCAGCGTGATGACATCACCAAGTGTCCCCATCATCATGCCGAAACTGACCAAACTTGTGGTTTTACACCCCCCCCCCCCATGAAAAATGGAACAACACATACAAAACCAAATTAACCCTCCCCAATTTGGTACACAGTGAACCCCAAACTAGCTGGGGCCAGCAAGTAGACTACCGCATGACCCAATGTGGCTCAGTGGTTTCATCATCATCATCATCATCATAGCAGTCTGTCATGGACTGAGTGGTTTATTATGCCACTATTCACTGGCAGCCGCAGTCCAAGCTAAACAGTCCCTTTTTCTTCCATTAAGGAAGGCAGTTCAGTTCAAGGGGCCCTGAGGCAAGCTCGTAGTGGACACGCCCCTGGACGCGCTGGCTGTAGCAGATCTGTGCACCATCACGCTGGAGCCACAGCATGCTCGCCAACAACGTCCCAGCCAGGATCCCACACCAGCTGGGTTGGTTCCAATGCCATCTCCTGATCCGGGGCTGCTGCTCCTACCCTCTGTAGATGGCTGGCTTGCTATCTTGAACCATCAGCCATCTGGACGGTGGCTGGTCTCAGCTGTGCAGCAATCTTCATGGGTGCTGGTGGTGGTGAAGATGTTAAAGCTGACTGCAGGTCCGGTTGCTTGGTTCTGCGGACCTGAACCCAGTCCATCACTGTGAGTGGTGCTCTGTTTGGCTGCATTCGGCGTTGTGGTTGTGATGGTGTGGCTCTCACATCTGCGGTGGGGCATCCACCAGGTTGTAGTGGTTCTGCTGCATCCTGTTGGGTCATGGACTCTTCATTCTGCATCTCAGCGGCAGCTCCTGGAGGCTGATGCCAGTTGTGGATTCGGAAGACGTCCGGTGGCTCTGTTGTGCTTTGTTTTGTCTCGGACTCTTCATCCTGCAGCTCAGTGGTGGCTCCTGGATGCTGGTGCCGGGCATGGATTCGGAAGTAGTCCGATTTCTTCTCTCCCTCACCTGCTGCTGGTTGAGGTCAGGCTGATGTGTTGTTGTCATTAGTGATGGGAAGCATGCCGGGCCATCTTTGGTCACCAGGGTCCCCTTTCTCCATGAACTCCCTCTCCTGTGGCTCCACGGCAGCTGTCTGAAGCTTATGCTGGGCAAGGATCAGAGGTGAGTCTGGTTTGTTCTCCCCCTCTCCTGGGAAGTCTGGTCATGGCGATATGTTGTTGTCGCCATTGGTAGAACCTGCACCAGGTTATTGTGTCCTGGGGTTCCCGATAGACACAGGCTCCCTCTCCTGCAGCTCTGCAGTGGCTCCCTGGTGCTCATGCTGGGCGAGGATATAAGGCGAGTCTGGTCGCTGTTCTCTGTCTGAGCTATGTTCACTCTGTGCTGTGGTCTTCAGTTGGTTTGCCACAGATTTGCTCATCTTCTAAGGTGAGTTTGTTGCTGGGTTGTTGCTCTGTGGTTCCCTACTGTCCCGTGGCATTCACCTCGGGGTCCTCCTGAGAAGGTGTGGGGTCGGCGGGCTCAGCAACTGGGGCAACCATCTGCACCAGTGGCGCTAACTGCGGGGAACACGGATATGGTCCCATCAGCCGTGGTGTCACCTGAGCCATCATCTACAGCTGGAACGCCAGTTCCATTCAGTGAAACTGAGAGGTATACAGTAGTCAGTTAGTGCGTCTATTTGTGGCTCTGTGTGTCCGTCTGTCTGCCCTTGTTTAAGCTCACCCGGTCAAAATTAAGTGGAAATAAAGGCTGGTATCACTGTATCGCCATATCTTCTCGACTTTTAATTTGCCAGAAATTTGAAATAATGCTTTGTTTTTGAAATAAACACAAAAATAGCTAACCTTTACCATCAATGGAATGGTACTGCGCATGTACCCAGAAACTCCCGCCAGAGGAAAGTACTCAGTATTGGTGGGCGGATCGATCCAAATATCAATTATATCAATACCATCATTGGTACTAATATTGATGTGTAACGAGATCGATACTCTGTGTCTGTGCTGCAGCTCCCGTCACAACACGGAGCAGGAACACTCAGACACACTTTACTCCTTTTCTGCTTGTGGTTTTACTTTCTCCCTCCTCCTCCCTCTTGTACCATCACGCGACTCAGCAGTGCCAGGTAAACAAGTTCATAAGCAGCAGCCACCAGCTGCTGGAGTGCCGTTGTAAAATTCTATGCTACTTATCAAAATGCGCTACTGTAGAGGCTTGGAAGTATTTAATAGTTATGTAAAAGGTGCTAAAAAGACATTTGGATAAAAAAATACAAAAAAAAAAAACAGGCACCCTTACAATTTTTATTTTATTCTTTAATTGTTTTATTTTTCTACAATGCATTTGTAATCCCTCTGGTTCCATGATAACTCATGTGAGTTGAGTGCAGTTCCATACACCGACCAATAGATGGTGCATGTCATTTGATTACTTTATGTAAAGACATTTATGAAACAGTTTTCATACAGTATGACATTTACTGGTTTTATTTGTCACCAAGTGTATTAGATACACAGTGGCCAGGTTAATGCATTGTTAAGAACGACACCACAGACTGTACATTTATGACAGTGCTTAAAATGATTAATTTAAATGTAAATTCATGGGTTATTGTTTAAAATATAAATATTTGAACAAGTTAAACGCTATATACATGGGAAGGAGCTATAAAAACAATAATTCAGTTCATGTTAAGATAATTTGTTAAAAATGTTAAGTATATAGTTAATGTCACATTGAAAATTGTGATAAATGGACATGATTGTGTTTTGTTTAATGGTGATGTGATCAGATAATAAGAGAGAAACTATGGACCTTGATAGTAAATACTAGTCAGTCGATGTTGGTCATGTGAATGATCTGGACGAAGAATAAACTCCTCTGTGTGAAATAACGGCACGAAACATGTTCCTCGTCTATTCTTGTATCACAGGTAGGAGAGTTGACTTCCACATGCACGTTGCCTCCTCCTGGGCCGCTACCCAGGGGAGCAACACTACCACAGTGCATACACACAGCACAGAGACAGAGCGGAAGAATGGCAGAGAGAAAGAGGAGCACTGTGTTGTGTGGCTATATTTCCAGGCTGTAAATGAAACAACGGCAAGCCGTATAATGTGTAATAAGAGTGTGAAATACAGTGGTAACACAACTAATTTATACAAGCATATGAAAAGTCATTCAAAAGACAACGCTGAGCTACAGAAATGGAGAGGGGAGAAGAGAACCCCCCCCAAACCCTGACAGACCCCGACCCAAAGATCATTGGCAGAGGCCTTTCAGTATGGCAGACAATATTCAGGTGTTTTAGTCATCTTCAGCATTCGTTAATATTAATTTTCAAAGTGCAACTGATCATTTGTGACTTTAGCCAACTCAAAAAGTATAAATTATGCTAAAACCTTGGTATAATACATTTATTGCATTGAAGCATTTTATTTAAATGAATGCATTTACTGTGTGTATATATATATTTTATAGTAATATGTACATATGTATATTAGCTGCTCTTGCTTGCTTGTTTTTTTTCTTGCCTTCTGATTGTTGCTCTGAGTGTTGCTATCCCTGTGCTGTTGCAATCCTGGAATTTCCCCGTTGTGGGACTAATAAAGGCTTATCTTATCTTATCTTATCTTATCTTACTGGAATTGAAACAAATGTACTGAATATAATATGGCTCAAATTTCATTGAATATAATTACCCTTTTGTGTTAAATGTGAAAGTGATACTGTATGAATTTACCTCTAAACTTTGCCCAAATTCTGTCCTGGGTTTTAACTAATTGATAATCCAAAGGAAAAATCACAAAACACTTTAAAGTCATGAAAATTTATTCAGATTTAGTAATTTGATTATGCATCCATTGGTATCGTGTCCGTATTGGTGATACTGGCCCTGTATTCACTTTTGACCGTCTAGTTTTCTTCCTCTGCCACTCAACAGCAAAAGCTCCTGTTTTTCTTGTCATTGCATTTACGTACCTCCATCACTTCTGCCATTTAAAAGTAGTTGAGAGAAGTCTATTGTTGCTGCAGAATTTGTGGAGTCCGTGTGAATACTGAAGTCCCCAAGAAGGAGGATTGATGGAGAAGAGAGCAGAGGTGAGCAAGAAAACTGGAAAAATCAGAGAGGTAGGATGGATGAGGTTTTTTTTGGGGGGGGGGGGTAGATAACGGCAATGATTAACTTTGATAATGAGCAAGTTGGTGTAAAAGCCTGTCAGTCAGTATCAGGCAACTTATCCCAATGCAGTACCTCTGACGAAGATTGAGGTGGTATTTCTGGCCAAAGGTAAACGTGGTGCAGAAATTACCAGGCTACAGTTTCCTCTGACACTACACTCTGGAAAAGTACTGGAGTGTTTAGGAAGCCATATTGAGCAGTATAAAGAAAAAGACACGAGGATATGAACTAGCTCACATATGAAGGTAAGCTAATGATAGCGAGTACTACTTTGCTTTAAGTCCGCCGTACCGGCTGCACGGTGGCGCAGTGGTTAGCACTGCGGCAGCACAGTTTACCCTTGGCCGGGGGATTGTGGGGATCATGGGATCGTGGGTTCGATCCCAGCCCCCGACCAACAGTGATCTGTGTGGAGTTTGCATGTTCTCCCCGTGTTGCGTGGGTTTACTCCGGGATTTCTCCGGTTTCCTCCCACATGCCAAAAACATGCATGTTAGGTTAATTGGCTGTTCTAAATTGTCCCTAGATATCTGTTTCCTATAGGCCCTTAGAATAGAGGGTTAGTATTAATGAAAGCGCTTTGAGTGGTCTTTGTGACTAGAAAAGCGCTATATAAGTGCAGGTTAGTTAGTTAGTTAGTTAGTACTACATTGTAATGTCAGCAAATTATCGCTATTAGGTACTAAAATATGTATGCTGTGTATAGGACTTGTGATGCCGTCATATAGGCAATAGGACTGGCTACTTACGTATGATGGAGTGTCCTATTATGCCGTCCTTGATGTCTTTATGATGCCATATAGACCATCATTCACGATGCCTGCCTTGATGTATTTTACAACTGACTACCTATGATGTAGTGCCGTGAAGATGAAACGCCTGAGGTTCGAGCAGTACGTCACAGGCATGACTGTGAACAACACACCTGTCTGAGGCAGAACACCCTTCACCAGCATAGGGTACGACAGACAAGGGATGCACAGACAGACAGGAAATGTGTGGCAGTTCGCCATGCACATGCTGAGTCACTTGAAGCCAGAAATGCCCGCAAAACGAGCAACGCTGCACGCCAGGCAAGGCACAGAGAAGCTCAGACTGAGGAGATGCGGAAAAGTCGGCTGCCCGCTAACGCTGCACGCCAGGCAAGGCACAGAGAAGCTGAGACCGAATAGGACACACTGTGGGGAACCCACTCAGTAGTTTTCCCTCAGACTGAAGAGATGGCAGATCAAAGGTGCTGGGGGACAAGGGAAATTGTCATGGGGGGTTGATATGTAAATATAGAACCTCATGTAGCGGAGGGTTAATATAAAAGAGAGTGCCTGCAACCTGTGTTTCTACTGTTTTGGATTCTGGTGGATGTAAGAAGAAGTGAATAAAGCTTCATCTGCTCTGAACGCTCGGCCTGATTATTCATCTCTCCACACTGGTGACCCTTGACGCACAATGGAACGCGAGGCGAACACCCTGGAGACGACCCGGACGGGAAATACCAGCAACGCGTGCACCGTTTCGGTCAAACTCCCAGACTTTTGGCTACACAACCCAAAGTCTTGGTTCCTTCACACCGAGGCCCAGTTTGCGCTCCCGGGAATAACGGTAGATGACACCAGATATTACTACGTGGTTGCAGCACTGGATGCACGCACAACCCAGCAGGTAGCGAGCCTGGTCCAACAGCCCCCAGCCCGCGACAAATACGGTGCTCTCAAAACTGCGCTGACCTGGCACTACACGCTCTCGGACTGTGAGAGAGCGGAGAGGCTCCTGACACACTCCGACTTGGGAGACGGGTCGGCGGTCAAATTGATGGAGAAGATGTTGGCGTTGATGGGCACAGATGACGGGCATTTCCTCTTTGCCCACCTTTTCCTCTGGAACCTCCCAACAGCGGCCAGGGTGGTCCTTGCCAATTCGCCGCTGCTGGCCGCACGCAACTACCGGACTCTAGCCCAAGAGGCAAATCAGATCATCCTCACCACCAGAGCCCTCACAGTGAACGCAGTGGCGTCGGAACCCAGCGAGACAGCCAGCGGAAGTGAGGAGCCAGCGACGGTGGCTGCAGCGGAGGCCAAGAAGCACCGGAGAGACACGCTCTGTTCCTACCAGCGCTGTTTTGGAGAGGACGCACGCCGATGCGTGCCACCGTGCCAATTCAAGCGCTCTGGAAACGCCAGGGCCAGCAGCTGGTAGCAGCTGCGACCACCGGTGAAGCAAGCAAGCTGCTCTATGTGACAGACTCCAGCTTGGGAGACGGTTTTTCATGGACTCCAGCTCCCAAAAGAGCCTCATCCTGCCATCCTATGCCGACCGGCTGGCGGGAGCTAGCGGCCCTGAACTGATGGCTGCAAACAGCTCAGACATTAAGACTTTTGGTGAGAGGACACTGACTACATCCTTGCACGGCCGTACATACCAATGGACATTTGTCATAGCGGCATGCAGCTTCCCCATTTTAGGCGCTGATTTTTGTGTGCATATGGACTACTAGTTGATGTTGCTAACAGACGCCTGATTAACGCAATGTGTTTTGATTCTCTTCCCTGTACAGCTAGAGGAGCCGGGCCCACAACACCAGCCAACCAGCACTCACGGTTCCGACGTTTTCGGCGACCGTCACTAGACATGGGGTGGAGCACTTCATTATCACCACGGGGCCGCCCATTTTCACATGACCTCGGTACCTGGACACAGTGAAACTGGCCATAGCACGCGAGGAGTTTGCCAACTTGGAAAAGTTGGGCATCATCAGACGCTCAAACAACCCATGGGCATCCCTGCTACATATGGTTCCTCAGGCTGAGGGATCATGGCGACCTTGCAGTGATTTCCGCAGATTAAATAATGCTACAGCGCATGACCGCTACCCCATCACGCATATTCAGGATTTTTCCATTCACCTCACCAGGGCGCGCATTTTTTCCAAGATAGACCTGGTCCGCGGTTACCACCAGGTCCCAGTGCGCACTGAGGACATACCAAAAGCGGCAGTAATAACCCCGTTTGGCTTGTTTGAGTTTTTACGCATGCCTTTCGGGTTAAAGGGTGCGGCACAGACATTCCAACGCATGATGGATGCGGTGTTGCACGATCTGCCGTTTGTGTTCGTCTACCTGGACGACATCCTGGTGGCCAGCGCATCCGAGGACGAACACGTAGCCCACCTCAGGACAGTTTTCCAGAGGTTGGAGGAGCACGGGTTAATAATCAACCCGCCGAAGTGCCAGTTCGGGGTGACGGGAATCAATTTTTTGGGCCACCGCATCTCACCGGAGGGAGCAATACCGTTGCCGGATAAGGTGTGCACAGTGGCAAATTTTCCCCGGCCTCAGATGGTCAGGGCGCTGCAGGAGTTTTTGGGGATTGTTAACTTTTACAACCGTTTCCTCCCCCGCACAGCCCAGCTCATGCAGCTGTTGTACGCCGCTCTTAAGAAACGGAAACCGGCAGACAGAGTATACTGGACTCCTGAACGAGAGCAGGCATTTTCTGAGGTTAAAACAGCCCTGGCGAACACCGCACTGCTGGCGCACCTGGACCGAGCGGCTCAGATAGCGCTCAGTACCAACGCCTCGGACTTGGCCATAGGGGCCGTCATGGAGTAGCACGTCGCCGGTTCTTGGCAGCCACTCGCCTTTTTTAGCAGGTCTTTGCACCACAGTGAGCGTAAATACAGCGCATTCGATAGAGAGTTACTGGCTCTCCACCTGGCCATACGCCACTTCCAGTTCATGCTGGAAGGGCGCACCTTCACTGCATTCGTGGACCACAAGCCGCTAACGTATGCGATGGCCAAGGTTTCGGAACCATGGTCGGGCCGGCAGCAGAGACAGCTGGTCGCTGTCTTGGAGTTTATGACTGACATCCAGCATGTGGCCAGTAAACTCAACGTGGTGGCGGACTGCCTCTCGCACTCATTAGTGGCCCCAGTCTATGTGGGGATAGATTACACGGCCATGGCCCCTGCGCAGATCGGCGATGCGGACATTTGTGTGCACCAGTCTGGACCAATAGGGTTAAGGCTGGAGAGCAGAGTACTGCAAGATGGGGGGCCCCCTAATCTGTGACATCTCCACAGGCTGCCCACACCCGGTGGTCCCATACGCTTGGCGCCGGAGCGTTTTTGAGTCAGTTCACTCCCTGGCACACCCAGGAGTGCACGTGTCAGTCAAAATGGTGGGAGCAAAGTTTGTCTGGCCGAGCCTGCGCAAACAGATGAAAGAGTGAGCTGCAGCTTGCGTAGCGTGCCAACGAGCCAAAGTGCACAGGCACACAAAGGTCCCCTTGGAACCGTTCCATATACTGGCTAAGCAGTTCAATCACATTCACGTGGACCTTGTGGGCCCCGTCCCGCCATCACAGGGGTTCACGCACCTCCTGACAGCGGGGGACCGCACCATGCGCTAGCCCGAAACAGTCCCTCTAGCTTCCACTGCGTCCGCAGAAGTTGCATGTGCTTTTTTGACAACATGGGTGGCACGTTTTGGTGCCCCTTCGGACATCACGTCCGATCGGGGCCCGCAGTTTGTTTCTGACCTCTAGTCCACCATGGCCCAGAGCCTGGGCATCACAATTCATTGTACAACCATGTACAACCCACAGGCCAATGGGTTATGCAAGCGTTTCCATAGATCGCTTAAAGCAGCGCTCAGGGCTTCGCTTACGGATGCAAATTGGGTGGACCGGTTGCCGTGGGTTCTATTAGGGTTGCGTTCAGCACTGAAGGAGGATTTGGTGGCCTCCCCAGCAGAGCTGTTTTTTTCCCAGCCACTGCAGCTCCCCGGGGAATTTTTGCCAGATAACCCCGCGCCAAACACTGATCCATCCCCGTGTTCACGGCATAGCGCAGGGGCAGGGACGCTACCCGGCCTGGCCTGGCCCACCACTGTTTTCCCCGTGCTTTTGTGCCAAAGACCTTGAAGGACGTGTTGTTCATATTTGTCAGGCACAATGCCCACTGGACCCCACTGCGCCCGCCATACGATGGCCCGTTCAGAGTGCTGGAACCCAGGGACAAACATTTTGTGTTAGACTTGGGGGGTCGCCAGGAGACAATCTGTATAGACAGGCTTAAGCCCGCCTTTGTTTTAGCAGACAAACAGGTGGCGTTGGCCTGAGCTCCTCGTTGCGGAAGACCTCCACTGAGAACTCCCCAGGTAAATGACTCGTCAGATCAGTCACACGAGCATGCTGAAGGTGCCCCCCCCCATTGTCCTCCCACAGATGGATGCACCCCCAGGAACCCCCCACCGGCACAGCAGTGCCTCGGAGCCGAAGATCCCCCGTTACAGCAGCTATGGACGGAGGCTGAAGCCCAAAGGACATGAAGGTTAAGGCTCAGTCTGAGAGCCGGGGGGGGGGGGGGGTTACCCACTCAGTAGTTTTCCCTCAGACTGAAGAGATGGCAGATCAAAGGTGCTGGGGGACAAGGGGAATTGTCATGGGGGGTTGATATGGAAATAAAGAACCTCAGGTAGCAGAGGAGGGTTAGTATAAAAGAGAATGCCTGCAACCTGTGTTTCTACTGTTTTGGATTCTGGTGGATGTGAGCGGAAGTGAATAAAGCTTCATCTGCTCTGAATGCTCGGCCTGATTATTCATCTCTTCACAGCACTACTTTAAATCATCATCATCTTGACGTGATGGCAGCGCGCATGGACGCAGCGGCCCCTCTTGGCATCAGCGAGTTTGAGAGTTTTGAGTGTTTTGATCTTCCCAGACGTACATTCTGCAAAACTTACAACCGTGAGACCTTATTAAACTTCAAGGTACTGCATGCTGCAAGAATCGCGGCGCTCAGTTGTGACTTGGACATTCTACGCCAGCATGGAATTCTGGCGGAGGTCCCGCTGGAGGCTACCCGGGAGAGGAGGAAGCGTAAGTGGAGCAAACATAAGCAAAAGCAAGGAAAAAGGGCCGGTATTCATGCTAGGCTAAAGGCTAACCCCTCCAGACCAGCAGTACTGTAGCTCTCTAATGTCCACTCCCTCGACAACAAGCTGGATGAGCTGTGTCTGCTGAGAGAAACCCGGAGAGAGTAGAGGGACTGCTGTGTGCTTGTGTTCACGGAGACATGGCTCCACGACAACATCCCTGATGAGGCCATTCAACTGGAAGGTACGATGGCGTTCCGGGCAGACAGAGAAACTGTGAGCTCCGGTAAGAGCCGTGGTGGTGGTGGGGGGGCTATGCATCTATGTTAACACATACCTGTCAAGGCATACCTCATGCCTCCCTTATTGGGGGGGCTTTCACACCTGTACTGAGTTCTTAAAAACTGTATTTATCGGCAGATGAAAGAAAACTGAAGCAAAAAACCAAACAAAAACCAAACAAACAACAACAACTGCAACATGAACTATTTCAAACATATTTATTCAAATGTACACTTATATGGACACAATCTTGAGCCATAACTTTTTGGTAATGTGAAAATAATAAGCCAAGTAGCACAAAAAATAAATAAAAAAATAAAAAATAAATAAATTAAAAAAATGATAATGTTAATAATAAATAAATAAAAATAAATAAAAAAACAATATTTTTCAAATTTACATTAGCACAAGGTAGATTGCTTAATTTGAAAGTACACAATAAAAAATAATTCTGAATATAGTTCTTAATTGTCAGCTAGATATATACACTTGGAATTAAAGAGTTTTTAATTGTCAGCTTTGTTACACTAATGCACTTGAATGAACTTGAAACAAGAAAATGTTCACTGATGGTGCTTGTTATAGTTCCAAGTAGCAGCCTTTGCTGACTCTAGCATTTCTTTTGAAGGCTTGACCTTGAAGCATGGAGTGTCACAATTCATTTTCACTTGCATGAAAGAAGTCACAGTTTCTGGGAGCATACTTTTTCTGAAGTCGGTGTGAATTTTCCTGACCATGCTGAAAGCCCTCTCACTGTCAGCATTGCTGTGAGGAAGGCAAAGCAGTGCTGAGTACACTTTGAGGAGCTGGGGGAAGCGGGGCCACAATTACCCGGACTTACTACACTTCACTGCTGCAGAAATTGCAGAAGGTCATCAAAAGCAATCATCATGCTGACCAAAGGTGTCCGCTTCCTACAAGATAATGCCGGGTTCACAACTTACACATTGCCCAGAGGGAAGTACAGTCCTGCGGCTATTTAATCCTTCCTCACCCCACTTCCCCTCCCTACCTTACACCACTGACTTCCACCTTTTTCCAACAATGAAGTCATTGACGAAGGGCAAGCCCTTCTAAGACAATTAAATGCTGATTTCCATGGTCAAGTTGTGGCTTCTGGCACAGCCTACAGACTTCTACAGGTGACATCTCCACAGCTGCATAAAGCGATAGGAGAAATGTGTAACCTTTGGTGGTAACTATGCAGAGAAAGACTAATAAATGTGCCAAGGTTGAGTCTTCTCAGTCCATGGAAGATGACTGAGGGGAAATCTCTTATGAACAGCCCTCATAAGTGTGTAACATTTCTATATTTTAGCTAAATTATATAAAATTGAACAGCCTGTTTTTTAGTGCCATAGCTATCATGGAGCAGCATATGCCCTGCTGAATCTGAACAGCGCTGTCAGTCAAAGATGGTGTTTCCCTATTCTCACCTACTGTAAATCATCACCTTCATTGGGTTTGATCTACTGAAAGCTGAAGTTTGATACTTTATATCCAGTGTGTCTAGGAAGCATGAAGGACTAAAAAGGCGCCGACCTGCAATGTGGGTCTGGCTGTCAGGTACGATCTGATGCAGATGAGCATATTTTCCCTTCTCGAAGCTCGGACTCTCCCATTCTTTTCGGTGACATCCAGTCCCTCGATTTCCCTTTTCTTCAAGCTTTGTTTTCTTCGCTGGCGGCGCACTGCATGAAGCCATTTTGAAAATCACAAAAAGACTGCTTAGGTACGTTCAATTTCGCCAGGCATCGAATTACTGTTCAGTTGATTTTAGGTTCCCTCAATAATTTTTTTTTTTTCGCTGTATATTTTTCTTTTTGGCATACAGAAATGACAATACGCCCGTATTTGCTAAAATTGCATTTTCCCCGTATTAAAATACGGCAAAACTGTATCACTTGACGGGTATGTTAACAAGAACTGGTGCGTTAATGCCACGTTAGTATCTAAACACTGCTCTCCCTTGGCGGAGTTCCTTATTGTAAATTGTCGGCCATATTATCTGCCGAGGGAATTCAGCAACGTGTTTGTAGCTGCTGTTTACATAGCGCCGAGTGCTACCGCTAAGGCTAATGCTAATACTAAAGAGGCACTCGGAGAGCTGCACGATGCTATTAGCGAAATCCAAACTTCACACCCAGACAGCTTTGTGGTGGTTGCGGGGGATTTTAACCACACCAGTGTAAAGACTGTGCTCCCCAAGTTTAAACAATGTGTAGACTTTAAGACCAGAGGAGAGAATATGTTGGACTTGGTGTACACAAACACAGATGCATATAAGGCAACACTTCGCCCCCACCTCGGCCTTTCTGACCACATATCAGTGATGCTGGTGCCTGCCTACAAACCTTTATTGAAGCGCAGCAGGCCAGCAGTGAAACAAATCAGGATTTGGCCAGAGAGTGCAACCTCTGCACTGAAAGACTGTTTTCTGCACACAGACTGGGAGGTCTTCAAAATAGCAGCCTCCCAGGAAGACAAGACAGATGTGGAGGAGTATGCTGAAACGGTCACCAGCTACATCGCGAAGTGCACAGAGGATGTCACTATAGCGAAGACCATCACTGTACGGGGAAACCATAAGCCCTGGATGACTGCACAGGTGCGCTCGCTGCTCACAGCCAGAGATGAAGCCTTCAGAGCGAAGGACAGGATTGACCTCCGGTCAGCCAGGTCTGCGCTCTCAAAGGGAATTAAGACGGCGAAGCGCGCCTATGCAGAGAAAATCCAAGGACACCTCTGTGACACTAGTAACACCAAGCAGATGTGGCAGGGAGTTCGGACACTGACGAGCTATAAGTCTAGGCAGGGGGTCGATGATAACGATGCTTCACTTCCAGACAGGCTCAACGACTTCTTTGCACATTTTGAAGCATCAAACCCGACAATCAGAGGGAGGGCAGGCCCATCCCCCCCATCGGTTGGGCCAGCTATCACCATCAACACAGTGGACACACGGAGGACCTTAACCAGGGTCAACCCACGTAAAGCTGCAGGTCCGGATAACATCCCAGGACGTGTGCTCCGAGACTGTGCGAGCGAGTTGGTGGATGTCCTAACTGACATTTATAACATCTCCCTGAGTCAGGCCATAGTGCCCAGATGCTTTAAGACCTTTACCATAGTACCGGTGGCAAAGAAACCAGTTGTGTCCTGTCTGAATGACTATCGTCCTGTTGCACTGACACCAGTTGTGATGAAGTGTTTTGAACGGCTTGTCAAATCACTCATCACAGCCTGCCTCCCTGCATCACATGACCCGCTCCAGTTTGCATATCGTTCAAACCGCTCCACGGAGGATGCTATAGTCACCACCCTGCACTCTGTCATCACCCACCTGGATCAGAAAGACACCTACGCCAGACTCCTGTACATTGATTTCAGTTCAGCATTCAACACCATTATTCCCCAGAGACTGATGGAGAAATTACTCCTTCTCAGTCTGAACACCGCCACATGTCTCTGGATCCTGGATTTCCTGACTGAGAGACCTCAGTCTGTCCGGGTTGGAAATAACATCTCCAACTCTATCACACTGCGCACCAGATCCCCTCAAGGCTGCGTACTCAGTCCACTGTTGTTTACACTTCTAACACATGACTGTGTATCCAGACACGAGGGGAACCAGATTATTAAGTTTGCAGATGACACCACAGTGGTGGGACTTATTCAGAGGGATGAGGAATCAATGTACAGGGAAGAAGTTAGAGACCTGGAGGGCTGGTGCGGGGAGAACAATCTGGTGCTCAACGTGGACAAAACGAAGGAGAAGATTATCGACTTCTGGCGGTCACAGCCTGAACACGTCCCTCTCAGCATCGACAGCTGTTTAGTGGAGAGAGTGGAGAACATCAAGTTCCTCGGAGTGCAGATCTTGCAGGACCTGACCTGGAGCAAGAATTCCTTGGGGATCAGGAAGCGGGCCCAGCAGAGACTGCACTTCTTGAGGAAACTCAAACAGGCCTCTCTCCCCATCTGCGTCCTCGGGATCTTCTACAGAGGTGTGGTGGAGAGTGTTCTGACGTACTGCATTGCTACATGGTACTCCAGCTGCAGTATGTCAGACAAAAAAAGCCCTGCAGAGGATAGTTAAGGGAGCTGAGAGGGTAATTGGAGTCTCCCTCCCCTCTGTCCAAGAACTTTTTCAGAACCGTTGTAGGAGCAGGGCACTGAACATTGTCAAGGACCGTTCTCACCCTCTGAATAAACACTATGAACTTCTGCCATCTGGCAAACGATTCCGGAGCATCAGAGGCAGAACCACCAGACTGATTAACAGCTTCCTTCCACAAGCTGTTAGGATGCTGAACAGTTGATCCGGAATCTCTCATACATTCTACTGCACCTACGGACATTACGTATATTATTTGTATATTATAGTTCTGGTTAGTTTTCAAGTATGTCTCAGGAAAGTTGAATGGCTGTGGTGGGGTGGGGGGTGAGGGTATGTGTGAGTGTGTCTTTAATCATGTTCTTTTACTTATATGGCTTATATGGATGCCGAGAGAAACACAATTTCATCTAGGCTGCACTACAGTTGTATGTACAGCAATATGACAATAAAGGTTGATTTAATTTTGATTTGATTTGAAACCACATCCATTCGAAGCAGTAAATCTGGAAATCTTACTCAGTAAGGCAGAAGGCACTCTATAAATTCAACAAATCTCAGTCAGTGTGTCAGTCTGTAACCCCATTAAGAATAGGACACACTACTTTAAACTGCACCCATTTGAAGCAGTACCCATGAAGAATGGCAGTCTACACTACAAATGTGTAAAATACCAAGCCAAGTGCTGATTTTCTTTGGGTGCTTCAGTTTCTGGGTTTCGATGGGTATGCACTGGTCTTCCCGAACACAGTTGAAAGCCACTTTTTGCTCAGATCTATTTTCATGCTCCTGTCCATGAACTGGAATTACAACACACCTATCCCTCAACCAGTGATCTGAACGAAGAAGAAGAAGAAGAAGAACAAGACCCACCAAATGGACAGCAATAGAGTGAGAACTGCTTCATGTCAGAAAAGATGTCGTGAAGATGAAACACCTCAGGTTTGAGCAGTACGCTGTAGGCATGACTGTGAACAACACAGCCGTCTCAGACAGGAGGAAGACCTTTCAGCAACGGGCATGCAGAAATACTTGCTTATACTTGGTTTCTACGGGCATGGACGGGTATGTACTAGTATATACAGTATATATATATACGTATATATATATATATATATATATGTATATATACAGTATATTCATGTCAGGTTAGGCACTGGTTTGCTTGCTACTGGATAACCATAAAAACCGGTACTACCTGTCTCATGGGTCGGGCCATCGGTGACTCAGCCAGCAACCCTGCCCTTCCGAGGGTATGGAGGATGAAACTGGACATCCTGGCAGAACTAAAAACAATATCTGTCACAGGTCTGTGGTGGACCACTCCCAGTTACACGGGGTGAGACTGGACATCCTGGCAGATAAGCACATCTGTCGCAAGGTCTGTGGTGGACTTTTGCCAGTCAGTGCATCGTGACATGTACTACACAAAGAGCAGAGATAAAAACAAACCTATCATCTGGTCAGTCACTGCAACAGATACTGGAGTCAGTTTGTCTTGGCCTGTCCTTGTCTCTGATAATACCTCTATCTGCCAAGAATGTGCCGCTAGTCCAACAAAAGCTAGCGCGACGCAAACACTTTGCAAGCATTTTCATGAAATGGTCAGTCAGAAAGCAACTCATACCAGCTCGGACGTTGCCTGGGTTAATAAGGTCAGGCGTTCCTGGTAGTGGAGGGCAAAGGACAGAGCTGTGTGGAGGAATCTGACCAGACCTAAATGAAACAGTCATTGTCGCCCCCGACAGATTGCTATGATGATCATCATGGGCAACCGCTTTCCATAAAATGCAAGGGCTGACACTGGAAGAAACTGTTGATATGAAGGGTACTGCATTTAATGGTGGGCAGGTTTATGTAGGGTATCCGTCCAACTCAGCCAATTGCCAACTCGGCCCAGCCGACTTGTCGGGACATGATTTACACCCAATTCGGCGCACTGCCAAGTCAGCCCATCGATTACCGTATTCAGGTATTCAGGACTCGTGGTGTCCGAGATTGAACACATTGTTGAAGTACCGTAATCGAAACAAAGACAGAATTAATTACAGAAATTTACTCAAAAAATATCATGCCTTTTTGGATACTTCAAGCTCAACCTTTAATTATTGAGACTACAACATAACCCCGTAAAATTGAAAATTAAAAAAAAAAATTTTTTATTTTTCCTGCCTTGGTGGTCATGTTCACTACAACATGTATGTCACAATGGATGTAACTGACCACATTAGAAAAAAAGTGCTGGTAAGCCAGACTTGCTTTGCTTATTGTTTATAGAGGCTCAGCATTATTTTTAAAAAGCTAACCCAGTCAAGAAGTTGCAGAAGGGCCGAGCTGCCATTATCGATAGGCCAACTCGGCCAAGTTGGGTGTAAACCTTATGTAGCATTACAGAGTAAAAACATTGAGTGGTTTGCATCATCACTCTATTAAAGCAGGAAATCTCTGTGTGTCTGTGTGTGTATGTCTGTGTGTCTGTCATGTTTATAGGACATCATAGGATGGCCTATGATCTCTGATCATCATAGGGTCCTATGAACTCAGGCTTCATAGCACTTGCGATGCCATCATAAAGATATTCACGATGCCGTCATAAAGATATGATGACTATATGACGGCACATAGACGATGTCATATAGATTTGCGATGCCGTCATAAAGATATGATGTCTATATGACAGCACATAGACAAATATGTCTTTATGATGTCATATAGACCATCACTCACGATGCCTAGACTAATGTGTTTTTATGATGTCATATGCCTCAAAATTGGCAAGGTGAATAAGTCACAGGGCCAGTCTTAACAGCGCGCTTGTGTTTTCTGCACAACAGATTTCTGCAGCCATGGCCAATTCTATGTTGCCACGAGCAGAGTTGCCAGATCAAGCAGTCTTCATATTCTTGCTCAAGATGAAGAAACTAAACAAAACTGTCGCTTTCTCAGCAATGTTGTTTTTTTTTTTTTTTGTAACTTTGATTTTTATTCATTTTTCATCATACATATTACATTCAGTTCACAGTCTCTATATTTAAAAAAAGGAGCTAGAAAAAGAAAAAAAAAAGAAGGCGGGGGAGGACAAATGTTGGAGCATCAAGTTTTTAGTTTCCATCTCTTAATTCTTCTGGTTTTTCCAGTGTCTTTGGTTATTCTTTCAATTTCTGTCTCGTTGTTGCACTTTGTAGTGTGTCCATTTCCACCATTTTTTTTTCATATTGTCCTTCTTGCATTCTTTGTCGATATGTTAGTTTTTCCATTAAACGTATATCTTCAACAATGTCTGTCCATTGCTCTTGGTCAGGGAGAACTTCTGATCGCCATTTTCTTGTGATTGTTTTTTTTACATGCAATCAGCAAGATTTTAACTAAATATCTGTCCTCAGCCTGTATTACATTGTCTCTTTTAAGATCACATAAATACATCAAGTTACAGTTCATTGGTATATTATATCCTAATATCCTCTGTATTGTCACATGTATAGATTTCCAGAATGATGAGATTTTGCAGCATTTCCAAAACATATGCGAGTGGTCTGCATTTTGAGCCTCACAGCCCCTCCAGCATATAGATTGGGTATTTGTATATTTTCTTTGGATCTGTGGTGTAATGAAATAGCGAATCAGGTTTTTCCATCCAAATTCCCTCCATGTCCTTGAACTTGTTGATGTGTGTTGTGTTTTCCATATTTCTTGCCAGTTTTCTTCTGTTATGTTTAAATTTAGCTCTTTCTCCCATTTCTCCTTTATATAGTTACTTGAATGTTTGTTTGCCATAAGTTTCTGATATAGCTTTGAAATAATTCTTATTTTATTTCCTGCATACGAGCTTAAAATGAATTGTATAATCTCGCTCACATCTGTGTGGAGGTTATGCCTAATCTTCCTCATATAATAATCTCTCATCTGCAGATATCTGAAGAATTCAGATTTTTCTAGTTTAAATTTTCTTCTCATGTTTACAAAACTCCTGAAATCTTTTTTTCCATATTGCCCCATGTTGTGATTCCCTTGTTCACCAGATTTTTGTATCCCCTATCTTGCTTTGCCGGTTCAAACTGACTGTCAAATGCTTCCCATTTCAATAGTTTTATGTCCTCCTTTATATTATACTTTTGTACTATTTTATACCACAGTTCCAAAGTAAATTTAGTGATTGAGTCTATTTGTTTGATCCGTTAAGTTTGATTAAATCCGTTAAGTTTGATTTTCAAGGTGTTATCTTGGATTGGGTCTGAGAGCTTCAGTGTTAAGCTGCAGTCGCCATGGCGTCCAGACCGGAAGTCGTTTTCTATTGTTTAAATATATTTCCATGTATATAGGATTATGATCTGATATTTCTGCCCCTCCAATCCAACAATTTCTCACCCTGTGTCTGTCACCTTCATTCATAAGGAAGTAATCTATTCTAGAGTGTACTTTATGGACTGCTGAATAATGTGTATAGTCTTTTTCGAGTGGGTGCAGGTCCCTCCATATGTCTGCCATACCGATTTCTGCCAGTGAGGTTCTTATGAACTTTGTTACATGTTTTTTGTCTTCTTAACACTTGTTGTGTCAACTTCATGATCCATGATGGCATTTAAGTCTCCTCCACAAATTAGGACTCCTTCACTGTGTGTTGCTATGAGATCAAACAGTTGTTGGAAAAAAACCTTATCACTTTCTGGTTAGATGTTCACTAATGTGATCTGCATACCATCTATTCTTCCCTTTATTATTACATGGACTTAATATTGTTTGCCGATGACACTAATCTGCTATGCAGTGGAAACAATTTGGAACAACTTCTGGATACACTCGGAAAGGAATTAGGAAAGCTTAAACTGTGGTTTGATTCAAACAAATTAACGCTCATTTTAAGTAAGACAAAATTTATAGTCTTTAACAACCATCACAACAACCCAGTACCCAAACTCAATGTAAATGGTGTAGAGATTGAAAGGGTATCTGAAACTAAATTCCTTGGAGTAATAATTGATAACAAACTGTGTTGGAAGTCACATATTAATTATATTAAAGGTAAAGTATCCAAATCAATTGCAATATTACACAGAGTGAAATATTTGCTGAATCAACCCACACTATACACCTTGTATCATTCATTAATACTCCCATACATGACATATTGTAATGAAGTATGGGGAAATACATATAAAACAAACATATATCCACTCTTTATGCTTCAAAAGAGAGCTATTAGAATAATAAACAAAGCAGCTTACAGGGAACCAACAAACCCACTTTTTCTCAAACAAAAAACTCTCAAGTTGAAAGATCTGGTTGACTTTAAAACCGCAATAATAATGTTCAAAGTGAAGAATTTATCACTGCCCGCAAATATCCAAAAATTGTTCCAAACAAGGGAGAAACGATATCACTTCAGAGGAACATGTATATTTCAAAAGCCTACAGTGAGAACAACCACCAAGCAACACTGTATTTCAGTGCAAGGAGTCAGATTATGGAACGATTTTGGACCTGAATTAAAATCATGTACAAAGCTTGGACAATTTAAACAAAAACTAAAGGAAGAAATACTCCAAACATATTTACAAGACGACATGTAAACTCACATAAGGATTGACATATCCAGCCTGTATTGTGTTGTGGCTTAGTTGTTTTTTTTTTTGTTTTGTTTTTTTTTCTTTTTTCTCTGTGACATTTTGTCTTAGATTTGTTTTGAATAGTAACCGCTTAACTTAGCTTAGTTTTCTTTTTTTCTCTCAGTCACATTTTGTCTTAGCTTTGTTTTAAATTGTAATCGCTCTTGTCTTGTTTTCTCTTTTTTCTCTTTTGAATTCTTGGATGGAATATGGGTGGGCAATATAAGCTGCGGCTTCAGCCATCACCCATTTCGGATAACTCACGTGGAATTGTATAGAAGAAGGAGTCTTTGTCTAATTTGACCTTGTTGTTATATTATACAGTTTCTTTTAACCTGTACTGTACTATCCAAAATAAATAAATTCATTCATTCATTCATTCACATATCTGCCTTCTTTATCCTGGATTTCTTGTTCACATTCAAATTGTATTTTATTTGAAATTAGTATCATAACCCCCCTTTTAGTTCCTCCCTTAAATGAACTGTAGTAGGAGTTCTTATAGCCAAATCTCTTTAGTTTCTCATGTTCTGTCTTGTTCAAATGTGTCTCTTGCATAAATATAATTTCGGCTTTTTCCTTTAATTGTTTAATGTCATTATCTTAAGATTTTTAACCATATTCATGTTTTTCCATTTTTTTAACTTGTGCTCCTAACCCCTTTAACAACAAAACTAACACATATATGTACAAAAACACATTAATGAACCTCGACCTCCGCACTTTGGGCCTTTCTTCTGCCCACTGGTCCCTGTTGGAGGGTGGAGGGAATGTCCTCACCGAGTGAGGGGCCCTCCCTAGACCTCTAGTTACTATCCAAGTAATAGTCATTAGTCTAGAAATGTCCAACAAAAATCACTTTAACCTCTCCTAGCCTTTTTTTTCTTTTACCTTGTCTTCTTGGCCTTCATTTCTTCTGTGTCCTTCTTAATCTTTGTTATAATCTAGGCTTTCCGTTGAAAGCCTTGCAGTTTTTCTTGGGCTCGGTGCACCATGTCCATCTCCCGCCCTCTGCCGCTCACTCGCCTCCACTCCGGCTGTCTTGATGCGTTCCGTGCCGCCACTGCTCCAGCCGCTTCCTCGGGTACGCTCACCACAAAGCCTCACTCCGTCATGTCCTGCGCTGCCTCTCTGGCCGTGTTGTATGTTTTCACGCCGTCATCCCAATGAATTCTCATCTTCGTTAGCGGCGTTTGGAATCTAATTTTTTTCTCTTTCAGCATTTTTTTAATGTTGGTATATTTCTTTCGCTGCTGCACAATTTCTGTCGGGTAGTCATGGTCAAAGAATATTTGTTTGTCGCCAACTTGTATCTTTTTTTTCCATGCTTGTGTCAGGATTCTTTCCTTTACGTTGTATTTTAAAAAGTTTACCACAACTGACCTGGGTGAAGAGTTTGAGTTCGGGTTCTGTGCCAAGGCTCTGTGCGCTCGTTGGATCTGCAGGTCTGTTTCATCGGGCAGCTCAAGCTCTTTTTTTAAGAATTGATCTATGAATTTTGTCATCAAGTTGCCTTCAGTGCCCTCCGGAATCCCGAAGATGCGTATATTGCTCCGTCTGGACCTGCTCTCCAGGTCGGTTATTTTTTCCTGCATCCTCTGTGTTTGTGCCGTCAGGATCTGCAGCAGCTCGCTTGCCTCGGTCTTCCAGTCTTCCAAATCTGATATTCGAGCCTGTGCTTCTGCCATACATGCCCGTTGAGTGCGCAGCTCCTCCATGGTTTCTGCTAGCTTGCGGTCCATTTCTTTTCGGAGACCCATAATTTCCTCCTTCATCTCTTTTTTCAGTTCTTCCTTAAGAGCCGTTAAATCCTGTTGGAGCTGTCGCTTGAAGTCTTTTATGTCCTTACTTATATTGGCGAAGCCAGTGTTCATAACATTGAGGTTGGCGTCCTCCATTTTCTCTGTTGTAGTCACCTCGTTTTTTTGGGCCTCGTGTTCAGCGATTTCTCCAGCGTTGTTGAAGAGGGATTCTTTAGTTTTACCCTGCTTTTGTCCGTGTGCCCGGGTTCTTTGTGTTTTCATCCCTTGGTTTATTGATCTATTTATGTCGAGTTGGCCATTTACCAAAGTTTTTTCATCCGACTAGGGAGAGCTCTCTGTTTAAGCGTTATGCCTCTCCGCCATCTTCCCGGAAGTCCTCAGCAATGTTGTTTTTAAAGAAGTGCTGACACAGTAAAATGTGTAACCTTGAAGAACGCCAGTCTACACAACAAATGTGTAAAATGCCAAGCAAAGCACTGATATTCTCCGGGTGCTCTGGTTTCTTGGTTTCTACAGGCATGCATGGGCCTTCCTGAACAGGGTCGAAAGCCACTTTTTGCTCAGATCTATTTTCAAGATCCTGCCCATGAACTGGAATTATGACGCACCTATCCCTCAACCAGTGGTCTGAACAAAGAAGAAGACCCACCAGATGAAGAGCAACAGAATGAGGAGAACTGCTGCACTGTAGGACCTTGGGGAAGTCAGATTATTTAGCACCTCAGACAGAGACAGTGAATAAACATGGGAGAACAATGCACAGGGAGTTCCTGGGCATATTGAGTTTTTGCATATGACGTCAGGGGGCGTGCCTCACTGGCCCGTTAGAGTGTGCCGCCATATTGGATGGCAAGAAACAGCAGCAGCAGGGTGAAACAAACCACATAGCTCACGTGTACCTACAAACTCCGCAAAATGGTGTACTCCTGTTGTTCCCCCTGATAAGGGGATAAGCAGGGAATTAAATGGCCGGTGTGAAATGCAAAAAAAAAAAAAAAAAAGTTGGATTTTTGAATAATTACCTTCACTGACGCAATCTCTCGCTCTCTCATAACGGGCTGCACGGTGGCGCAGTGGTTTAGCACTGTGGCAGCACAGTTTACCCTCGGCCGGGGGATCGCGGGGATCATGAGATCGTGGGCTCGATCCCAGCCCCCGACCAACAGTGAGCTGTGCGGAGTTTGCATGTTCTCCCCGTGTTGTGTGGGTTTACTCCGGGATTTCTCCGGTTTCCTCCTGCACACCAAAAACATGTAGGTTTAGGGCGCTCGCGCACGCAGCGGCCGGTGGCTTGTCACCAGACTGCAAACCAAATCTACCTACAGGTACAAATAAGTAACAAAAAAAAAACAAAAAAACTTTGTGAGTCGGGTCTGGTTTGGGGGCGCCTCTCTGCTTGCTACAAAGGACAATGCACACATGAAAGGGGAGAAAAATATTGAAAATGTGCATAAAATCAGGTACGTTTTAACGCGGCACGCTGTGGAGAGCCTTTAAAAAAAACCAAAAAAAAAACACGCAGCGCGCTTCACTCACCTCCTAGTCCGAGGAGCTGCTGTTGTTTTCCGACTCGTTCACCAGCGAAGACTTCACATCATCCAGATCCCTTTCTGCTGACACGTTTTCCGATATTTTTTCCTCCTGCTCCCCTTCGTCTTTGAAAGATATCATCTCATCGTTTGCCCCCAAATCATCCCCGCTGAGCAGATTACTGGCAGTCATTGTTCTGCTAATTGCTCCAGCTGTTACCCCACACCCGCCACCTCCATTCAACTGAGGCATTTCGGCACACCAGAGGAGCGCACGGGAGCAAGATTAAAAACACTTGTCTGCTGTTATGACTGCTGACAATGACTCCACTGAATGTGACACAGACATCGCAGACACAGTTTCAGAGGCCATAGTGTCAGTTGTTGAAAAGGATGGTAGGGATGTTATTATGTCAGATTGTGACTGTGTGTTCTCCTCACTCATTCTGATCGCTAAACAGTACAAGTTACGCCTGGGTTGTCACAGTGCAACTGCTGCTCTTGCCATCCAAGATGGCGGCACCTACGGCGTGTTTATGTTTACCCCAGCGAGTCACGTGAATTTTACGAGCCTACGCAAAAACTCCATAGCAGGAAGGAGTCAAAGACATAGGGGGTTGTAGGCAGTGTAATGTAAATGTCATGCTGTGTGATGAGAAACTTCCATGTAAATGTGTGAAGAGAGAGTTGGGTGAAAAGGAGAGCCCGTGTGGAAATGATTCAGTCTTTTCTCTGCTTGTGAGATGTGAGTGTGTAATAAATCGTCTGTCCATGAATCTGCCTCTTTATTTACACACTCCACAGCACGTCAGAAAAGATGCCGTGAACATGAAACACCTCAAGTTCCAGCAGTACGCCGCAGGCATGACTGTGAACAACACAGCCATCTAAGACAGGAGGAGACCCTTCAGCAATGGGCATGCAGAAATACTTGCTTATACGTGGTTTCTACGGGCATGGACGGTTATGTACTAGTATTGTGAATTTTAATTTAAAGGCTATCAAAAAGAGTGCCCAAGTAGATGAAGAGATGGACAGACTCAGACAAAAGCTGTTGCAGACTATTCCACTGATGCAGTGTTTGCCAACCATAAGCCATGTTACTGTAGCATTGTTAAATGTGAGGTCACTTGTTGCCTAACTAGCTGACATAGAGGCTGACCAAGACCTACACAGTGCAAGTGTGTTAGGTTTTTGTGAGACATGGTTGTCCCCGCCTCAGTCTTCACCTACAGTGGGGTAAAAAAGTATTTAGTCAGCCACCAATTGTGCAAGTCCTCCCACTTAAAAGATGAGAGAGGTCTCCAATTTTCATTATAGGTATACCTCAACTATGAGAGACAAAATGAGGAAAAAAAAAATCCAGAAAATCACATTGAAGGATTTTTACCTCCGCCAGGAGGTTATGTGATCATCAGCGTTGGTTTGTCTGTTTGTTTGTTTGTCTGTTTGTCTGTTTGTTTGACTGTTAGCAAGATAACTCAAAAAGTTTTGGACGGATTTCAATGAAACTTTCAGGCGTTGTTGGAAATGGTACAAGGAAGAACTGATTAAATTTTGGGGATGATCCGGATCATCATCTGGATACAGGAATTTTTTAAATGATTCTTTATTGTAACAATAATAGGTATCATGATCATCATCGTAACTACAATAATAGGTATCATCATTATCGTGATGATGATATGATGACTATGATGACTATGATGATGATGATGATGATACCTATTATTATTACTACGATGATGATGATACCTATTATTGTTACTACGATGATGATGATACCTATTATTGTTGTAACTATGATGATGATGATGATACCTATTATTGTAACTATGATGATAATGCTCAAATGATAATGCGCAGACCTCCGCTTGGCAGAGGTCTGCGCTCTTCGAGTGCTTTTCTAGTTAATGAATTAATTGGTAAATTCCTCAGTAAAATAAGTATTTGGTCAATAACAAAAGCATCTCAATACTTTGTTGCATACCCTTTGTTTGCAATGACAGAGGTCAAATGTTTTCTGTAAGTCTTCACAAGGTTTTCACACACTGTTGCTGGTATTTTGGCCCATTCCTCCATACAGATCTCCTCTAGAGCAATGATGTTTTGGGGCTGTCGCTGGGCAACACAGACTTTCAACTCCCTCCAAAGATTTTCTATGGGGTTGAGATCTGGAGACTGGCTAGGCCACTCCAGGACCTTGAAATGCTTCTTAAGAAGCCACTCCTTCATTGCCCGGGCGGTGTGTTTGGGATCATTGTCATGCTGAAAGACCCAGCCACGTTTCATCTTCAGTTCCCTTGCTGATGGAAGGAGGTTTTCACTCAAAATCTCACGATACATGGCCCCATTCATTCTTTCCTTTACACGGATCAGTCATCCTGGTCCCTTTGCAGAAAAACAGCCCCAAAGCATAATGTTTCCACCCCCATGATTCACAGTAGGTATGGTGTTCTTTCTCCTCCAAACACGACAAGTTGAGTTTATACCAAAAAGTTCTATTTTGGTTTCATCTGACCATATGACATTCTCCCAATCCTCTTCTGGATCATCCAAATGCTCTCTAGCAAACTTCGGATGAGCCTGGACATGTACTGGCTTAAGCAGGGGGACACGTCTGGCACTGCAGGATTTGAGTCCCTGGCGGCGTAGTGTGTTACTGATGGTAGCCTTTGTTACTTTGGTCCAAACTCTCTGCAGGTCAGTCACTAGGTCCCCCCATGTGGTTCTGGGATTTTTGCTCACCCGTTCTCCTGATTATTTTGACCCCACGGGGTGAGATGTTGCGTGGAGCCCCAGATGGAGGGAGATTATCAGTGGTCTTGTATGTCTTCCATTTTCTAATAATTGCTCCCACAGTTGATTTCTTCACACCAAGCTGCTTACCTATTGCAGATTCAGTCTTCCCAGCCTGGTGCAGGTCTACAATTTTGTTTCTGGTGTCCTTTGACAGCTCTTTGGTCTTGGCCATAGTGGAGTTTGGAGTCTGACTGTTTGAGATTGTGGACAGGTGTCTTTTATACTGATAACGAGTTCAAACAGGTGCCATTAATACAGGTAACAAGTGGCGGACAGAGGAGCCTCTTAAAGGAGAAGTTACAGGTCTGTGAGAGCCAGAAATCTTGCTTGTTTGTAGGTGACCAAATACTTATTTTACTGAGGAATTTACCAATTAATTCATTAAAAATCCTTCAATGTGATTTTCTGGATTTTTTTTTCCTCATTTTGTCTCTCATAGTTGAGGTATACCTATGATGAAAATTGGAGACCTCTCTCATCTTTTAAGTGGGAGAACTTGCACAATTGGTGGCTGACTAAATACTTTTTTGCCCCACCGTATTATGGTCTGAGGACGCAGTGGACGCTCTAAAGGACTGTTTTGAAACCACTGCCTGGGAGCAGCTCTGCAATCCACATGGTGAGGACATCGATGGCCTCACTCACACCATCACGGACTACATCTGCTTCTGTGTGGACAACACCATACCCACCAAGACCATACGGTGTTACTCGAACAACAAACCCTGGATCAACCCTGAGATAAAAACACTTCTGAGAGAGAAGAAGAGGATCTTCAGGTCGGGGAACAGGGAGATGCTGAAGTCCGTACAGAGGGAGCTGAGGAGGAAGATCAGAGAAGGCAAGGACAGCTTCAGGAAGAAGATGGAGGACAAGCTGCAACAGAGCGACATCGGCGGGGTCTGGAGAAACCTTAAAAACATCTCTGGGCTTCAGAATACCTCCCCCAGGCCACGGGGGGGGGGAGGGAGTGGGCGAACAATCTGAACCTGTTTTTTAATAGGTTTGACCAACCTCCCTCCCCCCCGATTGCATAACAACCACTGCTGCCTCTAAAGACATTGAGTCCTGCTGCCCACACCCCACTCCACCAACACCCCCCCCACTCCCAACACACAGCCCCCCAACATGACCCTCACTAAGACCCAGGTGAGGATGGAGCTGAGGAAGATCAAAGCGAGGAAGGCGTTGGGACCGGACGGCATTAGCGCAAAGCTCCTCAAGTCCTGTGCAGACCAGCTGTGTGGGATTATGGAGCACATCTTCAACCTGAGTCTGAAGCTGAGGAGGGTACCACAGCTGTGGAAAACATCTTGTGTGGTACCTGTACCAAAGACTTCCTACCCCAAAGACCTGAACAGCTACAGACCAGTGGCCCTGACGTCCCACATGATGAAGACCTTGGAGAGACTGCTCCTTGCTCACCTCTGCCCCCTGGTGGGACCAGCGATGGATCCACTCCAGTTCGCCTACCAGCATGGCATTGGGGTGGAGGATGCAGTGATCTTCCTCCTTCACCGTTCTCTGTCCCACCTGGAGAACCCCGGGAATGTGGTGAGGATCATGTTCTTTGACTTCTCCAGTGCTTTCAACACCATCCAACCAATGATCCTGAAGGACAAGCTGCTGTGCGCAGGGGTGGACCAGCACCTGTCATCATGGATCCTGGACTACCTCACTAACCGGCCACAGTTGGTGAGAACCCGGGACTGTGTGTCCGGCACAATCATCGGTAGCACGGGGGCCCCCCAGAGAACGGTTTTGGCTCCCTTCCTGTTCACCCTTTATACTGCAGACTTCTCACACAACACAAAACACTGCCATCTACAGAAGTTCTCTGATGACTCTGTGATCGTCGGCCTCATCTCCAACGGAGATGAAGCTGAGTACAGAGGACTCACCCAGGACTTCATGGACTGGTGCCATCGGAACTGCCTCCAGATCAACGCGAGGAAAACTAAGGAGCTGGTGGTGGACTGCCGCAGGCAAGGACAACCCCTCACAGCACCAGTAAACATACAGGGAACAGACATTGAGATGGTGACATCCTACAAGTACCTTGGTGTTCATCTGAACAATAAACTAGACTGGTCACACAATACCGACGCACTCTACAAGAAGGGACAGCGTAGGCTGTTCCTACTGAGGAGACTCAGGTCTTTTGGTGTACAAGTGGCGCTGCTGAAGACATTCTATGACACGGTGGTGGCATCAGCCATCACTTTTGGAGTGGTCTGCTGGGGCAGTGGCATTACAGCTGCCGATAGGAAGAGACTGAACAAACTGACCAAGAAACCTAGCTCTGTCCTGGGGCAGCGCCTTGACCCAGTGGAGGAGATAGGAGAGAGAAGGATGGTGGCTAAACTGTCATCTCTGCTGGAGTCCGAGTCCCACCCTATGCAGGACATACTGAACGCACTGAGGAGCTCATTTAGCAGCAGACTACATCATCTTAGGTGCGCAACTGAGAGGTTTCGCAGGTCCTTCCTACCTACGGCTGTCAGACTGTACAACCTAAGCAGGGCTGCTCGCAGAGATAGCAAAAAAACGTGATGACCTAATAGTATTGAATGCAAAAGACACAATAGACTTACACAATGGTCCCCTCCAGTATACAACGAGGACAATATCGGTCGCTACGGAGGGTGACAATATGTATGGGTACATATTCATACTATGTAGGATTACTAAGCAGATGGTTATGCTGTTTATTCCATCTAGCTACAATGCTCCGCACTGTGTGTTTATATATTTATATATTTATATGTACATATGTATATTCACTGCTTTGTTTTTCTTGTCTTGTTGATTGTTGCTCTGAGTGTTGCTATCCCTGTGCTGTTGCAATCCTGGAACTTCCCCATTGTGGGACTAATAAAGGCTTATCTTATCTTATCTTATCAGTGCTGATCATGTTGTCTTGAGGTGTGACAAAGCAGTAAATGGTCATAATGGTGGAACAATTCTCGGTGTGCCCAAAGGTTTCCAGCCAGGGACAGTATTGCACACCACTAGTACTCCGCAATCTGCCAGTACTGGGTAAACAATTGTTCAACATTTTGCCTGTCTGTTTTCTTCCTCTGCCACTGTTAGAATAATTTTGAGCTTAAATTATTCAAAGTCAAATAATCAGGTGGAAAGTTGAATTTATGTACATTTATTACAAAATCACCCCATTGGCCACTATGGGGGAGAGGTTACAAGGCATGGCATTCAGACACACCTAGAATCTCTAAAGGATCCATTCTTCTAAGTCTGATATATATATAGCTGGGAGGAAGGAGAGGGAGGATGAGGATAAGGGAAGGGACAGAACGGGACAGTCCTGATAACTAAGCTTATCCAGGCGGACGTCAGACACTCTGGAGACATGGGTCATGAAGACATGAGATCCATAAAACCGAGAGAATGTCCATCTACCACTGATCTGTACAGGCTGAGAAGTTCCTGTGCATTCCTCTGACCCAAAACAGGTTATGTCAAAGAGATTATAATAAATGGCTTAGATCATTCCTTATGCATGTACTGATCCTCAGTCTGAACTCGCTGAAATTGCTCACAGAAACAGGCCAAGAATATATAAACTTATCCTATGTGGAATGCACATATAAACATTAAACATGGCATATGAAAGGTATGATACTTCTCAAATATAATAATACATGATTAATATCAATAATAATATAGATAATATGGAATTTTTCTATCAGCCACTAAACAGCAAAAGCTCCTGTTCGTCTTGATTGTCATTGTATTCACGTACCTCCATCGCTTCAGCCATTTAAAACGTCTGCCACCTTGCTTTTCTTCTGTGTTTGGATTGCAGCTGTTCAAATCAGGTTGGTGGCTCTTCGCTGCCGCCAACAGTATGGGCATGTGAACTGCAGATTATTTTCACTGCACATGCGTGCACTCCAAAACTACTGGATGAATTTGCATGAATTTTTTTTTTACAGTGGTGGTCCTTTGGCTTGAGAGGAACCCATGACATTTTGGTAATGATCCGGAAAGACATACCTCAGCCAAGGCTTTGGCACGAAGCATCAGCACCTTGGTGCTTTTATTGTAATTGCAATATGAAAAAAAAAAAATCAAATCCATACTGTATAATCTGATTATTTTTTTTTATTTAAATTTTTGTAAAGGGTATACATGTCATTACAGCATTGCATTGTTTACTTTTTCATCACGTTCCCTTTTTTTGTTTTTTGACAACATTGGAAAAATAATTCTTACAACACCCTTTTTTTGAAGTGAAAGAAAAAGAGAAATTAAAAAAGAACAAAAAACAAAGCAAGAACAAAAGAAAAAAGAAAAACAAAACAAAAGAGCAAAAAAAAATAAAATAAAAGAGTATCTGAGTAGCGTTGGAACAAAGAGAGGTGCCATTATTGAAATGGTGTTTGTCAAAGATTAGATCTAATGGAAGACACATTGTGGGACACATATGTGGGTTTCATATGCTTCACATGTACACTACTGTTCAAAAGTTTGGGGTCACCCAGACAATTATTTTGTGTTTTCCATGAAAAGTCACACTTATTTACCACTATGAGTTGTAAAATGAATAGAAAATATAGTCAAGACATTGACAAGGTTAGAAATAATGATTTGTATTTGAAATAATAATTTTTTCCAGATACTCAACCTGCTCAAAGGAAGGTCAGTTTTATAGCTTCTCTATCCAGCTAAACTGTTTTCAGCTGTGCTAACATGATTGCACAAGGGTTTTCTAATCATCCATTAGCCTTTTGAAGCAATGAGCAAACACATTGTACCATTAGAACACTGGAGTGATAGTTGCTGGAAATGGGCCTCTATACACCTATGTAGATAATGCACCAAAAACCAGACATTTGCAGCTAGAATAGTCATTTACCACATTAGCAATGTATATTAGATATTAGAGTGTATTTCTGATTAGTTTAAAGTTATCTTCATTGAAAAAAACAGTGCTTTTCTTTCAAAAATAAGGAAATTTCTAAGTGACCCCAAATTTTTGAACGGTAGTGTATATTACTGTATGCTTATTGTATGCTTCACGTCTCAGAGGAACAAAAGGACTGAACCTCCTAGGAGATAACAGGAGGATGTGAAATGTGGCCTTTTGTATGCAAAGAGATGACCCTGAGGGATTTCCTGACCACCAGTGACTTTAGGTGGAGGTGAGAAGACCTGGAAGAAGACGCATTGTGACTTGGGATTAAAAGACAATGTGACTGTGTGCTTTGATGTCCTGGGTATAAAAGGGACAGATGTTGGGGGATTCTTTCTCTTTTCTGTTTTCGATGATGTTGGAGAATGGAATAAACTTGACTCGTGAGATAAACTCAGCCTTGTCATTTCCACATTCTCCACACTGGTGACCCTAAGACGTATCATGAGTGGAAGAAATTCTCCCGAGCCAGACTCGTCAGGAGCCAGCCAAACGAATGCAGCCACAGTTCAGCTACCAGACTTCTGGCAGAACAATCCGCGCTCCTGGTTTAACGCGGTCGAGGCGCAGTTCAACCTCCGGAGGATTTCGGTAGACGACACAAAGTTCTACCATGTGGTTGCAAAGCTGGACAACCACACAGCCCAGCGGGTGGACAGCCTGATCAACCAGCCGCCGGACAGCGACAAGTACAGTGCGTTGAAGGCTGCACTCATCCGTTACTTCACCCCCTCGGTGGAGGAGCGAGCAGTGGGGCTCCTGGCGCTGACTGAATTTGAAAGCGACAGGCCTGCGGACCTGATGGAGAAGCTGTTGAGGTTGAAAGACTCTGACGATAATCATTTCATCTTCACCCACCTTTTCCTCAGGACCCTACCGTCAGCGATGAGAGTGACCCTGGCCAGTTCACCACTGTTGGCCCGACGAGACTAATGCGAGCTGGGCCAGGAGGCGCAGTGACTCGTCAACGCCAATAAATGGCGCACGGCCACGGCCGCGGCAGCGGAGCTCGGCGCAATGTCCGGAGATGGCAGGGGGCCAGAGGCTGCAGTACCAGACTCACCGACGACGGCGGCGGCAGGGGCCAGGAAACACGGAGCAGACGACGTCCTTTGTTTCTACCATCGCCGCTTCGCAGAGAGGGCACGCAAATGTATACTGCCGTGCCATTTCAAGCGCTCGGAAAACACCAAGACCGGGGGTCGGTAGCAGCTGCAGCCCTCGGAGAGGAGAACAAGCTGCTCTACCTGAGGGATGCACGCTCGGGGAGGCATTTCCTCGTGGACACAGGCTCCCAGCTGAGTTTCATCACACCTTCCTCCGCTGACCGGCTGGCACCTTCCAGTGGTCCCGGGGTGTCAGCAGCGAACGGCTCGGCGATTAAGACCTTCGGTGAGAGGACGTTGCTTCTGTCCCTACACGGCCGTACATTCGAGCGGACTTTCGTCATAGCTGCAGTCAATTTCAACATGCTAGGGGCTGATTTTTTGTGCTCACATGGTTTGTTGGTTGATCTTGCTAACAGACGCCTGGTTAATGCACTCTCTTTTTATTTTATTCCCTGTACAGCTCGAGTGGCCCCGCCAACAGCACAAGCCAACGTCACAGCTGCAAGTGGTAAGTTCCACACATTCCTCACTCAGTTCCCAGCACTCACGGTCCCAACATTTTCGGTGACCGTGCTAAACACGGGGTGGAGCATTTTATTACTACCACCGGACCGCCCGTTTTTGCAAAAGCTCGGCGCTTGGATTCAGCTAAACTGACCATAGCGCGCGAGGAGTTTGCCAACCTGGAAAAGTTGGGCATCATCAGGCGTTCGAAAAGCCCATGGGCTTCACCGCTTCACATGGTCCCGAAAGCTGATGGCTCGTGGCGACCTTGCGGTGATTTCTGCAGGTTGAACAGCGCTACAGCGCACGACCGCTACCCGATCCCTCACATCCAAGATTTTTCAGTTCATTTGGCGGGGGCGCGCGTTTTTTCTAAGATAGACTTGGTATGCGGTTACCACCAGGTCCCAGTGCGCACTGAGGACATACCCAAAACAGCGGTAATAACTCCGTTCGGGCTATTCGAGTTTTTGTGCATGCTGCTTGGGCTTAAAGGCGCGGCGCAGACGTTCCAACGCATGATGGACGCGGTGTTGCGCGATCTCCCCTTCGTGTTCGTCTACCTGGACGACATATTGGTAGCCAGCACGTCCAAAGACGAACACGAAAACCACCTCACGGCAGTTTTCCGGAGGTTGGCAGAGCACGGGTTAATAATCAACCCAGCGAAGTGTCAGTTTGGGGTGACGCAGATTGATTTTTGGGGGCATCGTGTCTCGCCAGAAGGAGCGGTTCCTCTGCCTGACAAAGTGCGCGCAGTAACAAATTTTCCCCAGCCACAAACGGTCAAAGCGTTACAGGAGTTTTTGGGAATGGTGAATTTTTATAACCGTTTCCTCCCCCGCGCAGCGCAGCTCATGCAACCATTGTATGCTGCACTAAAAAAACAAAAACCCACAAATAAAATCGAATGGTCTCCGGAGCGAGAGCGCGCATTCTCTGAAGTCAAAACAGCCCTGGCAAACGCTGCGTTGTTAGCACATCCAGTCCCAACGGCCCGCATGGCGCTCACTACTGGTGCGTCAGATGTGGCCATAGGGGCGGTCGTGGAACAGTATGTAGCCGGAGCCTGGCAACCGCTCGCCTTTTTCAGCAGGACCTTGCACGATTGTAAACGAAAATACAGCGCATTCGACAGGGAGTTGTTAGCTCTCCACTTGGCCATTCGCCACTTCCAGTTCTGGCTGGAGGGACGCCGTTTCACTGCGTTCGTTGACCACAAGCCGCTGACTTTTGCGATGGCCAAGATTTCAGAACCTTGGTCGGGCCGGCAGCAGAGACAGCTGGCCGCGATCTCGGAGTTTACTACTGATATCCAGCATGTGGCGGGTAAACTTAATGTAGTGACAGACTGCCTCTCGCGCGCTGTGGCGGCTCCAGCCCGCGTAGGGGTAGATTTTGCAGCCACGGCCGCGGATCGGGTTAGCGACGCAGAAGTGCGCGCGGCCCCAGTCCGCGTAGGGATAGATTATGCAGCCATGGCCGCGGATCAGGTTAGCGACGCGGACATGCGCACGCTCCAGTCTGGTCCAACAGGGTTAAGGCTGGAGAACAGGGTGCTGCAAGACGGTATGCCTCCCCTAATCTGCGATGTCTCCACTGGGCGACCGCGTCCTGTGGTACCGGCCGCGTGGCGCCCCCGCGTTTTTGACTCGATCCATTCTCTGGCGCACCCGAGAGTGCGCGCGTCGGTCAAAATGGTGGGAGAGAAATTTGTATGGCCGAGCCTGCGCAAACAAGTTAGAGAGTGGGCGGCAGCCTGCATGGCTTGTCAACGAGCCAAGGTACACAGACACACGAGAGCTCCCTTGGAGCTGTTTCACATTCCGGCTAAGAGGTTTGATCATGTTCACGTGGACCTCGTAGGCCCCCTCCTGCCCTCACAGGGGTGCACACATCTTCTGACAATGGTTGACTGCACCACGCGCTGGCCAGAAGTGGTCCCACTGTCGTCAACCACAGCCGAGGAGGTGGCGCGCGTGTTTTTAACGGCATGGGTAGCGCGTTTTGGAGTCCCGTCGGACATTACGTCCGACAGAGGCCCTCAATTTATTTCCAAACTTTGGTCAGCGATGGCCCGCAGCCTGGGGGCAACGATCCACCGCACGGCCACATACAATCCGCAGGCTAATGGGTTATGCGAACGTTTTCACAGGTCATTGAAGGCGGCCCTCAGAGTGTCGCTTACGGATGCAAATTGGGTGGACAGGCTACCATGGGTTTTATTGGGGTTGCGTTCTGCACCTAAAGAGGATTTAGAAGCCTCTCCAGCTGAGCTAGTTTTCGCACAGCCACTTCGGCTGCCCGGGGAATTTCTCCCAGATAATCCGGCGCCAGAATGCTCCCCAGCTCAGCGGTTACAGAGTAGTACGGACTCGAGCACACTACCTGGCCCCGTTCACCACAGTTTTCCGCGCGTTTTTGTGCCTAAGGCTTTATAAAATGCGGAGTTTGTTTTTGTCAGACACAATGTCCATCGCCCACCGTTACAACCACCTTATGATGGACCATATAGAGTGCTGGAAACAGGGGATAAGCATTTTTTGCTAGATTTGGGGGGCAGAAAAGAAACGATTGGCATAAACAGGCTCAAACCCGCTTTTGTGGTGGCCGACGAAGGTGTGCAGTTGGCTAAGGCTCCTCGGCGCGGCAGACCCCCTAGAGAGCATTCCCCAGAACACCCACAGAGATTGACTAACAGTTCTCATCCTCAGACAGCAGCTCCCCAGCAGGAGGGAGCCCCGGAGGTGGTAAAGCCTGCTTACAGCAGATACGGGAGAAGACTGAGGCCCAAGCAGCATGTGGACTGATGTGTCGTGATTTTATTATGACATGCAAACTGTTATTACATTGTTCCATCTTAGATGTTTGGGGGGGGGTCATGTGGGACACATATGTGGGTTTCATATGCTTCACATGTATATTCATTCATTCATTCATTACTGTATGCTTATTGTATGCTTCACGTCTCAGAGGAACAAAAGGACTGAACCTCCTAGGAGATAACAGGAGGATGTGAAATGTGGCCTTTTGTATGCAAAGAGATGACCTTGAGGGATTTCCTGACCACCAGTGACTTTAGGTGGAGGTGAGAAGACCTGGAAGAAGACGCATTGTGACTTGGGATTAAAAGACAATGTGACTGTGTGCTTTGATGTCCTGGGGTATAAAAGGAACAGATGTTGGGGGATTCTTTCTCTTTTCTGTTTTTGATGATGTTGGAGAATGGAATAAACCTGACTCGTGAGATAAACTCAGCCTCGTCATTTCCACATTCTCCACAACATGGGTCATAGTTGAATGTTAAAATTTGGGTTTTATGCATGTTTAATTCGTACCCCGATAGATCTCCATACTCTGAAAAAACTGAGATTAGTTCTGGAAAAGAGGTGTCCGGCTGCCCCAGGTGTATATATATATATATATATATATATACGTATATTAATTTAAGTTTTTGTAAAGGGTATACATGTCATTACAGCATTGCATTGTTTACATTTTCATCACGTTCCCTTTTTTTTGTTTTTTGACAACATTGGAAAAATAATTATTACAACACCCTTTTTTTAAGTGAAAGAAAAAGAGAAATTAAAGAAAGAACAAAAAAACAAACAAAAAAAACCCAAGAAAAAACAAAAAACAAAAACAAAACAAAAGAGCAAAAATAAATAAATAAATAAAAATAAAAGAGCATCTGAGTAGCGTTGGAACAAAGAGAGGTGTCACGATGGCCCTCACGGACCATCACAAGACGCCTCAGTCACCAGTGAGTTTGCAGTGATGTTTATTTACAGTGCAGGTTAGGCAGGCATAGGAATACACACAAGGAATGGGCACGTCAAATAAACTAATCTACTACTACTACGTCTGAGCCGGGGAGCGCCCGATGCGCCAGACGAATAACAATGAAGGTTAGTCACACTGAACGTACCTTACAAACAGGACTGTTAGCAGGAATCAACAGAGATTAACAGCGATAACCAGAACGTAGCTGAACATAACAGAGACTGCCGCATTGGAGGACATTCAGCACCAGCTTTTATCTCTGGCGGCTAATGACCCCAATGCGGCGCAGCTGCTCCTAATGACAGCGGCGCAGCAGCTGACTTTGACAGCAGGGAGCTCCCCCGGGCGCCTTCACAATAAGAGCCCGAGGAGCTGGAAGGAATCCTCTGCTGCCAAAGCCAGGGAAATATGATATGAGACCCGAGTGTGGACAGAACTGACACTCGGGTTATGACAGTACCTCCCCCTCGAGGCCGAGCTCTGAGCGGCCCGAGTAACACCCAAGCCCCCCCACCCCCACCCCTAGGGTGGGTGGATGGGGCGCTGGCAGGAGGGAGAGAGGCAAAAAAACAAGACCAACAAGGCAGTAGAGACAGGAAAAAAAAACCATACTCCCTTGAATGTGGGTGACAAGAACAGAGTCAAAATAGGCAGTATACCTATTGGCAAAAACAAATTGACATAAGGTGGAGGGAAAAGAACCACCAAACCCAGAAACAAAGTAGTGAGCCACAAAAACACAAATCAATCCCCCCCCCCCCAGCACACCCCAACAGTCCCACAGATGAAATCAGAAACCCGGGGAGGGTGCAGTCCTGACCCGGAGGGATGGGGGCAAAAAGTTCGGGGGGTCGTCCGGCATCAAGAGGCCACAGAACAGGGAGGGGAAAAGAGGACAGTTCGGGCAGCCTACCCCAGTCCCATGCTCGGAAGCAGAGAGTTTCAGGCGGCCGGAGCAGGTCGCCACACAGGGAGTCAAAAATGTCGGGGGGCCGGCCCAGAGAACCAAACTGGCGAGGCAGTCCTTCAGGCGGCCGCCCCGCAACACCAGCCCACCAGAACCGTTGGGAAGAAGCAGCCGGCGGTCCCGCTGAAAAGGGGAGAGAAGAGGGGCAACCGGGCGGAGCGTTCGGGACCCCAACGGCCCCAGGTGGAGATGGGTAGCGCTCCTCAGGGAGACGAGGAGGATGACGGTGGTGATGAGGGTGACGAGGGGAATGAGCCTGTCCAGCATCCGGTGGCCGGGGATCTGCAGCTCCCTCACCGAATCCAGGACCTGCTGGTGCAGCGCCCACGTCGGACCCCGATTGGGCCTCCGGAACTGAACCCACGGTGGACCCCGATTGGGCCTCCGGAACCAAACCCACGGTGGGCCCCGATTGGGCCTCCGGAACCAAACCCACGGTGCACCCCGATTGGGCCTCCGGAACCAAACCCGCGACGGACCCCGACTGGGTCGGCGTGGCACCAAACTCGACCTCCAACCCCAAAACCGGAACCTCTGGCGCAACAAGCGAAAGCAGCCCCTCGCCGGTGACCCTGGGAGAAGGCTCGAAAGAGAGAGAAAACCCAGGATCAGGATCACCGGCAGCGCCAGAACCCGGCGAGATAAGCTCGGACGCAGCGGGCGGCTGCACCCGGCTCATCTCCCCTTGAGACAGGCAAAAATGCTCTAAGAGGTGAAAAAGAAAGACAAAGTAGGGCACTTGCCTGAGCTCGGGTTCTGACGCCATCCAGGACTGCGAAGATCCGGGCTCAGATGTCAGGAGGTCGTCCTCAGGCTCCCACTCAGCCGCGTCGGGCTCCACAGCTGGCGTGATGGTGTGCGCAGCTAGAGAGTCCTCCGGCACCGATGTCCACGCCGATGGCCCGCACGGCGTGGTGGCAGGAGAACCTCGACCCGCTGGACCAGACCGCTCCTCTGTGGAACCCCGGGGACGCTTTCTCATTGGTGAAGGCTCCACGCTGCAGTCTGCTCTCCTCCTCCGCCCACGGCGTGGCTGCGGAACCGGAACCAGGCTCTCCAGAACCGCAGGCCCCCTCCTCATCCAGCGACGTTGGCCTGGCGTCGAGGACCGCTCAGCGGAGGGAGACACAGAGGAAGCAGGGTTAATTCGTTCATCCACAGCAGGTGGAGGGAGCTCGGGGGGCTGCATACCCCGAACTCCACCCCCAGGAGTCAGACAAGGCAAAACAATATCGAAATGAGAGAAATTATCATGCACTTGCCTTTCTCCTGAGAGTAAGATGGTTCCCGCTGTGGAGGACATCGTTCCTCCCTTTCCCCGCTGGATGGCGACAGAGGGCCCTCGGGGAAGATGAGGTGAGGCCACTCGAGACGGTTCCGGGATGGGACTCGCCGAAACGGAGCTCCCGAGACACACAGCAGCCAGGATAGGCGACGAGGAGGAGGGGGCGACAGCCGGGGTCAGTCGGGCATGGAGCGCTGACGGGACAGCAGGCGAAGGCCCGGAAAAAGACGAGGCTGCGGGGATTCCCCTCTGACGAGGCACAGGAGTGACAGCTGTGAGGCGGGTTGAGCCCTTGCAGCGACCCGGAACTGGATCCAGATGGGGTTTCAGCTGAGGATTCTGCTGAGGAGAGCCCGCGTCGTTACGGCGACGTCGTCGTCAGCTCCGAGACGGCGCGTACTCCTGGTTCCTCTCCAGGACGGGGAGGGAACAACGACGCGGGGAGCGTGGATGCTTTCTCCCTTGCTTCCTGCTCCTCTCATCCAGCCCACGAAGTGACTCGCGTTGGGCGGCGAGTTCCTCCCACCTCGCCATCACCTCCGGGTGATCGTCAAGCTCGAGGGGGAGATTGAGCAGAAATTCCTCAGCGTAGTCCAAATGTCTTAAAATGTCGCTGGGAGCGTCTCACAGCGTAGCGGAAAAGATGGTGTTGTCAATATCTTCCAGAGCTTCCGCTAGCTGCCTGCCCAGGTGCCCGCTGCGGCTCCTGGATGACGTCATACTCCCAGCTGCAGACACTAAGACAGGTAGAAACAAACAGTCCACTACTGCAAACTGCACGGTGAAAGGCGTCTCGATACAACGCCTCCTCTCCGGGCGTTTGGCGGCAGTCTACTGTCACGATGGCCCTCACGGACCATCACAAGACGCCTCAGTCACCAGTGAGTTTGCAGTGATGTTTATTTACAGTGCAGGTTAGGCAGGCATAGGAATACACACAAGGAATGGGCACGTCTGAGCCGGGGAGCGCCCGATGCGCCAGACGAATAACAATGAAGGTTAGTCACACTGAACGTACCTTACAAACAGGACCGTTAGCAGGAATCAACAGAGATTAACAGCGATAACCAGAACGTAGCTGAACATAACAGAGACTGCCGCATTGGAGGACATTCAGCACCATCTTTTATCTCTGGTGGCTAATGACCCCAATGCGGCGCAGCTGCTCCTAATGACAGTGGCGCAACAGCTGACTTTGACAGCAGGGAGCTCCCCCGGGCGCCTTCACAATAAGAGCCCGAGGAGCTGGAAGGAATCCTCTGCTGCCAAAGCCAGGGAAATATGATATGAGACCCAAGTGTGGACAGAACCGACACTCGGGTTATGACAAGAGGTGCCATTATTGAAATGGTATTTGTCAAAGATTAGATCTGATGGAAGACACATATGCGTTCCAGGGTCGCATATGTGTTCCAGGGTTGCCAAAAGTTCAAGAACCCATCCATGTCCTGTCTCAGTGCAAATGTCAACTTTTCCATCGAGTAAATGTCTTGAATCACGTTAATCCAATCTTCAGGTGTAGGACAATCCTTCAACATCCATTTTTTAGTTAGAGCTTTTTTACTTGTCAATATTAAAACAGTGAATAAGTATTTTTCTCCTTGTCTTTCCAGTGATTCTGGTAGTAAACCCAAATACAAAGTTACAAAAGAAAAGGGAACTGTTATTTTGAATATTTTCCCCAGTATTGTCTGTACATTGGTCCAATATTGGTGGATAACTGGGCATGACCAAAACATATGAAAATGATTTGCAGTCTTTTCACCACACAAGCGCCAACAGTTCAATCCCTTATGGGTAAATTTGTTTTGTGCAGGTGTTCTGAAAAATCTTACCAAATTTTTCCATCCAAATTCTCTCCACTGCAGGGATGAGGTACTTTTCTATTGTTGTTTATTTAGCTTTTCCCATATTTCCAGTTGTAAAGTGAAATTCCCCTCTTTTCCCCATTTCTCTTTTATATATGATGTGTTGCCTCCTTTTAAGTCTTGAAGACCTTGGTATATTTTAGAGATGTATCTGATCCCTGGGATCCCTTTATATGCCATTAAGAAAACCTTCAGAACACCTGACTGGGCCCTTTCCAAATCCTCCTTTTTAAGTATTTTGTTTATGTGGTGTCTAAGCTGAAAGAACCTGTAAAGGTCTTGATTTATTAGACCTTGTTTTTTCAAATCTTCAAAACTTATTAAAGTTTGCCCTTTAAAAAAATCGTAATATTTTATCAGTCCGTTCTCTTTCCACTTTTTAAATCTAGTGTCTGTTTTATTAGGAGTAAAGTCTTGATCATAGGCAATCCATTGCAGTAATCAATAGGGTTCTTTAGTTTGATTCTCTCTGGCTATCTTAAACCAAATTTTTAGCGGGGTCTCTATCCACGGGTTAGTGTTATTCAAAAGTTTAGGTAAGGCATTGTTCCTTATTATTGCCTGTAGGGGGATGGCACTTGTTATTTGGCATTCCATCTCCTTCCATTGTGCAGTGTATACTGGGTTACATATCTCTACTAAAGTTTTAATTTGTGCGGCTTTAAAATAGTCCCTGATATTTGGCAGCGCGAGCCCACCTTTGTCTTTGTTTAGCTGTAGGGTTCTATATCTGATTCTAGGTCTGTTGCCCTGCCATATGAATCTTGAGATCCTTCTGTCCAGTTCTTGCCATGTTTTTTTGGGAAGTTCTACCGGTATTGTTTGGAAAAGGTATAAAAGACGTGGAAGTATATTCATTTTGACTGCTTCAATTCTTTGTGCAGTACCTAAGAATGGTATCATATTCCATCTTGCTAGATCAGATTTTATTTTTGCCATCAGTGGATCATAGTTTAGTGTTATAATTTTGTTGGGTTGTTTCGGGATATTGACCCCCAGATATTTCATAGATTCCATCTTGCAGTTAGTTTTGAGTTTGCTTAGTAAATATTGATTTGGGTCATAGCTGAATGTTAAAATTTGGGTTTTATGCATGTTTAATTCGTACCCCGATAGATCTCCATACTCTGAAAAAACTGAGATTAGTTCTGGAAAAGAGATGTCTGGCTGCCCCAGGTATGTTAAAATGTCATCAACAAAGAGTGCTATTTTATGTTCCTTCTGACCAAGTGTAATACCTTAAATTTTTTGATTCAGTCTTATCCATTGGCTCAGAGGTTCTATGAAGATTGCAAAGAGCAGGGGAGACAAGGGGCAGCGCTGACAACATCCTCTTTCCAGTTCAAAAGATGATGATAATTTACCGTTAATCCTTATTTTAGCTGTTGATTTTTTATATAATGCCTGGATAGTTCTAATGAAGTTGTTATGAAAATTGAAACTGGATAAGATTCTATATAGGAAAGACCAGTCAACCGAATCAAATGTTTTTTCAGCATCTAATCCCAATATGGCTGCATTTAAATTATATTTTTTTATATGATGAATTATGTGTAAAGTGCGTCTAATGTTATCTTGTATCTGTCTTTGTCTTATAAAACCTGTTTGGTCTAAATGAATTAAGTCTGTCAGTATATTTTCTAACCTTTTGGCAAGGATAGCGGTAAAAAGCTTATAGTCCTGATTTAACACACTGATTGGTCTGTAGTTGGAGCAGTCTAGTTTATCCTTTTCAGGTTTAGGTATGACTGCAATGACCCCTTCCCTCCCGGAGGGGGGATTTCCCCTGTTTGGAGGACATAGTTAAATGTTTTCAGGAGGAGAGGAGATAGTTGCTGTTTAAAGGTTTTGTGCCACTGCTGTAAAGCCATCTGCTCCTGGGGATTTGTTAGCTTTAAGTTTCATAATTGCTTTTTCTAATTCTTTAGGTTGTATTTCTGACAATAGTGTTCTATTTTGTGACTCAGTAAGTTGGGGAAGGTTTAATTTATTTAGGAAGGCTTCGGATGCGTTTTTATGTTTTTTGAGGGAGTACAAGTTCTTGTAGTAGTTCTCGAAGCTTTTTAGAATTTCTTGAATTCTAAATTTTATTTCCTTTACTACTGGGTCTCTGATTTTGTAGATTGCTCTCTCAGTTTGTTGTTTCCTCAATTTATAGGCTAGTAATTTTGCCGATTTGCTACCTGTTTCATAGTATTTTTGTTTCAGAAATATAAGTTTCTTCTGGATTTCTATTGTGTAGATCTCATTTATTTGTTTTTTAATTTCCTTAACTTTGAGCGAGTCATTAGAATGAGTGTTGTCTTTGTGCTCTTTTTCTAGTTTCTTAAGTTCTGACTCTAATGTGATTAGTTTTTCTTGTCTCAGTTTCTTTTGGATTGCCAGTTTTGCGATAATCTTTCCCCTTATTACAGCTTTGCATGCGTCCCACAGTATTAAAGGGGATATTTCTCCATTATCGTTTTCTTCCAAGTATCTGAGAATATCTGATTCCAATTCATCTTTCAGTAGTCCTTTCAGCACATTTGAATTTAACCTCCAAGAAAATGTATTATTTGTGTATTTTTGGATACTTAAGTCCATATAGATCGGACTGTGGTCAGAGAGATCCATCAGTCCTATTTTACATGTTTTTACTCTTTCAATGTCTCTATTAAACATAAAAAAAGGTCAATCCTTGAGTATGATGAATGTGGTGCTGAGTAAAATGTTTAGTCTTTTACACTGGGATTGAATTCCCTCCACACGTCACAGATTCCCATTTCTTTTAGTAGCATCCGAGTTTTTCTACTTTGAGTGTTATTTTGATGTGGAGAATTACTTGATGCATCCCAGTATGGATTCAGTCTTAAATTGAAGTCTCCACCACATATCACTAAACCTTAGGCTTTAGTTATCATTAGGTCAAATACATTTTTATAAAATTTCCATTTAGCCCCTGGAGGTGCATATACATTCAGCAGGGTGATATCTTCTCCCTCTAGCCAACCAAGTGCCATGCTGAATCTCCCTTCTTTATCTTTGTGTTCTGATTTTTTTTTCCAAATATAATTTTGGTTGAGATCAATGTAGCTACCCCCCTCCTCCTCCCTGACTTATATGAAGATGAAGAGATCATTTTAAACCCTTGTCTATTAAATTTAGTGTGCTCCACGTCTGTTAGGTGGGTTTCCTGTAAAAATATTATTCCTGCTTTGTCTTTTTTCATTTTGCCTAGAATCTTGGATCTTTTAACTGGATTCAGGATCCCTTTTACATTATATGAGATTATTCTGGTTACACCCTGTTTCTCCATTGTGTTGTCTTATTTAGTATAACAGTGTGGTGGCCCTCTTTTATGCTACTCAGAAACTGAAAGTACATTAAGAACATAAAAAACATTAAGAACATTGTATATAAAACTTTAAAACAAAAAACTGACAAAAGATCTTCCTGAACTGAGGTCTTTTTAGTGACCTTAGAAGAGCCTTGATGGTGTGTTGGCTCTGAGGGAAATTCCCCAAACTCCGTTACGTGCTGAGGGCCCTCTCTTACCCCTGTAAGTTGTCCCATGTATTTAACGTGAATTTCAGATCCCAATCTGAACTTGTAATGATTTTATTTTTTTTTTATTATTTTTTTTATGGCTATACTCTATGAAATTGTGTGCAACCTCCCACCACCATCACAGCAAACAGTCACGTTAATACAGTATTTGTTAATGTGGCTCCAAGGTTGTCATAGCCAGGAGCGGCACTGGGGTTAAGCTCCCAGTGCTCATAAAATGCTCCTTATGGCGTGCGTCTCGAAAAGCCTCTGACAACTAAGTCCAACTCCTAGCCTGCTCATGTGGTTTACTCTCTAAGCCTGGCAGAACTGCTTTTATTAATAGGAGAAGGGGCGAGGGCGGATCTCTGGCGCCTTAAAACCAGATGCTTCGGGTAGATGGTGGCTCATCAACCTGGGAAGGTAGCCCATCTAGGGGAAGGTAAACCCTGATTTCAAACCTCCGCTGCCTTGTGGCACACCCAGTCACGGGAAAGGCTTCGGGAGTCAACCCTGAGGAAAAATCCGGAGTTGGAGCCCCTAAGGCAGTTCTCTGTTGTGCTCAACATCGTTCTGGCAGCTCCTGCGACGGCGCTGGTGCCAAACTGTAGCAGCCCTGCTGTTCCTTTGGATTCATCAGTGATGTGGAGAGGGGGGACATGCTGCATGGGCAACATCTTGTCTTCCATATCTTCCTGCCCAGGCTTGAATCCTACCAACGCCCAACGCAGGAAGGTAGAACACCGGATCACTGGAGAGGACACTCCAGCTTCGCCTTTGGCATAGACAAATCACGGGGAATGACAGTTACCGGTTATAAGCCACCACTCAATTGGCGTAGAGCACGGCGCCAGGGGTTGTTCCCGACGGTGGGAGGGATCATTGGATCTCACTGGACAGCTACCGCCCGCCTCAAGCTGGGCAGCCCCCAGCCAATAAGGTGTTGTCCCGCCACAACTTGCTTTCCTCATTGGGTGCATGGGGATGAGGAGAAGTCCAAACAGCAGGCTGAGAACCTTCGCACCAGGCAAGACAAAAAAACAAAAGAGACCAACTCTAAAACTGGGAACTTGGAACGTCCGCACTATGATGACAGGACTCGCTGCTAACCTCAAGGACATGAACGACACCAGGAAGACTGCCATCATCAATAATGAGCTGAAGAGACTGGGAGTGGATATCGCCACTCTCCAGGAAACACAGTTGGCTGACGCAGGCACACTGAGAGAGAAGGACTACACATTCTACTGGCAGGGAAAGGGCAGTGACGAACACAGGGAACACGGAGTGGGCTTCGCAGTGAAGAACACCTTGCTGAAGATGGTGGAACCGGGCAGTAATGGCTCTGCACGACTCCTCACCCTCCGCCTCAACACCACTCAAGGTCCAGTCACCCTCGTCAGTGTGTAAGCCCCAACACTGACAGCCACACCAGAGGCAAAAGACGAGTTCTACGAGAATCTTGCAACAACTGTCAGGATCATCCCCAACTCTGCACAACTCATTCTCCTTGGAGACTTCAATGCCAGAGTGGGGGCTGACCATGACTCCTGGCCCTCCTGTCTTGGACCATTTGGCGTGGGCAGAATGAACGACAACGGACAGCGGCTGCTCGAGTTCTGCACATATCACGATCTGTGCATCACAAACTCATTCTTCAAGACCAAACCCCAACACAAGGTTTCCTGGCGACATCCACGCTCAAAGCACTGGCACCAGCTGGACTTGATCCTGACCAGGCGCACCTCACTGAAAAACGTGCTAATCACCCGTTTGTTCCAGAGTGCAGATTGCGACACAGACCATTCATTGGTGTGTTGCAAGGTCAAGCTGCAGCTGAAGAAATTCCATCGTGCTAGACAACCTGGAAAGGCACGGATTGACACCAGCAAGATGACTCAACCAGAACTTGTTGAGCAGTTTGCCTCCACCTTTGAGAAGGAACTTGGTGTACCACAAGAAGGAGAATCTGCAAAGCAGAAGTGGGAAGAGCTGTGAAACACCATCCACTGCACAGCCTTGTTTACCTTTGGGAGGAAGACCTCAAAGTCACAGGACTGGTTTGATGCCAAGTTGACCGAGATGACCCCCGTCATTGAAGCCAAGCGCTTAGCACTTGCTGAGTACAAGAAGTACCCAAACGAGAAGAATCTCCACATTCTCAGGGTTGCGAGAAGCAAAGTTCAGCAGACTGCTCGGCGCTGTGCCAACGAGTACTGGACTCAGCTCAGCCAAGACATTCAAACCACTGCCATAACAGGGAACATCCATGGTATGTATGATGGAATCAAGAAAGCACTTGGTCTGGCTCAGAGCAAGACGGCCCCCCTCAAATCCTCCACTGGGGAGATGATCACAGAAAAGAACAAGCAGATGGAGAGATGGGTGGAACACTACTCCGGCCTCTACTCCAGACACAACACCGTGACACCGTCAGCCCTTGATGCTATCGACTGCCTGCCATCCATGGACGAACTTGACGCTGAGCCAACCATCGACGAACTCAGCAAGGCCATTGATAGCTTGGCCGCTGGCAAGGCACCCGGCAACGACGGCATACCCCCCGACCTGATCAAGCACTGTAAGACCGCCCTACTGCTGCCATTGCATGACGTCCTCTGCCAGTGCTGGAAGGAAGGTGCCGTACCACAGGACATGAGGGACGCCAAGATCATCACCCTCTACAAAAACCAAGGGGAGAGAAGTGACTGCAACAACTACAGGGGCATCTCCCTCCTCAGTGTTGTTGGCAAAGTCTACGCACGAGTTGTTCTCGTTTGTCTACAGAAGCTTGCCGAACGTGTCTACCCCTAGTCTCAGTGTGGCTTCCGCGCTGAGCGATTGGCGGTAGACATGATATTCTCCATCCGCCAACTCCAGGAGAAATGCAGAGAACAGAACATGCCCCTGTACGTCGCCTTCATCGACCTCACCAAAGTGTTCGATCTGGTCAGCAGAGAGGGCCTTTTCAAGATCCTGCCAAAGATAGGATGCCCACCAAAGTTGCAAAGCCTCATCGAATCGTTTCACACCAACATGCAGGGGATAGTGCAGCACAACGGGAACGTCTCAGAGTCATTCAACATACGCAGCGGAGTGAAACAGGGCTGTGTACTTGTGCCAACCCTCTTTGGGATTTTCTTTGCTATGCTCCTGAGGCATGCCTTCAGCACAGCAACAGAGGGAATCTACCTGCACACAAGATCTGACGGCAGGCTTTTCAACCTCGCCCGCCTGAAAGCCAGAACCAAAGTACGCGAGGCTCTAATCAGAGACATGCTGTTCACAGACGACGCTGCAGTCGCAACCCACACACAGCAGGAGCTTCAGACCCTGACGAACTGCTTCTCCCAGGCATGCAAGGACTTCGGGCTTACCATCAGCCTGAAGAAGACTAACATCTTGGCGCAAGGCACGGAAGCACCACCAACCATCACCATCGATGACTACAAGCTGGACGTCATGAATCAGTTCACGTACCTGGGGTCCACGATCAGCAACAACCTCTCCCTTGATACAGAGATCGACAAGAGGATTAGAAAATCAGCCTTCACACTCGCTCGCCTCACTACACGAGTGTGGGAGAATCCCAAACTCTCTGTCAAGACGAAGATGGCAGTGTACAACGCCTGCGTCATCAGCACACTGCTCTATGGGAGTGAGACGTGGACAACATATGCCCGGCAGGAAAAGAGACTGAACTCCTTCCACTTGCGCTGCATTCGCCACATCCTGGACATATCCTGGCAGGACAAAGTGCCCAACACAGAAGTTCTGTCCCACGCCGGCCTTCCCTCCATGTTCACTCTACTCAGGCAGCGCAGGCTCCGCTGGCTAGGCCACGTTCACCGTATGGAGGATGGCAGAATCCCCAAAGACGTCCTCTACGGAGAACTGGCGACTGGCAGGAGAGACATTGGCCGCCCACAGCTGCGCTTTAGAGACGTCTGCAAGAGAGACATGAAGGCCCTGGAGATCAACACAGAGTGCTGGGAGGACCTTGCAACGGACCGCTCCAAATGGAGAGGCACCCTGACCAGACAGCTCAAGGCGGGTGAAGAGAGACGGACTGCTGCAGCAGATGAAAAAAGGACCCGCAGGAAGAACCGCCACAGACCCAGCAGCAGAATCAGAATCAGAATCAGAATCAGGTTTATTGCCATTGTTCATGTAGTACACAAACTAGGAATTTGTCTCGGTACAATGCTGCAACATTAAACATGATAAGATAAGAGAAATAAACTATACATGTAATAAAGTGTAGGATAAGATTAAGTGATACTGGTCAACAGTTAAAATATATATTAGCCAGCAGCAGATACTGTGGAGAACTATATAGTGCAGTCGGTAATGCAGGAAGAAAACAGTGATGATTGACATGAGTCTGGTTGAGCTGCTGTACATGGTGCACGAGAGTCACTTAGTGTTCAGCAGTCTAATGGCAGAGGGGAAGAAGCTGTTCATGTGACGGGAGGTTTTAGTCTGGATGGACCGAAGTCTTCTACCAGAGGGGAGGGGGGCAAACAGTACGTGACCAGGGTGTGAGGGATCGGCTATGATCCGGCCAGCACGCCTCCGGGTCCTGGAGATGTACAGATCCTGGAGAGATGGGAGCTTGCAGCCGATCACCTTCTCAGCAGTGCGCACGACGCGCTGCAGCCTTAGTCTGTCCCTGGCAGTGGCTCCTGCGTACCACACGGTTATGGAGGTGGTGAGGATGGACTCGATGATGGCTGTGTAGAACTGCACTAACATCTTGGTGGGTAGCTTGAGCTTCCTCAGCTGCCGCAGGAAGAACATCCTCTGCTGGGCTTTTTTGATGAGTGAGCTGATGGTCAGCTCCCATTTGAGGTCCCTGGTGATGGTAGTGCCTAGGAAGCGGAAGGAATCAGCAGTGGTGATGGGAGAGCCTGAGAGGGTGAGGGGGGGCAGAGGAGTAGTGACTTTCCTGAAGTCTACAATCATCTCCACTGTCTTCAGAGCGTTCAGCTGCAGGTTGTTATTGCTGCACCAGGACGCCAGCTGGGCCACCTCTCTCCTGTAGGCGGACTCGTCGCCGTTGGAGATGAGCCCGATGAGGGTGGTGTCGTCCGCAAACTTGATCAACTTGACAGACTGGTGGCTGGAGGTGCAGGAGTTGGTGTAAAGGGAGAAGAGTAGGGGGGAAAGTACACAGCCCTGGGGTGATCCGGTGCTGATGCTAGTATAGTCTGAGACAGTCTTTCCCAGCCGCACATGCTGCCTCCGGTCCGTCAGGAAGTCGATGATCCACCTGCAGAGGGAGTCAGGCACGTTGAGCAGGGACAGCTTGTCCCGGAGCAGAGCGGGGCGGATGGTGTTGAATGCGGAGCTGAAGTCCACAAACAGGATCCTGGCGTAGGTTCCCGGGGAGTCCAGGTGCTGCAGGATGGAGTGGAGGGCCAGGTTGACTGCATCGTCTACAGACCTATTGGCTCGGTAGGCAAACTGCAGCGGGTCCAGGAGAGGGGTGGTGATGGACTTGAGGTGGGACAGGACCAGGCGCTCAAAGGACTTCATGACTACAGAGGTGAGCGCTACAGGTCTGTAGTCATTAAGTCCAGTGATCCGTGGCTTCTTGGGGACAGGGATGATGGTGGAGGATTTGAGGCAGGATGGCACGTGGCATAACTTAAGGGAGGTGTTAAAAATGTCTGTGAATACAGGAGCCAGCTGTTTCGCACAGAGTCTCAGGGTGGAGGGAGACACGCCGTCTGGGCCACGGAGACCACCCACAAGTGCGACCTGTGTGACAGGGACTGCCATTCGCGCATCGGCCTGTTCAGCCACAGGCAGTGCTTTTCCAGCAGAGTAGACGTTTAGGATTCTCTTCCATGGTCATCATAGACCGACGGAGGCCGACGACGATTTGTTAGTGTGGAGAGATCATGTGGTTCATTGTCACATTTCTATTTTAACAAGTTTTTTTTTTAAAGACTTATTTGTTTCTAATATTATGTCTGTTCTATGAAATGTTTTACCACTTCATATTTGCTGATTCTGCATCTCCTTTAATGTTTGTTACCTTGTAGGAGAAGGGTTGGATGCACAGATTGATTAAAAATATCGTTATTCCCTCCTGAAAATGCTCAGTTTTTCCTTATAGCTCTGGCACTGGGTTTCCTGCTGCTGGCTCATGGATTTTGAGGGTCTCTGTGTGGACCACGTTTGAGCCTTGATTCTTTTGATCGGGTCTGCTGAGGGTTTATACACCGTTACCGGGAGCCCTCTTCTCGCTATATCCGTGGTTGCTTCTTCCGCCGAGTTGTAGAGACACGTCTCGTCCCCGTAAAACACCCTCAGCTTCGCCGGAAATGGAATCTGAAAGAGCAGCTTCTTCTCTCGTAGTACCTTTTTAGCGTTGTTGTATTCCCAACGCTTTTTAAGGACCTCCAGGGCGTAGTCGTGCTCCACAAAAATTTTTCTCTCTTGGTGCATAAATCCTTTTTTCTGCCAAGCCAGTCTTACAACCTCTTCTTTTATTCTGGAGTTGGAGAACTTCATCACCACCGATCGTGGGGGCGCTTCCGCCGACAGCCTTGAGGCTAATGTACGGTGTGCCTTTTCTATCTTCAAGTCGGTGGATTGGGGTATTTCCAACTTCTCTCTCAATATGGATTCCACGCATGCAGCCATTGTGGTGAAACCGTCCTCGACTCCTTCTTTCAGACCATGAATTCTTATGTTGTCTCTTCTTAGTCTTCCTTCTTGGTCGGTTAGCTTAGCCTCCAGTCTTGACTGTCGTTAACAGTCAGACTGTCATTAACTAAGTAAATCCAGCACGGTTTCTTCCAGCCCTTTTATTCTTTCCTCTGCTTCCATGAGTCGGTCCTCAGCCTTGTTCACTCTGCTGTTTGTCCTTTTTAATTTCGTCTTTAATTTCACGAAATTCGGCCCAACACTCTCGGCAAAATTGTCTTAATACTTGAAGTACCATTTTTAAGTTAACCGTGTTGCTAGCCTCATTCAGCTCCTCCTCTTCTGAATGGATATCCTCCGGGTCAGATTCTCCGGCCGATGCGTGTCTTGGCCTGGTAAATGTCGATCTCTTCTGTTTTCCTTTAAGCATAATGACTTTGTCTTTTGATTTTCACTCTTCCAAAATTCTGTTAAATCTGATTTTCAAGGTATTTTCCTGGATCGGGTCTGGGAGCTTCAGCGTTAAGCTGCTATCACCATGGTATCCAGACCGGAAGTCGGCCCCAGGTATATTAAAATGTCATCAGCAAAGAGTGCTATTTTATGTTCCTTCTGACCAAGTGTAATACCTTGAATTTTTTGATTTTGTCTTATCCATTGGCTCAGAGGTTCTATGAAGATTGCAAAGAGCAGTGGAGACAAGGGGCAGCCCTGACGACATCCTCTTTCCAGTTCAAAAGATGATGATAATTTACCGTTAATCCTTATTTTAGCTGTTGGTTTTTTATATAATGCATAGATGGTTCTAAGGAAGTTGTTATGAAAATTGAAACTGGATAAGATTCTATATAGGAAAGACCAGTCAACCGAATCAAATGTTTTTTCAGCATCTAATCCCAATATGGCTGCATTTAAATTATATTTTTTTATATGATGAATTATGTGTAAAGTGCGTCTAATGTTATCTTGTGTCTGTCTTTGTCTTATAAAACCTGTTTGGTCTAAATGAATTAAGTCTGTCAGTACATTTTCTAACCTTTTGGCAAGGATAGTGGTAAAAAGCTTATAGTCCTGATTTAAAGGCATCGGCCGGACGAAAATTCAATATCGCTAAATCACATCTTAAATTTTTATGTGAGATGAGCTAATTTGAACCGCACATGTTTTGGTGTCAACAAATGTCGCATAAGGTGACAATGCGCTCTTGAAGTACACTGTCCTTGAGAGCTGTCTGACTCAGCCGAGCGATCAGTGGCTAATATGGCCACTGACTGTGTGACATCATCACAGGGAGAGACACGCACACGCTCGGCGGACATTGTTTGTTGTTTACGTTTTAAAATCGGCGAATACGGATATTTCTCGGAGTACTTGTGGATTACAAATAGATTATTTATTAAGATTAGGATTTCAGGAATTGAATTAATTATGGTTTGGCGTTGTGTTGTCTACGGGTGCGACGTTATACCAGCGGAGCATGCAGTGAGTGTTTTTGAATTTCCCGTCCTTGGGAAAATCAGAACGGCATGGGTGAAATTCGTTCAGAAAACGTGAAAAAATTGGAATGATGTCGGTAACTCACCCAACATGTGCAGTAGACATTTCGTTGACAGCGATTTCGAGAATAAGATGCAATTTGTGTCATGACTCGCCGCTCATCAGCGGCTTCAGCTGCGCGCACACCTGCGTAGTACAAATACAAAGATGCGAGCACTACATACGATCCCGCAGCTCCTGAGAGACTGCAACCTAACACAAAAAACAGTTTCACACAATGAAACAACAGTGCATGTATTATATATATATATAAAAATTATTATCCCATTGATTTTCATCATTTTTGGTCACATATCTCACACCTACAATTTATTTATTTCAGGGACAAAGGGCTGTGAAAAAGTTGTTGATATGATCAACTAAACACGGGTCCTCAGGGATGTGCGAAAGCTGAGTCCAGGGCAGCAAACTTCAAATGTGGAGGCTTTCCACAGTCTGATTATTCATTTTGCACCAAAGAGTGTACACTTCTCATTCCTTGGAATGTTGACAAGGTGAGGAGATGCAATATGTGACCAAAAATATGAAATGCAATTATAATAACAGTGCCAATTACATAGAGTTTCTGCTGATAGACAGATCACTTATATGTCCAAAAATAAATCATTGTGATAATATTCTAATTACAGACTTTGTTTAGCTGCAATGCACTTTAATGAAAATGCAGGCCGCAAGCAGGCACAGAATCGTGATGGTGAGCCGGTCTTAATGAATGAATGAATGAATTTATTTCGGATAGTACAGTACAGGTTAAAAGAAACTGTATAATATAACAACAAGGTCAAATTAGACAAAGACTCCTCCTACTATACAATTCCACGTAAGTTATCCGAAATGGGTGATGGCTGAAGCCGCAGCTTATATTGCTTATATTGTCTTCATCATCAGGTACCCAAAATTCAAAAAAGGCGGATATACAGTACACTGCAAGCAAAGAAAGTTAATCCAACTTTCGGGGAGTATAAGAAATATTAGTATCATTTTCTAGACTTGTATATGATATTTACAGTGGGTGGAGGGTTGGTCTTCATTCAACTTTCACATTTCATAGCTTTTATCAAATTGTGTTAATTTGGGTCAAATTTGTATTTCATACTGTAGTCAAATGGATGTCTAATTTTTATTTAATATATTTTTTTTCAGAATATGTGGATGATCTGATGAATACTCTGTTCAACAAAACCTTGGTTGATCCAACCCACTTATGGGAGCAGTGGCACTATGTACAAGCCAGAGTTCCCACCACATTGAGTGCCGAATTGAACCCGAATTTTATACCATAAAATGGTAGAAAAATTATTCAAATGTATATGACATGCAACTTTGATGAATGCTGAAATATTAGAATTATAAAATTGACATGAACATTAATAAACTCAATATATGATTTTACAAAACTTTATTTAAATATCATTTTTCACAAATCTAATCTTGGTAGGCAAAATCCCTTGTAGTGATCCGATGGGAATGTTTCTCTGATGAGGCTCACAGCACAGGCAGGCAATATCACCCTCACTTCTTCCTGAGCTGACGTCACTGCTGCCTGCCCCTATCGACAGATGGCGGTACTGCAGCATCACTAAGTGAAAGATGGGCTATTACCAAATAAAGTCATTTATGGAGGCTGGTGACACATATTAAATCACGGGAATGGCCAGAATGGAATATTTTCATACAATCAGTTTATTGGTTCAATAAAAAAATGTCACCGTCCGAGGACTTTAAGACACTGATTGGTCTGTAGTTGGAGCAGTCTAGTTTATCCTTTTCAGGTTTAGGTATGACTGCAATGACCCCTTCTCTCCAGGAGGGGGGGATTTCCCCTGTGTGGAGGACATAGTTAAATGTTTTCAGGAGGAGAGGAGATAGTTGCTCTTTAAAGGTTTTGTACCACTCTGCTGTATAACCATCTGCTCCTGGGGATTTGTTAGCTTTAAGTTTCATAATTGCTTTTTCTAATTCTTTAGGTTGTATTTCTGACAATAGTGTTTTATTTTGTGACTCACTAAGTTGGGGAAGGTTTAATGTATTTAGGAAGGCTTCGGATGCGTTTTTGTGTTTTTTGAGGGAGTACAAGTTCTTGTAGTAGTTCTCGAAGCTTTTAAGAATTTCTTGAATTCTATATTTTATTTCCTTTGATACTGGGTCTCTGATTTTGTAGATTGCTCTCTCGGTTTGTTGTTTCCTCAATTTATAGGCTAGTAATTTTGCCGACCTGTTTCATAGTATTTTTGTTTCAAAAATGTAAGTTTCTTCTGGATTTCTATTGTGTAGATCTCATTTATTTGATTTTTAATTTCCTTAATTTTGAGCGAGTCATTAGAATGAGTGTTGTCTTTGTGCTCTTTTTCTAGTTTCTTAAGTTCTGACTCTAATGTGATTAGTTTTTCTTGTCTCAGTTTCTTTTGGATTGTCAGTTTTGCGATAATCTTTCCCCTTATTACAGCTTTGCATGCGTCCCACAGTATTAAAGGGGATACTTCTCCATTATCATTTCCTTCCAAATATCTGAGAATATCTGATTCCAATTCATCTTTCAGTGGTCCCTTCAGCACATTTGAATTTAACCTCCAAGAAAATGTATTATTTGTGTATTTTTGGAGATTTAAGTCCATATAGATTGGACTGTGGTCAGAGAGATCCATCAGTCCTATTTTACATGTTTTTACTCTTCCAATGTCTCTATTAAACATAAAAAATAGTCAATCCTTGAGTATGATGAATGTGGTGCTGAGTAAAATGTATAATCTTTTACACTGGGGTTGAATTCCCTCCACACGTCACAGATTCCCATTTCTTTTAGTAGCATCCGAGTTTTTCTACTTTGAGTGTTATTCTGATGTGAAGAATTACCTGATGCATCCCAGTATGGATTCAGTCTTAGACTGAAGTCTCCACCACATATCACCAAACCTTGGGCTTTAGTTATCATTAGGTTAAATACATTTTTATAAAATTTCCATTTAGCCCCTGGAGGTGCATATACATTCAGCAGGGTGATATCTTCTCCCTCTAGCCGACCAAGTACCATACTGAATCTCCCTTCTTTATCTTTGTGTTCTGAATTTTTTTCAAATATAATTTTGGTTGAGATCAATGTCGCTACCCCCCTCCTCCTCCCTGACTTATATGAAGATGAAGAGATCATTTTAAACCCTTGTCTATTAAGTTTAGTGTGCTCCACGTCTGCTAGGTGGGTTTCCTGTAAAAATATTATTCCTGCTTTGTCTTTTTTCATTTTGCCTAGAATCTTGGATCTTTTAACTGGATTCAGGATCCCTTTTACATTATATGAGATTATTCTGGTTACACCCTGTTTCTCCATTGTGTTGTCTTATTTAGTATAACAGTGTGGTGGCCCTCTTTTATGCTACTCAGAAACTGAAAGAACATTAAGAACATAAAAAACATTAAGAACATAGTATATAAAACTTTAAAACAAAAAACTGACAAAAGATCTTCCTGAACTGAGGTCTTTTTAGTGACCTTAGAAGAGCCTTGATGGTGTGTTGGCTCTGAGGGAAATTCCTCAAACTCCGTTACGTGTTGAGGGCCCTCTCTTACCCCTGTAAGTTGTCCCATGTTTTTAACGTGAATTTCAGAGCCCAATCCGAACTTGTAATGTTTTTTTTTTTGTTTTTTTTATGCCTATACCCTATGAAATTGTGCGCAACCTCCCACCACCATCACAGCAAACAATCACGTTAATACAGTATTTGTTAGTGTGGAGAGATCATGTGGTTCATTGTCACATTTCTATTTTAACAAGTTTTTTTTTTTAAAGACTTATTTGTTTCTAATATTATGACTGTTCCATGAAATGTTTTACCACTTGATACTTGCTGATTCTGCATTTCCTTTAATGTTTGTTACCTTGTAGGAAGAGGGTTGGATGTGCAGATTGATTAAAAATATCGTTATTCCCTCCTGAAAACGCTCAGTTTTTCCTTATAGCCCTGGCGCTGGGTTTCCCGCTGCTGGCCCGTGGATTTTGAGGGTCTCTGTGTGGACCACGTTTGAGCCTTGATTCTTTTGATCGGGTCTGCTGAGGGTTTATACACCGTTACCGGGAGCCCTCTTCTCGCCATATCCGTGGTTGCTTCTTCCGCCGAGTTGTAGAGACACGTCTCATCTCCGTAAAAAACCCGCAGCTTTGCCGGAAATGGAGTTTGAAAGCGCAGTTTCTTCTCTCGTAGTACCTTTTTAGCGTTGTTGTATTCCCGACGCTTTTTAAGGACCTCCGGGGCGTAGTCGTGCGCCACAAAAACTTTTCTTTCTTGGTGCATAAATCCTTTTTTCTGCCAAGCCAGTCTCACAACCTCCTCCTTTGTTTTGAAGTTGGAGAACTTAACCACCACTGAACGCGGGGGCACTTCCGCCGACAGCCTTGGGGCTAATGAACGGTGCGGCCTTTCTATTTTCAAATCGGTGGATTGGGGAATTTCCAACTTCTCTCTCAGTATGGATTCCCTGCATGCAGCCATTGTGGTGAAACCGTCCTCAACTCCTTCTTTCAGACCATGAATTCGTATGTTGTCTCTTCTTAGTCTTCCTTCCTGTTCGGTTAGCTTAGCCTCCAGTCTTGACTGTCGTTTAAGTAATTCCAGCACGGTTTCTTCCAGCCCTTTTATTCTTTCCTCTGCTTCCATGATTCGGTCCTCAGCCTGGTCCACTCTGCTGTTTGTCCTTTTTATTTCGTCTTTAATTTCACAAAATTCGACCCAACACTCTCGGCGAAATTGTCTTAATTCTTGAAGTACCATTTTTAAGCTAACCGTGTTGCTAGCCTCATTCAGCTCCTCTGCTTCCGAGTGGTCATTGTCCTCCAGGTCAGATTCTCCTGCTGATGCGCGTCTTGGCCTGGGAAATGTTGATCTCTTCTGTTTTCCTTTAGGCATAATGACTTTGTCTTTTGATTTTCACTCTTCCAAAAATCCGTTAAATCTGATTTTCAAGGTATTTTCACGGGTTGGGTCTGGGAGCTTCAGCGTTAAGCTGCTATCACCATGGTGTCCAGACCGGAAGTCTCATAATCTGATTATTTAAGTACAGTATGTATATATCCTAGGTGCGCGACCGAGAGGTTTTGCAGGTCCTTCCTACCTACGGCTGAAAGACTTTATAACCCAAGCAGGGCTGCTCGTAGAGGTTGTAAAAAAAACCAAAACAACTTTATGACCTAATAAACGTTGAATGCTTAAGTCACCACATACTTGTACAATAATGGTCCACTCCATTACACAACTAGGACAATATCAATCGCTACAGAGGGTGACAACTAGGCTGACTCAAATATGAAATATGCTGTATGGTTACATATTCATACTAGGTGGGTGTAACGTAGCATGATGCGTGAGCGTAAAAGCAGTCTCTCATGAAAGGAGGCTTGAGGCAATTTGCACTCAGCAATTTTCCATTTTTATTTCCAATCTTCTCAAGTAACAACTTCAGTGTACATACCCAAACTTCACACCGACACGACTCTCCATCAACAATAGTGAAAGAATCTCTCTCTCCCACAATAAACACCTGTTGTATATTAACTGAGATAATTAGGGCTAATTAGCCCCTACCATAACCCCAGGTAAAACAATAAACATTTTCATCTTTCACACATACCCACTAACATTTAAAAGTCCATAAACAATTCCCCACCTATTTACAAATACATATAAATAACACAAAATAAATAATACCATAAATAATTCAATAAATAATTTAAACCCCTATTTACAAAATTCTAAATCACCCCTCTGACTCACCATCACATGCTTCCTTACTGCTGGTGTCCTTTAAAAGGCATTCAACCCATCACAGTCTTTTGCCCGGACACCCTCAGGAAGCATGTTGGCAAAGGTATGTGAATTTAATCACCACTTGTTTTACCCAAATAAATAACCAAACAATTATCTCACAAAAAGGCACTCCACATAGTCAGAAACAGATCCCAGAATAATGTGTACATTTTAACAAACAATCACATTAACATTTACCATACTACAGATATAATATAATCACATATACAGTGGACCATAACCGTGGTGACACTCCATCGTCACAGTGGGGTAACTGAATAGACCATTATGCTGTTTATTCCATCTAGCTACAATGCTTCGCACTGTGTATATATATTTATACAGTATATTTATGTGTACATATGTATATTCACTACTGTTTTTGTCTTATCTGCTAAATTATTGCTATGTTGCTATCCCTGTGCTGTTGCAATCCTGGAATTTCCCCACTGTGGGACTAATAAAGGCTTATCTTATCTTATCTTATCTTATCTTATGTGAGGAAAGTGAAAAAGCCTTAACAGAGCTTCACAAAATAAACAATGAGGGATGGAGCCATCAGACTGTTTTACATTTTACCAGGGCAGAACCCAGATATTCTCTTATCTGGATATCTGTTCATGGCAGTGGGATTCATTTTTATGCCTCGGTGAAATGGAGAGGCATACAGTAATCAGTTAATTCATGTGTGTGTGTGTGTGTGTGTGTGTGTGTGTGTGTGTGTGTGTGTGTGTGTGTGTGTGTGTGCCTGCCTCTCTGTTTCAGCTTGCCCAGTCAAAATAAGTGGAACTAAACTCAGTTCAATTCAATTCAATTCAGCTTTATTTATATAGCACCACATCACAACAAAGGTCATCTCATAGTGCTACGAAATGCAGAGAAAACCCCACAATTTCAGAAAGACCCAGCAATCAGACAATCCCCTGTGAGCAAACACTTAGCGATAGTGGAGAGGAAAAACTCCCTTTTAACAGGAAGAAAGCTCTAGCAGAACCAGGCTCATGGAGGGGCAGTCATCTGCTGCAGCTGGCTGGGGGTGAGGGGATAGAGAGGACAAAAAGAACAGACATAAAAACATAAAGGCTTGTATCATTGTATTGCCATATTTTCTCGACTTTTAATTTGTCAGAATTCTGAGATAAGGCTTTGTTTTTGAAATAACCACAAATTTAATCAGGGGCGGATTTAGTAAAATATAAGGGTAGGTGCTATATTAGCACTAGCTTCAGCCTACACCATTTTGGTTGTTCTTATGTGTCCTACATATTTTTAATAGTTTTGATTGTATGTTCATTACCGAATAAAATTCACATTCAGTCATTCATTCAATGAGGCCTTACTGACATCCTACCTGAAACTAATTGTCTTCAGAAGCCTTCAAATGATGACATCATTCAGGTATCAGGAATTACATCGGTAGAAAAACTAAGAAGCTTCAACTGACACTATATGAGAAAAAAGGCCAACGTTCCAAGAAAAAACTGCAGATTACTGAGAAAGTCATAAAATTTTGTGGAAAATGCCTTTCAGAGGAATAAAGAAGAAAATTTACACGGTAAAATGAAAGAATGATTGCAGTGTTTTTTGAAAAAATGTCTCCAGACTAACTGCAGACCACTGCAATCAACTGCATGATTGTGGTGGTGGTGAGTTAACAGTTTGCACATTTGCAGTTCAAGTAATGTAATTATCTGGTGACATCCTGTTTTTGTATTGAAGTGGATTACTAACCTCAAATCTTAACAAATGCAGTAAATGTAGACTCTTGTGTATTATTAAAAAAAACAATTTCCATGGAAGATCTGTTGTTTGTTCCCACATCCCCAGCAGGGTCCTGTTCTCGTCTGCTACTGGTCCATTTTGCAGAGGCATGCAGTGTGCTCCCTTCTCTGTACTATGTAGACATTAGGGAGAATATGTCACAAAAAATCAGGATAAATACAAAAAATATTAAACAGGCCCTCTCTCGAACTAAATAGCAACACTCTTTGTTTGTCAGGTGCTTAGGCCATAATGATGGGTCATCTTCAAGAACAAACTGGTCAGACTGGTGGTCTATAGTTCCTTCATCATCTCCTCCTCTGTGAAGGGTAGCCGTGGACACAGTGGGCGTGTCATTTAAGCAATATGTGCAAGCAGCTGCGGTACTATCTACAACAGGTACAGGTCAAGTGGACCCCAGGATCCAATCTGTACAAGTACATTTTCAATCCCGTGATTTAGAAACTGATTCATAATTTTCTAAAGCCTTATGCAGAACATTATAGTCCCACATATATATATATATATGTATAAGTCCATCCTGCCTCCCTCCCATGACCCATTCAAGTTTGCATACAGGTAAAACAAATCCACAGAAGATGCCATTGCTGCTGCTCTCAATCCAGCCCTCACCCATCTGGACTCAAAAAACTCCTACATGTGAATGCTGTTCTTAAATCAAATCACCCTTTATTGTCATTCAACTGTACAACCAATCATGTACAGTAGAACGAAATTGTGTTTTACCTATCTACAGTGTTAATCACACACACCCCAAGTGCAGAATCAGAGGGCCGCTGCCATGCAAGGCGCCGCCACAGATTTCCCTCCTCCATTCCATTATTGCTGAGCACCAAGCTTTATATGGTCTTCGGCATGACCCAGCCGGGATTTGAACCCCTGCCCTCCCGGGTGTGGGTCGGATGTTCTACCAACTGAGCCACCACTCCACCACTCTACTGAGCCACCACTTCTTGGACTTCAGTTCAGCATTCAACACAATCATCCCCCAGCACCTGATACAAAAACTCAGACACTTGGGACTCAAAACCTCTCTCTGTAACTGGGTGCTGGACTTTCTCACAGGGAGGCTACAGAACGTGCGGGTTGGCAGCAACACCTCCCACACCATCACACTGAGCACAGGGACCCCACAAGGGTGCGTGCTCAGCCCGCTGCTCTTCACCCTCCTGACCCATGACTGTGTACCAGCCTACAACACCAACCACATCATCATGTTTGCAGACGACACAACGGTGGTGGGCATTCATCACCAACAACGAGGAGGCCGACTACAGAAATGAGGTGAGCCAACTGGTCCAGTGGTGTAAAGACAACAACCTCTTCCTGAACATGGGAAAAACCGAGGAGATTGTGATCGACTTCAGGAGGGGTCACACACAGCATCCCCCTCTGATCATCAATGGAGCAGCTGTGGAGAGGGTGAGCAGCACCAAGTTCCTGGGAGTGCAAATCTCTGAGGACCTCTCCTGGTCCAACAACACCATATCACTGGCCAAGAAGGCTCAAACTCTCCTCCATTTCCTCCGCAAACAAAGGAGAGCATGAGTCGCACCCCCCATCATGTGTTCTTTCTACCGGGGCACCATTGAGAGCATCCTCACCAGCTGCATCACGGTGTGGTATGGAAGCTGCACCGCCGTCTGCCGGAAGACACTAGAACGCACAGTGGAAGCAGCCAGCAAGATCATTGGTGCCCCTCTGCCCCCCCTCAGAAATCTACCCCACCCGTCTCTCCCGCAGAGACCATCAGCATCACAGGCGACACCTCCCACCCCTTACGCCCCTCTTTAGCCCCCTGCCCTCGGGGAAAAGGCACCAAAGCCTCCAGGCCCGCTCCACAAGAATGCTTTACAGCTTCGTTCATTAGGCCATCAGGACCCTGAACTCTGTCCACTTCCCCCCACCGGACAGTAACACAATCACCCGCACAATAACTACCTCAGCTGTTGGCACAGAAAGACTGGCACACCAGCAGTAATACTGCTGTTTTGTTGTACTTTTGCTGCTGTATGTCTCTGCCCATTAACCGCAACCATTTGCGCAAATGCCATATCTGCTGCAGTCTGTCTGTCACTGCAATACTGATCAAGTGCAGTCCTATCTGTTACTATCTGCACCTACACTACCGAACTGAATTGCAACAGAAGAAAGAGACTGAACAAACTGATCAAGAAAGCTAGCTCTGTCCTGGGGCAGCGCCTTGACCCAGTGGAGGAGCTAGGAGAGAGAAGGATGGTGGCTAAACTGTCATCTCTGCTGGAGTCCGACTTCCACCCTATGCAGGACATACTGAATGCACTGAGGAGCTCATTTATCAGCAGACTACATCATCCTAGGTGCACAACCGAGAGGTTTCGTAGGTCCTTCCTACCTATGGCTGTCAGACTGTACAACCTAAGCAGGGCTGCTCACAGAGATAGCAAAAAGACGTGACAACCTAATAGTATTGAATGCAAAAGATGCAATAGACTTACACAATGGTCCCCTCTGGTATACAACTAGGAAAATACCGGTCGCTATGGAGGGTGAGAATATGTATGGGTACATAATCATACCATGTAGGATAACTAAGTAGACGGTTATGCTGTTTCATTCCATCTAGCTACAATACTCCGCACTGTGTGTGTTTATATATTTACATATTTATTCCATCTAACTACAATGCTCCGCACTGTGTGTGTTTATATACTGTATTTACATATTTATTCCATCTAGCTACAATGCTCCGCACTGTGTGTGTTTATATATTTACATATTTATTCCATCTAGCTACAATGCTCCACACTGTGTTTATATATTCATATATTTATTCCATCTAGCTACAATGCTCTGCATTGTGTGTCTATATATTCATATATTTATTCCATCTAGCAACAATGCTCCGCACTGTGTGTTTATATATCTATATATTTATTCCATCTAGCAACAATGCTCCACATTGTGTGTGTTTATATATTCATATATTTATTCCATCTAGCTACAATGCTCCGCACTGTGTGTCTATATATTCATATATTTATTCCATCTAGCAACAATGCTCCACACTGTGTGTGTTTATATATTTATATATTTATTCCATCTAGCTACAATGCTCCGCACTGTGTCTATATATTTATATATTCCATCTAGCTACAATGCTCCGCACTGTGTGTCTATATATTCATATATTTATTCCATCTAGCAACAATGCTCCGCACTGTGTGTTTATATATCTATATATTTATTCCATCTAGCAATAATGCTCCACACTGTGTGTGTTTATATATTTATTCCATCTAGCTACAATGCTCCGCACTGTGTCTATATATTTATATATTTATTCCATCTAGCTACAATGCTTCGCACTGTGTGTCTCTCTCTCTCTCTCTCTCTCTCTCTCTCTCTCTCTCTCTCTCTCTCTCTCTATATATATATATATATATATATATATATATATATATATATATATACAGTATACGTATATACAGTATATATATATATGTCAAACAGTGGCACGAAGCAAGGCGAGGCCAGATTTCAATTTTCAATTAGTCCATTTTTATTTCAATAATCTTACAAGCAAATAGTTTCCAGGAAAAACATCTGACACGATTCTTCTTCAACAATGCACACTTCGCCAACCAAGAAGCATACCAAGGATAATAAGAATGCAAGGAGAGAGATCCCATTATCACTAACCACACCTGTTATATATATTCGAGATAATTAGGGCTGATTAGCCCCTACCATAATCCCAGGTAAAACAATGAACATTTCCATTCTTAACACATACCCACTAATATCTGAAAATACATAAATAATTTCCCCAACTATATACAATGTAAATATAAATAACATATAATAAATAACAATATAAATAATTCAATAAATAGTTTCAACCCTTATTTACAAATGTTAAACCACCCCTCTAACTTACCATACATGCTTCCTTCCTACTGGTGTCCTATAAAAGGGCATTCAACCCCCAAAGAGTCTTTTGCCCGGACACCCACAGGAAGCATGTTGGCAAAGGTATGTGAAACAAATCATTTATCAATTATTTTACCAAAATACTTAACCATAACAATTATCTCCCAAGGGCATTCAAATTAAACAAAGACAGATCCCAAAATACTGTGTGCACTTTAACAAATAATCATACTAATATTTACAACATTACAAATATAACATAATCACACAATACAATAAATCATAACAGTGGTGACACTCCATCGTCACATTTCCTCCCCTTTTTCCCGAGAGTACAGTACTCTATGAGTCATGTACTCTTGAAAGGCTATCTGCTACAAGGTTGGTTTTCCCTGCCACATACCGAACAGTAAAATTATAAGGTTGGAGGGACACATACCACCCTGTGAGACGGCTGTTTATGTCCTTCATTCTGTCCAACCACTGTAGGGCCCGATGATCTGTCTCCAACAAAAAATGACGCCCGAGTAAATAGTATTTGAGAGACCCTATTGCCCGTTTCATGGCAAGACATTCTTTTTCTACCGTAGAATATCTTGTCTCCCGGTCCAACAACTTACGGCTCAAGAACAGTACTGGGTGTCTCTCTTCCCTCTCCTCCTGGAGAAGTACTGCTCCATCGCCAACCCCTGAAGCATCTGTCTGTAAAATGAACTGACGAGCAAGTCTGGACTGTAGAGAACCTTCTCCCCAGAAATAGCCCTCTTCAGATCCTCAAACGCTCTGTCACACTCCTCTGTCCATTTTACCTTATTTGGTGCTGAAGCCTTAGTGAGGTCAGTCAACACTGCTGCTCTTTCAGCAAAGTGGGGAATAAACTTACTATACCATCCTACAATTCCTATAAATGATCATACCTTCTTCTTAGTGGTGGGTACAGGATAGGTCCGGATGGCATCCACTTTACCTACTCGTGGTCTAATAACCCCCTGACCAACCACATGTCCCAGGTACTCCACCTGCTGCTGTCCGAACGCACATTTGCGTGGATTGTCAGTCCTGCCCTCTTAATTAACTGAAGGACCTGCCTAAGGTGTACCACATGTTCTTCCCAGGTCTGACTATAGATGACCACGTCATCCAGATAGGCAGCCACAAAATTTGATACTCTCCTTAACACTTGGTCCATCAGCCGCTGAAAAGTTGCAGGTGTCCCCTGAAGGCCAAATGGCATGACCCTAAACTGAAAACTGCCATAAGGTGTTTTAAAGGCTGTAAATTCCTTTGTTTCCAGTGCCAATGCCACCTGCCAATACCCCTTGCATAAGTCCAAAGTAGAAATAAATCTAGCCCTGCCCACTTTCTCTAACAGTTCGTCAATCCGGGGCATGGGGTATGACTCAAATTTAGATACTGAATTAAGGTATCTGAAGTCAATGCAGAATCTTAATGAGCCGTCCTTTTGGGGGACCAGCACAATTGGGCTACACCACTCACTGACTGACTCCTCAATCACTCCCAGCTGCAACATCAAGTCAATTTCTTGCCTCATTTTTGGTACCAATCGTTCCGGGATCCTATAAAATTTTCTACGTGGAACAGCTTCCTCTTTCAAATAAACTTTATGATGCACCAACGTGGTGAAACCAGGTCTCTCCTGAAACAATTCTGGATCCAATAGTGCCTCTAACTCTCTCTGCTGATCCACCTGCAGATGAGACACTTGAAACACATAAGGCTCTGACACATTTGTGGGAAAAGACTGTTCTTTCTCCTCATCCACTTCCGTCGCACAAATCAAGAGCTGATGTGTCTCCTGAAGAACAGGTTGCTGCTGCTGATGACCAGGCTGCTGAAACTCTTTCAATAAGTTAATGTGGAAGGTCTGATATTTTACCTTCCTGTCAGGCATATATAGTTCATATGTCACTGAACTTAGTTTTTTAGAAATTTCATATGGCCCCTGCCATCGAGCCAACAGCTTACTGTCACACGAGGGCAGCAATAACAAAACCTGTTGTCCTGGGTGAAAAACCCTTTTTCTGGCCTTCTTGTCATACCAAGTTTTTTGTTTGGCCGGCGCCGTCCTCATGTGCTCCTGAGCCAAAGCAGTCATTCGATCCAGTTTCTCTCTCATCTTAACATAAGAGACCACATTGTCCTGATCACTCGGTGGACTCTTCCAGTGCTCCTTTAATAAATCCAGTGGGCCCCTCACCTGACGACCATACAGCAGTTCAAAAGGTGAGAACCCTGTTGAAGCCTGGGGCACCTCCCGATAAGCAAACAATAAATATGGTACCCATTGGTCTCAATCTGAGCCCGTTTCAGAAACAAATTTCTGCAGCATATTTTTTAAAGTCTGGTTAAATCGTTCCACTAGTCCATCAGTCTGAGGGTGATATGGGGTGGTCTTAATACCCTTAATACCCAACAGCTTATATACTTGCTGCAACAGTTTTGACAAGAAATTTGTTCCACAGTCTGTTAGAACTTCTCTGGGTATGCCTACCCTTGAAAACAACTAGATAAGGCAGTTAGCAACCTGCCTAGCCTTAATAGATTTCAGGGGAAAGGCTTCTGGGTACCGAGTAGCATAGTCACAAATTACCAGAATGTATTTATTACCAGCAGAACTTCTCTCTAGGGGGCCAACTATATCCATCCCTATTCTGTCGAATGGTGTTCCAATAATGGGTAGTGGGTGTAGTTGGGCACTGGCTACTCCCCTAGGTGATGTAATCTGACATATTGGGCACGATGTGCAGAAGTCCTTTATCTGGGTATACATTCCCGGCCACACAGACCTTCTAGCCATTGTCTGTAGAGTTTTATGAAATGCTAGATGACCTGCCCAAGGAATAACATGTCCCAGTTCCATAATCTTTGGTATGAGGTCCTGTGGCAAAGCTATGGCCATAACTTCACCTTGCTGTTGATATAAAATGCCCTTTTTAATGACATACAAGGCCTCAGCCAAACAATCAGTTCTACCTTGTTTCACACCCTCAATCTCCGAGATGTTATCAAACCATGGCCTAAGTGCTGGGTCAGCTTTCTGCAATGTAGCTATGTCAGGAGGGATGTCAAACTCTACTGACTGGCTTAATTGTGGTGTTTCTTCACCCAAGTTCTTTACAGAAGCTAACACCTTATCTCTTCTCCTCTGAGCCTTGGATTTGGGTTGCTTAATAGGGCCTGCCTCTATCTCAGAATCATAAAACGGTAACTCCTGAAGAACATTGGCAGCCCTCTGTGCCCTGGTTGTCACCATATTACAATTTTTCACCACAGGTGTATTTACTCTCTGCTCAACAGCGCCACCTGCCTGTCTCTCCTCCGTTTGTTCCTCTCTAACCTGTTGTATGATGTCCAACAAAGTTGGAACATCATTGCCAAGAATAACAGAATAAGGAAAATCAGGCACAAGAGCTACAGGAAGGAGATAAGTTTGACCCCCTACTGTTAAATAAACCTCAGCGGTCGGGTACAGTTTCTTATCCCCATGGACACAACTGATATTTATTTCTGACTCATTCCACAAATCCCTAGGGACCAAACTAGGTAGCACAACTGTTTGAAAACAGCCTGAATCTAACAGGGCCTCTCACACTGACCATTAACCCCTTGCACTCCGGGTAATTTTCCTAAAAATGCCAAAAAAAACGGGCCCAAAGTAAATCGAAAGCTGTTATTCAACCCTTTGCAGCATCTTCATGGGGTTGGTCTCATTTAAAAGAAAACACTTTGAATTTTTTGGCAAAAAAAACATAATCTCTCTACGTGCTCCGGCCACGGAGTTACAGTCATCTAAACATACTGAACTTGAAGAAAATAAATTTGGACACGGCGTTTTTTGGATACAAATGCTTGCAAATAACATACAGCTGTCCGATCCAGCTGGAAAATGCAACAGAAATGTAGAACCAAGTGTTATCAAGATGAGATCCAAATTTGGTAACAATACCACAAAAAATGAATATTTTACACAGCTTTGTTCTCAGGTTGTTCCCAGGCGTTTTGGAACTGTGCCAAATTGTGCCAAATGGCACAGTTTGGAAAAACGTCTGTAACTTTTGAATAATTCAACGTAGAATCTTCATTTTGGGCTCTAATGAAAGGTCACATTCAGGGCTGTGTCTGTGTGTGTGTTTGGGGGGGAGGGTTGTCCCCCCCCACTACAAAAGACGGAGTTCGTCCCTCACTACATGACGGATTACACTCCTTGCATGTTTTCACAGCGGCTCCCCCCCCCCTCGCTACTGTGTGTGTGTGGGGGGGGGGATGCCCCCCCTCACTACAGAAGATGGCCATCGCTACATGACGGAATAGACTGATATGCTTCCCCCCCTCGGACCGGGGGATGTTCGGACCGTGAACGCCCACCCCCCCGCTCCTCTTCTGCAGCTGGGGGGGGGGCGTTCCCGGTCCGAACACGGCAAATGAACCATTTATCGCGGCGCACGCACTTCGTACTTCGTGCGCAGTACAGTTGTAATTTACCGATCGGTCAAAAGTCATTTTTGGATTACAGTTTTCAGGGAGAAATAATAATTTAGCTTATAACACCTTACCTCTTCACAGCAGCAGAGTCCTGGCGAACTTCTCTTCCCTATTGTCAGACGAACGCGACGCTGGTCCGCTCGTGGATCCCGATCAAAACATAATTCCAATATTGCGGTTTTGGTGAATGATTTACAACCTTTGTCGTCGGCCTCCGTCGGTCTATGATGACGGAAGAGAATCCTAAACGTCTATTCTGCTTGAATGAGTGCAGGTCCCACTTGTGGGTGGTCTCCATGCTGCTGGGTGAGCCTGGGTCTGTAGCAGGTTTGTCCAGCGTCCTTTGTTTTCATCTGCTGCAACAGTAAATATCTCTTCACCAGCCCGAATTTCTGTGCTTCAACTGGCTCCTGCATTCACAGTAGGCGGGTCCTCCTTCCTAGGTTTTCATTCATTGGCTCTTCATGGTTTCAGAAACCCAATTCAAGGCTCTTATTAGTCGAATGAGAGGTCAATCAGATGAACTAATCTGTTCGCGGCTGTGACTGCAGCTTTTTTTTTCAGTGGCGCTTGGAGGCCACACCACCTACATCACCACCATCAGTATCTCTATCATGCGTCATGCGTCCGAACGCGCACGAGAGCGCTCTCTTGCGCCCTCGTGCGCCCTAGGACGCAGAGACTTGCCCGCCTGCGGAACAACGGAGTGCAAGTTGTTAAGCAACACCTTTGTTTTATACACTCCACTGTGCACTGAGGCTGAACAAGTGGGTCTAGGAACTGAACATAATAGTGATGGTTTCTGATTCTTTGTGGCAGGACATGAATACTGGGTGTGACCGATTTTATTACACTGATAACAGCGTATATCTTTATTTGCAACAACTCATGACTTTTTGCTATTGTCATATCTGCTGTTTGTGATCTGACTGGGCCTGGAATACAACCTATTTCGAGCTGGACCACCCCTTTCACCCTCATTACACTCACTCCGTGTGGTGAAAGATCTGTCACAGCCGAGAGTAGGTCTCCTGCTCCCAGACCTGGCTGACAGAAAAAACTCCGCCAGACGAGCAGCGTCCTCTGCAGTCTTCGGGTCCCGCTCTTGTATCCAGACTCCCAGTTCCGGGTTCACCATGCGCAAAAACTGTTCCAAAATTAATTGTTTCATAATGTCTTTTAAAGTTAGGGTCTCTGGATTAATCCATTTATATAACAGGTCTTTTAAGCGTACATAAAGTTCACGAGGGGTTTCGTCCTGATGAATGTCCAGGGACCGAAACCTCCTCCTATATGTGTCAGATGTAATTTCAAATTTATTTAAAATAGCTTCTTTGACTTTCCCATAATTATCCGTGTCAGCAACATCCATCAGAACATATGCACTCTGCGCTTTACCTGTAAGTAGAGGAGCTAGATGGATAGCCCACTCTTCTTCATGCCAGCGGCAGACTGTAGCAATCCTCTCGAACGTTGTCAGGTAGTGCTCAATCTCATCTTCGGGAGAGAGAGGATTCAGCCTGGGCTCGTGGTGCGTCCGTGGCCTCCTTGGCTGCACCTGCAGCGGCAAATCATCCTCCTGTGAGCCGACCCGACTGGCCGTCACCCTGGGGTCCTCCCCCGAAGCGCCGTCGTCACCACTACGCTAAGCCCGGCTCCCATAGTCCTCTCTCAGTTCCGCAACCTGCGACTCCATCCGACGAATATGACTCTCCACAGTCTGCCACTTTTGCTCCTGACGAGCGGCTTCTTCCTCCAGCTGGCGATCTCTGAGAGTCAGCGAACGCACCAAAGATTTCACCAGGCACGTTAGCTCCTCGAGCTCGCCCAGTCCGCTGACTCCCGGGTCCTCAGCCGCCATACCTGCGTCCAGGTCAGACTGCTCCTCCTGCCTCGCTTTCCTTCTCGTCATGAGTCCTTCCGTCCACCAAACGCTACGATGTCCTGGTAACGGAAAACCGCTGCCACCAAATGTGACAATGTAGTGTCAAGGCGATGCAAGATTTCAATTTTCAATTAGTCCATTTTTATTTCAATAATCTTACAAGCAAATAGTTTCCAGGAAAAACATCTGACACGATTCTTCTTCAACAATGCACACTTCGCCAACCAAGAAGCATACCAAGGATAATAAGAATGCAACGAGAGAGATCCCATTATCATTAACCACACCTGTTATATAGTATTCGAGATAATTAGGGCTGATTAGCCCCTACCATAATCCCAGGTAAAACAATGAACATTTCCATTCTTAACACATACCCACTAATATCTAAAAATGCATAAATAATTTCCCCAACTATATACAATGTAAATATAAATAACATATAATAAATAACAATATAAATAATTCAATAAATAGTTCCAACCCTTATTTACAAATGTTAAACCACCCCTCTAACTTACCATACATGCTTCGTTCCTACTGGTGTCCTATAAAAGGGCATTCAACCCCCAAAGAGTCTTTTGCCCGGACACCCACAGGAAGCATGTTGGCAAAGGTATGTGAAACAAATCATTTATCAATTATTTTACCAAAATACTTAACCATAACAATTATCTCCAAAGGGCATTCAAATTAAACAAAGACAGATCCCAAAATACTGTGTGCACTTTAACAAATAATCATACTAACATTTACAACATTACAAATATAACATAATCACACAATACAATAAATCATAACAGTGGTGACACTCCATCTGTTATGACCCGAGCGCCGGTTCTGATCGCGCTCGGGCTAAGTTATTTCTCGCTGCCGGCCTTGACAGCTGCGGGCTGTATTCTGGCCTCACCGGGCTCTTATTGTGAAAGTGCTCGGTGGGGCTTCCGCCTGTCAACGGCCGGTCAGCTGATTGTCATTACCGTCGTTAGTGCTTCGCCCTTTTAAGCCCGGCACTGACGACGGCAAGGGGCAGGAGTATTGGTCTACATTCTGTCAACGTCTCGTTTTGCTTGTCAAGTCTGGGTCTACGCCTCGTCATGTTTGAGAGTGTCGTGAGACCTTCATGTCAGGTTCGTCTTCTTAGTTTTGTCACAGTTAGCTCGTAGCGGCGGGGTTAGCCCTACGAGCCCAAGTCTAGGTCTTGTGTGTATTTGCCCTAAGGGGTTCATAGTTGTGTTTTGTCACGTCTGAAAATAAATTAACATCTCAGCCAAACTCTCTGGTGAACTCTGTGGCGTCTCTTGGTGATCTGCGAGGATCACCACATGACAGTATACTCCTGCCAGGTCGCCTAAACGAAGGCGCCGCATCGAGACGCCGTTTCACCGGGAGTTTGTGCCATAACTGGACTGTTGTTTCTTCTCGTTCGGGTGTCAACATCTGGGAGAATGCCGTCATCCAGGGGCCGCGGTCGGCGCCTGGACAAGGAGCTAGCGAGCACGCTGGAATACGCCGATGGGGCGCTCCTCGGCGCTACATTCGACGACACCTCCAGTTACATGCGTTGGCATCTGGGCGTCGCTGAGGAGTATCTGGACAGCCTTCCCCTCGACTACGACGATCATCCGGAGGTAATATTGAGGTGGGAGGAACTCACCGCTCAGCGTGAGGTTCTTCGTGGGCTGGAGGAGGAAGAGAATGGGAAGCAGAGGAGGAGGCATCCTCGCTCCCCGCGTTGGTGTCCTGTTCCCGTCCCGGAGCAGGTCCAGGAGTACGCGCCGTCTGGGGGCCGACGAGGACGTCGGCGTAACGGCGCGGGCAACCCTCAGCGGAATCCCCGGCTGGACTCGCTGCCGGCGTATCCCGTCAGCGAATCTCCGAGAGCGGCCCCATCTTGTTTTCCCAGGGGGCCCTCTGTCGCCATCCAGCGGGGAGAAGGAGGAATGACGTCCCCCACAGCAAGAACCATCTCTGCCCCAGGAGGAAGGCAAGTGCTCGTTTGTTTGTCACATCTTAATAATGATCTGCCTTGTCTGACTCCTGGGGGCGGAGTTCGGGGTTCGCAGCCCCCCGAGCTCCCTCCACCTGCTGTGGATGAAATTATTAAACCTACTGCCTCTGTGTTCTCCCCCGTTCAGCGGTCCGCGACGCCAGGCCAGCATCGCCGGACGAAGAGGGCCCCTGCAGTGCTGGATAGCCTGCATCCGGCCCTGCAGTCACGTCTTGGACGGAGGAGAGGAGCGGACTGCAGCCCGGAGCCTGAGCCGACGAAGAAGCGTCCCCGGGTCTCCTCGCCGGAGCGGTCCGAGCCAGTGGGTCAAGGGTTCCCTGCCTCCATGCCATACGGGTCGTCAGCGTGGACAACAGCGTGGGAGGAACCTGAGGCTGCTGATGACATCGTGCCAGCTGCGGAGCCCGACGCAGCTGAGTCCGAGTCAGCTGACGAGAGTCGCCCTGAACCCGGATCGTCGGGGTCCTGGGTGGCAACGGAACCTGAGTGCAGGCAAGTGCTCCCTCTTATGTCTCTGTCCTCTTTTGTTGAGCATTTTTGCCTGCCTCTCGGGGAGACGAGTGAGGAGCAGCCGTCTGCTGCGCCCGAGCTCGTCTCGCTGGGTTCCGTTGCTAACGGTGATGCTGATCCCGGTTTTCCTGTCCCCGAGCTTTATTTTGGTGTCGCCTGCGGGGAACGGGTCGGTGTCACCGAGGTGGAGGTCCTAGGTTCGGGGGTGGAGTTTGTCAGCGGAGCTGCACCGGAGGCCCAATCGGGTCCCACCGCAGGGGCAGTTTCGGCCCAATCGGGGTCCGACGTGGGTTCGTCGGAGGCCCAATCGGGGTCCACCGCGGGTGCGGATCTGGCCCAATCGGGGCCCAACGTGGGTGCAGCTGGGACCCAATCTGGGTCCAGCAGTGATGCAGCACGAGCATGGTCCATTGGCGGAGGAGGAGCTGCAGACCCTTCTTCGCGGAGCGGATTCTTGGCTCGTCCTGCTCATCAATCCCCTTTGAGTCACCGCCCCTATTCATCATCGCCGGGGGCCATGGGGGTCCCTGTTCGCTCGCCCCGGTTCTCCCGAGTTTTGTTCTCGTCAGGGAGGCCGCTGCGGGTTGTGGATGCCCTGGACTGGTGGCTGAGGGACACGGGTCAGCCGCCGGAGGGACTGTTTCGCCGGTTCGGCGCCTTGGTTCAGCCACCCGACCTGTTATGTGTGCCATGGGGCTACCTAGTTCGACCACCGGAGAAGCGGACGTGCGGGACTTTGGACTCTGGTGAGCCACCTGGTCTGCCTCCGTTGACCATCGGTCGACATAAACTGTCGGGGGGTGGTAGTGGTCCCTGGGTGTGTATCAGTATTTGTGCTTTTTTTTTTTTGTCCTGGTTATTTTGTATCTAGTAGCCTTGCAGTAGCCCTGCTGGCTTATGTATAGTCTGGGCAGAGCGTGTGGTGCTCTGTTTTTTTTTTCTTGTTTCGTGTATAGTTTGATATGAGCGAGTAGTGCTCTGTTGTTTTTTTTTTTGTTTCATGTAGTCTGGTATGAGCATGTAATGCTCTGTTTCTGTTTTGTATAGTTTGATATGAGCGAGTAGTGCTCTGTTTTTTTTGCTTCATGTAGTCTGGTATGAGTGAGTAATGCTCTGTTTCTGTTTTGTATAGTCTGGTATGAGCGAGTAATGCTCTGTTTTTTGTTTTTTCATGTATAGTCTGGTATGAGCGAGTAATGCTCTGTTTTTTGTTTTTTCATGTATAGTCTGGTATGGGCGAGTGTGCTCTATTCTTGCATTTAATTTTCTGAACCTGTAGTCCTGGTTTTTGTTTTCCTTTGTACATTTTTTCTTGTTAGTCTTGTCATTGTCTTGTATAGTTTTTTGTCTTGTTCATGGGTTGGTTTCTCTCCCTCCGCACCTGTCCCCCAACCTCCCACCCTGGGGGGGGGGGGGGGGGTGGTTCCTTGGGGCGTTCGGAGTCCGCCCGTGGAGGGAGGGTACTGTTATGACCCGAGCGCCGGTTCTGATCGCGCTCGGGCTAAGTTATTTCTCGCTGCCGGCCTTGACAGCTGCAGGCTGTATTCTGGCCTCACCGGGCTCTTATTGTGAAAGTGCTCGGTGGGGCTTCCGCCTGTCAACGGCCGGTCAGCTGATTGTCATTACCATCGTTAGTGCTTCGCCCTTTTAAGCCCGGCACTGACGACGGTAAGGGGCAGGAGTATTGGTCTATATTCTGTCAACGTCTCGTTTTGCTTGTCAAGTCTGGGTCTATGCCTCGTCATGTTTGAGAGTGTCGTGAGACCTTCATGTCAGGTTCGTCTTCTTAGTTTTGTCACAGTTAGCTCGTAGCGGCTGGGTTAGCCCTACGAGCCCAAGTCTAGGTCTTGTGTGTATTTGCTCTAAGGGGTTCATAGTTGTGTTTTGTCACGTCTGAAAATAAATTAACATCTCAGCCAAACTCTCTGGTGAACTCTGTGGCGTCTCTTGGTGATCCGCGAGGATCACCACATGACACCATCGTCACTATATATATATATATATATATGTACATATGTATACTCGCTGCTCTTGTTTTTCTTGCCTTCTGGTTGTTGCTCTGAGTGTTGCTATCCCTGTGCTGTTGCAATCCTGGAATTTCCCCATTGTGGGACTAATAAAGGCTTATCTTATCTTAACTACAAGTATTCATCTCTTTTTTGAATGAATGAATGAATATTTATTTCGGATAGATTAAAAGTAAAGATTAAAAGAAAGGAACCGAATAATACAACAAACGGGGAAAAAAAACATCTTACAAGGTCAAATTAAACAATAACCCCTCTGATCATACGGTTCAACATAAGTTATCCGAAATGGGTGATGGCTGAAGCCGCAGCTTATATTGCCCACCCATATTCCATCCAAGAATTCAAAAGAAAAACAAAACAAGAGCGATTACAATTCAGAACAAAGCTAAGACAAAACGTGACAAAAAACTAAGCAACAGCACAACACAGACTGGATATGATAATCCTTATGTGATTTTACATGTCATCTTGTATATATGTTTGGAGTATTTCTTCCTTTAGTTTTTGTTTAAATTGTCCAAGCATTGTACATTATTTTAATTCAGGTCCAAAAGCGTTCCACAGTCTGACTCCTTGCACTGAGACACAGTGTTGCTTGGTGGTAGTTCTCACTGTATCATGGCGGCTGCGGGGCCATCATCAGTTCCGGCTGCGTGCGCACCTGTGACAAGTGCCTCCGTGCGTGCCTCCGTGACGATGACTGTCTGTCATCGTCACGGAGGCACGTCCCGCGTTCTCAGTCACAGTCTGACTCTACGCCTGACCAAGCTCGTCACACCTTGCCACGTAAGCATTCAACGCTCTTACCTTGCCAAGATATTCTCCCCTGTGCACAGGTGGATCCTCCAGGCGGTGGATTATTTCTCCCCGGCGGCGGCTCAGTTCCTCCCCGGCACCGGAGTCTCTCCCCCGCCTCACGACGCCGAGCAGCACGCACCCCTCCTGGCAGTCGCTCACTGGACAAGCAGAGACGCAGCATCACCATCTGCAAGTAAGCAGCAGTCTTTGTTACATCCCCCGCTGCGGAGCAGTACTAATCCCTCTGCCTTTGTCTCTCTAGGGTTGCCAGGCAGCAGCGAGACCTGCTCAGCTCCAGCACCAGCTCTACACATCTCACTACCACACATACACACATTCACACGTCCCACTTGGGTGAATAAAAGGTTAATTGTGCAACTCGGGTCTGTCTTCTGTCCCCTGGGTCCAATCATTATGTCACGCTGAAGGTTTTTGAAATATACATCTTCCTCTGAAATGATATTTTTTCTTCCTTATTTGGAACAACTTTTGGATATTTGCGGGCAGTGATAGATTCTTCACTTTAAACATTATTACTGCAGTTTTAAAGTCAACCAGATCTTTCAACTTGAGAGCTTTTAATTTAAGAAAAAATGGGTTTGTTGGTTCCCTGTAAGCAGCTTTGTTTATTCTTCTAATAGCTCTCTTCTGAAGCATAAAGACTGGATATATGTTTGTTTTATATGTATTTCCCCATACTTCAGTACAATATGTCATGTATGGGAGTATTAATGAATGACACAAAGTATATAATGTGGGTTGATTCAGCAAATATTTCCCTCTGTGTAGTATTGCAGTTGATTTAGATATTTTACCTTTAATATAATTAATATGTGACTTCCAACACAGTTTATTATCAATTATTACTCCAAGAAATTTAGTTTCAGATACCATTTCAATCTCTACACCATTTACACTGAGTTTAGATACTACGTTGTTGTGATGGTTGTTAAAAACTATATATTTTGTCTTACTTAAATTGAGTGTTAATTTGTTTGAATCAAACCACAGTTTAAGCTTTCCTAATTCCTTTCCGAGTGTATCCAAAAGTTGTTCCAAATTGCTTTCATTGCATAATAAATTAGTGTAATCGGCAAACAATATTAAATCCATTTTTCCCGAAACTTTACATATATCATTTGTATACATATTGAATAACAGTGGCCCCAAAACTGAACCCTATGGGACTCCACAAGTAACCTTCAGTAACTGTGAGTTTTTGTTACCAACACATACATACTGATATCTATTCTTTAAGTAACTACATAACCAGGACAGTGCTACCCCCTAATACCACAATTTTGTAGTTTTATGGTGACCCACCACAACCTACGGGACAGGCAGAGCGCTCAGCTTGAGCAATTAACAGAACAATGAGATGTATGGACTGATATCAATATGTAGATGTGCCTTGCAGCCTCTTTTGTCCTACAGCTCCAGAGCAGAGAGGAATTCCGGCGCCAGTAATCCTGCTATTGATATGTGTGACTCTCATGTAAATGTCCCATGCATTCCTGCTTATTGTGATGCTAATATGCCATGCATGCATTGTCTGTGGCTGAGTATATAAGCTAACTGTATATGCCTCACGGAGCTCTCTCTCACTCGCATTCTGACACCTAGAGACACAGGGCTCACTCCAGCCCGCTGCCACAGCGCTGAGTGAGCCTCGTGATGGAGGATGAATAAAGCACGCTTTTAAACTTCATTTCGCCGTGTCCGCCTGCACTTATTTGATCCTTGCCTCCACACTGGTGACCCTTATTCGTATTCTCCACACTGGTGACTCCGAAGAAAAGAACACCCTGACGACGAACGAACGCAGCCCCTGACGGTGACTCCAACGACGAACGAATGCAGCTGCCTGACGCGAATGGACTGCCCTCCCTTCTGCCACACGGGAGACCTCGATGCAGAACCAACACCAGGCGAACTCCCAGGAGATCATCCATGACCGGGAAAGCTGCAGAAAGCATCATGGTGCGACCCTCGCCTGAGATCTGGGACCTCCACGCTGGGACCTGCCGAGGGACATAGAACGTCTGCTTCCTCTCACCACGCTGTGGATTACAGAGACAGAGGATTGCTCACACCCTCTGCATCCACACGAGCGCGCACGCACCTCGTCCTCTCTCCACGACGGTGACCTCTGGGGCCGGACGGAGAACGCAGCGCATGGACCAGAACGCACCATGACCCGGCACGAGCGAATGACAGCAACAGCCCGAACAGGGAAGACCATCGGCGCCGACGACACTGATTTCCAGCAAGCTCCCTGACCCTGACTCACCTCTCGACAGTGGACCACCCACGCACCGAACACCCGCACGCACACCAGGGGGTTACGAGGATAGCGCGCCACGCACCAGGGACCACCCGGCTCCACAGACTGCCATCGTCCTCTGCCGCTGCACATGCCCGAGAACACGGCCGATCGCCACCCTCGGAATCTTCAGGGCTGCCCACGCAGCTGAAGCAGACACGCAGCCCGCACACAGGACTTTGTGTGGGTCTCAGCCACGGCGCACATGGGAATTCAGCCGTCTGCTGTCCCCGAGGGCTTTAGGGCTGCGCCCGCGCCTAAAGCCAACATGCCAAGTCCCTCACACAGCTCCAGCTTTTGTTTTTTCTTCATGGCCGCTACGCACCCTCGCAGGACTGAGCCGCGAGAGGAGTCAGAGACAAATGTTTCTTCTCACTGCCGCTGTGGATCTCCACCACGTTTAACGGGAAAGTCCCTCAACATCGCGTATCCACATGCATTTTTTGCACGGCCCGGACAACATCGCCGTCCCCGGCCGGCACTTGCTACCCCCACCCCCCCACCTCCTCCTGCACAGAGCTTTTCCCGCAGCTCGCTTCCAAAGCCGACCGATCAACGCCTCAGCCCCCTGCTGAGCCCTCTGTGTGGGAGCGGTATGGTGACCCACCACAACCTACGGAACAGGCAGAGCGCTCAGCTTGAGCAATTAACAGAACAATGAGATGTATGGACTGATATCAATATGTAGATGTGCCTTGCAGCCTCTTTTGTCCTACAGCTCCAGAGCAGAGAGGAATTCCGGCGCCAGTAATCCTGCTATTGATATGTGTGACTCTCATGTAAATGTCCCATGCATTCCTGCTTACTGTGATGCTAATATGCCATGCATGCATTGTCTGTCGCTGAGTATATAAGCTAACTGTATATGCCTCATGGAGCTCTCTCTCACTTGCATTCTGACACCTAGAGACGCAGGGCTCACTCCAGCATGCTGCCACAGCCCTGAGTGAGCCTCGTGATGGAGGATGAATAAAGCACCCTTTTAAACTTCAGTTTGCCGTGTCCGCCTGCATTTATTTGATCCTTGCCTCCACACTGGTGACCCTTATTCGTATCCTCCACAGTTTCTTTAATAATAAATTATGATCCACTGTATCAAATGCTTTTTTAAGATCCAGGAATACCCCAACTGAATACTCTTTATTTTCAACAGCAGTTGGTATTTTGTCTATAAATTCCTTTAGAGCAAATGCAGTTGTCCTCTTGTGCCTGAACCCATATTGCTGCTCACACAATAAATTATTCTTCATAATGAAGTTGTCACTTCTCTCACGGAATATTTTTTCAAGCATCTTGGAAAATTGCGGCAATAGTGAAATTGGTCTATAGTTTGAAAGTTCCCCTCTGTCACCCATCTTGTATATTGGAATTACTTTAGCTATTTTCATTGCATTGGGAAATATACCTGTTTGGAGAGACAGGTTACAAATATACGTCAGTGGTTTCACTAAGCATTCAATGATAGTTTTGACTAAGAGCATGTCAATACCATCACAGTCCGTAGATGTTTTACTTTTAAATGATTTAACAATTTCAATGACCTCTCTCTGAAAAGGGAGTCTTTTATAGCAGTGTTTTTGTTTATTGTATCACCTGTAGGTGCCATAATGGGGATTTCTCGAGCCAAATTAGGACCAATGTTAACAAAAAAGTTATTAAATTCATCTGCAGGTGAGACTGCATTCACACTCTGAGTCGTTTTATTATTTTTTTTGAAAGATTAGTTGGGTAGCTTGTATTTCTGTTTTTATTTCCAAGAATATTGTAAAGTATTGTCCATGTATTTTTAATATTGTCTCTGTTTTTCTCCAGTTCTTAACTGTAATAGTCTCTTTTACTACATCTCATTATATATGTTAACTTATTTTTGTATGTTTTATACCACTGCTCTGCTTCTTTTGTCCTTTTCTTTAGAAAAGCTTTATACAATGAATTTTTCTTTTTACACGCCTTTTGTAATCCTTTGGTTAACCATGGCTTGTCGACAAATTTCTGTTTAAGTTTTTTCTTTACTAATGGACAATTTTTTTTTTTTTCATAAAGAGTGGTTACAATGTTCATGAATGTGTCATAGGCTTCATTTACATCTGATAGATAGACTTTTGTCCAGTCTTGCTTCAGCAAGTCTTCTTTAAAAGAACTGATTGCATTTTGTGATTTGTATCTAAAAGATTTTAAAGTTTTTTTTCTGTATTGGCCCCCGTGTGGCCATAGATAAGTGCAAAGACTGGCAAATGGTCACTTATATCATTTATCAATAATCCGCTTTCTATTTTCTTATCAATAATATTAACAAACAGGTTGTCAATAAGTGTAGCAGTGTGAACTGTGATTCTACTGGGATGTGTTATTGTGGGATATAGACTCATACTGTACACAGAATTCATGAACTCTGTAATTACATTTTGTTGAAATGGATTTAGTAAATCAATATTGAAATCTGCACAAATTACAACCATTTTCTTACTAGTAATATTATTGTACAGCTCGACTAATTTATCTCTGAATATCTCAATGCAAGTTCCCGGCATTCTATTTTTACAACTTATAATTAGATTTTTTGTTTTATCTTGGTCAATCTCAACAGTAATACATTCCAGAATCCTTGGTAGTGCAAGTAACATGTTTATTTAGTAATTTACACCTGTGTACCACATCTACAAACTCTTTTAATTATCTTACTTGAATTTCGTTTGTATTATGTGGCTATTTTTCCCGTTTCATGCAGTTTCTGTTATCAACGCTGACGCAACGCTGACTCAATGATCAAATGGCGGCATCCACATTGGTGTGTGAGCTCAAAGCGAAAAAAGGAAGAATAATAATGAGGATCTCTCCTTCTTTGCTATATTCCATGTCAGCCATGATTCATTCGGCGCATGTCTCCCACCTTCTAAACTGTCAGATAAATAGAGGTTAGGACAAATTCTCACTATAGCCAGGGGATGTCAATAAGTTGACACGTGCAGTTGCTGTGTTGTGCCACTGGGGGCACGTGACCCATCCATTTAATCTGGGCAGTTAAAGGATTAAGAGAAAAATTATAACAAATTTGAGTTAAAGATCACCAGTTCATGAGATTGTGTTTTGTTCTTTTTTTGGCATTACCCTGGGGTTGTCTGGAAGACGCCCATTAAGAGAGGGGTACTGTCAGGTTGTGGGATGGGTCGCATGCCCTCATCCTAATTTAGTCTTTTGATTGTTTGGCAGTGGGGGGGGGGGGGGTGCAAGGAGATACTCGCCCAGGGCATCATACAAGCCAGGACAGCCACTGGTTACGTGAAGGGGTCCAAACCAAAATAAAGCATCACCAGGGCTTGTGTGTTCTGAGTGAAACCCTAACTGGAAAACTTGGAATTAAGTTTTCAGAATAGGTGAGAAGTATGGGCTTATACATGTAATTTAGCTCACATTATGATTAGCCTCAAATAAAAAGCCCTCAATGAAACACTGATAACACAATCATCCTCCTTTCTGCACAGCTCAGTTACAATTATTAATCGGTCAATCAGCATCTAAATGATTAAAGCACACACTACATCATCGAAGTGACTAAATGGCCAGGAGCAGGGGTCTCCTAGTATCACAATATCTGGCCGGGAAGCCGGTCACCCGCTAGGTGGCCTACAATTTCTGATAATGTTGAAAATGGTGACAGTCAATTTGAATGCACACTTTTCATCATGGGAGCAATTCGAAACAATTTTTACTGAATTCTGTGATTCTAACCTCTAAAATTCAGTTAAAGTCTACATTTTAATCACTAAATAATTAGCTGAACCACATGGTAACAATGTTTTTACCCTTTATACCTCCCGCAGTTTCAATCAATAGTAGAAAAAAAATTGCACAATAAAATTTATTAAAAAAATAGTGACCACCCGGTTCTGAACCTAATTTGCAACCCCTATTGAAAATCCTGGCTATGACACTGGCACAGTTTATAAGTTACAAATATGCAGATAATAATAAAAAAATTCACAAAAAGGACTGCAATTCTTTTTTTTTTTAGTCAATAGTAGAAAAATACACACAAATTTACTTGTATTATTAGCATATTTGTAATTTTTGTGTATTTTTTTCAACTATTGAATAAAAAAAAAATCATGGGCCTTTTTGTGAATTTTTTTAACCTCTTGCACGCCGGTGTACCGCAGGGGGACACGTCTCTGCGTCCTAGAGCGCACGAGGATGCCCTAGGATGCACACTGTGCGTCCTAGTGCGCACTGAAAAAAAAAGCTGCATTTCCGTTCTTCCACTACAGACACAGCCACGAACAGAAAGCCAAAGGAGTGCTTTGATTGGTTTAGATGTGATTGACCTCTCATTCGACTAATAAGAGCCTTGAATTGGGTTTCTGAAACCTTGAAGAACCAATGACTGAAAACCTAGCAAGAAGGACCCACCTACCAACGGCTGTGAATACAGCGAGCCAACTGAAGCACAGAAGTTCGAAAGCGTGTGTCCCTTGCATAAAATCTGTTTTGTGTAAGGCTGGGTGATACACAGGCGTTCGCCAGTCTTTTTTTCTTACTACTGTTCTTATTTGTTTTGAAAAATCCTTCACCAAAACCGCAATCATGGAAGCGCAAAACCGCAATAATGGAATTATGGTTTGACCGGGTCACGTGACCAGAACCACGAGTCCGTAACAAGTGGACCAGCGTCATGTTCATCTGACAATGAGGAAGAGAAGTTCGCCAGCGACACTGCTGTTGTGGACAGGTAAGTGTTGTAAGCTAAATTATTCTTTATCCCTGAAAATTGTAATCAAAATGACTTTTGACCGATCGGTAAATTACAACTGTGCGTCATCGCAACATGAAGACCCGTGCGCCGCGTCCGGACCGTGAAGGCCCCCCCCCTGCAACTCTTCTGTAGTGGATTGCAGATATTATTGCAGATATTTTAGTACAACTGTGCGTAGTAGACCGCTGCGTGCGCCGCGGTCCGTCATGTGGTGATGGACGATGTTTGTCCTCTGTAGCGCGGGGGGGGGGGGAGTTGTTATCCTCTACATTACAGATATTTTAGTATAATTTTTAGTGCACTGTAGGTTATTTTTTCTTGTAAAAAAAAAAAGCCACACATTTTTTACGTGGCATGCTTCTTTGTGTGTGGGGGCTTGTTTGTTCATTCATTCATGAATGAATGAATAAACACCCCCCCCCCCCAACACACACACACAGCCCTGAGTGTCACCTTTCATTGGAGCCCAAGATGAAGCTTCTATATTGAATCATTCAAAAGTTACAGACGTTTTTCCAAACTGTGCCATTTGGCACAGTTCAAAAACGCCTGGGAACAACCTAAGAAAAAAGCTGTGTAATATATTCATTTGTTGTGGTATTGTTACAAAATTTTGACCTCAGCTGGATAACACTTGGTTCTACATTTCTGTTGCATTTTCCAGCCCGGATCTGACAGCTGTGTGTTATCTGCAAGCATTTGTATCCAAAAAAACACCCAGGCCAAATTTATTTTCTTCAAGTTCAGTATGTTTAGATGACTGTTACTCAGTGGCAGGAGCACTTAGAGAGATTATGACTGTTTTGCCAAAAAATTCAAAGTGTTTTCTTTTAAATGAGACCAACCCCATGAAGATGCTGCAAAGGGTTGAAGAACAGCTTTTGATTTACTTTGGGTATGTTATTTTTAGGCGTTTTTATCGAAATTGACCAGAGTGCAAGGGGTTAAACCAAATTATAGATAAAAAAAAATATCCACTGATATGAACATATTTGATGCTGCTGTTGTATGTACTTATATTATATCCTCTATGCCATGTGTAAACACAACGGAAATAAACTATGGAGAGCTTGTTCCTTCTGTAATTGATAGCATGGTAGATAGTGTTACAGCTTCTCTGCATCAGACTCTAGACATGGTGGCCCCTTTAAAAAAGAAAAAGTCTTATCAGAGATTTCTAACTCCTTGGTTCAACACAGAAACTCGTAGCTTAAAACAGAAGACTCGTCAATTAGAAAGAAAATGGCACTCCACTAATTTAGATGAAATCTATTTAGCTTGGAGAAATCATCTTTTAATTAATAAAAAATCTCTTAGAAAAGCTAGAACGAGTTATTATTCTGCATTAATAGAAGAGAACAAGAATAATCCCAGGTTTCTTTTCAGTACTCTAGCCAGGTTGACAAAGAGTCAGGACTCTGTCAATCCTAGCATTCCCTTAGAGCTTACTAGTCAGGACTTTATGAACTTTTTCAATAATAAAATTTCATCCATCAGAGATAAAATCAAACAGATTCTTCCCACAGTTAACTTAAATACAGTAACTACTACAACTCCTTCAATTGATATCTGTCTTGATGAGTTTACTCCAATTGACCTTTGTGAGTTAGACAAAAGAGTTTCCTCATCCAAACCTTCAACTTGTCTTTTAGACCCTATTCCTACCAGGTTATTTAAAGAAGTCTTCCCACTTATTGGTAGCTTTATTCTTCATATAATCAATTCTTCATTAACTTTAGGCCATGTACCGCAGGCTCTTAAAATGGCTGTAATTAAACCCTTACTCAAAAAGCTAACGCTGGATCCAGGAGCTTTAGCTAACTATAGACCAATCTCTAATCTCCCTTTCATTTCAAAAATCTTAGAAAGAGTTGTTGCTACGCAATTATTTGACCACCTGCAGGGAAATGGTTTACTTGAAGAGTTTCAATCTGGGTTTAGAATCCATCATAGTGTGGAAGATGTGAAAATGACGAGACAGTGTTCTTTCTCAGAGTCAGCTTTATTCACATTTCCATCATTCAAAGCAGAAAAAGAGAGAATGAAACAGTAAACTCTCGTCCTTAAATATCAGGGACTTCACACCTCATAAATCACATGTCACACAGACCACCTTGCATAATAAAGACAGTCACAATGCATTTCACCACCTTGCATAATAAAGACAGTCAATGCATTTCTCTCCATGATATAACTTCCACTGTCTCCCATGCATCCTTTAATCGACCCCCCACAGTCTCCAGCCTTGCATACCAAGGCTAAGATTCCTGCCTTTGTTCTGACCTAAAATGTGAGTCACAGAACCGGTCCGAACAGGTCCATTGAGTGTTCACCACACAAGCCCCACCCCCCCACCCCCAGCATTTTAGAAACACAGAACAACCAGAAGATAACCATATGCATGCCGTGATAGCATCAATACACATCAGTCCACATGCTGGATAGGCTTCAGCCTCCTGCCAAATCTGCTGTAGCCGGGGTTCACCATCTCTGCGGCGTTGTCACGCTGGGGGTTTGCCGTCTGGGGGCGGAAACCCTTTGTCAGTCTCTGCGGGTGTTCTGGGGAAACATTACTTTGGGAAACATTACTGTGTGAAACCCCCCGTGGTGGTCTACCTCGCCGCGGGGCCTTTGCCAACAGCACTTCCTCATCTGCCACCACAAAAGCGGGTTTAAGTCTGTCTATGCCAATCTTCTCTTTCCTACCCCCCAAATCTAGCAAAAACTGCTTGTCCCCTGTTTCTAGCACTCTGAATGGTCCGTCATAAGCCGGTCGCAGTGGGGTTTGATGCGCATCATGTCTAACAAAAACAAACTCTGCGTTCTTCAAAGTTTTAGGCACAAAAACGCGCGGAAAACTGTGGTGCGCGGGGCCGGGCAGCGTGCTTGATTCTATGTTACTCCGCAACAGCTGAGACGGGGAGGCGTTTGGCGCAGGGTTATCTGGGAGAAACTCCCCAGGCAGCTGGAGTGGCTGCGCAAACACGAGCTCCGCTGGGGAGGCTTCTAAGTCCTCTTTAGGTGCCGAACGCAATCCCAATAACACCCATGGTAACTTGTCAGCCCAATTTGTATCCATCAGTGACGCTCTGAGAGCCGCTTTCAATGACCTATGAAAACATTCGCATAACCCGTTAGCCTGCAGATTGTAAGCGGTTGTGCGGTGAATTGTGACACCCAGGCTGCGGGCCATTGTCGACCAAAGCTCGGAAACAAATTAAGGGCCTCTGTCGGACGTAATGTCTGACGGAACGCCGAAGCGTGCCACCCAAGCTGTTAAAAACACACGCGCCACTTCCTCGGCCGTGGTTGATGCCAGCGGGACCACTTCAGGCCAGCGTGTGGTGCGGTCCACCATTGTCAGAAGATGTGTGCACCCCTGTGACAGCGGGAGGGGTCCAACGAGGTCCACATGAACGTGATTGAACCTCTTGGCCGGAATGTGAAACTGTTCCAAAGGAGCCCTTGTGTGCCTGTGTACTTTGGCTCATTGACACGCCGTGCAGGCTGCTTCCCACTCTTTGACCTGTTTGCGGAGGCTCGGTCACACAAATTTCTCTCCCACCATTTTGACCGACGCGCGCACTCCAGGGTGTGCCAAAGCATGAACCGAGTCAAAAACGCGGCGGCGTCACGCGGCCGGTACTACTGGACGCGGCCGTCCAGTGGAGACATCGCAGATTAGGGGGGGCATACCGTCTTGCAGCACCCTGCTCTCCAGCCTTAACCCTGTTGGTCCAGACTGAAGCGCGCGCACATCCGCGTCATTAACCTGCTCCGCGGCCATGGCTGCATAATCTAACCCTATGCTGACCGGAGCCGCCACGGTGCGCGAGAGGCAATCTGCCACTACATTGAGTTTGCCCGCCACATGCTGAATATCAGTGGTAAACTGTGATATCGCGGCCAGCTGTCTCTGCTGCTGGCCTGACCACGGTTCGGAGACCTTGGCCATCGCGAATGTTAGTGGTTTGTGATCAACGAACGTGGTGAAAGCGCGTCCTTCCAGCCAGAACTGAAAGTGGCGGATGGCCAAATGGAGAGCGAGCAGCTCCCTGTCGAACGCGCTGTATTTACGTTCGCTATCGCGCAAGGTCCTGCTGAAAAAGGCGAGGGGCTGCCAAACCCCAGCTACATGTTGTTCCACAACCGCCCCATGGCCACCTCTGACGCGTCAGTGGTGAGCGCTATGCGGGCCATTGGGTCTGGGTGTGCCAACAACGCAGCCTTTGCCAAGGCTGCTTTCACCTCTGAGAACGCTTGGTCCCGTTCCGGGGACCACTCGATCTTATCCGCGGGTTTCTTTTTTTTTAGCGCAGCATACAGCGACTGCATGAGTTGCGCCGTGCGGGGGAGAAAACGGTTATAAAAATTCACCATTCCCAAAAACTCCTGCAATGCCCTGACTGTCTGCGGCCGGGGAAAATCTGCCACAGCGTGCACTTTGTCAGGCAGCAGAACTGCTCCTTCGGGGGAGACATGGTGTCCTAAAAAATCGATCTGCGCCACCCCAAACTGACACTTCGCTGGGTTGATTATTAACCCGTGATCTCCCAACCTTCGGAAAACTGTGGCCAGGTGTTTTTCGTGTTCGTCTTTGGACGCGCTGGCAACTAAAATGTCGTCCAAGTAGACGAACACGAAAGGGAGATCGCGAAGCACCGCGTCCATCATGCGTTGGAACGTCTGAGCAGCCCCGTTAAGTCCGCATGGCATGCGTAAAAACTCAAATAAACCAAATGGAGTTATTACCGCTGTTTTGGGTATGTCCTCAGCGCGCACTGGGACTTGGTGGTAACCGCGGACCAACTCTATTTTAGAAAAAATGCACGCCCCCGCCAAATGAACCGAAAAATCTTGGATATGCGGGATTGGGTAGCGGTCGTGCGCTGTAGCGTTGTTTAACCTGCGGAAATCCCCGCAAGGGCACCATGATCCGTAAGCTATCGGGACCATATGTAGGGGGGAAGCCCACGGACTGTTTGAACGTCGGATAATGCCCAACCTCTCCAGGTTGGTGAACTCCTCGCGTGCTATGGCCAGTTTAACTGCATCCAAGCGCCGAGCTTTTGCAAAAACAGGCAGTCCGGTAGTGGTAATAAAATGCTCCACCCCGTGCTTAGCAACTGTTGCCGAAAATGTGGGGACCGTGAGTGCTGGGAACTGAGTGAGCAGTGTGTGGAACTTACTGCCTGCTGCTGTGACGTTGGCTTGTGCTGTTGGCGGGGCCACTCACTCTGTACAGGGGATAGAATCAAAAGAAAGTGCATTAACCAGGCGCCTGTTAGCGAGATCAACCAACAAACCATGTGAGCACAAAAAATCAGCCCCCAGCATATTGAAATTTACTGTTGCTACAACAAAAGTCCACTCATATGCACGGCCATGTAGAGACAGAAGCAGAGTCTTCTCACCAAAGGTCTTAATCTCCGAGCCGTTCGCTGCTGTCACCCGGGGACCTCCGGAACCAGCCAGTCTGTCCGCGTAGGAAGGTGTGATGAAACTCAACTGGGAGCCTGTGTCGACGAGGAACTGCCTTCCGGAGCGTGCGTCCGACAAGTAGAGCAGCTTGTTCTCTTCCCCGAGGGCCGCGGCTGCTACCGACCCCTGGTCTTGGCGTTTCCCGAACGCCCGAACTGGTACGGCGGTACACACTTGCATGCCCTCTCTGCGAAGCGGCGATGGTAGAAACAAAAGACGTCCGGTCCACGCTCCCTGGCCCTTGCCGTCACCCTCGTTGGTGAGTCTGGCACCACTGCCTCTGGTCTCCTGTCGTCTCCGGTCGTCGCGCCGAGTTCCGCTGCAGCGGCCGTGGCTGCGTGCCGCTTGGTGGCGTTGACAATCCGCTGCGCCTCTCGGCCCAGCGCACGGTAGTCCCGTAGGGCCAACAGTGGCGAACTGGCCAGAACCGCTCTCGCTGCTGACGGTAGAGTCCTGAGGAAGAGGTGGGTGAAAATGAAGTGATCATCGTCAGAGTCTTTCAACCTCAACAAGTTCTCCGTCAGGCTCGCGGGCATGTCGTTTTCCCCCTCCGTCAGCGCCAGGAGCCTCTCTGCTCGCTCCTTCGCCGAGGGGGTGAATTGCTGGATGAGTGCAGCCTTCAACGTGCCGTATTTGTTACTCTCCGGCGGCTGGTCGATCAGGCTCTCCACATGCTGGGCCGTGTTGTTGTCCAGCTTTGCGACTACGTGGTAGAATTTCGTGGCATCTACCGATATCCCCTGGAGGTTGAACTGCGCCTCAACCGCGTTGAACCAGGAGCGCGGATTGCTCTGCCAGAAGTCCGGTAGCTGGACTGTAGCGGCATTTGCTTGGCTGGGGGCTCCTGACGCGGCTGGCCCAGGGGAATTTTCTTCCTTCATGATACGTCTCAGGGTCACCAGTGTGGAAGATGTGAAAATGACGAGACAGTGTTCTTTCTCAGAGTCAGCTTTATTCACATCTCCATCATTCAAAGCAGAAAAAGAGAGAATGAAACAGTAAACTCTCGTCCTTAAATATCAGGGACTTCACACCTCATAAATCACATGTCACACAGACCACCTTGCATAATAAAGACAGTCAAAATGCATTTCATCACCTTGCATAATAAAGACAGTCACAATGCATTTCTCTCCATGATATAACTTCCACTGTCTCCCATGCATCCTTTAATCGACCCCCCCCAGTCTCCAGCCTTGCATACCAAGGCTAAGATTCCTGCCTTTGTTCTGACCTAAAATGCGAGTCACAGAACCGGTCCAACAGGTCCATTCAGTGTTCACCACAATAGTACTGAAACAGCCTTAGCAAAGGTCACTAATGACCTCCTAATCGCATCTGATAATGGACTTGTTTCTATACTTGTCCTTTTAGACCTTAGTGTAGCTTTTGATACTATTGATCATAATATTCTACTTGATAGATTAGAACACTATGTTGGACTTAATGGAACTTCTTTGCAGTGGTTTAGATCTTATTTATCTGATAGGTTCCAGTTTGTTCATGTAAATAATGAGTTTTCTTTCAACTCAAAGCATAGTCATGGAGTTCCACAGGGATCTGTGCTAGGCCCTACTCTTTTTAGCTTATATATGCTTCCGTTGGGCAACATTATTAGAAAGCACTGTACACATTTTCATTGTTATGCAGATGACACACAATTATATACCTGTCAATGAAGCCAGATGATAGTAATCAATTAGCCAAGTTAGAAGCTTGTCTTAAGGAAATCAAAGCTTGGATGACTTGTAATTTCCTGCTATTAAATTAAGATAAGAGTGAAGTCATTCTTGTTGGTCCAAAAAACCTTAGAAATACCTTTCCAAATCAAACTTTCAGTTTGGATGTGCTTACTCTTTCTCTTAATAGCTCTGTGAGGAACCTTGGAATTATTTTTGATCAAGATCTGTCTTTCAGTTCACATATTAAATTTGTTTCTATGACTGCCTTCTATCATTTGCGCAATATTGCCAAGATTAGGAGCATCTTGTCTCAGAGTGATGCTGAGAAACTGATCCACGCTTTTGTTAGCTCGAGATTAGATTATTGTAATTCTTTATTATCAGATTGTCCTAAAACATCTTTAAAAAGTCTTCAGCTGATCCAAAATGCTGCAGCAAGAGTTTTAACAGGTACTAGAAAGAGAGATCATAGAGTATCTCTCCGGCTCTTACCTCCCTTCATTGGCTTCCCATAGAGTTTAGAATTAAGTTTAAAATCCTTCTTCTTACTTACAAAGCTCTAAACAATCAGGCCCCTTTTTATTTAAAAGATCTGATACTACCGTATTATCCTAACAGAGCACTACGCTCCCAAAATGCAGGATTACTTGTAATACCTAGAATCTTCAAAAGTACAATGGGAGGCAGAGCCTTCAGTTATCAAGCTCCTCTCCTGTGGAACCAGCTGCCAATCTGGATTCGGGAGTCAGACTCGATCTCTGTTTTTAAGACTTAGGGTTAAAACCTTCCTTTTTGATATAACCTACAATTAGGGAGGGATCATGTGTTTCTGAACCCTCCCTTAGTTATGCTGCTAATAGGTTTAGACAGCCGGGGGACCTCCAATAACGCACTGGGCCTCACTCCTTTCTTCACTCTCAGTGAAATATTTTTTTTTTTTTTTTTTTTTTTGCTGGTCATTAACATCTGTTTGTTCTCTCCCATAGAATGAGTCCCCATCGTGCTGTTTGCTCTCTGTTCTTTTCATCTTCTCTATCCCTTCACCCCCCAGCCAGTCGCAGCAGATGACTGCCCCTCCCTGAGCCTGGTTCTGCTGGAGGTTTCTTCCTGTTAAAAGGGAGGTTTTCCTCTCCACCGTCGCCAAGCGCTTGCTCACAGGGGATCGCCTGATTACTGGGGTCTTTCTGCAACTGTGGGGGTTCCCCCTACAGTTGATAGTGCTATGAGATGACTGTTGCTGTGAAATGGTGCTATATAAATAAAGTTGAATTGAATTGAATATTATCTGCATATTTGTAACTTATAAACTGTGCCAGTGTCATAGCCAGGATTTTCAATGTAGACTAAGGTATATGATGTGGAGGAATAAATTCAGGCGAGATATGATGAGCTGGAAGGTTGCAGAGTTTTATTTCCTCCATCATCATGAGACGCATTTGTAGCGCTGTGCACTACAGTGGTCTGCTGTGCTGTGTGTGCTGTCTGTCTCTTTTATATGTTATACAAAGAGAATGCATGGCACATTAGTATATTGATATACATGTCAGACAATACATATGATTAGCCCGACCAACTGGCACCCGGACGTCTTCTCCTTAATTCGGGGATGTATAAACAATAGTCCATTGTTCTGGTTGTCCCCCCCAGGGGGCTCTCTGTCCGTATGTGAATGGTCCTCTGCTTCTGAGTGTGAGGATGAATGTCCCTGTAGATTGTGGTGGGTCACCACAGGGCTCCTCCCAGAAGACTCAGAAGGGGCTGTGACCCCCCCACCCCCACCCCATTGTTTGGGCTCCAGCTCCGGTAGAACTGTCGGAGGGCATGTCAGTCCGTTGGGGGGATGGGGAAGGGGTGGGAAAAAACACTGTGCTCCGCTCCGGGTTACAGCACGTTGACCGCCCGTGGATGCATGGGCCGGTGCGCTTTCTGTGTAATGGAACAAGACGGCGATCGGCCGGCTTTAGGGAGTGAGGTGCGGGAAGAGCGCTGAGGAGGAGGAGGGGGAAGTGAGTGGAAGTAAGTGAGTGCCGGCCCGGGACGTCAAAGGTGTCTGGGCCGCGCAAAAATTGCGTGTGGATCCGCGATGGTGAGGGACTTTCCCGGTAAACCTGGCGGAGATCCACAGCGGCTGTGAAAAAAAAATTAAGTCTCTGACTCCTCTCGCGGCTTGATCCAGTGAGGATGTGAGGAAGGCGAGTGGCCAAATTCCCCGAGGATGCATAGCGGCTGTGAAACAACTGCAGCTATGTGAGGGACTTGGCGGTTAGGCTTTAGGTGCAGACGCAGCCCTAAAGCCACCAGGGACAGCAATCGGCTAAATTCCCCTTGTGCGCCGTGGCTGAGAAACCCATACAAAGTCCTGTGCGTGGGCTGCACGTCTGCTTCAGGTGCGTGAGCAGACCTGAAGGTTCTGAGGGTGGCAATCGGCTATGTTTCTCGGACATGTGCAGCGGCGGAGGATGCTGCATTAGTCTGTGGAGCCGGTTTTGTCCCTGCGCTTGGCGCAGTGACCACAAGCTGGCAGTTGCGCTGTCCTCATAATCCTGCGCTGTGCATGCGGGGCTTCTGTGCATGGGAGGTCTGCTGTTGTGAGGTTAGTCAGGTTCGGGGAGCTTGGTGGAAATCAATGCAGTCGGCGCCGATGTCCGTCCCCGTTCAGGCTGCTTCCTTCATTTCACTCGTGTCGCCCGTTCATGGGTGCGTGTCAGTCCAAGCGCTGCCCACTCTGGGGAGTGCTCTCCGGTGAGGATGAAGAGGTTGTAGGCGTTCTCTGGTCCTCTGTGTCCACAGCGCCGTGAGAGGGAGCATGCGGTCATTCTCTCTTGTCAGATCACCAGTGTGGAGGTAAAAAATCAGGCGAGGGGTGCACCATGACATGTCGTGGGTCACCAGTGTGGAGGGATAAGATCAGGCGAGATCAGACGAGCTCGAAGGTTGCAGAGTTTTATTTTCTCCATCATCATGAGACACACTTGTAGCACTGTACGCTACAGTGATCTACTGTGCTGTGCTGTGTGTGCTGTCTCTTTTATATGTTATACAAACAGAGAGAAAGCATGGCACATTAGCATATTGATATACATATCAGTCAATACATATGATTAGCCTGACCAACTGGCACCTGGACGTCTTCTCCTTAATCCAGGGATGTATAAACAATAGTCCATTGTTCTGGTTGTCCTCCCAGGGGCTCTCTGTCCGTATGTGAATGGTCCTCTGCTTCTGAGTGTAAAGATGAATGTCCCTGTAAACTGTGGTGGGTCACCACAATGACATATATCACTTACAGTACTATATGATATCACTAAGGTGTCAGAGACTATACCACTGACTAATTCTTTATGGAGGGGGAGCCAAAACAGAATGGATTTTTCAGTGGAAGGTGAGTTAGTTTTGTGCTATGGGTGTAACTTGTAAACTGTGACAAACACATACAGTTGTGCATTTTTTTTTACCAAATTATTGCACAACTGTATGTGTTGGTCACAGTTTACAAGTTACAAATAATGCAACAAGATACTGTTTACGCTTTTTTCCCCAATAATAAGCCACTGCACTAAGTGGCTCCACTTAGTGCAGACATAAACGTTTAGCAACGGCCCTACATCATAAGCCCGTCCATAGGAATTTTCTATAGTGCAAAACTAACTCACCTTCACCTGAAAAAATCCATTAATGTTTTGGATCCCCCTCCATAAAGAATTAGTCAGTGGTATAGTCTCTGACACCTTAGAGTACACCTCCATTACTAGCCAAGAGCTAGTGAGGAATTCCTCTCTAGCTCAGTGATGGAGCAGAGGTGTTCAAATCTTGGTCTGGGTTATATGGAGGTGGATGTCCACCTTGCCTGAGGGCTAAAGTGACTTTATGATCCCAGGCTGAGATAGGCAATTTGGGCCTTGACCCAGAAATTGGGTCATAACAATTACGAATTTGCTATATGCACACTCTTTTCCTTGTTCCAGTTCTGCCAGGTCAATGGCTTCCAGTTCAGCTCTGTGCCAGTGGATGGTGATGGCGTTTTTCACTCGGTCACTGCAGGACTTACACAAACTCACTTTAAACGATGTCGGACATCCGTGACAAAAAAGGAGAAAGGCTTCAGATTTTATGTTTCAAGCTACATCCACAATGACGAAGGTAAGCATTTTATGTAAAGTGTTAGCCATTAGCATGTTAGCTACTGCAATGATACTGCTGTAGTACTGTCTGGTTACGGCCGTCTCAATTGCTTTAACACCATTGTCAATTTCAGTTTCAAACAAGGATTTGACAACAGGGACGATAACTGTTAGGGCTGAGTGCTACAGATTGATGAAGAAAAGCCAACAGTTTCACAGTTTGAGTGTCAGGGAAAGTTATCCTGCAGGTTCAGTGCAGGCTTGTTCATGCAAGGTTGCTGTTCATCAGTTTACATTTCTGTGAATCATAGTGATAAAATTAATTGCATACAGCTGAGGGTCTTTATTGTTGATTGTTCATATAATACTCTCAAATTTATACCATTGTGGCCAAAAACAAATTAAAGTGATGGGATTCACAGAAACTAGATTGAGTCGTGTTCTATTAATTCAGTGACAGTCTTAAATGGTGTAAATGAGTTAATTAGTAGCTTTTGCTAGTATTTTATCTTTCACATATCATGTTTCACTACATTGTGATAACGTATCATCACTTCCTGTGTTGCTGGCTCTCTGTGTGGTTAGCTCTCTTCATTCTCTCAAGGATTTTTGCCTTTAATTGTATTTTAATCACTTTTTTCCATCTACCATCAGCTCTCACTTCTGTTTATCAAGCCTCTTGCACCTGTGTGCGCACTCAGTGTCATCTAATCACCCTCTTTAGCCTTCTGTTCACCTTTCATTGGTGCTTTTGTTAGCTTCGGGTTTGCCACTAGCTATGGCTACTAGCTCTCCTTCTCCTCTGGTGTGCTCTCTCTGTCAGATGTTTAGCTACACCTCTGCCTCTTTTAGTGATAATGGTAAATGTAATAAATGTTGTCTTTTTGAGGCACTCGAGGCGAGGTTGTCTGATTTGGAATCCCAGCTCCGCTGCATTGAAACACCGTCTGCACCAGTTAAGAATGACGGACGTCCCCTAGCTGCAGCGGAGCTCCCCAGCTTAGGGCGGCCTGCTAGTGGTCCTCCGGTCCTCCTCAGCAGTGAGGAGACTGGGTAGGTGACGTGAGAAGGAAGCCTAGCCACAAAGCCCCGGTTCACCACCAACCTGTTCACGTTTCTAATCGTTTTCCCCCACTCAGCGACACACCTGCTGAGGAAAAAACTCTGATCATTGGCGACTCTGTAGTCAGAAACGTGAACCTAGAGACTCCAGCGGCCATAGTCAAATGCATTCCTGGGGCCAGAGCATGCGACATTGAGTCAAATTTGCAAATGCTGGCTAAAAGTAACTGTAAATACTCCACAATTGTTATCCACACTGGCATTAACGACATCCGACTCCGGCAGTCGGAAGTCACAAAACTTAATGTGGAATCGGTGTGTGACTTTGCCAAAACAATGTCTGCCTCTGTAGTATTCTCTGGGCCCCTCCCCAATCTGACCAGTGATGACATGTTTAGCCGCTTGTCATCCTTCAACCGCTGGCTGTCTGTGTGGTGTCCTGCAAACGATGTGGGCTACATAGACAATTGGAGCTCATTTTGGGGAAAACCTGGTCTTATTAGACGAGACGGCATTGTTGTGTCCATAGTTGGGTAAAAGCAACACACAAGTAATATAGTTTATGGAGCTTTATTACATTGAGAGTCACATACATAAAAAGGCTTACGGCACTCACCTGCTTGCCAGCTGGCTCCCGCGATGAAAGAGGCAGAGCCTCTTCCGCCCACTCCTTTATACCACAGGTGGCGTCACCACCGGAAACCGGTAGTAGCCACCCCGGTCTAGCCCATAACCAGCCTGCCCGCCATCTTTGTAATACAGCCTATTTACATACACAACATTCCTCCCCCCTTCAAAAAATGCCAAGCGCACAGATAGCCCTCCCCAATTTGCTTCCCTTTAGCACCTTGGGGGAGCCAGATTATTTAGCATCTCAGACAAGAGACAGTGGATAAACATGGGAGAACAATACTCAGGAAGTTCCCGGCGAGATAGCAGGAAGGAGTCAAGGACGTAGGGGGTTGAATGCAGTGTGATGCAAATGTCATGTTGTGTGTGGAGAAATGCCATGAAATTTAAGAGGAGAGTGCCTGCTGAAATGTTCAGTCTGTTCTTTGCTTGTGAGATGTGAGTGTGTAATAAATCGTCTGAAATGAATCTGCCTCTTCATTTACACACTCCACACTGGTGACCCAAGATGTATTATGGAACACAAGGCAAGATCCCCGGAGTCGGCCCGGTCAGGAAGCTACAGCGAGGCGGCAGCCATCCCACAGACAGCCCGGACTGGAACCTCCAGCCACACGTGTGCGGTTTCAATCAAGCTACCGGATTTCTGGCAGCACAACCCACGCTCTTGGTTCCACCTCACCGAGGCCCAGTTCGCCCTCCGGGAAGTAACGGCAGACGACACTAGATTCTACCATGTGGTCGCAGCACTGGACGCCCGCACAGCTCAGCAGGTAGCGAGCCTGCTCGATCAGCCACCAGCCAGCAGCAAATATGAGGCGCTCAAGGCTGCGCTCATCCAGCGCTACACCCTCTCGGACTGTGAGAGAGCGGAGAGGCTCCTGACGCGGACTAAGTTAGGAGATGGTTCGGCCGTAGACCTGATGGAGAAGATGCTGGCGTTAATGGGCACGGACGACGGGCACTTTCTGTTTGGCCACCTCTTCCTCCGGAACCTTCCGACAGTGGCGAGAGCGGTTCTGGCCAATTCGCAGTTGCTGGCCGCGCGCGACTACCGTGCGCTAGCCCAGGAGGCAGACCGGATCATCCTCACCACCAGGGCGATCACAGTCAACGCGGCAGCGGCGGAGCCCAGCGAGACGACCAGAGGAGGCGAGGAGTCACCAACGGTAGCAGCAGCGGGGGCCAAGGAACACCAGAGAGACACGCTCTGTTTCTACCACCGCCGCTTCGGAGAGAAGGCACGCAGATGTGCGCCCCCGTGCCAATTCAAGTGCTCGGGAAATGCCAAGGCCGGGGGTCGGTAGCAGCTGCAACCCTCGGTGAAGAGAACAAGCTGCTCTACTTGACGGACGCACGCTCGAGGAGACGTTTCCTTGTGGACACCGGAGCCCAGAAGAGTTTCATCCTGCCGACCTACGCTGACTGGCTGGCAGGACCTAGCGGCCCCAAGATGTTGGCAGCAAACGGCTCGGATATTAAGACCTTTGGTGAGAGGACTCTTCTCTTATCTCTACATGGCCGTACATATGAGTGGACTTTTGTCGTAGCAGCACTGAATTACCATATCCTGAGGGCTGATTTTCTGTGTGCACATGGTTTACTGGTTGATGTTGCTAACAGGTGCCTGGTTAATGCACTGTCCTTTGACTCTCTCCCCTGTATAGCTCGAGTGACCCAGCCAACAGCACAAGACAACGTCACAGCTACAGGCGGTAAGTTCCACATACTGCTCACTCAGTTCCCTGCACTCACGGTCCCGACGTTTTCCACAGCCATCGCGAAACACGGGGTGGAGCACTTTATCACCACCACCAAGCCGCCCGTTATTGCAAGACCTCGGCACCTGGACGCAGCTAAACTGGCCATAGCGCGCGAGGAGTTCGCCAACCTGGAAAGGTTGGGCATCATCAGGCGCTCGAACAGCCCATGAGCATCCCGGCTACACATGGTCCCTAAGGCTGAGGGCTCGTGGCGACCGTGCGGGGATTTCCGCAGGTTGAACAACGCCACAGCGCACGACCGCTACCCAATTCCCCACATACAGGATTTTTCCGTTCACCTTGCTGGAGCACGCATTTTTTCCAAAATAGACCTGGTCCGCGGTTACCACCAAGTCCCAGTGCACGCTGAGGACATACCCAAAACAGCGGTAATAACTCTGTTCGGTCTATTCGAGTTCCTGCGCATGCCATTCAGGTTAAAAGGAGCGGCACAGACGTTCCAGCGCATGATGGATGCAGTGCTGCGTGATCTCCCGTTCGTGTTCGTCTACCTGGATGATATCCTGGTAGCCAGTGCATCCGAAGACGAACACGAAACCCACCTCACGACGGTTTTCCGGAGGTTGGAGGAGCACGGGATAATAATCAACCTGGTGAAATGCCAGTTCGGCGTGATGGAGATTGATTTTTTGGGGCACCGCGTCTCTCCGGAAGGAGCGATCCCGCTGCCCGACAAGGTGCGCGCCATGGCGGATCTTCCCCGGCCTCAGACGGTCAGGGCGCTGCAGGAATTTTTGGGGATGGTGAACATTTATAACCATTTCCTTCCCCGCGCGATGCAGCTCATGCAACCATTGTACGCCACGCTCAAGAAACAGAAACCCGCGGATAGGGTCGAATGGACCCCGGAGCGAGAGCGGGCGTTCTTGGAAGTTAAAGCAGCCCTGGCAAACGCCGCACTGCTGGCGCATCCGGACCCGGCGGCCCGCATAGCGCTCACCACCGACGCTTCAGACGTGGCCATAGGGGCTGTCATGGAGCAGCGTGTCGCCGGGGCTTGGCAGCCGCTCGCCTTTTTCAGCAGAACTTTGCACGACAGCGAACGTAAATACAACGCGTTTGACAGAGAGTTGCTGGCTCTCCACCTGGCCATACGCCACTTCCAGTTCTGGCTGGAAGGGCGCAGCTTTACCGCGTTCGTGGACCACAAGCCGCTAACATTCGTGACGGCCAAGGTTTTAGAACCGTGGTTGGGCCGGTAGCAGAGACAGCTGGCCACGATCTCAGAGTTTACTACCGATATTCAACATGTGTCGGGTAAACTGAATGTGGTGGCGGACTACCTCTCGCGCGCCGGGGGGGAGCCCCGGTCTGTGTGGGGACAGATTACGCAGCCATGGCTGCGGAGCAGATTAGCGATGCAGACGTGCGCGCGCTCCAGTCTGGACCAACAGGGTTAAGGCTGGAGAGCAGGGTGCTGCAAGATGGCAGCCCCCCCCCCCCCCCAATCTGTCATGTCTCCACGGGTCGCCCGCGTCCGGTGGTCCCGGTCGCGTGGCGCCGCCGCGTGTTTGGGTTGGTTCACACTCTGGCACACCCAGGAGTGCGCGCGTCGGTCAAAATGGTGGGAGAGAAGTTTGTGCGGCCGAGCCTACGCAAACAAGTAAAAGAGTGGGCTGCAGCCTGCGTAGCGTGCCAACGAGCCAAGGTACACAGACACACAAAGCCTCCCTTGGTGCCGTTTCGTTTTCCGGCTAAGAGGTTCGACCATGTTCACGTGGACCTCGTGGGCCCCCTCCCGCCATCACAGGGGTGCACGCACTGACAGTGGTGGACCGCACCACGCGCTGGCCAGAAGCAGTCCCGCTTGCGGCAACCACGTCCGCAGACGTAGTGCGCGCTTTTTTAACAGCATGGGTGGCGCGTTTTGGAGTCCCGTCGGACATTACGTCCGACAGGGGCCCTCAATTTGTTTCCGAACTCTGGTCCGCGATGGCCCGCAGCCTGTTACAATTCACCGCACAACCGCGTACAACCCACAGGCTAATGGGTTATGTGAGCGTTTTCATAGATCACTGAAAGCAGCACTCAGGGCTTCATTGACAGATGCAAACTGGGTAGACAGGCTGCCGTGGGTTTTATTGGGGTTGCGCTCCACGCCAAAAGAGGATCTGGAAGCATCCCCAGCAGAGCTCGTTTTTGCGCAGCCACTATGGCTGCCTGGGGAATTTCTGCCAGATAATCCCGCGCCGGGCAGCTCCCCGTCTCAGCTTTTGCAGCGTAGTGCAAACACAGGCACGCTGCCGGGCCCGGCCCACCAGTTTTCCGCGTGTTTTCGTGCCTAAAACTTTGAAGAGCGCGGAGTTCGTGTTTGTCAGACACGACACCCACCGCCCTCCATTGCGCCCACCCTATGATGGACCGTTCAGAGTGTTGGAAACAGGTGATAAGCATTTTTTGCTAGACTTGGGGGGTAGGAGGGAAAAAATTGGCATAGACAGACTCAAACCCGCTTTCGTTGTGGTGGACAAGCAAGTGCTGTTGGCTAGCACCCCTCGGCGTGGAAGACCCCCACGGAGAGCTCCCCAGGGAAACGATTCACCAGAGCAGCCACACGGACAGACCGAAGTGACCCCCCCCCCCCCTCCCCGAGTCACAGCCCACCCGCAGTCAGACACACTCCCAGCAGCCCCCACCGGCACAGCAGCGCCACAGAGGCGGTAAACCCCAGTTACAGCAGATACGGGAGGAGACGGAAGCCCAAGCAGCATGTGGACTGATATTTTATTGTTCTGTCACAGCATGTGGACTGTTATTCTATTGTTCTATCTAAGATGCTGGGGGGGGGAGTTTAGCACCTTGGTGGAGCCAGATTATTTAGAATCTCAGACAAAAGACAATGGATAAACATGGGAGAACAATACTCAGGAGGTTCCTGGCGAGATAGCAGGAAATGAATCTGCCTCTTCATTTACACACTCCACATCCCGACTGATACACTAAAACAAAACAATTACAGAAACAAATAAACTTCCTATCCATGCACACAACTAGGCTGGGGGCCAGGTAGACTACCAGCACCCTCACACGGCTGGGCGGATTATTGTTCTGCCAAATATACAAAACAAAGCCATGTAACTAAAATATTCCCTGAACAGCTCTTTATAAAAGACATAAACTACAAAATACATAATGACTACTGGCCCCCCCAACACTCACCCCCACAGTGGGTACGTCACAATACTTTAAATGTTGGGAATGTAAATGTGCATGAACAAACATTCTAAACGGGTAGACACACCCCACCACCCCAAACTCGGGCATAAAATCAGCACATAAAATTCAAATCCAACAAATCCATCAAATTACCGTCTTTGAGCCAATAAAAATCCCACATTTATAATTCAGGCCCCCTTAAACTAAAATTTAAATCCCATATGCCACACAACACCCTACTTCTCATTTTACTCTTTCTTTTTTTAAATCGGGGTACCAAACCAGCAGTAAAACAAATATATCAGGACTGGAGCAAAACACACAAACAAAAAATAAAGACGTTACTTCACTCTGTCCTTAGACGGGTCCTTCTCCAGTCGCCTCTGTCTTTTGACCTCAGGGCTCCCCCTGCGCCGCTTCTTTTCCTCCACTCAGTGCAACTCGTTCGGATGCCTCCATGTCTGGTCAGACAAGTGCAGATACCCGTCACTCCGAGCAGCCTCCACCCGGAACGTCTCCTCTCATCACGCTGCTTGCGTGAACCACAATCACCTCTCATCCGGGCCTCAACCCAGGGCTGCACCTTGTTGCTGACCTGTAGGGAAGCCCGTGTCCTCTTTTCCTGGTGATTTTGGGTCTGACTGGCCTCCACCAACGATCCGGTCAACTCATAGACCCGGTCCGTTTATCCATGGCAGACAGTCTCTGGTCGTCCCGCTGCTCGCGTAGACTGTGATCCCATCGATCTCGAGCATCAACCTTGGTCTTCGAGGGAGCCCTCTTCCTTTTACCCAGATCACCAACCCTGCAACAGGCCTCTATCACCGATTGGTCCAGCTCACGGGCTTGTTTCGGTCTCCTCCCGGCAGGCCGTCACTGGGAGCGCTTTACGATCACCACGCTCTGCGGTCTAGCCCCTTTTTCTTCCGGCGTTGGCGCCTTGTCCTTACAAGCCTCATCGGGGGTCCCGTCATGCCATCCAGCACCTTTGTTCAGGGCAGCCTGCGTGACGGCATCGGGTCAGGCCCAAGACGGCTCCACATGGCGCAGCGTGTGCTCTCCCTCTGTGACTGTGTCAAACCAGTCTGAACCCCACACCTCAGCACCCTCCATGACTGGAACAGGCCGGCTTCACAGTCCACATCCAGACCATTCTTCACCCGACACGTTAGCAACGGAGAACCCAAGACTGTAAAACAGGTTACACCCCATAACGTTAACCCCGGATGCTGAAACATCGATATGAACACTGGGTGCCACACTGTCTTTAATACCGGGCCTCCATTTCCACATAGCCCAAATTAGCCAACCTGTTCTGTCCATAACCATAATACTCTTCATATTGCCTCCTAATCTGTCGGTGGGGAAACAGTCTCTCCATGGTCGTCAGGTTCAGGACGGAAATAGCCGCTCCAGTATCCACCAAAAGTGGAACCTCAACGCCATCTAGCGTGACGGTGCAGCCAATCCTCCTTGTCGTCTTCAGGGAGTCCGCATGCACCACTGTCGGAGTCTTCTGAGCAGCACCTGGTTCATCCCAACGGCTCCTGCGTACGAAGTTGTCGTACACCCTGGCAAAATGGTTCAAGACACTGCACTTGCCACAACGCTCTTCTTTCACCGGGCATACCCTGGACTTATAGCAGCGAACAGTGGACCCACATCCATAACACTTTGGCATAACTGGAGCAGACCTTATCCCAACCACGGAGGCAAAATCTTCCAACGATGGGAAGCAATGGGGTTTTCTCAGAAAGTAGAAAATTCTATCCATTATCTCCACCACACATTACCCTTGTTCTGACTTATGGTATAGAAATAGAAAATCTGGTAGTGTCTCCTCATAATCCTGTACTGTCAGACCATTGTCTGTTAACCTTTGATTTCACCATTTCTGATAATTTGACTCCTAAAGAAAAATATTACTACAGCAGATGTCTTTCAGATGACGTTACCAAATTTTTGCAGATTGTCTCCTCTACATCATGGGTCAAGTGCTTTGAGTGGTCTCTGTGACTAGAAAAGCGCTATATAAGTGCAGGTTAGTTAGTTAGTTAGTCAACACAATGGAAATAAAAAATGGAGAGCCTGCTCCTTCCGTAACTGATAGCATGGTAGATAGTGTTACAGCCTCTCTGCATCACTCTAGATTCTGTGGCCCCTTTAAAAGAGAAAAAGTCTAACCAGAGATTTCTAACCCCTTGGCTTAACAAACTCGTAGCTTAAAACAGAAGACTCGTCAATTAGAAAGAAAATGGTGATCTACTAATTTAGATGAATTCTATTTAGCATGGAGAAATCATCTCTTAATTTATAAAAAATCTCTTAGAAAAGCTAGAACAAGTTACTACTCTGCATTAATAGAAGAGAATAAGAATAACCCCAGGTTTCTTTTCAACACTATAGCCAGTGTAGCATCATCTCACTTTGGCTCATCAATAAAAATTATTCTTCAGTTTAAAGACATTGTTTCAATCAGGAAAAGTACAGTCAGGAACTGCTCTTTCATCCCAGAACCACAGCTGAACTCACATTCCCTTGTTAAACCAGTCTCAGGAATTCCTCCTGAACATTTTATTGGCCCATAAAACTTTGAGACAAAGAACAGACTCTTGTGGAATACCATATGGCCTACAAAATATCCACAGCTCAACATTGCCCTCTACTGGCAACTCTGGGACACGCTGGATTTAACCAGTGAACCTTTAATCACATCTTTAAAACTCACTTCTCAACATCTTCCTCTTTTTCAGGACACCATGGAAAGCAGGTGAACTCTGATGTTTTGATGTGGACAATCCATAATGGGTTTGAAATATATTAATCCTTGATTTTAAATATGTGTATGCTAAAATGTTTAAATGAATGTTTATTCTTGCATGTTAATTTAAAAGCACTAGTTATGAAGTTGCATGAATCACTAAGGCTAGCTTAGACTTTATACATAAGTAGGTTAGCCTCTTGCGCTCCGTTGTACTGCGGACGGGCAAGTCTCTGCGTCCTAGAGTGCACGAGAGCGCACGAGGGCGCTCTCGTGCGCTCTAGGACGCATTGTGTAGATGGTGATGTAGGTGGTGATGGTGATGTAGTGGCGTCCAAGCGCGCACTGAAAATAAAAGCTGCAGACACAGCCGCGAACAGATTAGTTCATCTGATTGACCTCTCATTTGACTAATAAGAGCCTTGAATTGGGTTTCTGAAACCTTGAAGAACCAATGACTGAAAACCTAGCCAGAAGGACCCACCTGCTGTGAATGCAGTGAGCCAATTGAAGCAGAGAAGTTCGCGAGCTGTTTTTTTTAAAGGCTGGGTGAAGACTGACTGCTGGAGCAGATCAAAAAAGGATTAGACGTTATGAGAAGTTATGATTTCTTCCATGGTCATAGACCGACGGAGGCTGATGACGAAGGCTGAGTGACACACACGCCTTCTCCAGTCTTTTTTTAATTACTACTGTTATTTGTTTTGAAAAATCGTTCGCCAAAAACCGCAATCATGGAAGCACAAAACCGCAATAATGGAATTATGTTTTGACCGGGTCGCGAGACCAGAACCACGAGCAGACCAGCGTCGCGTTCGTCTGACAATGAGGAAGAGAAGCTGGCCAGGACAATGTGGCTGTGAAGAGGTAAGGTGTTATAAGCCAAATTATTTTTTATCCCTGAAAATTGTAATCCAAAATGACTTTTGACCGATCGGTAAATTACAACTGTGCTTCGTGGCGCAGTTCATGCACCGCTGTACAAGGGGTTGTTCGCCGCGTACAGACTGTGAACGCCCCCCCACCCCCGCTATTCTTCTGTAGCGAGGGGGGGGGGGAGCCGCGGTGATTGTGCTGCTGTCCCACATCACCACATGAGGCTAATCCGTTGTGTAGCGATGGCCGAAGTCCATCCTCTGTAGCGAGCGGGGGGGGGGGCAACCCCCCCACACACACAGACAGCCCTGAGTGTGATCTTTCATTAGAGCCCAAAATGAAGCTTCTATATTGAATCATTCAAAAGTTAGACGTTTTTCCAAACTGTGCCATTTGGCACAATTTGGCACAGTTCCAAAATGCCTGGGAACTACCTGAGGAAAAAGCTGTGTAATATATTCATTTTTTGTGGTATTGTTACAAAATTTGGACCTCAGCTGGATAATACTTGGTTCTACATTTCTGTTGCATTTTCCAGCCCGGATCTGAAGCTGTGTGTTATTTGCAAGCATTTGTATCCAAAAAAACACCCAGGCCAAATTTATTTTCTTCAAGTTCACTATGTTTAGATGACTGTAACTCAGTGGCCAGAGCACTTAGACAGATCATGTTTTTTTTGCCAAAAAATTCAAAGTGTTTTCTTTTAAATGAGACCAACCCCATGAAGATGCTGCAAAGGGTTGAAGAACAGCTTTCGATTTACTTTGGGCACATTATTTTTTGGCGTTTTTAGGAAAATTGAGCAGAGTGCAAGGGGTTAAGGAATCCCCAGTGTATTAAAATTGTGTGTGTTTCCATGGGGATTCGTATCAAGTATCACCCAGCATTTACTGGGCTCCAGCTCCTCCATTCCATTGGTTCCTCGCAGACAAAAGCCTGTCACTGGACTAAAGTTCATAAAACCCGCTCACGAAGGAAGTCTATTGGCTCGGGGTTGCTGTCAATCACGGAGGCCCGCAAAAGTTTCCCCAGATAAAAAGGGAACAACGCCCTCTTTCACCAGTTTCTCTTTTGCCTCTTCTTCTTCTTCGACTTCACAGCAGAGCATTCTCGGGAGAACAAAGACTTGTGGTCTCTTCACCACTGGAGAACAAAAGACAGTTCTCCCATGTGTTTTTCATGTCTTTCTTTAAACGTATAGGAATTAATCCTTTCCTTTCTTGAGCTCAAATTCTAAACTTGGAGTCAAACTCCATTTCTAGACTTTTATTTTTATAACTTTTTCTTGTTAAACTTTCTTTAAACTTGCCATTTTTAATCTTGACTTTATTTTTAATTTTTTTTATTGATTGACCAACTTACATACTAGAAACTAATTTCATCTCCACAAAGTCTTAAGATCTGTTAATTTTGCTATTGGATCAGATTTTTAATTATTCTTGAATTCATAATAGGAAGCCGCAGATCCTCGACGCAGCCCGCCATTACAGCTGCCTGAAGAAATGAAAACGCCACGCTAGACCTCAGCCCTCGTGATCAACGCATCAAAAATCTCATCTTGTGACAATAGGCTGGAAAGCTGTTGTACTGTGCAAGAATATTTGCGGGTCAAATATTCCGACTTTTGGTGCCATCTAAGAGCTACAGGACGACGCAGAAGGATCTTCACTAATCCGGAGTCACATGAGTGACATTCTTTATCCATCTGCTGAATGAAACGTCTGAGATTTGAGAGTAATTCAATATCTGATCAGATACAAAATTAAAGAACACTTAACATAGCTCTTTTCCTTAAAATTCCATTTTCATTTTCTTAAGAGTAAGCCAGACTTTTCCATATAATTAGTTTACTTTTCCCCATAAATTTGCGTTGTTTTCCATAATCTGTTAACTTCAAACTGATTGAAATTCAGCTTACATTTTAACCCTGGTTCTGCAAATGTTCACATCTTTTATCTATCATTTACAAGTTTAATTTCATGGTTAATGAAATCACTGCAATGAGATGAGAGATGAGATGAGATTCAACTTTATTGTCATTACACATAAGGTAACGAAACGTGACTTGGCATTTGGGCACGCTCTGCAGAGCGCATGAAAATGACTGATTAATAATACGTGAATTGAATACGTGAAAATGAGAGGAGTTCTTGGGAATTTATTTCATTCTGAGTCTGGTTTCAAAGTTCCCAGTATCAAATTCACAAAAATTTTGAGACTGATTATTAATTAATTTATTGAGTGATTAAACAGGTATAAAGTGAAATTAAGGATTAAAGTGCTCCTTAAAGAGGAGGACAAAAGAAGAGGAAAACAGCAGCCTTGTGTGTAGCAGAATGGAATGTACGCACTCTGTTGGACAGAACAACATCACAGTTCCCAGAAAGACAGACCACGCTTGTAGCCCTGGAAATGAACAGGTACAATGTAGACATAGCTGCACTTAGTGAAACAAGATTGCCTGGATGTGACAGCTTGGAAGACCATGGGTACATCTTCTTTTGGAGTGGGAGATCAACTCAAGAAAGGAGAGAAGCAGGAGTGAGCTTTGCAGTTAGAAAGGAGATAGCAGGAATGCTTGATGAGGAACCGGTGCCAATCAATGACAGGGTAATAACTATGAGACTCCCACTACAGCGGAAGATGTATGCCACACTCATCAGTGTATATGCCCCAACAATGACCAACACAGAGGAGGTGAAGGAAAAGTTCTACAGTGATTTACATGAGACTATCAGGCATGTACTGACTGATGACAGGCTGATTCTCGTTGGAGATTTTAATGCCAGAGTTGGTTCGGACACTGAGAAATGGGAAGGAGTGCTAGGCAGTCATGGAGTAGGCTAGTGCAATGCTAATGGAGAACTTCTACTTGCACTATGTTCAGAGTACAACCTTGTGATAACCAACACTCTATTTAACCACAAGGACACACACAAGAAGACATGGATGCACCCAAGATCCAAGCACTGGCACTTATTAGACTACATCATAGTCAGGCAGAGAGACATAAGGGATGTATTGGACACCAGAGCAATGAGAGGCGCGGAATGTGGTACTGATCATGTTATGCTGAGATCTAGATTAAGGATTTGCAGACGAAAACAGCACTGCAGGACGGGTGCAAAGCCACCACGGAAGCTAAACACTAGTGCACTGAAAGGCCAAAAGAAGCAGGAAGAACTTACACAGGAAATGAATGAAAACTTGAAAGACTGGGACAGCAACAACTCAGAGAATGACACAGAAGAGAAATGGGCAACACTGAAGGATACGGTGTATCAGACTGCGAGTGATGTATTAGGCTACCCTGAGAGGAAACATCAAGATTGGTTTGATGAGCATGATGAACACCTGAAGAAACTACTAGAAGCGAGGAATACAGCTAGGCAGGAAAACCTATAGTGTAACACAAGGTCGAAGAAGATGAAATACTCAAAGGCTCAGAGTGAGCTACAGAAGTACACCAGAGAGATGAAGTCCAATTGGTGGGATGAAAAAGCGGAGAAACTTCAAACTGCAGCAGACAGGAAGGACATGAAAACATTCTTCACAGGTTTGAGAGAAATCTACGGCCCTAAACCAAGAGGATTGATCCAACTAAAGGCTATGGATGGTGAAACGGTTTTGCAGGAGAAAGACAGGATCCTGGACAGATTTGCAGACCACTTTGACCAACTACTAACAACCCTGGAGATCTCACTGAAGAGGCTAAAGAAGCTCTAGTGCAGCGACCAGCTGTATCAAGTCTTGATGAACCACCAAATTTTGATGAACTATTGGCAGCTATCAGGACAACACAGGATGGTAAAGCTCCAGGAAAGGATGGATTTCCAGCAGAAGTGTGGAAATTTGGTGGTGTTCAGCTGACCAACTGCCTGCACAAGCTAATCTAAGAGATATGGGATGCCCAGAAAGTACCTCAGGACTGGAAGGTTGCAAGAATTGTGCCTATGTTCAAGAAAGGTGACAGGAAAGATTGTGGAAATTGCCGAGGTATATCACTACTAGCCACTGTTGGTAAGGTTCTCTCACATGTACTACTTAACAGACTCAGTGAACACATCTCGCAGAATGTACTACCGGAAACCCAGTGCGACTTTAGAAGTGGAAGAAGCACAATGGACATGATTTTTCTGCTTGAAACAGGTTCAAGAAAAGTGTATCGAACAGAACATGCCACTTTATGTAGTCTTCATAGAATTCAGTAAAGCCTTTGATACTGTTTCACAACAAGGACTTTGGCAGGTACTCAAGAAATATGGTTGTACAGAGAAGTTTGTCAGCCTGATCGAGGCACCCCATACAGGTATGCAAGAAAATGTGGCAATGAGTGCTTCAGTATCTAAAGACTTTTCAGTAAGCAATGGGGTGAAATAAGGGTGTGTGCTGGCACCTACACTCTTCTCGCTATATCTGGCAGCCATACTTGAGGTGGCCTTCAGAGACACTTCAGAAGGAGTATACATTCAAACAAGGAAAGAAGCAGACTTGTTCAATGTGGCACAGTTTAAAGCCAAGAGTAAGACATCGATAAAGGTAGTAAGAGAAATGCTCTTTGCCAATGACAGTGCTCTAGTTGCACACAGCGTGGAAGATATGCAATCTTTAGTGGAGAAATTTGCAAGAGCAGCTAGCCAATTCAGCCTCCAAATCAACATCAAGAAGACAGAGTGCCTTTATCAACCACCAAAGTTCCAGTTATCAACATCACTACCAGAAGAGATCAGCATTGGTACAGAGCCACTAGTCAAGTGCAAGACTTTCAAGTACCTAGGGAGTACTGTTTCAGAGAATGCTAGGCTGGAGGATGAACTACACTGTATCTCTCAGAATGGGAAGAGCGAGCGCTGTGTTTGGAAACTTGAGGGAGAGACTGTGGAACAATCGACATGTGCCTATCCGTGTGAAATGCAAAGTGTACAGAGCGACAGTACTGGCTACTCTATTATTCGGTGCTGAATCTTGGACTGTCTACAGAGAGCAGGTGAAGAAACTCCACGCGTACATGATGAGACACCTTCGAGCCATAATGAACGTCTCATGGAAAGACAAGATAACCAACATAGAAGTGTTGAAACGAGCTGGTCTACCATCAATGGAGGACATGCTAATACAGATGAACCGGAGATGGCTCAGACATGTTGAGAGGATGGACCACCAGTGTCTCCCTTAGCAGTTACTCTCCTCACAATTATGCGAGGGCAAATGCAATCAAGGTAGACCAAGGCTCAGATTTAAAGACACTGTAAAAAGAAACTTGAAGAAGTTGGACATAGACAGGAGTTCCTGGCAGTGGAAGGCTAAGGACAGAGCTGTGTGGAGGAATCTGATCAGACCTAAATGAAACAGTCATTGTTGCCCACGACAGACTGCTATGATGATGATGATAAAGAGGAGCTGGTGCCCCTACGAGTGTTTATTAACTTTTTCTGTGTGTATGGACCTAGAGTTCATCTCAGGTCCCGATACATTAAGACAAATTAAATAATTTTTATACCTGATGATAATTATTAATCAAATATTCCTTTATATTCCTACACCAGGCTGACAAAGAGTCAGGACTCGGTCAATCCTCGTATCCCCCTTGAGCTTTCTAGTCAGGACTTTCTGAACTTTTTCAATCATAAAATTTTATCTTTTAAAGATAAAATCAGTCAGATTCTTCCCACCGTAAACTTAAGTACATTAACTACTACAATTCCTTCAATTGATATCTGTTTAGATAAGTTTACTCCAATTGACCTTTGAGAGTTAGATAAAATAATTTCCTCATCTAAGCCTTCATCTTGTCTTTTAGACCCTATTCCTACCAGGTTATTTAAAATAGTCTTCCCAATTATTGGTCCCGCGCCGGCCTTCCCTCCATGTTCACTCTACTCAGGCAGCGCAGGCTCCGCTGGCTAGGCCACGTTCACCGTATGGAGGATGGCAGAATCCCCAAAGACGTCCTCTATGGAGAACTGGCAACTGGCAGGAGAGACGTTGGCCGCCCACAGCTGCGCTTTAGAGACGTCTGCAAGAGAGACATGAAGGCCCTGGATATCAACACAGAGCGCTGGGAGGACCTTGCAACGGACCGCTCCAAATGGAGAGGCACCCTGACCAGACAGCTCAAGGCGGGTGAAGAGAGACTGACTGCTGCAGCAGATGAAAAAAGGACCCGCAGGAAGAACCGCCACAGACCCAGCAGCACGGAGACCACCCACAAGTGTGACCTGTGTGACAGGGACTGTCATTCGCGCATCGGCCTGTTCAGCCACAGGCGGTGCTGTTCCAGCAGAGTAGACGTTTAGGATTCTCTTCCATGGTCATCATAGACCGACGGAGGCCGACGACATTCTTCATATAATTAATTCTTCTTTAACTCTGGGTTATGTACCGCAGGCTTTTAAAATTGCTGTAATTAAACCCTTACTCAAAAGGCTAACGCTGGATCCAGGAGTTTTTGGCTATCGACCAATTTCTAATCTGCCTTTCATTTCAAAAATCTTAGAGTTGTTGCTGCACAACTGTTTGACCACTTGCAGGGAAATGGTTTATTTGAAGAGTTTCAGTCTGGGTTCAGAATTCATCACAGCACTGAAACAGCCTTAGTGAAGGTCATTAATGGCCTCCTTATCGCATCTGATAATGGACTTGTTTCTGTACTTGTCCTTTTAGATCTTAGTGCAGCCTTTGATACTATCAATCAAGACATTCTACTTGATAGATTAGAGCACTATGTTGGACTAAATGGAACTTCGCTGCAGTGGTTTAGATCTTATTTGTCCAATAGACTTAAGTTTGTTCACATCAATGATGAGTTTTCTTCCAACTCTAAGCTCAGACATGGAGTTCCACAGGGATCTGTTAATATGCTTCCGTTAGGCAATGTGGTCTGTGGTCCATCATCATCCACACTTTTATGTTGCTGTGGTACAGCAACTTCTGTTTTTGATGACATTTTTGTTGGTAGGTTTGCAGAAAAATCTAATGGGCGGTATAGAGTAACAGATGATTAACTGAGCCACAGTAGAACAACAGTGGGCCTCATTCACTAACTTTTAAGGGACTGTTGCAGCATCAACAGGTCCTGCTAATTCGGAGACAAACATTTATTGACTGTGAGAGAAAAAGATGGATGAAACTATTATTGGTTCATATTTTGGTTCGTATTTGGAGAGTTTGTTTTAATAAATGGAAAAGTTGGATTCTTGAAATTTTCTCATGTTTTCATGTGTCAGACTATGAATCCATGGCAGCTGAAAGCGTCCACTTGGACAGGTCAGACGGACACTACAACTATCACAGTACTGGGCAGCTCAGTGGTGCAGTGGTCAGCACAGCAAGAAGGTCACGGGATCGATTCCACCCCTTGACCATCGATGACCCTTCTGTGTGGAGTTTACATGTTCTGCCCATGTCTGCATGGTTTTACCCCGGGTACTCCGGTTTCCTCCCACAGTCGAAAAATATCCAAGTTAGGTTAATTGGAGACTCTAAAGTGGCCCTAGGTGTGAATGTGTGTGAATGGTGAAGGGACCGGCACCACACCTTGGCTGCCTCATCCATCCAGGTGGATGCCCTGAATTTCCCTCTGCGATTAACGAAGTATACTAAATTAAAAAAAAAACAAAACCTTAAATACGCAATGCTATCACCATACTACAATTCCTTCAGGATTGTGATATCAGGATAGATTGAGTATTGCAGTGCCATATATTTTATTTTCTCACCTTATTCAACCTCATAGTGTTCCCCTCAAGTAAAATTGTTGTTGTGGCAATCCCGAATTTTGGCACTCTGGACTCAAACACACCAAACCCACTAGGCTGGCAGTGGCTTAGGAGGTAGAGTGAGTTGTTCAATAACCGGAGAGTTGCTGGTTTGAATCCCACTCTCCCCAGCCATCCTGCTGTTGTGTCCCTGGGCAAGACACTTTATCCACCTTGCTTCTAGTGTCCATGACACTTGCAGAGCTTAGTTTCTGGCACCGTGCTGCTTTTTTTGTTGTTTTTTTTTTGGCTGTGTGGAAATTTACTTCCTATTTCTGTATGTAGAAACACTTTTTGCCCAACCTATCTGCAATGGTGGATGAATAATGCTCAGAATAAACAAACAGTCAGTTCTGCATACTTTGGAGTTTTTTTTAACCTCTTGCACTCCGTTGTACCGTGGGCGGGCAAGTCTTTGCGTCCCAGAGCGCACGAGGGCGCTCTCGTGCGTCCTCGAGTGTACAAGGGCGCAGGAGAGCGCACTGAAAAAAAAAAAAAAGTCCTTCCACTACAGACACAGCCGCAAACAGATTGGATATGATTGACCTCTCATTCAACTAATAAGAGCCTTGAATTGGGTTTCTGAAACCTTGAAGAACCAATGACTGAAAACCTAGCAAGAAGGACCCGCCTACCAACGCTGTGAATACAGTGAGCCAATTGAAGCAGAGATGTTTGCAAGCTGTTTTTTTTAAGGCTGGGTGAAGACTGCTGCAGCGGATCAAAAAAGGACCCGCACGAAGAACCATCACAGACCCAGCAGCACAGAGACCACCCACAAATGCAGCCTGTGTGACAGCGACTGCCATTCATGCATCGGCATGTTCGGCCACAGGCGGTGCTTATTTTGTTTTTGTTCCAGCAGAGTAGACGTTATGATTTCTTCCATGGTCATAGACCGACGGAGGCCGACGATGAAGGCTGAGTGACACACACGCATTCGCCAGTCTTTTTTTAATTACTACTGTGGGGAGACTTGAATAACGAAACCGAATTGTCTTTCATTTCAGTTTATTCGAGAAATCATTCCACTGTCTGCTCTTATTCTTGAGCAGCGAAGAAAGAGAGTGAACACACCAAAGTTCTCTCATTTAAACCTTCTCACATCAAACCATTTCCCTCGCGGGGGAAATCACACATCTATATCAAAGTCTCTTTATTCACATTCATTAGCCTTTTATTTACATAACTCCCCCTTCTCTCTTCCCGAGCCTCAGTGGTCAGGAAGTCTTCTGTCCCCTGTCCTCCGCAGGGGGTCCAGGCTCTGTGGCTCCGCACCGCAGGGGGCTGGCTCTCCTTCATCGTGGTTAAATCACATATGCAGTGTCCAACATATACATGTCTCACAACACAGCCATATAACCCCCCCCCAAACGATGAAGAACAGACTAATTCCCAAAATTTAATAGCACCTTACTCACTACTGAATAATCAACACCAACATTCAGTCTGTGCGCCGCTTGGGCTTCAGCCGTCTGCCGAATCTGCTGTGCGTTGGCCCCGTCTTGCCTGCGGTGCTGTTCTGCTTCGGGTCTGTTGACTGAGGAAGAGAGTGGTTAATTGCCCTCTGCGGGGGCCTGCCTCGTCGAGGCGCCACCGCGACCGGTACAGACACGTCCTTCATGACAAAAGCAGGTTTTAGTCTGTCAATACTGACTGTCTCTTTTCTGTCCCCAAAATCTAGCACAAATTGCTTATCACCTGCCTCCAGCACTCGAAATGGCCCTTCGTAAGGTGGTTTGAGCGTTGCTTTAAGGGCTTCGCGCCTGACAAAAACGAAATCGGCATTTTTCAAAGCCTTGGGGACGAAAACTCGTGGAAAAGCGTGATGAACCGGACCCGGGAGCGTGTCTGCCCCCGTGCCAACTAACGGTCCCAGAGCAGAGAGAGGTGGGGGCTCTGGGTGCTCTGGTAAAAACTCGCCCGGCAGCCTCAGAGTTTGTGCGAATACCAGCTCCGCTGGGGAGGCGTCTAAGTCCTCTTTAGGCGCAGAACGCAACCCTAATAAAACCCATGGGAGTTTATTTACCCAATCTGCATCCGTGAGCGACGCTCTGAGTGCTGCCTTCAAAGACCTATGAAAACGCTCGCATAAACCATTAGCCTGAGGGTGGTAAGCCGTAGTGCGGTGAATTTTGGCTCCTAAGCCGTTGGCCATCGCTGACCACAGCTCAGAGATGAATTGCGGTCCTCTATCGGACGTAATGTCCGACGGAACCCCAAAGCGCGCCACCCAAGCCGTTAAAAAAACGCGAGCCACCTCCGCGGCCGTGGTCGTCGCAAGTGGGACCACTTCCGGCCAACGTGTGGTGCGGTCCACCATTGTCAAAAGATACGTGAACCCCTGTGATGCCGGTAGGGGGCCCACAAGGTCGACGTGCACATGGTCGAACCTTCTGGCCGGAATGCGGAACGGTTCTAACGGGGCCCTTGTGTGCCTGTGAATTTTGGCCCGTTGACAGGAAATGCAGGTTTTTGCCCATTCCTTCACGTGCTTGCGCAGGCACGGCCAAACAAACTTTTCCGCCACTAGTTTCACCGACGCGCGCACCCCCGGGTGCGCCAGTGAGTGGACCGAGTCAAAAACACGGCGGCGCCACGTGGCCGGAACCACCGGACGCGGGCGCCCCGTCGACATGTCGCAGATCAGGGGGGGCATACCGGTTTGTAAACACTTGCTCTCCAGCCTCAACCCTGTTGGTCCAGACTGGAGCGCGCGCACGTCTGCGTCCGCCCCCTGGTCCGCTGCCATGGCTGCGTAATCTATACCCACGTGCACCGGGGCTGCGCGCGCCACCGTGCCGCTCTCCTGCGGCGCGGTCACGGTGGCCCGTTCTGCCTCTGCGCGTGTCGGGGTCGTGAACGCGCGTGAGAGACAATCCGCTACTACATTGAATTTGCCCGCGACGTGCCTAATGTCAGTGGTAAATTCCGAGATTGCGGCCAGCTGCCTCTGCTGCCTGCCGGACCACGGATCTGAAATTTTGGCCATGGCGTATGTGAGCGGCTTGTGGTCCACATAAGCGGTGAAGCACCGTCCTTCCAGCCAGAACTGGAAATGACGAATAGCCAAATGCAGCGCCAACAGTTCTCTGTCAAACGCGCTGTATTTTCGCTCAGCCGCGCTTAAAGATTTGCTAAAGAAAGCCAAAGGCTGCCAAACTCCGGCTACCTGTTGCTCAATAACGGCCCCTATGGCTAAATCTGAAGCGTCTGTCGTCAGCGCGATACATGCTGCAGGGTCTGGGTGGGCCAGGAGCGCAGCGTCAGCCAAGGCTTTTTTAACCTCTGTGAACGCGCGCTCCCGCTCCGGGGACCATTCGACCGCCTGGGTCGGCTTTTGTTTTTTGAGCGCGGCATATAACGGTTGCATGATTTGAGCTGCGTGGGGCAGGAACCGGTTATAAAAATTCACCATCCCCAAGAATTCCTGTAGTGATTTGACCGTTTGTGGACGGGGAAAATCCGCTACCGCGCGTACTTTCTCTGGTAACGGAACCGCTCCCTCCGGGGAGACGCGGTGACCCAAAAAATCAATCCGCTCAACGCCGAACTGGCACTTGGCTGGGTTAACTATTAAGCCGTGCTCTCCCAGCCTCCTAAAAACTGCTGTGAGGTGCGTTTCGTGTTCGTCCTCTGAAGTACTCGCGACCAAAATGTCGTCGAGGTACACAAACACGAAAGGGAGATCGCGTAACACGGCATCCATCATCCGCTGAAATGTTTGCGCCGCCCCTTTGAGACCAAACGGCATGCGTAAAAATTCGAAAAGTCCGAACGGGGTTATTACCGCTGTTTTAGGAATGTCCTCCGGTTGGACCGGGACTTGGTGATAGCCGCGAACTAGATCAATCTTTGAAAAAATGCGCGCCCCCGCCAGGTGCACCGAAAAATCCTGAATGTGCGGGATGGGATAACGATCGTGTGCCGTAGCGTTGTTTAGCCTGCGGTAATCCCCGCACGGTCTCCAGGAGCCATCGGCTTTCGGTACCATGTGCAGCGGCGAAGCCCACGGGCTCTTCGACCTACGAACGATGCCCAGCCTCTCCAGGCTGGCGAACTCCTCGCGCGCAATGGCGAGCTTAACTGCATCCAAGCGCCGAGCTTTTGCAAACACGGGAGGACCAGAAGTGGGGATGAAGTGTTTCACCCCGTGCTTCGCGACCGTCGCTGAAAAAGTGGGCACAGTGAGCGCTGGAAATTGGGTGAGGAGTGTGTGAAACTTACCACCTGCTGTAGCGACGTGGGTCTGTACTGGTGGCGGGGACACTCGAGCTGAACAGGGGAGAGAGTAAAAAGAGAGTGCATTTACCAGCCGTCTATTAGCAAGATCAACTAACAGATTGTGTGAACACAAAAAATCCGCGCCCAACATGTTGAAACTCACCGCCGCTACTACAAAAGTCCATTCATAAGTGCGGCCATGTAAGCATAAAGGCAAGGTCCTTCTCCCGTAGGTGTTGATGTTCGAGCCATTTGCCGCTGTAGCTCCGTCACCGTGGGGTCCAGCTACCCGGTCCGCGTATGTTGGGGTGATGAAGCTCACTTGTGCTCCGGTGTCAATGAGGAACACTCGTCCGGAGCGCGCATCCGTGATGTAGAGCAGCTTGTTGCGTTCTCCGAGGGTCGAAGCTGCTAGCGACCCCCGGTCTTGCCGTTTCCCGAACTCCTGAAGATGCAGGGCGGCACACACCTGCGTGCCTTCTCTGCGAACCTCCGATGGTAAAAGCAGAGATCTTCTCCTCCGCTGTGTCGTGCCCGCGCCTCTGTCGCCGGGCTATTGGCTCCCCCTCGTCGCGGCCGTGTTGCCGCCATCGTCGGCCAGTCTGGTTCTGCCGCCTCTGGCTCCCCGCTGTCTCGGGTCGCTGCTGTGGTTGCTTGCCCGCCGCAGGCGTCCAGGATCCCGTCTGCCTCCTGGGCCAGCTCCCGGAACTCCTCCAGGGTGTGACACTTTTTGTCGGCCAGCGTGCTTCTCGCATGCGCCGGGAGGTTGGAGAGGAAGATGAACTGAAAAATGAAATCATCGTTGTCCAACCCTCTCAGCTGTATCATCTCCTCCATCAGGGCGCTCGGCCTGTGTCCACCTTGGTCTAGCAAAGACAGGATCCTCCTCGCCCTCACTTCAGCCGAGGGGGTGAAAAACTTGATGAGGGTGGATTTCAGCTTGCTGTACCTGTCGGTCGCGGGTGGCTGCTCCACCAAGCTTTGCACGCACCGAGCTGTGCTGTTGTCCAGTTTAGCGATGACATGGTGGAACTTAGTGTCATCCACCGTTACTCCTGCGAGCGCGAACTGCGACTCTGCTTGCAGAAACCACGACCGTGGGTTATCCTGCCAGAAATCAGGCAGCTTAACGGCCACTGCGCTCGCCAGCTCTGAGCGCTGTGAGTCCGGGACCCTGAGAATTTCTTCGTTCATTCTCAACGTCGTCAGTCACCAATGTGGGGAGACTTGAATAACGAAACCGAATTGTCTTTCATTTCAGTTTATTCGAGAAATCATTCCACTGTCTGCTCTTATTCTTGAGCAGCGAACAAAGAGAGTGAACACACCAAAGTTCTCTCATTTAAACCTTCTCACATCAAACCATTTCCCTCGCGGGGGAAATCACACATCTATATCAAAGTCTCTTTATTCACATTCATTAGCCTTTTATTTACATAACTCCCCCTTCTCTCTTCCCGAGCCTCAGTGGTCAGGAAGTCTTCTGTCCCCTGTCCTCCGCAGGGGGTCCAGGCTCTGTGGCTCCGCACCGCAGGGGGCTGGCTCTCCTTCATCGTGGTTAAATCACATATGCAGTGTCCAACATATACATGTCTCACAACACAGCCATAACTACTGTTATTTGTTTTGAAAAATCGTTCACCAAAAACCGCAATCATGGAAGCACAAAACCGCAATAATGGAATTATGCTTTGATCGGGTCGCGAGACCAGAACCACGAGCGGACCAGCGTCGCGTTCGTCTGACAATGAGGAAGAGAAGTTCGCCAGGACACTGCTGTGAAGAGGTAAGGGGTTATAAGCCAAATTATTCTTTATCCCTGAAAATTGTAATCAAAAATGACTTTTGACCGATCGGTAAATTACAACTGTGCGGCGCACGAAGTCTGAAGTTCGTGCGCTGCGGTACACGGTTCGTTCACCGCATCCAGACCGTGAACGCCCCCCCCCACTATTCTTCTGTAGCGAGGAGGGGGGAGCCGCGGTGATAGCGCTGCTGTGGCCACACCGCCACATCCGAGTGTAATCCGTCATGTAGCAATTGCCGATCTCTGTCCTCTGTAGCGGGGGGGGGCAGCCCCCCCCCCCACACACACAGACACAGCCCTGAGTGTGACCTTTCATTAGAGCCCAAAATGAAGCTTCTACATTGAATCATTCAAAAGTTACAGACGTTTTTCCAAACTGTGCCATTTGGCACAATTTGGCACAGTTCCAAAACGCCTGGGAACAACCTGACAAAAAAGCTGGGTAATATATTCATCTTTTGTGGTATTGTTACAAAATTTGGACCTCAGCTGGATAACACTTGGTTCTACATTTCTGTTGCATTTTCCAGCCCGGATCTGAAGCTGTGTGTTATTTGCAAGCATTTGTATCCAAAAAAACACCCAGGCCAAATTTATTTTCTTCAAGTTCAATATGTTTAGATGACTGTAACTCAGTGGGCGGAGCACTTAGAAAGATTATGACTGTTTTGCCAAAAAATTCAAAGTGTTTTCTTTTAAATGAGATCAACCCCATGAAGATGCTGCAAGGGGTTGAAGAACAGCTTTGGATTTAATTTGGGCATGTTATTTTTTGGTGTTTTTAGGGAAATTGACCGGAGTGCAAGGGGTTAAGCTATTTAGCGCCTTGAACATAGTAACTGGGATGGCGGAACGCATTCAGCGGAACATATTCAGTATTTTTTTTTTTTTTTTGATTTTGTATACTCTATTGATCCCCAGAGGGGAAATTGAGGGCATCCACTTGGATGGATGAAGCAGCCACGGTACGGCGCTATCCCTTAACCATTCACACACACATTGGGCCTCTTTCCACCAAACCGGTTCCAGTGCTAGTTTGGTTCTGGGGCTGGTGCTAGTGCTTAAACAGTTCTTCTGGAGTGGCTCATAAGAACCAGTTGGTTTTCTACCGATATGGAGCTAGTCGGGAATTATGTCAGGGCTACGTCATTACGTAGTGTGAAGCGCCCAACCCCCTCAGAACACCAGAGAAGACGGAAGGTGGCGGTATGCACCTCTCACTTGTTTGCTATCCGCCAGTAACCGAGAGAAGAAGAAGAAGAAGTAGCAGCGCTAGCTTGTCAACATGTAGGAGCTTGCTGTCTCTTTGGGAGCGCTGCTTTTATTCCAAACCTGTATTACCATCCAAATTTTTTTTTTTTTTTTATTATTACCATTATTATTATTACCATTTATTCTTAATGGCAGAGAACGGCGGCTACGTTTAAGGACACCGGTAATCATCAATATTTCAGTTATCAGCCGTTGTTAGATAAAGTCTGTAGCGCGAGCATTGACTACACTTTTACACATAATATTTATGTCAGTTCTGTAATAGGTGGTGTTACGGCGCATTACGAGACAGAGGTCGCCTGTTATGTCATGCCAAAAAGTGATCAGCTGTCCCAAAAAATGATCGCCAGGGGCCATATTGTTATGGGTTTATATTAGCCAGTAAATACATATATATTTCAACAGATAAACAGTACTTAGTTAGGTGTAACAAGATATATTTAACACTTATGATGCATTTTGAACCATAAACAAACTTGATCTGGGATTAAAAGCAATTAAAATAATGCAGTCACAAGGCTACATGGAAAAATGTATAGATTTACTGCATATATACATGAAGATACTGTATAAATGCATATTCTATGCACCTCCAAATTACAGAGTTGTGAAGGGTATACCCTTCTGTACTTGTGTCATCTATTCTGGTTAAAGTACTGATTCAAGTTTTTATTCATGTAGGGGGAACAAGAGACAGACTGTAAAGTGTTCAAAGTTCTTTCCCCAGAAATGATCTTGTCCAGAGCTGACAGAATGTCATGTGGTACGTTGTCAAAACAAGATAAACTCATCATTTTTGAAGCTGGCAACTTGGAACATTTTCCACAGAAAAAGTACATAGATTTAAAGTTTGTTGCTGCTTGTTCTTTAAAAAATGTGAAAAAAGTTGTCAAAAATATGAGTAAGTCCACAAATACCTGATATATTGGCCAATACCTGGAAAAATGAACTTAAGTGCAGTAATTCAGTACTTGTACTTTCACTTCCCACCACTACAAGGTTATAGTGATTTGCATTGTCCTAAATAACTTTATATTTCATGCATATGAAATGTAAAGTCTTTAACTTTTTAATATGACCCTTCTCTCTTATGTTTTTTCTCTTATCTCTTTGTCTTATGTCCTGATTGATGGAGCCTTGAGCACTTTTATCATGTTTATAGTCAGCTTCATGTGTGCCTGTGTTTGTGTTCATGTTGAATGTAACTGTAGTTTGTAAATATGGATGTCACCTGAGTGCAAAACAAATCTACCTACGGGTACAAATAAAGGAACCTGAACCTGAATATGTTTGGTGTGAGGATAACAATGTAGAAGCAGAACAACACTTAAGGAAAGAAAGCTTTTATTTCCAAAATGTGCAAAAACTTCAGACTGCTACATATGAAATATTATGTACACACAGCCAAAAATATCAATGCTGTGATAGTTACTTTTTTTACAGTCCCTAAAGCACAGACACAACACGTCCCATCAGTCCAAAAAGGGTGTTGGTCCTGTCCTCCTTCTTCTGGATGCTTTGCAGCAAAGCGAAGTTCAGCTGCTCCTCCCTCCTGCTCTGCTCCAGCTGTCTCATCTGACCATAATCAAGAAGGAGGTCCATGTTTGTGTCACACTTCTGTTTCCCTGTTTTAAAGCACAAAAATAAGCAATATTTTGGTGACACATGGGGAGTGCATAATGGTATAGCATCTTAGACAAGAACAAAGAGCAGAGTTTCCCTGGGAGATAACAGGGAGGTGTGAAGGATGAATGCAGTGTGATCTTTTGTGTGTTAGAAACTTCTGGAAGGATGTTAAGGGATTAAGGAAGTGAATGCAATGTGACCTTTTGTGTGTTTGAAGCTTCTAGAAGAATGCCATGCTTTTTAAGAGGAGAGTCTCTGCTGAGTATTCAGTCTGACTATGCTTCTGTGTGAGATGTGTAATAAACTGTCTGAGTCAAATCCGCCTTGTTATTTACACGCTCCACACTGGTGACCCAAGACGAATAACGTACCTGTCAAGTGATACGGTTTCGCCGTATTTTAATACGGGGAAAATGCAATTTTAGCAAATACGGGCGTATTGCCATTTCTGTACGCCAAAAAGAAAAATATACGGGAAAAAAAATTATTGAGAGTGTGGAGGAACACCTCGTGTGTGACCCCCATAGCGTACAGGGCTGGCAGTGCGCTCAGCGTCCGCCTGCACTTATTTCGATCCTCCACAAGCGCACCTAAGCAGTGTTTTTGTGAGTTTCAAAATGGCTTCTTGCAGCGCGCCGCCGGCGAAGTAAACAAAGCTTGAAGAAAAGGGAAATCGAGGGACTGGACGTCACCGTTCTTCTTCCCCGTCACCATTTATTTATTTATTTTAGATTGCAAAATATTCCATGGCAGAATGTTGTGGGCTTTGGTTCGGACAATTGCAACACGATGGTGGGTCGAGACCTTTCCAGACTGAAGGAGAACTCTCCAAATGTTTTCAGGTATGGGCAGTATTATTCACCTTCAAATATTACCTAAATATAACAAAAAAAATGCTTTAAAATCTTAACAAACATGCTTAGAGGTAGCCCAAATCCCCTATAGTGTACTGTTATTTTGTATCTTGGAACTTTGCTTTACATTCAATTCAATTCAACTTTATTTATATAGCGCCATTTCACAACAACAGTCATCTCATAGCACTATCAACTGTAGGGGGAACCCCCACAGTTGCAGAAAGACCCCAGCAATCAGGCGATCCCCTGTGAGCAAGCACTTGGTGACGGTGGAGAGGAAAAACTCCCTTTTAACAGGAAGAAACCCCCAGCAGAATGTACATCTGAATGTACAGCATTATATTGAAAGGGCTGAATAAGACTGATATTTTCATTGTTATTATTATTAACACAATTTCAAAGAGAATTATTTCTGATACTTAACTTATGAAACAAAAATCCATTCTGCTTTTGTTTCAGCATTGGCAGCATAAATGAATGAATTTGAAATAGTTCATGTTGCAGTTGCTCTTTGTTTGGTTTTTGTTTGTTTTTTGTTGTTGTTTTTTTTGCTTCAGTTTTCTTTCATCTGCCGATAAATACAGTTTTTAAGTACTCAGTACAGGCGTGAAAGCCCCCCCCCCCCAATAAGGGAGGCATGAGGTCAGTACAGGTGTGAAGGCCCCCCCAATAAGGGAGGCATGAGGTATGCCTTGACAGGTATGGAATAATGGAACACGGCGAAAGATCCCCGGAGCCAGCCTCATTGGGAGCCCCCAGCCAAGCATATGCTGTCGCAATCAAGCTACTGGATTTTTGGCAGCACAATCCGCGCTCCTGGTTCCACCTAGTTGAGGCGCAGTTCGCCCTCCGGGGGATATCGGCGGATGACACTAAGTTCTACTACGTGGTTGCAACGCTCGACGCCCGCACGGCTCAGCACGTGGAGAGCCTGCTCAATCAGCCACCAACCAACGACAAGTACGGCGCGCTGAAGGCTGCACTCATCCAGCACTACACACTCTCAGATGGTGAGAGAGCAGAGAGACTCCTGACGCAGACTGGGTTAGGAGATGGGTCGGCCATTGACCTGATGGAGAAGATGCTGAGATTAAAGGGCACGGACGACGACCATTTCATTTTTACCCACCTCTTCCTCCGGAACCTTCCGTCAGCGACGAGAGCGACCCTGGCCAATTCGCCGTTGCTGGCCAAGCGGGACTATCGTGCGCTGGCCCGAGAAGCAAACCGGATCATCATGGCCAGCAGAGAGTTCACGACCATGGCGGCAGCGACGGAGCTCGGTGCAACGGCCGGAGGAGGCGAGGAGCCGTCGACGGCAGCAGCAGAGCCACCGACGACAGCAGCAGCGGGGGCCAAAGAACGCGGGGGAGACACTCTTTGTTTCTACCACCGCCGCTTTGCAGAGAGGGCACGCAAATGTACACCACCGTGCCAGTTCAAGCGCTCGGGAAACGCCAAGACCGGGGGTCGGTAGCAGCAAAGCGAAGTTCAGCTGCTCCTCTCTCCTGCTCTGCTCCTGCTGTCTCATCGGACCGTAGTCAAGAAGGAGGTCCATGTTTGTGTCACACTTCTGTTTCCCTGTTTTAAAGTACAAAAATAAGCAATATAAAATAACCACACACTGAAAAATGCAGGAATCGTCAGTCCAAGATTGAATGTGTCTGTTCAACATCCATTTACTGTTAGTGGCATCACAACATTCAATTCAAGTGTATAATTGGTTTAATTCACTCCTGTGGTGCACATATGTGGGTTCCATATGCTTCACATGTGAATTACTGTATGCTTGTTGTAGGCTTCACATCTCAGAGGAACAAAAGGGATTGAACCTCCTAAGGGTAACAGGAGGATGTGAAGTCTGACCTTTTGTATGCGAAGAGATGACCGTGAGGGATTTCCTGACCACCAGGGCTTTAGATGGAGACGAGGAGACCTGGTGGCGGATGCATTGTGATTTGGGATTAAAAGACAATGTGAATGTATGTTTTGATGGTGTGAATGTATGCTTTGATGTCCTGGGGTATTTAAGGAACAGAATGTGGGGGATTCCTTTCTCTTCTGCTTTTGAATGTTGGAGAATGTGATTGTGAATAAAACTGGTCTTGAGAAATAAACTCAGCCTCGTCCTTCCACAAATCTACACACTGGTGATCCTACGACGTATAATGAGCGGAGAAGAATCTCCCGAGCCAAACTCGGCAGGAGCCAGCCAGATGAATGCAGCCACAGTTCAGCTACCGGACTTCTGGCCGAACAGTCCGCGCTCCTGGTTTAATGCAGTCAAGGCACAGTTCCACCTCCGGAGGATTTCGGTAGACGACGTAAAGTTCTACCATGTGGTTGCAAAGCTAGACAACCACACAGCCCAGCGAGTGGAGAGCCTGATCAACCACCTGCCGGACAGCGACAAGTACAGCACGTTGAAGGCTGCACTCATCCGCCACTTCATCCCCTCGGTGGGGGAGCGCGCAGAGAGGCTCCTGGCGCTGACTGAATTTGAGAGCGACAGACCAGCAGACCTGATGGGGAAGATGTTGAGTTTGAGAGACTCCGAGGATGATAGCTTCATTTTCACCCACCTCTTCCTCAGGACCCTACCATCAGCGGTGAGAATGACCCTGGCCAGTTCACCACTGTTGGCCCGACGAGACTACCACGAGCTAGGCCAGGAGGCGCAACGACTTGTCGACGCCAATAAACAGTGCGTGGCTACGGCCGCGGCAGCAGAGCTAGGTGCAACGTCTGGAGAGGGCAGGGGGCCAGAGGCTGCAGCACCAGACTCACCAACGACGGCGGCGGCAGGGGCCAGGAAACACGGAGCAGATGACGTCCTTTGCTTCTACCATCGCCGCTTCGCAGAGAGGGCACGCAAGTGCATTCCACTGTGCCATTTCAAGCGCTCGGGAAACGCCAACACCGGGGGTCGTTAGCAGCTGCGGCCCTCGGAGAGGAGAACAAGCTGCTCTACCTAAAGGATGCGCACTCGGGGAGGCATTTCCTCGTCGACACGGGCTCCCAGCTGAGTTTCATCACACCTTCCTACGCTGACCAGCTGGCGCCTTCCAGTGGTCCCGGGGTGTAAGCAGTGAACGGCTCGGCGATTAAGACCTTCGGTGAGAGGACTCTGCTTTTGTCTTTACACGGCCATACATTTGAGTGGACTTTCGTCATAGCGGCAGTCAATTTCAACATGTTAGGGGCTGATTTTTTGTGCTCACATGGTTTGTTGGTCGATCTTGCTAACAGACGCCTGGTTAATGCACTCTCTTTTTATTCTATTCCCTGTACAGCTCGAGTGGCCCCGCCAACAGCACAAGCCAATGTCACAGCCGCAGGTGATAAGTTTCACACACTGCTCACCCAGTTCCCAGCACTCACGGTCCCAACATTTTCGGCGGCTGTGGCTAAACATGGGGTGGAACATTTTATTACTACCACTGGACCGCCCGTTTTTGCAAAGGCTCGGCGCTTGGATTCAGCTAAACTGACCATAGCGCGCGAGGAGTTTGCCAACCTGGAAAAGTTGGGCATCATCCGGCGTTCGAAAAGCCCCTGGGCTTCACTGCTTCACATGGTCCCTAAAGCTGATGGCTCGTGGCGGCCTTGCGGTGATTTCCACAGGCTGAACAACGCTGCAGCGCACGACTGCTACCCGATCCCGCACATCCAAGATTTTTCAGTTCATTTGCCGGGGGCGCGCGTTTTTTCTAAAATAGACTTGGTACGCGGTTACCACCAGGTTCCAGTGCGCGCTGAGGACATACCCAAAACAGCGGTAATAACTCCGTTCGGGCTTTTCGAGTTTTTGCGCATGCCATTTGGGCTTAAAGGCGCGGCGCAGACGTTCCAACGCATGATGGACGCGGTTTTACGTGATCTCCCTTTTGTGTTCGTCTACCTGGACGACCTATTGGTAGCCAGCGTGTCCGAAGACTAACACGAAAACCACCTCACGGCAGTTTTCCGGAGGTTGACGGAGCACGGGTTAATAATTAACCCAGCAAAGTGTCAGTTTGGGGTGACGCAGATTGATTTTTTGGGGCATCGCGTCTCCCCAGAAGGAGCGGTCCCTCTGCCTGACAAAGTGCGCGCAATAACAAATTTTCCCCAACCACAAACGGTCAAAGCGTTACAGGAGTTTTTGGGAATGGTAAATTTTTATAACCGTTTCCTCCCCCAAGCAGCGCAGCTCATGCAGCCATTGTATGCTGCACTAAAAAAACAAAAACCCACAAATAAAGTCGAATGGTCTCCGGAACGAGAGCGCGCATTCTCTGAAGTCAAAACAGCCCTGGCAAACGCTGCATTGTTGGCACATCTGGTCCCAGCGGCCCACATGGCACTCACTACTGACACGTCAGATATGGCCATAGGGGCGGTCGTGGAACAGTTTGTAGCCGGAGCCTGGCAACCGCTCGCCTTTTTCAGTAAAACTCTGCGCGACAGCGAACGAAAATACAGCGCATTCGACAGGGAGTTGTTTGCTCTCCACTTGGCCATTCGCCACTTCCAGTTCTGGCTGGAAGGACGCCGTTTCACCACGTTCGTTGACCACAAGCCACTGACTTTCGCAATGGCCAAGATTTCAGAACCTTGGTCGGGCCGGCAGCAGAGACAGCTGGCCGCGATATCGGAGTTTACTACCGATATCCAGCATGTGGCGGGTAAACTTAATGTAGTGGCGGACTGCCTCTCGCGCGTCGTGGAGGCTCCAACCCGCGTAGAGGTAGATTCTGCAGCTATGGCCACGGAGCAGGTTAGCGATGCGGAAGTGCGCGCGGCCCCGGTCCGCGTGGGGATAGATTATGCAGCCATGGCCGTGGAGCAGGTTAGCGACGCGGATGTGTGCGCGCTCCAGTCTGGACCAACAGGGTTAAGGCTGGAGACCAGGGTGCTGCAAGACGGCATGCCCCCCCTAATCTGCGATGTCTCCACTGGGAGGCTGCGTCCGGTGGTTCCAGCCGCGTGGTGCCGCCGCGTTTTTGACTTGATTCATTCTCTGGCGCACCCGGGAGTGCGGGCGTCGGTCAAAATGGTAGGAGAGAAATTTGTATGGCCGAGCCTGTGCAAACAAGTTAGAGAGTGGGCGGCAGCCTGCGTGGCTTGTCAGCGGGCCAAGGTTCATAGACACACGAGAGCTCCCTTGGAGCCGTTTCACATCCCAGCTAAAAGGTTTGATCATGTCCACGTGGACCTCGTAGGCCCCCTCCCGCCCTCACAAGGGTGCACACATCTTCTGACAATGGTTGACCGCACCACGCGCTGGCCGGAAGTGGTTCCACTGTCGTCAACCACAGCCGAGGAGGTTGCGCGCGCGTTTTTAACGACCTGGGTACCGCGTTTTGGAGTCCCGTCGAACATTACCTCCGACAGAGGCCCTCAATTTGTTTCTGAACTTTGGTCAGCGACGGCCCACAGCCTGGGGGCAACGATCCACCGCACGACCGCGTACAACCTGCAGGTTAACGGGTTATGCGAACGTTTTCACAGGTCACTGAAGGCGGCTCTCAGAGCGTCGCTTACGGATACAAATTGGGTGGACAAACTACCATGGGTTTTATTGGGGTTGCGTTCTGCACCTAAAGAGGATTTAGAAGCCTCCCCAGCTGAACTAGTTTTCGCACAGCCACTTCGGCTGCCCGGGGAATTTCTCCCAGATAATCCAGTGCCAGAGTGCTCCCCGGCTCAGTGGTTACAGAATAGCACGGGCCCGAACATGCTACCTGGCCCCGTTCACCACAGTTTTCCGCGTGTTTTTGTGCCTAAGGTTTTAAAAAATGCGGAATTTGTTTTTGTCAGACATGATGCCCATTGTCCGCCTTTATGCCCACCTTATGATGGACCATACAGCGTGCTGGAAACAGGGGATAAGCATTTTTTGCTAGATGTGGGGGGCAGAAAAGAAATGATTGGCATTAATAGGCTCAAACCCGCTTTTGTGGTAGCTGACGAAATTGTGCAGTTGGCTAAGGCTCCTCGACGCGGCAGGCCCCCTAGAGAGCATTCCCCAGAACACCCACAGAGGTTGACTAACAGTTCTTATCCCCAGGCAGCAGCTGCGACCCAAGCGGCATGTGGACTGATATGTAGTGATTTTATTATGACATGCAATCTGTGGTTATGTTGTTCCATCTTAGACGTTTGGGGGGGGTTATATGTGGTGCACATATGTGGGTTCCATATGCTTCACATGTGAATTACTGTATGCTTGTTGTAGGCTTCACGTCTCAGAGGAACAAAAGGGATTGAACCTCCTAAGGGTAACAGGAGGATGTGAAGTCTGACCTTTTGGATGCGAAGAGATGACCGTGAGGGATTTCCTGACCACCAGGGCTTTAGATGGAGACGAGGAGACCTGGTGGCAGATGCATTGTGATTTGGGATTAAAAGACAATGTGAATGTATGCTTTGATGTCCTGGGGTATTTAAGGAACAGAATGTGGGGGATTCCTTTCTCTTCTGCTTTTGAATGTTGGAGAATGTGATTGTGAATAAAACTGGTCTTGAGAAATAAACTCAGCCTCGTCCTTCCACAAATCTCCACACTCCCTCCTTTGTATGAATGGATCATGATCCATCCAGGTGGATGCCCTCAATTTCCCCTTTGGGGATCAATAAAGTACACAAAATCAAAATGATCTGAACATAAATTACCTAATCTGGTCTGATTAGAAGAGCAGGAGGAGGACAAGCTTGGAGCTGGACACCACAGGTCTGGCTGGTTCTCCCTCATCATCCAGCTGTGATAAATCTATAAAAAAAAGTGTTTTAGTTTGCGCAGTGAACAACTTAAGCCTTCCATTAAATGTGCAGACACAGAAGACAGTTTTATTCAATATCAATGTTAGCAAAGCTTACATGTCTGATTATGGAATAGAAGAATAGGAATAGATGAAACTTCATTGTATTGTACAACTGTACAGTACAATGAAACTGTAGGTGATCCACCAGGCTAGTTCGCAATAAAGTAAGAGAAGGATTAGATAAAATACGGCTACCCAACATACAATTAAACACGAGTGAAATTTAAAAAAAAAAAAGGCCTAAGATGATGGAAATATTACCAAAATAGTAAAAAAGACGACGTTACTAGTGTCTGGTAGAAAAATGTCCCATAACACAACGCAAGGCACCCATTCATACACAGTATTCATACCACAAAAAACGTATTTTGCACTGGATGTCTTTATAAAAAAAAGTATTCTGTAAGATGCTAAGATTTCTGTTCTAGTTTCTCAAACGCGCATTTCTGTATGGCGAGGAAACGTTCGTGCTAAAAACAGTTAGCTTGTTAGCATAGCTAACTGAAAATACTATGGCCACAAGAGTGAGTAAAAAAAAAAAAAAAAAATCCGCACTTTGGCCGTTATCAATACAAGCGGTATACATCTGTCAGCAGAGACGACCTGTTCATTTCTTTATGGCGAGGAGAAACGTTTGGTCATAGTAAAAGTACTGTTAGCTTGTTAGCATAGCTAACCGAAAATACTATAGCCACAAAAGTGACTAAAAAAATATCCGCACTTTGGCCGTTACATATCAATACAAGTGGATATATACGTATGTATACATACAGTGGGGTAAAAAAGTATTTAGTCAGCCACCAATTGTGCAAGTTCTCCCACTTAAAAGATGAGAGAGGTCTTCAATTTTCATCATAGGTATACCTCAACTATGAGAGACAAAATAAGAAAAAAAAAATCCAGAAAATCACATTGAAGGATTTTTAATGAATTAATTGGTAAATTCCTAGGTAAAATCAGTATTTGGTCAATAACAAAAGTTCATCTCAATACTTTGTTATATACCCTTTGCTGGCAATGACAGAAGTCAAATGTTTTCTGTAAGTCTTCACAAGGTTTTCACACACTGTTGCTGGTATTTTGGCCCATTCCTCCATGCAGATCTCCTCTAGAGCAGTGATGTTTTGGGGCTGTTGCTGGGCAACACAGACTTTCAACTCCCTCCAAAGATTTTCTATGGGGTTGAGATCTGGAAACTGGCTAGGCCACTCCAGGACCTTGAAATGCTTCTTACGAAGCCACTCCTTCGTTGCCTGGGCGGTATGTTTGGCATCATTGTCATGCTGAAAGACCCAGCCACGTTTCATCTTCAATGCCCTTGCTGGTGGAAGGAGGTTTTCACTCAAAATCTCATGATACATGGCCCCATTCATTCTTTCCTTTACACAGATCAGTCGTCCTGGTCCCTTTGCAGAAAAACAGCCCCAAAGTATGATGTTTCCACCCCCATGCTTCACAGTAGGTATGGTGTTCTTTCTCCTCCAAACACGACAAGTTGAGTTTTTACCAAAAAGTTCTATTTTGGTTTCATCTGACCATATGACATTCTCCCAATCCTCTTCTGGATCATGCAAATGCTCTCTAGCAAACTTCAGATGGGCCTGGACATGTACTGGCTTAAGCAGGGGGACACGTCTGGCACTGCAGGATTTGAGTCCCTGGTGGCGTAGTGTTTTTCTGATGTAGCCTTTGTTACTTTGGTCCCAGCTCTCTGCAGGTCATTCACTAGGTCCCCCCATGTGGTTCTGGGATTTTTGCTCACCATTCTCGTGATAATTTTGACCCCATGGGGTGAGCCCTTGCGTGGAGCCCCAGATGGAGGGAGATTATCAGTGGTCTTGTATGTCTTCCATTTTCTAATAATTGCTCCCACAGTTGATTTCTTCACACCAAGCTGCTTACCTATTGCAGATTCAGTCTTCCCAGCCTGGTGCAGGTCTACAATTTTGTTTCTGGTGTCCTTTGACAGCTCTTTGGTCTTGGCCATAGTGGAGTTTGGAGTCTGACTGTTTGAGGTTGTGGACAGGTGTCTTTTATACTGATAACGAGTTCAAACAGGTGCCATTAATACAGGTAACAAGTGGAGGACAGAGGAGCCTCTTAAAGAAGTAGTTACAGGTCTGTGAGAGCCAGAAATCTTGCTTGTTTGTAGGTGACCAAATACTTATTTTACTGAGGAATTTATCAATTAATTCATTAAAAATCCTTCAATGTGATTTTCTGGATTTTTTTTTCTCATTTTGTCTCTCATAGTTGAGGCATACCTATGATGAAAATTGGAGACCTCTCTCATCTTTTAAGTGGGAGAACTTGCACAATTGGTGGCTGACTAAATACTTTTTTGCCCCACTGTATATTGGTTAACGTCTGGCATTTTAAAGACAATACACTTACCAGCGTGTTTTAAGCAGTTTGTTGTCCAGACTAATCCACGGCAGTGACGATGGTCCGGCTGGCTGGCCTGTCCTCCAAAACAGTTCAGATGAGTGGCCCCCTCCAGCTGATCTTGTACTTCTGCTTATGTCCATAGAGCCAAGAAATATTTCTCCTCTTCGCTCTAAATCTGTTTGGTTTTGGAATCCGTTGCGTGCTCCGCTGTTTGGAAAGCAACATGGCGGTCAGTAATGTTTTGAAGCTGGTCAGTTAACCACACCCATGGCTGTGGACGTAACCAACGTAAAGTGGTGCTGCCGTTGGCCCAGCTAGGAGTTGGGGCCACGATAGCCCCACTTTTGGGAGCCCGGGACTGGTGCTTTAGTCGGTGGAAACCCAAAGAACTGGTGCTAATGACGCAATGGCTCCAGTTAAGCACTGGAACCGGTTTGGTGGAAAGAGGCCCCAATTAACCTAACCTGCATGTTTTTGGCCTGTGGGAGGAAACCGGAGAAATCCCGGAGTAAACCCACGCAGATACGGGGAGAACATGCAAACTCCACACAGATCACTGTTGGTCAGGGGCTGGGATCTGCGCCACCGCACCGCACAGCTTACATGCTCCACTGATCTCAACTATAGCTCTCGCCCCATTAGCGAGTACAGAGCAGATTGAAGCCACCTGGCCGCCATATTAGGGAGGGAATGGAGCTGACATTATGTTTAGTGGCCATCGATTTCTATAGTTCACTGGTTGCACAAGCTTATAAGTTGTGTCTCCATGCCAAGAAGTTCAAAATGTGTTGTTTTTTTTGGTGGGGGGGAGTTATTGAGGTAAAAGTAGCACCGTTTACTACTAAACCCTTTTGGTAGTACTAATATGGTGGCCTGGTGGCTTCACTTCGAGCAGCCAATGATCCATCTAGTTTTTCTATAGATATAAGTGGCATACTTCTAATCATAGTGACAGTGATACTGAGTCACTGGAAACGCAAGTGTTTCATCCTTCAGCATACAGAAAATCTTTCATGCATTCTGTAGGAGGGAGAGTAAGTTTTTGAAGCCTGGGGAAGATGTCCTTATTGACAAAGGACTTAAAAGCAAATGGAGCTGGGCATGGATTGAAGAAATGGGCAGAGACGGTTAGCCTTTTGGTACCTAAAGTAAAAAAAAAAATAAATTAGAGAACCAGGCGCTTGTTTCTGCACGTTGTGCTTGAAATAATGCAATTTAGAGTACTCTAAACAGTTCACTGTTGCTGTTTGCATATGCATGCCTTAAACCCGACATGGGTATCAAACAATAAAATAAGGTGTTGTGGCGGCATGGAATAATAAGGCACGGTGAACTGTGAGTTTAAAAGGGAGTTTATTAATCATACCGCCATCACAGAAACTCACCCCGGCGCCATGCATGCACGCCAGAGCGAGCCCGGAGGCTCTCCAGCAGATAGGCAATGAGTGCAGTCAGATGAGCAGTGAGAGAGAGAGTGTCATAGCATGTGATATTCAGTCGCTTATATACCCAGTTACAGACAATACATGAAAGGTACATTGGTATCAAAGTAACTGCAGGGAGGCATAGGACATTTGCATCACATTACAGAACAGGAAGCATGAACGCCTGCATTTGAGTCACACATACCAAAGCAGGTACTGGCAGGAAGGAGCTAGACAAAAGAGAGGCTGCCTATTGATATCAGTCATTGTTCTGCTAATTGCTCCAGCTGTGCGCTCTGCTAGTCTGTAGGCTGTGGGGGGTCACCCACACTACTCCCCCCCAGAGGGCTCAGCAGGGGGCTGAGGCCTTGATCGTCCGGCTTTGGTATCGAGCTGTGAGGAAAGTCTGTGCCGGAGGAGGGGGAGGGAGGAGGGTGGGGGTAGCAAGTGCTGGCCCGGGGTGGCGAAATTGTCTGGGCCGCGCAAAAATTGCCTGTGGATCCGCGATGTTGAGGGGCTGTCCCGTTGAACGTGCGGAGGTCCACAGCAGCTGTGAGGAGAGAAATTAGTCTCTGACTCTTCTCGCGGCCATGAAGAAAAAAAGGAGCTGCAGCAGTGTGAGGGACTTGGCGTTTTGGCTTTAGGTGCGTGCGCGGCCCTAAAGCCCTCGGGGACAGCTGACGGCTGAATTCCCTTGTGCGCCGTGGCTGAGACCATTACAAAATCCTGTGAGCGAGCTGCGTGCGTGCTTCAGGTGTGTGAGCAGCCCTGAAGGTTCTGTATGCAGCGGCGAAGGACGATGGTGGTCTGTGTGAAGCCGGTATTGTCCCGTGCGTGGTGCGCTGTCCTCATAATCCCCGGTGTGCGTGCGGGGTTCGGTGCATGGCAGGTCCACTGTAGAGGCGAGTCAGGGTCAGGGAGCTTGCTGGACATCAGCATCATCGGCGCCGATGTTCATCCCTGCTGAAGCCGTTGGGTCGTTCGCTGGTGGTGCGTTGGAGCGGTGAGAGGGAGTAGACGATCTCTGTCCCTCGGGCTCGTGTAGATGCGTAGGAGCGGTGAGAGGGAGGAGGAGCGGTGAGAGGGAGAAGATGTTCTGTGTCCCTCGGCCGGTTCCAGCGTGGATGTGCAGATCTCAGGCGTGCAGATCTCACCATGACGCTTTCTGCAGCATTCCCAGTCATGGATGATCTCCGGAGAGCTCGCCTGGTGGTGGCTCTGCGTCGAGGTCTCCCTGTAGCCGAAGGGAGGGTAGTCCATTTGCGTCAGGCTGCTGCGTTCGCTTGTCGTCGGAGAATCACCGCCGGGTGCTGCGTTTGCTTGTCATCAGCGTGTTCTTTCTCGGGGTCACCAATGTGGCTGTCCAGACCAGAAGGTTGTGTTGCACAAAGCATGTGCTTTCTCGGGGTCACCAATGTGGTGGCATGGAATAATAAGGCACGGCGAACTGTGAGTTTAAAAGGGAGTTTATTAATCATACCGCCATCACAGAAACTCACCCCGGCGCCATGCATGCGCGCCAGAGCGAGCCCGGAGGCTCTCCAGCAGATAGGCAATGAGTGCAGTCAGATGAGCAGTGAGAGAGAGAGTGTCATAGCATGTGATATTCAGTCGCTTATATACCCAGTTACAGACAATACATGAAAGGCACATTGGTATCAAAGTAACTGCAGGGAGGCATAGGGCATTTGCAACACATTACAGAACAGGAAGCATGAACACCTGCATTTGAGTCACACACACCAAAGCAGATACTGGCAGGAAGGAGCTAGACAAAAGAGAGGCTGCCTATTGATATCAGTCATTGTTCTGCTAATTGCTCCAGCTGTGCGCTCTGCTAGTCTGTAGGCTGTGGGGGGTCACCCACAGTGTGATGAAATATTCAGTCCAAAGAGCAAAGAGCAATAAGCTACAGTGTTTCTCCATGTTTTCAGTGCTCCTCCATGCTTAAGAATATCCTTTAAGGTGTCTTTGGCTAAGGCGGCAGTGGCTCAGGAGGTAGAGCAGGTCGTCCAGTAATTGCATGGTTGGCGGTTCGACTCCCGCTCTCCCCGGATATCCTGCCATTGTGTCCCTGGGCAAGACACTTCACCCCCAATTGCTCCTGGTGGGTTTGGAAGTGCCATGTTAGATCGATAGCAGAATCTATAAAGCGCTTTGGTCATCAAGAGATGAGAATAAAAGCGCTATACAAATGAATGCCATTTACCATTTTTGAATCTTAAAAAGGGACGGCCAGCTTTCCTGGAGCCTTCTGCAAGCTCCCCGTAAAGAAGTGCCTTTGCGGGTCGCTCATCTGGTATGCGTGCAACATGACCCATCCAACATAATCTATTCCTGATAAGGATGATCTCAATATCCTTTGTGCCTGCACAGTCCAGCACATGGTCATTCGTGATGAAGTAGTCATCCCATCTGATCTTCAAGATAGACCTGAGGTGTTGTTGCTGTACTGTCCTGAGGAGTCTAATGTGATGTTGGTATAAAGTTCAGGTCTCACTTGCACACATCATCAATGGGATGATGCATTGATTGTACACTTTAAGCTTTGTTTCAGATGTAAGATCTCTGCTATCAAACACCCTGTCCCTCAGCCTTCCGAAAGCACACGATGCAGCCTGAATGTGCGCTTTTATCTCCTCATCCATCTTGCAATCTTTAGTGGCAAGACTTCCAAGATACTTAAAATGAGCTACTCTTTAAACTTTTGTCCTTCAACGTAGAAATCGACCTGGTTGCCAACACGCATCGTTTCTGTCTTCTTGAGGTTTACTGCTGAACCCATTCGCTTTGATAGTTTGCTGTAGGCATATAACAGCAGCTGTAAAGCTGTACCATTGTTGGCAAATAAGGCAATGTTGTCTGCATACTGAGCCTCTCTTATGTACTTGATGAATGTCTTTGTCTGGGATTTTAAACGGCTGGTATCAAAAACATCACTGTCATATCTGAAGCGAATCATGACACAGTGTTCTGGACTGATGTTCTTGAAAGCCAGGTAGAGCATGACCGTAGCGTACATTCCAGAGTGTTGGGGCAAGCTTGTACCCCTGCTTAACACCACTATTGTACTCGATTGGTCAAGTGAGTTCTCCATCAACACACAATTGGGCATACACATCGGAATACAAAGTTCTGATCACATGAATAAATTTCTCGGGACATCCAAGCTTTCCCAAGATCTTAAAGCGCATCTCCCGATTTACACAATCAAAAGCCGTAGTGAAGTCAATAAAAGCGATGTGAAGATTGTGTCGCTGTTCTATAGACTTTTCCATTATCTGATGCAAGATGAAAATGACATCAATTGTGCTTCGGCCACATCTGGGATTATGGATAAACTGACTCTGCCTAATGTTGAAGGTGCTGAAGAATGATATCAGCAAACATTTTTCCAGCCACGCTTAGAAGTGATATTCCGTGATAATTGCCACAGTAACCAGTCACCTTTCTTGAATAACATACAAATTATAGCGTTAATCAGGTCTGATGGCAACCTTGCAGTTCTCCAGAATAGATTGAAAGTGGTGAGCAGAAGAAGTACCAGGGTGTGTCAGATAACTCATCTCATTAATTGCAAGGGAGTGCCTAAAGATGGTGACACTAACCAACACATGATAGTGTCCCTTGGTGAGTAATTCCTGTATACCGACGAGAGAGCAATGCTGATACGGTCGAAGGAAAGAATCCGTTACTGTTAGCCAGAACTGATGCCGAATTGAAAAACAGGACTGCCATTGCAAGAGCTGTGGCCGGTTTGACTCACTGAACTGCCAGCTGCCGGAAGAGGTACCGAGTTGACATTACAGATCCACCAAGGGTGTATTGGGAAGGCCGTAACACTGGCCAAGGGAGCCTAAGGGCATGCTGACACCTGTCCAAGGTGTGCACCCAGGCTTGTGATGGGGAAGGAGGCACCTTACTTCTCCTTTACCAGACCGGCTCAGGTCTGGCCACGACCCCAATTGCTGTTTACAATTTGTTATTAAAAATACATGGTGCAAATGTTGCACATTTCATTAAAAAATAGTAAATCAATTGCCTTTTCCATATACCCTTTTCTGAATGGTTGCTAATCAAATCTTTTTCCACCTGTGAATTAGTTCACTTGACTGAGTTTCACATACCCTTATTCATAAATTTCATGTTATAGATTGTAGATCATTCTGTACATTATATAACCTGATAGCAACAACGTCCTGCATGTTAGATGTTTGTCCCAGAGTGAGTCCCAACTCTGAGTAGTCAAGGCTTTGGAACTTTGGATAAAAATGATGACAGACTGTGAGATAAGTGAGATGCGCCATCCAAAGTGGGATGGATGCCGTCTCACCTCACAAGACCAGGTTTTTCCCATAATGAGTTTCAGCTGTCTATGTAGCTCATGTGGGAGCTAACACTGGGACAAACATCTCACTCTTCATATATATATATATAGTGGGGTAAAAAAGTATTTAGTCAGCCCCCAATTGTGCAAGTTCTCCCACTTAAAAGATGAGAGAGGTCTCCAATTTTCATCATAGGTATACCTCAACTATGAGAGACAAAATAAGAAAAAAAAAAAATCCAGAAAATCACATTGAAGGATTTTTAATGAATTAATTGGTAAATTCCTCTGTAAAATAAGTATTTGGTCAACAACAAAAGTTCATCTCAATACTTTGTTATATACCCTTTGTTGGCAATGACAGAGGTCAAACGTTTTCTGTAAGTTTTCACAAGGTTTTCACACACTGTTGCTGGTATTTTGGCCCATTCCTCCATGCAGATCTCCTCTAGAGCAGTGATGTTTTGGGGCTGTCGCTGGGCAACACGGACTTTCAACTCCCTCCAAAGATTTTCTATGGGGTTGAGATCTGGAGACTGGCTAGGCCACTCCAGGACCTTGAAATGCTTCTTACGAAGCCACTCCTTCATTGCCCGGGCGGTGTGTTTGGGATCATTGTCATGCTGAAAGACCCAGCCATGTTTCATCTTCAATGCCCTTGCTGGTGGAAGGAGGTTTTCACTCAAAATTTCACGATACACGGCCCCATTCATTCTTTCCTTTACATGGATCAGTCGTCCTGGTCCCTTTGCAGAAAAACAGCCCCAAAGTATGATGTTTCCACTCCCATTCTTCACAGTAGGTATGGCGTTCTTTCTCCTCCAAACACGACAAGTTGAGTTTTTACCAAAAAGTTCTATTTTGGTTTCATCTGACCATATGACATTCTCCCAATACTCTTGTGTATCATGCAAATGCTCTCTAGCAAACTTCAGACGGGCCTGGACATGTACTGGCTTAAGCAGGGGGACACGTCTGGCATTGCATGATTTGAGTCCCTGGCGGCGTAGTGTGTTTCTGATGTAGCCTTTGTTACTTTGGTCCCAGCTCTGTGCAGGTCATTCACTAGGACCCCCCGTGTGGTTCTGGGATTTTTGCTCACCGTTCTCCTGATCATTTTGACCCCACGGGGTGAGATCTTGCGTGGAGCCCCAGATCGAGGGAAATTATCAGTGGTCTTGTATGTCTTCCATTTTCTAATAATTGCTCCCACAGTTGATTTCTTCACACCAAGCTGCTTACCTATTGCAGATTCAGTCTTCCCAGCCTGGTGCAGGTCTACAATTTTGTTTCTGGTGTCCTTTAACAGCTCTTTGGCCATGGCCATAGTGGAGTTTGGAGTCTGACTGTTTGAGGTTGTGGACAGGTGTCTTTAATACTGATAACGAGTTCAAACAGGTGCCATTAATACAGGTAACGAGTGGAGAACAGAGGAGCCTCTTAAAGAAGTTACAGGTCTGTGAGAGCCAGAAATCTTGCTTGTTTGTAGGTGACCAAATACTTATTTTACTGAGGAATTTACCAATTAATTCATTAAAAATTCTGGATTTTTTTTTTCTCATTTTGTCTCATAGTTGAGGTATACCTATGATGAAAATTGGAGACCTCTCTCATCTTTTAAGTGGGAGAACTTGCACAATTGGTGGCTGACTAAATACTTTTTTTCCCCACTGTATATATATAAAGGCAGAAGGCACTCTATAAATTCAAGAAATCTCTGTCAGTGATGCCTGCGGCATGACTGAACAACACAGCCGTCTCACACAGGAGACCCTTCAGCAACGGGCATGCAGAAATACATGCTTATACTTGGTTTCTACGGGTGTGTACTCATATTTAACAAACCATATTTAATTTTTAAATTATGAGGAGGAACAGAAGCCAAGTCATTAGATTTAGAGGCTACAGTACATGTTTAATTTGAGTTTTATCAAGTTTTTGTTTAATCACTTTGGGATGCTTAACCATTATATTTGTAGTTACTTTAGAGGGAGCAGACAGTGATTCTCTGATGGAGACGACAGAGGCTCAGTTGAGGGATGGCAGGTTGAGAGAAGCTGCAGAGATGTGTGTAAAACTGTGACTCTGCTTCCTGGTCCCAACTCTGAGTAGTCAAGGCTTTGGAACTTTGGGTAAAAATGATGCCAGATTGTGAGATAAATGAGATGCGCCATCCAAAGTGGGATGGATGCCGTCTCACCTCACAAGACAAGGTTTTTCCCAAAATGAGTTTCAATTGTCTATGTAGCTCATGCCATTTGCAGGACACCACACAGACAGCTAGCAGTTGAAGGATGACACACGGCTAAGACACGTCATCATGAGTCAGTGTAGCAATATTTAATAAAATATAGTGTAATAAGGTACAGGAATTATTTATTTTATTTAGAAGTGGATGTGCGTGGGGGACAGAGTTAAACAGTAATCACAACACTCACTAAATTAAATAGAAAAGCACTTGTAAAAGGGGGCACCATTTCTAAAAGAACAAATTATTGATTAATTAATTTCAGTACCTTCAGGAAGAAGATGGAGGACAAGCTGCAACAGAGCGACATCAGCGGGGTCTGGAGAAACCTTAAAAACATCTCTGGGCTCCAGAATACCTCCCCCAAGGCCACGGGGGGCAGGGAGTGGGCGAACAATCTGAATCTGTTTTTCAATAGGTTTGACTAACCGCCCTCCCCCGACTGCACAACAACCACTGTTGCCTCTAAAGACATGAAGTCCTGCTGCCCACTCCCCACTCCACCAACACCCCCCCACTCCCAACACACAGCCCCCCAACCTGACCCTCACTAAGACCCAGGTGAGGACGGAGCTGAGAAAGATCAAGGCGAGGAAGGAGTTGGGACCGGACGGCATCAGCGCAAAGCTCCTCAAGTTCTGTGCAGACCAGCTGTGTGGGATTGTGGAGTACATCTTCAATCTGAGCCTGAAGCTGGGGAGGGTACCACAGCTGTGGAAAACATCTTGTGTGGTACCTGTACCAAAGACTTCCCCACCCCAAAGATCTGAACAGCTACAGACCAGTGGCCTTGACGTCCCACATGATGAAGACCCTGGAGAGACTGCTCCTTGCTCACCTCCGCCCCCTGGTGGGACCAGCGATGGATCCACTCCGGTTCGCCAACCAGCATGGCATTGGGGTGGAGGATGCGGTGATCTTCCTCCTTCACCGTTCTCTGTCCCACCTGAAGAAGCCCGGGAATGCGGTGAGGATCATGTTCTTTGACTTCTCCAGTGCTTTCAATACCATCCAACCGATGATCCTGAAAGACAAGCTGCTGTGCGCAGGGGTGGACAAACACCTGTCATCATGGATCCTGGACTACCTCACAAACCGGCCTCAGTTTGTGAGAACCCGGGACTGTGTGTCCGACACGATCATCGGTAGCACGGGGGCCCCCCAGGGAACGGTTTTGGCTCCCTTCCTGTTCACCCTTTATACTGCAGACTTCTCACACAACACGACACACTGCCATCTACAGAAGTTCTCTGACGACTCTGCGATCGTTGGCCTCATCTCCAACGGAGCTGAAGCTGAGTACAGAGGGCTTATCCAGGACTTTGTGGAATGGTGCCATCGGAACTGCTTCCAGATCAACGCCAGCAAAACTAAGGAGCTGGTGGTGGACTGCTGCAGGCAAGGACAACCCCTCACAGCACCAGCAAACATACAGGGAACAGACATCGAGATGGTGAGATCCTATAAGTACCTGGGTGTTCATCTGAACAATAAACTAGACTGGTCACACAATACTGACGCACTCTACAAGAAGGGACAGCACAGGCTCTTCCTACTGAGGAGACTCAGGTCTTTTGGTGTACAAGGGGCGCTGCTGAAGACATTCTATGACACGGTGGTGGCATCAGCCATCACTTTTGGAGTAGTCTGCTGGGGCAGTGGCATTACAGCAACCGATAGGAAGAGACTGAACAAACTGATCAAGAAAGCTAGCTCTGTCCTGGGGCAGCACCTTGACCCAGTGGAGGAGATGGGAGAGAGAAGGATGGTGGCTAAACTGTCATCTCTGCTGGAGTCCGAGTTCCACCCTATGCAGGACATACTGAATGCACTGAGGAGCTCATTTAGCAGCAGTCTACATCATCCTAGGTGCACAACCGAGAGGTTTCGCAGGTCCTTCCTACCTACGGCTGTCAGATTGTACAACCTAAGCAGGGCTGCTCGCAGAGATAGCAAAAAGACGTGACAACCTAATAGTATTGAATGCAAAAGACGCAATAGACTTACACAATGGTCCCCCCCCGGTATACAACTAGGAAAATACTGGTAGCTACGGAGGGTGAGAATATGTATGGGTACATAATCATACCATGTAGGATAACTAAGTAGACGGTTGTGCTGTTTCATTCCATCGAGCTACAATGCTCCGCACTGTGTGTTTATATATTCATATATTTATTCCATCTAGCTACAATGCTCCCCACTGTGTGTGTTTATATATTTACATATTTATTCCATCTAGCTACAATGCTCTGCACTGTGTGTTTATATCGTATTTGGCCTCCGTCGGTCTATGATGACCATGGAAGAGAATCCTAAACGTCTACTCTGCTGGAACAGCACCGCCTGTGGCTGAACAGGCCGATGCGCGAATGGCAGTCCCTGTCACACAGGTCGCACTTGTGGGTGGTCTCCGTGCTGCTGGGTCTGTGGCGGTTCTTCCTGCGGGTCCTTTTTTCATCTGCTGTAGCAGTCAGTCTCTCTTCACCCACCTTGAGCTGTGTGGTCAGGGTGCCACTCCATTTGGAGCGGTCCATTGCAAGGTCCTCCCAGCGCTCTGTGTTAATCTCCAGGGCCTTCATGTCTCTCTTGCAGACGTCTCTAAAGCGCAGCTGTGGGCGGCCAACGTCTCTCCTGCCAGTCGCCAGTTCTCCATAGAGGATGTCTTTTGGGATTCTGCCATCCTCCATACGGTGAACGTGGCCTAGCCAGCGGAGCCTGCACTGCCTGAGTAGAGTGAACATGGAGGGAAGGCCGGCGCGGGACAGAACTTCTGTGTTGGGCACTTTGTCCTGCAAGGATATGTCCAGGATGTGGCGAATGCAGCGCAAGTGGAAGGAGTTCAGTCTCTTTTCCTGCCAGGCGTATGTTGTCCACGTCTCACTCCCATAGAGCAGTGTGCTGATGACGCAGGCGTTATACACTGCTCTCTTCGTCTTGACAGAGAGTTTGGGATTCTCCCACACTCGTGTGGTGAGGCGAGCGAGTGTGAAGGCTGATTTTCCAATCCTCTTGTCGATCTCTGTATCAAGGGAGAGGTTGTTGCTGATCGTGGACCCCAGGTACATGAACTGATTCACTACCTCCAGCTCGTAGTCGTCGATGGTGATGGTTGGTGTTGCTTCCGTGCCTTGCGCCAAGACGTTAGTCTTCTTCAGGCTGATGATAAGCCCGAAGTCCTTGCATGCCTGGGAGAAGCGGTCCATCAGGGTCTGAAGCTCCTGCTGTGTGTGGGTTGCGACTGCAGCGTCGTCTGTGAACAGCATGTCTCTGATTACAGCCTTGCGTACTTTGGTTCTGGCTTTCAGGCGGGTGAGGTTGAAAAGCCTGCCATCAGATCTTGTGTGCAGGTAGATTCCCTCTGTTGCTGTGCTGAAGGCATGCCTCAGGAGCATAGCAAAGAAAATCCCAAAGAGCGTTGGCGCAAGTACACAGCCCTGTTTCACTCCGCTGCGTATGTTGAATGGCTCTGAGACGTTGCCGTCATGCTACACTATCCCCTGCATGTTGGTGTGAAACGATTCGATGAGGCTTTGCAACTTCGGTGGGCATCCTATCTTTGGCAGGATCTTGAAAAGGCCCTCTCTGCTGACCAGATCGAAGGCTTTGGTGAGGTCGATGAAGGCGACGTACAGGGGCATGTTCTGTTCTCTGCATTTCTCCTGGAGTTAGCGGATGGAGAATATCATGTCTACCATCGATTGCTCAGCGCGGAAGCCACACTGAGACTCGGGGTAGACACGTTCGGCAAGCTTCTGTAGACGAACGAGAACAACTCGTGCGTAGACTTTGCCAATGACGCTGAGGAGGGAGATTCCCCTGTAGTTGTTGCAGTCGCTTCTCTCCCCTTTGTTTTTGTAGAGGGTGATGATCTTGGCGTCCCTCATGTCCTGTGGTACGGCACCTTCCTTCCAGCACTGGCAGAGGACGTCATGCAATGGCAGCAGTAGGGCGGTCTTGCAGTGCTTTATCAGGTCGGGGGGTATGCCGTCGTTGCCGGGTGCCTTGCCAGCAGCCAAGCTATCAATGGCCTTGCTGAGTTCGTCGATGGTTGGCTCGGCGTCAAGTTCGTCCATGGATGACAGGCAGTCGATGGCATCAAGGGCTGACGGTGTCACGGTGTTGTGTCTGGAGTAGAGGTCGGAGTAGTGTTCCACCCATCTCTCCATCTGCTTGTTCTTTTCTATGATCATCTCCCCAGTGGAGGATTTGAGGGGGGGCTGTCTTGCTCTGAGCCGGACCAAGTGCTTTCTTGATGCCATCGTACATACCACGGATGTTCCCTGTTATGGCAGCGGTTTGAATGTCTTGGCTGAGCTGAGTCCAGTACTCATCGGCACAGGTGCCGAGCAGTCTGCTGAACTTTGCTTCTCGCAGCCCTGATAATCTGGACATTCTTCTCGTTTGGGTACTTCTTGTACTCAGCAAGTGCTGAGCGCTTGGCTTCAATGACAGGGGTCATCTCGGTCAACTTGGCATCAAACCAGTCCTGTGACTTCGAGGTCTTCCTCCCAAAGGTAGCCAAGGCTGTGCGGTGGATGGTGTTTCACAGCTCTTCCCACTTCTGCTTTGCAGATTCTCCTTCTTGTGGTACATCAAGTTCCTTCTCAAAGGTGGAGGCAAACTGCTCAACAAGTTCTGGTTGGGCCATCTTGCTGGTGTCAATCCGTGCCTTTCCAGGCTGTCTAGCACGATGGAATTTCTTCAGCGGCAGCTTGACCTTGCAACACACCAATGAATGGTCTGTGTCGCAATCTGCACTCTGGAATGAACGGGTGATTAGCATGTTCTTCAGCGAGGTGCGCCTGGTCAGGATCAAGTCCAGCTGGTGCCAGTGCTTTGAGCGCGGAAACCTTGTGTTGGGGCTTGGTGTTGAAGAACGAGTTTGTGATGCACAGATCGTGATATGTGCAGAACTCGAGCAGCCGCTGTCTGTTGTCATTCATTCTGCCCACGCCAAATGGGCCAAGACAGGAGGGCCAGGAGTCGTGGTCAGCACCCACTCTGGCATTGAAGTCTCCAAGGAGAATGAGTTGTTCAGAGTTGGGGATGATCCCGACAGTTGTTGCGAGATTCTCGTACAACTCGTCTTTTGCCTCTGGCGTGGCTGTCAGTGTTGGGGCATACACACTGATGAGGGTGACTTGGCCTTGAGTGGTGTTGAGGCGGAGGATGAGGAGTCGTGCAGAGCCATTGCTGCCCGGTTCCACCATCTTCAGCAAGGTGTTCTTCACTGCGAAGCCCACTCCGTGTTCCCCGTGTTCGTCACTGCCCTTTCCCTGCCAGTAGAACGTGTAGTCCTTCTCTCTCAGTGTGCCTGCGTCAGCCAACCGTGTTTCCTGGAGAGTGGCGATATCCACTCCCAGTCTCTTCAGCTCATTATTGATGACGGCAGTCTTCCTGGTGTCGTTGATGTCCTTGAGGTTAGCAGCGAGTCCTGTCATCATAGTGCAGACGTTCCAAGTTTCCAGTTTTAGAGTTGGTCTCTCTTGTTTTTTTGTCTTGCCTGGTGCGAAGGTTCTCAGCCTGCTGTTCGGACTTCTCCTCATCCCCATGCACCCAGTGAGGAAAGCAAGCTGTGGCGGGACAACACCTTATTGGCTGGGGGCTGCCCAGCTTGATGCGGGCGGTAGCTGTCCAGTGAGATCCGATGATCCCTCCCACCGTCGGGAACAACCCCTGGCGCCGCGCTCTACGCCAATTGAGCGGTGGCTTATAACCGGTAACTGTCATTCCCCATGTTTTGTCTACGCCAAAGGTGAAGCTGGAGTGTCCTCTCCAGTGATCCGGTGTTCTACCTTCCAGCGTTGGGCGTTGGTAGGATTCAAGCCTGGGCAGGAAGATATGGAAGACAAGATGTTGCCCATGCAGCATGTCCCCCCTCTCCATGTCACTGATGAATCCAAAGGAACAGCAGGGCTGCTGCAGTTTGGCACCAGCGCCGTTGTAGGAGCTGCCAGAACGATGTTGAGCACAACAGAGAACTGCTTTAGGGGCTCCGACTCCGGATTTTTCCTCAGGGTTGACTCTCGAAGCCTTTCCCGTGACCGGGTGTGCCGCAAGGCAGCGGAGGTTTGAAATCAGGGTTTACCTTCCCCTAGATGGGCTACCTTCCCAGGTTGACGAGCCACCATCTACCCGAAGCATCTGGTTTTAAGGCACCAGAGATCCACCCTCGCCCCTTCTCCTATTAGTAAAAGCAGTTCCGCCGGGCTTAGAGACTAAACCACACGGGCAGGCTAGGAGTGGGACTTAGTTGTCAGAGGCTTTTCGAGACGTACGCCGTAAGGAGCATTTTATGAGCACTGGGAGCTTAACTCCAGTGCCGCTCCTGGCTATGACAACCTTGGAACCATGTGTATATATATATTTACATATTTATTCCATCTAGCTACAATGCTCCGCACTGTGGGTTTATATATTCACATATTTATTCCATCCAGCTACAATGCTCCACACTGTGTTTATATATTTATATACCTATCCCATCTAGCTACAATGCTCCCCACTGTGTCTCTCTCTCTCTCTCTCTCTCTCTCTCTATATATATATATATACTCATCAGCCACTTTATTAGGTACACCATGCTAGTAACGGGTTGGACCCCCTTTTGCCTTCAGAAGTGCCTCAATTCTTCGTGGCATACATGCAACAAGGTGCTGGAAGCATTCCTCAGACAGTTTGGTCCATATTGACATGATGGCATCACACAGTTGGCGCAGATTTGTCGGCTGCACATCCATGATGCGAATCTCCCGTTCCACCACATCCCAAAGATGCTCTATTGGATTGAGATCTGGTGACTGTGGAGGCCATTTGAGTACAGTGAACTCATTGTCATGTTCAAGAAACCAGTCTGAGATGATTCCAGCTTTATGACATGGCGCATTATCCTGCTGAAAGTAGCCATCAGAAGTTGGGTACATTGTGGTCATAAAGGGATGGACATGGTCAGCAACAATACTCAGGTAGGCTGTAGCGTTGCAACGATGCTCAATTGGTACCAAGGGGCCCAAAGAGTGCCAAGAAAATATTCCCCACACCATTACACCACCACCACCAGCCTGAACCATTGATACAAGGCAGGATGGATCCATGCTTTCATGTTGTTGACGCCAAATTCTGACCCTACCATCCGAATGTCGCAGCAGAAATCGAGACTCATCAGACCAGGCAACGTTTTTCCAATCTTCTATTGTCCAATTTCGATGAGCTTGTGCAAATTGTAGCCTCAGTTTCCTGTTCTTAGCTGAAAGGAGTGGCACCCGGCATGGTCTTCTGCTGCTGTAGCCCATCTGCCTCAAAGTTCGACGTACTGTGCGTTCAGAGATGCTCTTCTGCCTACCTTGGTTGTAACGGGTGGTTATTTGAGTCACTGTTGCCTTTCTATCAGCTCGAACCAGTCTGGCCATTCTCCTCTGACCTCTGGCATCAACAAGGCATTTCCGCCCACAGAACTGCCGCTCACTGGATATTTTTTCTTTTTCGGACCATTCTCTGTAAACCCTAGAGATGGTTGTGCGTGAAAATCCCAGTAGATCAGCAGTTTCTGAAATACTCAGACCAGCCCTTCTGGCACCAACAACCATGCCACGTTCAAAGTCACTCAAATCACCTTTCTTCCCCATACTGATGCTCGGTTTGAACTGCAGGAGATTGTCTTGACCATGTCTACATGCCTAAATGCACTGAGTTGCCGCCATGTGATTGGCTGATTAGAAATTAAGTGTTAACGAGCAGTTGGACAGGTGTACCTAATAAAGTGGCCGGTGAGTGTATATATATTTATATTTATATGTACATATGTATACTCGCTGCTCTTGTTTTTTCTCTTGCCTTCTGATTGTTGCTCTGAGTATTGCTATCCCTGTGCTGTTGCAATCCTGGAATTTCCCCATTGTGGGACTAATAAAGGCTTATCTTATCTTCACTTACTTAATGGATCAGTCTCAAAAATTACTGAGTTCTTTTATTGCCATGACCCAGGAAAGCATATATGCAAAGGAAAACGCTTCAACTTCTGTCTGAGTTTATTAAATGGAACTCATTCAGGTTACATGACAGTGCATTCAAATGGTGGGTAAACAAGTTCAAATGATTCACAGGTGTTGGATATCACATCAACTGTTACTAGATTCCTGAGCATAAAATCTATTGTTAAACCTTTGTGGAACCAAAAGGAAACCAGATTTTATTTTTCAACTGTAATGCAATGGAAGGCTGAGATAACTAACAAAATCAGAATGCAACTTTATGGGGAAAAAATGACATAAGCTGATTATCTGAAAAGGGGAGATTCTGAATTAATCTACAAAAATGGACAGAGGTTACTTAAAAAAAGAATAAGAATTTTTCTTCAATTTATAGCTTTGTCCTACGGCTGAGGGACTAACTGTACCATGAAATATTGGTTATGTTCAATTATAATTGATATTTAGGACATCTCATTTAAACCCAGCAGATAGGGAAGTGGGAGTCTCACGAACAGCTGTAGCTCTAGGTATTCAGCGGTGGTCGGTGCCAGCCAATGATCACAAGCCAGTAACAAGGCAAAACAGGGGAAAGCAACGGGGAAGTCATCTTTCTGGTCATTCACAGCTGTGAGAAGCGTAGACTCGGCTGGGGGCTCCAGGAGCATGCGGTGCTTAGCTAGCAGCAGGATGAACGGGGTTTCAGGAGCAGAGGTGACGTCTTTTTGGCAACCAGTCCAAATTTAGGATGTCCCCGGCACCCAGGACAACCCCAAAGGCTGAAGGAAAATGCATTTACTCAATTTCACCCACGAGGTCTGAATTCTTCTCAGAGGGAAAACAGAAAATCCAAAATCTCTATTAGTCCACCTTAAAGGCAGGGAAATTAAAAGTCCACTTTAATGGCCGGAAAAGTCAAAAAGTCCAAGAAAAAAATGTTCAACAGAATAAGCATGGCTTCTGAGGTGAAGAAGAAAAAGTTGAGTTTGCCCTCATTTAAAGGTGAGCTCAGGAAAAGACTGAACTGCCGGGCGGCTCTGTTGGCATTTAACTGAAGCACATTGCAGGATCATAAACATAGGACTGGCAGCAAGACGGACCAATTATCTTCCATAAAGAGGAGTTTGAATAGGCTTTTGTCCAATGAGGGAACAGTTCTCTGTCTGTGAACAGCCAATCAAATGCGGGGGCGTTATCCAACAGAGACGCAGCCTGGTGATTGGTTGTCGCGAGTTGGAAGACGGACAACAGAGATTCAGAAAACATTCATTCAGTTCCTATGAAATTCATTATATACTCAATATAAAATCTAACTAAATTAAGTGACTCAAGGCTAATATTCAGTGACCATGCATTTATATTATTACTAATAAGTTAAACATTCATTTAAATAACATTCATGGAAAAAAAAAACATTCCTAAGACATGCACTCACATTTAAATCAAGGATTAATGAATTATTGCAAACCATTATTGTCCATCAAAAAGGGCAATTATCTTCACAGTGTTCAGAGTTATCCTGTGGGATGTAGACTATAAAAAGTGTTAATGTTCAGTCAGAAAGAGCAAAGTTCCAGGTTGCACAAGTAATAAAACATATTCCATAGATGTCCACTAGGAAGTACTATTGAACTGTAGATAATTTTTAAGTCTTGATATATGAAAAGAGGGCATCCTACAGAGTTTTATGGGGCTTCTGGAAAGGCTCCAAGAGTTTATCAGCATAACCTGACAGGTTAAGGAGTGAAAGTTTGGAAGTTTATGACTTTTTAAGAGTATCAGTTCCTGGTACAAACGGATGCTATCAGCACAAACTGTCTAGTTGGGGTTTGACTCCAGAAGTTTTACAGTCCACTTAAGCCTTTAAAAGCAAGCCTGAGGAGAAGCTGATGCTACATCAGGTTTGGGAACTTTGATTTCATTTCACCAGTGCATACCTCCACCTCTCCAGGTTGTCTTCCACCTGCTCTCTACTCTCACTACAGATCACAATGTCGTCTTCAAACATCATGGTCCACAAATATATATATATACATACACATATATCACCACAGGTCTGTGGTGGACCACTCCCAGTTACACGGGCGGAGACTGGACAGCTTGACAGATAAGCATATCTGTCACAACGTCTGTGTTGGACTTTTGCCAGTCAGTGCATCGTGACATGCACTACACAAAGAGCAGAGATAAACAAACCTATCATCTGGTCAGTCACTGCAACAGATACTGGAGTCAGTTTGTCTTGGCCTGTCCTTGCCTCTAATAATACTGTACCTACATGTTGACAATTTATAAATTATTCATGATTGTCTGTCTGCAATTAAGGACTGGATGTCTGGTAACTTTTTGCAACTTAATGCTGATAAAACTGAAGTCCTTATTGTAGCACCTGATAATCTAATTCCTAAGTTGGTTAATAGCATTGGTTCATTAAGCTCTAAGGTACGGTCTAAACTAAAAAAATCTTGGTGTCATTTTCAATCAATCGATGAGTTTTGATCAGCATGTCAAATCTCTGACCAGGAGTTGTTTTTTCCCCCTTAGGAATATATCTAAAATTAGGTCATTGCTTTCCTACACTCAGTTAGAAATCATTATTCATGCCTTTGTTTCTTCACATTTGGACTACTGTAATGCTCTTTTTACATGTCTTAGCAAATCCTCTTTACACCGCCTACAGTTAGTCCAGAACGCTGCTGCAAGATTACTAACTACGTCCAGTAGATTCTGTCATATCACTCCTGTTTTGGCCTCCTTGCATTGGCTTCCTGTAAATTATAGAATTGATTTTAAAGTTCTTGTTCTTACTTACAAAGCCATTCATGAAGAGGCACCTTTTTATATTAGTGACCTGCTCTCTCTATACCAGCCCTGCAGGTCTCTCAGGTTTTCTCATCAGAATCTATTGGTAGTCCCTAGTACTAGGCTCAGAACCAAAGGCGATAGAGCCTTTGCTGCTGTTGCTCCCAGACTGTGGAACTCTTTGCCTTTTGAACTTAGATCTGCACCTTCCATTGGTGTATTTAAGAAGCAACTAAAGACCCACCTTTTTAGCCTGGCTTTTTAACTATGTGCCAATTGTATTTTTATGTGCTTTTACTGTCTACTTTTTTTTTTTTTAACTGTTTTATGTGCCTGTGTTTTTATTTTGTTTTGTACCATGTTAAGCACTTTGTGACTCTGTCTGTGAAAGGTGCTCTTGTGGCGGATGGTAAAATAAGGCACGGTGAAGTGAAGTTTAAAAGGGTGTTTTATTCATCCGCCATCACAGAACTCACTCCAGCACTGTGTAAGCGTGCTGGAGCGAGCCCTCAGGCTCTCGTCAGCAAACAGGCAATGCGTGTAGTCAGATGAGCAGTAAGAGAAAGAGCAAGCGATATTCAGTCACTTATATACCCAGCTAGACAATGCATGCATGGCACATTAGCATCACAGTAAACTGCAGGAAGGCATGGGACATTTACATGAGAGTCACGCATATCAATAGCAAGATTACTGGCAGGAAGGAGAAGCTGACTAATGATATCAGTCCATAAATCTCAGTTACGCTAATTGCTCCAGCTGAGCGCTCTGCTTGTCCGTAGGCTGTGGGGGACACCCATACTCTATAAATAAACTTATTATTATTATTACCTCTATCTGCCAAGAATGTGCTGCTAGTCCAGCAAAAGCTAGCGGTACTCAAATACTTTGCAAGCAGAGAGCAGTCAGAGAGCAACTCATACCGGCTCGGACGTCACCTGGTAAACAAGGTCAGGGGGTCCTGGCAGCGGAAAGTGAAGGACAGAGCTGCATGGAGGAATCTGATCAGACCTATATGAAACAGTCATTGTCGGCCCCGACAGACTGCTATGATGATGATACATGATAGGTTCCAGTTTGTTCATGTCAATAATGAGTTTTCTTTCAACTCAAAGCTTAGTCATGGAGTTCCACAGGGATCTGTGCTAGGCCCTACTCTTTTTAGTTTATATATGCTTCCGTCAGGCAACATTATTAGAAAGCACTTTATACATTTTCATTGTTATGCAGATGATACACAATTATACCTGTCAATGAAGCCAGATGATAGTAATCAATTAGCCAAGTTGGAAGCCTGTCTTAAGGAAATCAAAGCCTGGATGACTTGTAATTTTCTGCTATTAAACCCAGATAAGACTGAAGTCATTCTTGTTGGTTAAAAAAACCTTAGAAATTCCTTTCCAAATCAAACTCTTAATTTGGATGCCGCTACTCTCACTCTGAATAGTTCTGTGAGGAACCTTGGAATTATTTTTGATCAAGATCTGTTCTTCAGTTCACATATTAAATTTGTTTCTAAGACTGCCTTCAATCATCTGTGCAATATTGTCAAGATTAGGAGCATCTCGTCTCTGAATGATGCTGAGAAACTGATCCACGCCTTTGTCAGCTCGAGATTAGAACTGCACGATGCTATTAGTGAAATCCAAACTTCACACCCTTATAGTTCTGTGGTGGTTGCGGGGGATTTTAACCACACCAGCTTAAAGACTGTGCTCACCAAGTTTAAACAATGTGTAGACTTTAAGACCAGAGGACAGAATATGTTGTACACAAACACAGATGCATATAAGGCTATACCCCGACCCCACCTTGGCCTTTCTGACCACATATCCGTGATGCTGGTGCCTGCCTAAAAACCTCTACTGAAGCGTAGCAGGCCAGTAGTGAAACAAATCAGGATTTGGCCAGAGAGTGCAACCTCTGCACTGAAAGACTGTTTTCTGCACACAGACTGGAAGGTCTTCAAAATAGCAGCCTCCCAGGAAGACAAGACAGATGTTGAGGAGTATGCTGAAACGGTCACCAGCTACATCGCGAAGTGCACAGAGGATGTCACTACAGTGAAGACTATCACTCTATGGGGAAACCATAAGCTCTGGATGACTGGAGAGGTGCATTCGCTGCTTACAGCCAGAGATGCAGCCTTCAGAGCGAAGGACAGGATTGCCCTCCGCTCAGCTAGGTCTGCGCTCTCAAAGGGAATTAAGACGGCGAAGCGCGCCTATGCGGAGAAAATCCAGGGACACCTCTGTGACACTAGGAACACCAAGCAGATGTGGCAGGGAGTTCGGACACTGACAGGCTATAAGTCTAGGCAGGGGGTCAATGATGACGACGCTTCGCTTCCAGACAGGCTCAACGACTTCTTTGCACGTTTTGAAACATCAAACCCGACAATCAGAGGGAGGGCTGGCCCATCCCCACCATTGGCCGGACCAGTTTTCACCATCAACACAGCGGACACATGTAGGACCCTAACTAGGGTCAACCCACGTAAAGCTGCAGGTCCGGACAACATCCCAGGACGTGTGCTCTGAGACTGCGCGAGCGAGTTGGCGGATGTACTGACTGACATTTATAACATCTCCCTGAGTCAGGCCATCGTTCCCAGATGCTTCAAGACCTCTATCACAGTACCGGTGGCAAAGAAACCAGTTGTGTCCTGTTTGAATGACTATCGTCCTGTTGCACTGACACCAATTGTGATGAAGTGTTTTGAACGGCCTGTCAAATCACACATTACAGCCTGCCTTCCTGCATCACATGACCCGCTCAAGTTTGCATATCGTTCAAACCGCTCCACAGAGGATGTTACAGTCACCACCCTGAACTCTGTCATCACCCACCTGGAACAGAAAGACACCTACGCCAGACTCCTGTACATTGATTTCAGTTCAGCATTCAACACCATTATTCCCCAGAGACTTTAGCAGGGAGTCTGGGGGACGCAGTCCCCCAGCAGGGTCTGAGGCAGAGTCCTGGTGGGGGGGCAAGGGGGGCGAAGCCCCCCGAAGCTCCTGGGTTTTTATGATTTTTAAGTACCAGAACTGTGCTTAAATGACATAAAACAAACAGCTGAATGTCACTTATTACTGTATAATATTGACTTATGTTCCAAGAAGATAGCATTCCTAAAATATTCCAACAAGCATTATCCATCACGTGTGGCGTTAAAAATATTTTTTAAATCAAGTCCAAAACATCTTCAGCAGGCAAGATGAAGAAAAGTGAAAAGTGAACTCCTGTGGCAGATAGAAAAGTCTACATTTAACCATGAGAAACTCCAGGCTAGCTGAGCAGTGTCTCCCAACAGTGAGAGTTCGTGCACCAAGCCTTGTTAATATAAATGCATACTCCCCCACCTCTGGTCTTACTGGAGTCATCAGATGCTCTGTCTGCCCGGAGAGTGTGCCATCCGGCCAGCTCGACAGCACGGTCAAGTACTCCACTATGTAGCCATGTTTCCCTGAAAATCATGATATTGCAGTTCATAAGTTTCTTATTGTTGGTGATCCGAAGCCGTACTCATCCATTCTGTTCGCCACTGACCGTACATTAGCAAGGAAAATGCTGGGTAGAGAAAGCCGGTGCGGTGTTAGCTTTAGCTTAGCTCTTAGCCCTCCGCGCTTCCCCCGCCTTTGTTTACGGTCTCTATGCCGCCTGCAAGCACTTCCGGTCGGCCGGGTAGCTTACCTAGCGTCGGGTGTTCTCCAGAGCTCAGGGATGAAACGTAGGTTGCTGATAAAAAAGGTCGTTATTTTGTAATCCAATGTCCAAAAGTTCATTTCGGGTGAAGGATGTAAAAGCGAAGCTGTTCTGAATGAACAGACCCGAAATGAGCAGAAATATTGCTGCTAATCCACAAAATCTGAACAGACGCTGAGCCTCGCGTTGTGCACGCGCCGCCATCTGGTCTGAAAATTTTTGGAAGATTTAAAAAAAGCGGAATTCCGCGAATTAGCGGAAAAATCACATCCCTAAATTACTCCTTCTTGGTCTGAACACCGCCACATGTCTCTGGATCCTGGATTTCCTGACTGAAAGACCTCAGTCTGTCCGGGTTGGAAACAACATCTCCAACTCTGTCACGCTGAGCACCGGATCCCCTCAAGGCTGCGTACTCAGTCCACTGTTATTTACACTTCTAACACATGACTCTGTATCCAGACACAAGGGGGACCAGATTATTAAGTTTGCAGATGACACCACAGTGGTGGGACTTATTCAGAGGGATGAGGACTCAATATACAGGGAAGAAGTGAGAGACCTGGAGGGCTGGTGCAGGAAGAACAATCTGGTGCTCAACGTGGACAAAATGAAGGAGATGATTATCGACTTCCGGTGGTCACAGCCTGAACACGTCCCCCTCAGCATCGGCGGCCGTTTAGTGGAGAGAGTGGAGAACATCAAGTTCCTCGGAGTGCAGATCTCGCAGGACCTGACCTGGAGCAAGAATTCCTTGGGGATCAGGAAGCGGGCCCAGCAGAGGCTGCACTTCTTGAGGAAACTCAAACAGGCCTCTCTCCCCATCTGCATCCTCAGGACCTTCTACAGAGGTGTGGTGGAGAGTGTTCTGACGTACTGCATTGCTACATGATACTCCAGCTGCAGTATGTCAGACAAAAAAGCCCTGCAGAGGATAGTCAAGGGAGCTGAGAGGGTAATTGGAGTCTCCCTCCCCTCTGTCCAAGAACTTTTCCAGAACCGTTGCAGGAGCAGGGCACTGAACATTGTCAAGGACCATTCTCACCCTCTGCATAAACACTTTGAACTTCTGCCATCTGGCAAACGATTCCAGAGCATCAGCAGCAGAACCACCAGACTGATAAACAGCTTCCTTCCACAAGCTGTTAGGATGCTGAACAGCTGATCCGGAATCTCTCATACATATTACTGCACCTACGGACATTATGTATATTATTTGTATATTATTCTGGTTAGTTTTTTTCAAGTATGTCTCAGGGATGTGTGAATGGATGTGGTGGGGTGGGGGGTGAGGATATGTGTGAGTGTGTCTTAAATCATGTTCTTTTACTTATATGGATGCCAAGAGAAACGCAATTTCATCTTGCCTGCACTACAGTTGTATGTACAGCAATATGACAATAAAGGTTGATTTTATTTTATTTTATTTGATTTGAATATCTTTAAAAAGTCTTCAGCTGATCCAAAATGCAGCTGCAAGAGTTATAAGTGGTTCTAGAAATAGAGATCATATCTCTCCTGTTCTGGCCTCCCTTCACTGGCTTCCCATAGAGTTTAGAATTAAGTTTAAAATCCTTCTTCTCATTTACAAAGCTCTTAATAATCAGGCCTCCTTATATATAAAAGATCTCATATTACCATATCACCCTAACAAAGCACTATGCTCCCAAAATGCTGATTACTTGTAATACCCAGAATCTCCAAAAGTACAATGGGAGGCAGAGCCTGCTATCAAGCTCCTTTTCTGTGGAACCAGTTACCACTCTGGGTCTGGGAGTCAGACTCGATCTCTGTTTTTAAGAACAGGGTAAAGTCCTTCCTTTTCAATACAGACTACGACTAGGGAGGGATCTTGTGTCTCTTAACCCCCCTTTTGTTTTGCTGTTAATAGATTCAGACTGTCGGGTGACCTCCAATAATGTAATTGGCTTCTCACTGTTCCTGTTCTTTATATCTGTTCTCTTCATCCTCTCTATCCCCTCACCCCCAGCCAGTCGCAGCAGATGACTGCCCCTCCCTGAGCCTGGTTCTGTTAGAGGTTTCTTCCTGTTAAATGGGAGTTTTTCCTCTCCACCGTCGCTAAGTGCTTGCTCACAGGGATCATTTGATTGCTGGGTCTTTCTGCAATTGTGGGGTTTTCCCTGTATTTGGTAGTGCTATGAGATGACTTTTGTTGTGATATGGCACCATATAAATAAAATAAAGCTGAAAACTGAACATCTGGGATCTGCTAGAGAGGAATGGTGGCCTATAGATTTTACATGGGACAAAACCATCAACAAGAAAGCCTCATTCAACCATGACAGCCATCCCAGGACTCAGAAGGGACAGAATCCCAGTCTCTTCCATGATCTGCTTGTCACTGATGGATCCAGCATACAGTGGTGAAATGAACGTGACCGCCCCATGAGGAGCAACTCCTAGCAGACCTCTCAGAGTACAGTGGGACTTGTAGACAGAGAACACTTCACTCAGAAGAAGAGGTGATGATGGGCACTGACACCTCAGCTCAGTGCAGTCCAGGATGACAGTAGTGTTCTCAAAGTCCTTAAACTCTTGGCATATGCTCCCTTATTTTCTCCTCTGGTATCCAGATCCTCACTGAGCCAAGCACCGTGTACAGAAAGTTGCTCCATGTGGTAATAATTCGACTCACTGTGGACTGGTGGACCCCATACCGGTAGCAAGGTCATGCTGCTTTGAACCCAGTGCAAGGTAGTTCAGGAACAAAAAAAGCTCAACTATTGGCTGCAGGGAATGAGTCTGTAAGAAGGAAATGAAAAGGTGCATTATTTTTCTCTGATATTTTTTTGATAACACTGTAGAGAGATGAATGAGCAGGCGAGGCAGTGAGCTGGAGCAGAGCAGATTTTATTACTCTCTATCTATCCATCAGTCAACAAGAAGAATAACCCAGGTCTCTGGCATCTCTCTTTTATACCATACAAACTCGCCTTGCGACCTGGGGGTTCACATTACAATACATACACTTACAATAACAATTCCCTTTGTCACCCAGCCTGTCAGTGCATTATTATGCAGTCCAGAGGAGAACGCATATTATCATGCGGTCTTATGGAGAAAACCAGTCTGTCCTGCATATCCATTTAACAGCCTTTAAGTGTCTCCTCCTGTGCCATTCAGTCTGAGTGAAGAATGTATTGTCTCGGTCCCCCACACCATCATTTTTGTCATGCCGGTCCATAGAAGAACCATACAGTATCAATGCAATTTTTAATACAAACACTTAGTGTAGTATGATTCGGCTGGATGAAATGGCCCCTCAGTGACCATAGATGACAGTGGTGGCTCTATCAAGGTCCAGAAGTGTATAAGATGCTCATAGGATGTAAACCTAAAAAGGAACAAAAAAGGAACCCATTGTTAAAGTTTTCACTTCCAATACAGTAAGCCATAAACTAAGAAAACACAAAAAGATAATGTAATGGAGAGAGGGGACTCACGTGCTCATGTGAGTCCCTTCACTTGCTTTCTCTTCCTTTTTCCCTTCTCTCTCCACCTCTTTCTCCCTCTACTTTATATGTATCATAACAAAAGCATTATTAAATAAGCTATCCCAAATAATATTCAACCAGTTAATGTCATGTATTGCATATCCAATACCCATATGCAATACAGAATCTTCAGCATTATACATTTCCTATGGAAACTGCATATTGACAAGTCTACAGTATATGTACAGTGAAATAACCATCTTAATTCAATGGTAAATGGCATTCACTTATATAGCGCTTTAATTCTCATCTCGATTCAATTCAACTTTATTTATATAGTGCCATTTCACAACAACAGTCATCTCATAGCACTTTCAACTGGAGGGGGAACCCCCACAGTTGCAGAAAGACCCCAGCAATCAGGCAATCCCCTGTGAGCAAGCACTTGGCGACGGTGGAGAGGAAAAACTCCCTTTTAACAGAAAGAAACCTCCAGCAGAACCAAGCTCAAGGAGGGGCAGTCATCTGCTGCGACTGGCTGGGGGGGGTGAGGGGATAGAGAAGATGAAAAGAACAGACATGTAGAGAGCAAACAGCACAATGGGGACTCAATCTATGGGAGAGAACAAACAGATGTAATGACCAGCAAAAAAAAATATTTAATTGAGAGTGAAGAAAGGCGTGAGGCCCAGTGCAATTATTGGAGGTCCCCCGGCTGACTAAACCTATTAGCAGCATAACTAAGGGAGGGTTCAGAAACACATGATCCCTCCCTAATTGTAGGCTATATCAAAAAGGAAGGTTTTAGCCCTAATCTTAAAAACAGAGATCGAGTCTGACTCCCGAATCCAGATTGGCAGCTGCTTCCACAGGAGAGGAGCTTGATAACTGAAGGCTCTGCCTCCCATTGTACTTTTGGAGATTCTAGGTAATGCTGCATTTTGGGAGCGTAGTGCTCTGTTAGGATAATACGGTAGTATCAGATCTTTTAAATAAAAAGGTACCTGATTGTTTAGAGCTTTGTAAGTAAGAAGAAGGATCTTAAACTTAATTCTAAACTCTATGGGAAGCCAATGAAGGGAGGCCAGAACCGGAGAGATATGATCTCTCTTTCTAGTACCTGTTAAAACTCTTGCTGCAGCATTTTGGATCAGCTGAAGACTTTTTAAAGATGTTTTAGGACAATCTGATAATAAAGAATTACAATAATCTAATCTCGAGCTAACAAAAGCGTGGATCAGTTTCTCAGCATCACTCTGAGACAAGATGCTCCTAATCTTGGCAATATTGCGCAAATGATAGAAGGCAGTCATAGAAACAAATTTAATATGTGAACTGAAAGACCGATCTTGATCAAAAATAATTCCAAGGTTCCTCACAGAGCTATTAAGAGAAAGAGTAACCGCATCCAAACTGAAAGTTTGATTTGGAAAGGTGTTTCTAAGGTTTTTTGGACCAACAAGAATGACTTCAGTCTTATCTGAATTTAATAGCAGGAAATTACAAGTCATCCAAGCTTTGATTTCCTTAAGACAGGCTTCCAACTTGGCTAATTGATTACTATCATCTGGCTTCATTGACAGGTATAATTGTGTATCATGTGCATAACAATGAAAATGTATAAAGTGCTTTCTAATAATGTTGCCTAACGGAAGCATATATAAACTAAAAAGAGTAGGGCCTAGCACAGATCCCTGTGGAACTCCATGACTAAGCTTTGAGTTGTAAGAAAACTCAATTATTGACAATTATTGAATTATTGACATGAACAAACTGGAACCTATCAGATAGATAAGATCTAAACCACTGCAACCAAGTTCCATTAAGTCCAACATAGTGTTCTAATCTATTAGACCAAGAGCTAGGAGGTGTTTATCTGCAAAGAATGAGAGGTTGTCTCATGGGTATTTCTGAAAAGGGTATCCCATGGGACATCCAAAACTGAGGTGCTGATGAGTCACAGCCGGGGCATCTAGGAGATATTAACCCTTTTCCACTTTTTGGGCCGCGTCACAATTTCCGCACTTTTGTGGGGTAGGGATACTTTAAAATAGAATAACTCGGGCACCCCTCCGGCTATGATGCTGTTCTTTACCTCAAAATATTCACCATGGAATGCTCTTTCACATGATATATCAACTTTGCAATTTTAACCCTTTTTCACCTCACCAGAGGTCAAAAGGTCACGTGACCATGAAAAATCATGAAATTTCGACCCTTCCTTCTTTGAAATTTATAATCATGGACAATACAGGACCAAATCCAAAAAACTTTATATTTTCTCATTGCCCAGACTTCTAGACAGATTTAGGTAGCATTTGGAGTGATTTCATGAATGTAGGGGAGGGGGACAAGGCTTTGAATGACAGGGACAAAATCAATGAAATTTCATTTATTTGCACATTTCGTCTACAGATAGCTCTAATAATACTTTCTGCTCAGATTCAGCCAATTTCTGTTATGTCATACCCATTGACTCCCATTCCTCTTTCTCTTTGTCACATCACTGGTAACATGCACAAAAGTGCCAAGAGTGTCTTGATGGAGAAACTTGAAGCAATGGGTCCACATAATACAGAACCAGCTAGAGTAGATGCCTATCTGATTGATGCCATGTTTTTCATTCGTGCCCTTCACACATTGCCACCTACATTTGGTGGGGTCGCCAAAGTGATTCTTCAACAAGCTTGCACAAACGCGAATGTGGTACATCTAGTGTGTGATACGTATAAAGACCGAGCATCCATCAAAGATCAGGAGCATGACTTCCGCGGTGAATCTATGCATTCCTACAAGATCACTGGACCACTGCAAAAACGACCAAATGATTTTTGGAATGCATTGCTCTCACCAGAGTTTAAGAATGAGCTGTTGTCCTTCCTGAAGGATGAATGGACAGATCCCATCTATGCACCTATTTTTGAAGACCACAGTTTCTATTTCGCTGTAGGGGGAGAATGTTTCCACTACACAGCAGTTGCTGGAGGGGTGCAGAGAACTCAGGTCATTGAATTGCAGAGTGAACATGAAGAGGCGGATACCAGATTGATCTTCCAAGCGGCGTTTGTCTCTGAGCTACATGATAGTGGAGAGCCAGTGGTCGTTATCAGAAGCAATGACACAGACGTACTCATACTTCTTCTCTATCATTCACAATACATCAATGCAAAGTTGTGGCTTGATGCTGGAGTAAATGCCAAGAATACGAGACGTCTTGTAGACATTTCTGAATTGGCTGAGAAGATTACCCCTGCGAGACTAGAAACTTTGCCTAGTTATCATGCCTTCACAGGCAGTGATTTCACTGCATCGTTCATTAGAAAGGGGAAATGGAAACCATATGAGATCATGGTGAAAAGTGAAGCATTCACCAAGGCCATGAGTGCTCTTGGAACCTCAGACAGAATCGATATGGATGTTTCTGCTACTCTGGAGGACTATGTTTGTTCCATGTATGGCATGAAGAATGTGAGTCAGGTGAATGAAGCCAGGCTCAACCTGTTCAGAAAGTTGTATGGTCCCAAGAAAAAGGATGATCCTTATGGAAAGATAAAGACATCAGACCCATGTTGTCTGCCTCCATGTAGATCTGTCCGAGATGAAAAACTGAAGAGAGTGAATCATGTAGCTTACTTATGGAAGAATGCAAGGAAATCTAAACCAGTAGACTTTGGGCCTGTAGGCCATGGCTGGAAGTTGAGCGAGAAGGACAACAACAGATTGGACATGGTTTGGTTTCAAGGCCTTCATATGCCACCAACATTGGTCGTGGAAGAATCAGTGGTCGAAGAGGAAGATGAGTCTGAGGAAACCGATGACGAGGTTACAGAAAGCCTGTCGTCAGATGAGGACGACTCTGGAGATGAGTTTGAGTGGGCCTAGCTAGTCTGTATACATCTACTTGACGGACAGTTATCCATGCATTAACTTGACAGAGATGTGGGCAAATGGCCAGTCACCAGTTTTGTTGTATAGTTTCAAAAGGTCTAGCATTGCGGAATGGGTGTGGTGCAAATCTTCAATAGTAGTGAAATGTAGCTATGCAATCTTTACTATTGGGTTTTTGATTTGATAAATTGCCTTCAGTTCAACAGCACAGAGGATCCTTAGCTACAGGGTATTAATACAGTATGGCACATGTACCCCTAAAGAAAGGCTCCTCTGAAAATCTCAGGTATTGTACACGCATGACCTTCAAACATGGATATATGACCCATGTTACATTGACCATTACTGAATAAAACTCTTTAAAAAATGCGTCATTTCCATCCTGAGCAGTGTACAATAGCTGGGATGATGCTTACTTGTCCCTATAAACTGTTGATTTGGTTATGTGAATAGAGCTATCTGTAGACGAAATGTGCAAATAAATGAAATTTCATTGATTTTGTCCCTGTCATTCAAAGCCTTGTCCCCCTCCCCTACATTCATGAAATCACTCCAAATGCTACCTAAATCTGTCTAGAAGTCTGGGCAATGAGAAAATATAAAGTTTTTTGGATTTGGTCCTGTATTGTCCATGATTATAAATTTCAAAGAAGGAAGGGTCGAAATTTCATGATTTTTCATGGTCACGTGACCTTTTGACCTCTGGTGAGGTGAAAAAGGGTTAAAATTGCAAAGTTGATATATCATGTGAAAGAGCATTCCATGGTGAATATTTTGAGGTACAGAACAGCATCATAGCCAGAGGGGTGCCCGAGTTACTCTATTTTAAAGTATCCCTACCCCACAAAAGTGCGGAAATTGTGACGCGGCCCAAAAAGTGGAAAAGGGTTAATATCTCCTAGATGCCCCGGCTGTGACTCATCAGCACCTCAGTTTTGGATGTCCCATGGGATACCCTTTTCAGAAATACCCATGAGACAACCTCTCATTCTTTGCAGATAAACACCCCCTAGCTCTTGGTCTATATCAAGTAGAATATTATGATTGATAGTATCAAAAGCTGCACTAAGGTCTAAAAGGACAAGTACAGAAACCAGTCCATTATTAGATGCGATGAGGAAGTCGTTAGTGACCTTCGCTAAGGCTGTTTCAGTACTATGATGGATTCTAAAACCAGATTGAAACTCTTCAAATAAACCATTTCCCTGCAGGTGGTCAAATAATTGCGTAGCAACAACTCTTTCTAAGATTTTTGAAATGAAAGGGAGATTAGAGATTGGTCTATAGTTAGCTAAAGCTCCTGGATCTAGCGTTGGCTTTTTGAGTAAGGGTTTAATTACAGCCGTTTTAAAAGCCTGTGGTACATGGCCTAAAGTTAATGAAGAATTGATTATATGAAGAATAAAGCTACCAATAAATGGGAAGACTTCTTTAAATAACCTGGTAGGAATAGGGTCTAAAAGACAAGTTGAAGGTTTGGATGAGGAAACTATTGTGACGTAGGCGAGGTTCACACAAAGAAGAGGAGCAGATAGTTGTGACGAACAGGCTTTATTCACACACACCCTGAGCACAGACAGGAGGGGAGGTCATTCTCCCAGACCTCCGTTTCAATCATGGTTATCCATTACATAAGACATCTTGCCCTACTCCTGCCTATAAAAAACTGCTGGGTCATTATAACGCAGTTATAATGACACAGCAGTATAATAACTCAGTAATAACATTTAAACAACACACAAAATAACATCCACTGTTGCAAAGCATGCTGGGGAGATCCCTGCGGCCCCCACTTAATACAGCCCCGACGTTACACTATTTTGTCTTACTCACAAAGGTCAACTGGAGTAAACTCATCAAGACAGATATCAATTGAAGAAGTTGTAGTAGTTACTATATTTAAGTTAACTGTGGGAAGAATCTGATTGATTTTATCTCTGATGGATGAAATTTTATTATTGAAAAAGTTCATAAAGTCCTGACTAGTAAGCTCTAAGGGAATGCTAGGATTGACAGAGTCCTGACTCTTTGTCAACCTGGCTACAGTGCTGAAAAGAAACCTGGGATTATTCTTGTTCTCTTCAATTAATGCAGAATAATAACTCGTTCTAGCTTCTCTAAGAGATTTTTTATAAATTAAAAGATGATTTCTCCAAGCTAAATAGATTTCATCTAAATTAGTGGAGTGTGGGGCACATATGTTGGTTTCATATGCTCCACAAATATATTACTGTATGTTTATTGTGTGCTTCATGTCTTAAGGGAACAAAGGGACTGAGCCTCCTAGAGGTAATGGGAGGGTGTGAGATTTGGCCTTTTGTTTCAAGGAGATGGCCTTGAGAGATTTCCTGACCACCGGAGACTAGGGGGTGGATGGTGTTAAGATAGGGGGAAGTTACATTGTAACTGGGATTAAGTACCATGTGACTGTATGTTTGATTAAACACCATGTGACTGTAGTTTTGATGTCCTGGGTATAAAAGGACAGATGTGAGAAGATTCATGCTCTTTTTCTGCTTTGAAATGTTGGAGTATGTGATTGTGAATAAAGCTGAACCTGAGGAATAAACTCAGTCTCATCCTTCAACACATTCTCCACACTGGTGACCTTATGACGAAGCATGAGCAGAAGTAATTCTCCCGAGCTGGACTCGTCAGAAGCCAGCCTGATGAATGCTGCCACGTTCCAGCTGCCGAACTTCTGGCAGAATAGTCCGCACTCTTGGTTTAGCGTGGTCGAGGCGCAGTTCAACCTCCGGAGAATCTCGAGAGACGACACAAAATTCTACCATGTGGTGGCAAAGCTGGACAACCACACAGTCCAGAGGGTGGAGAACCTGGTCAACCACCCACTGGACAGCGACAAGTACAGCGCATTGAAGGCTGCGCTTATCAGCCACTTCACCCCCTCGGTGCAACAGCGAGCAGAGGGGCTCCTAACGTTGACGGAGTTTGAGAACGACAGACCCGCAGACCTGATGGGGAAAATGCTGAGGTTGAGAGACTCCGAAGATGACAGCTTTATCTTCACCCACCTTTTCCTCAGGACCCTACCGCCAGCGGTGAGAGTGACCCTGGCCGGTTCACCTCTGTTGGCCCGGCGAGACTACCACGAGCTGAGCCAGGAGGTGCAACGACTCGTCGACGCCCACAAATGGAGCGTGGCTTCGGCCGCGGCAGCAGAGCTAGGCGCAATGTCCGGAGATGGCATGGGGCCAGAGGCTGCAGCACCAGACTCACCAACGACGGCAGCAGCAAGGGCCAGGCGACACGGAGTGGACGACGTCCTTTGCTTCTACCATCGCCGCTTTGCAGAGAGGGCGCGCAAGTGCATTCCACTGTACCATTTCAAGCGCTCGGGAAACGCCAAGACCGGGGGTCGGTAACAGCTGCGGCCCTCGGGGAGGAGAACAAGCTGCTCTACCTGAAGGATGCACGTTCGGGGAGGCATTTCCTCGTGGACACGGGCTCCCAGCTGAGCTTCATCACGCCTTCCTACGCGGACCGGCTGGCGCCTTCCAGTGGTCCCCGGGTGTCAGCAGCGAACGGCTCAACGATTAAGATCTTCGGTGAGAGGACTCTGCTTCTGTCTTTGCAGGGCCGTGCGCATTTGAGTGGACTTTTGTTGTAGCGGCAGTCAATTTCAACATGTTAGGGGCTGATTTTTTTTTTTGCTCACATGGTTTATTGGTTGATCTTGCTAACAGACGTCTGGTTAATGCACTCTCCTTTCACTCTATTCCCTGCACAGCTCGAGTGGCCCCGCCAACTGCACAAGCCAACGTCACAGCTGCAGGTGGTAAGTTCCACACACTCCTCACTCAGTTCCCAGCACTCACAGTCCCAACGTTTTCAGCGACAGTGGCTAAACATGGGGTGGAACATTTTATTACTACCACCGGCCCGCCCGTTTTTGCAAAAGCTCGGCGCTTGGACTCAGCTAAACTGACCATAGCGCGAGGAGTTTGCCAACCTGGAAAAACTGGGCATCATCAGGCGTTCGAAGAGCCCCTGGGCTTCACCGCTGCACATGGTCGCAAAGGCTGATGGCTCGTGGCGACCTTGCGGTGATTTCCGCAGGTTGAATAACGCCACAGCACACGACCGCTACCCGATTCCGCATATCCAAGATTTTTCGGTTCATTTGGCGGGGGCGCGCATTTTTTCTAACTAACTAACTAACCTGCACTTATATAGCGCTTTTCTAGTCACAAAGACCACTCAAAGCGCTTTCATTAATACTAACCCTCTATTCTAAGGGCCTATAGGAAACAGATATCTAGGGACAATTTAGAACAGCCAATTAACCTAACATGCATGTTTTTGGCATGTGGGAGGAAACCGGAGAAATCCCGGAGTAAACCCACGCAACACGGGGAGAACATGCAAACTCCACACAGATCACTGTTGGTCGGGGGCTGGGATCGAACCCACGATCCCACAATTCCCCGGCCAAGGGTAAACTTAGTACGCGGTTACCACCAGGTTCCAGTGCGCGCTGAAGACATACCCAAAACAGCGGTATTAACTCCGTTCGGGCTTTTTGAGTTTTTGCGCATGCCGTTTGGGCTTAAGGGAACGGCGCAGACGTTCCAACGCATGATGGACGCGGTCCTGCGCGATCTCCCTTTCGTGTTCGTCTACTTGGACGACATTTTGGTAGCCAGCGCGTCCGAAGACGAACACGAAAGCCAACTCACAGCAGTTTTCCAGAGGTTGGCAGAGCACGGGTTAATAATCAGTCCAGCGAAGTGTCAGTTCGCGGTGGTGCAGATTGATTTTTTGGGGCATCGCGTTTTGCCAGAAGGAGCGGTCCCTCTGCCCAATAAGGTGCACGCAATAACAAATTTTCCCCAACCACAAACGGTCAAAGCGTTACAGGAGTTTTTGGGAATGGTTAATTTTTATAACCGTTTCCTCCCCCGCGCAGCGCAGCTCATAAAACCATTGTATGCTGCACTAAAAAAACAAAAACCCACGAATAAAATCGAATGGTCTCCTGAGCGGGAGCGCCATTCTCTCAAGTCAAATCAGCCCTGGCAAACGCTGCGTTGTTGGCACACCCAGTCCCAACGGCCCGCATGGCGCTCACTACTGACGCGTCAGATGTGGCCATAGGGGCGGTCGTTGAACAGTACGTGGCTGGGGCCTGGCAGCCGCTCGCGTTTTTTAGCAAAACCTTGCGCGATAGTGAGCGAAAATACAGCGCATTCGACAGGGAGTTGTTAGCTCTACACTTGGCCATCCGCCACTTCCAGTTCTGGCTGGAAGGACGCTGTTTCACTGCGTTCGTGGACCACAAACCGCTGACCTTTGCGATGGCCAAGATTTCGGAACCTTGGTCGGGCCGGCAGCAGAGACAGCTGGCCGCGATATCGGAGTTTACCACCGATATCCAGGATGTGGCGGGTAAATATAATGTAGTGGCAGACTGCCTCTCACGTGCTGAGGTGGCTCCAGGCCCCGTGGGGGCAGACTCTGCAGCCATGGCTGCAGGGTTGCACGGTGGCGCAGTGGTTAGCACTTCGGCAGCACAGTTTACCCTTGGCCGGGGGATTGTGGGGATCGTGGGATCGATCCCAGCCCCCGACCAACAGTGATCTGTGTGGAGTTTGCATGTTCTCCCCGTGTTGTGTGGGTTTACTCCGGGATTTCTCCAGTTTCCTCCCACATGCCAAAAACATGCATGTTAGGTTAATTGGCTGTTCTAAATTGTCCCTAGATATTTGTTTCCTATAGGCCCTTAGAATAGAGGGTTAGTATTAATGAAAGCGCTTTGAGTGGTCTTTGTGACTAGAAACAACCCCCCCCCCCCCGTGTGTGTGTGGGGGGGGGGGGAACAACCCCCCCCACACACACACACACACAGTAGCGAGGGGGGGAGGAAGCCATGGTGACAGCGCTGCTGTGGCCACACCGCCACATCCAAGTGTAATCCGTCATGTAGCGATGGCCGATCTCTGTCCTCTGTAGCGGGGGGGGGGGACAACCCCCCCCCCCCCACACACACACAGCCCTGAGTGTCACCTTTCATTAGAGCCCAAAATGAAGCTTCTACATTGAATCATTCAAAAGTTAGACATTTTTCCAAACTGTGCCATTTGGCACAATTTGGCACAGTTCCAAAACGCCTGGGAACAGCCTGAGGAAAAAGCTGTGTAATATATTCATTTTTTGTGGTATTGTTACAAAATTTGGACCTCAGCTGGATAACACTTGGTTCTACATTTCTGTTGCATTTTCCAGCCCGGATCTGAAGCTGTGTGTTATTTGCAAGCATTTGTATCCAAAAACCACCCAGGCCAGATTTATTTTCTTCAAGTTCAGTATGTTTAGATGACTGTAACTCAGTGGCCGGAGCACTTAGAGAGATTATGTTTTGCCAAAAAATTCAAAGTGTTTTCTTTTAAATGAGACCAACCCCATGAAGATGCTGCAAAGGGTTGAATAACAGCTTTCGATTTACTTTGGGCACATTATTTTTTGGCGTTTTTAGGAAAACTGACCTTAGTGCAAGGGGTTAAAGGGGCCACCATGTCTAGAGTCTGATGCAGAGAAGCTGTAACACTATCTAGCATGCTATCAATTACAGAAGGAGCAAGCTGTCTATAGCTTATTTCCGTTGTGTTGACACATGGCATAGAGGAAACAGTCTGCATAAATTTGGTAACAACATCATCTGAGAGGCATCTACTGTAGTAATATTTTTCTTTAGGAGCCAAATAGTCAGAAATAGTAAAATCAAAGGGTAACAGACAATGGTTTGACAGTACAGGGTTATGAGGAGACACTACAAGATTTTCTATTTCTATGCCATATGTCAGAACAAGATCTAATATGTGGTGGAGATAATGGGTAGAATTTTCTACTTACTGAGAAAACCCAATCAAGTTTAATATTGAATTAAATGCCACATTAAGGCAGTCACTATCTACATCCACATGTATATTAAAGTCCCCTACTATAATTATTCTATCTGATTTCAGCACTAAATTGGCTAATAAATCAGCAAATTCAGATAAAAATTCTGAGTAGGTTGATGGAGGACGATAAACTATGGCAAATAAAATTGGGTTTAGCCTAAAATTGCTGAAGTGCTCAATACTGAGGACCAGGCCTTCAAAGGAATTATAACATGTTTTTTGCTTTACATTAACTAGTAATTTGGAATGGTAAATTGTTGCTACTCCTCCTCCACGACCAGAACTTCTGGGATTTTGACAGTTTAAATAACCAGAGGGAGTTGATTCATTTAAACCAACATAATCCTCTTGCCCTAACCAAGTCTCTGTAAGGGATATTAAATCAATCTGATGATCAATTAACAGATCATGGACTAACAGAGACTTGGGAGTTAGAGACCTAATATTTAACAAACCACATTTAATTTTTAAATTATGAGGAGGAACAGAGGCCAAATCATTCAATTTAGAGGCTTTATGTTTAATTTGAGTTTTACCAACTTTTTGTTTAATCACTTTGGGATGCTTATATATTATATTTTTATTTACTTTGGAGGGAGCAGACAAATGATTCTCTGATGGGGAAGACAGGGGCTAAGTTGTGGGGTGGCGGATGAAGAGGAGCTGCAGAGAGGCATGTAAGACTGCGACTCTGCTTCCTGGTCCCAACTCTGAGTTGTCAATGTTTTGGAAATTTGGATAAAAATGATGCCAGATTGTTAGATAAATGAGACGCACCATCCAAAGTGGGATGGACGCTGTCTCGTCTCATAAGACCAGGTTTTCCCCAAAATGAGTTCCAATTGTCTATGTAGCCCACATTGTTTGCAGGACACCACACAGACAGCCAGAGGTTGAAGGATGACGAGCGGCTAAACATGTCATCACTGGTCAGATTGGGGAGGGGCCCAGAGAATACTACAGAGGCAGACATCGTTTTGGCAAAGTCACACACCGACTCTACATTAAGTTTCGAGACTTCCGACTGCCGGAGACAGATGTCATTAATGCCGGCGTGAATACCAATTGTGGAGTATTTACAGTTACTTTTAGCCAGCATTTTCAAATTTGACTCGATGTCGCCTGCTCTGGCACCAGGAATGCATTTGACTATGGCTGCTGGAGTCTCTAGGTTCACGTTTCTGACTAAAGAGTCGCCAATGATCAGAGTTTTTTCCTCAGCGGGTGTGTCACTGAGCGGGGAAAAATGATTAGAAACGTGAACAGGTTGGTGGTGTACCGGGGCTTTGCAACTAGGCTTCCTTCTCACCGTCACCCACCCAGTCTCCTTTCTGCTGAGGAGGACCGGAGGGCCACTAATGGGGCCTATGCTAGCGAGCTCCGCTGCAGCTAGAGGACATCTGTCGAGATTAACTGGCGCAGACGGTGTTTCAATGCAGCGGAGCCGGGATTCCAAATCAGACAACCTCACCTCAAGCGCCTCAAAAAGACATTAATTACATTTACCGTTATCACTAAAAGAGGCAAAGGTGTAGCTAAACATCTGACAGAGAGAGCACACCAGAGGAAGAGAGGAAGGAGAGCTAGTAGCCATAGATAGTGGCTAACCCGAAGCTAACAAAAACACTGATGAAAGGTGAACAGAAGGCTAAAGAGGGTGATTAGGTGACACTGAGTGCGCACGCAGGTGCAAGAGGCTTGATAAACAGAAATGAGAACTAATGGTAGATGGAAAAAAGTGATTAAAATACAATTAAAAGCAAAAACCTCAGGAGAGTGAGGAGAGCAAACCACACGGATAGACAGCAATACAGGAAGTGACGATACGTTACCACAGACTTAAGACTTAACAAAAAACTTTGTGCTGCCAAATGTGCTCAACAACACAAAATCAATACTTCCAACAGATTCTTTTCACATCGATGAGGTAAATGAGGAGTTAATTGCTGGTATTGTTAAAACACTGTCAAACTCAAAAACTAATGATATCTACAATATGAGCACTTCCTTTCTCAAAACGCACAGCAAAATATTAATCAAACTACTGACTCATCTCATTAATCTCTCCATTAGGTCTAGTACATTCCCATCTGGCTGGAAAAAAGCTGTCGTCATACCAGTTCATAAATCAGGCAGTAAAGACGATATATGCAATTACTGCCCAATCTCTATTTTACCAGTCCTGTCTAAGGTTCTTGAAAAAGTTGTAGCTACACAGCTGATAGACTGTTTACAAGACAGTCAACTTCTTCATCCACATCAATTTGGTTTTAGACCAGGATACTCAACAGAAACAGCAAATTGTTGCCTTATTGAAAATGTCAAACAGTCCTTGGACAGGGGCAATGTGGTAAGAGCTGTTTTTCTAGATCTCAAAAAGGCTTTCGATACTGTTAAACCACAGTTTGCTTTTATCCAAAATGGTATCTTTTAACTTCTGTCCAGATACATTAGAATGGTTTCCATCTTATCTCCAGAATAGAGAACAGTGTGTAAAAGTTCACCAGGATAAATCCTCATTTTTAAACAACCGCATGGGTATCCCACAAGGGTCCATTCTTGGTCCTTTACTTTTCAGCATTTTTATTAATGACTTGCCGCTACATTGCTCAGCTGCAACATGCCAACTTTATGCAGATGATGCAGTTATTTACACAGCTGCCAAGACTCCAGCACAGGCTGCAGATGTACTGTCTTCAAGTATGGTTGATGTCCAAGAGTGGCTCCTCCAGAACCATCTATTGCTGAACCTTCAGAAAACAGTTTCAATGTGCTTTTCAATCAAAAAATGTAACCTGCAACGTTTTAAAGTTAACATACATGATCAAGACATCAGTTTAGTTACAGAATTCAAATACCTCGGCATTGTACTAGATCCTCAACTCAAATTTAATCTTCATATAAAGAAAATTTCAAAAACAGTAAAAAAAATATCTGAACTGCTTTAAATTAATTAGATATTACATACCTTACGAAGCAGCTGTACTGTATATGCATTCTATGGTTTTTTCTCATATATCATACTGTTTGACAGTCTGGGCTCAAGCAGCCCCTTCCACAATAAGACATATAGGTTCATTATATAATCAAACTCTAAAAATCTTGGACAAAAAGCCCATTAGGTGGCATCACTGTAATATTTTTTAAAAAAAATACAACCTATTGAGTTTTGAGAGTTTCATTGACCTCTGTTTTCTGAAATTAACTTTCAAATGTTTCCATAAATCAGCACCCGAGCGACTTGCTGGTTTCATCCAAAGACAGGACAGCAGCAGAGCCACCAGGAGTTCTGTTAACAATAACTGTAAAATATTCCACTGCAGAACCACATTTGGACAAACAGCTTTCTCTATAAAGGGCAGTCACATCTGGAACACAATGCCAAATGAAATTAAAATAATAACGGACTTTAAAACATTCACTAAAAAGGTTAAAAACTGGCTGAAAAATAAACAAGAATGTACCCATGTATGAAATGATTGTCTGCAGGGTGAGAGTGATTGAAGGGAAGGAATGAATGTGTTTGTTTATAGTGAGTGACGAAGGGAGGGAGGCCTGAAATAGGCAAATGTGAGTCAGGTTGTTATATTTGTGTATTTATAATATTTATAATTGTGTATTTATAATGTATTTACAATCTTTTTTGCATTGATGTATGTGGTTATTGTGTATTGTTTTCATTTTTTTAAAAATCTTTTCCTTTCCTTTTTTTCTTTTTACTTGTTTCTCCTTTCTAAAGCCCATCCAGGGACAAGAGTTGCAAATTAGCTAATAGCTATACACTCTTTGTGCAACACATCAGATTGATTGTCATTGATTAATTGTCTATGTTTATTGCACTGTCCCTGTCAAATAAACAAATAATCTAATCTAATCAAGTGACGTTCTCACTTGTCTCTTGATGACCAAAGTGCTTTACAGATCCTGCTATCCATCCATTCACACACACACTGATGGCGGCATGCTACCTAACATGGCGTTTCCAGATCCACCAGGAGCAATTTGGGGTCAAGTGTCTTGCCCAGGGACACAACGGCAGGATATCCGGGGAGAGCGGTATTTGAACCACCAACCATGCGGTTATTGGACAACCTGCTCTACCTCCTGAGCCACTGCCGTCCCCAAGTTATGTTGGGCTATATGTGTGTGTGTGTATATACAGTGGGGCAAAAAAGTATTTAGTCAGCCACCAATTGTGCAAGTTCTCCCACTTAAAAGATGAGAGAGGTCTCCAATTTTCTTCATAGGTATACCTCAACTATGAGAGACAAAATGAGAAAAAAAAAATCCAGAAAATCACATTAAAGGATTTTTAATGAATTAACTGGTAAATTCCTCGGTAAAATAAGTATTTGGTCACCTACAAACAAGCAAGATTTCTGGCTCTCACAGACCTGTAACTTCTTCTTTAAGAGGCTCCTCTGTCCTCCACTCGTTACCTGTATTAATGGCACCTGTTTGAACTCATTATCAGTATAAAAGACACCTGTCCACAACCTCAAACAGTCAGACTCCAAACTCCACTATGGCCAAGACCAAAGAGCTGTCAAAGGACACCAGAAACAAAATTGTAGACCTGCACCAGGCTGGGAAGACTGAATCTGCAATAGGTAAGCAGCAGACCAAAGTAACAAAGGCTACCATCAGTAACACACTATGCTGCCAGGGACTCAAATCCTGCAGTGCCAGACGTGTCCCCCTGCTTAAGCCAGTACATGTCCAGGCCCGTCTGAAGTTTGCTAGAGAGCATTTGGATGATCCAGAAGAGGATTGGGAGAATGTCATATGGTCAGATGAAACCAAAATAGAACTTTTTGGTACAAACTCAACTTGTCATGTTTGGAGGAGAAAGAACACCATACCTACTGTGAAGCATGGGGGTGGAAACATCATACTTTGGGGCTGTTTTTCTGCAAAGGGACCAGGACAACTGATCCATGTAAAGGAAAGAATGAATGGGGCCATGTATCGTGAGATTTTGAGTGAAAACCTCCTTCCACCAGCAAGGGCATTGAAGATGAAACGTGGCTGGGTCTTTCAGCATGACAATGATCCCAAACACACCGCCCGGGCAACGAAGGAGTGGCTTCGTAAGAAGCATTTCAAGGTCCTGGAGTGGCCTAGCCAGCCTCCAGATCTCAACCCCATAGAAAATCTCTGGAGGGAGTTGAAAGTCTGTGTTGCCCAGCGACAGCCCCAAAACATCACTGCTCTAGAGGAGATCTGCATGGAGGAAGGGGCCAAAATACAAGCAACAGTGTGTGAAAACCTTGTGAAAACTTACAGAAAATGTTTGACCTCTGTCATTGCCAACAAAGGGTATATAACAAAGTATTGAGATGAACTTTTGTTATTGACCAAATACTAATTTACCAATTAATTCATTAAAAATCCTTCTATGTGTTTTTCTGGATTTTTTTTCTTATTTTGTCTCTCATAGTTGAGGTATACCTATGATGAAAATTGGAGACCTCTGTCATCTTTTAAGTGGGAGAACTTGCACAATTGGTGGCTGACTAAATACTTTTTTACCCCACTGTATCTATATCTATCTATATATATATATATCTCCAGCCATCCATCTTCTTCTGATTAATCCTTTTCGGGTCGCAGGGGGAGATATGCTGCATATATATATATAATGTGAATGCTGTGGATATTGAAAATGGGCACTTTAATCATGTCAATTTAATAGTCATTCAATATTTTTTTTATCAGCAGCAGCAAATTTTTTTTCCGATAGTTTACCACAAGATTTATTTTCTGTTATTGCAGTATTTGCTTTGTTGCTGTATTTATCATGCCTGTTATGCTACTTTTAAAACACTACAAATAAAACAGGGATTCCTAATTCATAAACTGAGATCAGGACATGAACAAATCAATTCAACTTTATTTATATAGCACCATTTCACAACAACAGTCACAGCACTTTCAACTGTAGGGGGAACCCCCACAATTGCAGAAAAAAACAGAAATCAGGTGATCCCCTGTGAGCAAGCACTTGGCGACGGTGGAGAGGAAAAACTCCCTTTTAACAGGAAGAAACCTCCAGCAGAACCAGGCTCAGGGAGGGGCAGTCATCTGCTGTGACTGGCTGGGGGGTGAGGGGACAGAGAAGATGAGAACAGACATGTAGAGAGCAAACAGCACGATGGGGACTCAATCTATGGGAGAGAACAGACAGATGTTAATGACCAGCAAAAAATAAATAAAAAATAAAAAAGTATTTCATTGAGCGTGAAGAAAGGAGTGAAACCCAGTGCATTTTTGAAGGTCCCCCGGCTGTCTAAACCTATTAGCAGCATAACTAAGGGAGGGTTCAGAAACACATGATCCCTCCCTAATTGTAGACTATATCAAAAAGGAAGGTTTTAACCCTATTCTTAAAAACAGAGATCGAGTCTGACTCCCGAATCCAGATTGGCAGCTGGTTCCACAGGAGAGGAGCTTGATAACTGAAGGCTCTGCCTCCCATTGTACTTTTGGAGATTCTAGGCATTACAAATAATCCAGCACTTTGGGAGCGTAGTGCTCTGTTAGGATAATAGGGTAGTATCAGATCTTTTAAATAAAAAGGGGCCTGGTTGTTTAGAGCTTTGAAAGTGAGAAGAAGGATTTTAAACTTAATTCTAAACTCTATGGGAAGCCAATGAAAGGAGGCCAGAACCGGAGAGATATGATCTCTCTTTCTAGTACCTGTTAAAACTCTTGCTGCAGAATTTTGGATCAACTGAAGACTTTTTAGAGATGTTTTAGGACAACCTGATAATAAAGAATTACAATAATCTAATCTAGAGCTAACAAAAGCGTGGATCAGTTTCTCAGCATCACTCTGAGACAAGATTCTCCTAATCTTGGCAATATTATACAAATGATAGAAGGCAGTCTTAGAAACAAATTTAATATGTGAATTGAAAAACAGATTTTGATCAAAAATAACTCCAAAGTTCCTCACAGAACTATTAAGAGAAAGCGTAACCACATCCAAACTAAAAGTTTGATTTGGAAAGGTATTTCTAAGGTTTGTTGGACCAACAAACAGCCATAACATTAACACACTTGGTGCATTCAGATTTACCTTGTGAAAAAACGGATGTCTCTGTCAGAGCCAGCAAAACGCTGTACACCAAATCACTGCTTGATGGTTAGCTTCTCGATCTTTTGTTTTAGCTGCTCAATCTCCTCTCTGAGAGACATGTTTTCAGCCAAGGCCATGTCAACGATAGCAGGGTCCGGAGCTGAGGCGCAGTTATGATGATGGTGTATGCTAGCACTCTGGTTGCTAACTGTGTGATCCAGTCGATCATCCTTCACCCGTCACTGTATCCTCTCCCAGACCCCCAGTCTTGACTGTGGAATGGAGTCATTGTTCCATTCAAACAAAGAAGGGATTGCTCCTTTTTTTAAGTCTTCGTCCAGTCCTCCTGTTTGAAATGCCGGCTGCAGGCTCTAGTACGGGGAGTAACTGTAAAGTTAACTCTCTGGATAGCAACAATCCATTTTCGCCTGTTGTCTTCATGCGATGGAAATGTATGAAAACTAAGTACTTTGTTGTACTTACTAGAGGACTGACACAAAGGTACACAGCAAAGTTCCACAGTAGTGCTCTCAATCTTTTGAAATATAAACTTCTTTTTCTGCAACATGTCGGCAAGCTGACAGAAACAATAGCAACACGTGTGGACTGAAAGCCATGCTGCTGGCAAGGGATAAACAGGAATTGAAAAAAAAAAAAACAAAGCTCTGTGCATATAGCAAATTCAACAGTCAATACAGTGTAGATCTGTATGAAAACTGAGAACCATGGAATTACAACTGGAGTGGTGGCCTAGTTGATAGAGCATCCACCCCACAACCGGGAGGTTGGGGGTTCAATCCCCAGCCTGGTCATACTGAAGTCCATATAAGAATGGTATTTCCCACCCTCCCTCTCGCCCAAAGATGCTGGGATAGGCTCCAGCCCCCCGTGACCCGAAAAAGGATTAAGCAGAAGATGGATGGATTTCCCACCTTCTAGCTTGGTGCTCAGTGTAACAGAATGGGGGAAGGAGAAGTTGTTTGTGCTGGTGTCTTGCATAGCAGCGACCCTTCTGATTCTAGATGTGATTAACATTGTAGACACACAAAATGTGATTTCATTCTACTGTACACGATTGGCTTCTTCTTCTTACAAGGAGTTTGTAAGAAGGCAGAGCCCCGGTGGGGGGGGCAAGGGGGGCGAATCCCCCGAAGCTCCTGGGTTTTTATGATTTTTAAGTACCAGAACTGTGCTTAAATGACATAAAACCGCTGAATGCCACTTATTACTGTATAATATTGACTTATTGACTTAATTAGGGAAGACAGAAAAGCACAAACATAAACATAATTCTAAGTATGTGTGGCATTAAAAATATTTTTTAAATAAAGTCCAAAACCTCTTCAGCAGGCAAGATGAAGAAAATATTAACTAGATGACATGTATACAAAAATATATCTTCACATACCTCAAAATTCACTACTCTATCCGCAACTGGCACTGGTTGTTGGGGTGGATCATTCCTTTCGATTTCCGTGTCCGATCGTGTCGTTAACAAAGGGTGGAGGCCGTATGGTTTCGATGCAGGGATGAGAATGGGGTTTGGGAAAAAAAGAGGAAACTAAGCCGGGGGTCTTAGTTAGGCCTGCGTCCCCCAAGCCGGATCCAAGGCGGAGCCTTGGTGGGGGGTCTGGGGGTCAACGCCCCCCAGAAGCTAACGAAGTCTGGTGTTTTAGAATGCTCAAATGTGGTCTCATATTTAAAGTTAGAAGTAAGTACAAATGCATTTATAGTTTACCTTTTTAATCTGCTGCTGCATCACATGTGTAATGATATCTGAATGGTATGTTGATGTAATAATACTAAATTATATTTTACTACTATTTAATATGTTTAGAATGGTAAATGGCGTTTACTTATATAGCGCTTTTTCTCATCTCTGGATGACCAAAGCGCTTTACAGATCCTGCTATCCACCCATTCACGCACACATTCACACACTGATGGCGGCAGAGCTGCCATACACACACAGGCGCTAGCCTGGCCACCAGGAGCAACTGGGGGTTCAGTGTCTTGCTCAAGGACACTCTGACATGCAGACTTCAGAGTGGGAATCGAACCCATGACCCTCCGATCAGTAGTCGGTCACACTACACCTGCGCCACAGCTGCCCCTAGAACTGACACAGAATTAATTTACATAATTCTAGAACAGACAAAATAATTTAACCAAGTAAAATAAATTATAAATATTAACAAAATTCCATCACCAAGTCCATCACCCATTTATTAAAATATACTGACATTCTGCAAGCATTTTGATTTATTAATGTGTGCATTTGTTAGTGTTACTAGGAATATAAAAAAGTTGCATATTAGTATATTTTAATATGTGAAAGATAATCTAAGAAAGTAAGTAAAACCTAAAAGATGTTTAGTGTTTCAAATTATCAAGTGTTTCAAAACAGGCATGACGTCACAACTTACACATGCTATTTCATAACAAATTCATTACATGAAAATTCTCAAGTAAATTACTTATAATGAGAAAAAAATCTTACCTCGGAAGGTAAGATTTGCCCGCAAATATCCAAAAGTTGTTCCAAATAAGGGAGAAACAATATCATTTTAGAGGAACATGTATATTTCAAAAACCTTCAGTGAGAACTACCACCAAGCAACACTGTGTTTCAGTGCAAGGAGTCAGATTATGGAACGATTTTGGACCTGAACTAAAATCATGTACAACGCTTGGACAATTTAAATTAAAACTAAAGGAAGAAATACTCCAAACATATATACAAGATGACATGTAAAATCACATAAGGACTGTCATATCCAGCCTGTGTTGTGTTGTAGCTTAGTTTTTTTCTGTCACATTTTGTCTTAGCTTCGTTTTTGAATTGCAATCGCTCTTGTCTTTTTTTTTTTTTTTTCTTTGAATTCTTGGATGGAACATGGGTGGGCAATATAAGCTGCGGCTTCAGCCATCACCCATTTCGGATAACTTATGTTGAATTGTATAATCAGAGGAGTTATTGTCTAATTTGACCTTGTTGGATTTTCTTTCCCCCTTTGTTATATTATTCGGTTTCTTTTAACCTGTACTATCCGAAATAAAGATTCATTCATTCATTCATGTGTCTTCCGATCACTAATTGCTGTAATCGGGGCCGACTGTGATGAACTTTGACTGGCATCTGAATTTAACCGTGTCCATCGATCGTTTTGAACGCAGCACGAGCGAGTAATTCTATCTCCTTGTAGCCACAATTTTGAGATGTTTCTGTTTTGTTTCGAGCCATTCCCAACGAAACTTGTTCCTTATCCCTTTGTCTTCTTGCTTTGTTGTCTTTCGTGAGTTTTAGGTTCACCATTTTCACGAAATCGGGAAAACTCGGTTGATTGAATTGTCCGCCATTTGCATTTCGCTCTGCGTGTGGGATATGACAAAGGAATAACGAAATCGTCGATTGGTTGCTTCAATAAGTATCAGCCAATCAGTGGCCTTGTTACATTACATTACTGATCTCGCTGGGTAGCGCGTTCTGCGCAGTGGATTTGAGCAGCCGATCGAAAATACGACTCGCCGCTCATAACAGAACCCCCCCCCCCCCCAAAAAAAAATTCTCCTCGAATTTAGACGATTCACGAGAATGACCCTAGACATGATCAAATCCAAGGAATTCCTCAGATCCGCGGAGGATTCTCATCCCTGTTCAAAGTTTTTTTCTGAACACCGAAAGTTCCAGCAATTGAATAATTAGTGGACCTTGATTTGACCTCTTGTACATGTTTTTTGCTCCTGCTTGTACATGTTTTCCGTGCCTTCCCAAACAAATTTGTCACAGTTTTCTTCCCAACATCCGTTGTAATCTCCTTTTCTAGCCAATCCCAACGAAATTTGTTTTTCACGATCTTGTCAATTTCTTCAATTCTCGGAGCATCTTTACGTTCAATCCCTGACATCACTGCAACAGCCGCGTTCATTGGTCACTGCAAGGATGATCAGCCAATCAGGCACGTCGCTTCATTACGGTTAGGGGATTATACTGGATTCCGACTTTTAGTATACTCATGTAATATTTTTTTTTTATTTTGGAAGATAAAGCGGAATTCCGCAAATTAGCGGAAAAATCACATCCCTGTAATATGTCCCATCTTTAGACACAGTGCATAAAAACAAAATAACTAAAAGCAGCAAACTTAAATACTGCTGTTATGGCTTTTAATTGATAGCACAGATACTTGTATAATGTTTAAAAATCAGAATCAGCTTTATTGCCAAGTATATTTACAAGTAAACATACGAGGAATTTGACTTGACATTGCCTGTCATACAGACTACAGACCTGTAGCGCTCACCTCTGTAGTCATGAAGTCCTTTGAGCGCCTGGTCCTGTCCCACCTCAAGTCCATCACCACCCCTCTCCTGGACCCGCTGCAGTTTGCCTACCGAGCCAACAGGTCTGTAGACGATGCAGTCAACCTGGCCCTCCACTCCATCCTGCAGCACCTGGACTCCCCGGGAACCTACGCCAGGATCCTGTTTGTGGACTTCAGCTCCGCATTCAACACCATCCGCCCCGCTCTGCTCCGGGACAAGCTGTCCCTGCTCAACGTGCCTGACTCCCTCTGCAGGTGGATCATCGACTTCCTGACGGACCGGAGGCAGCATGTGCGGCTGGGAAAGACTGTCTCAGACTATACTAGCATCAGCACCGGATCACCCCAGGGCTGTGTACTTTCCCCCCTACTCTTCTCCCTTTACACCAACTCCTGCACCTCCAGCCACCAGTCTGTCAAGTTGATCAAGTTTGCGGACGACACCACCCTCATCGGGCTCATCTCCAACGGCGACGAGTCCGCCTACAGGAGAGAGGTGGCCCATCTGGCGTCCTGGTGCAGCAATAACAACCTGCAGCTGAACGCTCTGAAGACAGTGGAGATGATTGTAGACTTCAGGAAAGTCACTACTCCTCTGCCCCCCCTCACCCTCTCAGGCTCTCCCATCACCACTGCTGATTCCTTCCGCTTCCTAGGCACTACCATCACCAGGGACCTCAAATGGGAGCTGACCATCAGCTCACTCATCAAAAAAGCCCAGCAGAGGATGTTCTTCCTGCGGCAGCTGAGGAAGCTCAAGCTACCCACCAAGATGTTAGTGCAGTTCTACACAGCCATCATCGAGTCCATCCTCACCACCTCCATAACCGTGTGGTACGCAGGAGCCACTGCCAGGGACAGACTAAGGCTGCAGCGCGTCGTGCGCACTGCTGAGAAGGTGATCGGCTGCAAGCTCCCATCTCTCCAGGATCTGTACATCTCCAGGACCCGGAGGCGTGCTGGCCGGATCATAGCCGATCCCTCACACCCTGGTCACGTACTGTTTGCCCCCCTCCCCTCTGGTAGAAGACTTCGGTCCATCCAGACTAAAACCTCCCGTCACATGAACAGCTTCTTCCCCTCTGCCATTAGACTGCTGAACACTAAGTGACTCTCGTGCACCATGTACAGCAGCTCAACCAGACTCATGTCAATCATCACTGTTTTCTTCCTGCATTACCGACTGCACTATATAGTTCTCCACAGTATCTGCTGCTGGCTAATATATATTTTAACTGTTGACCAGTATCACTTAATCTTATCCTACACTTTATTACATGTATAGTTTATTTCTCTTATCTTATCATGTTTAATGTTGCAGCATTGTACCGAGACAAATTCCTAGTTTGTGTACTACATGAACAATGGCAATAAACCTGATTCTGATTCTGATTCATACAGTGGGGGTAAAGAGGGGAAGGGAGGGGGAGGAAAACACAATAGGAGAGAGAAAAAACATAGTTAATCAGAATAACGCTCGTATAAGCTCATATAAAGCTCAAATGAGCCAAATTTTGACTACACAGAAAAAAACCCTCTATGCACAATTAGCAGACAATATAGATCACACAAACAAGAGTTGAGAGAGGCAGTGTATGTATGAGTCAGTATATATGTGTCAGTTCGTGTAATGTTGTATGCATTTGTGTAGTGTAGGTGTGACAGTTGCTAGTGAACAGCAGAGGGCGCCTCCAGGCAGTGGATAGATGGTATAATCATGTGACTTATAAACAAGTCCGGAGTCTATCGCTTCGCTTGCAGATGAAGGCACATGGACTGTCCTTGAGAAGTTCATCCGCTGAAACAACAGCAGCTGTCTGTCGATTGTTTGGGTTAGCAGCTGCCACTTCTGCTTATCTCATCGAGGAGGAATATAAACAGGGCATCAAAACAAGGTCAAATCTACACAACTCAGAGCCCACGGAGAATAGAATTTTCCTCTCTCATGCGCTTGTGCTTCATAATTTTAATATTAATATACAGGCTTAAACAGGCATTCCATTCCGTGGAGAGCACAGGGCTCCAGATGTATTCCTCCGCTGAATCACTGTCATTCAGATCACCGTTTGCCGCTACTCGTGCCCTCCCCAACTGGTCGAATTTGATGAAGGAGCTTGCCGGGTCCGCTTTGATCAGCTCTCTCACCTTCCTTCAATTTCTGATACATCAGGGAACTTCACAGCCAAAAATAGAAGTCCTGAGATCATAACCAATAATGTTTCCTGCCAAATCTCCACAGATGCATGAATTCCAATGTCCATGAGTCTCCTCGTTGGGTTCCTCCTGACCCGATCTTCTTTTGAAGTGGTGACAATCACAGTTAAGCCGCTTTCCAGATCCATAATTTCCATTTAGATTAAGATTCAGCAGAAGAGCGACTAAACACAGACAAAAACGCAACATTGCAAGCTGGGATCAGAAAGGAAAAGAGAGGATCAGAAAAGCGTCTACTCTCTCTCAGAGCCGGAAGTGAAGGAAAGTGAAGAATGTGACAATCATGTGTTTTTTGTTCCATGCAGAATTGGTGCACAGTGGTCTTGATTCTGGTGTGTAGAGGATAAGCAAAGCTCAGACTCTTCTAGTCCTTGAGAACATTTATTGAACACAAAACATGGAGCAGAACATAATACAGCGATGACTGTAGTCCCGTCTATTCACTGGCTGGACTGTAAGTGCTGCTCTACATTCCACATGGTCAGATAAGTCAGTAGGAGGGGAACACAGTGATGACATCACACTGACACAATATCATCATGACAACACTATAACAAATTATTCTAGAACTTTACTAAATACATGTACCTGCACACGTACTACATATGAAAGTTTGCTGACATTTGTTAATTTATATCCTATGTTTAAACAGGTATGGTGCTGTGAACCCTTCCCCAAATTCACGACAGTTTCATCTGAAGACTGACTCTAAAATTGTGAGCAGTCAGACTGTAATTTACTCCATTATCAGTGAGCTTGGTAATAATCAGTTAGATTTTAGCTAATGTTAAACAGTGTTACTGAGGTGAGGGAAATATCTGACAGTATGCACACATTTACATTAACGACTATTTAAAAACAAAATCTCTCTTTACTTCTTTCTGCTGTCTGTTCAGTGGATCAGCCAGTCTGTTAACATTAGCATCATTAGCGCCTACCTCATCCAAATTATTGAGGGAGCTCATGTTTCCCCTGAGGATCCCCCCAGCACAAGCTGTAATTTAGGTGTATTTTGGGCTAAATCAGGTCAGTCGGTCCAAGCCTTAATTTAGTCCACAAATAGACTTTGAAAATTGGGGTGTTTAGTCCATCTAACATAGACCATATTAACCTCTTGCACTCCGTTGTACCGCGGATGGGCAAGTCTCTGCGTCCTAGAGCGCACGAGGTCGTGCGCCCTCGTGCGCTCTAGGACGCATGATGGAGATGGTGATGTAGGTGGTGATGGCGTCCAAGCGCGCACTGAAAATAAAAGCTGCAGACACAGCCGCGAACAGATTAGTTCATCTGATTGACCTCTCATTCGACTAATAAGAGCCTTGAATTGGGTTTCTGAAACCTTGAAGAACCAATGACTGAAAACCTAGCAAGAAGGACCCGCCTACCAACGCTGTGAATGCAGTGAGCCAATTGAAGCAGAGAAGTTCGCGAGCTGTTTTTTTTTAAGGCTGGGTGAAGACTGACTGCTGCAGCGGATCAAAAAAGGACCCGCACAAAGAACCTCACAGACCCAGCAGCACGGAGACCATCCACAAACTGCAACCTGTGTGACAGGGAGTGCCATTCGAGCATCGGCATGTTCGGCCACAGGCGGTGCTTATTTTGTTTTTGTTCCAGCAGAGTAGACGTTATGATTTCTTCCATGGTCATAGACCGACGGAGGCTGACAACGAAAGCTGAGTGACACACATGCCTTTGCCAGTCTTTTTTTTAATTACTACTGTTATTTGTTTTGAAAAATCGTTCGCCAAAAACCGCAATCATGGAAGCACAAAACTGCAATAATGGAATTATGTTTTGATCGGGTCGCGAGACCAGAACCACGAGCAGACCAGCGTCGCGTTCGTCTGACAATGGGGAAGAGAAGTTCGCCAGGACACTGCTGTGAAGAGGTAAGGTGTTATAAGCTAAATTACTCTTTATTTCTGAAAATTGTAATCCAAAATGACTTTTGACCGATTGGTAAATTACAACTGTGCGGCGCACGAAGTCTGAAGTTCATGCACCGAGGTACACAGTTCGTTTGTCGCGTCCAGACCGTGAATGCCGCCCCCCCCGCTATTCTTCTGTAGCGGGGGGGGGGGGGGAAGCCGCGGTGACTGCGCTGCTGTCGCCACATCGCCATGAGGCTAATCCGTCATGTAGCTATGGGCGATGTTAATCCTCTGTAGCGGGGGGGGGGGGGGCAACCCCCCCCCCCCACACACACACAGACACAGCCCTGAGTGTGACCTTTCATTAGAGCCCAAAATGAAGCTTCTACATTGAATCATTCAAAAGTTACAGATGTTTTTCTAAACTGTGCCATTTGGCACAATTTGGCACAGTTCCAAAATGCCTGGGAACTACCTGAGAACAAAGCTGTGTAATATATTCATTTTTTGTGGTATTGTTACAAAATTTGGGCCTCAGCTGGATAACACTTGGTTCTACATTTCTGTTGCATTTTCCAGCCCGGATCTGAAGCTGTGTGTTATTTGCAAGCATTTGTATCCAAAAAAACACCCAGGCCAAATTTATTTTCTTCAAGTTCACTATGTTTAGATGACTGTAACTCAGTGGCCGGAGCACTTAGAGAGATTATGACGGTTTTGCCAAAAAATTCAAAGTGTTTTCTTTTAAATGAGACCAACCCCATGAAGATGCTGCAAAGGGTTGAAGAACAGCTTTGGATTTAATTTGGGCACATTATTTTTTGGCGTTTTTAGGGAAATTGACCGGAGTGCAAGAGGTTAATCAGATAAGATGTTGAAAACTGGGCTGTGCTTGACCACATTAGCAAAGAAATAGTCCAATAATTGTGCTGTTTCGTCCACAGGATTTGGACCAAATTTATCCTCAAATCAGTTTTTGCCATTTGGTGATGATGGTGGGGGTCTATCTCTCAAAAGACAAAAACTCTTCACCCCACACACCACCCAAAAAGGATCAGAAGATGAATGATGTTGGCTACAACATGATGGCTTTTTTTAAACCTTAAACGAAATCTTTGACTTTTCAACCAAATCCGGAAATTTTTTAGCTGGTTGGCAAAGCCGTCTTTTCAATATGTGTTCAACCAATTTGTGTTGGGAGGGTTGTGTGTTTCTTTGTGTGCACAGACTTGCACTTTTATTTGGTGAGGACATGTGCTTGTGTGTTGTATTTTATTTTCAGCACTGCACAAAGTGGGATACATTTTATTTCAGAGAGGGCTGTCAGAAAAAACAAAAAACAAAACAGGATAAACTAATGTCAGGTGAACTGGGATGAATGAATGAGCATAGAGTAGAGCTAAAACGTGAGACTTCCCCTCACTGAACCAGGACAGGCTTGGATCAGGTCCACAGAAACCAAAGGGTGGTCAGGACTGCTGGAAACTGTGTGATTGGAAAAACAAAACAAAACAAAACAAAAAAAAACCGCCCTTAAAAGAAATCTCTCACTCTTAGCCGCTGTTATATTTGTGTAATTGTGGCACAACACCATTTGCTGCAGCTCTGAAGTGAATATAATCTGACTTAGGCTTTGGCATGGTGTCTGTAATTATTATGACAGAGGAAACACTGTCTCTTCCAACCATTTCAAAGCTGGGGGAAAGTGCCGTTGTACAGAACAGCAGGGAGCGATCACGTGGAAAAAGGTTTTATACTTTAGGGGTCAAACCTTGGTCAGCACAGAACCCGCACGACCAGCACTACAGTAAGAGTAAACCCTAAGTCCTGTATGGATGTGTTTGTGATCCCTTAAGTGACTCATTTGAATAAAGGCATTTCCACATTGATCACATCTATACTGTAACTCCAGTGTGAATCAGTTCATGTGTTTTTAAACCTCTCCTAGTGAAGGCCTTTCCACACTGATAACATTTAAATGGTTACTTCCAGGGTGGATAACTTTGTCTTCTTAAGGAGCTCATCTGAGCAAAGGCCTTTCCACACTGACTACACACAAACTGCTTAACTCCAGTGTGAATGAGTTCATGTGATTTTAAGTCATTAATCCGAGCAAAGGCCTTTCCACACTGATCACATTTAAACCGTTTAACTCCATGTCGGACGAGTTCATGGATTTTTACGGACTTCGGCTGATAAAAGGCCTTTCCACACTGACTACACGCAAACTGCTTAACTCCAGTGTGGATGAGTTCATGTGTTTTTAAGTCATTCATTGAAATAAAGGCCTTTCCACACTGATCACATTTAAACCGTTTAATTCCAGTGTGGATGAGCTCATGACTCTTTAGGGTACTCATTAGAGTAAAGCCCTTTCCACACTGACTACACACAAATGGTTTAACTCCAGTATGGAAGCACTCATGTACTCTTAAGTAACTCATCCGAGTAAAGGCCTTTCCACAGTGATCACATTTAAACTGTTTACCTCTATTGTGGATGAGGTCATGTCTTCTTAAGGACCTCATCTGATAAAAGGTCTTTCCACACTGACTACACACAAACGGTTTAACTCCAGTGTGGATGAGTTCATGTGTTTTTAAGTCATTCTTCCGAGTAAAGGCCTTTCCACAATGATCACATTTAAATGGTTTAACTCCAGTGTGGATGTGTTCATGGCTCTTTAGGGCACTCTTTTGCGTAAAGGCCTTTCCACACTGATCACATAAAAATGGTTTAACTCCACTATGGCAGAGTTCATGTTCTCTTAATTTACTCTTCCGAATAAAGGCCTTTCCACACTGACAACACACAAATGGTTTAACTCCAGCATGAATGGCTTGATGTCATTTTAAGGAACTGACCCAATTAAAGCTCTTCCCACATTGTTCACAATCAAAATGTTTAACTCCAGTGTGGTTCAGTTTATGTTCTCCTAGGTTATTCATCTGAGTGAAGGCCTTCACACAATGTTTACATTCAAATACTTTAACTCCAGTATGGATCAGTTCATGGTTTCTTAAGTTGCTTGTGTAAGTAAAAACCTGACTTCATGTGTTTTTAAGCCATTTCCATTAAAAAAAAAAAAAAAAAACCTCCTCACACTGTTCACATTCAACCTGTTTAACTCCAGTTTGGCTCAGCAAGTCTTAAGTGATCCACCTGAGTAAAACCTGTCTCCAATGTGGTGTTTTCTTAGTCTTCTTTTGTTTGTGCAGCTGGAGGATCTTTATCTTCCTGAAGCTGCCTAGCTTTCACTCCATCCTTTCATGTTCCTGTAACAACAAAGACAGAAACAGAGGCCATCAACATACAGTGCTGTGAGAAAGTATTTGGCCCATTCCTGTTTTCTTTCATTTTTGCATTTGTGTCACATGCAAATGATTCACATCAACCAAGATCCAATTTTAATATCAGACAACCCAAGTAAATCCAAAACGCAACTGTAGGTTTGGTAGCAATGCAAACCTACCTGGCCCTTTGTGAAAAAGTAATTGCCCCCAATTGTTACATCATGAATTAACTGATTAACCACATTGTGGAAAGTTCAGTTCGGTTTCACTAGCCACACCCAGGCCTGACTCCTGCTAGACCTGTTGAATCAAGACATCACTCAAATAGAACCTTTCTGACAAAGCCAAGTAGGCTAAAATATCTCACAAAGCAACACATCATGCCACAATCTAAAGAAATTGAAGAAAAGATGAGAACCAAAAACCCAGAAGAACCTCTAAAGAACTGCAGGCCTCACTTGCCTCAAGTTTGGATACTGGTTCACGATTCAATGAAAGAAAGAGACTCCGCAAAAATGGCATCCATCAGAGAGCTCCAAGGTCAAAACCACTGCTGACCAAAAATAACACAAAGGCTTGTCTCACATTTGCAAATCTTTGATTGCAAAGACTTTTGGGAAAATATTCTGTGGACTGACGAGACAAAAGATGAACTTTATAGAAGGTAGTCATCCCTTTACATCAGTTACACAGCATTTTATTTAACAATAAAAAAAAAAATAACAACCATACCAACAGTCAAACATGGTGGTGGTAGTGTAATGGTCTGGGACTACTTTAAGTTCTTTTCCATTACCCCCGCTTAGCCTCGAGTTGAGAACACGACTCGTTTCACCGCGACTCGATTCTCCCTCGATTGCGTTTCGACATTACTGCTGACACGCCTGGGGTGGGTGGGATTTCTTGAACAGCAAGGTGGTGCCACACTCTCGTGACGTGAAGCGCGCGACCCAAGCAAACATAACATGGCTGTTCTACAAGGTGACTCCTCGGTCTGTGGCTTTTTTCGACGTAAATACCCAAAAGGACCGCCAGATAAGGGTACAGGCAGCTAGACGAAACACTCTGGAAAAGTTCTGCAGCTTCTGGGAGAGCCGAAGACATGAGGATACAAACTAGGTCATATATGACGGTAAGCTAATGGTTGCTAATGCTAGTTTGCTGTAAGTACGTTGTGCTACAATTTAATGTCTGCAAGTTAGGTACTAAAATATGTATGCTGTGTGTGTGTGTTTCAGATGGCTCTATTGTTGGGAAATTACCTCTTCAAACAGTCGGTCTGGCTCAGCACAGCCTCTCACTGTCATCAGCCTGTCAGATGTCATCAGCCTGTCACTAATGTCAGCACAGCTTCACCAACGATCAGCGGTTATAGAGCTTAAGAATGTCTGTAGAAACGTTTATTTCCTGTACAACAAATTGCTCTGCTCTGCGTGAAAATCATGGAGAGACTGTTCAGACATCATAGACGTACCTGCTTCTGCAGCAGTCTGAGGTGTGGTCATAGAAAAAAATGATCAGCTGACACAACTTGATCGCCAGTTTAATAACTATATTAGCCACAAAATATGTATTCAAAAAGTAAACAGTACTGAGTTACGTATAATAAGATATTTTATAGTTATGATGTATTTTAGGCCAAAACAAACTTGATCTAGGATTAAAGGCAATTAAAATAATGCAGTCACAAGGTTACATGGAAAATAATAGATTTACTAGATACATGTACTGTAGAAATATATATTCTCTGCATCAACAACGTACTATACATGCATTCATGACGTATTGCACTGGGAATTGCACTGACAATAAACCTGTGAAGTTTTTGCAGATGTCTCTTTTTTATATATGTGAAGGTTACCACCATGTGGCACAAATTAAATACTGAAAGATTGGAAAAGCTGTCCAAGAACAATCCAGCAGTTTGAGAAATCACTTTTGGTTTGGTGTAAGTCTGTCAACAAAATTATGAACCATAAAGCAGTTTGTGTTAAATGTTAAATTCCATTAAACCTAATCCGGGGGCTTCCAATCAGGTGTCATGGGGGGCCAAGACCCTGCAGGTTCTCTCTTCTACCCAGTCTCTTCAGCAGGTGTTGTCACTGATCAGTCAGTGGAAGAAGTTCAGTGGAATCTGCTGTTGAAGAAACTGGTTGGAGGTATTTATCTGATAGGTTCCAGTTTGTTCATGTAAATAATGAGTTTTCTTTCAACTCAAAGCTTAGTCATGGAGTTCCACAGGGATCTGTGCTAGGCCCTACTCTTTTTAGTTTATATATGCTTCCGTTAGGCAACATTATTAGAAAGCACTGTATACATTTTCGTTGTTATGCAGATGACACACAATTATACCTGTCAATGAAGCCAGATGATAGTAATCAATTAGCCAAGTTAGAAGCCTGTCTTAAGGAAATCAAAGCTTGGATGACTTGTAATTTCCTGCTATTAAATTCAGATAAGACTGAAGTCATTCTTGTTGGCCCAAAAAATCTTAGAAATTCCTTTCCAAATCAAACTTTCAGTTTGGATGCGGTTACTCTTTCTCAATAGCTCTGTGAGGAACCTGTGAGAAATGACATAAAACAAACAGCTGAATGCCACTTATTACTGTATAATATTGACTTATGTTCCAAGAAGATAAAATCTCTGAACTTAGTTCAGAGATTTTTTGATCTCTTCCATTTCCTCCTCCTTTGTAGTGGGGGGCCTGAGGTATCAGTCACTTCAAGTTTTTGCAAAAGTTTGATTTTTGGTACCAGGTTGAAGCTTAGGGTCTAAGTAACAATTTTGGTCAGAGTGGACAAAGATCACATGGAGTCTTCATACATTCCTGCCATTTTCCAAGATGGCCGCCATCAAAATCTAATAATGTCAATATCTCGGAAACTATTCAACCTAGAAACATGAATTTGGTGTCTATACCTAGGTTTTCATGGTCAAGGAATCAGACAGAACCATTTCTGACAACATCAGAGTATTTATTTGTCCCGAAATGGTAAATTACACAACAAACGTTATAGTACAATGTAGCAGAATTATGCATGTTAACAATTGAACACATACGAACGTAAATTCTATAAAATACCATGAATATAAACCGAACAGTATTTTCATTGTTCTTAGTGATATTTCATTGATTAGGTAAGTGCAACTAAAAAAATCATTACTCATTCTCACTACAATCATGGTCATTTAGTTAGGACATTTGCACTTGCATAAATGTGAGCACTTCAAGTCAGCCTTTTTGCACTTGCATGACGAGCAGGGTTTAGTGCACGCGCATTTTACATCTAGATCAAACACATCCCTGGCAAGGGGCAACGTGGTCCATATGGGAACCAGTTGGCCATCTTTTTCCATCCATCCATGATTGCTTGGGCTTGGGACTAGTGCCAGTGGCTCGTGCGCTGTAGTCCAGATGCTCGCCTGGAAGACACTCCTTTTGAGACGTTGGTCGAGCGCATCACTTGTAGGGGGTATTCTTTCCACATCCCGAGTCCTGTGACAGAAAACTCTCATTCGAACAAGGTCAACGTTGGTGTCATCAGTGATAGGTTCGTCGGAGTACATTTTGCAAACAAAGTGACTCACCACTTCCCTCAACTCTGGCGATGTAAGAAACGGGGTGCTAGCAATTGTCGCAAACTCACTCAAGAGGGATGGAACCTCATCTTTCCGCTTTAAGCAGTATCGCTTGCCTTTGTATTTGAAAGATGACGTGCTGTCTGAACCAGTGAATGCATGAAAGAGAGCCAAGGCTTTGCACGTTGTCACACCCAAACTTGAGGCAATGTTGTTGAGGGATATCATGTTGACTGTCTTTCCTGTTTTGAAAGAAATCCAGATGTTTGACTCCGGATTCACCGCCTTGATGTGGTGGAAGTTACACAGAAGTATTACGACAACGTCTGTGTCGCCAGTATAGACCATTCCCAGTGATGAATATTGGAGGGCATGAAGAAGACCAGGACACGAGTATCTGCCTCCTCATGATTACATCGTCCCATGGGCGGTCCATTCCCTGCATTGAGGACTTGGTCACCAGAAGTTATATAAACCTGTTTGCCATCTTTGAATGGTGTTTGCACAATGCTTGTTGACAGGAATGAAAAGAGCTCTTTTTTATTTTCGGCATTAGACAAAAAGTTTTGCCAATTTCCAGGCACTTTGGCAGAACCAGATACTTGCTGCCGTGTGCCTTTTCCTCGCTTTTCTCTTGTGGTCGCTTTGATTGACATTGAGCGATACTGATCCCATACAATATCCACTCTCGCTGCTCTTTTCAACTCATGCTGGATTCTTGGGCAGAAAACTTTGGTGAAATATTCAGCAAATGTTTTGCCTTGGACAGTTGTGCCAGGAAGAGAGTGGATCAGTGCACCGCCATCAATAACGATGACCCCATAATCATCTGGTGCGACGAACTCCGCATCCGCGGATAGTCCGGTACTTGCACTTGCTTCCATAATGCACGCCAATAAATCTGACTTGTTGCAAGAGTTGATGGACCCTTCAGAAGCCAGTGCAGGTGGTGATGAGGAGGATTCGTGACGGAAAAATTCCTCCAATTTTCCACCCCGGCTATCAACCATAATGAATGCTTGTCCATACAGATCTGTATGTTGTTCGAAGTGCTGCACCTTCTTCTGAACTGCTGTCTTTTTTCGAGTTTTCTCCTCATGGAACAGCAGGAATTTGTTTTAAACCTAGGTATAGACACCAAATTCATGTCTCTAGGTTGAATAGTTTCCGAGATATTGCCATTATTAGATTTTGATGGTGGCCATCTTGGAAAATGGCGGGAATGTATGAAGACTCCATGTGATCTTTGTCCACTCGAACCAAAATTGTTCGAGTAACTTTTTCTAGTTACTCGGATATCAGAGTCTTTCTTTAGCTTAGCTCTATTTAGCTTAGCACTGCTGACGTAGGGTAAAAGCTATGACCAAGCAAGTCTTAACCACAACACAAGCAAGTTTTAACAACAGACATACAGTGGGGTAAAAAAGTATTTAGTCAGCCACCAATTGTGCAGGTTCTCCCACTTAAAAGATGAGAGAGGTCTCCAATTTTCATCATAGGTATACCTCAACTATGAGAGACAAAATGAGGGAAAAAAATCCAGAAAATCACATTGTCTGATTTTTAAAGAATTTATTTGCAAATTATGGTGAAAAATAAGTATTTGGTCAATAACAAAAGTTCATCTCATTCTTTGTTATATACCCTTTGCTGGCAATGACAGAGGTCAAACGTTTTCTGTAAGTCTTCACAAGGTTTTCACACACTGTTGCTGGTATTTTGGCCCATTCCTCCATGCAGATCTCCTCTAGAGCAGTGATGTTTTGGGGCTGTCACTGGGCAACACAGACTTTCAACGCCCTCCAAAGATTTTCTATGGGGTTGAGATCTGGAGACTGGTTCGGCCACTCCAGGACCTTGAAATGCTTCTTACGAAGCCACTCCTTCGTTGCCCGGGCGGTATGTTTGGGATCATTGTCATGCTGAAAGACCCAGCCACGTTTCATCTTCAATGCCCTTGCCGATGGAAGGAGGTTTTCACTCAAAATCTCACGATACATGGCCCCATTCATTCTTTCCTTTACACGGATCAGTCGTCCTGGTCCCTTTGCAGAAAAACAGCCCCAAAGCATGATGTTTCCACCCCCATGCTTCACAGTAGGTATGGTGTTCTTTCTCCTCCAAACACAACAAGTTGAGTTTTTATCAAAAAGTTCTATTTTGGTTTCATCTGACCATATGACATTCTCCCAATCCTCTTCTGGATCATCCAAATGCTCTCTAGCAAACTTCAGACGGGCCTGGACATGTACTGGCTTAAGCAGGGGGACACATCTGGCACTGCAGGATTTGAGTCCCTGGCGGCGTAGTGCGTTACTGATGGTAGCCTTTGTTACTTTGGTCCCAGCTCTCTGCAGGTCATTCACTAGGTCCCCCCGTGTGGTTCTGGGATTTTTGCTAACCGTTCTCATGATCATTTTGACCCCACGGGGTGAGATCTTGCGTGGAGCCCCAGATCGAGGGAGATTATCAGTGGTCTTGTATATCTTCCATTTTCTAATAATTGCTCCCACAGTTGATTTTTTCACACCACGCTGCTTACCTATTGCAGATTCAGTCTTTCCAGCCTGGTGCAGGTCTACAATTTTGTTTCTGGTGTCCTTTGACAGCTCTTTGGTCTTGGCCATAGTGAAGTTTGGAGTCTGACTGTTTGAGGTTGTGGACAGGTGTCTTTTATACTGATAATGAGTTCAAACAGGTGCCATTAATACAGGTAACGAGTGGAGGACAGAGGAGCCTCTTAAAGAAGAAGTTACAGGTCTGTGAGAGCCAGAAATCTTGCTTGTTTGTAGGTGACCAAATACTTATTTTCCACCATAATTTGCAAATAAATTCTTTAAAATCATTCAATGTGATTTTCTGGATTTTTTTTTTCCTCATTTTGTCTCTCATAGTTGAGGTATACCTATGATGAAAATTGGAGACCTCTCTCATCTTTTAAGTGGGAGAACTTGCACAATTGGTGGCTGACTCAATACTTTTTTGCCCCACTGTACACAGTAAATCATAACGTACCTTTATGCAAATGCTTTGAGCACACCACCATCGATTCAGGTGCGTGTTTGAAAGTTACGTTGGGTCTTCTGACTGCTGCAATCCAGGCCAGGCGTCGCCTCTTAGTTACATCCGAAACGTGGGCTGTTCTTCTTCCATGCTGGAAAACGATAAAAGCCTATTCTGTGGTTTACCTTTTCTCCACGGCGGTTGTGAGAACGACTATTACAGTTTAAAACACAGCTGCTTTGTGGCGATGTCTCCTACGTTGACGTGATCTCAGCGAACTAACGGTTCCTACCCTACCCAGAATGGTCAATTCTACGGACACTACGTAACACTGGCGGAATCAATAGCGATAGCGTTAGCTTAGCAAATGCTTCAGGTAAATTTAGATACGATTCCTAGCGATCTCGTGTTTGGAATTGCTTTCATGTTTTTTTACGATTTAAAATTTTTGACTGAATTTTTAGTGAAAAACCGTAATTTTGATTAATAAAGCCGTAACCCGGAATGAGGTCTTGAAAACTGTAACCATTACGGCAAAACCAGAGTAGTTGGCAGGTATGCTATACTTGCAGTGCATCATGACTGACCTATTTGCTCACAAACGCAACTGTCACGCTCCTAGCTGAATATAATGAGCAGGCCCAAGTGAGCTTTGCCTGTACATAGTGCTTTCATAGTTTCATTTCTTTGAAGATATCCATTGAGTTGAAGGTTGAAACAGAAGTGTGAAAATAGAAGCTATAAATCCAGAGAACTAAATTAACTGCATTTTATTTTTGGAGATTTTTTTTTCATGGTAGACATGACAAGAGCAGACTGTGATGAGTTGGAGCTAAAAAATGTTAAGAAAAAGCACCTTTTAATACGATCGTTGCACAGAGAAAAGGAGAAAATGAAGAAAATAAGTGCGACCACTGTCGCTGCTGCTGTTTTGACAATCTATGTAATTACTGGGGTTATGACGAGCCACAAAATGCTCTGTGCTTACTTCGTCAATATTGTTTTACATTTGGACAGCTGTTTAACTGACTCGCCTTGGAGGTCGTGCCACGGTGAACAGGCAGAGCGAAGCAGTGGAAAGAACCAGGAAATGTGAAGGAGGAGACAAAGCGGACCAATCACAACTCTTACGGCCTGCATTGCCGACATGCACCCATCCTTCTCTGGAGAGGTGCACGTCAGGCTACGTAATGGGAACGCACATTACTGCTTCGTTAATGCCGTTACAGCGGTGTAGTGTCGACATGGGAGCATGACTTGCACTTAACGCTTTAACTGCCAAAGGTGCCGTGTGGCGCCTGGGGAAACGCAAGGCAACTCAAGCCCCCCCCCCCCCCCCCACCAGTGGCCAAGAGTGGTAAAAAATTTGTCAACAAAATACTTCAGATTTCCGAGGCTATAACTTGAAAGCTACAAGCAGGGATGTGATTTGGGGTTGGGGAAATTATCTGACAATTTAGCAGGGGGTCTGGGGGACACAGTCCCCCAGGGTGGTCCAGGGCAGAGCCCTGTTGGGGGGGCAAGGGGGGCCAAGCCCCCCAAAGCTCCTGGGTTTTTATGATTTTTAAGTACCAGAACTGTGCTTAAATGACATAAAACAAACAGCTGAATGCCACTTATTACTGTATATAATATTGACTTAATTAGGGAAGACAGAAAAGCACAAACATAAACGTAATTCTAAGTATGTGTGGCGTTAAAAATATTTTTTTAAATAAAGTCCAAAACATCTTCAGCAGGCAAGATGAAGAAAATATTAACTAGATGACATGTATACAAAAATATATCTTCACATACCTCAAAATTCACTACTCTATCCACAACTGGCACTGGTTGTTGGGGTGGATCATTCCTTTCGATTTCCGTGTCCAATCATGTCGTTAAAGGGTGGAGGCCGTATGGTTTTTTTTTTTTTTTTATTTAAGTTTTTGTAAAGGGTATACAGGTCGTTACAGCAATGCAGTGTTTACATTTTCATCACATGTTCCCTTATTTTCTGATATCTGACAACATTGGAAGATTAATTCTTACAACACCCCTTATTTTTTTTTTTTTTAAAGTGAAAGAAAAAGTGAAATTAAAGAGAAAAAAAAACAAAACAAAAAACAAAAAAAACCAAACAAACCAGTAAAAAACAAACAAAAAGAAAAAGTAAGTAAATAAAGATAAAAGAGCATCTGAGTAGCATTGGAACAAAGAGCAGAACCATTATTGAAATGGTATTTGTCAAAGATTAGATCTAATGGAAGACACATATGCGGTCCAGGGTTGCCAAAAGTTCATGAACCCATCCATGTCCTGTCTCAGTGCGAATGTCAACTTTTCCATCGAGTAAATGTCTTGGATCACGTTAGTCCAATCTTCAGGTGTAGGACAGTCCTTCAACATCCATTTTTTAGTTAGAGCTTTTTTGCTTGCCAATATTAAAACATTGAATAAGTATTTTTCTCCTCGTCTTTCCAGTGAGTCCGGTAGTAAACCCAAATACAAAGTTACAAAAGAAAAGGGAACTGTAATTTTGAATATTTTCCCCAATATTGTCTGTACATTGGACCAATATTGGTGGATAACTGGGCATGACCAAAACACATGAAAATGATTTGCAGTCTTTTCACCACACAAGCGCCAACAGTTCAATCCCTTATGGGTAAATTTGATTTGTGCAGGTGTTCTGAAAAATCTTGCCAAGTTTTTCCATCCAAATTCTCTCCACTGCAGGGATGAGGTACTTTTCCATTGCTGTTTATTTAGCTTTTCCCATATTTCCAATTGTAAAGTGAAATTCCCCTCTTTTTCCCATCTCTCTTTTATATATGATGTGTTGTCTCCTTTTAAGACTTGAAGACCTTGGTATATTTTAGAAATGTATCTGATCCCTGGGATCCCTTTATATGCCATTAAGAAGACCTTCAGAACACCTGACTGGGCCCTTTCCAAAACCTCCTTTTTAAGTATATTGTTTATGTGGTGTCTAAGCTGGAAGAACCTGTAAAGGTCTTGATTTATTAGGCCTTGTTTTTTCAAATCTTCAAAACTTCTTAAGATTTGCCCTTTAAAAAAATCGTAATATTTTATCAGCCCCTTCTCCTTCCACTTTTTAAATCTGGTGTCTGTTTTATTAGGAGTAAGTATAAGTAAGTATAAGTAAGTAGTATTAGGAGATTTTTAAGTACCAGAACTGTGCTTAAATGACATAAAACAAACAGCTGAATGCCACTTATTACTGTATAATATTGACTTATTGACTTAATTAGGGAAGACAGAAAAGCACAAACATAAACGTAATTCTATGTGTGGCGTTAAAAATATTTTTTAAATAAAGTCCAAAACATCTTCAGCAGGCAAGATGAAGAAAATATTAACTAGATGACATGTATACAAAAATATATCTTCACATACCTCAAAATTCACTACTCTATCCACAACTGGCACTGGTTGTTGGGGTGGATCATTCCTTTCGATTTCCATGTCCGATCATGTCGTCAACAAAGGGTGGAGGCCGTATGGTTTTGATGTTTTTTTTCTGAACACCAAAAGTTCCAGCAATTGAATAATTAGTGGACCTCGATTTGACCTCTTGTACATGTTTTTTGCTCCTAGCATGACTCTCGAGACTTAAACCCTCTTCCACCATAAATCATGTTGTGACACCACGTGCATATTGCCTTCCCGGCACGGTCGATTTTCCGTATAAAATTGCTAAACAAATTTGTCACAGTTTTCTTCCCAACATCCGTTGCAATCTCCTTTTCTAGCCAATCCCAACGAAATTTGTTTTTCATGATCTTGTTGTAACCCAGTGTTGGAGACGTGGATGGAATTGTGAATGTCTATACCGCTTTAAGAAGAAGGGGGGACATTCATTTCACAATGGGAGTAGATAGTTTAACGTGAATTAAATTATAAATATTGATACCACTTTTAAAAAGAAAAACAGCCATTTCACAATGGGAGTAAATGATTTAAATATGAATATTTAAATAAATATATATTCATAAACAGTTAGGAACGTTTTCTAGAATATTCTGACAAAGTTCCTAGTATTGTGTGTTGATATTTATTGTAACCAATGGCTGCGCCGTTGCTGGGTCACGCCACCCAATGGGTTAAGCGCTCTCTCCCTGGGTCTGGGATGACTTGCATTTTTGGCTCAGTCACGCCAGACGCCGAAAGACACAGACCAGAGAGCGAGACTGTCCTTGGTGATATGGCGACGCTAGCGTGCTGGTAGCAGCCTTTGCCTGGATAAAACCCTTGAAATTGATTGGGATCCAAAGGTTGTCGACGCCGTTGAGCGCGGGAACCCCATTGACGCACGAGCCACTTGGCATGGTCAGGTTCTTCCCCCCCCCCCCCTTTGGACTGGTTTGACCAGAGTGAGGATCTCCAGATCTGGATGGCGAGCCGAAGCCTGAACCCTATGAACTGCTAAAGGTGACTCCACTAGCCACCTGGAAAGGACCAAAACAGGACTGAACACATTGTAAATACAATCTGAGTTTATGGATTGTGTTTGTTTTGTTTTTTTTTTAATCGGGCTGTGTATTTGTTTATATATGTACATATTTTGAAATATACTTAGTTCCAAGTTCCATACACCGTGTGTGTGTGTCATCTGTTGTTACACCTCCCAGGCTCCTACGAACTAGGGCTGGGAACAATCCCTAATTTCCAGAATCGATTCGATTCCGATTCTTGAGATTCTGAATCGATTCGATCCCGATTCGATCTGGGGAATTACCATTTTAATAGCCATTTTACTTCCCATGAAACAAAAATCTTTGAGACCTAATGCTGCAAATTGTACCAAGAATCTTCTAACTTTGTTAATACATAAATTATCACATATAAAACTGACCCAAAATCAGTTACAATAATGCACTTTTTTTGGGGGCTGCACGGTGGCGCAGTGGTTAGCACTGCGGCAGCACAGTTTACCCTTGGCCGGGGGATTGTGGGGATCGTGGGATCGTGGGTTCGATCCCAGCCCCCGACCAACAGTGATCTGTGTGGAGTTTGCATGTTCTCCCCGTGTTGCGTGGGTTTACTCCGGGATTTCTCCGGTTTCCTCCCACATGCCAAAAACATGCATGTTAGGTTAATTGGCTGTTCTAAATTGTCCCTAGATATCTGTTTCCTATAGGCCCTTAGAATAGAGGGTTAGTATTAATGAAAGCGCTTTGAGTGGTCTTTGTGACTAGAAAAGCGCTATATAAGTGCAGGTTAGTTAGTTAGTTAGTTAGTTAAAGTACTCACAGGTGCGTTCTTTAGTGCAAAGGGTGTGTCGTGTCAAGTTCACCACCCAGAGTAAGGAAACAAATTCAATGCATGAACCATGCATACATAATCTCACTGTATTTCAGTCCCTCCAGGATTTTGTCAGCTGTTTTTGTGATTGTTGTGGCCCAAAAAGCCTGAATTTGTGGGAGCTTTTCCAAAACGTTATGGCACTTTTAGAGTTTTTTTCAGGGATGGCAACAGGAAATTCTGATTTCAGCTGAAATCTAATTTGGTTGATTGACTTATGGGGGGCCGGGGGGGCGCAGCCCCCCTGAAGCTGGGAGGTTTTCAGTAAAACAGAAGTAATTTAGACTGAAAAAAATGATTAAAAAAAATGAAATACTAGACTTAGATAAATCATTAAATTTAGTGAAAAGTTAACTTACTTTTTCTTCAATGTTGTCTCACTGTCTTTAGTCCCAACATATTTAACAGTTCTATTAGAGTTTTTTTTACACTATTTACACTGGTCACCAAGTCACTTCTAATGTGAAACTTTCTTCCTTTTGGCAGCAAGCTGTGTCAGTCTCTGAACTTTGAACTTCATCTCCTTTTCTGGTTTCTTCAGAAACTGTCCAAGTGTTTCTGTTACCTCATTGAACTTTGAGCCAATTTTCACCTTTACTGTCACTTCGCTCCCCAAAGCTCCTGGGTTTTTATGATTTTTAAGTACCAGAACTGTGCTTACATGACATAAAACAAACAGCTGAATGCCACTTATTACTGTATAATATTGACTTATGTTCCAAGAAGATAGCATTCCTAAACTAGAAAAGCACTCAGAGCGCATCCCTCCGCCAAGGCTCCTTCCGTTTGTCATGGATCAACTCCAAAATGTAATGGGTTTGTGTGTAGGCCTATAGCCACTTGTGGTGAAAATTGCATCAAAGTCTGTCCATCAGTTTTGGAGTATTGTTGCTAACACACTGCGAGAAGATAAGAACCTTGGCTGAGGTATGCATTCTCAGATCATCACCAAAATATAATGGGTTCCTCTCTAGCCCAAGAACCACCTCTGGTGAAAATTTTATCCAAATCCATCCAGTAGTTTTTGTGTAATCCTGCTGCACAAATACAAAAAAGCCCTTGGTGGAGGTATGCACTCTCAGATCATCACCAAAATCTAATCATCTGTTTCCCGTGCCATTGCACACCTTTCCTGAAAATTTCATGAAAATCCGTCCATCACTTTTCCTTGCTAACAAACAGACAGACAAACCAACGCCGATGAAAACATAACCTCCTTGGCGGAGGTAAATATTCCAACAAGCATTATCCATCACATGCTTTAACACTTGATCAAATCAAAATCAGTTAATTTTATCTATTCCGTAATAGAAATAAAATTCCAACATACCATTACTTTTTATAATTTCAGCATTCATTTCAGATCACCAGTTTCAATCTCCATTGAGTCTTGAGCAGCTCATTTTCCTCCCCCGCGCAGCCCAGCTCATACAGCCTTGTATGCTGCACTCAAACGGAAACCGGCGGACAGAGTCGACTGGACTCCTGAATGGGAGCAGGCATTCTGAGGTTAAAACAGCGCTCATTACCCACGTCTCGGACATGGGCATAGCGGCCGTCGTGGAGCAATGCGTTGCCGGTTCTTGGCAGCCGCTCACCTTTTTTTTAAGCAGGTCTTTGCACGACAGTGAGCGTAAATACAGCGTGTTCGACAAAGAGTTAATGGCTCTCTACCTGGCATACGCCACTTCCGGTTCTGGCTGAAAGGGCACACTTTAACTGCGTTTGTGGACCACAAGCCGCTAACGTACTTAACGTACATATAATATAAAAATAAAGCGGAATTCGGTGAATTACCGGAAAAATCACATCCCTGAGAACAAGCCGAAATGAATTTTTGACAAAGCGTACGAGCCATTTGATTGGTCCAATCGTTTGCAACTATCCAATCGCAGGGCTGTTTACAATACAGCATCATCCGGGTTATCGCGAGACTTCGGGGAAGCGCCGAGCGCGTATGGTTTTCTTCCCCCCAAACTTTATTGAGAACAAGGTAAAGGTACAAAATTATGACATAGATGATGATAAAATCGGCGGAAATCCGCGGATCGGCGGAAAATTGCCATCCCTGTTTTTTGCACTCAAAGTTGTGTGAGGAAGCACAAATTTTAAAGCAGCTGCTTTTGCCATAGTTTACAGTGATGCTATTCTATGTAACACCACAAGAAAAGCACAGGATTGCCAAAAAGTTCCTGTTAAACAGTGATTTATTTAGAATTAAATGCTCAGTAAAATTGTAAAAAAAAAAAAAAAAAGACCAATATTGTGTTCTTGCTGAGAACTTTAAAAAAAGAAAAGAATTTGTCATTACAACAACTAAATTGCACTGAATGCATGTTAGTGTGGAGAAAATGATGGCAGCACCTCCTTGAATCTTGAATTTGAAGGTCTTCTGTGCTGAAATCCACATGAAGCAGGGATGCTCCTCCACTGACTACCTCTGACCTTCAGAAGGTCTCAGTGAGAATGAAGCTTCCAGTCTTCACACATCTGAAGGCAGATAAAAAGAATAGATTTCACAGTAAAATTAACATTCATATTTTTAGATCCCCACACCACAGTAGGGTTTAATAATTTAGGGGCTTTTTTTATATTTTAACTACAAATTAACTTTCAATGTTTGAAAAGGGTTTCAATTCATTTCCTGAGAAGGTTTGTTCATTTCAATTTAGTTCTACTTAGTAAAAATAGCTTGTTGTACTGCAGCCTTTATTAATTTTATTGTGATTTATTCTCTTCACATCTCCAAGTTGCAGAAGTCCATAACCTCATAAAATATACCTTAATTCTGCATTATTCACAGCACTTAACCAACAGTTCTCTCTGTGTCCATAGTTTGTAAAAGAAACCACCATCATGCCAGATAAATTATTAATTGACGACACAAACGTTAAAACAAACAAATGATATTATACTTACAGTCTCAGCAGCTCCAAGTCTTCCTCTGCCTCACGGGTTTCAGCCTCTGCACATTTTCCGTTTATCAGTCGTCCACTTTATGTTCCAACACAGCGCTGCACGGAGTAAAAGTCTGTTTATCCCCGCTTTATGAAAAATATTAAGAAGCTGTTGAGGACAGTCTTTATGGTGACTTTTGCTGCTAAATTAAGAGACACGCACGTTATTAACTCCGCGCCATGTAAACACGAAAGGCGTGTGCCCGCGCGGAAGGAAACTCTTGCCGGATGAGAACCGTTTTAACACCACAGAAGAAGAACTAGCATATCCGTTAGCTTGCTAGCTCCGTTACCGCGTCGGTTGTTTATGGTTCTCGGCCGTGGTTCCTGGCTCACTGACCCGGTTTCGACCCGATTATACTCAGCAGATGTTCACAAACGTAAAAATATTATAAGATAAGATAAGCCTTTATTAGTCCCACAATGGGGAAATTCCAGGATTGCAACAGCACAGGGATAGCAACACTCAGAGCAACAATCAGAAGGCAAGAAAAAACAACATCTAGTAAACATATGTCCATATTACTATAAATGTATATATATAGACACACAGTGCAGAGCATTATGGTTGGTTGGTGAATGTGCAGCAGAAAGTCTAAGCTCTCTCTCCGCGGATGCGGTGGGCCAGCTGAAAGTCTTTGGGCATGATGGTGACCCCCTTAGCGAAGAAGAGACCACCAGGTGGGCCTCGCTGGTCTCCTGCAGAGCCATGACGGCGAAGCTCAGGAAACGCAGGACGGTCTTGAAGTCCTGAGCGATCTCCTTCACCAGGCGCTGGACGGGCAGCTTACGGATGAGCAGCTCCGTGGATTTCTGGTAGCGACGGATCTCTCTCAGAGCCACGGGCCTGTGACGGCGAGGCCTCTTCACTCTGCCGGTGGCCGGAGCGCCTCTCCGAGCAGCCCTGGTGGCTAGCTGTCTCCTGGGGGGCTTCTTCCTCCAGTAGATTTTACGGGCGGTCTGCTTGGTTCTTGCCATTGCTCTTTATTATTCTGTCTTATATTTCTTGCACGCCGCCTAAACTCCAGCCCGGCACCCGCGTCGTTTTCGCTACAGCTCTCGGTATGTCGAGTTTCCCATTAGCACCGGGCGGCGGCCAAGTGCTAGCTAGCACTAGCTCCTCCCCGCTGTAACGTCTCCCGCTGCAAACCGTGGCTCCGTCCGCCGACCCGGGAGACCCCCGGGGCGATCCGTGCGTCTGTGATATATATACAGAGTGAAAGGTGTAGAAAGAAGAAGGAAGATAAAAAAAAAGGCTGTTGCAACGGGCAGCCTACTCGTGTGGCGCCACCGGTCCGGCGGAACCGGAACCAGTTATATAAAAATATATTAATATTAAAAGATCGATCCGCAGATTTTGTGGATCGATATCGGCTCAGTCAAACGTGGATCGATCCATATCGATATACTGATCTTTTGAACCCACCCCTACTACGAACCCAGAGTCGGTCTGACCTGGCCCAATTATCCCTCTGCTCAGGTAGTAAAGTTAAGGTAAATACGTTGCCATAACACACCACTACCAAAAAGAGTACTACACCTAAAGTGAGTAGGTGTTAGTTAGTAAGGGTTACACACAAAAATATGGCGAGCGCAGGTGTTTGTGGGTGTTACCCTGGTATTACCCCAGTGATATTATACCCTGTGTGTACCCCCGTGTGTTACAGTGATACAGTGGTAGCATATTGTTACACAATTTGGCGAGACAATTAAGTGTCACAGGGTTACAGGGTTATATTGTCAATTTCTTTAATTCTCGGAGCATCTTTACATTCAATCACCGACATCACTGCAATGCAAGTCAAGTCAGCTATGCGGCCTTAAGATAAGAAACAGCTGCGTTCATTGGTTACTGCAAGGACGATCAGCCAATCAGGCGTGTCGTTTCATAAAAAAAGCAGAATTCCGCGAATTAGCGGAAAAATCACATCCCTGTACAGGAGATAATGGCTTACTGTCAATTAGAAAGATGTAAAATATGATCCAAAGTTTCAGACAGGAATAAATTTATGCATCTAATTTGCATAATGTCACGGCAGCTACATAAATTACATAACTCAGTCAAAAGTGGACTTTGGACATGTCCATAAAGAATGGTCTGGTTTTTTTATGATGCCGATTTGTCTACTGGGGTATGTTTTTATCTAATCTTCACAGTAAATGAACCAGAAAATCAATAAAATGTCAAAAAAACATATTTCTCTCTTACCTGTTACCAGGAGGGGGGGGTGGGGCTCGCCCGCCCACGTGACCGGTCCATTTTTGTCCATCGTAGCCGATGTTTGTGTGTTTGCTCAGCCATTTACACCGTGTACCACATCTACAAACTTATGACTATCCCATGTGAATTTTGTTTGCATTACGCGGCTATTTTTCCCGTTTCATGCAGTTTCCGTCACAATGACCAAACACGGCGGAATCCACATTGGTGTGTGAGCTCAAAGTGGAAAAAGGAAGAATAATAATGAGGATTTCTCCTACTTTGCTACATTCCATGTCAGCCATGATTCCTTCGGTGCGTTTCTGCCACCTTCTAAACTGTCAGATTAATAGAGATTAGTACAAATTCTCAGTATAGCTGGGGGACACGTGCAATTCCTTCGCTGTGCCACTGGGTGTGCACGACCCATCCATTTAATCTGGGCAGTTAAAGGGTTAAAACAGATGAGGTAAAACATGGCCTAGAGACCAGAAAAGGAGCCACGCCAACAGGAAGCAGAGATGGCAGACATGAGAGAAATAATGGGGATTAGTCGACTAATTGAAAAAAAAAAACAGTGAGATTAGTCGACTACCAAACTAATCTTTAGTTGCAGCCCTAATAAAGACAGATGATGAGAGAAGAGTTTACCTGCTGTGGTGAAGTCCACTCCTGCAGATCTGCTGCACTTCTTCTCTTCTCCTTCTGACGTCACTGCTTCACTCTGACAAACATGGCTGACACACTCCCGCCAAAGGGTCACCAGATGAAGCCCCTCAGTTCTGGCTTTGTTCTGCAGGAATGACCACAGCACAGCTCAGGATGATGGTTTCACTGAAGAAAGACGGAGAGAGACGTGACCAGTGTGGCCAACAGCAGCTACACACACAATGACTGGACAACACCTCGTGGGGCTAACGCGCGCTAGCGGCTAACAGGCTCGAAAACGTTTTTCCACTAATCCAGAAGGTCAGATTGAGAAAGCAGATTAACTCAGCCACAGCCATGAAATGAACCAATATTGTTCCTGTCAGCATTAATGTCAGTCAAGCTACACAACAGTTTAGCAGATTAATTAACAGAGTTTAACAGACCTGCAGCACGTGCGGACCGCCACACACAAGCAGCAGCTCAAGGGAATTACTGTGGATTCCGGTGACGCACAAAGACTTCCGGTCACCACACGGGGACGCAGTTTCTTCAAAATAAAATAAGTATTTTATCTATCGGAGTGCTGCTGTAGGAACGATTATGGGCGGAACTTCCGGTTTCGGCTGATGTCTGGTTAAATCAGTGAGCGTGGAGTAGTGGGGGCATTTAAAATAGCGTTTTTAAAAATTTTTCAAATTCATTTTAATGCATAGTCCACATACGTGTTTTGCACTCAAGTGGCAGCTAATTTCAGCACTTGTAGTTTTTTTTTAATGTTTTGGCGTAGTTCTGGTACTTGTTGCTGGTGTTCGTGGTTGTGCCATAGACTGGATGGAGTCACCGGCGATGCATAGATCATGCAACATAAAGCTGAAGAGGACTCTTTGTTTGATCGGTGGAACAGACACAAGAGCACCAGGTATGTTTTCACTTGTATGAATGTCACACATCTCATGTTTATGTGTCATATATGTCGCCAGGTGAAAGGCTTCATGACGTAAAATAATAAATAAAAAACAGTAACAGTTTGCTTCCTAAGGCTTAATGAAGGATATCAAATAGTTTTGGGGGTTTTACACTGCCTTGGAACAATATGGACTTCAGCATGCATTCATTTTTAAATTATCACAAAATATATCCATCCATCCATCCATCTTCTACCGCTTTTCTTGAGGTCCGGGTCACCGAGGCAGCAGTTCAAGCAGAGAAGCCCAGACTTCCCTCTCACCCACCACCTGCTCCAGCTCTTCAGAGAGGATACCAAGGCGTTCCCAGACCAGCTGGGAGACATAGTCTCTCCACCGAGTCCTGGGTCTGCCCCGGGGTCTCCTCCCAGTGGGACGTGCCCGAAACACCTCAAGTGGGAGACGTCCAGGAGACATCCTAATCAAATGCCCATACCACCTCAACTGGCTCCTTTCAATGTGGAGGAGCAGCGGTTCTGCTCTGAGCCTCTCCCGGATGACTGAGCTCCTCACCCTATCTCTGAGAGTGAGTCCAGCAATCCTACGGAGAAAGCTCATTTCAGCTGCTTGTATCCGCAATCTCGTTCTTTTGGTCATTTCCCAAAGCTCGTGACCACAGGTGAGTGTAGGAACGTAGACTGACTGGTAAATCGACAGCTTTGCCTTAGAACTCAGCTCCCTCTTCACAGACTGGTACAACGTCCGCATCACTGCAGCTGCTGCTCCGATCCATCTGTCAGTCTCTCCCTCCATTCTCCCTTCACTCATGAATAAGACCCCAAAATACTTAAACTCCTCCACTTGGGGCAGGAGCCTGTCCCCAACCTGGAGAGGACAATCCACCTTTTTCTGGCTGAGGACCATGGACTCGGACTTGGAGGTGCTGATTCTCATCCCAGCCGCTTCGCACTCAGCAGCAAACTGTCCCAGCAAGAAGTGTAGGTCATTGCTGGATGAAACCAACAGGACAACATCATCTGCAAACAACAGAGATGAGATCCTGTGGTCACCAAGCGTGACACCCTCCATTCCCTGGCTGCGCCTAGAAATCCTGTCCATAAAAATTATGAACAGGATTGGTGACAAAGGGCAGCCCTGGTGGAGTCCAACTCTCACTGGGAATGAGTCCGATCGAGTGTTGGCAAAATGAACCAAACTCTCACAATGGTTGTACAGAGACCGAATAGCTCATAACAACAAGCCCGATACCCCATACTCCCGAAGCACCCCCCACAAAAAACATGAGGGACGTGGTCGAATGCCTTCTCCAAGTCCACAAAACACATGTTAACTGGTTGGGCAAACTCCCACGAACCCTCAAGGATTCTCGAGAGGGTAAAGAGCTGGTCCGATGTGCCACGACCAGAATGAAAACCACATTGCTCTTCCTGAATCCGAGGTTCAACCAACAGCCAGACTCTCCTCTCCAGTTCCTTGGCATACAGTAGACCTTCCCAGGGAGACTGAGGAGTGTGATCCCTCTAAAGTTGGAGCACACCCTCCGGTCCCCTTTTATGAAGACAGGAACAACCACCCCGGTTTGCCATGCCAAAGGCACTGCCCTCGACCTCCATGCAATGTTGCAGAGGCGTGCCAACCATGACAGCCCTACAACATCCAGGGCCTGACATGATTTCTGGCCCAGGAAACACGCACACAGGCTCGGGTGAGATTTAATTTATTCAACAGCAGGTGTATGGATGAATGAGTGGGAAATGTGAATGTAGTCTTGGGGACAGGAAAGCACCGAGGGCAGAACAGACACCGTACAGCCAGGCAACCCTGAGGACAGAACAGAGAGCAGGGGATAAGCAATTGTCACAGCAAGGCAGTGAAAGTAATAGTTTGGCTTACTTGCAGATGTACTGGTGGCTGGCATTGACAAGAGAAGCTCCTGCCTGGGAGACAGCGCCCAGCTGCGCTCGATGCAGTGAGGATGAGAGGAAGGGCGACGAAGGGAATATCCGCCACCAGGAGGGTCCACCTGTGCACAGGGGAATAACTGAGGAGAACAGGTAAGAATACCTTACTTGAGGGCGATGAGTAGCGGCGTTGGCCGAGAGGAGTAGGCGAACGCAGAGCTTGAGCGTGGAGAAGAGCTGACGGCTCCAGACCGAGGCTGCGGGCAGAGCAGGTTAAATAGTGGCAGCCTGATGAAGCCCAGGTGTGCGCACGGCTGGAGCGGATGACAGGCGGGAGCGAGTTGTGACAGTACTCCCCCCCCCGAGAAGCACCTCCTGGTGCTGGCTTGTCGGGATGCACCCGATGAAACACCTCAATGAGCTGCTTGTCCAGCACGAAGGATGGGCGCACCCCGCATCGGTGCTCAGGACCATAACCCTCCCAGTCCACCAAATACTGCAACCCCCGGCCCCGGCGTCGGGAGTCCAAGATGGAAGTGACCCTCCATGCCGGGTGTCCATCGATCATCCTGGGGGGGGGGGCAGCACTCTGGGGGCGGGGGGGGGCAGAGAGGGTTAGAAACCACAGGTTTAACCTGAGAAACATGAAATGTGGGATGAACACGGAGGGGAGGGGGAAGCGCCAAACGCACAGCCACCGGGTTAACCACCTTCGTGACAGGGTAAGGTCCAACGGAGCACTGAGCCAACTTCTTCTTCTCCCTCTTCAGATTAATATTCTGAGCAGACAACCAAACTTGTTGACCCACCTGGTAGCGTGGTGCAGGCCTCCTGTGGCGATTGGCAGGCTTGGCGTTGCGCGATGCGGCACAAACCAGGGCCTGACGCGTCTTGGTCCACAGCCATCGACACCGTCTCACGTGGGCCTGGATGGAGGGGACTGCCACTTCATCTTCTTCCTCAGGGAACAGTGGGGGGTCGTAACCTAAAGACTCCCGAAAGGGGGACATTCCGATGGCCGAAGACAAAGTGGAGTTATGGGCATACTCCACCCAGGGAAGATGAATGCTCCACGAGGTGGGGTTAGAGGAGGTGACGCAGCGCAGAGTAGCCTCCAGCTCCTGGTTGGTGCGTTCGCACTGCCCATTGGATTGGGGATGGTGTCCAGAAGACAGGCTAACTGTGGGCCCCAGAGCGGTGCAGAAGCTCCTCCAGACTTTAGACACAAATTGTGGCCCCCTATCAGAGACAGTGTCAGCGGGGATGCCATGCAGCCTGACCACATGCTGCACCAACAGATCGGCCGTCTCGCGCGCCGAAGGAAGCCCAGGGAGAGGCACGAAGTGGGCCGCCTTGGAGAACCAGTCTATAATAGTCAAGATGGTGTTAAAAGAGTTGGAGACCGGCAGACCGGTGACGAAGTCCAAGGCAATGTGTGACCAGGGCCTCCCGGGGACCGGCAAGGGATGGAGAAGACCCGCAGGAGGAGCATTGGACGACTTATTCATGGCACACTGCGGGCAGGTGCGCACATAGTTGGAAACATCCTCCCGGAGTCCGGGCCACCAAAAGGACCGCTGGAGAAGATCAACAGGCCAGGAGACACCAGGGTGGCAGGCGAGCCTAGAAGTGTGAGCCCAGTGAATGACGTCACCTCGGACTGACGAGGGCACAAACAATCTTCCCGCTGGACCGCCGCCAGGATCAGGTTCGGACTCCAGAGCCTCCAGGACTTTATCTCTGATTCAATTCAATTCAATTCAACTTTATTTATATAGCGCCATTTCACAACAACAGTCATCTCATAGCACTATCAACTGTAGGGGGAACCCCCACAGTTGCAGAAAGACCCCAGCAATCAGTCGATCCCCTGTGAGCAAGCAATTGGCAACGGTGGAGAGGAAAAACTCCCTTTTAACAGGAAGAAACCTCCAGCAGAACCAGGCTCAGGGAGGGGCAGTCATCTGCTGCGACTGGCTCGGGGGTGAGGGGATAGAGAAGAAGAAAAGAACAGACATGTAGAGACCAAACAGCACGATGGGGACTCAATCTATGGGAGAGAACAAACAAATGTTAATGACCAGCAAAAAAATATTTAATTGAGAGTGAGGAAAGGAGTGAGGCCCAGTGCATTACTGGAGGTCCCCCGGCTGACTAAACCTATTAGCAACATAACCAAGGGAGGGTTCAGAAACACATGATCCCTCCCTATTTGTAGGCTATATCAAAAAGGTAGGTTTTAGCCCTATTCTTAAAAACAGAGATCGAGTCTGACTCCCGAATCCAGATTGGTAGCTGGTTCCACAGGAGAGGAGCTTGATAACTGAAGGCTCTGCCTCCCATTGTACTTTTGGAGATTCTAGGTATTACAAGTAATTCTGCATTTTGGGAGCGTAGTGCTCTGTTAGGATAATACGGTAGTATCAGATCTTTTAAACAAAAAGGAGCCTGATTGTTTAGAGCAGGGGTGTCCAATCATGTGCCACGGAGGGCCAAGACCCTGCAGGCTTTACCTCCAACCAGTGTGTTCAGCACTGGATTTCACTGAACTTCCTCCCACTGATTGCTGATCAGCGAAAACACCTGCTGAAGCAACTGGGTAGAAGAGAAAACCTGCAAGGTCTTGGCCCTCCATGGCACATGATTGGACACCCCTGGTTTAGAGCTTTGTAAGTAAGAAGAAGGATTTTAAACTTAATTCTAAACTCTATGGGAAGCCAATGAAGGGAGGCCAGAACCGTAGAGATATGATCTCTCTTTCTAGTACCTGTTAAAACTCTTGCTGCAGCATTTTGGATCAGCTGAAGACTTTTTAAAGATGTTTTAGGGCAGTCTGATAATAAAGAATTACAATAATCTAATCTCGAGCTTACAAAAGCGTGGATCAGTTTCTCAGCATCACTCTGAGACAAGATGCTCCTAATCTTGGCAATATTACGCAAATGATAGAAGGCCGTCTTAGAAACAAATTTAATATGTGAATTGAAGGACAGATCCTGATCAAAAATAATTCCAAGGTTCCTCACAGAGCTATTAAGAGAAAGAGTAACCGCATCCAAACTGAAAGTTTGATTTGGAATTTCTAAGGTTTTCTGGACCAACAAGAATGACTTCAGTCTTATCTGAATTTAATAGCAGGAAATTACAAGTCATCCAAGCTTTGATTTCCTTAAGACAGGCTTCCAACTTGGCTAATTGATTACTATCATCTGGCTTCGTTGACAGGTATAATTGTGTGTCATCTGCATAACAATGAAAATGTATACAGTGCTTTCTAATAATGTTGCCTAACGGAAGCATATATAAACTAAAAAGAGTAGGCCCTAGCACAGATCCCTGTGGAACTCCATGACTAAACTTTGAGTTGAAAGAAAACTCATTATTTACATGAACAAACTGGATCCTATCAGATAAATAAGATCTAAACCACTGCAACAAAGTTCCATTAAGTCCAACATAGTGTTCTAATCTATCAAGTAGAATATTATGATCGATAGTATCAAAAGCTGCACTAAGGTCTAAAAGGACAAGTACAGAAACTAGTCCATTATCAGATGCGATGAGGAGGTCGTTAGTGACCTTCGCTAAGGCTGTTTCAGTACTATGATGGATTCTAAACCCAGATTGAAACTCTTCAAGTAAACCATTTCCCTGCAGGTGGTCAAATAATTGCGTAGCAACAACTCTTTCTAAGATTTTTGAAATGAAAGGGAGATTAGAGATTGGTCTATAGTTAGCTAAAGCTCCTGGATCTAGCGTTGGCTTTTTGAGTAAGGGTGTGGGTAACCCCCACAACATACTGGGAGAAGCAGCGCGCTCAGCTGGAGCAATTGGCAGAACAATGGCTGATATCAATAGGCAGCCTCTCTTTGTCTTGTTCAGGCGCCAGTATCCTGCTGTTATGTATGACTTCCTGCTCTGTACTCAAATGCAAATGTCCCATGCCTTCCTGCAGTTTCTTTGATGATAACATGCCTTTCATGTATTGTCTGGGTATTTAAGTGACTGAATATCATATGCTCACTCTCTCTCATACTGCTCATCTGACTGAGAGCCTGAGGACCCGCTCCAGCCCGCCTGCACAGGGCTGCAGTGAGTTCTATGATGGCGGGATGAATGATAATAAACTCCCTCAAAAACTCTCAGTTTGCTCCTTATTATTTCATGCCGCCACACTGGTGACCCCGTGAAAGAACACGCTGACTACGAACGACGCAGCCCCGGCGGTGACTCTCCGACGACAAGCGAACGCAGCAGCCTGATGCAAATGATCTGCCCTCCCTTCTGCCCCACGGGAGACCTCGACATAGAGCCAACACCAGGCGAGCTCCCTCGGAGATCATCCACGACCGGGAAAGCTGCATGCAGAAAGCGTCATTCTGCGACCCTCGCCTGAGATTCTAGATCTCCACGCTGAGACCTGCCGAGGGACAAAGCTCATCCGCTCCCTCTCATCGTGCTGTGGATCCCAGAGACAGAGAATCGCCCACATCCTCTGCATCTACACGAGCGCGCACGCACCATGACCCGGCACGAGCGACGACCAACAGCCCAATCAGGGAAGACCATCGGCGCAGACTGCGCAGATCTCCGTCAAGCCCCCTGACCCTGATTTGCCTCGCGACAGCGGACCGGCCATGCACAGAAGCCTCGCATCAGAACAGCGCAGCTGGAAGGTACGTGGCCGCAGCGCGTGCCGCGCACCAGAGACAAGCTGGCTCTATGGACTTATACATCATCCTCCGCTGCTTCACACGGCTCTTCAGGACTGCTCACACACCTGAAGCACACACGCAGCCCGCAAACAGGATTTTGTGTAGGTCTCAGCCACGGTGCACGACGGGAATCCAGCCGTCAGCTGTCCCCGAGGGCTTTAGGGCCGCGCATGCACCTAAAGCCAAAATGCCAAGTCCCTCACACAGCTTCAGCTCCTGTTTTTCTTCATTGCCGGACTGAATCGCGAGAGGAATCAGACTAATTTTTCTTCTCACAGCCGCTGTGGACCTCCACCACGTTTAACGGACAGCCCCTCAACATCGCGGATCCACATGCAATTTTTGCGCGGCCCAGACAACGGGCCGGCACTTGCTACCCCCACCCTCCTCCCTCCCCCTCCTCTGGCACAGACTTTCCCAGCAGCTCGCTCCCAAAGCCAGACGACTGAGGCCTCAGCCCCCTGCTGAGCCCTCTGGGGGGAGTAGTGTTGGTAACCCCCACAACATACTGGGACAAGCATAGCGCTCAGCTGGAACAATTGGCAGAACAATGGCTGATATCAATAGGCAGCCTCTCTTTGTCTAGTTCAGGCGCCAGTATCCTGCTGTTATGTATGACTTCCTGCTCTGTACTCAAATGCAAATGCCCCATGCCTTCCTGCAGTTTCTTTGATGATAACATGCCTTTCATGTATTGTCTGTAACTGGGTATTTAAGTGACTGAATATCATATGCTCACTCTCTCTCATACTGCTCATTTGACTACACGCATTGCCTGAGAGCCTGAGGACCCGCTCCAGCCCGCCTGCACAGGGCTGGAGTGAGTTCTATGATGGCGGGATGAATGATAATAAACTCCCTCAAAAACTCTCAGTTCGCTCCTTATTATTTCATGCCGCCACAAAGGGTTTAATTACAGCCGTTTTAAAAGCCTGCGGTACATGGCCTAAAGTTAATGAAGAATTGATTATATGAAGAATAAAGCTACCAATAAGTGGGAAGACTTCTTTAAATAACCTGGTAGGAATAGGGTCTAAAAGACAAGTTGAAGGTTTGGATGAGGAAACTATTTTGTCTAACTCACAAAGGTCGATTGGAGTAAACTCATCAAGACAGACATCAGTAGAAGGAGTTGTAGTAGTTACAGTATTTAAGTTAACTGTGGGAAGAATCTGATTGATTTTATCTCTGATGGATGAAATTTTATTATTAAAAAAGTTCATAAAGTCCTGACTAGTAAGCTCTAAGGCACAGGTGTCAAACTCATTCCATAAAGGGCCAAGACCCTGCAGGTTTTACCTCCACCCAGTGTCTTCAACAGGTGATTTCACTGAATTTCTTCCCACTGATTGCTGATCAGTGAAAACACCTGCTGAAGACACTGGGTAGAAGCAAAAAATGCAGGGTCTTGGCCCTCCATGGAATGAGTTTGACACCCCTGCTCTAAGGGAATGCTAGGATTGACAGAGTCCTGACTCTTTGTCAACCTGGCTACAGTACTGAAAAGAAACCTGGGATTATTCTTGTTCTCTTCTATTAATGCAGAGTAATAACTCGTTCTAGCTTTTCTAAGAGATTTTTTATAAATTAAAAGATGATTTCTCCAAGCTAAATAGATTTCATCTAAATTAGTGGAGCGCCATTTTCTTTCTAATTGACGAGTCTTCTGTTTTAAGCTACGAGTTTCTGTGTTGAACCAAGGAGTTAGAAATCTCTGATTAGACTTTTTCTTTTTTAAGGGGGCCACCAAGTCTAGAGTCTGATGCAGAGAAGCTGTAACACTATCCACCATGTTATCAATTACAGAAGGAGCAAGCTGTCTATAGCTTATTTCCGTTGTGTTGACACATGGCATAGAGGAAACGATCTGCATAAATTTGGTAACAGCATCATCTGAGAGGCATCTACTGTAATAATATTTTTCTTTAGGAGCCAGATAGTCAGAAATAGTAAAATCAAAGGTTAACAGACAATGGTCTGACAGTACAGGGTTATGAGGAGACACTACAAGATTTTCTATTTCTATGCCATATGTCAGAACAAGGTCCAATGTATGGTGGAGGTAATGAGTAGAATTTCCTACTTTCTGAGAAAACCCAATCGAGTCTAATATTGAATTAAATGCCACATTAAGGCAGTCACTATCTACATCCACATATATATTAAAGTCCCCTACTATAATTATTCTATCAGATTTCAGCACTAAATCAGCTAAGAAATCAGCAAATTCGGATAAAAATTCTGAGTAGGTTGATGGGGGACGATAAACTATGGCAAATAAAATTGGGTTTAACCTAAAATTGCTAAAGTGCCCAATACTGAGGACCAGGCCCTCAAAGGAATTACAACATGTTTTTTGCTTTACATTAACTAGTAATTTGGAATGGTAAATTGTTGCTACTCCTCCTCCACGACCAGAACCTCTGGGATTTTGACAGTTTAAATAACCAGAGGGAGTTGATTCATTTAAACCAACATAATCCTTTTGCCCTAACCAAGTCTCTGTAAGGGAAATTAAATCAATCTGATGATCAATTAACAGATCATGGACTAACAGAGACTTGGGAGTTAGAGACCTAATATTTAATAAACGACATTTAATTTTTAAATTATGAGGAGGAACAGAGGCCAAATCATTCAATTTAGAGGCCTTATGTTTGAGTTTTACCAATATTTTGCTTAATCACTTTGGGATGCTTATATATTATATTTTTATTTACTTTGGAGGGAGCAGACAACGATTCTCTGATGGGGAAGACAGGGGCTAAGCTGAGGGGTGGCGGATGAAGAGAAGCTGCAGAGAGGCGTGTAAGACTGCGACTCTGCTTCCTGGTCCCAACTCTGAGTAGTCAAGGTTTTGGAAATTTGGATAAAAAAGATGCCAGATTGATGGCCCAGGAAACAGCCCCCATGACGCACGAAGCGGGAACGATGGTATGGACCTCATCTTCTGGGGCTTCAGGGGCGTATAGCCTGGACAGCGCATCAGACTTCTTATTTTTGGAAGCTGGGCGGTAAGTAATGGTGAATTTGAACCTGGCGAAGAACAGTGACCAACGCGCCTGGCGGGCATTCAGGCGCTTGGCTGTCCTGATGTATTCCAAGTTCTTATGATCGGTCCAAACCACGAAAGGCTGAGCCGCCCCTTCCAACCAGTGACGCCACTCCTGCAGCGCGAGCTTCACGGCCAGGAGCTCTCTGTCGCCGATGTCATAATTGCTCTCGGCCGAGGAGAGACACCTTGAGAAGAAAGCGCAGGGGCGCAGCGCCCCGTCAGTCAGGGAGCTCTGAGACAAGACCGCCCCGACCCCAGTGTCAGACTGGGGTCCTCGACAAAACACTGGCGCTCAGGATCCACAAGAGACAGGACCCGAGATGATGCAAATTCCTTCTTGAGGGTTTCAAAGGCTGTCTCTGCTTCCGTCGTCCACTGAAAGCGCACCTTCGGTGAGGTGAGGCGGGTCAAAGGGGGGTTGATGGCACTGTAACCAAGGACAAAACGGCGGTAAAAATTAGCGAACCCCAAAAATTGCTCCACCTGCTTCTTAGAGGAGGGGGTAGGCCACTCGACCACAGCTTTAACCTTGGCAGGGTTGGGGAGGAGCTGATTGTGCGAAACAATAAAACCCAGGAAAGAGGTGGTATTGGTAAAAAACTCGCATTTCTCGGCTTTGACGTAAAGTTTGTTCTCCAAAAGACGTTGCAGGACCCGCCTCACATGGACCAGATGCTCCTCCTGAGACCGGGAGAAGATCAATATGTCATCCAGGTAGACGAAAACGAAGACCCCCAGGAAGTCACGAAGCACGTCATTAATCAGGCGTTGAAAGACAGCAGGAGCGTTGGTGAGCCCAAACGGCATGACAAGGTATTCAAAGTGGCCGCTGGGCATTCGGAAGGCCGTCTTCCACTCGTCACCCTCCCGGATCCGGACAAGATGATAAGCACTGCAGAGGTTTAATTTGGAGAACCAGGACGCCCCGTGGAGGGAATTGAAGGCTGAGTCCATAAGCGGCAGCGTATAACGATCCTTAACCGTGATGTCATTAAGGGCCCTGAAGTCAATGCAAGGCCTCAAAGAACCATCCTTCTTTGCCACAAAAAAGAACCCAGCACCCAGGGGGGATGAAGAGGGGCGGATAATTCCGGCACTGAGGGATTCCCGAATATAGGTGTCCATGGCCTCCCGTTCTGGGGCAGAAAGGCTATACAGGTGACCAGAAGGCAGGAGATCAATGGCACAGTCATATGGGCGATGGGGTGGGAGGGATAACGCCTTCGACTTGCTGAAAACCCAGCCCAGGTCGTGAAACTCCAATGGCACAGCAGAAAGGTCCGGTGGGGCAGAGTCAAGGGCGGGTGCAGGCACAGATGGGGCACAGGCCGCAGACTGGAGACAGGTTCCCAAACAGAAGGTGCTCCACGATAAGATGCACCCGGTCTGCCAATCAAACACCGGGTTGTGGAGGCGTAGCCATGAGTAGCCAAGAATGATGGATGCCGCCGAGGTGGGAAGGACATAGAAACTGAGGTCCTCACGATGGTTGCCAGAGATAATGACGGAGATGGGTTTGGTAATGTGAGTGACCTTTTCCAGGGGAGAACTGGTCAGGGCGATGAGATGAAGGGGAGTGGGCAAGGCTTGGCAATGGATGCCCAGGCGGGTTGCCAGGCTCTTAGAAATAAAACATTGTTCTGCCCCCGAATCCACCAGTGCATGAGATGTATGACCAATGGAGTTGTGGCAGAGTCTAATTTGAACCTGACATTTGGAGAGGGGATTAGACTGGGAAGTGTCCGCGAGGCCCCCTACACTGACTCGCGGACCTCCCCTTTTGGCTTCACCGGGCAGACCTCCACGGGATGTTGGTCATCTCCGCAATACATGCAGAGACCCAACTCCCGGCGGCGCTGTTTCTCCGCTAAGGGAAGTCTAGCCTGCCCTATGATCATAGCATTGGGATCGTCGGCGGCCTCCGGAGGAGGTAACGTCAGGGGACGATACTGGGGAGCGCGGGAAAGAGCTCCGCGCGAGTGGCTGAATGGCTTCCGCTCGGCGGCCCACTCCCTCAGCCTGTTATCCAAACTGATGGCAAAAGAAATTAATTCTGGCAGCCGATCCGGCTGTTCCCGGCTGGCCAACTCATCCCGCAAATCAGAATTTAGACTGCGGACAAATAGGCTGCAAAGGGCAGCATCACACCAACCAACCTCTTCCACCGCCACCCGGAAGTCGACAGCGTAGTCGGCTGCTAAGAGGCTACCCTGGCTAAGAAGCCACTCGGCTTCTGGGTGATGGCTCAGAAGGAGGACAATAGTCAGGGACATTATGGGGAGTTGGCAGGAAGAAGGAGCCGGGGGGGTTAACACACTGGTGTGTGGAGAGTGTGGGAAATGAGGAGGCAGGTTTACGAACAGACGAAGTTTATTAACACTCTTACATCAGTCATATGCAGAAAAAGCCTGATACAGCCAAGCACGGTTTCTCCTTATAAACCCAGCAGATCATCTCACATCTGCATGACATTTCACATCACACTGCATGACTTTTAACATCACAAAACATTCCCCTTAAACCCCTGGCTCCTTCTTCTTGCCAACTCTGCATGACGTCCCTGACTATTGTCCTCCTATGTTTAACCACTGCATCCTGACTGAGACGCTGTCTGCTGACTCACCCTAGTCTCTATTATATTAAATATTAAATATTAGGGCTAATGGAAGAAGTCCGAGAATTAAAGTCAACAATGAAGGAAAAAGACTAAAAAATTGCAGACTTGGAGCGACACGTCGAGGATCTTGAACAATATCCTCGTATGGATGATCTAATTATAAGTGGACTAGACATTAAATATCAATCATATGCTCATGCTACAGCAGGAATGAGAGGTGAGAGTCTCCCCTGGGCGAATCAGTCTCCCTGGAAAACCAGGTGCTTCAGTTCCTTGATAGTAGAAATATAAAGGTTGAAGCAAATGCAATTTCAGCCTGTCATGCTTTACCCAGAAAGGATAATAAAACAAAGAAATCAATTGTGATGCGCTTTGTGAACAGAAGGGTAAAGAATGACATACTGAGGCAGGCCAGAAAGCTCCGGGGAACAGAAGTTTACCTCAATGAACATCTAACAAAAACTAATGCTGAAATAGCACGGCAAGCACGGATGCTGAAAAGACAAAATAAGATACAGGCAACATGGACAAGAAATTGTAGAGTTTGGATCAAACTAAATGGAATACCTGAGGAAGCAAAGAGTATAATAATCAGAGATGTTACTGACTTAAATAAATATAGATGAACACTGATTAAGAAAATTAAGAGACTATGATAATCCATATCCACACACACGACAAGAATAGTTCTTTTGACATACCATGTCAAAGTACTTTAAAAAAAAAAAAAACTAAACAAAACAAACAAAAAACTTATGACTGACTTGAGTAGACATCAATTATCCCCAGTTGGAGGAAGTCATTTGACACAGAGTGAGGAAATTCAAACTCTGAAAATATGCCATTATGCTGAACATAAACTACAAGAGATGGAGAATGATATTGATCCTGATAACCACATTTTCAATAATATTCATAATCATTGTGAATATTACACCGAAAAGCAATTCAAAAGTCAAGTGCAACTAGATGGTAAACTATCAATAATACACTTCAACAGCAGAAGTCTTAACAAAAACTTTCCACAGATTCAGGACTATTTAAAACAGCTAGACAGAAAATTTACAGCCATCACAGTCTCTGAAACTTGGCTTAATGAAGAGCAGGCTCCCCTGATGGCAATAGAGGGATATCAGATGTTTCATATTGTGACGTAGGCGAGGTTCACACAAAGAAGAGGAACAGATGGTTGTGACGAACAGGCTTTATTCACACACACACTGAGCACAGACAGGAGGGGGGGTCATTCTCCCAGACCTCCGTTTCAATCATGGTTATACAACACATGATACATCTTGCCCTAATCCTGCCTATGAAACACTGCTGGGTCATTATAACGTAGTTATAATGACACAGCAGTATAATAACTCAGTAATAACATTTAATACACACCCACAATAATGTCCTCTGTTGCAAAGTATGCTGGGGAAATCACTGCTCCCCCCCAGTACAGCCCCGACATTACACTGCCCCCCTCCTGGACTGGTTTCTGTCCCCAGAAAAATTAAAGTCCAATTCAAAAGTCCAATACAAACTTGTCCAGGTGTCGGGGCAGCCTTTGGTGCTGGCAACTAGCACGTACAGGCCCCCTAGTTTCCATCTGAGTCTCGGTCGTGGTATCTGGTCGGGGTGAAGGCTCCGGTTCGTCCACCAGTGGGGCGGATGGCTGATACGGGGCGAGACGGTCACGGTGAAGGACCACGGCCCGGTCCCTTTTCCTAAGCCTCACCCTGTACACCACATCTGACAGTCTCTGCAGAACCATGCATGGTCCCGACCAATGGCTCGCCAGCTTCAGTGATCGTCCTCTTTTTTTCTCAAGGCGGAAAACCCAGACTCGATCTCCCGGTGCAAAGTCCCTCCCCTGGCAGCGGGAGTCATACACTCGCTTCTGTCGACCCCCCGCCGCTGCCAGGGCCTCTCGAGGCAGTTCGTGCACAGTGTGGAGACGTTCTTTCAAACAAAAAAAATAATCCAACCAGGGTTTGCCTTCCACCTCCGGCTCAGTGGGGGAGACCGAATACCAAATCCACTGGTGTGCGCAGCTCGCGTCCAAACATGAGCGCTGCAGGGGTGCACCGAGTAGATTTCTGAGCTGCCGTCCGATATGCCCACAAAACAAAAGGCAGATGCAGGTCCCAGTCTCGCTGTCGCTGGTCCACTAGGATAGCAAGCTGGGTGGTGAGGGTCCGGTTGAATCGTTCGACCAGGCCGTCGCTCTGTGGATGCAATGGGGTGGTCCGGGTCTTCCGGATGCCCAGCCGCTTGCAGACCTCTTCGAAGACCTCCACCTCGAAGTTCCGACCCTGATCACTGTGCAGCTCCTCCGGTGCACCAAACCAACAGAACATTTTGTCCACCAGCTTTGATGCCATCGTAGCGGCGCTCTGGTCCGGGACCGCGTACGCCTCTGGCCACTTAGTGAAATAATCCATCGCGACCAGCACGTAGCAGTTCCCCTGGTCCGTGGTCAGGAAAGGGCCCAGGATGTCCACTCCTACCCGCTCCATCGGTGCTCCCACCTTGTACTGCTGCAGGGGAGCGTGGGATCGCTGAGTTGGCCCTTTCTGAGCTGTGCACATGTTGCAGCAGTGAACGTGGAGCTCCACGTCCTGATGACAGCCGGGCCAGTAGAACCGGGCTCGAAGGCGCTGCAGCGTCTTTGTCACCCCGAAGTGGCCCGCTCCTACCGCCCCATGAACCAGCTGGAGTACCTTGGGCCGGAGTCGACGAGGGACCAGCAGCTGCCAGATGTGCCACTGCCCAGCTGGAGTCTGCCACTGTCGACACACCACGCCCTCGTGGCAGTGGAGATTGGCCCACTGGGAGTGTAGGGCCTTAGTCTCTGGGTCCAGTGCTGACACAACCTTCCAGGCAGGCCGCTGTCCTGCGTCCAGCCACTGCCGAACCCGAGGAATGACCGGGTCTCTGTCCTGCTCGCTCTGCAGCTGCTGCGTGTCAAGGACCTCTGTGACGTCATTGCTGGGGGAGGCTGCATGATCACCCGAGGAGGGGCTGTGTGTCGCTGCGTTATTCCTGCTCGCAGCGGTCCGGAGAGCAGCAGCCCGTGGGACGGCTTTGTCTCGATCTTCAGCCCGCTGGCAGTGACGACACTCCTTTGTCGCACAGGGGCGCCAAGACAGTGCGTCAGCGTTGGCATGGAGGCGGCCTGCCCAATGCACAATCTGGAAATTATAATCCTGCAGTGCCCCCAACCATCTCGCCAACTGTCCATCCGGCTCTTTGAAGTTCAATAACCAGGTCAGGGAAGCGTGATCCGTCCTGAGCTGGAACCTCCCCCCGTACACATACGGGCGGAAGTGACGCAGCCCCTGAATGACAGCCAGCAGCTCCCTGCGAGTCACACAGTAATTCCTCTCGGCTCTGCTGAGAGTCCGGCTGAAAAAAGCGACTGCCTGCTGTCCGTGTTCTCCCTCCTAGGATAACACTGCCCTGATGCCCTGGTTGCTGGCATCTGTGTCCACGATGAACGGGCGGTTCGGGTCAGGATACTGCAGGATGGGGGCTCTGATGAGCGCTGCGCGAAGCTGGGAAAAAGCAGCAGCACAGCTGTCACTCCACTGAAACGTGCATCCTTTCTGCGTCAGCTGATGCAGCGGGCTGGTGATGGTGGCGAAGTTTTTCACAAACCTCCTATAAAAGGAGGCCAGTCCGAGAAAGCTCCTCAGTTCTCCCACGTTCCGCGGCACTGGCCAGTCTCTCACCGCCGCCACTTTTCCTGGGTCGGTGGCGACTCCTGCTGCGCTGACGACGTGGCCCAGGAAAGTGGTCTCCTGCCGGAATAGGTGGCATTTTCTAGGATGTAACCGTAGCCCCGCCTGTCGGATGGCGTTCAGCACCTCTCGGAGATTTGACAGCGCGCTGTCAAAATCAGCTGCATGCACCAGTAGGTCGTCCAGGTAAACAACGCAGCGACTCCGGGGCACATGAGCCAGCACTCGCTCCATCAAGCGCTCAAAGGTGGCCGGGGCGTTGCAAAGTCCAAACGGCATCACTTTAAACTGATACAGTCCCTGCCCGATGGAGAAGGCTGTTTTTTGGCGGGCCTCAGGTGACAGCTCTACCTGCCAATAGCCGCTGCGGAAGTCCAGTGAGCTGAACCAGCTGGAGCCGGCGATGTGGTCCAGTGCGTCATCGATGCGGGGCAGGGGGTAGGAATCCTTTCAGGTGACGTCATTCAGGTGCCGGTAATCCACACAGAACTGCCACGATCCGTCCTTTTTCTTGTCCAGCACCACCGGCGCCGCCCAGGGGGGGGCTGGAGGGCTCAATGACGTCTGCCTCCAGCATTTCTAGCACTTTTTGTTCTGCCGCTGCCCACCTTGAAAAGGGCAGCCGGTGTGGGCAGAGTCGAATCGGCCTGGTCTCACCGGTGTCGATCTCGTGCTGCACCAAACCGGTCCGGCTGCATTCCTCATCCTTCGTGGCAAAGACACCCATATAACAGTCCAATAGTTCCTGCAGCTGGCGTCTCTGTTCCGGGTCAGCCTGCTGCAGCTCTGCTGAAATAATTCCTCTACCGCCTGCTGCGTCTCTGCTGACACGTTGACCCCTCCCCTTGCTGTCCTTGTGTGTGCTCGTGCTTTCTCTGCACGCGCTGGTGGCATCATCGTGTCCGGTCCTCACGGTGGCCCGCCCGGTCCGGTCCGTCCTGGCGGTCCCTCGATCGCGCAGGCCTCCGTGTTCCTTCTCTGGGTTCTGCTATGGAGCGTGATGGTCCGGTCTCCCAGCTGGAGGGACGGTCCGGCGGTGTCGAGCTTGGCGTTCCAGGCTGTGAGCAGGTTTAGTCCAATAATACAGGGGTCTTGGATGTCAGCCAGCCAGAACGGGTGTCTTATGTTCCGACCGGCCACCCCCACCACGAGGACTCTCCGCCCCCCCAGCCTGGCGCGCTCACCGGTAGCTGTGGTGACGCAGCGCTTGGTGGGTTCCCACCCCCGTGGGGCCGTCTTGTTCGTGCCCGGCAGCACACCGGGTCGGACCAAGGAGATTGTAGAGCCAGTGTCAATCAGGGGCCGGATTGACGTCTTCTCCAGGCTGCACTGTAGATACATCCCTGGAGAGTATCCAATTCGGCCCACGCGCGGTGACAGCTCATCAGTTTATCGTGGGGTGGGTGCAGGGCAGTACCATGCGATGTGTCCTGGCTCCCCGCAGTGGGGGCACCCTTCCATGCGCCGCCGCGGCCGTCTTCTCCGTGGACGCGCTGCCGTGGTCTGCCGTAACTCCTCCCCCCCCCCCTCGTTCTCAGCCATGGCCTGGAAGGTTCTTTGTCTGCGGGGAAACATCGGGGAAACATCCACGGCGTCTAGAATCTGCATCGTGAATGGGGGCAACTGTCATGGTCCGTGTGCTGACTCTGTCTGCACTCGAGCTGTGCTGTAGTTCTCTGTTCTCCCCTCTGGCGCACCTCTAGACTTTTATTATGACAGGGTCTCGGCGAGGCTTTCGGCTGTCAGTGGAGCCCCGCTGGACGGCCTGATTCCAATCAGATGATGATCAGCTCTGTTTGCTCGGGGCTGCAACCTCGCCTGCCTTCCAGTCTGGCTTCCCTAACCTCGAAGCCAGTTCTTCCCAGCGTTCAGGTTCCGCTCTCGCTGATTATATGTAAGTGTCTTGTCTTTATTTGTGTTTTTCCCCACGAGGCTCTTTATTTTGCCATTCTGTCTTTATGTAATAAACGTACGAACTCAACGACTGCCTGCAGCGTCTCATTGATGGCTCGTGAGAGCCATCCATAACAGTACATAGTTCTTGTTAATAAACTTTATAAAATGTCACCTACCCTCCTCGTTATTCGGACACAACAGAGACAGATCTGCAAAAGGCACAAACGTTCATTGTAGAAATTCCTAGTGCAATACAAAAGCAGTACACAGTGCATTATTCACTCATGGAATGTTTATACAGTATCTACATGTGTATATCCAGTAAATCCATGTATTTTCCATGTAACCTTGTAACTGCATTATTTGAATTGCTTTTAATCCTAGATGAAGTTTGTTTTGGGTTAAAAGTGCGTCATAATTGTCAAATATATTTTATTATACCTATCTCAGTACTGTTTACCTGTTGAAATATACAGTATATTTTAGGGCTAATATAACCCCATAACTATAATATGGCACCTGGCGAGCAATTTTTGGCAGCTGATGACTTTTTGTCTCGACACCACTGGCTGGAGCAGCTACATCCCATGATGTCTCAAAAGTGTCTGCAGGATTTTCACACAGATCAGAGCAATTTGTTGCACAGGAAGCTAAACGTTTCTTCAGACATTCTTGTCGTGCAATCGCTGCGGTTCCTGAAGCTGGAGTGACATCCTGCCACTGGAGATTGGTTGAACACCCAGACCGACGGCTTGAAGCTATAATTTTGCCACAAGAGAGCATTCTGAAACACACACACAGCATATATATTTTACTACCGAATAGCGATAACTTGCCGTGATTACAGTGTAGTACGGGGACTTATTAGTGCTAACTAGCATTCATTAGCTTTCCTTCATATGTGATCTAGTTCATATCCTCATGTCTTCCGCTGCTCCATGGCTTCCTGAACTCTCCAGCACTTTTCTAGTGTTTCGCAGCAGGCTCACCTCAATATCCATCTTGTGTTTTTCTTGTCACATACAAATGATGTCATGGGAGTGTCTGCGGCCATGCTGCAAAGATCTCGCCCACTTAAGGTGGTATTCAGTTGTAATGGAAAACGAACAACATCGTGGCGAGTCAGACTGAGTACATGCTAGTGGAATTATTATTATTCAACATAGGGTCCAGGCTATTTGCCGTCCAAAATGGCAGAAAAACAATGTGGTACGTTGTGGAGAAAGGAAGCAGGCGAGGCAACGAGCTGCACGACACATGAACTTTATTCCATCTCTTACATTCAATACAGTAAAAAGAGCTCCTGGGTCTCTGTGCATTCCTCTTTTACAACTTTAATCCCATGCATTGAGACCCGGAACATCCGACCATCATACACTGTTTGGAACAAAGACCTGTGTGGCACATTAACATCATATAACACTGGCGCCGCTGCTCACACCCTTCTCTCATCCAGCGGCTCCGGCGGTTCCTCCTCTCCCTGGGGGGTGCATAGTCCATATTGTCCCATTTCAGACCCCCGGTGGCACTTCCTCCTCTGGTCCATTGTTCCCCCTTATCCCAGCTGCCTTCTCTGGGTGGAGAATCTCCCACCTGTGCCACCACACAGCCCCCCCCCCCCAAACACCCAGAAAGGGCACTAACCCCCACATCCTTTGGGCTTGAGCTGGCACCCATAGCGGATGTAGCGGGGGATCGCTGATCCAGTCGGAGCATCCTGCTGGTGAGGTGTACAGGAGGGCACGTCAGTCTGTGAAGGGAAAAAGGGGGGGGGGCACATCAGCTTCACGTGCGCAGGTCCCTACCGAGGGAACACCAGCTTGCGGAGCCAGCAACGGTGGATGTCCACACCAGGGAGCTTGAGTCAACACTACCTGCTCGTCTGCCAACACAAAAGCAGGCTTCAGCCTGTCGATGCAGACGGTCTCCCTATGCCCCCCCAAGTCTAACACAAAATGTTTCACCCCAGGTTCCAACACCCTGAATGGTCCGTCGTACGGTGGGCACAGCAGGGTCCGGTGCACATTGTGCCTGATGAAAACAAAGCTGGCATTCTGTGAACTCTTGGGGATGAAAGTGCGGGGAATACAATGGCGGGCTGGGCCCTGTACATTAAAAACCTCCGTACTGTGCAAAAATTGCGTGGGCGGATCAGCCTCGGGCGTGGGGTTTTCTGGTAAAAACTCTCCGGGGATGTGCAGTGGCTCAGAAAAAACAAGTTCTGCCGAAGAGGCTGCCAAATCCTCCATAGGCACGAAGTGCAACCCTGAAAGAACCCAGGACAGGTGGTCGACCCAATTTGCATCCATGAGCGAAGCTCTGAGCGCTGCCTTAAGCGACCTATGAAAACATTGGCATAACCCATTAGCCTGGGGGTTGTTCGCAGTAGTACAGTGAATTTTGACCCCCAGGCTCTGGGCCATCGTGGACCAGAGTTCCGAAACGAACTGTGGACCCCTGTCAGAAGTGATGTCTGACGGGGATCTGAACCATGCAACCCAAGTTGACAAAAGAGCGCGAGCCACTTCCATGGACGTGGGGGAAGCCAGCGGGACCACTTTAGGCCATCGCGTGGTGCAGTCCGCTATTGTCAAAAGGTGCATGAAACCTTGCAACAGCGGGAGGGGTCCAACCAAATCCACGTGGACGTGGTCGAACCTCCCAGCTGGGATTTGGAACAGCTCGAGGGGGGCTCTCGCGTGCTTCTTCACTTTGGCCGGCTAGTACGCAATGCACGCTACAGCCCACTCTTTTGCATCCTTGCGTAAGCGCGGCCAGACAAATTTCTCCTCCACCAGTTTAACAGAGGCTCGCACGCCAGGATGTGGAAGGGAGTGGACTGACTCAAAAACGCGGTGGGGGCAACAGCTCAGAACCACCGGGCATGGGCGACCGATGGAGACATCGCAGAGCAAGGGAGGGCACCCTTCTTGCACCACCCTGCTCTCCAGCTTTAGTCCAGTAGGCACGGAGTGGAGAGCGCAAATGTCCACATCCCCAGTTTGCCCTGCGGCTATGGCAGGGAAATTTATTCTCAAGTAGAATGGGGAGACTAACACGCGTGACAGACAGTCAGCCACGACATTGAGCTTACTGGCAACATGTTGAATGTCGGTTGTGATCTCCGAGATCGCAGCCAAATGCCGTTGCTGCCGAGCCGACCATGGTTCCAAGACCTTGGACATCACCTACGTTAGCGGTTTATGATCCACGAACGCAATGAACTTGTGCCCTTCTAGCCAAAACTGGAAATGACGCGTCACCAGGTGGAGGGCCAACAATTCTCTGTCAAACGTACTGTATTTGTGGTAGTTGTCACGTAAAGTACGACTGAAAAATGCTAGTGGCTGCAATGAACTGGAGACATACTGCTCCACCACTGCCCCTAAGGCAACATCAGATGCATCCGTGGTGAGCACTACTCGCGCTGACAGGGCAAGGTGGGCTAGCAAAGCGGCATTAGCGAGTGCTGTTTTGGCATCTGCAAAAGCCTGGACTCAGTCAGGGGTCCAGTCGATGTTTCCCACGGGCTTCTTTTTCTTAAGGGCAGCATACAACGGCTGAAGCTCAAGGCTACCCGGGGGAGGATATGGTTATAAAAATTGACTATGCCCAAAAATTTCTGTAGGGTCCTCACGGCCTGCGGACGCAGACAAACCGACACGGCACACACCTTATCAGGCAGTGGAATCGTGCCCTCCAGTGAAATGTGGTGGCCCAAAAAATCAATTTCTGGCGCACCGAACTGGCACTTTGCCCGGTTAACTATAAGCCTGTGCCACCAGTTCTGATGAAGGCTGCAGTGTACAGTCGAAACATGTTAAGAAGGTAAAGACATCTCCTTTCTATTTTATTTTTTGTCTTTTATATGAACAAAAGATAAATATATAAGCCTGTGCGCTTCCAACCTCTGGAAAACCACACTGAGATGGGTGAGGTGCTCCTCCTTGGATACACTAGCCACCAGAATGTTGTCTAAGTAGACAAAAACAAAGGGCAGGTCACGGAGCACTGTGTCCATCATTCTCTGGAAGGTTTGCGCCACACCCTATAATCCAAACGGCATGTGTAAAAACTCAAAAAGGCCAAAAGGAGTTATTACCACTGTTTTAGGCATGGCCTCCGCACGCACCGGGACCTGGTGATAACCGTGGACCAGATCCGCTTTCCAAAAAACACACGTCCCAGCCAGGTGTATGGAAAAATCCTGGATGTGTGGGATGGGATACTGATCATGTTCCGTGGCATTGTTCAAGCGCCGGAAATCGCTGCATGGTCGCCACGACCTGTCGGCCATAGGTACCATGTGTAGTGGGGATGCCACGGGCTGTTGGAGTGCCTGACAATGCCCAGTTGCTCTCAGTTGGCAAACTCCTTGTGCACGCTGGCCAGTTTAACCATGTCCAGGCGCAGAGGCCGCGCGAACACTGGTGGGCCTTTTGTTGTTATGAAATGCTCGACCCCATGTTTGGTTACCGTAGCTGAAAACGTTGGGACTGTGAGTGCTGGGAACTGTGCAAGTAAATGCTGGTACTTACTCCCTAGAGCTATAACATTAGCCAGTGTTGTTGGTCCCCGTCCCCGAGCTGAGCAGGGCAGGGAGGAAAAAAGAGACAGCATCCACTGAATGACTGTTGGCAACATCGACTAACAACCCATAAACACATAAAAAAAATCTATGCCTAAAATGGGGGCAGAACATGCAGCTACCACGAAGTCCCACTGATAATTGTGTCTGTGCAAGCATATTGTCAGCATCTGTTCGCCAAACGTCCTGATAGTGTATCCGTTAGCGGCCGTGAGCTTGGAACCGCTGCCTCCTGTTGACCTGTTTGCGCTGACCGGCTGGATGAGGCTCTTCTGGGAGCCGGAGTACAGCAAAAAACGTCTCCCTGAACATGTGTCCATGATAAAAAGCACCTTGTTTCTGTAGCCAGCGGTCTCAGCTGCTACTGACTGCTTGCTGTGCCATCTTCCCGGCTTCTTGAATTGGCACGACGGCAGACAGCACTGGGCATCTGAGCCGAAACAGCGATGATAGAAATAGAGCACCTCATTCCTGCGTCTCTTGGCGTCCATCCCAGCCACCACCAACGGCTCCTCAACCTCGCTGGAGTCCTTCATGGGTGCCGGTGCCACTGCGTGCACGCTGAGAGCTCTGGTTGCTAGGATGATGCGGTCCGCTTCCTATGCCAGGGCGCGGTACTCCTCGGTTTCCAGCCGTGGTGAGTTGGCCAGGATCGCCCTCACTGTAGCAGGTAGGTTCCTGAGAAACTGGTGGGCGAACAGGAAGGACTCGTCGTTCTTCCCCATGAACGCTACCATACTCTCCATAAGCTCCACGGCTGATCTGTCACCTAACTCTGAACGTGTTAGAGGAGTCTCTCTGCTCTCTCACTGTCTGACAGGGTATGACGCTGGAGTAGCGTCCCCTTGAGGGCTTCATATTTTTCCTGGGCCAGCAGCTCCTGGAGCAGGCTCATTACCTGTTGAGTGGCATGCACATCTAGCGCAGCAACCACAAGGTAATCTTTACTGTCATCCACTGTGATCCCGTGGCGTGCGAACTGGGTTTCTACATGCAAGAACCACGTGGTTGGATTGTGAAGCCAGAAGTCTGGGAGCTTCACTGTGACAGTACAGGCGGTGCTGGTGTTCTCCCTCTGGGTTGTCTCTGAGGCGGTGCTTGGCTTGTTCTCCATTGCACGTCCTAAGGTCACCAATGTGAAAGGTGAAAACAGATGAGGCAGCGAGCTGGACAGCACACAAACTTTATTTCCTCTTCCAACAGCAAGTACAGAACATACTCTCTCTGGGTCTCTTGGCTCCTCCCTTTTGTCCCTTTAATTCTGCCCCATGAGACCCAGGGAGCCAAAAACAATACATTCAGTGCACAAAGAAATGTGTGGCACATTAACATCATATTGTAGAGGGTAAAAGGAAAGGATGTGAGGTGAGGCATGAGCACAGGACGATACAGAATCTTTATTATCCCTCTAACAACATGTACAACCATTGACCCCAGCGTGAGCTGCGCTGGGGCTGAGAAGCCTCATTCCAGTCTCTCAGCCTTTACTTTTATACCTTTTTTCTTTATGCATAGAGACTGGAGCTGCTGACATTATGCATTGGTGCATGAACAATAGATTTGTGTCAAACATAACACAGGTTTACAAAAATAATTTTTTTGTAAGTTGTCTGTGTTTTTTCAACTGATTTAAAACAATTTTGCACCGCTGAATCTGAAAATGACATCCGTTTCTCTCGATCAAGTGCTAAGTAAAAACCTGTACTTACTTAGTACTGTGCATGTACTGACCTTTATATAAAGGTAAGTACATGTAAATTGAATGTTATGTCATCATTGTTCAAAATTTGGAAAATTTTAAGACATAAAAAAGAATTTTGCATCATATAAAGCAAAAATATCCGTACATGTAAACAAAAATGTATAAAACAACATGTGGCCATAGTTCAAAAAGTTGACCTGATTGATCAAAACCAATGTGATTTTTGGATTCAGCACATCAAAACTGTCCTAAATCAGCTAAAAAAACCCTTATACAATAAATTTGGTGTTGACCAGTGTTATCATAACAGCTTGATAACAGCAGTGATTTCAGTTCTCCTGTATGTCCTGTTCGTCACTTCCTTGTGGTAACGTATCGTCACTTCCTGTTTTGCTGTCTGCCTCTGTGATTTGCTCTCCAGCTCTCCAGCCACTAGCTAGCCACTAGCTATGGCTACTACCTCTCTTTCCTCTCCTCCTCTGGTGTGCTCTCTCTGTCAGATGTTTAGCTACACCTCTGCCTCTTTTAGTGATAACGGTAAATGTAATAAATGTTGTCTTTTTGAGGCGCTCGAGGCGAGGTTGTCTGATTTGGAATCCGGGCTCCGCTGCATTGAAACACCGTCTGCGCCAGTTAATCTTGACGGACGCCCATTAGCTGCAGCGGAGCTAGCTAGCTTAGGTCCCACTGTCAGCGGTTCCCCGGCTCTCCTCAGCAGCGAGGAGACTGGGTGGGTGACGGTGAGAAGGAAGCCTAGTCGCAAAGCCCCGGTTCACCACCAACCAGTTCACGTTTCTAATCGTTTTTCCCCGCTCAGCGACACACCCGCTGAGGAAAAAACTCTGATCATTGGCGACTCTGTAGTCAGAAACGTGAACCTAGAGACTCCAGCGGCCATAGTCCAATGTATTCCTGGGGCCAGAGCAGGCGACATCGAGTCAAATTTGAAAATGCTGGCTAAAAGTAACTGTAAATACTCCACAATTGTTATTCACGCCGGCATTAATGACATCCGTCTCCGGCAGTCGGAAGTCACGAAACTTAATATAGAATCGGTGTGTGAGTTTGCAAAAACGATGTCTGCCACTGTAGTATTCTCTGGACCCCTCCCCAATCTGACCAGTGATGACATGTTTAGCCGCTCGTCATCCTTGAACCGCTGGCTGTCTGTGTGGTGTCCTAAAAATGACGTGGGCTACATTGACAATTGGAGCTCTTTTTGGGGAAAACCTGGTCTTATGAGACGAGACAGCATTCATCCCACTTTGGATGGTGCTTCTCATTTATCTAACAATCTGGCATCTTTTTTATCCAAATTTCCAAAACCATGACTACTCAGAGTTGGGACCAGGAAGCAGAGTCGTAGTCTTACACGCCTCTCTGCAGCTCCTCTTCACCCACCACCCCTCAGCTTATCCCCTGTCTTCCCCATCAGAGAATCGTTGTCTGCTCCCTCCAAAGTAAATAAAAATATAATGTATAAGCATCCCAAAGTGATAAAGCAAAATATTGGTAAAACTCAAATTAAACATAAAGCCTCTAAATTGAATGATTTGGCCTCTGTTCCTCCTCATAATTTAAAAATTAAATGTGGTTTATTAAATATTAGGTCTCTAACTCCCAAGTCTCTGTTAGTCCATGATCTGTTAATTGATCATCAGATTGATTTAATTTCCCTTACAGAGACTTGGTTAGGGCAAGAGGATTATGTTGGTTTAAATGAATCAACTCCCTCTGGTTATTTAAACTGTCAAAATCCCAGAAGTTCTGGTCGTGGAGGAGGAGTAGCAACAATTTACCATTCCAAATTACTAGTTAATGTAAAGCAAAAAACATGTTATAATTCCTTTGAGGGCCTGGTCCACAGTGTTGGGCACTTTAGCAATTTCAGGTTAAACCCAATTTTATTTGCCATAGTTTATCGTCCCCCATCAACCTATTCAGAATTTTTATCCGAATTTGCTGATTTCTTAGCTGATTTAGTGCTGAAATCTGATAGAATAATTATAGTAGGGGACTTTAATATACATGTGGATGTAGATAGTGACTGCCTTAATGTGGCTTTTAATTCAATATTAGACTCGATTGGGTTTTCTCAGAAAGTAGGAAATTCTACTCATTACCTCCACCATACATTGGACCTTGTTCTGACATATGGCATAGAAATAGAAAATCTTGTAGTGTCTCCTCATAACCCTGTACTGTCAGACCATTGTCTGTTAACCTTTGATTTTACTATTTCTGACTATTTGGCTCCTAAAGAAAAATATTATCACAGTAGATGCCTCTCAGATGATGCTGTTTCCAAATTTATGCAGATTGTTTCCTCTATGCCATGCGTCAACACAACGGAAATAAGCTATAGACAGCTTGCTCCTTCTGTAATTGATAACATGGTGGATAGTGTTTCAGCTTCTCTGCATCAGACTCTAGACTTGGTGGCCCCCTTAAAAAAGAAAAAGTCTAATCAGAGATTTTTAACTCCTTGGTTCAACACAGAAACTCGTAGCTTAAAACAGAAGACTCGTCAATTAGAAAGAAAATGGCGCTCTACTAATTTAGATGAAATCTATTTAGCTTGGAGAAATCATCTTTTAATTTATAAAAAATCTCTTAGAAAAGCTAGAACAAGTTATTACTCTGCATTAATAGAAGAGAACAAGAATAATCCCAGGTTTCTTTTCAGTACTATAGCCAGGTTGACAAAGAGTCAGGACTCTGTCAATCCTAGCATCCCCTTAGAGCTTACTAGTCAGGACTTTATGAACTTTTTCAATAATAAAATTTCATCCATCAGAGATAAAATCAATCAGATTCTTCCCACAGTTAACTTAAATACTGTAACTACTACAACTCCTTCTATTGATGTCTGTCTTGATGAGTTTACTCCAATCGACCTTTGTGAGTTAGACAAAATAGTTTCCTCATCCAAACCTTCAACTTGTCTTTTAGACCCTATTCCTACCAGGTTATTTAAAGAAGTCTTCCCACTTATTGGTAGCTTTATTCTTCATATAATCAATTCTTCATTAACTTTAGGCCATGTACCGCAGGCTTTTAAAACGGCTGTAATTAAACCCTTACTCAAAAAGCCAACGCTAGATCCAGGAGCTTTAGCTAACTATAGACCAATCTCTAATCTCCCTTTCATTTCAAAAATCTTAGAAAGAGTTGTTGCTACGCAATTATTTGACCACCTGCAGGGAAATGGTTTACTTGAAGAGTTTCAATCTGGGTTTAGAATCCATCATAGTACTGAAACAGCCTTAGCGAAGGTCACTAACGACCTCCTCATTGCGTCTGATAATGGACTAGTTTCTGTACTTGTCCTTTTAGATCTTAGTGCAGCTTTTGATACTATTGATCATAATATTCTACTTGATAGATTAGAACACTATGTTGGACTTAATGGAACTTCGTTGCAGTGGTTTAGATCTTATTTATCTGATAGGTTCCAGTTTGTTCCTGTAAATGATGAGTTTTCTTTCAGCTCAAAGCTTAGTCATGGAGTTCCACAGGGATCTGTGCTAGGCCCTACTCTTTTTAGTTTATATATGCTTCCGTTAGGCAACATTATTAGAAAGCACTGTATACATTTTCATTGTTATGCAGATGACACACAATTGTACCTGTCAATGAAGCCAGATGATACTAATCAATTAGTCAAGTTAGAAGCCTGTCTTAAGGAAATCAAAGCTTGGATGACTTGTAATTTCCTGCTATTAAATTCAGATAAGACTGAAGTCATTCTTGTTGGTCCAAAAAACCTTAGAAATTCCTTTCCAAATCAAACTTTCAGTTTGGATGCAGTTACTCTTTCTCTTAATAGCTCTGTGAGGAACCTTGGAGTTATTTTTGATCAGGATTTGTCCTTCAATTCACATATTAAATTTGTTTCTAAGACTGCCTTCTATCATTTGCGTAATATTGCCAAGATTAGGAGCATCTTGTCTCAGAGTGATGCTGAGAAGCTGATCCACGCTTTTGTTAGCTCGAGATTAGATTATTGTAATTCTTTATTATCAGGCTGTCCTAAAACATCTTTAAAAAGTCTTCAGCTGATCCAAAATGCTGCAGCAAGAGTTTTAACAGGTACTAGAAAGAGAGATCATATCTCTCCGGTTCTGGCCTCCCTTCATTGGCTTCCCATAGAGTTTAGAATTAAGTTTAAAATCCTTCTTCTTACTTACAAAGCTCTAAACAATCAGGCTCCTTTTTATTTAAAAGATCTGATACTACCGTATCATCCTAACAGAGCACTACGCTCCCAAAATGCAGGATTACTTGTAATGCCTAGAATCTCCAAAAGTACAATGGGAGGCAGAGCCTTCAGTTATCAAGCTCCTCTCCTGTGGAATCAGCTGCCAATCTGGATTCGGGAGTCAGACTCGATCTCTGTTTTTAAGAATAGGGCTAAAACCTACCTTTTTGATATAGCCTACAATTAGGGAGGGATCATGTGTTTCTGAACCCTCCCTTAGTTATGCTGCTAATAGGTTTAGTCAGCTGGGGGACCTCCAGTAATGCACTGGGCCTCACTCCTTTCCTCACTCTCTATGAAATATTTTTTTTTTTTTGCTGGTCATTAACATTTGTTTGTTCTCTCCCATAGATTGAGTCCCCATCGTGCTGTTTGCTCTCTACATGTCTGTTCTTTTTTTCTTCTCTATCCCCTCACCCCCCAGCCAGTCGCAGCAGATGACTGCCCCTCCCTGAGCCAGGTTCTGCTGGAGGTTTCTTCCTGTTAAAAGGGAGTTTTTCCTCTCCACCGTCGCCAAGTGCTTGCTCACAGGGGATCGCCTGATTGCTGGGGTCTTTCTGCAACTGTGGGGGTCCCCCCTACAGTTGATAGTGCTATGAGATGACTGTTGTTGTGAAATGGCGCTATATAAATAAAGTTGAATTGAATTGAATTGAATTGAAACATAAGTTACAATACATTCACCACCTGCGTTTTCACGTGCCAGCCCATTGCTGCAGGTGACGAAAGGCGCATCTTTGTCTGATCTGGTTACATGTAAATTTTCCTCTCCCTGGGAGTTGTCTAAACTCTGCCCAGTCTGAACCTCTCGGTGAGCTCCCTCCCACAGTCCATCGTCCTTGTGTTTCCTCCTGCCTTTCTGGGTGTAAGAGCATGCTAGACCTGTGTATTGTGTCCACCACAATATAACACCAGCCCTGTTTCTCACACCCTCTCTTCCCCTAGCGAACTCCGGTGTCTCCTGAACTCCCCGAGGGGCGGATAGTCCTTTCTGTTACGTCTGAGACGCCTCCGGTGCCACTTCCTCCTTCAGTCCTTTGTCCCCCCCCCCCCCCACCCCCGGCTTCTGACTCTGGGTGGAGAACACCCCACACAGTGCCATTACAGTGTGGCCTACTTTCAAGCAACCAAAGCAAACACATTTTTCTTTAATAAGTTGATTTTATCCCGATGTGCCTCTTCAACTGCAAACATTTTTCCAGTGTATGGCCTCGTTGTGAACAAAGAAGCCAACAGATCCTCTACAAGCTGTCACTCATATACTGGAACTGTTCCACAGTCCATCACCAATCTCCATCTATCTTCCTACATCCCTAGGACAAGTCGGCTATGGAACTCTCTTCCAGCATCTGTGTTTCCTGCTCCTCCAAACATAGACTCATTCAAGTCATCTATAAATGTATTTTTGGTTAATCAATTATAAACTTTTTTTTGCTGTCAATTTTTAAGATTTTTATTTGTATGATGCGATGTGGTCAGTGGTTTAATACTCTGCCTAACGACCAATTTTTCATCTCTCAGATGGCAACACCAGGCCTTAAACCTTGATTACAAAAATACAACAACAAAAAAAACAGACTGTTGTAAGCAGAGGTCTTGGTCTTATTTAATGTCTGTTCAATTGTCACTCCTTCCTTTACTGTGGTGACGTTGCTGACATAACTGCTCCCTTTTTTGCTTTGTTTTAAGTGACCGGGTTGAAAACCTCTGAGTTATTGTTTTGGGGTTCTTGGATGTTACCAACAAGTGGATCTTAGGTGATTCTGACTTGCTTTTCAATAAAGGCAACAATATCAGTGAACATGGCTCTCTGACCTCTTTGCTCTTATAGGTCACAAGTTTCATTTCTCCACTTTTCTCTCAGTTTGTAAGGGAGTTTTAAGATGATGCTACTCATGTTAGATGGCAAGTCCAATTCCTTCATGCACATCATTTGGTCCATTAAGTTTGAGCATCCTCGCAGAAACAACTAAAAAAGCACTCGGAGAGCGCAGACCTCCGCCAAGCGCCACAGTTCCCCCCATACAGTGTTTGTGTGTATGTTTTCAGATTCCTTGACCATGAAAACATATGACTAGCAATTGGATTCACAATGATAGGATTAGTGGTTCAGTAGTTATTGACGAAAATGGCATTTTCCGTAATGGCGGTTTAGCGCCACAGTTCCCCCCATACAGTGTTTGTGTGTACGTTTTCAGATTCCTTGACCATGAAAACATATGACTAGCAATTGGATTCACAATGATAGGATTAGTGGTTCAGTAGTTGACGAAAATGGCATTTTCCATAATGGCGGTTTAGCGCCACAGTTCCCCCCATACAGTGTTTGTGTGTACGTTGTCAGATTCCTTGACCATGAAAACATATGACAAGCAATTGGATTGACAATGATAGGATTAGTGGTTAAGTAGTTATTCACAAAAATGGCATTTTGCGTAATGGCGGTTTTCTTGTGGACGGTGATCCGGATCACCACCAAAATGTAATCATCTGTAGGATACCCCATTTCTGACAATCTGTGAAAATTTCATGAAAATCCGTCCATAACTTATTGAGTTATCTTTCTAACAAACAAACAGACAAACAAACAAACAAACAAACAAACAAACCAACGCCGATGATCACATAACCTCCCCCTTTGGCGGAGGTAATGACAAGGATTGCAGTGTTTTAACATCTTCACCTTTGATAGGTGTCCAACTGAGAATCCTTTCCATATAAGCAGAAGCAATTTGATGTTCATTTCCAAAATGCTCTGCTAGAAGACTCTTGGCTCTGTTGTATCCCTGCTCTGAAGGTAAATGTTGACAACTGTGGACCAGGTCACTTGGCTGCCCCCTGGTTTACTGCTCCAGAAAATACAATCTCGCCAGTTAGCCGTTTTCTGCTCCACTCCATGTTCAAAGGCTCTAATAAATGATTTATATTGAAGAGGATCTGTTGTGAAACCGAAGCTTACAACAGACTGTGCAGATGCGACAACAGATGCATGGGTGATGTCATCACGCCTTGCCTATATAGGGGGACTGTTGGAGGGAGCCATGGTCTTTGGCACTCCACCACGTCACAGTAACAGCCTATATTAATATAGGATTAGCATACATTTAGCCACACTGTACACTTGTCTGCACTCTAGAACAAAGTTTCAGTTCAGCATAACTCCTGTGTTCGCTGCCCTGCTTTCCAGACATAACAGATTTCTGGATGGTAGGACAGAAGCCAGATTTTGCTGAACGAACAGAGCAGTTATTTCATTTTGTTTTTTCATGATGTTCATTATTACATCCTGAGAGTTATCATTGGAAACTTGAGTTTGAGGATATACATGTTCTACTGGATTTCCATCAACTTGTGTCACTTGAACTGGAGCATCAACCCTTTGAAGCATGTCTTTCATTTTTCTTTCTGGCCTTTGTTTAGGCCTTACAACCTGTGGTTCAAATATGACATCAGACAAAGCAAGTTCCTCATAATTTTTATCTGGAATTGTTATGTCTGGAAAGCAGGGTAGCAGAGGCAGGAGTTGAACCAAACACAAACTTTATTGCAAACACAATAGATGTTACACGTGTTGCATCAGTTCAGCGATATGCTAACACTGGATTAATACAGTGTGACGACCCTCATGGATCGTCACCTTATCGTGGTGGGGTGTGTGCGTGCCCCAGTGATCCCAGGAGCTATGTTTTCCGGGGCAATTTGCCTCTGATAGGGTCACCCAAGACAAACTGGTCCTGGGTGAAGGGCCAGATTAAGAACGATCCAACAGACTCTCATGATAAATATTAGAACAAGGATTCAGTTTACCTCGCCCAGTATGGGGTTACCGGGGCCCCACCCTGGAGACAGACCTGAGGGAGTGGCTTGATGGCGAGCATCTGGTGGCCTAGTATCCACCCATGGGACCCGGCCGGGCTCAGCCTAAAGGAGTTACATGGGTCCGCCCTCCAGTGGCCTCACCACCTGCAGGAGGGATCATGGGGGTCCGGTGCTATGTGGATCAGGTGGCGGTCAAAGGCGGAGACCTTGGTGGACTGATCCCAGGCTTCCTAAACTGGCTTTTGGTACATGGAATGTCACCTCTCTGGTGGGGAAGGAGCCTGAGCTGGCGCATGAGGTTGAGAGATACCGGCTAGATATAGTCGGCCTCACCACAACACACAGCTCCGGTTCCAGAACCAGTCTCCTGGAAAGGGGCTGGAACTTGGCCTACTATGGAGTTGCCCCGGGCGAGAGGCGACGAGCAGGGATGGGTATTCTTGTATCCCTACACCTTGCTGCCTCTATATTGGTGTTTTCCCCGGTGGACAAAAGGGTTTCTTCCCTTCGCCTTCGGATTGAGAAATGGTCCTGACCATCATTTGTGCCTATGCACCAAATGATGTTTCAGAGTACCCACCCTTTTTGGAGTCTCTGACTGGGGTGCTGGAGGGTGCTCCTCTTGGAGACTCGATTGTGCTACTGGGGGACTTCAATGCGCACGTGGGCAACGACAGTGAAACCTGGAAGGGGGTGATTGGGAGGAACGGCCTGCCCGATCTGAATCTGAGTGGTGTTCAGTTATTAGACTTCTGTGCTAACCACAGTTTGTCCATAACAAACACCATGCTCAAGCAGAAGGGTGTCCATATGTGCACCTGGCACCAGGACACCCTAGGTCGCAGGTTGATGATCAATTTTGTTATTGTGTCATCAGACCTGCGACCGTATGTGTTGGACACTCGGGTAAAGAGAGGTGCAGAGCTGTCAACTGATCACCACCTGGTGGTGAGTTGGATCCGATGGCAGGGGAGGATGCCATTCAGACCTGGTGGACCCAAACGTTTAGTGAGGGTGTGCTGTGAACGTCTGGCTGAGGCCCCTGTCTGGGAGGTCTTCAACTCCCACCTCCATAAGAACTTCAACCACATTCTGAGGGAGTCTGGAGACATGGAGTCTGAATGGGCCATGTTCTCCACCTCCATTGTTGAAGCAGCGGCCCAGAGCTGCGGCCACAAGGTCATCAGAACATCTCGTGGTGGCAACCCCCAATCCAAGTGGTGGACACCAGTGGTGAGGGGGGCCATTAAGCTGAAGAAGAAGTCCTATCAAGCTTGGATGGCTTGTGGGACTCCCGAAGCAGCTGAGGTGTACCGGCAGGCCAAGCGGAGTACAGCTTGGGTGGTTGCTGAAGCAAAAACTCGGGTGTGGGAGGAGTTCGGTGAGTAGTTAGTAGTAGTTAGGCCCATCGTTCCTCCTGAAGCATAGGTCACCGGCAACAGTCCACCAGAGTGCTCTGTCCTGGGCTGCTCTCTCCAGTTGTCTCCAGGTCTTTCTCATCTTCCTCATCCTCATCCTCATCCAAACCTTCAACTTGTCTTTTAGACCCAATTCCTACCAGGTTATTTAAAGAAGTCTTCCCACTTATTGGTAGCTTTATTCTTCATATAATCAATTCTTCATTAACTTTAGGCCATGTACCGCAGGCTTTTAAAACGGCTATAATTAAACCCTTTTTCAAAAAGCCAATGCTAGCTCCAGGAGCTTTAGCTAACTATAGACCAATCTCTAATCTCCCTTTCATTTCAAAAATCTTAGAAAGAGTTGTTGCTACACAATTATTTGACCACCTGCAGGGAAATGGTTTACTCGAAGAGTTTCAGTCTGGGTTTAGAATCCATCATAGTACTGAAACTGTCATGGCACCCGCAGGGCCGTCATCAGTCTCAGCTGCGTGCACACCTGTCGCCAGTCATCAACGGGCTTTAAGAGCCAGGCCTGCCAGTGACTCAGCACAGAGCCGTCTGTCAAATCTACGGAGGCACATCTCTCGTGTACAGCCACAACTTGGCTCCACGCCAGACCAAGCGCTACACATCGCAGCACGTAAGCATTCTCAGCACTCATCTTGTTGAGTTCCTTTCCCCTGTGCACAGGTGGACCCCCCAGGCGGCGGATCCTCTCTCCCCAGCGGCGGTGCAGCTCCTCCCCGGCACCAGAGTCTCTCCCCTGCTTCTCGACACCGAGCTGGACGCTCTTCCTCTGGCAGTCACCCACAAGGCAAACTGAAGCTCAGCATTGCCACCTGCAAAGTAAGCGGCAGTCTTAATTACACTCCCCGCTCCTGTGCAGTGTTAACATCTCTGCTTTATCTCCTTAGGGTTGCCAGGCAGAACGGAGAACTGCTCAGCTCCAGCACGACACCAGCACTTCACACTCCACTACGCATACACGCACTCACACACAACACATTGGGTTAATAAAAGGATAATTGTATCTCCTCGAGTTTGTCTTCTGTCCCCTGGGTCCAGGAATTATGTCAGAAACAGCCTTAGTGAAGGTCACTAATGACCTCCTCATCGCATGTGATAATGGACTTATTTCTGTACTTGTCCTTTTAGACCTTAGTGCAGCTTTTGATACTATTGATCATAATATTCTACTAGATAAAGTAGAACACTATGTTGGACTTAACGGAACTTCGTTGCAGTGGTTTAGATCTTATTTATCTGATAGATTCCAGTTTGTTCATGTCAATAATGAGTTTTCTTTCACCTCAAAACTCAGTCATGGAGTTCCATAGGGATCTGTGCTAGGTCCTACTCTTTTTAGTTTATATATGCTTCCGTTAGGCAACATTATTAGAAAGCACTGTATACATTTTCATTGTTATGCAAATGACACACAATTGTACTTGTCAATGAAGCCAGACGATAGTAATCAATTAGCCAAGTTAGAAGCCTGTATTAAGGAAATCAAAGCTTGGATGACTTGTAATTTCCTGCTATTAAATTCAGATAAGACTGAAGTCATTCTTGTTGGTCCAAAAAAACCTTAGAAATACCTTTCCAAATCAAACTTTTAGTTTGGATGCGGTTTCTCTTTCTCTTAATAGCTTTGTGAGGAACCTTGGAATTATTTTTGATCAAGATCTGTCTTTCAATTCACATATTAAATTTGTTTCTAAGACTGACTTCTATCATTTGCGTAATATTGCCAAGATTAGGAGCATCTTGTCTCATAGTGATGCTGAGAAATTGATCCACGCTTTTGTTAGCTTGAGATTAGATTATTGTAATTCTTTATTATCAGGTTGTCCTAAAACATCTTTAAAAAGTCTTCAGCTGATCCAAAATGCTGCAGCAAGAGTTTTAACAGGTACTAGAAAGAGAGATCATATCTCTCAGGCTCTGGCCTCCCTTCATTGGCTTCCCATAGAGTTTAGAATTAAGTTTAAAATCCTTCTTCTTACTTACAAAGCTCTAAACAATCAGGCCCCTTTTTATTTAAAAGATATGATACTACCATATTATCCTAACAGAGCACTACGTTCCCAGAATGCAGGGTTACTTGTAATACCTAGAATCTCCAAAAGTACAATGGGAGGCAGAGCCTTCAGTTATCAAGCTCCTCTCCTGTGGAAGCAGCTGCCAATCTGGATTCGGGAGTCAGACTCGATTTCTGTTTTTAAGAATGGGGTTAAAACCTTCCTTTTTGATATAGCTTACAATTAGGGAGGGATCATGTGTTTCTGAACCCTCCCTTAGTTATGCTGCTAATAGGTTTAGTCAGCCGGGGGACCTCCAATAATTGCACTGGGCCTCACTCCTTTCTTCACTCTCAATGAAATATTTTTTTTTTGCTGGTCATTAACATCTGTTTGTTCTCTCCCATAGATTGAGTCCCCATCGTGCTGTTTGCTCTCTACATGTCTGTTCTTTTCATTTTCTCTGTCCCCTCACCCCCCAGCCAGTCGCAGCAGATGACTGCCCCTCCCTGAGCCTGGTTCTGCTGGAGGTTTCTTCCTGTTAAAAGGGAATTTTTCCTCTCCACCGTCACCAAGTGCTTGCTCACAGGGGATCGCCTGATTGCTGGGGTTTTTCTCGAACTGTGGGGGTTCCCCCTCCAGTTGAAAGTGCTATGAAATGACTGTTGTTGTGAAATGGCGCTATATAAATAAAGTTGAATTGAATTGAATTGAATCTTCTTGATGTCAGCATCGAGGTCTTGTCGCCAGGTGTTTCTTGGCCTTCCTCTCTTCCACTTTCCTTGGAGGTTCCACTTGAGTGCTTGCCTTGTGGTGTTAGTGGCTGGCTTCCTCAAGGTGTGCCCAATCCATCCCCATCTTCTACGCCCGATCTTGTCCTCGGCTGGCAGCTGGTTGGTACGCAGCCACAGGTTTACATTGCTGATGGTGTCGGGCCAGCGTATCTGGAGGATCCTTCTCAGGCAGCTGTTGATGAACGTCTGCACTTTCCTGATGGTTGTCTTCATTGTCCTCCATGTCTCTGCTCCATACAGTAGGACTGACTTGATGTTAGAGTTGAACAGCTGGATCTTTGTGTGTGGTGACACCACCGTGGTGTCACCCGGGTGATGGAGTTCAGTGAGGGCAGGGAACAAGATTTTCGGTCGGCCTTGAAGAGATTCTGGCAAACTGTCTGGCGGCTCAGGAGGGGGAAGCATCTCCCTGTCCATACTGTGTATGGTGTGGATGGGGCACTGCTGACTTCGACTGGGGATATCGTCGGGTGGTTGAAGGAATACTTCAAGGATCTCCTCAATCCCACTGAGGGGGCTGATGCTGTGATCGCGAGACTTCTCGAGACAATTTGCGCAATAATCCAAACGGTGACTGCTGTCGACCGAGCTTAAAAACAAACTTTTCCACAGGTGTTTTTTTTTGTTGTTGTCATTAATTCATTAACTAATTGTCTGTGTCTATCTTTCTTTTTTTTCGTACGGAGCTGGAGGAACTAGAGAACTACATCGATGAGTTCTACTACCATTGCTGTGTCATGGAGCAGGCAAGTGTGTGTTCCGCCGCTGCTTCTCAGTCTAAACGACCGAGACCCGCAGATTCGCCAAAAATAACACCCGAGAAATCACAGCAGGGCACCGAGGTTAGTGACATCCTTTTCTCCATTGAGAATAAACTTACCAGCATGGATGGTAGACTGGCACTGGTCGAGCTCCTTCATCAATAGTTCCAGAGTTTGCGGGAGAGTTTAGAGTTCAGTCAAGCACAGCTTGTCTCTCTTGTAGAGGAAAATAACAGCCTGAAAAAGTCAGTAAACACACTAACCACGCGGCTTGGCGTTGTTGAGGGAGAAAACTGGAAAATGAAGGAAACAGTTCTCAGTTTGCAGTCACGCAGCATGAGAGATAACCTCGGGTTTTTTTGGAATTGTTGAACAAAATAATGAAAATCCAGAACAGCTGGTCCGTGAATTTATCTCATCACAACTAAAACTATCCCCCGAAGTCACAAATTCAATTACCTTCCACCATGTCCACTGAATTGGGCAAAAAAATTCCCAGAATAAATGTCCCAGACCTATTGTTGCCAAATTTGAGCATTTTAAGCAAAAAAATTTGGTACAGAGGCAGGGCAGGCAGCTTAAAAACACCAATTATGGTCTAAATGATCAATTTCCACAGGAAATCTTGGAAAGGAGAAGGAAGCTTTTTCCCATTAGGAAACAAAACATTCAAGAAGGTAAACGATCTATTGTTTCTGTGGATAGACTGTATATAGATGGCAAGCTGTTTATGGATGAAACTATAACGCCATGGTTATTCTAGAGCCTATATTGTTTTTTGATGAGTTATTTTTATATATTTATTTTAGCTACAGGTGGAAAAAGAGTGCGATTGTGCGCAGGTCTCTTACTCAATCGCAGTTTAATTTAACATTTGTCAAAATGTTTATTTCTTTGTTGTTGAGGCTGTTGTTTATTTGTCTGTTGTAGTTAATTTTTTTGAAGTTCTTAGGTCACTGTTGTATGTTATCTGCATTTTTTCACCACTTACTAATCTTTATGTCTGTTCTTTCTCATACTTCTGGTTTATAGGAAATAACTTGAAATACATGTACCCCATTTGCTTGCAATTGCAGGCAAATGGCATAGAGACATCATGCATGCACATCCAATTATATATGCGTAGGTGTATACTTTACACATAACATATACAGTATATACACATATATGCATACATTACAGACACCTAATCACATAGGCACATTTAGTTAGTCTTTAGTACACAACCAGTTAGTGAAAACATGTCCACAATTAAGTTTGTCACGTGGAACGTACGTGGAATTGGAACCAGGGAGAAGAGGCTACAAGTTTTTAATTGACTGAACGATCTACAGGCAGACTTTGTCTTATTGCAGGAGACACATGTCTCTAAGTCGTCTGTAGATGTGCTCACCTCCCAGGAATTCCCCCACATGTACTCAGCCGGCTTTAATTCTAAACAAAAGGGGGTAGCTATACTGGTAAACAGAAGAATACGCTTTGTTGTGAATAACACCATAACAGATCTGGAAGGTAGATTTATAATATGAAAAATCTCAGACCAAAATTTGGATCTACTATGTATTGCAAGTGTTTATGGCCCAAATGTTGACGACCCATCCTATTTTCACACTTTTTTCACTTCTCTTTCTGAGCACTTGGACACTACACTTATAATAGGAGGGGACTTCAACCTGGTATTAAACCATGCAATCGACAGGCTCAGTACATCGGGGAATCACCGAAAATGGCAGGCTACTGACACTCTCAAACAGTACATGAATGATTTTGGTCTTTGCGAAGAATGGCGTTCTCTTCACCCAACTCTTCGGGAATACACTTTTTTTCTTCAGTTCATAGTTCACATTCACGTCTAGATTTCTTTTTAGCCAGTAACTCTATTGTGAGGGACATCACAGAAACTGAAATATGTTCAAATCAAGCTATTAGCGATCACCATCCAGTATCTCTTACACTAGTAAATAGGAAAGCTACAAAAGAAACTAGGAGCTGGAAATTTAATATAACATTACTGAAAGACAAAGACTTTATTAACTACTTTCATAAAGAGTGGGAATCATATCTGGAATATAATGATGTTCCAGGAATATCCCCAGGTGTTCTTTGGGAAGTAGCAAAAGCGGTCATGTGAGGTAAAATAATCTCTTACTGTTCATATAAGAATAAAAAAAGAAAAAGCACTGGAACTGGACTTAGAACAGAAAATTAAATCACTGGAGACAACCTGTGCCGTTTCCCCACAGGAACAGACACTTAACGATCTGAGAAAATTAAAGCTGGAATTAAAAGAAATTACAAACAAAAGAGCACAGTTTTTAATACAAAGACTGCGTCTTGAGAAGTTTGAACACAGTAATAAATCGGGGTGATATCTTACGAACCAGCTTAGATTGAATAAAGAAAAAACAACTATCCACTCTATCAAGGATATGACTGGAAATATTACCCATGAGCCTGAAGAAATAAATAACTCCTTCAGAAAGTTTTATGAAAACCTCTACTCATCTCAGGTTAACCCATCTGACTCAGAGATAAATAAATTTTTGGACGATATTAATTTACCACAATTAAATAATGAACAGATTGCAGCTCTGGATGCACCTCTTCAGGTGTCTGAACTCCAGGAGGCACTTAAGCACATCCCAAACAACAAAGCCCCAGGAACCAGATGGTTTTCTAGTAGAATTTTATAAAGAATTTTGGCCTGTGATGGCACGCACTTTTTTTAAAATGGTGAACCGATTTAAAGAAGATAATGTAATCCCTCCAAATATGAATTTGGCTAGTATTATCCTGCTCCTTAAACATGGAAAAGAACCTACACTTCCATCCAGCTACCGTCCCATCTCACTTATGAATGTCGATCTTAAAATAATTTGCAAAGCTCTCGCCAAAAGACTGGAAAGGATAATTCCGTTTATTATACACCCGGATCAAACTGTTACGTATCGCTCTTGCGAGCCACAAATGAGAGCCAAGGGCAGACCAGTGAGTTTGCGTTGTTTATTGGCAATACAGGAAAGGAACAAAGGAACAGGGCCTCGTGGGGCCAAAACACAAATGATCAAACAATGGCAGGCTACACTTACAAACGATGCTGAATGACGAGCGGGTGGCTGGCGCCAGACGAAGGGGTTCCTGCCTTACCCACGCCGGAGAAGAGCATGGATAATAGTGCGAGGTCACAGCCCCGAATAATCGGGACTGCTCCCGTTTATAGTAGTTGACAGCGCCTCAGCTGATGAGAGGTAATTGGCCTCCAGCCATCCCATAGAGCTTGGCAGCTGGAGGCCCGCTGAGACACTGTCAAAGTAAGAGTCGGCTTGAGGAGGAATATGGTCTGAGCGCGGATAACAACGGCGTCTCAGCCCATGTGACACAGCCCCCCCCCCTCACAGTCGGGCCCTGAACGGCAAGTAACACCCAAGCCCCCCCCCCACCCCCACCCCACCTAGGGTGGGCGGATGGGGCGTAGGCCAGGAGGTCGTGAATGGGAAAAGAGAAAAAACCTCCAACATCAACAGGGAACCAATGAAGCACTTACAGAGTATAAGGCAAAGAAGCACAATACCCCATAAAATGCTAATGTGTAGCCCGAGAGAAAAAAAAAAGAGAAAAGAGAATACAATATTGACAAGGGATAAATGAAACAATTACAGAGCATGGGGAAGAAGAACACAATACTCCAAAACAGGCAACCACATGCGGACGGAAGGAAAAAACCCACTACTTAGGCTGGGAACAAATGAAGTAATCACAGAGTATGGGAAAGAGGACAAAAAAAAAAGGAAAACCCAATACTCCATGAAATGCTCATAATAATATAAGATAAGATAAGATAAGATAAGCCTTTATTAGTCCCACAACGGGGAAATTCCAGGATTGCAACAGCACAGGGATAGCAACACTCAGAGCAACAATCAGAAGGCAAGAAAAAAAACAAGCAAGCAAGAGCAGCTAATATACATATGTACATATTACTATAAAATATATATATACACACACACACACACAGACACACAGTGCAGAGCATTGTAGCTGGATGGAATAAATATATGAATATATGAACACACAGTGCAGAGCATTGTAGCTAGATGGAATAAATATGTAAATATATAAACACCCACAGTACGGAGCATTGCAGCTAGGTGGAATAAATATGCAAGTATATAAACACACACAGTGCGGAGCAATGTAGCTAGATGGAATAATATGTAGATATATAAAAACACAGTGCGGAGCATTGTAGCTAGATGGAATAAATATATAGATATATAAATATAAACACACCCAGTGCTGAGCATTGTAGCTAGATGGAATAAATATGTAAATATATAAACACACACAGTGCAGAGCATTGTTGCTAGGTGGGATGAAACAGCATAACCGTCTATTTAGTTATCCTACATGGTATGATTATGTGCCCATACATATTCTCACCCTCCATAGCGACCGGTATGTTCCTAGTTGTATGCCGGAGAGGACCATTGTGTAAGTCTATTGCATCTTTTGTATTCAAAAAAACTATTAGTTTGTTACGTCTTTTTGCTATCTCTGCGAGCAGCCCTGCTTAGGTTGTACAGTCTGACAGCCGTTGGTAGGAAGGACCTACGAAACCTCTCGGTTGTGCACCTGGGATGATGTAGTCTGCTGCTAAATGAGCTCCTCAGTGCATCCAGTATGTCCTGCATAGGGTGGAACTCGGACTCCAGCAGAGATGACAGTTTAGCCACCGTCCTTCTCTCTCCTATCTCCTCCATCGGATCAAGGCGCTGCCCCAGGACAGAGCTAGCTTTCTTAATCAGTTTGTTCAGTCTCTTCCTATCGGCTGCAGTAATGCCACTGCCCCAGCAGACCACTCCAAAAGTGATGGCTGATGCCACCACCGTGTCATAGAATGACTTCAGCAGCGCCCCTTGTACACCAAAAGACCTGAGTCTCCTCAGCAGGAACAGCCTGCGCTGTCCCTTCTTGTAGAGTGCGTCAGTATTGTGTGACCAGTCTAGTTTATTGTTCAGATGAATACCCAGGTACTTATAGGATGTCACCATCTCAATGTCTGTTCCCTGTATATTTACTGGTGCTGTGAGGGGCTGCCCATGCCTGCGGCAGTCCACCACCAGCTCCTTAGTTTTCCTCGCGTTGATCTGGAGGCAGTTCCGATGGCACCAGTCCACAAAGTCCTGGATAAGCCCTCTGTACTCAGCTTCATCTCCGTTGGAGATGAGACCAACGATCGCAGAGTCATCAGAGAACTTCTGTAGATGGCAATGTGTTATATAGACAGACTCAAAGAAAATCAACCCAGGAGACCTAGAAACGAGAGCAGAGGCTCCTAAGGCAAAATCTACTAGATACAGGGCATCCCTCAAACAGGAGGGGAAGAAAAAAAAGGCACGCTAAACGTGAAACAATTACGAGACATTACAAAACTGCACCCTCACAAAATCGCAAAAGACTAGGCACAGCAGAAATAATTCAGTTCGGGGGATCTCCCCGCACCCAGCATCCAAACCGCCAACAGGGGTGACGGGAAATGTTCAGGCGGCCTATCCGAATCCCAGGCCAGAAAAAACAGTATCTCGGGCGGCCGGACCAGATCACCGAACAGAAAGTCCAATAGGTCGGACGGCCGAACCAAAGAGCCGAATAGGCACGGCAGTCCCTCTGGCGGCTGACCCGCATCGCCCAGTCCCCAGGCCCGTAGGGGAGAGAGGGGCAACGGCTTCCCTGTGGAGAGAGATAGTGAGGGCGAGCCGGGCCTACAGTGAGAGGTCCATATGGGCCCTGGTGGAGAAGGCTTGGGGGGAAGATGAGAGCAACTCAGGTGACGATGGTGAAGAGGGGGATGAAGATGATGATGAGCCGGTCCAGTGTCCGATGGCAGGGGATCTGAAGCTCCCTCACCGGACCTGGATACCACTGGTGCTGCACCCTCATTGGACCCCAATTGGGTCGCGGCTGCTACCGTGATGGACCCTGATTGGGTCTCAGTAGCACCTGCGTCGGACCCCGATTGGGTTGGCGCCACACCAGAACCGACCTCCAAACCCGAACCTGGAACCTCTGGCACAGCGGGCGACAGCAGCTCCTCGCTGGCGACCCTGGGAGAAGGCTCAGGAGAGAGAGAAGAACCGGGATCAGGATTACTGGCAGCGCCAGAACCAGACGAGATAAGCTCGGACGCAGCGGGGGGCTGCACCCGGCTCATCTCCCCTAGAGACAGGCTAAAATGCTCTAATATATGAAGGAGAAAGACAAAGTAGAGCACTTGCCTGATCTCGGGTTCTGACGCCATCCAGGACTGCAAAGATCCAGGTTCAGATTGCAGAAGGTCGTCCTCAGGCTCCCACTCAGCTGCGTCGGGCTCCGCAGCTGGCATGATGGTGCACTCAGCTTGTGAGTCCTCCGGCACCGGTGCCCACACCAATGGCCCACATGGCGTGGTGGCAGGAGAACCTCGACCCGCTGGACCGGACCGCTCCTCCGTGGAGACCCGGGGACGCTTCATCGTTGGCGCAGGTTCCACGCTGCAGTCCGCTCTCCTCCTCCAACCACAACGTAGCTGCGGAACTGGAACCAGGCTCTCCAGAACCGCAGGCCCCCTCCTCATCCCGCGACGTTGGCCTGGCGTCGAGGACCGCTCAGCGGAGGGAGACACAGAGGATGCAGGATTGACAATTACAGCCACAGCAGGTGGTGGGAGCTTCGGGAGCTGCGAACCCCGAACTCCACCTCCAGGAGTCTGACAGAGCAAATCACAATGAGTGGATGAATGAACTGGGACTTGCCTGTCTCCTGGAGGCTGGGTGGTGACCGCTGTGGCGGACAATGCTCCTCCCTCTCCCCGCCGGACGGTAACGGAGGACCCCCTGGGAGGACGTCGGGGAGCCGCTCGTGATGGTTCCGGGACGGAACTCCCCAAGTCAGGACTCGGAGTGCACACAGCAGCCAGGGAATGTGTCGAGGAGGAGGGGGCGACAGCTGAGATGAGCCGGGCCCAGAGCGCTGACGTAACAGCGGGGAAAGATGGCTCGGGAGACGAGGCTGCGGGCTTTCCCCTCTGATGAGGCGCAGGAGTGACAGCTGTGTGGGGAATTGAGACCTTGTGGCGACCCGGAACTGGATCCGGACGGGATTCGTGCTGAAGTTGATGACCGGTGTGACGACGGCTACTTGCAGGGGTTGAGGCGAAGGTGAGACCCGGGAATCGCCGTTCCTGTGCGGAGACAGAAGCGAGCAGGTCGGCAAACTCTGGGTACTCACGCAACTGCACGGTGGCGCAGTGGTTAGCACTGTGGCAGCACAGTTTTACCCTCGGCCGGGGGATCGCGGGGACCGTGAGATCGTGGGTTCGATCCCTGCCCCCGGCCAACAGTGATCTGTGTGGAGTTTGCATGTTCTCCCCGTGTTTGCGTGGGTTTACTCCGGGATTTCTCCGGTTTCCTCCCACATGCCAAAAACATGCAGGTTAGGGAGTTAAGGGGCGCTTGCGCACACAGCAACCGGCAGCTGGTGGTTTGTCACCAGACTGCAAAACAAATCTACCTACGGGTACAAAATAAGTAATAAAAAACAAAAAACAAAACAACAACTCTGGATTCCTCTCCACCAGTCTAACTGCCGCCGTCACATGCTTAATGATGGCGGATGGATGAACCGCAGAGCGAGCAGCAGCCACCCGGTCTCGGATCTTGACAGCTGCCAGCTGCAGCTTCTCCGGGGGATTCTTGAGTGACGTCGTGCCCGATGGGAAAAGACCTCTGGATGGTGCAAACTCCTGGGCCGGAACGGAGGTAGGAGCGGGATCCCGAAGCGAGGGGTGACGACGACTCCTCTTCGGCGTCCTGCCGGGATTTCCCTCCAGCCCACGGAGAATCTCATGGTGTGAGGCAATGTCATCTCTCCTGGCACAGACCTCAGCGTGGTTGGCGTAGCGAGAAAGATTGTCCAGGAGAACCTCAGCGTAATCTAGGTGCCTGCGTATGTCGTTGGGATTGTCGTAAAGGGAGGCGGTGAAGAGCGTCCCGTCGACATACTCCAGGGCGGTCGCTAGCTCATTACCCAGGTGCTGAACGCGGCTCCTGGGAGATGGCATGCTCCCAGACTAGACACCCAGACAGGGAAGAACACATCCAATTAGCAAACTCACGGCCGCCGGCAACTCGCTGGGCTGTGACCTACTGTTATGTATGGCTCTTGCGAGCCACAAATGAGAGCCAAGGGCAGACCAGTGAGTTTGCGTAGTTTATTGGCAATACAGGAAAGGAACAAAGGAACAGGGCCTCGTGGGGCCAAAACACAAATAATCAAACAATGGTATACACTTACAAACGATGCTGAATGACGAGCGGGTGGCTGGCGCCAGATGAAGGGGTTCCAGCCTTACCCACGCCGGAGAAGAGTGTGGATAATAGTGCGAGGTCACAGCCCCGAATAATCAGGACTGCTCCCATTTATAGTAGTTGACAGCGCCTCAGCTGATGAGAGGTAATTGGCCTCCAGCCGTCCCATAGAGCTTGGCAGCTGGAAGCCCGCTGAGACGCTGTCAAAGTAAGAGTCGGCTTGAGGAGGAATATGGTCTGAGCGCGGATAACAACGGCGTCTCAGCCCATGTGACACAAACAGGTTTCATCAAGGGTAGGCACTCGGCTGATAATACACGTAGGCTATTTAATTTAATAGACTACTGCAAGATCAATAACATAGAAACTACAATCTTGTCCCTGGATGCAGAGAAAGCCTTTGACCGTGTTAACTGGAAATTTCTTTTTATGGTGTTAAACAAGATCGGGTTTGGTTCATCTTTCATAAACTGGATTAAAACACTATATAGGTGTCCAGCTGCGTCTGTCCGAAAAAAATGATCAGACTTCCCAAAGCTTTAATCTCCAGAGAGGTACTAGGCAGGGGTGTCCACTCTCTCCCTCACTTTTTACCATCTTTATTGAACCATTAGCAGCAGCCATACGACAAAATGTTGATATCAGAGGTATTCAAACTGGAGAAAAGGAACACAAGATAAGTCTTTATGTTGATGATGTATTGATTTTCCTTGAAAACTCACAAAGATCTCTTCTTCAGACAGTGGCGCTCATTGATAAATTTTCATCATTATCAGACCACTCTATTAGCTGGGTAAAATCAATAATTTTACCTATAAATTGTAATTTCTCAAATACATCTACTTTTCTAATACAATCAGGAAATGTTAAATATTTAGGAATAGATATTTCCCCCAGGCTCTCAGAGTTATTGCGACTAAATCATATTCCCCTTTTAAAAACAATACAAGATGATCTTATGCGCTGGAGAACACTACCTTTATCATTAATGGGAAGAGTCGCAACCGTTAAATTGATGGTCCTTCCTGAAATCAATTATTTTTTCTCAATGATTCCTACCCAACCATCAATGGCCTGGTTTAAGTCTCTAGACTCAAATATAAGTAAATTTTTATGGAAGGATAAACCATCACGGATTAGTTTAAAAACCCTCCAAAAAGCGAAAGAGTGCGGAGGCTTAGATTTACAAATTTTTTTTAAATTACTTTTTAGCCAATAGACTACAGTTTGTTTCAAAATGGACAAAATCAACCCCACTAGGAAACCCATGGTTAGATGCTGAACAGGCTCTCTGTGGGCTGCTAAATATCTCTGACTTACCTTTTATAAGTCCCTGTATTAAACGCCATGACTGTTTTAAAAGTATTAATATCAGCTCCTCTCTGATGGCTTGGTGGAAATTTTTAAAAATAACAGGGTCTTCACTTATCCCCTGTAAACTCATGCCCATTTGGAATAATCCTGATATCCTGCAACAAAAGAGGACATTAAAATTTCCACTATGGCAAGAGAAGGGAAAAAATAACTTAGAACATCTTATTCAAGGTGGAAATTTTATCCAATTTCAGGAACTAGTGTCACAATACGAAATCGGTGATAAAAACTATTTTGAATATCAACAGCTTAAATCCATAATAAAAGCAAGATTTAATCTTAATCAGACAGATTTAGAGGTACCAGTTAAGGTGGCAGAGTTTCTAAATCTCCGTTCCCCTAAATTGATATCGAAAATACATGGACTATTATCAAAGTTGGATGAGTGTGTATCTCTTCCAACATCAAAATGGGAGACAGACTTATCGATTAATAAGGAGGAAAGCTTCTGGACACAAATATGTCTAAACACTTTTAAGATGACTAAAAACTCTAACTTACAACTTATACAGTATAAAGTTCTACATAGAATTCATTACACAGGACAAAGGATGTTCAAAATGGGCCTGAGTCACACAAATATCTGCTCTCACTGCACCAGGAACATCCCAGATAGCTATATGCATGCTATGTGGTCCTGTGCACCGGTTCAAAAGTTCTGGCAGAAGACATGTGAAGACCTGTCGGCATGGCTTGGGTATAGTGTCCCACCCTCACCCACATTTTGCATATTAGGTGATTTAAGTGAAATAAATGTAGATGCAAGGATGTCACACATGGTTCTCACTGCCTTATGCATCGCAAAGAAAACTATCCTCATGAACTGGAAATCAAGAAATAACTTATGCATGACTTATTATAATAGCTTACTATTGGATTATATTAGCCTGGAGAGAATGTCTGCCTCCTCAAATAATCAATTCAATTCTCTCTGGTCCCCGCTTAATAATTCTATAATCTGAGGGGTGGCGGGCGGTGACTCACTCTCCTTGGCACCTCTGGCGGCTGACTGCACCCCGACCGCGGGTGTCCAGGGGACCTGTTCCGGGGTTGCTGTCTGTCTGGCCCTGGGGGGGGGGGGGGAGTTGGTTGGGGGGGATGTGGGCTGGGCCGGGGGGGTAGGCTATGGCCCCCGGCCGGCTGGCCTTGCCCCTTGGGGGGGGTCTGGGTCTTGCCCTGGGCCCCTGGTGCTGGGGGAGGGGGTGTTCCCTCTGCCCCCTCCCGCCCGGGCCGGGGTTGGGTGTGCGCCAGAGGTGGTGGTTGTGTCCGGTGCATCCTTGCACGGCAGGGTCGTGTTTTCCCTGGGGCCCTGGTGGCACCCTGGGGTTGGTGCCTGCATCCTGGGTCACTCTCCCCGTCCACTGGGATCTGCGGGTGTGGGTGTGCGTGTGTGTGTGTGTGTGTATGTGAGAGTGGGTGTTAGTGGGGGCTTGTGTATGAGTGGATGCGGAAGTGGGTGTGTGTTGAGTGGGCAGGTGGGGCTGTGTGTGGGTGTAGGTGGGCATGTGTGATGGTGGGTGGGGGTACGTGTGTGTTTGGAAGCAGTTACTTGTGGGTAGATGTCTGGGGGGTGAAGGATGTGTGTATGGGTAGGAGAACTTTGTTGGGTGGCAGGGGTTGGGTGGTCCATCTAGTGGCATGGGGGCTGGCGTTTCGGGGCCTGCTTGTCCCGGCCGCCCTGCTATTGTGTTGCGGGGTGAGGCGCTTTGTCACATCACCCCTGGTGTCATTGGTGGCGGGTGTGTGTTGGTGCTTGGGGGTGGTTGGGGGGCCATTGGTGCGGGTTGATGGCCGTGTTTTCATCAGGTTACTCCGGGGTGGCTGTGTTTGCAGGGTGGCCTGTGGCTGTTGGTGTGCGTCTGGGGTGAGTGGTCGTGGGCCTGCGTGGGCACTCGGGGGTGTCACCTGGCATGTTGGGCGCCGTGTGGATCCGGCCCATTGTTCACTATTGTGACTGTTATTGTCCATGTTTGTGTGTGTATGATGAGTGGAAATAACGTATGGCTGCCCATCATGTTAGTGGTGCTGGGAGTGCCGGGGCGTGATGCTGGTGGGTCCTGGGCTGCTTCCACTGGCGGCCCTCGCCCTGGGTTGGGATTTGGGGGCAGTGGGCGGCCTCATGAATCAGTCTGCAAGCTGGCTTCTGGGGGGGGGGGGGATGGCCTTGCTTTTAGACCGCCTACCTCCCAGTCTTATTTCTTGCCCTCCCCCTCCCCCTGACTCTGGGTGGAGTATATATTTTTTGTTACATTTAGGGCTTTGGGGTGGGGGGGTGCCGCACTGTGTCGGTGAAGGGGATACCTTTGCTGCGTGGTGGGGCTGCACTCACCTCAATTTTAATTGCATTTTAAACACTGAGGGCTTGGGGGGATGGGGACCCTGCTGCCCATCGCAGTGGCTAGCGGTGCTCCAATCACTATCCCCCCAATTTTAATTGCACTTTGGTAGTCCACACATTTACACACAATTATATCATAACCGACACACACAAACCATGTTCTGTGTGGGGGGAGGGGGTCTTCCCCCACCCCTGTTGCCCTGCACTTGCTGGGGACATGAGGGCCTGGTGGGGAGCCTGGGATCTATCATGTTGTCAAAATCCCTGGGTGCTAGTGAATATATAGATACAACCAAGGAAGTGAGAGGGGGGCTGAATGAGTCTAAGTGAGAGTGAGGGGGTGATGAATGGAGGTGGTAATGGTGGGTCAGTTTTGTGCAGCGCTTTGCATGCCGGGTGGCATCTCGGGGCGCCTGCGGTAGTCTGCTGATTGTTTGCTCAGATGGGCGCTGGGGGTGGGGGTCTGCTTCTGTGGCTGTGCTGGTGGTCTCCCTGGTCACTGCCGGCCACTGGTGCGTGTTCAGGCTCGCTGCATCTGCTTCGTAGCCACCTTATGAAACAAAGGTGAATGAGGGGTGAGTTTGAATGGGTACAGGAGTGAGAGAGAATGGGTCGGTCTGGGTGAGTGACAGTGGTGTGCATGGGAGCATGTGGGTGTGAAGGTGTGGGGAGCGGTGTGTCTGTGAGTTGGGAGGTGCTGGATTAAGGGGGGTAGTGCCTCTCGGCAATGTGAGCTCCCCTGGGTGGGGGGACTTCTTTGGACATGGGGGTCCCCGGGGTGTGCGACAGAGGCGCTGGGGTGGGCCCGCTGTGGGGGTGCCTGGGGGGGCTTGCGCCGGGGGGCGTGGGCCGGTATCTGCCCCAAGGGGTGGGGTCGCTGGCCTCCTGGTGCCTGGGGCCCGGGGGCGAACGTTGGTCCCGCTGGGGGGGGTGGGGGTTGGGGGTCCGGGGGTGTGGGCTCACTGGTCCGGCTGCCAAGCAGCCTGGCCTCCCTTGATTGTCCCTCCAGGGGCGGATGCCTGGCTTTTCTGGGGCTTGCTGACCTCGGACGTTTGTGCCCTGTGTGGCTTGGTGGTGCTGCCTTGCCTGCTCGGGGTTCCCGGGTGGAGAGCTGCTGTGACCAGCCCTCTGCTTCGTATGTTTCCTGAAAAACCAGTCACATGCACACACTTATTTTGTGCGCGTTCTCATATATATGCACACAGACATACACGCACAAGTGTCTCTCCTTTAACAGGTGCAGAAACCAGACTCATGTTGAGACATCTTTGGTGGAAGAAGCAGTTTGTCTTTTGTTTGTTTTAGTTGTTGGTTTGTTTGTTTGTTTGTTTTTTGTCTGTTCCCCTCCCTTTTCTTTTCCCCCTTCACACACTTCCTTTACCTCTTCCCCATCCTGTTGGGTCTTCCATGGGTAAAACAATTCAAATAAAGTATTAAAAGTTATTACAGGAGGAGTTTACAACAATATACAATACACAGTTAGGTACTGTATAAGCTCCTCTTGGCAAAATAAATCTGTTTTGGCACAATAAGGGTGACAGATCCCTGTTCTGTTTGCCTAGCTGCCTGACAGGACAAGGGGAAAAACAAAAACAAAAAAAAACCTCGGGTGTGGGAGGGGTTCGGTGAGGCCAGAGAACACGACTTTCGGTTGGCCTCGAAGAGATTCTGGCAAACTGTCCGACGGCTCAGGAGGGGGAAGCAGCTCCCTGTCCACACTGTGTATGGTGTGGATTGGGCACTGCTGACTTCGACTGGGGATATCGTCGGGTGGTTGAAGGAATACTTCCAGGATCTCCTCAATCCCACTGATACATCTTCCACAGAGGAAGCAGGGCTTGTGAACCAGGGGGACAACTTGCCTATCACAGGGGCTGAGGTTGCCAAGGTGGTTAAAAATCTCTTTGGTGGCCGGGCCCTGGGGGTGGACGAGATTTGCCCTGAGTACCTCAAGGCCCTGAATGTTTTAGGGCTGTCATGGTTGATATGCCTCTGCAACATTGTGTGGAGGTACATGTGTGGAGGTACATGCTAACATGCTAAAGGCAGTGCCTTTAGCATGTTAAACCGGGGTGGTGGTTCTTCTCTTCAAAAAAGGGGACTGGAGGGTGTGCTCCACCTTTAGAGGGATCACACTCCTAAGCCTCCCTGGAAAGGTCTATGCCAAGGTACTGGAGAGGAGAGTCCAGCCGTTGGTCAAACCTCGGATTCAGGAGGAGCAATGTGGTTTTCGTCCTGGCTGTGGCACATTTGACCAACTCTTTACCCTCTCGAGAATCCTCGAGGGTTCGTGGGAGTTTGCCCAAACAATTTACATGTGTTTTGTGGACTTGGAGAAGGCATTCGACCATGTCCCTCGTGTTTTTTTGTGGGGGGTGCTTCGGGAGTATGGGGTATTGGGCTTGTTGTTACGAGCTATTTGGTCTCTGTACAACCGTTGTGAAAGTTTGGTTTGTTTGCCAACATTTAATCAAACTCATTCCCAGTGAGAGTTGGACTCAAGCAGGGCTGCCCTTCGTCACCGATCCTGTTCATAATTTTTATGGACAGGATTTCTAAGCGCAGCCAGGGAGCAGAGGGTGTCATGCTTGGTGACCACAGGATCTCATCTCTGTTGTTTGCACATGATGTTGTCCTGCTGGCTTCATCCAGCAATGACCTACAGTTCTTGCTTGGACGGTTTGCCACTTAGTATGAAGCGGCTGGGATGAGAATCAGCACCTCCAAGTCCGAGTCCATGGTCCTCAGCCAGAAAAAGGTGGATTGTCCTCTCCAGGTTGGGGACAAGCTCCTGCCCCAAGCGGAAGAGTATCTTGGGGTCTTATTCACGAGTGAGGGGAGAATAGAACCAGAGATTGACAGATGGATCGGAGCAGCATCTGCAGTGATGCAGACATTGTACCGGTCTGTTGTGGTGAAGAGGGAGTTGAGTTCTAAGGCAAAGCTGTCAATTTACCAGTCAATCTATGTTCCAACTCTCACCTATGATCCCGAGCTTTGGGTAATGACCGAAAGAACGATATCGCGGATACAAGCAACTGAAATGAGCTTTCTCCGTAGGATCACTGGACTCACCCTCAGAGATAGGGTGAGGAGCTCAGTCATCCGGGAGAGGCTCAGAGTAGAACCGCTGCTCCGCCACATTGAAAGGAGCCAGTTGAGGTGGTATGGGCATCTGATCAGGATGCCTCCTGGATGCCTCCCACTTGAGGTGTTTTTGGCATGTCCCACTGGGAGGAGACCCCGGGGCAGACCCAGGACTCGCTGGAAAGACAATGTCTCCCAGCTGGTCTGGGAATGCCTTGGTATCCTCTCTGAAGAGCTGGAGCAGGTGGCAGGGGAGAGGGAAGTCTGGGCTTCTCTGCTTGAACTGCTGCATCCGCGACCCAGACCTCCAGAAAAGCGGTAGAAGATGGATGGATGGATGGATGGATTAATACAGGTTGTTACTGTATCAGGGGTAGAGTGCCAAAGACCCTGGTTCTTCTTCTTCTTTTAGATTTGATTGGCGGTTGGCAACCAGCCTAAAGGTGCATTACCTCCATGTACTTCACTCTATGTCATCACTCTATCTGGTCAGGAGCTCACAACCTTTATCACTCTATACATAATTCCAGAAATCTGTGTGTGTGTGTGTGTGTGTGTGTGTGTGTGTGTGTTCCCGCCAATGGGCCTCCTTTATAGGCACGGCCTGTGGTTACCCATGCACTTGACATCACACCGGTGCTGCCTATCTGTTAGTATTTCAAACCTAACAGGAATAAAAACATCAACGTGGGGATTTAATTCACGTCTTTTATGCCTTTCAAAATAACAGTTCATGGCATTGACATATTTTGATCCACTCTGTGATGAGTTGTTTTCCAACACAAGAAGCTTTGCTGTTGTTGCTGCCAACTTAGTTTCCAGTGTTAATTGTTCCTTTTCTCTTTTCAGCTTCTCCTTCTGTGCTTCTATCAAGTGTTTCTTTTTTAAAGCAGCCACTCTCTCCACCAGAGCTTCCTCCTCAGCCTCCGCTTTAATGCATTCAGAGGATGCTGAAGACACCCGAGATGACTGGGAAGAGACTTTACAGATTTTACTATTACAGTGGACAATAAAGGCACCATCTTCAAGACTTATGTCATCAACAACACTTTGGACATTGGGTGGATCCTTATTGGGCTGCACATATGGATGACCCGTTTCAGACAGACAGCCTTTTACCTTTTCAGCAAAATCCCAGTGAGTTGTCATACGATAAGATAAGATAAGATAAGATAAGATAAGCCTTTATTTGTCTCACAATGAGGAAATTCCAGGATTGCAACAGCACAGGGATAGCAACACTCAGAGCATTAATTAAGAAGATAAGAAAATAAGAGCAGTGAATATACATATGTACACATAAATATATAAATATATATACACAGTGCGGAGCATTGTAGCTAGATGGAATAAACAGCATAGCCGTCTACTTAGTTATCCTACATAGTATGAATAGCTACCCATACATATTGTCACCCTCCGTAGCGACTGATATTGTCCTAGTTGTATACTGGAGGGGACCATTTGTGTAAGTCTATTGCGTCTTTTGCATTCAGTACTATTAGGTTGTCACGTTTTTTGCTATCTCTGCGAGCAGCCCTGCTTAGGTTATACAGTCTGACAGCTGTAGGTAGGAAGGACCTGCAAACCCTCTCAGTTGCACACCTAGGATGATGTAGTCTACTACTAAATGAGCTCCTCAGTGCGTTACTGTAAAGTACCGAGAGATCAGGATGCCTGAACCCGCCAAGTCTGCGCCCAAGAAGGGCTCCAAGAAAACCGTGACCAAGACCACCGGTAAAGGAGGCAAGAAGAAGAGGAAGACCAGGAAGGAGAGCTACGCCATCTACGTTTACAAGGTGCTGAAGCAGGTGCACCCTGACACCGGTATCTCCTCCAAGGCCATGAGCATCATGAACTCCTTTGTCAACGACATCTTTGAGCGCATCGCCTCCGAGGCCTCTCGTCTGGCCCACTACAACAAGCGCTCCACCATCACCTCCAGGGAGATCCAGACCGCAGTGCGCCTCCTGCTGCCCGGTGAGCTGGCCAAGCACGCCGTGTCTGAGGGAACCAAGGCTGTTACCAAGTACACCAGCTCCAAGTAAACTCCTGACTACACTGATATCAACCCAGTATGTCCAGTATGTTCAGTATGTCCTGCATAGGGTGGGACTCGGACTCCAGCAGAGATGACAGTTTAGCCACCATCCTGCTCTCTCCTATCTTCTCCACTGGGTCAAGGCGTTGCCCCAGGACAAAGCTAGCTTTCTTGATCAGTTTGTTCAGTCTCTTCCTATCGGCTGCTGTAATGCCACTGCCCCAGCAAACCACTCCAAAAGTGATGGCTGATGCCACCACCATATCGTAGAATGTCTTCAGCAGCGCTCCTTGTACACCAAAAGACCTGAGCCTCCTCAGTAGGAACAGCCTGCGTTGTCCCTTCTTGTAGAGTGCGTCGGTATTGTGTGACCAGTCTAGTTTATTGTTCAGATGAACACCCAGGTACTTATAGGATGTCACCATCTCAATGTCTGTTCCCTGTATGTTTACTGGTGCTGTGAGGGGTTGTCCTTGCCTGTGGCAGTCCACCACCAGCTCCTTAGTTTTCCTCGCTTTGATCTGGAGGCAGTTCTGATGGCACCAGTCCACGAAGTCCTGGATAAGTCCTCTGTACTCAACTTCATTTCCATTGGAGATGAGGCCGACGATCGCAGAGTCGTCAGAGAACTTCTGTAGATGGCAGTGTGTTGTGTTGTGTGAGAAGTCCGCAGTATAAAGGGTGAACAGGAAGGGAGACAAAACCGTTCCCTGGGGGGCCCCCATACTACCGATTGTACCCTGTATTACCCCCATTGTATTACAGTGGTGTATACTATTGTATATTACAGGTGTATCTGTGTTACAAAAACTTGGTGAGTGCAGCCAGGAGCCTGAAGTGTTGCACAACAGATGAGGATTCTGTTTTGACCCCTGACTAAACAGTTTAAATACTATCAAAATGGATTTTGTGGAAAAGTATGGTGTTAAAATTCCTAATACAGTCATTGTCAGTGGTGTTGTTGATAAAGAAAGAGACACAGATGTTTTTGAGTTTCTAGAGCAACATGGCACTATCCGTAGGGTGCTTAGCATTAATGATAACTCATCTGACTTTGACAAAAGTCATATTGTAGAGTTCGAGTCTGGATTAAGCATTGAAGCATTAGCACCTACGTTGCTGTGCTCCTTTCCATCCACTGACAATCCTGAGGTTAAATACTGCGTCCAAGCTCTAACTGATGTCTACACTAAAACTGTAGGGGGCAGTGTTACTGAGGCTTATCTTAGCAACCTGAGGGGTTTAGCTAAGCTAAGTGGAAAAGGTTTTGAAGAGGTGTTGCGGGAGGTCATGTCCACAATAAGGAAGTCGATTGAAGCGGCTGAGACAGCTGAAACAGTCTCTGCTGATGTTGAACTTGCTGTCCCAACTGGAGTCTTTCCTCCACTCCAAGTTGAAGTGCCTCGCACCTCTAAAACCACTCAAGCACTCTTCCAAAGCCCTCTTAGACCAAACTTAACACCTCAAGTGTTGAGCCCAGCTGATTTTAACCCACCCGAGGTTCAGAAAATCGTAGTCGAGCATGTCATTAAAAATGCAGAGAAGCCGTCAAACCCCCAATCCTTCTGGAGAATCAGAGCTTTCTCTGGCAAAACGCCAAGACCGTATACTGAAGCTGACTGAAACATGGCGTTCACATGTTGACCTGATGATGGAAGATACTTCTTTGTCTGACTTGGAAAAATCTCGCAGGATCCTTGAAAGTCTTCTTGCTCCTGCATCTGATGTTATTCGCCATCTTGGGTCTGAAGCCACCTCTGCCGACTATCTTAAGCTGTTGGATTCAGCTTTTGGGACTGTTGAAGACGGTGAGGAACTGCTTGTGCGATTCATGAGCACTTTTCAAGATTATGGAGAAAAACCCTCTGCATATCTGCATCGTTTGCAGGTGGCGCTCAATCTCACAGTGCGTAGAGACGGTCTGGAGCCCCAGGAAGCGAACAAACAGCTTCTCAAGCAGTTTAACAGAGGATGTTGGGATGACAATCTGCTAAAAGAGCTACAGCTGGAACTAAAAGATAAACATCCACCTGCGTATGCAGAGTTATTGCCTCACCTTCGCACTGTTGAAAACAGACAAGAAGTTAAAAGCACATGCATGAAAAGACACTTGGGCGCCACAAAACCAAAAGCAGCCTCCTATGAACAAACAATCATGGAAACAAGTACAAATAGTGAAGTGGAGTCGGAAAGTCTGAAAGAACTGAAAAAGCAAGTCGCTGATCTAAAAAGCCAATTAGCTGCTGTCATGAAACAAAAGACACAAGCACCACCGAAGAAAGACCCAACTAAGAAGTCTGGAAATAAAAAACCTGACCATGCCAAACCTGAAAACTTACCTTCGTCCAGCCGTCCCAATACTAGGCCCAAACCATGGTATTGCTTCCGCTGTGGCGAAGACGGGCATATTGTAGCCACTTGTGAGTCAGAGCCAAACCCTGCACTTGTAGCTGCAAAACGCAAAGAACTAAGAGTAAAAAGAGAGATTTGGGACAGTCAGAACACCCAATGTTCTTTAAAACTGAAGTCTACCCCTGTTGCGGGACAAACAGAGGCTAGTTCAGAGATGACCCGTCCCAAACCAAAAGCTCCATTCAAGACACATGCTAAACTGAAGTCACATTACAAAACAGACCCCTTTAATTTTCCTAATGGTCTAATTGGTACAAAAAGTACAGCACAAGTGAAAGTGAATGGCTGTACTGTGAGCTGTTTGATAGATACAGGCTCCCAGGTGACTACTGTCCCTGAGTCCTATTACAGACAGTATTTATCCAACCATGAGATTAAGCCACTTTTTGAGCTGTTAGAAGTGGAGGGAGCTAACAGTCAGAGTGTACCTTATTTAGGCTACATTGAAATGCATGTCACTTTCCCAAAAGACTTTTTCGGTATTGAAGCCGAAGTGCCAAAACTTGCCTTAGTGGTTCCCGATGTACGTGCAGCTGGTCAGTCCTTAGTGTTAATAGGGACAAACACATTAGATGTACTGTACGAGCTGTACTCTGATGCATGTTCTGAACTGCAGCCGACCATGTCACTTGGTTATAAGGCAGTGTTAAAAGTCCTTGAACTACGGCACAGACAGTCCAAAGACGCTAGCCTTGGTTTAGTGACCATGCACAATAAAGAGCCACAGTTAGTTCCTGCAGGCCAAACAGTTGTTCTAGATGGCGCTGTAGCTGTGTCAGCCGGCTACAGTGAAAAATCTGTCTTGTTAGAACACCCGTTCGTCGTCAGCCTCCGTCGGTCTATAATGACCATGGAAGAGAATCCTAAACATCTACTCTGCTGGAACAGCACCGTCTGTGGCTGAACAGGCCGATGCGCACTGGTGTTCTACCTTCCAGCGTTGGGCTTTGGTAGGATTCAAGCCTGGGCAGGAAGATATGGAGGACAAGATGTTACCCATGCAGCATGTCCCCCCTCTCCATGTCACTGATGGATCCAAAGGAACAGCAGGGCTGCTGTAGTTTGGCACCAGCGCCGTCGCAGGAGCTGCCAGAACGATGTTGAGCACAACAGAGAACTGCCTTAGGGGCTCCGACTTCGGATTTTTCCTCAGGGTTGACTCCCGAAGCCTTTCCCGTGACCGGGTGTGCCGCAAGGCAGCGGAGGTTTGAAATCAGGGTTTACCTTCCCCTAGATGGGCTACCTTCCCAGGTTGACGAGCCACCATCTACCCGAAACATCTGGTTTTAAGGCGCCAGAGATCCGCCCTCGCCCCTTCTCCTATTAGTAAAAGCAGTTCCGCCGGGCTTAGAGGCTAAACCACACAGGCAGGCTAGGAGTTGGACTTAGTTGTCAGAGGCTTTTCGAGACGCATGCCGTAAGGAGCATTTTATGAGCACTGGGAGCTTAACCCCAGTGCCGCTCCTGGCTATGACAACCTTGGAACTAGAACACCCGTTAATGTCAGCCTTACCTGGTGGTATCCTGGTAAAACCATGTCTCATAAACTTACCTGAAAGAGCACCTTAGCTTGTTCTAGTTATACTCACCAATGAGTCGGAACATGACGTGACAATCCCTCAGAAGTGTGTCATTGGAGAAATCTGTGCATATCAACGAGTCCTATAGCAAGAACACTCCGTAAAAGTTACAAAGTCCAAGACTGAACCAAAGTCCATTCTGAAGTTCAACTTTGACTCTTCCCCCATTAGCGCTGAATGGAAAGAGCGCCTAACAGAAAGACTCAGTCAAATGCCCGAAGTATTTGCACAAAACAATCTTGACTTTGGCAAAGCAGATCAAGTGAAACACACAATCAAATTATCAGATGAAACACCGTTCAAACACGGAGCACGTCCCATACATCCAAATGACCTGGAAGCGGTCCGTAAGCATCTCAAAGAACTCCAATAAGCAGGCGTGATAAGAGAGTCCAATTCCCCATTTTCTTCGCCTATTGTAGTGGTGCGAAAGAAAAATGGCGATGTCCACCTTTGTATTGATTACAGGAAGCTTAACATGCAGACTGTAAAAGATGCTTACGCCCTCCCCAACTTGGAGGAAACGTTTTCCACCTTGATCGGTTCGCAGTGGTTCTCCGTCCTCGATTTAAAGTCAGGGTACTACCAAATTGAGGTAGAGGAGCTGGACAAACCAAAGACGGCGTTCGTATGTCCCATGGGCTTTTGGGAATTCAATAGAATGCCCCAAGGCATTACAAACGCCCCCAACACGTTCCAGCGCCTCATGGAGAAATGCATGGGCGACATGAATCTGCATGAGGTGATTGTGTTCCTCGATGACATCATTGTATTCTCCAAGACGCCCGAAGAACATGAGGCTTGCTTAATGCAAGTTCTTAATAGCCTAGAAGAGTACGGGCTTAAACTCTCCCCTGAGAAATGCAGATTTTTTCAAACTTCTGTCAGATATCTCGGTCACATTGTGTCCAGTAAAGGAGTTGAGACGGACCCCGAAAAAGTGAAAGCTCTAAGTACCTGGCCTGTGCCCCGTGATCTTAAACAGCTCCGCTCGTTCTTAGGCTTTTAAGGGTACTATAGGCGGTTCGTTAAGAACTATTCCAGCATCGTTAAGCCCCTTACTGACTTGACAGCAGGCTACCCTCCTTTGCGCAAAAGCACAAAGGCCAAAGCTAAGCTTGCCCAGTACTATGATCCAAAGACACCGTTTGGCGAGTGATGGACTTCTTCCTGTGATCTTGTATTCAAAACCATCATTGAAAAGCTCAGTACTGCGCCTGTCCTGGGTTTCGCTGACCCTCAGTTGCCATATACACTCCATACTGACACCAGCACTACAGGGCTTGGCGCTGCCCTCTATCAAGAGCAGGAGGGCCAGACTAGGGTCATAGCTTATGCAAGCCTGGGGTTGTCTAGAAGTGAGTCCCGTTACCCCGCCCATAAATTAGAATTTTTAGCTCTAAAGTGGGCAGTAACGGAGAAGTTTGCAGACTATTTATATGACAATCATTTTACTGTCGTGACAGACACTAACCCCTTGACGTACATTTTGACTACTGCTAAGATGGATGCCATGAGTTATAGGTGGCTAGCTGCTCAGTCGACGTTTAACTTTAAGCTCCAATACAGAGCAGGCAAGCTTAACTCAGATGCAGACGGCCTCTCTAGACGGCCACATGGTGAGTTACTTAATGACGCAGTGTCCCAAAAGGAGCTCGATTGCATACAGCAGTTCACTCAAACTCACTTGTCTCTTCCTGAGAGCAGTTTAAGTTCCGAGGTAGTGTCTGCTATATGTGAAAAACACCTTGTCTGTAGCTCTCCAGACAACACCTTCCCTTTGGTTCACTCATTAGCCCTCTCTGTAGCTGCCATTCCAGATCGCTACGCCGATGAAGATGGCTGTGGTGGTCTTCCAGTTATACCCCACATGACTCCTGAACAGATCAAAAACGAACAAAGAACTGACCCGTTTAAGGGAAGTGATTGCACAAATTGAAACTGGGCTAAAAGTTCCACCAACGGTACAAACTGAACTTCCTGACATCAACTTGTTACTCCGAGAGCTCAGTCGACTTGAAATGTGCAATAACATCCTTTACCGCACTCGCCAAGATGGAGGAAATGTTACTTACCAGCTCGTCTTACCTTAACAGCTCCGCGATTCAGTCTTTCAAAGCCTCCACTGTGACATGGGCCATTTAGGCACAGAGCGTACTTTGGATCTCGCCAGAACAAGATTCTATTGGCCTCGCATGGCGGCAGATATTGAAAAGAAGATCAAGACATGTAATCGCTGCGTAAGACGTAAAACTGCTCCAGAACGAGCTGCTCCGCTTGTCAACATCAAGTCTACCCGACCGCTTGAACTTGTCTGTATGGATTTCCTGTCCATTGAGCCCAATCAAAGTAACACGAAGGATGTGCTCGTGTTAACTGATCATTTCACGAAATACGCTATAGCCATCCCTACCAGCAATCAGAAAGCTCAGACGATTTTGAGTCCCACATTATAAAAGAACTTTGCAAAATCATGGGCATTCGCAAAATCCGGACGACACTCTATCACCCCAGAGGTTACCCAGTAGAACGTTTCAATAGAACGTTATTGAGCATGCTGGGTACTCTGGAGGAAAAGAACAAAACTCAGTGGCACAACTATGTAAAACCACTTTTACATGCCTACAATTGTACGAAGAATGACACTTCTGGTTTTGCCCCGTTGAGTTAATGTTTGGTCATCATCCGAGATTGCCCATCGACCTTGCATTTAGGCTCCCGTTTCACAATAAAAGTTTCAAGTCACATTCCCAGTACATTGAAAAACTGAAGACAACTCTACAAGAAAGCTACAAACTAGCAGACAGATGGGAAGCTGAAATCCACATTGTGGTGAACCAAGCAGGTGACTTGCCTGTTTACACTATAAAAGCTGAGACAAAAGATGGTCCTGTTCACACTGTTCACCGCAACCTTTTGCTTCCCTGTGGTTTTCTTGCCCCTGTTGAAGAACCTCTCCAACCAAAATGTGTCCGCAAACCTAAGACAAGACAATCACCTGAACAAAGTGAGGAATGTGAGAATTCAGAACCGGAAAATGAAGATGTCTATTGGTACAGAGAAGAACCAATCCAAACATCCATAAAGCTCACTCGAGTTTATGAAATTCCCCATCCAAAGACATTCTCTAAAGGAGACATTCCTGCTGAAACTCACTTACCTGAGAATGACAACCAAATAGAAAATGTCACTTTACCTGGAAATGACAATTCACCTAGATGTGACAACTTACCGAATGATGGAAACCTGGAGGAAACTGAAACAAATGTGGAACCATCGAACAATGAGAATGGAACTGAAAGTGCAACCAACTTACCTGATAAAGGTACCTGTGATGAACCTGTGGAAGAAAAAGAACCTGAAAAAGAGATCCCAAAGACTGTGAGACGTTCCGAGAGGACAACCTCCCAGCCAGAAAGACTACAGTATAGTCAGTTGGGAAACCCTCTCCTGTTACCCAGTCCCTGTTTCAAGGACTAAACCTGGCTTTTACCAGAGCCTTAACAGAAACAGATCCTAAGATTTTTAAACCTGGCTTTTACCAGAGCCTTAACAGAGTCAGATCTTAAGATTATTCCCATGAACACTAGTTCTCCCGTCAATACCATTTAGCTAATCCCATGCAAAGGGACTTGCATGATTCTAAGGGGGGATAGTGTGACCCAGTGTTAAAAACGTGAATTAAATTATAAATATCGATACGCTTTTCCCCCTCATGGATCGTCGCCTTATCGTGGTGGGGGGGTTTGCGTGCCCCAGTGATCCCAGGAGCTATGGTGTCCGGGGTAATTTGCCTCTGATAGGGTCTCCCAAGTCAAACTGGTCCTGGGTGAAGGGCCAGACTAAGAACGATCCAACAGACTCTCATGATAAATTGTATATCAAGGATTCAGTGTACCCCGCCCGGTATGGAGTTACCGGGGCCCCACCCTGGAGCCAGGCCTGGGGGAGGGGCTCGAAGGCTAGCGTCTGGTGGCCGGGTTTCCACCCATGGGACCCGGCCGGGCTCAGCCCGAAGGAGTTACATGGGTCCGCCCTCCAGTGGGCTCACCACCTGCAGAAGGGATCATGGGGGTCTGGTGCTATGTGGATTAGGTGGCGGTCAAAGGCAGAGACCTTGGCGGACTGATCCCAAGCTTTCTAAACTGGCTTTTGGTACGTGGAATGTCACCTCTCTGGTGGGGAAGGAGCCTGAGCTGGTGTACGAGGTTGAGAGATACCGGCTAGATATAGTCGGCCTCACCTCAACACACAGCTCCAGTTCCGGAACCAGTCTCCTGGAGAGGGGCTGGCGCTTGGCCTTTTCTGGAGTTGCCCCGGGCGAGAGGCGACGAGCAGGGGTGGGTATTCTGGGTATTTTGGGTATTCAAAAGTCCATTAAGATGGCGGCACGCCTAGACGCAGCGGCCCCTCTTGGCATCAGCGAGTGTGAGAGTTTTAATCATCCCAGACGTACATTCTGTAAAACTTACAACCGTGAGACCTTATTAAACATCAAGGTACTGCACGCTGCAAGAATTGCGGCGATCGGTTGTGATTTGGACATTCTACGCCAGCATGGAATTCTGGCGGAGTCCCCGCTGGAAGCTACCCGAGAGAGGAGGAAGCGGAAGTGGAGTGAACGCAAGCAAAAGTGAGGAAAAAAGGGCCGGGATCCATGCTAGGCTAAAGGCTAACCCCTCCAGACCAGTGGTACCGTCGCTTCTTCTCTCTAATGTCCGCACCCTCGAAAACAAGGTGGACTAACTGCGTCTGCTGAGAGAAACCCGGTAGAGTGGAGGGACTGCTGTGTGTTTGTTTTTACCGAGACATGGCTCCACGACAACATTCCTGACGAGGCCATTCAACTGGAAGATATGGCGATGTTCCGTGCCGACAGGGAAACGGCGAGCTCCGGTAAGAGCCGGGGGGGTGGGCTATGCATCTATGTTAACAAGAACTGGTACATTAATGTCACGTTAGTGTCTAAACACTGCTTTCCGTTGGCGGAGTTCCTTATTGTTAATTGTCGGCCTTATTATTTGCCGAGGGAATTCAGCAACGTGTTTGTAGCTGGTGTTTACATAGCGCCGAGCCCTAATGCTAAAGCTAATGCTAAGAAGGCACTCAGGGTACTGCATAATGCGATCAGTGAAATCCAAACTTCACACCCGGACAGTTTTGTGGTGGTTGCGGGGGATTTTAACCACACCAGCCTAAAGACTGTGCTCCCCAAGTTTAAACAATGTGTAGACTTTAAGACCAGAGGAGAGAATATGTTCGACTTAGTGTACACAAACACAGATGCATACAAAGCGATACCCCGCCCCCATCTCGGCCGTTCTGATCACATGTCCGTGATGCTGCTGCCTGCCTACAAACCTTTACTGAAGCGCAGCAGGCCAGCAGTGAAACAAATCAGGATTTGGCCAGAGAGTGCAACCTCTGCACTGAAAGACTGTTTTCTGCACACAGACTGGAAGATCTTCAAAATAGCAGCCTCCCAGGAAGACAAGACACATGTGGAGGAGTATGCTGATACGGTCACCAGCTACATCGCGAAGTGCACAGAGGATCTCACTACAGTGAAGACCATCACTATGCGGGGTAATCATAAGCCCTGGATGACTGCAGAGGTGCGCTTGCTGCTTACAGCCAGAGATGCAGCCTTCAGAGCGAAGGACAGGATCGCCCTCCGCTCAGCCAGGTCTGCGCTTTCAAAGGGAATTAAGGCAGCAAAGCGTGCCTATGTGGAGAAAATCCAGGGACACCTCTGTGACACTAGGAACACCAAGCAGATGTGGCAGGGAGTTCGGACACTGACGGGCTTTAAGTCTAGGCAGGGGGTCGATGATGACGACGCTTCACTTCTAGACAGGCTTTGCACGTTTTGAAGCATCAAACTCGACAATCAGAGGGAGGGCTGGCCCACCCCCACCATCGGTCGGACCAGCTTTTACCATCAACACAGCGGACACACGGAGGACCCTAACCAGAGTCAACCCACGCAAAGCTGCAGGTCCAGACAACATTCCGGGATGTGTGCTCCGAGACTGCGCGAGCGAGTTGGCGGATGTTCTGACTGACATTTATAACATCTCCCTGAGTCAGGCCATCGTTCCCAGATGCTTCAAGACCTCTATCATTGTACCGGTGGCAAAGAAACCAGTGGTGTCCTGTTTGAATGACTATCGTCCTGTTGCACTGACACCAGTTGTGATGAAGTGTTTTGAACTGCTTGTCAAACCACACATTACAGCCTGCCTCCCTGCATCACACGACCCGCTCCAGTTTGCATATCGTTCAAACTGCTCCACGGAGGATGCTATAGTCACCAACCTACACTCTGTCATCACCCACCTGGACCAGAAAGACACCTACGCCAGACTCCTGTACATTGATTTCAGTTCAGCATTCAACACCATTATTCCCCAGAGACTGATGGAGAAATTACTCCTTCTCGGTCTGAACACTGCCACATGTCTCTGGATCCTGGATTTCCTGACTGAGAGACCTCAGTCTGTCCGGGTTGGAAACAACATCTCCAACTCTGTCACGCTGAGCACTGGATCCCCTCAAGGGTGCGTACTCAATCCACTGTTGTTTACACTTCTAACACATGACTGTGTATCCAGACAGAGGGGAACCAGATTATTAAGTTTGCAGACGACACCACGGTGGTGGGACTTATTCAGAGGGATGAGGAATCAATGTACAGGGAAGAAGTGAGAGACCTGGAGGGCTGGTGCAGGGAGAACAATCTGGTGCTCAACGTGGACAAAAGGAAGGAGATGATTATCGACTTCCGGGGGTCACAGCCTGAGCACGCCCCCCTCAGCATCGGTGGCCGTTTAGTGTAGAGAGTAGAGAACATCAAGTTCCTCGGAGTGCAGATCTCGCAGGACCTGACCTGGAGCAAGAATTCCTTGGAGATCAGGAAGCGGGCTCAGCAGAGACTACACTTCTTGAGGAAACTCAAACAGGCCTCTCTCCCCATCTGCATCCTCAGGACCTTTTACAGAGGTGTGGTGGAGAGTGTTCTGACATACTGCATTGCTACATGGTACTCCAGCTGCAGTATGTCAGACAAAAAAGCCCTGCAGAGGATAGTCAAGGGGGCGGAGAGGGTAATTGGAGTCTCCCTCCCCTCTGTCCAAGAACTTTTTCAGAACTGTTGTAGGAGCAGGGCACTGAACATTGTCAAGGACCGTTCTCACCCTCTGCATAAACACTTTGAACTTCTACCATCTTGTAAACGATTCCGGAGCATCAGAGGCAGAACCACCAGACTGATCAACAGCTTCCTTCCACAAGCTGTCAGGATGCTGAACAGCTGACCCGGAATCTCTCATACACACTACTGCACCTACGGACATTTTGTATATTATAGTTAGTTATTCTTTTTCCGCAAGTATGTCTCAGGGATGTGTGAATGGATGGGGGGGTGGGGGGTGGGGGGTGGAGCTATGTGTGAGTATGTCTTAAATCATGCTGCTTCTTATATGGATGCCGAGAGAAGCGCAATTTCATCTTGCCTGCACTACAGTTGTATGTACAGCAATATGACAATAAAGTTTGATTTGATTTTGATTGATTTGCTGCCTCTATATTGGAGTTTTCCCCGGTGGACGAAAGGGTTGCTTCCCTGCGCCTTCGGGTTGGGAAACGGGTCCTGACCATCATTTGTGCCTCTGCACCAAATGATGTTTCAGAGTACCCACCCTTTTTGGAGTCTGTGACTGGGGTGCTGGAGGGTGCTCCTCTTGGAGACTCCATTGCCCTACTGGGGGACTTCAATGCGCATGTGTGCAACGACAGTGAAACCTGGAGGGGGGTGATTGGGAGGAACGGCCTGCCCGATCTGAACCCGAGTGGTGTTCAGTTATTGGACTTCTGTGCTAACCCCAGTCTGTCCATAACAAACACCATGTTCAAGCATAAGGGTGTCCATATGTGCACCTGGTGCCAGGACACCCTAGGTCGCAGGTCGATGATCGATTTTGTTATCGTATCATCAGACCTGCGACCGTATGTCTTGGACACCCAAGTAAAGAGAGGTGCAGAGCTGTCAACTGATCACCACCTGGTGGTGAGTTGGATCCGATGGCAGGGGAGGAAGCCATTCAGACCTGGTAGACCCAAACGTATAGTGAGGGTGTGCTGGGAGCGTCTGGCTGAGGCCCCTGTCCGGGAGGTCTTCAACTCCCACCTCTGGAAGAACTTCAACCACATTCCGAGGGAGTCTGGAGACATGGAGTCTGAATGGGCCATGTTCTCCACCTCTGTTGTTGAAGCGGCGGCCCAGAGCTGCGGCCGCAAGGTGGTCGGTGCATCTCGTGGTGGCAACCCCCGAACCAAGTGGTGGACACCAGTGGTGAGGGGGGCCATTAAGCTGAAGAAGGAGTCCTATCAAGCTTGGTTGGCTTGTGGGACTCCCGAAGCAGCTGAGGTGTATCGGCAGGCCAAGCGGAGTGCAGCTCGGGTGGTTGCTGAAGCAAAAACCCGGGTATGGGAGGAGTTCGGTGAGGCTATAGAACAAGACTTTCGGTCGGCCTCAAAGAGATTCTGGCAAACTGTCCGGCGGCTCAGGAGGGGAAAGCAGCTCCCCGTCCACACTGTGTATGGTGCGGATGGGACACTGTTGACTTCGACTGGGGATATCGTCGGGCGGTGGAAGGAATATTTCGAGGATCTCCTCAATCCCACTGATACGCCTTCCACAGAGGAAGCAGGGTTTGGGGACGAGGGGATGACTCGCCTATCACAGGGGCTGAGGTCGCCAAGGTGGTTAAAAATCTCCTTGGTGGCCGGGCCCCGGGGGTGGACGAGATTTGCACTGAGTACCTCAAGGCCCTGGATGTTGTTGGGCTGTCATGGTTGACACGCCTCTGCAACATTGCGTGGAGGTCGGGGGCAGTGCCGTTGGCATGGCAAACCGGGGTGGTCGTTCCTCTCTTCAAAAAAGGGGACCGGAGGGTGTGCTCCAACTTTAGAGGGATCACACTCCTCTGCCTCCCTGGGAAGGTCTATGCCAAGGTACTGGAGAGGAGAGTCCGGCCGTTGGTTGAACCTCGGATTCAGGAGGAGCAATGTTGTTTTCACCCTGGCCGTGGCACATCGGACCAGCTCTTTACCCTCTCGAGAATTCTTGAGGGTTCATGGGAGTTTGCCCAAACAGTTTGCATGTGTTTTGTGGACTTGGAGAAGGCATTTGACCGCGTCCCTTGTGGATTTTTGTGGGGGGTGCTTCGGGAGTATGGGGTATCGGGGCTTGTTGTTACGAGCTATTCGGTCTCTGTACGACCGTTGTGAGAGTTTGGTTTCTTATTGCCAACACTCGATCGGACTCATTCCCAGTGAGAGTTGGACTCCACCAGGGCTGCCCTCTGTCACCGATCCTGTTCATAATTTTTATGGACAGGATTTTTAGGTGCAGCCAGGGAATGGAGGGTGTCATGTTTGGTGACCACAGGATCTCATCTCTGTTGTTTGCAGATGATGTTGTCCTGTTGGCTTCATCCAGCAATGACCTACAGCTCTTGCTGGGACGGTTTGCCGCTGAGTGTGAAGTGGCTGGGATGAGAATCAGCACCTCCAAGTCTGAGTCCATGGTCCTCAGCCAGAAAAAGGTGGATTGTCCTCTCTGGGTTGGGGACAGGCTCCTGCCCCAAGTGGAGGAGTTTAAGTATCTTGGGGTCTTGTTCACGAGTGAGGGGAAAATGGAGCGAGAAATTGCCAGACGGATTGGAGCAGCATCTGCAGTGATGCGGACGTTGTACCGGTCTGTTGTGGTGAAGAGGGAGCTGAGTTCTAAGGCAAAGTTGTCGATTTACCAGTCAATCTACGTTCTTACTCTCACCTATGGTCACGAGCTTTGGGTAATGACCGAAAGAACGAGATCGCGGATACAAGCGGCTGAAATGAGCTTTCTCCGTAGGATTGCTGGACTCACCCTCAGAGATAGAGTGAGGAGCTCAGTCATCTGGGAGAGGCTCAGAGTAGAACCGCTGCTCCTCCACATTGAAAGGAGTCAGTTGAGGTGGTATGGGCATCTGATCAGGATGCCTCCTGGACACCTCCCACTTGAAGTGTTTCAGGCACATCCCACTGGGAGGAGACCCCGGGGCAGACCCAGGACTCGGTGGAGAGACTATGTCTCCCAGCTGGTCTGGGAACGCCTTGGTATCCCCTCTGAAGAGCTGGAGTAGGTGGCTGGGGAGAGGGAAGTCTGGGCTTCTCTGCTTGAACTGCCTCCTCCGCGACCCAGACCTCCGGAAAAGCGGTAGAAGATGGATGGATGGATGGATACCGCTTTTAGAATAGAAAAACACCCATTTCACAATGGGAGTACATAATTCGAATATGAGTATTTAAATAAATATATATTCATAAATAGTAGGAACATTTTCTAGAAGGTTCTGATAAAGTTCCTAGTATTGTGTGTTGATATTTATTGTAACCAATGGCTGCGCCGTTGCTGGGTCACGCCACCCAATGGGTTAAGCGCTCTCTCCCTGGGTCTGGGATGACTTGCATTTTTGGCTCAGTCACGCCAGATGCCGAAAGACCCAGACCAGAGAGAGAGACTGTCCTTGGTGATATAGCGACGCTAGCATGCTGGTAGCAGCCTTTACCTGGATAAAACCTGATTGGGATCCAGGGACTGTCGACGCCATTGAGCGCGGGAACCCCATTGGACGCACGAGCCACTTAGCATGGTTCTTTTCTTCTTTTTTTTTCCCCTTTGGACTGGTTTGACCAGAGCGTGGATCTCCAAATCTGGATGGCGAGCCGAAGCCTGAACCCTATGAACTGCTAAAGGTGACTCCACTAGTCACCTGGAAAGGACCAAAACAGGACTGTGAATTTTGTAAATATAAGTTGAGTTTATAGAATTTTTTTTCTATTTTATCGCACTGTGTATTTATTTATGTGTACATAATTGTAAACAATATACATAGTTGCAAGTTCCACATACGGCTGTGTATGTGTCGTCTGTTGCTGCACCTCCCAGGCTCCTACGAACCCAGAGTCGGTCTGACCTGGCCCAGTTATCCCTTTTCCCTCAGGTAGAAAAGTTAAGGTAAATACATTGCCATAACACACCACTACCAAAAAGGGTACTACACCTAAAGTGAGTAGGTGTTAGTTAGTAAGGGTTACACACAAAAATCTGGCGAGTGCAGGTGTTAGTGGGTGTTACCCTGTTACCCCCAAATACCCAATTAGCCAGTGATATTGTACCCTGTATTACCCTCATTGTATTACAGTGGTGTACTGTATTGTATTGTTATAAAATTTTGTGAGACAAGTAAGTGTCACAGGGTTACACGATGATCGTGTCGGACACACAATCCTGGGTTCTCACAAACTGTGGCCGGTTAGTGAGGTAGTCCAGGATCCATGATGACAGGTGCTGGTCCACCCCTGCGCACAGCAGCTTGTCTTTCATGATCATTGGTTGGATGGTGTTGAAAGCACTGGAGAAGTCAAAGAACATGATCCTCATCGCATTCACGGGCTTCTCCAGGTGGGACAGAGAACAGTGAAGGAGGAAGATCACTGCATCCTCCACCCAATGCCATGCTGGTAGGCGAACTGGAGTGGATCCATTGCTGGTCTCACCAGGGGGCAGAGGTGAGCAAGGAGCAGTCTCTCCAGGGTCTTCATCATGTGAGATGTCAGGGCCACTGGTCTGTAGCTGTTCAGGTTTTTGGGGTGGGAAGTCTTTGGTACAGGTACCACACAAGATGTTTTCCACCACTGTGGTACCCTCCCCAGCTTCAGGCTCAGGTTGAAGATGTGCTTCACAATCCCACACAGCTGGTCTGCACAGCACTTGAGGAGCTTCGCGCTGATGCCGTCCGGTCCCGAGGCCTTCCTCGCCTTGATCTTCCTCAGCTCTGTCCTGACCTGGGTCTTAGTGAGGGTCAGGTTGGGGGGCTGTGTGCTGGGAGTGGGGGGATGTTGGTGGAGTGGGGTGTGGACAGCAGGTCTCGATGACTTTCGAGGCAGCAGTGGTTGGTGTGCAGTCTGGGGGGAGGGCGGTTGGTCAAACCTATTAAAAAACAGGTTCAGATTGTTCGCCCACTCCCTGCCCCCCCCCCCCCCCCCCGTGGCCTGGGGGGAGGTATTCTGGAGCCCAGAGATGGTTTTAAGGTTTCTCCAGACCCTGCCGATGTTGCTCTGTTGCAGCTTGTCCTCCATCTTCTTCCTGAAGCTGTCCTTGCCTTCTCTGATCTTCCTCCTCAGCTCCCTCTGTACGGACTTCAGCATCTCCCTGTTCCCCGACCTGAAGATCCTCTTCTTCTCTCTCAGAAGTGTTTTTATCTCAGGGTTGATCCAGGGTTTGTTGTTCGAGCAACACCGTATGGTCTTGGGGGGGTACAGTGTTGTCCACACAGAAGCTGATGTAGTCCGTGATGGTGTAAGTGAGGCCATCGATATCCTCACCATGTGGATCACAGAGCTGCTCCCAGGCAGTGGTTTCAAAACAGTCCTTTAGAGCGTCCATTGCCTCCTCAGACCATAACTTCACTGTGCGCATGACTGGAGGTTGTCTGTGTACTAGGGGTTTGTACACCGGCAGGAGATGAACCAAGTTGTGATCCGATCTCCCGAGTGGGGGGAGGGGTGATGAGGTGTACGCCTCCTTAGTATTTGCATAGAATAAGTCCAGTGTTTTATTGTCTCTAGTGTGGCATGTGACATACTGGGTGAACGTGGGTGGAATGGGGGACAGTGAAATATGGTTGAAATCACCTGAGATTAGGAGGAGAGCATCTGGGTGTCCTGTCAGCAGCCTGCCCGTTACTGAGTGGATGACATCACGCGCTGTCCCAGCATTCGCCGTCGGATTTACAAAAATAACAATGCAGATCACGTGTGAGTATTCCCTCAGGAGATAGGTAGGCCGCATGCTAACAGCTAGCAACTCAATGTCTTTGCTACAGTGCTGTTCCTTAACCGTGATATGTCCCGGTCTGCACCAGCTGTTATTGACATACATTATCACTCCTTCGCCCCTTGCTTTCCCACTGTCTGGTGTCCGGTCTGCCCGTATTGCGTGGAAACTCTCCAGTTCGATGTTAGCATCTGTTGCTAGTTCTGTTAGTCACGTCTCAGTAAACAACATCAAGCTACTCTCTATAAAGACGCTCTCATAGCGGGAGATAGCTGCTAGCTCGTCAGTCTTATTGAGTAGCGATCGTACATTCCCCATAATAACGGATGGAAGGACGGGTCTGTACCTTATATTCCTCGCCCGCCGTCTTACTCCAGCTCGACATCCACGCTGTTTCCGTCTTATTTCTCCCGGTATGTCGAGTTTTTGCATTAGCATCGTGGGCCGGTTAAGTGCTAACAGCTGGTCTCTATTGTACTGCCTCCTGCAAGAAACAGTGGCTCATTTTTGATTCATAATATTTACCACTGCTTTGTGATTTCATCTTGTGGCAAAAGTAAATGTATAAAAGCTTCATGCATGGCATTTGCTTCTTGATAACAGGGGATGAACTTTGTTAATTTAGAATTCACTGCATTTTCATTTGATTCCATTAAAGCAATATTTTCCATACATTTTTAAGCTTGTTTACTTGCTTTGCTCCTTTTTTCTTGACACATTCTTTTGTAAAATTTCAAACCTTTGCCAGTGAATTTAAGACTTCTTTTAGAAGACATGTCAACATTACTCTTTATTTCTGTTTATTGTGGCTGCTCCTTCATCATAATATCAGTCATTTTTGCAGTTTTTCTTTTTAATTGTTTATAACACTCCAAACGAAATCTTCAAATGCAGTATAGAGGACCAAACTGCAGTCGTAATTGTTGTCTGGAAAAGTGGAGAAGGACCGACAGAGAGGGGTGTTTGCTGAGAACAAGAACTTTATTACAAAAGGCTCAATACTGCACACAGATTGTGGTTGGGAGGCTGAGCGCTGTCATCATCATCATAGCAGTCTGTCATGGGCGACAATGACTGTTTCATTAAGGTCTGATCAGATTCCTCCACACAGCTCTATCCTTAGCCTTCCGCTGCCAGGAACTCCTGTCTATGTCCAACTTCTTTAAAAGGAACTCCGATTATATTGGCATGTTAGCTCTATATGCTTTATTTTTATGTTAGTAACATAACTATAATATAATTTTTTTGAAAATAATTCCCAGTTTTATATATTTTTAAAAAACTTTATTACGATGTAAATCGCCATTTTTGTTTATGTCGCAACGCATTCTGGGTAGTGACGTAGAATGGTTGCAGCCGTTTTTTCTGTCTTATACAAGCCAAGAAGCGAAGCTACTAACTACTGCCATTTGCCAGTGAAAATGCCACATTGCGCAGCTTTTGGATGTAATTTCCAATCAAAGGGAAATAAAGAGAGCGGGGTAAGCCTCCATAGCTTTCCTAAAGAGGGAAAGTTGAGGAAAAAGTGGGGCGGCAGCGGCTCAGGAGGTAGAGCAGGTCGTCTAATAACCCAATGGCTGGCGGTTCGCATCACGCTCTCCCCAGATATCCTGCCGTTGTGTCCCTGGGCAAGACACTTCACCCGCATTGCCTCCAGTGCCCATAACACTGGGTATGAATGTGTAAAAATGTTTAAATGCTCGGTGGTGGCCGGAGAGGCCGTTGGTGCGGATTGGCAGCCACATTTCCGTCACTCTGAGTGTCTGTGATCACGCGTTATAGCGCACGCCTGATAAAGCTGACATATATATTAATCACGCTATGATAAAGCACGATATCGCTCAAAGCGCATCCATGAGACATGTCTGTGATCACGCGCTATAGCGCACGCCTGATAAAGCTGACATATGTATTAATCACGCTATGATAAAGCACGAGCGTGTGCAAAGCGCACGCTCAAGCAAATCACGGTTCGAATTTTGTCACGCATACCTGTCAAGTGATACGGTTTCGCCGTATTTTATTGATTAAAGCACCCTTTTAAACAACTTTTTCAGTTCGCCGTGTCTGCCTGCACTTATTTTGTTCCTCCTGCCACAGCATGCTGGAGCGATATCGTGCTTTATCATAGCGTGATTAATACATATGTCAGCTTTATCAGGCGTGCGCTATAGCGCGTCATCATAGACATGTCTCATGCGCGCGCTTTGAGCGATATCGTGCTAAATAAAAAAACAATATTTTTCAAATTTACATTAGCACAAGGTAGATTGCTTAATTTGAAAGTACACAGTAAGAATAATTCTGAATATAGTTCTTAATTGTCAGCTAGATATATACACTCGGAATTAAAGAGTTTTAATTAAGATAAGCCTTTATTAGTCCCACAACGGGGAAATTCCAGGATTGCAACAGCACAGGGATAGCAACACTCAGAGCATCAAAAGAGAGAGGAAGGGGAAAAAAAACTCGGAATCGAGCCGCTGTTGCAAAAGGCAGCCGACTGGTGTGGCGCCGAGAGACTATTAACAGTGGTATACAAACGCTATAAAAATTACCTCGATAAATCAGTGTGTTAAGTATAATTTTAAAAAATGAACTTATGATATAATGCTGTTTACACTGAAATGAGCTGCCTTCATATTCTTCCTCCTCATTTTGTACAAGTGTAAAAAATAATTTTCATATGATAAGTTGATATATTAATTATCCTTAGAGGCCTAGTGAATTTACACTGAAACGATAATTAAACTGGACGTCTGTCGTAAGCTAGTCATGCTACAGCAGAGCGACGCCGCTCAGTTCAAACCAGACCACGCTTCCTCAATGTCAGCCATCTTTAACAGTTGTCAACGTGTCGTCAGTGAGGTTACACAGCTTCTCTTCAAATGCACAATTGCAAAAACCTCACTTTATAATCTATATTATTCCCATAAAAAATAAGATTTAATTTATAGCAATAATGTAAAATGAATCTCATCTCCCATCTGTTGACGCCGTTAACATCTGTATGTACACAAAAAAAATAGAGTAAACTGATGCTACAGTCTCTTTTTGTTACAGTACACTTTTCTTCTGCTAACACTGAATGGACCAATCGGTGCACTTCTTTCAACAAACAACACAAAAGTCAATTTTAAAAAATGTGCTAAAAACTCTCCACTAGCATTAATATATTAATAATTTATCTTATAGTTTGATTTTAGCTTCCGCCATCCAAACTCCTGATTATAGCTAGTTCGACTCCACCTTGTCCCTTTTCGCTCCCTGAAGACCAACACTTCCTGACATCGCTGAGATCCCTGCACTTAAATTAAAAAAACAAAAAAAAAACAAAAACAGGAGCAGTTTACGACGGCAAGCCATTGGTCCTTTAAATACTGTTCAGTACTGGAATGTTTTTAGACTCTAATACCTGATACGAGTAAGTGAGCCATTAAAAAATACAAACAAGAATAAAAACTCCTTCTGGACACAATAAATAGCTATCCTTCATATAGTGCAGTAATACAGTACTCACACTACACCTACAGTAATTGCACATGCAACTGCCCCCCCCCTTCCCGCTGCCATCTTTATCATTCCCGTCACTTCCTATTTCCAAAATCAAATTTCCAAAGTCTGTTCTGGGACTTCCCTGCAGCTAAAACCAAGGGGTTCCCAGCATGGAGCCCTGGGGGATGCCATCCCATGCTGAGGCAGAGCTTGCAGTCCAAGGCGAAATGATCTGGGTTACAGGTAGTTTGGTTAATTCCAGTTAATAACACGAGCAGTAACATCTCTACAATTCCTTCTCCTCCATCATCAGATACTCTGCACTGGTCGTCAGAAGTCGTATCAGTTTCAGTCATGGCGAAGACTCTCGCGGCGTCCATGCTGGAATGATCCTTGGGTTGTTAATGGTGGTGTCTGTTGCTCCACCCTCCCCCAGCGCTCCTACAGGTCTCCATCTGAAGGCGGCAGACACAGCTTGTAGAGCCTTGGAGCTGCTGAAGGCATCTGGTCCATCACCTTCAGGTTCTTGGCAGAGAGCTCCACCCGTGCTCCCTGTTTCCTCATGATGTCCATGGTCTGCATGATGCAGCGTGGCATCAAGCCATGGTTCCGGGCCAGGATCATGGCCTGCTCCAGGGTCACGGTCAAGGTACACCTCTGCATGCCGGTGCCACACAGGGTGACGTGGCAGGCCCCCAGGCGATTGCACAGCTCCGAGGACACACACAGCACGCTGACGCTCGATGGGTGGCCCTGGGCAGCGGGGCGGACGTTGACATAGGACTGCATCAGTCTGCACAGGTCGTCCAGAGTGTTGAGAGGACGCAGCAGCTGGTCTATCTTCATGGCCGTGGTGTTGGAGTCAGTGGGGAGGTTGGACTTCTCCAGGTAGAAGGCCCTAAGTCTGCGGTAGTACACCTTCACCTTCTCCAGGGACACGGCGTTGGTGCGCTGCTGGAACTCCTCCATGGAGGACAGGTCCTGAGGACAGACGCCGTCTGGACGCTCCAGAGCTCTGGTGAAGAGGACGGTGTGGATCTTCAGACTTCCTCCATTCTGCAGCCTGCTGGGCAGCTCGCTGAAGTGACAGCTGTCCAGGAACAGGGTGACCCTCAGGGCGTGTCTGCTGCCTTCCACCTGGTACCACACCGGCGTGTTTGCCACTAGATACTCGTCATCCAGTTGCCTGAAGAACACAGTGACTTTGTCCAGGTCCAACAGGGCAGCCTTGGTGTCCTCCAGCATGGTGCGCTCCTCCTTCACATGTGGCGCCAGCGTGGACTGAAAGTGCATCAGAACCCCGATGACAGAGATCTGCTCCAACCACTTGCGGCTCGTCTCCCTGCTGTCCTCCTGGTACTCACCAGCGTTGTTGAAGCGCGACCTCAGCGCCATCAGCAGCTGCTCGGCCAGTGTGCACAGGGCGCCTGTCGCTGCCTGGCAGAAAATCACATCCCGCCGCAGCTAATTGTCAGCTTTGTTACATTAATGCACTTGGATGAACTTGGTTAGGTGCGCTCAATTTCGCCAGGCATCGAATTACTCTTCAGTTGATTTTAGGTTCTCTTGTGGAGGAACAAAATAAGTGCAGGCGGACACGGCGAACTGAAGTTTAAAAGGGTGCTTTATTCATCCTCCACGAGGCTCGCTCAGCGCTGTGTGCTGGAGCGAGCCTTGTGTCTCCAAGTCAGCAACAAACAATGTGAGTGATCAAAAAGAGAGAGAGCAAGAGATATGCAGTCAACTTATATACCCAGCTCAGACAATGCATGCATGGCACATTAGCATCACAGTATACAGCAGGAAAGCATGGACATTTGCATTAGAGTCACACATATCAGCCGCAGCATTACTGGCACCGGGATTCCTCTCTGTTCCGGAGGTGCAGGACAGAAGAGGATGCGAGGCGCATCTGCATAATGATCAGTCCATACCTCTCACTGTTCTGATAATTGCTCACGCTGAACGCTCTGCCAGCCCCGTACGCTGTGGGGGTCACACACGAGGTGTTCCTCCACACTCTCAATAATTTTTTTCCCCATATATTTTCCTTTTTGGTGTACAGAAATGGCAATAAGATAAGATAAGATAAGATAAGATAAGCCTTTATTAGTCCCACAACGGGGAAATTCCAGGATTGCAACAGCACAGGGATAGCAACACTCAGAGCAACAATCAGAAGGCAAGAAAAAAAACAAGCAAGCAAGAGCAGCTAATATACATATGTACATATTACTATAAAATATATATATACACACACACAGACACAGTGCAGAGCATTGTAGCTGGATGGAATAAATATATGAATATGTAAACACAGTGCGGAGCAATGTAGCTAGATGGAATAATATGTAGATATATAAACACACAGTGCGGAGCATTGTAGCTAGATGGAATAAATATATAGATATATAAACAAAAACACACCCAGTGCGGAGCATTGTAGCTAGATGGAATAAATATGTAAATATATAAACACACACAGTGCAGAGCATTGTTGCTAGATGGGATGAAACAGCACAACCGTCTACTTAGTTATCCTACATGGTATGATTATGTGCCCATACATATTCTCACTCTCCATAGCGACCGGTATTTTCCTAGTTGTATGCCGGAGGGGACCATTGTGTAAGTCTATTGCATCTTTTGCATTCAAAAAACTATTAGTTTGTTGCGTCTTTTTGCTATCTCTGCGAGCAGCCCTGCTTAGGTTGTACAGTCTGACAGCCGTTGGTAGGAAGGACCTGCGAAACCTCTCGGTTGTGCACCTGGAATGATGTAGTCTGCTGCTAAATGAGCTCCTCAGTGCATTCAGTATGTCCTGCATAGGGTGGAGCTCGGACTCCTGCAGAGATGACAGTTTAGCCACCGTCCTTCTCTCTCCTATCTCCTCCACCGGATCAAGGCGCTGCCCCAGGACAGAGCTAGCTTTCTTGATCAGTTTGTTCAGTCTCTTCCTATCGGCTGCAGTAATGCCACTGCCCCAGCAGACCACTCCAAAAGTGATGGCTGATGCCACCACCGTGTCATAGAATGTCTTCAGCAGCGTGCCTTGTACACCAAAAGACCTGAGTCTCCTCAGCAGGAACAGCCTGCGCTGTCCCTTCTTGTAGAGTGCATCAGTATTGTGTGACCAGTCTAGTTTATTGTTCAGATGAACACCCAGGTACTTATAGGCTGTCACCATCTCGATGTCTGTTCCCTGTATATTTACTGGTGCTGTGAGGGGTTGTCCTTGCCTGTGGCAGTCCACCACCAGCTCCTTAGTTTTTCTCGCGTTGATCTGGAGGCAGTTCCGATGGCACCTGTCCACGAAGTCCTGGATAAGCCCTCTGTACTCAGCTTCATCTCCATTGGAGATGAGGCCAACGATCGCAGAGTCATCAGAGAACTTCTGTAGATGGCAGTGTGTTGTGTTGTGTGAGAAGTCCGCAGTATAAAGAGTGAACAGGAAGGGAGCCAGCACCGTTCCCTGGGGGGCCCCCGTGCTACTGATGATCGTGTCGGACACACAGTCCCGGGTTCTCACAAACTGAGGCCGGTTCATGAGGTAGTCCAGGATCCATGATGACAGGTGCTGGTCCACCCCTGCGCGCAGCAGCTTGTCCTTCAGGATCATCGGTTGGATGGTGTTGAAAGCACTGGAGAAGTCAAAGAACATGATCCTCACCATATTCCCGGGCTTCTCCAGGTGGGACAGAGAACGGTGAAGGAGGAAGATCACCGCATCCTCCACCCCAATGCCATGCTGGTAGGCGAACTGGAGTGGATCCATCGCTGGTTCCACCAGGGGGCGGAGGTGAGCAAGGAGCAGTCTCTCCAGGGTCTTCATCAAGTGGGACGTCAAGGCCACCGGTCTGTAGCTGTTCAGGTCTTTGGGGTGGGAAGTTTTTGGTATAGGTACCACATAAGATGTTTTCCACAGCTGTGGTACCCTCCCCAGTTTCAGGCTCAGGTTGAAGATATACGTCACAATCCCACACAGCTGGTCTGCACAGGACTTGAGGAGCTTTGCGCTGATGCCGTCCGGTCCCGACGCCTTCCTCGCCTTGATCTTCCTCAGCTCCGTCCTCACCTGGGTCCTGGTCAGGGTCAGGATGGGGGGCTGTGTGTTGGGAGTGGGGGGGTGTTGGTGGAGTGGGGAGTGGGCAGCAGGACTTGATTTCTTTAGAGGCAGCAGTGGTTGTTGTGCAGACAGGGGGGAGGGCGGTTGGTCAAACCTATTGAAAAACAGATTCAGGTTGTTCGCCCACTCCCTGCCCCCCGTGGCCTGGGGGGAGGTATTCTGGAGCCCAGAGATGGTTTTGAGGTTTCTCCAGACCCCGCTGATGTCGCTCTGTTGCAGCTTGTCCTCCATCTTCTTCCTGAAGCTGTCCTTGCCTACTCTGATCTTTCTCCTCAGCTCCCTCTGTACGGACTTCAGCATCTCCCTATTCCCCGACCTGAAGATCCTCTTCTTCTCTCTCAGAAGTGTTTTTATCTCAGGGTTGATCCAGGGTTTGTTGTTTGAGTGACGCCTTATGGTCTTGGTGGGAACGGATTTGTCCACACAGAAGCTGAGGTAGTCCGTGAAGGTGTGAGTGAGGCCATCGATGTCCTCACCATGTGGATCGCAGAGCTGCTTCCAGGCGGTGGCTTCAAAACAGTCCTTTAGAGTGTCCATTGTCTCCTCAGACCATAACTCCACAGTGTGCATGGCCGGAGGTTGCCTGTGCACTAGGGGTTTGTACACCGGCCGGAGATGAACCAAGTTGTGATCCGATCTCCTGAGTGGGGGGAGTTGTGATGAGGTGTACGCCTCCTTAGTGTTTGCGTAGAATAAGTCCAGTGTTTTATTGTCTCTAGTGTGGCATGTGACATACTGGGTGAACGTGGAGATAGTGAAACATGGTTGAAATCGCCTGAGATGAGGAGAAGAGCATCTGGGTGTTCTGTCTGCAGCCTGCTGGTTACTGAATGGATGACATCACGCGCTGTCCCAGCGTTCGCCTTCGGATTTGCATAAACAACAATGCAGATCACGTGTGAGTGTTCTCTCGGGAGATATGTAGGCCTCATGCTAACAGCTAGCAACTCAATGTCTTTGCTGCAGTGTCGTTGTTTAACTGTGATATGTCCCGGTCTGCACCAGTTGTTGTTAACATACATTATCACTCCACCGCCCCTTGCTTTGCCACTGTCTGGTGTTCGGTCTGCCCGTATCATGTGAAAACCCTCCAGCTCAATGTTAGCATCTGCTGCTAGTTCAGTTAGCCACGTCTCAGTAAACAAAAGGAGAGAGCACTCCCGGTAAGTGCTATCGTAACGGGAGATAGCCGCTAGCTCATCTACCTTTCCCAGTATCGACCGTACATTTCCCATGACAATGGATGGAAGGGAGGGTCTGTACCTTATATTTTTTGTCCTCCGCCTTACTCCAGCCCGGCAGCCGCGGCGTTTTCGCCTCAGTTCTCTCGGTATGTCGAGTTTTTCCAATGGGACCGGGTGGCGGTTGAATGCTAGCAGCTCTTCCCTGCTGTATCGTATCCTGCTATAAACAGTGGCTCCGTCCTCCGGCTCAGGAGACATTTGGGACGATCTGTGTGTCCGTGATATAAGTGGAGTGAAAAAAGACGGATCAAAAAGAGAGAGGAGGGGAAAAAGACTCGGAATCGAGCCGCTGTTGCAAAGGGCAGCCTACTCGTGTGGCGCCGGGAGAGGTCCCGGCGCCACACGCCAAATACGCCCGTATTTGGTAAAATTGCATTTTCCCCGTATTAAAATACGGCGAAACTGTATCACTTGACAGGTATGCGTGACAAAATTTGAACCGTGATTCGCTTGAACGTGCGCAAAGCGCACACTCGTGCGCTTTGAGCGATATTGTGCTTTATCATAGCGTGATTAATACATATGTCAGCTTTATCAGGCGTGCGCTATAGCGCATGATCACAGACATGTCTCATGAGTGCGCTTTGAGCAATATCGTGCTTTATCATAGCGTGATTAATATATATGTCAGCTTTATCAGGCGTGCGCTATAGCGTGTGATCACAGACACTCAGAGTGACGGAAATGTGGCTGCCAATCCGTGCCAACGGCCTCTCCGGCCACCACCGAGCATTTAAACATTTTTACACATTCATACCCAGTGTTATGGACACTGGAGGCAATGCGGGTGAAGTGTCTTAAGATAAGATAAGATAAGATAAGATAAGCCTTTATTAGTCCCACAACGGGGAAATTCCAGGATTGCAACAGCACAGGGATAGCAACACTCAGAGCAACAATCAGAAGGCAAGAAAAAAAAACAAGCAAGCAAGAGCAGCTAATAAACATATGTACGTATTACTATAAAATATATATATATACACACACACACAGACACACAGTGCAGAGCATTGTAGCTGGATGGAATAAATATATGAATATATGAACACACAGTGCAGAGCATTGTAGCTAGATGGAATAAATATGTAAATATATAAACACCCACAGTACGGAGCATTGCAGCTAGGTGGAATAAATATGCAAGTATATAAACACACACAGTGCGGAGCAATGTAGCTAGATGGAATAACATGTAGATATATAAATATATAAACACCCACAGTACGGAGCATTGCAGCTAGACGGAACAAATATGCAAATATATAAACACACACAGTGCAGAGCATTGCCGCTAGATGGAATGAAACAGCATAACCGTCTACCCAGCTATCCTGCATGGTATGATTATGTGCCCATACACACTCTCACCCTCCATAGCGACCGGCATGCTCCTAGTTGTATGCCGGAGAGGACCACTGTGTAAGTCTATTGCATCTTCTGCATTCAAAAAACTATTAGTTTGTTACGTCTTTTTTGCTATCTCTGCGAGCAGCCCTGCTTAGGTTGTACAGTCTGACAGCCGTTGGTAGGAAGGACCTACGAAACCTCTCGGTTGTGCACCTGGGATGATGTAGTCTGCTGCTAAATGAGCTCCTCAGTGCATTCAGTATGTCCTGCATAGGGTGGAACTCGGACTCCAGCAGAGATGACAGTTTAGCCACCGTCCTTCTCTCTCCTATCTCCTCCATCGGATCAAGGCGCTGCCCCAGGACAGAGCTAGCTTTCTTAATCAGTTTGTTCAGTCTCTTCCTATCGGCTGCAGTAATGCCACTGCCCCAGCAGACCACTCCAAAAGTGATGGCTGATGCCACCACCGTGTCATAGAATGACTTCAGCAACGCCCCTTGTACACCAAAAGACCTGAGTCTCCTCAGCAGGAACAGCCTGCGCTGTCCCTTCTTGTAGAGTGCATCAGTATTGTGTGACCAGTCTAGTTTATTGTTCAGATGAATACCCAGGTACTTATAGGATGTCACCATCTCGATGTCTGTTCCCTGTATATTTACTGGTACTGTGAGGGGCTGCCCATGCCTGCGGCAGTCCACCACCAGCTCCTTAGTTTTCCTCGCGTTGATCTGGAGGCAGTTCCGATGGCACCAGTCCACGAAGTCCTGGATAAGCCCTCTGTACTCAGCTTCATCTCCATTGGAGATGAGGCCAACGATCGCAGAGTCATCAGAGAACTTCTGTAGATGGCAGTGTGTTGTGTTGTGTGAGAAGTCCGCAGTATAAAGAGTGAACAGGAAGGGAGCCAGCACCGTTCCCTGGGGGGCCCCCGTGCTACTGATGATCGTGTCGGACACACAGTCCCGGGTTCTCACAAACTGAGGCCGGTTCGTGAGGTAGTCCAGGATCCATGATGACAGGTGCTGGTCCACCCCTGCGCGCAGCAGCTTGTCCTTCAGGATCATCGGTTGGATGGTGTTGAAAGCACTGGAGAAGTCAAAGAACATGATCCTCACCATATTCCCGGGCTTCTCCAGGTGGGACAGAGAACGGTGAAGGAGGAAGATCACCGCATCCTCCACCCCAATGCCATGCTGGTAGGCGAACTGGAGTGGATCCATCGCTGGTTCCACCAGGGGGCGGAGGTGAGCAAGGAGCAGTCTCTCCAGGGTCTTCATCAAGTGGGACGTCAAGGCCACCGGTCTGTAGCTGTTCAGGTCTTTGGGGTGGGAAGTTTTTGGTACAGGTACCACACAAGATGTTTTCCACAGCTGTGGTACCCTCCCCAGTTTCAGGCTCATGTTGAAGATATACGTCACAATCCCACACAGCTGGTCTGCACAGGACTTGAGGAGCTTTGCGCTGATGCCGTCCGGTCCCGGCGCCTTCCTCGCCTTGATCTTCCTCAGCTCCGTCCTCACCTGGGTCCTGGTCAGGGTCAGGATGGGGGGCTGTGTGTTGGGAGTGGGGGGGTGTTGGTAGAGTGGGGAGTGGGCAGCAGGACTTGATTTCTTTAGAGGCAGCAGTGGTTGTTGTGCAGTCAGGGGGGAGGGCGGTTGGTCAAATCTATTGAAAAACAGATTCAGGTTGTTCGCCCACTCCCTGCCCCCTGTGGCCTGGGGGGAGGTATTCTGGAGCCCCGAGATGGTTTTGAGGTTTCTCCAGACCCCGCTGATGTCGCTCTGTTGCAGCTTGTCCTCCATCTTCTTCCTGAAGCTGTCCTTGCCTTCTCTGATCTTTCTCCTCAGCTCCCTCTGTACGGACTTCAGCATCTCCCTGTTCCCTGACCTGAAGATCCTCTTCTTCTCTCTCAGAAGTGTTTTAATCTCAGGGTTGATCCAGGGTTTGTTGTTTGAGTGACGCCGTATGGTCTTGGTGGGAACGGATTTGTCCACACAGAAGCTGAGGTAGCCCGTGAAGGTGTGAATGAGGCCATCGATGTCCTCACCATGTGGATCGCAGAGCTGCTTCCAGGCGGTGGCTTCAAAACAGCCCTTTAGGGTGTCCATTGTCTCCTCAGACCATAACTCCACAGTGTGCATGGCCGGAGGTTGTCTGTGCACTAGGGGTTTGTACACCGGCCGGAGATGAACCAAGTTGTGATCCGATCTCCCGAGTGGGGGTAGTTGTGATGAGGTGTACGCCTCCTTAGTGTTTGCGTAGAATAAATCCAGTGTTTTATTGTCTCTAGTGTGGCATGTGACATACTGGGTGAACGTGGGTAGAATGGGAGACAGTGAAACATGGTTGAAATCGCCTGAGATGAGGAGAAGAGCATCTGGGTGTTCTGTCTGCAGCCTGCTGCAGACAGAACCTGTCCTCTTGACCAGGGACACAACGGCAGGATATCTGGGGAGAGCGTGATGCGAACCGCCAACCATCGGGTTATTAGACGACCTGCTCTACCTCCTGAGCCGCTGCCGCCCCACTTTTTCCTCAACTTTCCCTCTTTAGGAAAGCTATGGAGGCTTACTCCACTCTCTTTATTTCCCTTTGATTGGAAATTACATCCAAAAGCCGCGCAATGTGGCATTTTCACTGACAAATGGCAGTAGTTAGTAGCTTCGCTTCTTGGCTTGTATAAGACAGAAAAAACGGCTGCAACCATTCTACGTCACTACCCAGAATGCATTGCGACGTAAACAAAAATGGCGATTTACATTGTAATAAAGTTTTTTTAAAAATATATAAAACTGGGAATTATTTTCAAAAAAATTATATTATAGTTATGTTACTAACATAAAAATAAAGCATATAGAGCTAACATGCCAATATAATCGGGGTTCCTTTTAAGTTTCTTTTTACAGTGTCTTTAAATCTGAGCCTTGGTCTACTCTGATTGCGTTTGCCCTCGCATAACTTTGAGTAGAGTAATTGCCAAGGGAGACGCTGTTGGTCCATCCACTCAACATGTCCGAGCCATCTCAGGTTCATCTGTATTAGCATGTCCTCCATTGATGGTAGACCAGCTCATTTCAACACTTCTATGTTGGTTATCTTGTCTTTCCATGAGAAGTTCATTTTGGCTCGAAGGTGTCTCATCATTTACGCGTGGAGTTTCTTTACCTGCATTCTGCAGACAGTCCAAGTTTCAGCACTGTACAATAGAGTAGCCAGTACTGTCGCCCTGTACACTTTGCATTTCACATGGATAGACACATGTCGATTGTTCCACAGTCTCTCCCTCAAGTTTTCAAACACAGCACTCGCTCTTCCCATTCTGAGAGATAGTTCATCCTCCAGCCTAGCATTCTCTGCAACAGTACTCCCTAGATACTTGAAAGTCTTGCACTTGACTAGTGGCTCTGTACCAATACTGATCTCTTCTGGTAGTGATGTTGATAATTGGAACTTTGGTGGTTGATAAAGGCACTCTGTCTTCTTGATGTTGATTTGGAGGATGAATTGGCTAGCTGCTCTTGCAAATTTCTCAACTAAAGATTGCATATCTTCCACGCTGTGTGCAACTAGAGCACTGTCGTTGGCAAAGAACATTTCTCTTACTACCTTTATCGATGTCTTACTCTTGGCTTTAAACTGTGCCACAATGAACAAGTCTGCTTCTTTCCTTGTTTGAATGTATACTCCTTCTGAAGTGTCTTTGAAGGCCACCTCAAGCATGGCTGCCAGATATAGCGAGAAGAGTGTAGGTGCCAGCACACACCCTTGTTTCACCCCGTTGCTTACTGAAAAGTCTTTAGATACTGAAATGATACATTGCCACATTTGCTTGCATACCTGTATAGAGTGCCTCGATCAGGCTGACAAACTTCTCTGTACAGCCATATTTCTTGAGTACCTGCCAAAGTCCTTGTCGCGAAACAGTATCGAAGGCTTTACTGAAGTCTATGAAGACTACATAAAGCAGCATGTTCTGTTCGATACATTTTTCTTGAACCTGTTTGAAGCAGAAAATCATGTCCATTGTGCTTCTTCCACTTCTAAAGCTGCACTGGGTTTCTGGTAGTACATTCTGTGAAATGTGTTCATTGAGTCTGTTCAGTAGTACACGTGAGAGAATCTTACCAACAGTGGCTAGTAGTGATTTACCTCGGTAATTTCCACAATCTTTCCTGTCACCTTTCTTGAACAAAGGCACAATACTTGCATCCTTCCAGTCTTGAGGTACTTTCTGGGCATTCCATATCTCTTGGATGAGCTTGTGCAGGCAGTTGGTCAGCTGAACACCACCAAGTTTCCACACTTCTGCTGGAATTCCATCCCTTCCTGGAGCTTTACCATCCTGTGTTGTTCTGATAGCTGCCAATAGTTCATCAAAATTTGGTGGTTCATCCAGACTTGATACCGCTGGCTGGTCGCTGCACTAGACCTTCTTTAGCCTCTTCAGTGAGATCTCCAGGGCTGCTTAGTAGTTGGTCAAAGTGGTCTGCAAATCTGTCCAGGATCTTGTCTTTCTCCTGCAAAACCGTTTCACCATCCATAGCCTTTAGTTGGATCAATCCTCTTGGTTTAGGGCCATAGATTTCTCTCAAACCTGTGAAGAATGTTTTCATGTCCTTCCTGTCTGCTGCAGTTTGAAGTTCCTCCGCTTTTTCATCCCACCAGTTGGACTTCATCTCTTTGGTGTACTTCTGTAGCTCACTCTGGGCCTTTGAGTATTTCTTCTTCTTTGACCTTGTGTTACACTATAGGTTTTCCTGCCTAGCTGTATTCCTCGCTTCTAGTAGTTTCTTCAGATGTTCATCATGCTCATCAAACCAATCTTGATGTTTCCTCTCAGGGTGGCCTAATACATCACTCGCAGTCTGATACACTGTATCCTTCAGTGTTGCCCATTTCTCTTCTATGTCATTCTCTGAGTTGTTGCTGTCCCATTCTTTCAAATTTTCATCCATTTCCTGTCTAAGTTCTTCCTGTTTCTTTTGGCCTTTCATTGCACGAGTGTTTAGCTTCTATGGTGGCTTTGCACCCGTCCTGCAGTGCTGTTTTCTTCTCCAAATCCTTAATCTAGATCTCAGCATAACATGATCAGTACCACAGTCCGCACCTCTCATTGCTCTGGTGTCCAATACATCCCTTATGTCTCTCTGCTTTACTATGATGTAGTCTAACAAGTGCCAGTGCTTGGATCTTGGGTACATCCATATCTTCTTGTGTGTGTTCTTGTGCTTAAATAGAGTGTTGGTTATCACAAGGTTGTACTCTGAACATAGTGCAAGTAGAAGTTCTCCATTATCATTGCACTTGCCTACTTCATGACTGCCTTGCACTCCTTTCCATTTCTCAGTATCCAAACCAACTCTGGCATTAAAATCTCCAATAAGTGTCAGCCTGTCATCAGTCGGTACATGCCTGATAGTCTCACGTAAATCACTGTAGAATTCTTCGTTCACCTCCTCTGTGTTGGTCATTGTTGGGGCATATACACTGATGAATGTGGCATACATCTTCCGCTGTAGTGGGAGTCTCATAGTTATTATCCTGTCATTGATTGGCATCAGTTCCTCATCAAGCATTGCTGCTATCTCCTTTCTAACAGCAAAGCCCACTCCTGCTTCTCTCCTTTCTTGAGTTGATCTCCCACTCCAAAAGAAGATGTACCCATGGTCTTCCAAGCTGTCATATCCAGGCAATCTTGTTTCACTAAGTGCAGCTATGTCTACATTGTACCTGTTCCTTTCCAGGGCCACAAGCGTGGTCTGTCTTTCTGGGCACTGCAATGTTGTTCTGTCCAACAGAGTGTGTACATTCCATTCCGCTACACACAAGGCTGCTGTTTTCCTCTTCTTTTGTCTTCCTACTCCTAGCTTATTTTTTGTTGCCTGTTGGAGTGTGAACAGATCAGCGTGGACCTTGTAAGCCCGGGCGACATCCGAGCCGGTATGAGTTGCTTTCTGATTGACCATTTCATGAAACTGCTTGCAAAGTATTTGAGCACCGCTAGCTTTTGCTGGACTAGCAGCACATTCTTGGCAAATAAAGGTATTATCAGTGGCAAGGACAAGCCAAGACAAGCTGACTCCAGTATCTGTTGCAGTGACTGACCAGATGATAGTTTTTTTGTCTTGGCTTGAGCGCTGTAATGGCGGGCAAAAAAGAGAGGCTGTTAAACGGCTGTCCCCTACAGTTATATGCTCAGCATGATGACATCACCAAGTGTCCCCGTCATCATGCTGAAACTGACCAAACTTGTGGTTTTACCCCCCCCCCCCCATGAAAAATGGAACAACACATACAAAACCAAATTAACCCTCCCCAATTTGGTACACAGTGAACCCCAAACTAGCTGGGGCCAGCAAATAGACTACCGCATGACCCAGTGTGGCTCAGTGGTTTCATCATCATCATCATCATCATAGCAGTCTGTCATGGGCTGAGTGGTTTATTATGCCACTATTCACTGGCAGCCGCAGTCCAAGCTAAACAGTCCCTTTTTTTTCCATTAAGGAAGGCAGTTCAGTTCAAGGGGCCCTGAGGCAAGCTCGTAGTGGACACGCCCCTGGACGCACTGGCTGTAGCAGATCTGTGCACCATCACGCTGGAGCCACAGCATGCTCGCCAACAACGTCCCAGCCAGGATCCCACACCAGCTGGGTTGGTTCCAATGCCATGTCCTGATCCGGGGCTGCTGCTCCTACCCTCTGTAGATGGCTGGCTTGCTATCTTGAACCATCAGCCATCTGGATGGTGGCTGGTCTCAGCTGTGCAGCAATCTTCATGGGTGCTGGTGGTGGTGAAGATGTTAAAGCTGACTGCAGGTCTGGTTGCTTGGTTCTGCGGACCTGAACCCAGTCCATCACTGTGAGTGGTGCTCTGTTTGGCTGCATTCGGCGTTGTGGTTGTGATGGTGTGGCTCTCACATCTGCGGCGGGGCATCCACCAGGTTGTAGTGGTTCTGCTGCATCCTGTTGGGTCATGGACTCTTCATTCTGCATCTCAGCGGCAGCTCCTGGAGGCTGATGCCAGTTGTGGATTCGGAAGACGTCCGGTGGCTCTGTTGTGCTTTGTCTCGGACTCTTCATCCTGCAGCTCAGCGGTGGCTCCTGGATGCTGGTGCTGGGCATGGATTCGGAAGTAGTCCGATTTCTTCTCTCCCTCACCTGCTGCTGGTTGAGGTCAGGCTGATGTGTTGTTGTCATTAGTGATGGGAAGCACGCCGGGCCATCTTTGGTCACCGGGGTCCCCTTTCTCCATGAACTCCCTCTCCTGTGGCTCCACAGCAGCTGTCTGAAGCTTATGCTGGGCAAGGATCAGAGGTGAGTCCGGTTTGTTCTCCCCCTCTCCTGGGAAGTCTGGTCATGGCGATATGTTGTTGTCGCCATTGGTAGAACCTGCACCAGGTTGTTGTGTCCTGGGGTTCCCGATAGACACAGGCTCCCTCTCCTGCAGCTCTGCAGTGGCTCCCTGGTGCTCATGCTGGGCGAGGACATAAGGCGAGTCTGGTCGCTGTTCTCTGTCTGAGCTATGTTCATTCTGTGCTGTGCTCTTCAGTTGGTTTGCCACAGATTTGCTCATCTTCTAAGGTGAGTTTGTTGCTGGGTTGTTGCTCTGTGGTTCCCTACTGTCCCGTGGCATTCACCTCGGGGTCCTCCTGAGAAGGTGTGGGGCCGGCGGGCTCAGCAACTGGGGCAACCATCTGCACCAGTGGCGCTAACTGCGGGGAACACGGATATGGTCCCATCAGCCGTGGTGTCACCTGAGCCATCATCTACAGCTGGAACGCCAGTTCCATTGCCACTGTCTCTGATAGGTCATGCATCATCTCCAAAAGCATCTCCTGCAGCTCCTTCACCGTGTCTGCCACTGTCAGGTCATCTGGTTCTACCTCCAGCATTGCTGGTATCCCGAATCTGCGGCGTTGCACTTCAACTGTGACATTATCGATATGTCCTCCACGTGTTCGAACTTACACTTGCTAGCCAAACAGCAAAGGGCGTCTATGTACTGTATGAACAACTCGCTGTCTCACTGTCGGCGCTGGTAGAACACTAACCTCTGGGCCATCACGTCATCGGGCATAGTGAAGTAGCTAGCTAGCAGCTCGACCACCTCAGCAAACGATTCTGTTGGTCCTAGCGTGAAGTAAATAAGTTGGCCTTCTATACCCAGATTGTGAACCAGTAGAGCTCGCTTCCGTATGTTGTCCAGCTTGCCTACGTCTGACGCCGATACGTGGGTCTCAAAAGCATCAAGCCGGCACGGCCATTAGTCCAGATCCTTTGCTGGTAACTGCAGTGAAATTCTAACATTTAGTGATGTTAAAGGTAAAATATTAACTTCTGTTTATCAGTAATTTGTCTCACATTAAGAGCAATAAAATCAGTTTCTTCCATTGTCAAACTGCTGCCCAGATGTTGGAGGAGGATCCACTTCACTGACCTGTTCAGTCTCTGATGGAACAGAAATAAGTTCTGCTGCAGATCCTCCGTATTCAAACACCACAGTTACATATTGATGCTTGGCACATATTGTCCAGGTAGTTTAGTGGACCCTCTGGACCCTCCGTGTCCACTTCTGTCACAGCTGATGCTGTCTCCTCTTCAGCCTTTTAACTGCATTAACAGTCTCATGGCCTTCGGCCTGATGAAGGATAATTTGTCAAAAAGGGAAAAATCAAAACAAAACTGTATTTAGATTACAAGACCAGGACACCATCTTGGACTGTCGCTGTGATAAAATTGTTAAAATGTTAAAATAAAAAGCCTACATTCATTCATTGAAAAACGAGGCTTGTGAGGGAAATTGGTTGAATAGAAAAACCCTTTAAAAGGTTTGTATAAATTAACACAATAGCAAGGCTTGCATAGTGATACCTTATAGTAATTCAGTGAAACTAAGAGGTATACAGTAGTCAGTTAAGGGCCTTTTCCACTAGCCTCGCTTAGCCCTACACCGCACCACTCAGCCCGCGTTTGAGCATTTTCCATTAGCCCCAGCACCGGTTAGCAGGCGCTATTTTAGTACCTGATCCAGGGCAGGGTCTAACCGAGCTTAGTAGGGCTGAGTATGGCTGTGATGTGACTTTAACAGACTGGTCGCCGCTGATTGGTCAGGTCGTAATGTCACGAAAGCGACTTTTTATGCTGAATTTACTACACGACCGCCATTTGTAGTTGTTTAGCCAGTGAACACAGTGCGCCCCTTTAATACAGTATTTTCACACTCTGAATATGTCTTCTCGTAAGGCTATCCCCTGGTCAAACGAGGAGGTGCGCAATTTTCTTTCTATATTAGCCGACGATCGCATCCAGTGCGAGTTGGACGGATCTACTCGAAATGAAAAAATATACCAGCAGGTGTCCGAGCAGATGGGTTCCCAAGGGCACATCAGTACTGCCAAACAGTGTCGGGAGAAGCTGAAAAAGCTGAAAAGCGATTACCGAGCAGTGAAGGACCACAATGCTCGAAGTGGAGCGGATCGGAAGGAGTGGAAGTGGTTCGCTGAGAGACATTGGGCTCGACACGGCCTTGGAAACCGTGGATGGTGAGTGTTGTTTTGATATTGCGCGTCTTTTCGCCAATTTATCCTTTCTGTGCCAAGCTCACTGTTTTTAAGAAATAGGAAGGTTGTTAGATTGTGGGTAATGGTTGTTACTGAGGCTTGCCTATTGTTTTGCAGCCAACTGCAGATTCACGCTTGCTTTGTGTTAAGTATTAGCGCGAACAAAACGCTGAATTACGCTTATTGTATTCTGGTTAAAAACTTGAGAGTGTTATGTACATGTTGCACTTTGGTGTTAAGTTTTAAATTGCGTGCATTTTCTTTCTAGAATCGCGGTTCATATCACAGGGGTCCACCTCAGTGGACATGGACACACCGGACTCTCCTGCGTCTGCCTCTGCATCTGCGTCTGCCGGAGCGCCAGCTGAATCGACTCCGATGTCAGCCACATCACCAGCTCCATCTGGATCACGTTCAAGTGCCGGTAAGGCACAATAACCACGATTTTTTTTTTTTTTTTGTTGAAACAGGTCCAGCGGAAACCAGGGTCGAAAATCCATCCATCCATCTTCTACTGCTTAATCCTTTACGGGTCGCGGGGGGGGGGGGGGGGCTGCAGCCGAAGACAGCACCCTGCGTGTTGCAAAATCCGCTCTACTGAGGGGCAGCAACATGACAGTTCAGCTTATATACAGCAATGAAGCATAATATAATAGTGACATTCCACCACAGACTTTCACCAGTGTAATTCCATAATATACAGTGGGGCAAAAAAGTATTTAGTCAGCCACTAATTGTGAATGTTCTCCCACTTAAAAGATGAGAGAGGTCTCCAATTTTCATCATAGGTATACCTCAACTGTGAGAGACAAAATGAGAAAAAAAAAATCCAGAAAATCACATTGAAGGATTTTTAATGAATTAATTGGTAAATTCCTCAGTAAAATAAGTATTTGGTCACCTACAAACAAGCAAGATTTCTGGCTCTCACAGACCTGTAACTTCTTCTTTAAGAGGCTCCTCTGTCCTCCACTCGTTACCTGTATTAATGGCACCTGTTTGAACTCGTTATCAGTATAAAAGACGCCTGCCCACAACCTCAAACAGTCAGACTCCAAACTCCACTAAGGCCAAGACCAAAGAGCTGTCAAAGGACACCAGAAAAAAAATTGTAGACCTGCACCAGGCTGGGAAGACTGAATCTGCAATAGGTAAGCAGCTTGGTGTGAAGAAATCAACTGTGGGAGCAATTATTAGAAAATGGAAGGCATGCAAGACCACTGATAATCTACCTCGATCTGGGGATCCATGCAAGATCTCACCCCGTGGGGTCAAAATTATCATGAGAACGGTGAGCAAAAATCCCAGAACCACATGGGGGGACCTAGTGAATGACCTGCAGAGAGCTGGGACCAAAGTAACAAAGGCTACATCAGAAACACACTACGCCGCCAGGGACTCAAATCCTGCAGTGTCAGACGTGTCCCCTTGCTTAAGCCAGTACATGTCCAGGCCCGTCTGAAGTTTGCTAGAGAGCATTTGGATGATCCAGAAGAGGATTGGGAGAATGTCATATGGTCAGATGAAACCAAAATAGAACTTTTTGGTAAAAACTCAACTTGTCGTGTTTGGAGGAGAAAGAACACCATACCTACTGTGAAGCATGGGGGTGGAAACATCATACTTTGGGGCTGTTTTTCTGCAAAGGGACCAAGACGACTGATCCGTGTAAAGGAAAGAAGGAATGGGGCCATGTATCATGAGATTTTGAGTGAAAACCTCCTTCCACCAGCAAGGGCATTGAAGATGAAACGTGGCTGGGTCTTTCAGCATGACAATGATCCCAGACACACCGCCCGGGCATCGGGGATTTTCGACCTGAAGTCGCACTTCGCTACACAGGGCCACAAAAACTGTGTAGCCAAATCGAAAACGTATTGATCGATGGATGAACATTTTCAGCCAGTGAGGGAACGGACGCCTTCCAAATCCAATGCATCACTAGCAGAAGTGATGGTTTGTCATTTTGTGGCAGAGCACAATCTACCCCCATTGGTGGCAGATCACTTCTGATCTGCCACCTGATCTGATCTGCCACTTCAGAAATGCTAGAGTCAGCAAAGGCTGCTACTTGGAACTATAACAAGCAGCATCAGTGAACATTTTCTTGTTTCAAGTTCATCCAAGTGCATTAGTGTAACAAAGCTGACAATTAAAAACTCTTTAATTCCAAGTGTATATACAGTATCTAGCTGACAGTTAAGAACTATATTCAGAATAATTCTTATTGTGTACTTTCAAATTAAGCAATCTACCTTGTGCTAATGTAAATTTGAAAAATATTTTTTATTTATTTTTATTTATTTATTATTAATATAATTTATTTTTTATTTATTTATTTTTTATTTTATTTTTTTTTGTGTGCTACTTGGCTTATTATTTTCACTTTACCAAAAAGTTATGGCTCAAGATTGTGTCCATATAAGTGTACATTTGAATAAATATGTTTGAAATAGTTCATGTTGCAGTTGCTGTTTGTTTATTTTTTTTTTCCCTTCAGTTTTCTTTCATCTGCCGATAAATACAGTTTTTAAGTACTCAGTATAGGTGTGAAAGCCCCTCCAATAAGGGAGGCATGAGGTCAGTACAGGTGTGAAAGCCCCCCGAATAAGGGAGGCACGAGGTATGCCTTGACAGGTATGTAATTACCCGTACCTTAACAGATAAGCGTTATGAACAACAGAGGACAGGTAGATGGAACATGCACAACATTTTATTTACAAAAAACATTTTTGAAATATGTATGCACATAAATGTGGACGAAATTACATTTCTACCTATTGCTAGACAAGTACTGCGTCACAGCATCTCGTATATCGGCACCCTGCTCCTCTGCTCCCTGGATCGCTGCCACCACTGGTTCATCTACTGCATCATCCAATGTAGTGTCATACGTCTCTCCATGACTCTCACACAGATTAGGCAGAGCACAACAAGTCAGCACCATAGATTTCACCAGTTTCATGTCACAGTCATTCCTCTCTCCTTCCTCCTTCCTTCTCTCCTTGTCATCAGCCATTTTCTTTGTTGTGGAGGATTCGGTCGCGTGCTTCACGTCACAAGAGTGTGGCGCCGCCTCGCTGTTCAAGAAATCCCACCCACCACAGGTGTGCCAGCAGGTGTGCCAGCAGTAATGTTGAAATGCAACCGAGGCAGAACCGAATCGAAGTGAGTCAAGTCGGGTTTTCTAATCACGGCTGAGCGGGGCTAATGAAAAAGCGCCTTTAGTGCGTCTATTTGTGGCTCTGTGTGTCCGTCTGTCTGCCCTTGTTTAAGCTCACCCGGTCAAAATTAAGTGGAAATAAAGGCTGGTATCACTGTATTGCCATATCTTCTTGACTTTTAATTTGCCAGAAATTTGAAATAATGCTTTGTTTTTGAAATAAACACAAAAATAGCTAACCTTTACCATCAATGGAATGGTACTGCGCATGTACCCAGAAACTCCCGCCAGAGGAAAGTACTCAGTATTGGTGGGCGGATCGATCCAAATATCAATTATATCAATACCATCAATGGTACTAATATTGATGTGTAACGAGATCGATACTCTGTGTCCGTGCTGCAGCTCCCGTCACAACACGGAGCAGGAACACTCAAACACACTTTACTCCTTTTCTGCTTGTGGTTTTACTTTCTCCCTCCTCCTCCCTCTTGTACCATTATGCGACTCAGCAGTGCCAGGTAAACAAGTTCATAAGCAGCAGCCACCGGCTGCCGTAGTGCCGTTGTTGTAAAATTCTATGCTACTTATCAAGATGCGCTACTGTAGAGGCTTGGAAGTAGTTAATAGTTATGTAAAAGGTGCTAAAAAGACATTTGGATAAAAAAATTAAAAAAAACAGGCACCCTTACAATTTTTATTTTATTCTTTAATTGTTTTATTTTTCTACAATGCATTTGTAATCCCTCTGGTTCCATGATAACTCATGTGAGTTGAGTGCAGTTCCGTACTCCGACCAATAGATGGCGCATGTCGCACAATGATAGAGAGTACACTCGCGCACCGGAGGATGAAGAATAAACTCCTGTGTGAAATAATGGCATGAAACGTGTTCCTCATCTATTCTTCTATCACAGGTTGGTAAATACTAATAATTCAAGAGTGCAATATAAACTGTAAGAGTCCTAAGATGTCCGAGATTATATTGTGATAAGTGTGAGACGGAAAACGGGTTTGTAAGGGTATTTCTGTAAGAGTTGATGTGTTGTTGTATAAGCTAACCTGCTAATGCTAATGATTGATGTGCTGTTGTATAAGCTAACCTGCTGATGCTAATGATCGAGTGTATGGACGTGCCGCACGGGGGGAGTTCGTCCCATGTTAGTAACCATTTGATTACTTTATGTAAAGACATTTATGAAACAGTTTTCATACAGTATGACATTTACTGGTTTTATTTGTCATCAAGTGTATTAGATACACAATGGCCAGGTTAATGCATTGTTAAGAATGACACCACAGACTGTACATTTATGACAGTGCTTAAAATGATTAACTTAAATGTAAATTCATGGGTTATTGTTTAAAATATAAATATTTGAACACGTTAAACGCTATATACATGGGAAGGAGATATAAAAACAATAATTCAGTTCATGTTAAGATAATTTGTTAAAAATGTTAAGTATACAGTTAATGTCACATTGAAAATTGTGATAAATGGACATGATTGTGTTTTGTTTAATGGTGATGTGATCAGATAATAAGAGAGAAACTATGGACCTTGATAGTAAATACTAGTCAGTCGATGTTGGTCATGTGAATGATCTGGATGAAGAATAAACTCCTCTGTGTGAAATAACGGCACGAAACGTGTTCCTCGTCTATTCTTCTATCACAGGTTGGAGAGTTGACTTCCACATGCACGTTGCCTCCTCCTGGGCCGCTACCCAGGGGAGCAACACTACCACAGTGCATACACACAGCACAGAGACAGAGCGGAAGAATGGCAGAGAGAAAGAGCACTGTGTTGTGTGGCTATATTTCCAGGCTGTAAATGAAACAACGGCAAGCCGTATAATGTGTAAAAAGAGTGTGAAATACAGTGGTAACACAACTAATTTATACAAGCATATGAAAAGTCATTCAAAAGACAACACTGAGCTACAGAAATGGAGAGAGAAGAGAACCCCCCCCAAACCCTGACAGACCCCAACCCAAAGATCATTGGCAGAGGCCTTTCAGTATGGCAGACAATATTCAGGTGTTTTAGTCATCTTCAGCATTTGTTAATATTAATTTTCAAAGTGCAACTGATCATTTGTGACTTTAGCCAACTCAAAAAGTATAAATTATGCTAAAACCTTGGTATAATACATTTATCGCATTGAAGCATTTTATTTAAATGAATGCATTTACTGGAATTGAAACAAATATACTGAATATAATATGGCTCAAATTTCATTGAATATAATTACCCTTTTGTGTTAAATGTGAAAGTGATACTGTATGAATTTACCTCTAAACTTTGCCCAGATTCTGTCCTGGGTTTTAACTAATTGATAATCCAAAGGAAAAATCACAAAACACTTTAAAGTCATGAAAATTTATTCAGATTTAGTCATTTGATTATGCATCCATTGGTATCGTATCAGTATTGGCGATACTGGCCCTGTATTCACTTTTGACCGTCTGTTTTCTTCCTCTGCCACTCAACAGCAAAAGCTCCTGTTTGTCTTGTCATTGCATTTACGTACCTCCATCACTTCCGCCATTTAAAAGTAGTTGAGAGAAGTCTATTGTTGCTGCAAAATTTGTGGAGTCCGTGTGAATATTGAAGTCCCCAAGAAGGAGGATTGATGGAGAAGAGAGCAGGGGTGAGCAAGAAAACTGGAAAAATCAGTGAGGTAGGATGGATGAGGTTTTGGGGGGGTAGATAACGGCAATGATTAACTTTGATAATGAGCAAGTTGGTGTAAAAGCCTGTCAGTCAGTATCAGGCAATTTATCCCAATGCAGTACCTCTGACGAAGATTGAGGTGGTATTTCTGGCCAAAGGTAAACGTGGTGCAGAAATTACCAGGCTACAGTTTCCTCTGACACTACACTCTGGAAAAGTACTGGAGTGTTTAGGAAGCCATATTGAGCAGTATAAAGAAAAAGACACGAGGATATGAACTAGATCACATATGAAGGTAAGCTAATGATAGCGAGTACTACTTAGCTTTAAGTCCGCCGTACTACATTGTAATGTCGGCAAATTATCGCTATAAGGTACTAAAATATGTATGCTGTGTATAGGACTTGTGATGCCGTCATATAGGCAATAGGACTGGCTACTTACATGATGGAGTGTCCTATTATGCCGTCCTTGTTGTCTTTATGATGCCATATAGACCATCATTCACGATGCCTGCCTTGATGTATTTTACAACTGGCTACCTATGATGTAGTGTCCTATGATCCCTGCCTGGATGTCTTTATGATGTCATATAGACCAACCAGATGCTACATAAATGGAGAGCAATAGAGTGAGGAGAACTGCTGCATGTCAGGAAAGATCCCGTGAAGATGCCACAGCTGACGTTCGGGCAGTACCTCCCAGGCATGACTGTGTTGCACATCAGAAAAGATGCCATGAAGATGAAACGCCTGAGTTTTGAGCAGTACGTCACAGGCATGACTGTGAACAACACACCTGTCTGAGGCAGAACACCCTTCACCAGCATAGGGTACGACAGACAAGGGATGCACAGACAGACAGGAAATGTGTGGCAGTTCGCCATGCACATGCTGAGTCACTTGAAGCCCGAAATGCCCACAAAACGAGCAACGCTGCACGCCAGGCAAGGCACAGAGAAGCTCAGACTGAGGAGATGCGGAATAGTCGGCTGCCCGCTAACGCTGCACGCCAGGCAAGGCACAGAGAAGCTGAGACCGAATAGGACACACTGTGGGAAACCCACTCAGTAGTTTTCCCTCAGACTGAAGAGATGGCAGATCAAAGGTGCTGGGGGACAAGGGGAATTGTCATGGGGGGTTGATATGTAAATACAGAACCTCATGTAGCGGAGGGTTAATATAAAAGAGAGTGCCTGCAACCTGTGTTTCTACTGTTTTGGATTCTGGTGGATGTAAGAAGAAGTGAATAAAGCGTCATCTGCTCTGAACGCTCGGCCTAATTATTCATCTCTCCACACTGGTGACCCTTGACGCACAATGGAACGCGAGGCGAACACCCCGGAGACGACCCGGACAGGAAGTGCCAGCAACGCGTGCACTGTTTCGGTCAAACTCCCAGACTTTTGGCTACACAACCCAAAGTCTTGGTTCCTTCACACCGAGGCCCAGTTTGCGCTCCCAGGAATAATGGTAGATGACAGCAGATACTACTACGTGGTTGCAGCACTGGACGCACGCACAACCCAGCAGGTGGCGAGCCTGGTCCAACAGTCCCCAGCCCGCGACAAATACGGTGCTCTCAAAACTGCGCTGACCTGGCACTACACGCTCTCGGACTGTGAGAGAGCGGAGAGGCTCCTGACGCACTCCGACTTGGGAGACGGGTCGGCAGTCAAATTGATGGAGAAGATGTTGGCGTTGATGGGCACAGATGACGAGCATTTCCTCTTTGCCCACCTTTTCCTCTGGAACCTCCCAACAGCGGCCAGGGTGGTCCTTGCCAATTCGCCGCTGCTGGCCGCACGCAGCTACCGGACTCTAGCCCAAGAGGCAAATCAGATCATCCTCACCACCAGAGCCCTCACAGTGAATGCAGTGGCGTCGGAACCCAGCGAGACGGCCAGCGGAAGTGAGGAGCCAGCGACGGTGGCTGCAGCGGAGGCCAAGAAGCACCGGAGAGACACGCTCTGTTCCTACCAGCGCTGTTTTGGAGAGGACACACGCCGATGCGTGCCACCGTGCCAATTCAAGCGCTCTGGAAATGCCAGGGCCAGCAGTTGGTAGCAGCTGCGACCACCGGTGAAGCAAGCAAGCTGCTCTATGTGACAGACTCCAGCTTGGGGAGACGTTTTTTCATGGACTCCAGCTCCCAAAAGAGCCTCATCCTTCCATCCTATGCCGACCGGCTGGCGGGAGCTAGCGGCCCTGAACTGATGGCCGCAAACGGCTCAGACATTAAGACTATTGGTGAGAGGACACTGACTACATCCTTGCATGGCCGTACATATCAATGGACATTTGTTATAGTGGCATGCAGCTTCCCCATTTTAGGCGCTGATTTTTTGTGTGCACATGGACTACTAGTCGATGTTGCTAACAGACGCCTGATTAACGCAATGTGTTTTGATTCTCTTCCCTGTACAGCTAGAGGAGCCGGGCCCACAACACTAGCCAACCAGCACTCACGGTTCCGACGTTTTCGGCGACCGTCACTAGACACGGGGTGGAGCACTTCATTATCACCACGGGGCCGCCCATTTTCACACGACCTCGGTACCTGGACACAGCGAAACTGGCCATAGCATGCGAGGAGTTTGCCAACTTGGAAAAGCTGGGCATCATCAGACGCTCAAACAACCCATGGGCATCCCCGCTACATATGGTTCCTCAGGCTGAGGGATCATGGCGACCTTGCAGTGATTTCCGCAGATTAAATAACGCTACAGCACATGATCGCTACCCCATCACGCATATTCAGGATTTTTCCATTCACCTCACCAGGGCGTGCATTTTTTCCAAGATAGACCTGGTCCGCGGTTACCACCAGGTCCCAGTGCGCACTGAGGACATACCGAAAACGGTAGTAATAACCCCGTTTGGTTTGTTTGAGTTTTTACGCATGCCTTTTGGACATTCCAACACATGATGGATGCGGTGTTGCATGATCTGCCATTTGTGTTCGTCTACCTGGACGACATCCTGGTGGCCAGCGTGTCCGAAGACGAACATGTAGCCCACCTCAGGACAGTTTTCCAGAGGTTGGAGGAGCACGGGTTAATAATCAACCCGCCGAAGTGCCAGTTCGGGGTAACGGGAATCAATTTTTTAGGCCACCGCATCTCACCGGAGGGAGCGATACCGTTGCCGGATAAGGTGCGCACAGTGGCGAATTTTCCCCGGCCTCAGATGGTCAGGGCGCTGTAGGAGTTTTTGGGGATTGTTAACTTTTACAACCGTTTCCTCCCCCGCACAGCCCAGCTCATGCAGCTGTTGTACGCCGCTCTTAAGAAATGGAAACCGGCAGACAGAGTATACTGGACTCCTGAACGAGAGCAGGCATTTTCTGAGGTTAAAACAGCCCTGGCGAACACCGCACTGCTGGCGCACCCGGACCGAGCGGCTTGGATAGCGCTCAGTACCGACGCCTCGGATTTGGCCATAGGGGCCGTCATGGAGTAGCATGTCGCCGGTTCTTGGCAGCCACTCGCCTTTTTTTGCAGGTCGTTGCGCGACAGTGAGCGTAAATACAGCGCGTTCAATAGAGAGTTACTGGCTCTCCACCTGGCCATACGCCACTTCCAGTTCTGGCTGGAAGGGCGCACCTTCACTGCATTCGTGGACCACAAGCCGCTAACGTATGCGATGGCCAAGGTTTCGGAACCATGGTCGGGCCGGCAGCAGAGACAGCTGGTCGCAGTCTCGGAGTTTATGACTGACATCCAGCATGTGGCCGGTAAACTCAACGTGGTGGCGGACTGCCTCTTGCACTCATTAGTGGCCCCAGTCTACGTGGGGATAGATTACACGGCCATGGCCGCTGCGCAGATCAGCGATGCGGACATTTGCGTGCACCAGTCTGGACCAATAGGGTTAAGGCTGGAGAGTAGAGTACTGCAAAATGGGGGGCCCCCTAATCTGTGACATCTCCACAGGCCGCCCGCTCCCGGTGGTCCCACACGCTTAGCGCCAGAGTGTTTTTGATTCAGTTCACTCCCTGACGCACCCAGGAGTGCACGCGTCAGTCAAAATGGTGGGAGCAAAGTTCATCTGGCCGAGCCTGCGCAAACAGGTGAAAGAGTGAGCTGCAGCTTGCATAGCGTGCCAACAAGCCAAAGTGCACAGGCACACAAAGGTCCCCTTGGAACCGTTCCATATCCTGGCTCAGCAGTTCGATCACATTCACGTGGACCTTGTGGGCCCCCTCCCGCCATCACAGGGGTTCACGCACCTCCTGACAGCGGGGGACCGCACCACGCGCTTGCCCGAAGCAGTCCCTCTAGCTTCCACTGCATCCGCAGAAGTTGCATGTGCTTTTTTGATGACATGGGTGGCACGTTTTGGTGCCCCTTCGGACATCACGTCTGATCGGGGCCCGCAGTTTGTTTCTGACCTCTGGTCCACCATGGCCCAGAGCCTGGGCGTCACAATTCATCGTACAACCGTGTACAACCCACAGGCCAGTGGGTTATGCAAGCGTTTCCATAGATCGCTTAAAGCAGCGCTCAGGGCTTTGCTTACGGATGCAAATTGGGTGGACCGGTTGCCGTGGGTTCTATTAGGGTTGCGTTCAGCACCGAAGGAGGATTTGGTGGCCTCCCCAGCAGAGCTGTTTTTTTCCCAGCCACTGCAGCTCCCCGGGGAATTTTTGCCGGATAACCCCATGCCAAACACCAATCCATCCCCGTGTTCACGGCATAGCGCAGGGGCAGGGACGCTACCCGGCCTGGCCCGGCCCACCACTGTTTTCCGCGTGCTTTTGTGCCAAAGACCTTGAAGGACGTGTTGTTTGTATTTGTCAGGCACAATGCCCACTGGACCCCACTGCGCCCGCCATACGATGGCCCGTTCAGAGTGCTGGAACCCAGGGACAAACATTTTGTGTTAGACTTGGGGGGTCGCCAGGAGACAATCTGTATAGACAGGCTTAAGCCCACCTTTGTTTTAGCAGACGAACAGGTGGTGTTGGCCTGAGCTCCTCGTTGCGGAAGACCTCCACTGAGAACTCCCCAGGTAAATGACTCATCAGATCAGTCACACGAGCATGCTGAAGGTGTCCTCCCCCAATTGTCCTCCCACAGATGGACGCACCCCCAGGAACCCCCCACCGGCACAGCAGCGCCTCGGAGCTGAAGATCCCCCGTTACAGCAGCTATGGACGGAGGCTGAAGCCCAAAGGACATGAAGGTTAAGGCTCAGTCTGAGAGTCTGGGGGGGGGGGGGGGGGGTTACCCACTCTGTAGTTTTCCCTCAGACTGAAGAGATGGCAGATCAAAGGTGCTGGGGGACAAGGGGAATTGTCATGGGGGGTTGATATGTAAATAAAGAACCTCAGGTAGCGGAGGAGGGTTAGTATAAAAGACAGTGCCTGCAACCTGTGTTTCTACTGTTTTGGATTCTGGTGGATGTGAGAGGAAGTGAATAAAGCTTCATCTGCTCTGAACGCTCGGCCTGATTATTCATCTCTTCACAGCACTACTTTAAATCATCATCATCTTGACGTGATGGCGGCGCGCATGGACGCAGCGGCCCCTCTTGGCATCAGCGAGTGTGAGAGTTTTGAGTGTTTTGATCTTCCCAGACGTACATTCTACAAAACTTACAACCGTGAGACCTTATTAAACATCAAAGTACTGCACGCTGCAAGAATCGCGGTGCTCGGTTGTGACTTGAACATTCTACGCCAGCATGGAATTCTGGCGGAGGTCTCGCTGGAGGCTACCCGGGAGAGGAGGAAGCGTACGTGGAGGGAACGTAAGCAAAAGCAAGGAAAAAGGGCCAGTATTCATGCTAGACTAAAGGCTAACCCCTCCAGACCAGCAGTACCGTAGCTCCTTCTCTCTAATGTCTGCTCCCTCAACAACAAGCTGGACGAGCTGCGTCTGCTGAGAGAAACCCGTAGAGAGTGGAGGGACTGCTGTGTGCTTGCGTTCACGGAGACATGGCTCCACGACAACATCCCTGACGAGGCCATTCAACTGGAAGGTACGATGGCGTTCCGGGCAGACAGAGAAACTGCGAGCTCCGGTAAGAGCCGTGGGGGGGGGGGGGGGGGGCTATGCATCTATGTTAACACATACCTGTCAAGGCATACTTCATGCCTCCCTTATTGGGGGGGCTTTCACACCTGTACTGAGTACTTAAAAACTGTATTTATCGACAGATGAAAGAAAACTGAAGCAAAAAAACCCAAACAAAAACCAAACAAACAACTGCAACATGAACTATTTCAAACATATTTATTCAAATGTACACTTATATGGACACAATCTTGAGCCATAACTTTTTGGTAATGTGAAAATAATAAGCCAAGTAGCACAAATAAATAAATAAATAAAAAATAAATAAATTTAAAAAATGATAATATTAATAATAAATAAATGAAAATAAATAAATAAAAAAACAATATTTTTCAAATTTACATTAGCACAAGGTAGATTGCTTAATTTGAAAGTACACAATAAAAAATAATTCTGAATATAGTTCTTAATTGTCAGCTAGATATATACACTTGGAATTAAAGAGTTTTTAATTGTCAGCTTTGTTACACTAATGCACTTGAATGAACTTGAAACAAGAAAATGTTCACTGATGCTGCTTGTTATAGTTCCAAGTAGCAGCCTTTGCTGACTCTAGCATTTCTTTTGAAGGCTTGACCTTGAAGCATGGAGTGTCACAATTCATTTTCACTTGCATGAAAGAGCAGAGTTTCTGGGAGCATACTTTTTCTGAAGTCGGTGTGAATTTTCCTGACCATGCTGAAAGCCCTCTCACTGTCAGCATTGCTGTGAGGAAGGCAAAGCAGTGCTGAGTACACTTTGAGGAGCTGGGGGAAGCAGGGCCACAATTACCGGGACTTACTACACTTCACTGCTGCAGAAATTGCAGAAGGTCATCAAAAGCAATCATCATGCTGACCAAAGGTGTCCGCTTCCTACAAGATAATGCCGGATTCACAACTTACACGTTGCCCAGAGGGAAGCACAGTCCTGCAGCTATTTAATCCTTCCTCACCCCACTTCCCCTCCCTACCTTACACCATTGACTTCCACCTTTTTCCAACAATGAAGTCATTTTTGAAGGGCAAGCCCTTCCAAGACAATGAAATGCTGATTTCCATGGTCAAGTTGTGGTTTCTGGCACAGCCTACAGACTTCTACAGGTGAAGTCTCCGCAGCTGCATAAAGCGATAGGAGAAATGTGTAACCCTTGGTGGTAACTATGCAGAGAAAGACTAATGTGCCAAGGTTGAGTCTTCTCAGTCCATGGAAGATGACTCAGGGGAAATCTCTTATGAACAGCCCTCATAAATGTGTAACATTTCTATATTTTAGCTAAATTATATAAAATTGAACAGCCTGTTTTTTAGTGCCATAGCTATCATGGAGCAGCATATGCCCTGCTGAATCTGAACAGCGCTGTCAGTCAAAGATGGTGTTTCCCTATTCTCACCTACTGCAAATCATCACCTTCATTGGGTTTGATCTACTGAAAGCTGAAGTTTGATACTTTATATCCAGTGTGTCTAGGAAGCATGAAGGACTAAAAAGGCGCCAACCTGCAGTGTGGGTCTGGCTGTCAGGTACGATCTGATGCAGATGAGCGTATTTTCCCTTCTCGAAGCTCGGACTCTCCCATTCTTTTCGGTCACGTCCAGTCCCTCGATTTCCCTTTTCTTCAAGCTTTGTTTTCTTCGCCGGCGGCGCGCTGCATGAAGCCATTTTGAAAATCACAAAAAGACTGCTTAGGTGCGTTCAATTTCGCCAGGCATCGAATTACTGTTCAGTTGATTTTAGGTTCTCTCAATAATTTTTTTTTTTTCGCTGTATATTTTTCTTTTTGGCATACAGAAATGACAATATGCCCGTATTTGCTAAAATTGCATTTTCCCCGTATTAAAATACGGCGAAACCGTATCACTTGACGGGTATGTTAACAAGAACTGGTGCGTTAACGCCACGTTAGTATCTAAACACTGCTCTCCATTGGCGGAGTTCCTTATTGTAAATTGTCGGCCATATTATCTGCCGAGGGAATTCAGCAACGTGTTTGTAGCTGCTGTTTACATAGCGCCAAGCGCTAACGGTATAGCTAATGCTAATGCTAAAGAGGAACTCGGAGAGCTGCACGATGCTATTAGCGAAATCCAAACTTCACACCCTGACAGCTTTGTGGTTGTTGCGGGGGATTTTAACCACACCAGTTTAAAGACTGTGCTCCCCAAGTTTAAACAATGTGTAGACTTTAAGACCAGAGGAGAGAATATGTTGGATTTAGTGTACACAAACACAGATGCTTATAAGGCAACACTTCGCCCCCACCTCGGCCTTTCTGACCACATATCAGTGATGCTGGTGCCTGCCTACAAACCTTTATTGAAGCGCAGCAGGCCAGCAGTGAAACAAATCAGGATTTGGCCAGAGAGTGCAACCTCAGCACTGAAAGACTGTTTTCTGCACACAGACTGGGAGGTCTTCAAAATAGCAGCCTCCCAGGAAGACAAGACAGATGTGGAGGAGTATGCTGAAACGGTCACCAGCTACATCACGAAGTGCACAGAGGATGTCACTATAGCGAAGACCATCACTGTACGGGGAAACCATAAGCCCTGGATGACTGCAGAGGTGCGCTCGCTGCTTACAGCCAGAGATGAAGCCTTCAGAGCGAAGGACAGGATCGACCTCTGGTCAGCCAGGTCTGCGCTCTCAAAGGGAATTAAGACGGCGAAGCGCGCCTATGCGGAGAAAATCCAAGGACACCTCTGTGACACTAGGAACACCAAGCAGATGTGGAGGGAGTTCGGACACTGACGGGCTATAAGTCTAGGCAGGGGGTCGATGATAACGACGCTTCGCTTCCAGACAGGCTCAACGACTTCTTTGCACATTTTGAAGCATCAAACCCGACAATCAGAGGGAGGGCAGGCCCATTCCCACCATCGGTTGGGCCAGCTATCACCATCAACACAGTGGACACACAGAAGACCCTAACCAGGGTCAACCCACGTAAAGCTGCAGGTCCGGATAACATCCCAGGACGTGTGCTCCGAGACTGCGCGAGCAAGTTGGCTGATGTCCTAACTGACATTTATAACATCTCCCTGAGTCAGGCCATAGTGCCCAGATGCTTTAAGACCTCTACCATAGTACTGGTGGCAAAGAAACCAGTTGTGTCCTGTCGGAATGACTATCGTCCTGTTGCACTGACACCAATTGTGATGAAGTGTTTTGAACGGCTTGTCAAACCACTCATCACAGCCTGCCTCCCTGCATCACATGACCCGCTCCAGTTTGCATATCGTTCAAACTGCTCCACGGAGGATGCTATAGTCACCACCCTGCACTCTGTCATCACCCACCTGGATCAGAAAGACACCTACGCCAGACTCCTGTACATTGATTTCAGTTCAGCATTCAACACCATTATTCCCCAGAGACTGATGGAGAAATTACTCCTTCTCGGTCTGAACACCGCCACATGTCTCTGGATCCTGGATTTCCTGACTGAGAGACCTCAGTCTGTCCGGGTTGGAAACAACATCTCCAACTCTGTCACGCTGAGCACTGGATCCCCTCAAGGCTGCGTACTCAGTCCACTGTTGTTTACACTTCTAACACATGACTGTGTATCCAGACACAAGGGAAACCAGATTATTAAGTTTGCAGACGACACCACGGTGGTGGGACTTATTCAGAGGGATGAGGAATCAATGTACAGGGAAGAAGTTAGAGACCTGGAGGGCTAGTGCGGGGAGAACAATCTGGTGCTCAACGTGGACAAAACGAAGGAGAAGATTATCGACTTCTGGCGGTCACAGCCTGAACACGTCCCTCTCAGCATCGGCGGCCGTTTAGTGTAGAGAGTGGAGAACATCAAGTTCCTCGGAGTGCAGATCTTGCAGGACCTGACCTGGAGCAAGAATTCCTTGGGGATCAGGAAGCGGGCCCAGCAGAGACTGCACTTCTTGAGGAAACTCAAACAGGCCTCTCTCCCCATCTGCATCCTTGGGACCTTCTACAGAGGTGTGGTGGAGAGTGTTCTGACGTACTGCATTGCTACATGGTACTCCAGCTGCAGTATGTCAGACAAAAAAGCCCTGCAGAGGATAGTTAAGGGAGCTGAGAGGGTAATTGGAGTCTCCCTCCCCTCTGTCCAAGAACTTTTTCAGAACCGTTGTAGGAGCAGGGCACTGAACATTGTCAAGGACCGTTCTCACCCTCTGAATAAACACTATGAACTTCTGCCATCTGGCAAACGATTCCGGAGCATCAGAGGCAGAACCACCAGACTGATTAACAGCTTCCTTCCACAAGCTGTTAGGATGCTGAACAGTTGATCCGGAATCTCTCATACATTCTACTGCACCTACGGACATTACGTATATTATTTGTATATTATAGTTCTGGTTAGTTTTCAAGTATGTCTCAGGAAAGTTGAATGGCTGTGGTGGGGTGGGGAGGGTGAGGGTATGTGTGAGTGTGTCTTTAATCATGTTCTTTTACTTATATGGCTTATATGGATGCCGAGAGAAACACAATTTCATCTAGGCTGCACTACAGTTGTATGTACAGCAATATGACAATAAAGGTTGATTTGATTTTGATTTGATTTGAAACCACATCCATTCGAAGCAGTAAATCTGGAAATCTTACTCAGTAAGGCAGAAGGCACTCTATAAATTCAACAAATCTCAGTCAGTGTGTCAGTCTGTAACCCCATTAAGAATAGAACACACTGTAGCGGGTTGATTCAACCCCCACAACACAGAGACAGAACACAGAGACAGTCAGCTCGCACTCCTGGGTTTTTTCCGCTGCATGCTGCGTTTACAGCTGTGAGGTTAAAGTGTCATCCATGCATTGTGTTCATGCATCCTGCCTGTACCTCTGATATGCAAATGCCCAGATTGACTGCTGTGAATGTCTTTGATGTATTGTCTGAGTTGAGTATATATGCTGCACTGTTCTGTAAATCTACCCCTCTTTCACTCTGCAACTGCTACTGCTGGACACACACACCGTGTGTCTCCTCTCCTCTTTGAGAGCTGGAGGAATGAAGCTGCAGCCTGCTCAAGCCATGGGCTGCAGCCGAGTTCTGATGAAGGCGGGTGATAATAAAGCTATTTAAAAATCCAACGCTGCCTTTTTATCATCCTCTTCAACACTACTTTAAACTGCACTCATTTGAAGCAGTACCCATGAAGAATGGCAGTCTACACTACAAATGTGTAAAATACCAAGCCAAGCGCTGATTTTCTTAGGGTGCTTCAATTTCTGGGTTTTGATGGGCATGCACGGGTCTTCCCGAACACAGTTGAAAGCCACTTTTTGCTCAGATCTATTTTCATGATCCTGTCCATGAACTGGAATTACAACGCACCTATCCCTCAACCAGTGATCTGAACGAAGAAGAAGAACAACAAGACCCACCAAATGGACAGCAATAGAGTGAGAACTGCTTCATGTCAGAAAAGATGTCGTGAAGATGAAACACCTCAGGTTTGGGCAGTACGCTGTAGGCATGACTGTGAACAACACAGCCGTCTCAGACAGGAGGAAGACCTTTCAGCAACGGGCATGCAGAAATACTTGCTTATACTTGGTTTCTACGGGCACGGACGGGTATGCACGGGTATGTACTAGTATATATAAATATATATTCATGTTAGGTTAGGCACTGGTTTGCTTGCTACTGGATAACCATAAAAACCGGTACTACCTGTCTCATGGGTCGGGCCATCGGTGACTCAACCGGCAACCCTGCTCTTCCGAAGGTATGGAGGATGAAACTGGGCATCCTGGCAGAACTAAAAACAATATCTGTCACAGGTCTGTGGTGGACCACTCCCAGTTACATGGGGTGAGACTGGACATCCTGGCAGATAATCACATCTGTCGCAAGGTCTGTGGTGGACTTTTGCCAGTCAGTGCATCGTGACATGTACTACACAAAGAGCAGAGATAAAAACTAACCTATCATCTGGTCAGTCACTGCAACAGATACTGGAGTCAGTTTGTCTTGGCCTGTCCTTGCCTCTGATAATACCTCTATCTGCCAAGAATGTGCTGCTAGTCCAACAAAAGCCAGCGCGACGCAAACACTTTGCAAGCATTTTCATGAAATGGTCAGTCAGAAAGCAACTCATACCAGCTCGGACGTTGCCTGGGTTAGTAAGGTCAGGCGTTCCTGGTAGTGGAGGGCAAAGGACAGAGCTGTGTGGAGGAATCTGACCAGACCTAAATGAAACAGTCATTGTCGCCCCCGACAGACTGCTATGATGATGATCATCATCATGGGCAACCGCTATCCATAAAGTGCAAGGGCTGACACTGGAAGAAACTGTTGATATGAAGGGTACTACATTTAATGGTGGGCAGGTTTATGTAGGGTATCCGTCCAACTCAGCCAATTGCCAACTCGGCCCAGCCGACTTGTCGGGACATGATTTACACCCAGTTCGGCCCACTGCCAAGTCAGCCCATCGATTACCATATTCAGGACTCGTGGTGTCCGAGATTGAACACATTGTTGAAGTACCGTAATCGAAACAAAGACAGAATTAATTACAGAAATTTACTCAAAAAATATCATGCCTTTTTGGATACTTCAAGTTCAACCTTTTATTATTGAGACTACAACATAACCCCGTAAAATTGAAAATTTCAAAAAGAAATGTTATTTTTCCTGCCTTGGTGGTCATGTTCACTACAACATGTATGTCACAATGGATGTAACTGACCACATTAGAAAAAAGTGCTGGTAAGCCAGACTTGCTTTGTTTATTGTTTATAGAGGCTCAACATTATTTTTAAAAAGCTAACCCAGTCAAGAAGTTGCAGAAGGGCCGAGTTGCCATTATCGATGGGCCAACTTGGCCAAGTTGGGTGTAAACCTTATGTAGCACTAAGCAGAGTAAAAACATTGAGTTGTTTGCATCATCACTCTATTAAAGCAGGAAATCTCTGTGTGTCTGTGTGTGTATGTCTGTGTGTCTGTCATGTTTATAGGACATCATAGGATGGCCTATGATCTCTGATCATCATAGGGTCCTATGAACTCAGGCTTCATAGCACTTGCGATGCCATCATAAAGATATTCACGATGCCGTCATAAAGATATGATGACTATATGACGGCACATAGACGATGTCATATAGATTTGCGATGCCGTCATAAAGGTATGATGTCTATATGACAGCACATAGACAAATATGTCTTTATGATGTCATATAGACCATCACTCACGATGCCTAGACTAATGTGTTTTTATGATGTCATATGGCTCAAAATTGGCAAGGTGAATAAGTCACAGGGCCAGTCTTAACAGCGCGTTCGTGTTTTCTGCACAACAGATTTCTGCAGCCATGGCCAATTCTATGTTGCCACGAGCAGAGTTGCCAGATCAAGCAGTCTTCATATTCTTGCTCAAGATGAAGAAACTAAACAAAACTGTCGCTTTCTCAGCAATGTTGTTTTTTTTTTTTGTAACTTTGATTTTTATTCATTTTTCATCATTCATATTACATTCAGATCACAGTCTCTATATTTAAAAAAGGAGCTAGAAGAAGAAAAAAAAAGAAAGGGTGGGGACAAATGTTGTAGCATCAAGTTTTTAGTTTCCATCTCTTAATTCTTCTGGTTTTTCCACTGTCTTTGGTTATTCTTTCAATTTCTGTCTTCTTGTTGCACTTTGTAGCGTGTCCATTTCCACCATTTTTTTTTCATATTGTCCTTCTTGCATTCTTTGACGATATGTTAGTTTTTCCATTAAACGTATATCCTCAACAATGTCTGTCCATTGCTCTTGGTCAGGAAGAACTTCTGATCGCCATTTTCTTGTGATTGTTCTTTTACATGCAATCAGCAAGATTTTAACTAAATATCTGTCCTCAGCCTGTATTACATTGTCTCTTTTAAGATCACATAAATACATCAAGTTACAGTTCATTGGTATATTATATCCTAATATCCTCTGTATTGTCACATGTATAGATTTCCAGAATGATGAGATTTTGCAGCATTTCCAAAACATATGCGAGTGGTCTGCATTTTGAGCCCCACAGCCCCTCCAGCATATAGATTGGGTATTTGTATATTTTCTTTGGATCTGTGGTGTAATGAAATAGCGAATCAGGTTTTTCCATCCAAATTCCCTCCATGTCCTTGAACTTGTTGATGTGTGTTGTGTTTTCCATATTTCTTGCCAGTTTTCTTCTGTTATGTTTAAATTTAGCTCTTTCTCCCATTTCTCCCTTATATAGTTACTTGAATGTTTGTTTGCTGTAAGTTTCTGATATATAGCTTTGAAATAATTCTTATTTTATTTCCTGCATACGAGCTTAAAATGAATTGTATAATCTCGTTCACATCTGTGTGGAAGTTATGCCTAATCTTCCTCATATAATAATCTCTCATCTGCAGATATCTGAAGAATTCAGATTTTTCTACTTTAAATTTTCTTCTCATGTTCACGAAACTTCCGAAATCTTTTTTTCCCATATTGCCCCATGCTGTGATTCCCTTGTTCACCAGATTTTTGTATCCCCTATCTTGCTTTGCCGGTTCAAACTGTCAAATGCTACCCATTTCAATAGTTTTATGTCCTCTTTTATATTATACTTTTGTACTATTTTATACCACAGTTCCAAAGTAAATTTAGTGATTGGGTCTATTTGTTTGATTTGCTTATATGCATCCTTATCTCCTATTGTGCTTTGTACTGGGAGTCCCTCAATTTCCTTTTCCATTTCTTTCCATTTTGCCTTGTATCCTCCGTCGCACCAACATATGATATATCTTATTTGTGCTGAGTAGTAATATTCCTTTAGACTCGGTAGGCCCATGCCTCCTTTCTCTTTTGGTAATTGGAGAGTTTTATATTTCACTCTTGGCTTTTTACCTCCCCAAACAAATCTCGATATCATCCTGTCCCACTTTGAGAACTGGGCACCAGGAATCTCTGTTGGTAGAGCTTGGAAGAGGTAAAGCAGTCTAGGTTGTATGCTGATTTCTGTCTTAATTTCTGAATTCAGATCCATATTTAAGATTGACCATCTATCAATATCTTTTTTTATTTCTTGTTCTAACCTATCATAGTTTGCTTTATAGATTTTGCTTAAATCTTTAGGTATGTTCACTCCAAGGTATTTTATTTCTTTTTGTTTCCAGTTTAGCTTGATCTTATCAGTTATCTGGTTTAAAGGGTTATAGTGGAATGTCAGTATTTGTGTTTTTGTTATGTTTATCTTGTATCCTGATAATTTTCCAAAATTTTCTATCAAGTCCATCATTTCCATTATTGATTCATCTGGTTGTTCAAGGTAAACTATAATATCGTCTGCAAATAGCCCAATCTTGTGTTCTGCTACCTTTATTGTTACACCTTTTAATTTCTTATTTTGTCGCATCGCTTGAGCCAGTGGCTCTATGAACAGAGCAAACAAGGTGGGCGATAGGTAGCATCCCTGCCTAGTTGATCTTTGTATATTTACTTTGTCTGTTAAGCTACCGTTTATCTTGATTCTTGCCACAGGTTTTTGATACAGTGTCTTTATGCATTGCACTGACTTTTCGTTAAATCCAAAGCGTTCCAGCACATTATATAGGAACATCCAATTAACTCTATCAAATGCTTTTTCTGCGTCTAAACTCATTACTACTGGGCTTTTCTTTTCTTTATGTATTTGATTAATTATGTGTATTGTTCTCCTGATATTATCATGTGTTTGACGTTCCTCTATGAAACCAGTTTGATCATCCTCTATCAATTCCGTCAAGAATGTCTTTATTCATTTACAGATAATTGTTGTATATATTTTATAATCCACATTTAATAAAGAGATTGGCCTATAGTTTCTGCATTGTTCCCTATCTTTCCCTGGCTTTAAAATAACTGAAATAATGGCTTCATTCCATGATGGAGGTATTTTGTTGTTGTTTAATGTCCAATTAAATGACTTTAGGAGCTGTGGCGTGAGTTCTTCTATAAACAGTTTATAAAACTCAGACGGGTATCCATCACTACCTGTGATTTACCATTTTTTAGTGACTTTTTAAACACATCTTTAATCTCTTGTGTTGTTATTTCTGCTGTTAGTGTCATGCGGTGGCTCTCGCAAGCCACCATAAGACGCCACACAGTCACTAGAGAGTTCAGTGAGAGTTTTTATTACGGTGAAAAAGTGACAACACAAGCTGCTGAGACAATGACACAAACAAGTCTTCACACAACAGGAGGCATAAGGCTAACAGCTCTCTGCAGGTCCATAGGAGGAGCCGGTCATACACAGACAGGCAAGGTTGGTGAAGTAATAGTTACACAGGCTGCTGAGGCAGAGACACACAGAGGTCTACTCACACCGGGAGGTGTAAGGCTACACAGCTCACTTACTGGTCCACGGGAAGCGACGGTCAAACCACAGGCAGACGAGGTAGAAAATAGTCCAAAGTATCCGTAGCTCTGACGGAGAGAGACTGACACTGCTGCAGGGATGCGGCCGCCAGCGTGGGAATAAGAAGTCCACCACTAACGACCGCAAATGCAGAACAGCTGCTCAGGACTTGACAGCTGAGCGGAAGCCTCCCCGAGCACTGTCACAATAAGAGCTCGGAGAGCCAGAATGACAACGCCACTGTCAAGCCCTGACAGGAATAGCCCGAGCACAATGACATAGTGCTCGGGTCATGACAGTAGCCCCCCCTCAACCGACGGGCTCCGAACGTCTTGTAACACCCAGCCACCCCCCCCCCCAACCACAGGGCGAGTGAATTGAGGAACAGGCAAGGAGGGAGCCAAACAAAACCAAACAAGGCCCCAAACAAAAAGGGAAAAGAATACATCAACCGACATATCCATCCAATTCCCCCCAGAACAATGACGAGAGAAAAAAAAAATCCCAGGAAAAAAAACAAAACAACAAAAAAAAACAAAACAAGACATGACTACAATACAAGGGAAACACAATCATACAGAACATAAACACCTGACACCGAAAGTTTTCCCACCGAGACCACAGACAACCCGTCTAACTCCAGAGTACATAACCCCACAGTGTAACACTCAAAGTAAAGATCCCTTCATGCACAAAATAAAAAAAATGCCACAATCATACTCCCAAAACACCCCTGTACTTGAAACCCAGCCAAAATTAAACCCAAACAACCTCAAACACCCGGTAACTATGGAAACAGAAGCAAGAAATAAATGCAAACACATGGTAACTATGGAAAAAGGAAACAAGAAATACAGTGATCCCTCGCTACTTCGCGCTTCACCTTTCGCGCCCTCAGTGCATCGTGGATTTTTCAAAAATATTCATCAAAAATTCAAAATTGAGAAATAATGGGCGGGCGCTAGCAGAAGGCAGGGAGACTACATTAGACCATCAGGTATCAACACGGAGAGCCGCACAACTCAAAAAATCCACCTCTCTGTTCGCTGTTCTCGTGTTGGCTCGGCTCGGAAATCTCGCAAGCTGATTGGCCGAGACGTTTCACCCCGCAAGCTGATTGGCCGAGACGTTTCATCCACCTCCTCTCCCTGCCGAGCGCCCATGAAGGGAAGGAAGACCGCATTCATTGCTCTTTATCGCTCATGTTACGTAGTCTCGCAGCGTGGAACTTTTTGCTGTTCTCTTGTGCCATTTTGTGCGAAATAGTCTTCCCGTCGAGCCACTACGCCGCCTCCTGCAGCTTCTCCAGCTCTATTGGAAGCTGCCCTCGATGATCCTGCGCTTCTAGCACCTGACGATGAGGCGTCACCTGAGGAGCAGTAAAGCTCTCATTAACCTGTGAAGTAAATCATCTTCATCTTGAGTTACGTATCTTGTTATAAGAATAAAAGAGTTCTAAAAACATATTTATGTACACTTTATTTACATCTACGTATGTATGTACACGTACACACACACACACACACGTATCATATGAGAGAGAGAGAGTGAGTGAGAGAATGAACGTACGTATTATTTATGGATGACGTCATTAGGGGTGACGCTACTTCGCGGTTTTTCACTTTTCGCGGTCGGTTCTGGAACCCATTAACCGCGATAAGTGAGGGATCACTGTACATGCTAACACATGGTAACTATGGAAAAACAAAAAAAACCCACAAACGAAACAAGAAATACATGCAAACACACAGTAACTATGGAAAAGAAACAAGAAATACATGCAAACACCCGGTAACTATGGAAAAGACAAAAAACCACATAATATAGCCCCTCAAAAGGAAGAGGGGAGGACAAAACAAAAAACAAAAACAAGAGCATACTGCAAACACACATGAGGCAATCTCAATTGCTCTACATAACCTTTACACCGTATGGGCCCAAACAGAAGATGATCGGCGGAGATCCAACGCCCCCCAGGCAGAGCTCCGGCGACCTCCCTGCCTCCGATGGCCCACGGATAGTCCCACAAAACAGTACATGATCAGGCGACCTGCCCCAGTCCCAGGCCCCAAGAAACAAGTCCTCCGGTGGCCGAACCAGGCCACCCAATAGCAAACATGGTTTATCGGGTGACCAACCCAAGGCGCCAAACGCACAAAGCAGTTCCTCGTGTGGCCGACCCGCATCCCACAACCACCAGAACCGTGGAGGAATAGCATGCGGCCGCCCGCCTAATGAAGACAAGACATGAGAGCGCCAGCCTGCCAGAAAAAAACCTCCAACGGCCCCCAACGCTGACAACCCCAGCAGGTGGCTCCTGAGAGGGGAACAATCAAGAAAATGGGTCCACCTGACTTCAGGCGGCAAAGGGTCTGCGGCTCCTCCACCGATCTCGGTCCAGACCGATGCGATCGTCGCAGCTCCGCCTGTATCAGATCCTGGCTGGATCACAGCTGCACCTGCGTCGGACCCCGACTGGGTCACAGCAGCGCCAACGTCGGACCCCCACTGGACCTCGCCGGATCCCGATTGGGTCACCGCCGCACCAGCGTCAGACCCCGATTGGACCTCCTCGAACCCTGATTGGGTCGCAGCCACACCTGCGCTGGACCCCCACTGGACCTCGTCGGGCCCCGATTGGACCTCGTTGGACCCCGATTGGATCGCAGCCACACCTGCGCCGGACCCCCACTGGACCTCGTCGGACCCCGATTGGACCTCGTCGGACCCCGATTGGACCTCGTCGGACCCTGATTGGGTCATAGCTGCACCTGCGTCAGACCCCGATTGGACCTTGTCGGACCCTGATTGGGTCGCAGCCGCCCCTGCGCTGGACCCCCGCTGGATCTCGTTAGGCCCTGATTGGGTCACTGCTGCACCCACGTCGGACCCCGATTGGATCACAGCAGCACCTGCGTTGGACCCCCACTGGATCTTGGCAGGTCCCGATTGGGTCACCGCTGCACCCGCGTTGGACCCCGACTGGGTCACCTCAGCCCACGCGTCGGACCCCGACTGGGTCAGAACAGACCCCGACCGGGTCACCGCTGCACCCGCGTTGGACCCCGACTGGGTCACCTCAGCCCACGCGTCGGACCCCGATTGGGTCACCTCAGCCCACGCGTCGGACCCCGACTGGGTCAGAACAGACCCCGACTGGGTCACCTCAGCCCACGCGTCGGACCCCGACTGGGTCGGTACTGCACCGGCGACGACCTCCATCCCCAAACCTGGGACCTCCAGTCCCACGACCTCGACAGACTCCAAGCCAGTAACACTGTGGAAAGGCTCAGAGAACAGGAGAGGACCGGGATCAGTCTCACCGGCAGCGCCAGAGCCCAGCGAGACGAACTCGGGTGCAGCAGACGGCTGCCCCTCGCTCGCCTCCCCACGAGGCAGGCAAAAATGCTCTAACACACCACAAAGGAAAACAAAGAAGAGCACTTGCCTGCACTCGGGCTCTGGAGCCGTCCAGGACTTCGTCGATCCAGGTTCAGGTAGATGCTCGTCGTCGGGCTCCCACTCGGCTGCGTCGGGTTCCACAGCCGGCCTGATGGTTTCTGCAGCTGGATCCTCTCGCGCCAATGTTCACACCGATAACCCGCACGGCGTGGGGGCAGGGGACCCTCGACCCGCTGACTCGGGCTGCATCTCTGTGGAGACCTGGGGATGCTTGCTCGTCGGTTCAGGCTCCTCATCGCAGTCCGTTCTCCTCCTCTGTCCAACACAAGGCTGCAGGGCCGGGGTATTTCCCAGAGCCGCAGGCCTCCCCCTCGTTCGACGGTGTGGATCTAACGCCGAGAACCGCTCAGCAGGAGGAAACACAGAGGCAGCAGGTTCAGTACAAATGACTACAGCTGGAGAAGGAAACTCGGGGAGCTGTGAACCCCGAGCTTCACCCCCAGGAGTCAGACAAGACAAATCACTATGATAAGTAGGAAAGTGAAATTGAACTTGCCTGTCTCCCGGAGGGAAGATGGTGCCAGCTGTAGATGACTTTGCTCCTTCCCTCGCTCACTGGGTGGTAGAACAGGACCCATGGACGGAGCTCGCCAGCGCAGGACTCTGATCACTCTCAGCAGCTGGAGAGAGCATCAAGGACGAGGGAGCGGCAGCCGCAGCGGGCCGAGCACAGCATGCTGACCATACAGCAGGGGGTGGTTGCCCGAAAGAAGTGACTGCAGGAATTCCCTCTTGAGATGACGCCGAAGAAACAGCTGACTGGTTGAGTGGGTCATTCCGGCGGCCCGGAACTGGATCCGGAACAGGAGCTTGCTGAAGACGTGCTCGGTCGCGGCGCCGACGCCTCCACCGGCCCCCAGATGGTGCGAACTCCAGAAATGGATCGAGGATGGGATCAGGATCCGTAGGCAAAGAGCAGGAGTGCCTCCTCTCCTGCTTTACGCCGCGCTCCTCCTCCAGCATCAGGAATATCTCGCGTTGTGCGGCGATATCCACCCTCCTCGCGTCGACTTCCGGGTGGTTGGCGCAGCGGGGAGAGAGATGACGAAGAACGTCTTCAGCAGCGTCCAGGTACCAGTGTATGCCATGATGGTAATCCAGCAGGGAAGCGGAGATGAGCATCTCATCCACGACTTCCAGAACGCCTGTCAGCTCGTGGCTCGGGCTCCAAGCGCGGCCCCTCCGCGACGGCATTCCTCACACACACAGTACCCAGACGGGAAAAGCAACTGTCCAAAAACTTGAACTCACTGGTGAATTGCGTGTCGGGTTGGCGTCACCGTAAACGCCATTTTGGCAGCAGTGTACTGTCATGCGGTGGCTCTCACGAGCCACCATAAGACGCCACACAGTCACCAGAGAGTTCAGTGAGAGTTTTTATTACGGTGAAAAAGTGACAACACAAGCTGCTGAGACAATGACACAAACAAGTCTTCACACAACAGGAGGCGTAAGGCTAACAGCTCTCTACAGGTCCATAGGAGGAGACGGTCATACACAGACAGGCAAGGTTGGTGAAGTAATAGTTACACAGGCTGCTGAGGCAGAGACACACAGAGGTCTACTCACACCGGGAGGCGTAAGGCTACACAGCTCACTTACTGGTCCACGGGAAGCGACGGTCAAACCACAGGCAGACGAGGTAGAAAATAGTCCAAAGTATCCGTAGCTCTGACGGAGAGAGACTGACACTGCTGCAGGGATGCGGCCGCCAGCGTGGGAATAAGAAGTCCACCACTAATGACCGCAAATGCAGAACAGCTGCTCAGGACTTGACAGCTGAGCGGAAGCCTCCCCGAGCACTGTCACAATAAGAGCTCGGAGAGCCAGAATGACAACGCCACTGTCAAGCCCTGACAGGAATAGCCCGAGCACAATGACATAGTGCTCGGGTCATGACAGTTAGCTTTTCATTTTGTTGGTTTCCTATTGATGGCAAGTCCAATGTGCATAGAAATTTTTTAATATCTTTAACATTTGTCTCTTCAGGTTGCGAATATAGTTCTTGATAGAATTTATGGAATATTTCTTCGAAGTTTTCTGGGGTAACTGTGGTTTTATTTGTGATGGGGTCCTTAATCTTATATACATTATTTACTGTTTGTTGTTTTCTTAACCGTTTTGCCAGCAGTTTTGTGGCCTTTGGCCCCGTTTCATAATATTTTTGTTTTAAATATCTATTTTTCCTTTCAATTTCATCTATTTGTATTTCTTTTATCTTTATTTTTTCTTCCTTAATTTCTTGATATATTTTTGGGTCATTTGTGTTTTGATGTTTACGTTCTAATTCCCTCAGTCTCTCACATCTTTGTTCATATGATTCCAGTTTAGACTTTTTTGCTTTTCCTGATTCAACAATTAATTTGCCTCTTAACACGGCTTTTAGTGCATCCCATAGTATTGTTGGGTCCACTTCTCCATTATCATTCTCCTCGATATACTCATTTATGTTTACCTTTATTCTTTCTTTCATTTTCTCATCATTTAATAGTCCTACATTAAGTTTCCATGTTGTTTGTCGTTTTCTATTGTTTAAATATATTTCCATGTATATAGGATTATGATCTGATATTTCTGCCCCTCCAATCCAACAATTTCTCACCCTGTGTCTGTCACCTTCATTCATAAGGAAGTAATCTATTCTAGAGTGTACTTTATGGACTGCTGAATAATGTGTATAGTCTTTTTCGAGTGGGTGCAGGTCCCTCCATATGTCTACCATACCCATTTCTGCCAGTGAAGTTCTTATGAACTTTGTTACATGTTTTTTGTCTTCTTAACACTTGTTGTGTCAACTTCATGATCCATGACAGCATTTAAGTCTCCTCCACAAATTAGGACTCCTTCACTGTGTGTTGCTATGAGATCAAACAGATGTTGAAAAAAACCCTTGTCACCTTCTGGTGGAGCATAGATGTTCACTAATGTGATCTGCATACCATCTATTCTTCCCTTTACTATTACATATCTGCCTTCTTTATCCTGGATTTCTTGTTCACATTCAAATTGTATTTTATTTGAAATTAGTATCATAACCCCCCTTTTAGTTCCTCCCTTAAATGAACTGTAGTAGGAGTTCTTATAGCCAAATCTCTTTAGTTTCTCATGTTCTGTCTTGTTCAAATGTGTCTCTTGCATAAATATAATTTCGGTTTTTTCCTTCTTGAATTTTCTTATTATTCTTTCCCTTTTAACAGGTGTGTTCAGACCATTCACGTTTAATGTCATTATCTTAAGATTTTTAAACATATTCATGTTTTTCCATTTTTTTAACTTGTGCTCCTAACCCCTTTAACAACAAAACTAACACATATATGTGCAAAAACACATTAATGAATCTCGACCTCCGTACTTTGGGCCTTTCTTCTGCTCACTGGTCCCTGTTGGAGGGTGGAGTCAATGTCCTCACCAAGTGAGGGGCCCTCCCTAGACCTCTATTTACTATCCAAGTAATAGTCATTAGTCTAGAAATGTCCAACAAAAATCACTTTAACCTCTCCTAGCCGTTTGTTTCTCTTTTACCTTGTCTTCTTGGCCTTCATTTCTTCTGTGTCCTTCTTAATCTTTGTTATAATCGAGGCTTTCCGTTGAAAGCCTTGCAGTTTTTCTTGGGCTCGGTGCGCCACGTCCGTCTCCCGCCCTCTGCCGCTCACTCGCCTCCACTCCGGCTGTCTCGATGCGTTTCGTGCCGCCACTGCTCCAGCCGCTTCCTCGGGTACGCTCACCACAAAGCCTCGCTCCGTCATGTCCCGCGCTGCCTCTCTGGCTGTGTTGTAGGTTTTCACGCCGTCATCCCAATGAATTCTCATCTTCGTTAGCGGCGTTTGGAATCTAATTTTTTTCTCTTTCAGCATTTTTTTAATGTTGGTATATTTCTTTCGCTGCTGCACAATTTCTGTCGGGTAGTCATGGTCAAAGAATATCTGTTTGTCGCCAACTCGTATCTTTTTTTCCACGCTTATGTCAGAATTCTTTCCTTTACGTCGTATTTTAAAAAGTTTACCACAACTGACCTGGGTGTAGAGTTTGAGTTCGGGTTCTGTGCCAAGGCTCTGTGCGCTCGTTGGATCTGCAGGTCTGTTTCATCAGGCAGCTCAAGCTCTTTTTTTAAGAACTGATCTATGAATTTCGTCATCGAGTTGCCTTCAGTGCCCTCCGGAATCCCGAAGATGCGTATATTACTCCGCCTGGACCTGCTCTCCAGGTCGATTATTTTTTCCTGCATCCTCTGTGTTTGTGCCGTCAGGGTCTGCAGCAGCTCGCTTGCCTCAGTCTTCCAGTCTTCCAACTCTGATATTCGAGCCTGTGCTTCTGCCATACATGCCTGTTGAGTGCGCAGCTCCTTCATGGTTTCTGCTAGCTTGCGGTCCATTTCTTTTCAGAGACCCATAATTTCCTCCTTCATCTCTTTTATCAGTTCTTCCTTAAGAGCCGTTAAATCCTGTTGGAGTTGTTGCTTGAAGTCTTTTATGTCCTTACTTATATTGGCGAAGCCAGTGTTCATAACATCGAGGTTGGCGTCCTCCATTTTCTCTGTTGTAGTCACCTCGTTTTTTTGGGCCTTGTGTTCAGCGATTTCTCCAGCGTTGTTGAAGAGGGATTCTTTAGTTTTACCCTGCTTTTGTCCGTGTGCCCGGGTTCTTCGTGTTTTCATCCCTTGGTTTATTGATCTATTTATGTCGAGTTGGCCATTTACCAAAGTTTTTTAATCCGACTAGGGAGAGCTCTCTGTTTAAGCGTTATGCCTCTCTGCCATCTTCCCAAAAGTCCTCAGCAATGTTGTTTTTAAAGAAGTGCTGACACAGTAAAATGTGTAACCTTGAAGAATGCCAGTCTACACAACAAATGTGTAAAATGCCAAGCAAAGCACTGATTTTCTCCGGGTGCTCTGGTTTCTTGGTTTCTACGGGCATGCATGGGCCTTCCTGAACAGGGTTGAAAGCCACTTTTTGCTCAGATCTATTTTCAAGATCCTGCCCATGAACTGGAATTGTGACGCACCTACCCCTCAACCAGTGGTCTGAACAAAGAAGAAGACCCACCAGATGGAGAGCAATAGAATGAGGAGAACTGCTGCACTGTAGGACCTTGGGGAAGTCAGATTATTTAGCACCTCAGACAGAGACAGTGAATAAGCATGGGAGAACAATGCCCAGGGAGTTCCTGGGCATATAGCAGGAAGGAGTCAAAGACATAGGGGGTTGTAGGCAGTGTAATGTAAATGTCATGCTGTGTGATGAGAAACTTCCATGTAAATGTGTGAAGAGAGAGTTGGGTGAAAAGGAGAGCCCGTGTGGAAATGATTCAGTCTTTTCTGTGCTTGTGAGATGTGAGTGTGTAATAAATCGTCTGTCCATGATTCTGCCTCTTTATTTACACACTCCACAGCACGTCAGAAAAGATGCCGTGAACATGAAACACCTCAAGTTCCAGCAGTACACCGCAGGCATGACTGTGAACAACACAGCCATCTGAGACAAGAGGAGACCCTTCAGCAATGGGCATGCAGAAATACTTGCTTATATGTGGTTTCTACGGGCATGGACGGTTATGTACTAGTATTGTGAATTTTAATTTAAAGGCTATCAAAAAAAGTGCCCAAGTAGATGAAGAGATGGACAGATTCAGACAAAAGCTGTTGCAGACTATTCCACAGATGCAGTGTTTGCCAACCATAAGCCATGTTACTGTAGCATTGCTAAATGTGAGGTCACTTGTTGCCTAACTAGCTGACATATGCCGTTTTTCCACTAGCCCAGTTCGGCTCGCCTCGCTTCGTTTCGTTACTACTCGGTTCGGCCGCGGTTGTGTCTCCATAGCAGCCGGGTAAAGCGGGGTTAAGCTGTGGTGGGTGGGATTTTTTTTACAGCAAGGCAGCGCCACAGTCCCGTGACGTAAAACACGCGACCCAAGCAAAACATAACATGGCGGCTCTACAAGGCGACTCCTCGGTCTGTGGCTTTTTTCACCGTAAATGCCAAAAAGGACCGCCAGACAAGGGTACAGGCAGTGAGACGAAACACTCTGGAATAGTTCTGCAGCTTCTGGGAGAGCCGAAGACGTGAGGATACAAACTAGGTCATATATGACGGTAAGCTAATGTTGCTAATGCTAGTTTGCTATAAGTACGTCGTACTACACTGTAATCTCTGCAAGTTATTGCTGTTAGGTACTAAAATATGTATGCTGTGTGTGTTTCAGATGGCTCTGTTGTGGGAAAATTACCGCTTCAAACGGTCAGTCTGGCGTTCAGCACAGCCTGTCACTGATGTCAATACAGCTTCACAAATGATCAGTGGTTGTAGAGCTTAAGAATGTCTGGTTTATTTCCTGTGCAAAAAATTGCTCTGATCTAAGTAAAGGAACCCTATTTCACTGTTTATGGGACTGTTGAAAAATCAGAATGTTTTGGGAAGAGGTGAGGTTAACAATTGAAAAAAATAATTTCAAAACAAATCACATTGAACCCTAAACTGTTTTTGTTGGGTCTGTGTCCAGAAAACATAACTTTAATAAGAGTGAAAGAACATTCATAGACCTCAGGTTGCTTAATGCCAAAAAATGTATTGCATTACTGTGGAAAAACTCATAGACCAGATGTGACTCAGTGGTTAAGACAGATGTTACCAACCTTCCACTAGAAAGAATAACATATATACTGAAATCAAAGGAAAATGTGTTTGAGAATATATGGAGACCTTTCATTGATTATGTAAAGAAATTAAACATAACTTCTGAAGAAGAAGGTGAATGATATGTGTGGACCTTGCAAATTCCAAAATGGTGAATGTATATTATGCATTCTTATGTAATAGATTACCTAGACTAAACAGAGGAGCATTGTTGTTGACTTGTTTTTGTTAATGGTTGTTGTTGTTTTTATTACCCTTTTTTTGTTGTTTTGTTATTGTTCTTTTTAGTTTTTAAATAACTTTTGTGTTGGTGTCTGTGTGTGCTATGTTTGTAAAAAAAAAAAGGTTCAATAAAAATATTGTGGGAAAAAAATAGCTCTGATCTGCGTGAAAATCATGGAGAGACTGTTGAGACATCATGGACGTACCTGCTTCTGCAGCACTGAGTGTGAGGTGGTGTCATAGCAAAAAATGATCAGCTGCCACAACTTGATCACCATGTTAATAACTATATTAGCCACAAAATATATATTCAAAAAGTAAACAGTACTGAGTTAGGTATAATAAGATATATTTGACAGTTATGATGCATTTTAGGCCAAAACAAACTTGATCTAGGATTAAAAGCAATTAAAATAATGCAGTCACAAGGTTACATGGAAAATGCTTGATTTACTAGATACATATACTGTAGAAATATATATTCTCTGCATCAATGTACTATACTGTAGCCACACGTGACTTACTTAATGCCTTACATAATGCTTCACATCTTAGATAAGAACAAAGTGCAGAGCTTCCTTGGAGATAACAGGAAGCTGTGAAAGTGTAATCTTTGGTATGCAAGAGACGGCTTGGGGGGAGCCTTTGTGGGCCAAGGACTGTGAGGGGGAGGCTAAAGGATTAAAGAGGAAATGCATTGTTACTGTTGATTTGAATGCAATGTGACTTGTGAGCTGTGAGGAGACCTGGGGTATATAAGGGACGAGTTTTTCTGAGATGTCCTCTTTCTACTTTGCTCATGTTGGAGACGTGTAATAAACTGCCTTGAGACAAAACATGCCTTGTCAATTACACACTCCACACTGGTGACCCAAGACGTAGCATGCAGCAAGAAGAGAATTCCCCGGGGCCAGCCTCGCTGGGAGCCCCCAGCCAAGTGTACGCCGTTACGGTCCAGCTACCGGACTTTTGGCAGCACAACCCGTGCTCCTGGTTCCACTTGGTTGAGGCACAGTTTGCCCGCCGGGGAATATCGGTAGATGACACAAAATTCTACCATGTGATCGCAAAGCTCGATAACCACACGGCGCAGCATGTGGAGAGCCTTCTGGAGCAACCACCAGCCAGCGACAAATACGGCGCGTTGAAGGCTGCACTCATCCAGCACTACACTCTCTCGGTTGAGGAGAGAGCAGAGAGACTCCTGGGGCTGATCGAGTTGGGAGATTGCACGCCTGTTGACCTGATGGAGAAGATGCTGAGGTTGAAAGGCTCGGACGATGACCACTTCATCTTTACCCACCTCTTCCTCAGGACCCTGCTGTCAGCGGCGAGAGCGGCCCTGGCCAGTTCGCCGTTGTTGGCCCAGCGGGACTACCGTGCGCTGGCCTGGGAGGCACATCGGATTGTCAACGCCAGCAGAGAGCGCACGGCCTCAGGGGCAGCGATGGAGCGCGGCGTGATGGCCGGAGATGGCGGGTAGCCAGGGATGGCTGTAGCAGAACCCATGATGACACCGGCAGCGGGCGCCAAGGAACGTGGAGGAGACATCCTTTGTTTCTATCACCGCTGCTTTGCAGAGAAGGCACGCAAATGTATACCACCGTGCCAGTTCAAGCGCTCGGGAAAACACCAAGACCGGGGGTCGGTAGCAGCTTCGACCCTCGGGGAGGAGAACAAGCTGCTCTACTTGAAGGACGCATGCTCTGGGAGACATTTCCTCGTGGACACCGGCGCCCAGCTGAGTTTCATCACGCCGTCCTACGCCAACCGGCTGGCACGTTCCAGCGGCCCCCAGATGGCAGCAGCAAACGGCTTGGACATTAAAACCTTTGGTGAGAGGACTCTGCTTCTGTCTCTACACAGCCATACATTTGAGTGGACTTTTGTCATAGCAGCATTGAATTTCAATATATTGGGGGCTGATTTTTTGTGCTCACATGGGTTGTTGGTTGATGTTGCTAACAGGCGCCTGGTTAATGCACTGTCTTTTGATTCTCTTCCCTGTACAGCTCGAGCGTCCCGGCCAACAGCACAAGCCAACGTCACAGCTGCAAGCGGTAAGATCCACACACTGCTCACTCAGTTCCCAGCACTTACGGTCCCGACATTTTCAGCAGCGGTCGCTAAACACGGGGTGGAACATTTTATTACCACCACCGGGCCGCCCGTTTTTGCAAAACCTTGGCGCTTGGACGCAGCTAAACTGGCCATAGCGCGCGAGGAGTTCGCCAACCTGGAGAGGTTGGGCATCATCAGGTGTTCAAACAGACCATGGGCTTCCCCGCTACACATGGTCCCTAAAGCTGACGGTTCGTGGTGACCTTGCGGGGATTTCCGCAGGTTGAACAACGCCACAGCGCACGACCGCTACCCAATTCCTCACATCCAAGATTTTTCCGTTCATTTGGCAGGAGCGCACGTTTTTTCTAAACTAGACTTGGTCTGCGGTTACCACCAAGTCCCAGTGCACGCTGAGGACATACCCAAAACAGCGGTGATAACTCCGTTTGGCCTATTCAAGTTTTTGCGCATGCCATTCGGGCTTAAAGGGGCTGCACAGACGTTCCAACGCATGATGGATGCGGTGCTGCGCGATCTCCCTTTCGTATTCATCTACCTGGACGATATTTTGGTAGCCAGCACGTCCGAAGACGAACACGAAACCCACCTCACGGCGGTTTTCCGGAGGTTGGGAGAGCACGGTTTAATAATCAATCCAGCAAAGTGTCAGTTCGGGGTGATGCAGATTGATTTTTTGGGGCACCGCGTCTCTCCCAAAGGAGCGGTTCCGTTGCCTGACAAAGTGTGCGCGGTAGCAGATTTTCCCCGACCACAAATGGTCAGGGCGTTACAGGAGTTTTTGGGAATGGTGAATTTTTATAACTGTTTCCTCCCCCGCGCAGCACAGCTCATGCAACCACTGTATGCTGCGCTCAAAAAGCAGAAACCTGCGAATAAGATCGAATGATCCCCGGAGCGAGAGCGGGCGTTTTCGGAAGTCAAGGCAGCCCTGGCAAACACTGCGTTGTTGGCACATCCAGACCCAACGGCCCACATAGCGCTCACTACTGACGCGTCAGATGTGGCCATAGGAGCGGTCGTGGAGCAGCGTGTAGCCGGCGCTTGGCAACCGCTCGCCTTTTTCAGCAGGACCTTGCGCGATAGTGAACGTAAATACAACGCGTTTGACAGGGAGTTGCTGGCTCTCCACTTGGCTATTCACCACTTCCAGTTCTGGCTGGAAGGACGCTGTTTCACCGCGTTCGTTGACCACAAGCCACTAACATTCGCAATGACCAAGGTTTCAGAACCGTGGTCGGGCCGGCAGCAGAGACAGCTGGCTGCGATCTCAGAGTTTACTACCGATATTCAGCATGTTTCGGGTAAACTGAATGTAGTGGCAGACTGCCTCTCGCACGCCGTGGCTGCCCCCATCCGCGTGGGGATAGAATACACAGCCATGGCCGTGGAGCAGGTTAGTGACGTGGATGTGAGTGCGCTCCAGTCTGGACCAACAGGGTTAAGGCTGGAGAGCAGGGTGCTGCAAGACGGTATGCCCCCTCTAATCTGTGATGTCTCCACGGGGCGACCGCGTCCCGTGGTACCGGCAACGTGGCGCCGCTGCATTTTTGGCCCGATTCATTCTTTGGCGCACCCAGGGGTGCGCGCGTTGGTCAAAATGGTAGCAGAAAAATTTGTGTGGCCGGGCCTCCGCAAACAGGTGAAAGAGTGGGCAGCAGCCTGTATGGCATGCCAACGAGCCAAGGTACACAGACACACGAGGGCTCCCTTGGAGCCATTTCACATCCCGGCTAAGAGGTTTGACCACGTTCATGTGGACCTCGTGGGTCCTCTCCCACCATCACAGGGGTGCACGCACTTTCTGACCATGGTGGACCGCACCACGCGCTGGCCGGAGGTGGTTCCTTTGGCATCAACCACAGCCGAGGAAGTGGCTGTAACAGCATGGGTGGCGTGTTTTGGAGTCCCGTCGGACATTACGTCCAACAGAGGCCCTCAATTTGTTTCTGAACTTTGGTCGGCAATGGCCCGCAGCCTAGGTGTTGCAATTCACCGTACAACCCCGTACAATCCACAGGCTAATGGGTTATGCGAACATTTTCACAGGTCATTGAAAGCAGCTCTCAGAGCGTCACTGACGGATACAAATTGGGTAGACAAGCTACTGTGGGTTTTATTAGGGTTGCGTTCTGCGCCTAAAGAAGACTTAGAAGCTTCCCCAGCTGAACTCGTTTTCGCGCAGCCACTTCGGCTGTCCGGGGAGTTTCTTCCGGATAATCCTGCGCCAAGCAGCTCCCCGTCTCAGCTGTTGCAGCGTAGCATTGACACAGGCACGCTGCCGGGCCCCGTTCATCACAGTTTTCCGCGCGTTTTTGTGCCTAAAACTTTGAAAAACACAGAGTTTGTTTTTGTCAGACATGACGCGCATCGCCCCCCACTGCGACCACCTTATGATGGACCGTTCAGAGTGTTGGAAACAGGGGACAAGGATTTTTTGCTAGATTTGGGGGGTAGGAGGGAAAAGGTTGGCATAAACAGACTTAAACCCGCTTTTGTGGTGGCGGACGAGCAAGTGCTGTTGGCAAGGGCCCCTCGGCGCGGAAGACCCCCACGAGGAGCTTTCCAGAGTAATATTTCCCCAGAACACCCACAGGGACTGACAAAAGGTTTTCACCCCCAGACAGCAGCTCCCCAGCATGACAGCGCCGCTGAGGCAGTGAATCCTAGTTACAGCAGATACGGGAGAAGACTGAAGCCTAAGCGGCATGTGGATTGATGTGTAATGATTCTGTCTCAGCATGCAGACTGTTATTCTGTTGTTCGATCTAAAATGTTTGGGGGGGGGGGGTGTAGCCACACGTGACTTACTTAATGCCTTACATAATGCTTCACATCTTAGATAAGAACAAAGTGCAGAGCTTCCTTGGAGATAACAGGAAGCTGTGAAAGTGTGATCTTTGGTATGCAAGAGACGGCTTGTGGGGAGCCTTTGTGGGCCAAGGACTGTGAGGGGGAGGCTAAAGGATTAAAGAGGAAATGCATTGTTACTGTTGATTTGAATGCAATGTGACTTGTGAGCTGTGGGGAGACCTGGGGTATATAAGGGACAAGTTTTTCTGAGATGTCCTCTTTCTACTTTGCTCATGTTGGAGACGTGTAATAAACTGCCTTGAGACAAAACATGCCTCGTCAATTACACACTCCACAATACATGCATTCATGTAGTATTGCACTGACAATAAACCTCAGACGTTTTTGCAGATGTCTCTTTTTTATATGTGAAGGTTACCACCATATGACATAAATTTAATACTGACAGATTGGAAAAGCTGTCTAAGAACAATCCAGCAGTTTGAGAAATCACTTTTAGTTTGGTGTAAGTCTGTCAACAGGATTATGAACCATAAAGCAGTTTATGTTAAAATGTTAAATCCCATTAAACTCTAACCCACAGGTGTCCAATCATGTGTTATGGAGGGCCAAGACCCTGCAGGTTCTCTTCTACCCAGTCTCTTCAGCAGGTGTTCTCACTGATCTGCAGTCAGTGGAAGAAGTTCAGTGGAATCTGCTGTTGAAGACACTGGTTGGAGTTAAAGCCTATAGGGTCTTGGCCCTCCATGGCACATGATTGGACAGCCCTGCCCAAACCCATTATGATGAAGAGCAGACGCTAATATGACCCAGAATTCCTACATATACTGGTACTGTCACTAAAGGGGCTGCACGGTGGCGCAGTGGTTAGCACTGCGGCAGCACAGTTTACTCTTGGCCGGGGGATCGTGGGGATCGTGGGATCGTGGGTTCGATCCCAGCCCCCGACCAACAGTGATCTGTGTGGAGTTTGCATGTTCTCCCCGTGTATGCGTGGGTTTACCCCAGGATTTCTCCGGTTTCCTCCCACATGCCAAAAACATGCAGGTTAGGTTAATTGGAGACTCTAAAGTGGCCCTAGGTGTGAATGTGTGTGTGAATGGTTAAGGGATAGTGCCGTATCCTGGCTGCTTCATCCATCCAGGTGGTGGATGACCCTCAATTTCCCCTCTGGGGATCAATAAAGTATACTAAATCTAAAAAAAAAATAAATCTAAAACTAAAGTATGCAGGGTCTTCTGCGGTGGCACATTCCAACAATACAGTCTTCAGTTAATAAAATAATTGTTTTGGTTACTTTTCTTAAAAATGAGCCATTATTTTCAAGGTCACCCATTAATGGTTTGTACTATTGACTCTTTTCCCACCAGTGTATTAACAGACAAAAATAGAAATCATGATGCAAACACATAAGTCACTAAATTGTTTATTACAATCAGCAGCAAATTCCAGATTATTCAGAAAGTGCAAAACTCAAACTGTAAGACTGGGTCACTCAGCAGCTGGGATGTGCAGCTCACACTGGTCTCAGATCAGCAGATCTTAGGCCTGCATCTCTGTAAATAATGATGCAAGGTCCAATTTGGGGTGGATCGATCGTTTACCTCTTGCCTAGACAAAAGACAGAAATGGGTGGTGGCTAAATAAAGGAAGTTTAACCACTTGCGCTCCGTTGTTCCGCGGGCGGGCAAGTCTCTGTGTCCTATGACGCATGAGGGCGCACGAGAGCGCCCTCGTGCGCGCTTGGACGCATGACGCATGATGGTGGTGATGGTGATGTAGTAGCGTCCAAGCGCCACTCAAAAAAAAACTGCAGAGACAGCCGCGAACAGATTAGTTCATCTGATTGACCTCTCATTCGACTAATAAGAGCCTTGAATTGGGTTTCTGAAACCTTGAGGAGCCAATGAATGAAAATCTAGGAAGGAGGACCCGCCTACTGTGAACGCAGGAGCCAATTGAAACACAGAAATTCAGGCAGGGTGAAGAGAGATTTACTGTTGCCACAGATGAAAACAAAGGACGCTGGACGAATCTAATACAGACCCAGCAGCATGGAGAACACCCACAAGTGGGACCTGCACTCATTCCAGCAGAATAGACGGAGGCTGACGACAAAAGTCGTAAATCATTCGCCAAAACGGCAATAATGGAATTATGTTGATCGGGATCCACGAGCGGAGCAGCGTCGCGTTCGTCTGACGCGTGGGAAGAGATGTTCGCCACGACTCTGCTGCTTTGAAGAGGTAAGGTGTTATAAGCTAAATTATTATTGATCCCTGAAAACTGTAATCCAAAAATGACTTTTGACCGATCGGTAAATTACAACTGTACTGCGCACAAAGTACGAAGTGCGTGCGCCGCGATAAACGGTTCATTTGCCGTGTTCGGACCGTGAACGCCCCCCCCCCCCCGCTGCAGAAGAGGAGCGGGGGGGGGGCGTTCACGGTCCGAACGCCCCCCGGTCTGCGGGGGGAAGCATATCAGTCTATTCCATCATGTAGCGATGGCCCTCTTCTGTAGCGAGGGGGGGGCGTTCACGGTCCCCCCCCCCCACACACACACAGTAGCGGGGGGGGGGCCGCTGTGAAAACATGCAAGGAGTGTAATCCGTCTGTAGCGAGGGCCGAAGTCGGTCCTTGGTAGCGGGGGGGGGGGGAACGACCCCCCGCCCACACACACACACACACACAGACACAGCCCTGAGTGTGACCTTTCATTAGAGCCTAAAAAAAAGATTCTACATTGAATTATTCAAAAGTTACAGACGTTTTTCCAAACTGTGCCATTTGGCACAATTTGGCACAGTTCCAAAACGCCTGGGAACTACCTGAGAACAAAGCTGTGTAAAATATTCATTTTTTGTGCTATTGTTACCAAATTTGGATCTCAGCTGGATAACACTTGGTTCTACATTTCTGTTGCATTTTCCAGCCGGATTGGACAGCTGTGTGTTATTTACAAGCATTTGTATCCAAAAAAACACTGTCCAATTTTTTTTTCTTCAAGTTCAGTATGTTTAGATGACTGTAACTCAGTGGCCGGAGCACATAGAGAGATTATGTTTTTTTTGCCAAAATTCAAAGTGTTTTCTTTTAAATGAGACCAACCCCATGAAGATGCTGCAAAGGGTTGAATAACAGCTTTCGATTTACTTTGGGCACGTTATTTTTTGGCATTTTTAGGAAAATTGCCCGGAGTGCAAGTGGTTAAAACATATATGGGAAATACACTTGTTTCTAAAAGCCAGTCGTGGAATGTGAATGAATGAATCTTATTTCGGATAGATTAAAAGAAAATAGAATAATATAACAAAGGGGAAAGAAATCTAATAAGGTCGAATTAAACAATAACTCCTCTGATTACACAGTTCAACATAGGTTATCTGAAATGGGTGATGGCTGAAGCTGCAGCTTATATTGCCCACCCATATTCCATCCAAGAATTCAAAAGAAAAGCAAAACAGGAGCGATTCCAATTCCAATGTGACAATAAAGTACTTCGTTGTTGTATTTAACCACAATTTTCATGTAGCTGCACTGATGTAAAGTCGATTTTACAAGGGCTGCGTTACATTTAAAATCATCTGTTTTTACAGTGGCCTCAGCAATCAGAATGAATTAATACATTCACTTGAATGGAATATAGTACTTTAACTGAAGGTGAGCATCACTGAGTATGGAGTCACTCAGTCAAAATATGGAGTTTTTATTAATAAAAGTTTGTCTTGTCTGTAAAAGTGTCTCTTCTTGCCCTGGCTTCAAGTGTGGGCGGTGTTTTGTACTTTTATTGCTAAAATATAAAAGGAAGCACTACAATGGGTCTGAAATATTTGTAATGTGTCCTGTTACTGCATGAGTTTATTGATGATAGAGTATAAACTACACATATAAACTAACTTATATTGATGACTGAACAACTGCCATTCCCCAAAAGATACAGTTATGAACATAACTCAAAGGATCACACAAGTGATCTGACAAAAAAAATAAATACATTAACAAGTGGTTTATTTTACAGTTGATACACCAGTCTTTTTCAATTATTCTGTAATTAATACTCACACAATCAAATAAATCTCAGTTCAGTCCCTTTTATATTAAGTGGAAATTGTGCTACTTTGGTTTCGACACTTTACCTATAAAAGCAAAGGATTTCAGTATTTTCCACAGTGGCAACGTCCGTTGTTGAGCGGCTGCTTTCCTCCTGCCTAGATGAACGACAGAAATGGATGGTGGTTAGTTTCAAGCAAGTTCAACACTTATACAGGCACATCTCAAAAATTAGAATATCATGAAAAAGTTAAATATTTTTGTCACTCATTTCAGAAAGTGAAACCCATATATAGATTCATTAATTCAATTCAATTCAATTCAACTTTATTTATATAGCGCCATTTCACAACAACAGTCATCTCATAGCACTATCAACTGTAGGGAGGACCCCCACAGTTGCAGAAAGACCCCAGCAATCAGGCGATCCCCTGTGAGCAAGCACTTGGCGACGGTGGAGAGGAAAAACTCCCTTTTAACAGGAAGAAACCTCCAGCAGAACTAGGCTCAGGGAGGGGCAGTCATCTGCTGCGACTGGCTGGGGGGTGAGGGGACAGAGAAGAAGAAAAGAACAGATATGTAGAGAGCAAACAGCACGATGGGGACTCAATCTATGGGAGAGAACAAACAAATGTTAATGACCAGCAAAAAAAAAAAATATTTCATAGAGAGTGAGGAAAGGAGTGAGGCCCAGTGCATTACTGGAGGTCCCCCGGCTGACTAAACCTATTAGCAGCATAACTAAGGGAGGGTTCAGAAACACATGATCCCTCCCTAATTGTAGGCTATATCAAAAAGGTAGGTTTTAGCCCTATTCTTAAAAACAGAGATCGAGTCTGACTCCCGAATCCAGATTGGCAGCTGATTCCACAGGAGAGGAGCTTGATAACTGAAGGCTCTGCCTCCCATTGTACTTTTGGAGATTCTAGGTATTACAAGTAAACCTGCATTTTGGGAGCGTAGTGCTCTGTTAGGATGATACGGTAGTATCAGATCTTTTAAATAAAAAGGAGCCTGATTGTTTAGAGCTTTGTAAGTAAGAAGAAGGATTTTAAACTTAATTCTAAACTCTATGGGAAGCCAATGAAGGGAGGCCAGAACCGGAGAGATATGATCTCTCTTTCTAGTACCTGTTAAAACTCTTGCTGCAGCATTTTGGATCAGCTGAAGACTTTTTAAAGATGTTTTAGGACAGCCTGATAATAAAGAATTACAATAATCTAATCTCGAGCTAACAAAAGCGTGGATCAGCTTCTCAGCATCACTCTGAGACAAGATGCTCCTAATCTTGGCAATATTACGCAAATGATAGAAGGCAGTCTTAGAAACAAATTTAATATGTGAATTGAAGGACAGATCCTGATCAAAAATAACTCCAAGGTTCCTCACAGAGCTATTAAGAGAAAGAGTAACTGCATCCAAACTGAAAGTTTGATTTGGAAAGGAATTTCTAAGGTTTTTTGGACCAACAAGAATAACTTCAGTCTTATCTGAATTTAATAGCAGGAAATTACAAGTCATCCAAACTTTGATTTCCTTAAGACAGGCTTCTAACTTGGCTAATTGATTAGTATCATCTGGCTTCATTGACAGGTATAATTGTGTGTCATCTGCATAACAATGAAAATGTATACAGTGCTTTCTAATAATGTTGCCTAACGGAAGCATATATAAACTAAAAAGAGTAGGGCCAAGCACAGATCCCTGTGGAACTCCATGACTAAGCTTTGAGCTGAGAGAAAACTCATCATTTACATGAACAAACTGGAACCTATCAGATAAATAAGATCTAAACCACTGCAACGAAGTTCCATTAAGTCCAACATAGTGTTCTAATCTATCAAGTAGAATATTATGATCAATAGTATCAAAAGCTGCACTAAGATCTAAAAGGACAAGTACAGAAACTAGTCCATTATCAGATGCAATGAGGAGGTCGTTAGTGACCTTCGCTAAGGCTGTTTCAGTGCTATGATGGATTCTAAACCCAGATTGAAACTCCTCAAATAAACCATTTCCCTGCAGGTGGTCAAATAATTGCGTAGCAACAACTCTTTCTAAGATTTTTGAAATGAAAGGGAGATTAGAGATTGGTCTATAGTTAGCTAAAGCTCCTGGATCTAGCGTTGGCTTTTTGAGTAAGGGTTTAATTACAGCCGTTTTAAAAGCCTGCGGTACATGGCCTAAAGTTAATGAAGAATTGATTATATGAAGAATAAAGCTACCAATAAGTGGGAAGACTTCTTTAAATAACCTGGTAGGAATAGGGTCTAAAAGACAAGTTGAAGGTTTGGATGAGGAAACTATTTTGTCTAACTCACAAAGGTCGATTGGAGTAAACTCATCAAGACAGACGTCAATAGAAGGAGTTGTAGTAGTTACAGTATTTAAGTTAACTGTGGGAAGAATCTGATTGATTTTATCTCTGATGGATGAAATTTTATTATTGAAAAAGGGACAGTGACATATTGGGACAGTGACATATTGAAAGTGTTTATTTTAATATTGATGATTATGGCTACAGCCCATATTAACCAACACCTCAGTGGCCAACATTTCTATTTAAAAACTATTTTTTAAAGTTTATGTAATATTCTAATTTTTTGCCAAATTGAATTTGGGGTTTTCAGGGGCTGTAAGCCGTAATCATCCAAATTAAAATAAATAAATGCTTGAAATCCGGGACAACCTCTACCTTCGCACCGTCCCCTCCTTCCACACTGGCCAGCGGATCGTCTGAGCTGCGGGACACCTTCACTGTGCGGTGGTAAGCGGTGGAGCTAACAGCAGAGAAGCTGACTGAGATTCCGGCCGGATCGGACCTCAACTGCAGCGGCGGAGTTCAGCGGAGGAGCTAGCTGAGGCTTCGGCCGGATCCGAGGTCGGCTGGACCAGATACTGGTAGCACCAGAAATTATCCTGCTATCATCAGCTGCAGGATCCACCGGGAGAGCTTTGGCTTTACTGTCAGATACCTGCTACCAGGCTACAACCCAAGCTGCCGGTCTCCGTTAGCCACCAGGAGAGCTTCGGATTCACTGCCTGATAGAACAACGCTAGCTGGAGGCCTCCACTAGCAACTGAGGGAGCATTGGCCTCCTCGGCTTCACCAGCAGATCCAGTTACCCAATTACTAGTCAACAGGTGAGCTTCTCCCTTGATTCTAATCAAACTAGTCATTATGCCTCCAAAAAAGAATCAGACACATGGAGAGAAACTGGAGGAGATTAAACTCTCACTAAACTTTATGTCTGAAGAAATATCTAAAATAGCTAAACAACAAACGCTGCTTGTTAACCTTATGGAACAAGTGTGCGAGTTAAAGGCTGAAAATATGGACAAGGACAAGAAAATTAAATTCTTAGAAAAATGTGTGGATGAACTAGAACAACATACAAGAATGGATGACGTCATTGTGAGCGGTCTGAATACCAGACACCGCTCCTATGCACGTGTGACAGCTGGAGTTGGTAATCAGGATGGGCAGGATGAGACACTGGCTGAATCACACACTCTTGAGCAGCAGGTATTAACCTTTTTCAATTCTAAAAACATTGTTGTGGGCAATGAGACTATTTCGGCTTGCCACACGTTACCCAATAAAAACACTAAAGGAAAACCAGCGATCATCATCCGATTCGTCAGTAGGAAAGCAAAAACTGATCTTCTGTGACAAGCAAAAAAAACTGAGAGGAATGGCTGTCTACATAAATGAACATTTAACAAAAAAGAACTCCGAAATAGCTAGACAAGCCAGGGCCCTCAGAAAACAAGGAAAAATACAGTCGACATGGACAAGAAACTGTAAGGTGTGGATAAAACTGCTTGGTACTCCAGAAGACCCTAAAGTAATAATGATTAGAGAAATGGAGGAAATGGACAGATTTAAACCTTAGCCCTGATTCAGGAATAACGGTGCAGTAATCATGAGTGGAAATTTTGTGTTCTTTTCCTTTTTTCTTCTTGGAGTACATGGTTGTCATAAATTATGTTTAGTACTTTAGTCAATCATCCCTCCTCATTTGATGATGAAAGTGTAGTGGGGCAAATTGAAGCTGGAAATTTTGTTAATACTGAGCAGCAACCACAAGACATTTTAGGAAATATTGACCCAGACAACAACTATTTTAATCATATTAATAATAAGTGTGTTTATTATGAAGAACAACAATTAAATGGAATTATGAATTTGGATCAAACATTAACAATAATACATATTAATAGTAGGAGTCTCTATGCAAACTTTGATAGTATTAAAGAGTTTTTAAATCAATTTAATACACCATTTAGGATTATTGCAATAAGTGAAACATGGATTAATGAAGATGTAAATTTTGAACTATATGGATATGAGATGTACACACAAAATAGGAAATGTAAAAGTGGTGGTGGGGTAGCACTGTATGTTGATAGAAAATTAAAAAGTAAAAAAGTAGACAGTATGACATCAGCAGTGAATGAAAGTATGGAATGTTTAACAATTGAGATTACGATGGAAAAAAGAAAAAATATAGTAGTAAGTTGTATATATAGAGCACCGGGATCTGATATGGAAAAATTTAAAAATGGGATGGAAAATATATATGCAAAAATAAGACAAAAAGATATCTTTATTTGTGGTGACTTTAATATAGATTTAATGAAAACAAAACAACATAAACCAACTGAAGATTTCTTAGATACAATGTATAGCTTAACCTTATTTCCAAAGATTACAAAACCTACGAGAATAATGACACACTGTGCTACCCTGATAGACAACATTTTTACCAATGTTATTGAATATACAGTAATATGGTGAGTGGTATAATAATAAATGATATTAGTGACCACCTGCCTGTATTTGTTTCTTTAGATGTTAATTATTGGGCTAATGAGAGTAATAATAATAATAAGCTATGTAAAAAGATTATCTATAAAAGAATACGAACAGAAGACAGAATCAGTGATTTAAAAGAAGACTTAATATTACAGAATTGGGATGTTGTCTATAGAGAGAAAAATGTGGACTTGGCATATGATAAATTTATTGATATATTTAAATCATTATATGATAAAAACTGTCCAATTAAAGAAATTAATAAAAAACACATATACAAAAATTGCCCATGGTTAACCAAAGGGTTACAAAATGCTTGTAAAAAGAAAAAAATTATCTCTATAAAAATTTCATTAAATTAAGAACTAAAGAATCTGAAAAAAGATATAAAACATATAAAAATAAATTAACTGAAATAATACAATCTAGTAAAAAATTATACTATAGGAAAATGTTAAATGAAAATAAAAATAATATAAAAGGAGTCTGGGATATATTAAACAAATTAAGGAAAAATGGAACTAAGAAAATGATATATCCAGAGTATTTTACTGATAATTGTGGTGATATTTATGATAAGAATATGGTAGTAAATAAAATGAATAAATTTTTTGTAAATGTTGGGCCAGAGTTGGCAGCAAAAATTCCAAATCAAGGAAGAGACACCGTGAGTGAGACTTTAATTGGAAGTTACCCTCGGTCAATTTTTCTTACAGCGGTGGATGAACTAGAGGGAAAATCTGTTGTTGAAAAGTGTAAAACTAAATTATCTACTGATTGTGATGGTATTGATATGGCACTAATAAAAAGAACTGTTGATGGTATATTAAAACCATTCACATATATTTGTAATTTATCATTTCAAACTGGCTCATTCCCGCATAAAATGAAAATAGCAAAAGTAATACCACCGTGTAGTAAAGTAATAACACTGTGGCGGCACAGTGGCGAAGTGGTTAGCACTGCGGCAGCACAGCAACTCACCCTTGGCTGGGGGATCCTGGGTTCGATCCCAGCCCCTGACCAACAGCGATCTGTGTGGAGTTTGCATGTTCTCCCCGTGTCTGCGTGGGTTTACTCCGGGATTTCTCCGGTTTCCTCCCACATCCCAAAAACATGCAAGTTAGGTTAATTGGCATCAAACTGGGGATTCTAAATTGTCCTTTAGGTATGACTGTGAGAGTGAATGGTTGTCTGTCTGTTTGTGTTGGCCCTGTGATGGACTGGCGATCTGTCCAGGGTGGACCCTGCCTCTCGCCCAAAGACGCTGGGATAGGCTCTAGCCCCCCCGCGACCTGAAAAGGATTAAGCGGAAGAAGATGAATGAATGAATGAATACCATTATTCAAGCAAGGAAATAAACACCAATACACAAAATACAGACCAGTATCACTTCTCCCACAATTTTCAAAGATTCTGTAAAAACTTTTCAACAACACATTAGAAAACTATTTAAATAAACAAGATGTGCTGAATCAGAACCAATATGGGTTTAGAGCCAAGAGTACAACATCGTTGGCAATAATGGAAGACAGAGGAAATAATAAATGCATTAGATCAAGGAAAATATGCAATTGGTGTGTTTATAGATTTTCGAAAAGCATTTGATACAATAAATCATTCAATACTTCTTAATAAATTGCAAATGTATGGTATTAGGGGAATGGCTCTGAAATGGGTTACAAGTTATCTATCTGAGAGACAACAATTTGTGAAGATGGGAGAATATCTGTCTGGGTGTATGGGAATTGCCTGTGGGGTCCCCCAGGGGTGAGTATTGGGCCCCAAATTATTTAACATATATATATATAAATGATATAGTCCAAGTTTCTAAATTATTAAAAATAATATTATTTGCTGATGATACAAATATATTTTATTCTGGAAATAATTATAATCAACTAATCCATACTCTAAATAATGAATTAAATAAGCTAAAAAAAATGGATGGATTGGAATAAATTATCACTAAATATAGATAAAACTAAGGTAATGATATTTGGTAATTGTAAAAATAAAGAAGATATACACATTCATATAGATAATGTAGTTATTGAAAAAGTTAAGGAGATCAAGTTTTTGGGTGTAATACTGGATGATAAAATTAGTTGGAAACCACATGTCAGATACATACAAAATAAAGTTGCAAAAAATATTGCAATTATAAATAAAATTAAGCAGGTCCTAGATTATAAATCACTTCATATTTTGTATTGTTCATTAGTACTTCCATACTTGACTTATTGTATAGTGGTCTGGGGTAACAGTTATAAAAGTAAACTTAATTCATTGTTAATATTACAAAAAAGGGCAGTCCGTGTTATACACAAAGTCGGGTACCTCGAACATACTAATTTATTGTTTTTACATTCAAAGTTATTGAAATTATGGGATCTGGTTCATTATTACACAGCACAATTAATGTTTAAAGTTAGTAAAAAACCTCTTGCCACACAATATACAAAATCTTTTTAGGGAGAGAGAAGGGAAATATAATTTATGGGGGAATACAAAATTTAAAATGCACTTAGTAAGATCTATACGGAAGAGTTTTTGTGTGTCTGTGTGTGGGGTAAAATTGTGGAATGGGTTGGGGGAGAAACACAGACAATGTCCAAACATCCACATATTTAAATCAACATATAAAGAAATGATTTTTAGCAGTATGAGTGAGGGAAGGTTGTTGTTGTGTTATGGCTCTTCACTTCCGCCCTCCCAAGAGAGCAGACGCTTTTTCCTTCTCTCTTGCTCTGACTTTTTTTTCCTTCCTCCCCAACTACTGGATCCCAGCTTGCTGTTGTCTGTCTGCATCTAACTGCGACCGTCGAAAGAAAGAAATTATGGAGTTAATAAGCTGGGCTTTGAACACAATTGACACTATTTTTTCAACAAGGAAAAGTGCTCCGGGGGAAGCTGTCTGCCCCGCAGGAATGGCTCCAGCAGGCTATTTATGTGACACAAGTAATTGGAAGATCTTGTGTCTCACTAATCTCTCTATCGAAGATATTGAAGATTTGTATGTCTTCGTGATAATGGTGATCGGGATCTTTCTGATTGGAACTGGGATCGTCCTGGTGTACCGCAAATTGCTGAAGATGGATACAACCTATCAAAATGCTGGCCAGGCGAGGTGCATCTGTCAAATTGAAAAATTGGAGAAGACCCTGATAGCGACAAATGGAGAACTGTCTCGGAAGGTGGATTACATCATGGTCTCGCTTAGGTCTTTCCACGATGGATTTAAAGCCCCGCAATGAAGGATTAAGTACTGAATCTACAGAAGAAATAAAAAGCCTTCTCTGTGATCAGTCCGATTTGGCTCAATTTCCCCATGAAAATTCCTCTTGGCTGTCTGCAGTCTGTGTTTTCAAAATCATCGAGCACAAGGCCTTGGACAGCCATCTGGTCAGCCTGGCCAGATATTCGCAAGGACGATCGGCGGCAGCCAGACAAAACATCTCCTGCCAAGTGCCCTTGTGTTCTCTTATTATCATCAACATTGCTTCAACAGCGCACACACATTGATCCATGAACTGAATAAAGATACACACACTGCTCTCTTGTGTCTTGTGTCTTGTGAATCCTGTTTTGCGTATGTGCATCGAGAGCTTTTTTTTTTCCTTGTAATCATAATATTGATTGATTATGCAACCAGTATTCTGAATCAATGATTTTTTTGCTCCTTCCTATTGTTCCTCGTATTCTTATTCTTATGCTACCTGTACCCTCTATCCTGTGGGCAGGCGCGTCCCCGATGCAGCCGTGTCACTGGAAATGCAGGTTTATTTTCTGTGTCAAGTCAAATTCTCTCGTATGTTATCAGCGATCTGTTAATGTACTTGGCAATAAACCTTTTCTGATTCTGATTCTGATTCTGATGGTGATTGTGAAGGTGATGGTGTTGTCTGTGTTTGTATTGAACATGCCAGAAGTGTATGTTTATTGTTGTTGTAATATTGTTGGATGTTGGTATTGTTGTCAATATGGACTGTCATTGTTGTGTCATTTTTGTTGTATAAATTGACTATGGGTGTATTATGGTGAATGTGGTTGTGGGATAATGATGATTATGAGTAATACTGTAATTTGTTGGGTATGGAAAAGGGGTAGGACTATATAAGCGTTGGCTTCTTCCCACTCCTTTTGAACATTTTATTTTTGGTTTGTTTTTTTTGTTGTGTTTTGAACTCTCTTCTTTCTTTTTTTTAAGAATGTTCAAATAAAAACCAATGTCAATGTCAAAATATATCACTGTCTGTGTAATGAATCAATATAATATTTGGATTTCTCTTTCTGAAATGATTGTCAAAAAATATTGAATTTTTTCATGACATTCTAATTTTTGGAGATGTACCTGTGTTAGGGAAATACACCTGTGAAAGTCAGTGGTGGGATGTGACAAAAATGCTTTGTTTCCCTGACAAGCACCTCAGGAGTCACTCTGTACATGAACATTATCATTCCAGGGATTTATGGTGGAACAGCACAATACTGTTCCAGCACCTTTTATGGAAAATCCACAGAATAGGTGTGTGGGTCTATTCTGACGCTTTAGAAAATTATATGAATGACTTTATAAATCACTGGTTTGAAAAAGCACTTTTATATTGTTGAGATTTCGGCTCCTGTGGTCTCACCAGTATCCACTATAAACAGGGAGGCTAACCCCTGGCATGTGGAAACACATTCTAGCATTAAATTGCACACAATTTAATGTGCAGCACCAAAGTGCAGCACGTACAAAAACCAGGACTTTAACCAGGATTAACATATTTCATCGTTTTGCTCTCACAAGCAAATACTTAGGAGAAAACAAGTGCGAATCAGCAGTTGGTACTAGCTAGCTGCTCACTAACACTCGTTAGCCAGCACAGAACAGCGCTGTATTGCTCAAAAAAAGTGAGCTTACCACCAACAGGATAAATAAGCGAACAGATGCACATTATTACAAATCACTCACCATCGATGGTTCTCTCACGTTCGTCTTCAGCTTGTCAGTAGTACGGTTCTATGCAGGGCTGCCATATGTATCGGTCTGGATCACTCCTCTCACTGTGTATCTGCCACCAAGCAGAGAAAACCCCGCACCTCTTCGTTGGACCACGGTGTAGATTTCCGCAAAACCTACAACGCTGTCTGTATTAATATCGTATTTACTCCGTGACCGAGTTAGTCCGTGAAAGATTGCAAATGGCGGTCGTAAAGATTTCACTGAAGACGGGCGCTTTTGTGACGTTACGCCCTGACCAATCAGTGGCTAGCAGTCTACTGACGTCACATCTCGGCTCGCTTTCGCACGCTTGTACCCTGCCCTCGACCAGGCACGAAAATAGTGTTGGTTAAACCATGCTGGGTACAGTGGAAAGGGCGAGAAAGTGAGTAGAGTAGAAGTAAGTAAGGCCAAGGCGATACTAGTGGAAAAGGCCTAATAGATAGATAGATAGATAGATAGATAGATGTACTTTATTGATCCCAAACTGGGAAATTACAGTGTAACAGCAGCATGACAGTTGACAACCAAACAACAGAAACACACACATGACAGACAAAGGGATTACCCATGGAAAGTAAAAACTAACACTGTGGAGAGTGTAAATAACAAGACTGATTCATGTAGCAGACAACTTTATTCACTCTCTCATCAGTCATACACAGGAAAAGCATATCTCAATACACCATGGGTTCTCCTTTTATACCAAACGCTCATCTCACATTTGCATAACATTTAACATCACAATACATTCATCCTTTCTCACCCCAACTCCTTCTTCCTGCTATCTCACCATGATCTCCCTAGCTATTGTTCTCCTCTGTTTACCCTCTGCATCAAGTCTGAGATGATTAACCCAGTCTCTACACCGCCCCAACAGAATCTCAGACAGAGTTTCAGTCCTCATGTCCTTTTGGCTTCAGTCTCCTCCCATATTTGCTGTAACGGGGGTTTACCGCCTCCATGGCACTGCTGTGCTGGTGGGGGACTTCTGGGGGTGTGTCTGTCTGGGGGTGGGCCATGGCGAGGGGGGAGGAAACTTCGATTTGCCTGTGTGGCTGCTCTGATGAATCATTTATCTGGGGAGTTCTCAGTGGGGGTCTTCCACGCCGAGGGGCCCGAGCTAACAGCACTTGCTCGTCCGCCACCACGAAGGCGGGCTTAAGTCTGTCTATGCATATTTTCTCCCAACGACCCCCCAAGTCTAACAAAAAATGTTTGTCCCCTGTTTCCAGCACTCTGAACGGGCCATTGTAGGGTGGGCGCAATGGAGGGCGGTGGGCATCGTGCCTGACAAACACGAACGCCGCGTTCTTCAAAGTTTTTGGCACAAAAGCGCGTGGAAAACAGTGTTGGGCCGGGCCCGGCAGAGTGCCTGTGTCTGCACTACACTGCAAACGCTGAGACAGGCAGCTGTCCGGCGCGGGATTATCTGGCAAAAATTCCCCGGGCAGCCGCAGTGGCTGAGAAAAAACAAGCTCTGCCGGGGAAGCCTCCAAATCCTCTTTTGGTGCGGAACGCAACCCCAATAAAACCCACGGCAACCGGTCTACCCAATTTGGATCCGTCAGCGAAGCCCTGAGTGCTGCTTTCAGTGACCTATGAAAATGCTTGCATAACCCATTGGCCTGTGGGTTGTACGCGATTGTGTGATGAATTGCAACACCCAGGCTGCGGGCAGTCGCGGACCAGAGGTCGAAAACAAACTGAGGGCCCCTTATCGGACGTGATGCCCGACGGGATTCCAAAACGCGCCACCCATGTCGTCAAAAAAGCGGCGCCACGTCCGCGGACGTGGTTGCCGCCAGCGAGACTGCTTCTGGCCAGCGTGTGGTGCGGTCCACCACTGTCAGAAGGTGCGTCCACCCTTGCAATGGCGGGAGGGGGCCCATGAGGTCCACGTGAACATGGTCGAACCTCGTAGCCGGTATACGAATCGGCTCCAAAGAAGCCTTCATGTGTCTGTGTACTTTGGCTCGTTGGCACGCTACGCAGGCTGTAGCCCACTCTTTCACTTGTTTGTGCAGGCCTGGCCACACGAACTTCGCTTCCACCATTTTGACTGATGCGCGCACTCCTGGGTGCGCCAGAGCATGAACTGACTCAGACATGCGGCGGCGCCACACAACTGGGACCACCGGCCACGGGTGTCCCGTGGAGACGTCGCAGATTGGGGGGGGCTTGCCGTCTTGCAGTACTCTGCTCTCCAGCCTTAACCCTGTTGGTCCAGACTGGAGCGCACTCACGTCCGTATCGCTAATCTGCTCTGCGGCCATGGCTGTATAATCTATCCCCACGCAGACCGGGGCCACTACTGTGCGTGAGAGGCAGTCCGCCACCACATTCAGTTTACCCGACACATGCTGAATATTGGTCATAAACTCTGAGATTGCGGCCAGCTGTCTCTGCTGCCGGCCCGACCATGGTTCCGAAACCTTGGCCATTGCGAACGTCAGTGGCTTGTGGTCCACGAACGCGGTGAAGCTGCACCCTTCCAGCCAGAACTGGAAGTGGCGTATGGCCAGGTGGCGAGCCAGCAACTCTCTGTCGAATGCGCTGTATTTACGCTCACTGTCGCGCAAAGTCCTGCTAAAAAAGCAAGCGGCTGCCAAGAACCAGCGACACGTTGCTCCACGACAGCCCCTATGGCCACGTCCGAGGCATCGGTAGTGAGCGCTAGCCGGGCCGCTGGGTCTGGGTGTGCCAACAGTGCAACGTTTGCCAGGGCTGTTTTAACCTCAGAGAACGCCTGCAATCGCTCCGGGGTCCATTCGACTCTATCCGCGGGTTTCCATCTCTTGAGCGCGATGTGCAATGGCTGCATGAGTTGAGCTGCACGGGGGAGGAACCGATTATAAAAGTTAACCATCCCCAAAAATTCTTGCAGCGCCCTGACCGTCTGAGGCCGGGGAAAATTCGTCACGGCGCACACTTTGTCAGGCAAGGGTATCGCTCCCTCCGGTGAGACGCGGTGCCCCAAAAAATCAGTCCCCGTCACGCCAAACTGGCATTTCGCCTGGTTAATTATTAACCCGTGCTCTTCCAACCTCCAGAAAACCGTCGTGAAGTGGATTACATGTTCGTCCTTGGATGCACTGGCCACCAGGATGTCATCCAGGTAGACGAACACAGACGGGAGATCGCGCAACACCGCATCCATCATGCGTTTGAATGTCTGTGCCGCTCCTTTTAATCCGAAGGGCATGCGTAAAAACTCAAACAAGCCAAACGGAGTTATTACCGCTGTTTTGGGTATGTCCTCTGCACGCACTGGGACCTGGTGGTAACCGCGGACCCGGTCTATTTTAGAAAAAAGTGTGCTCCGGCAAGGTGAACAGAAAAATCCTGAATATGGGGAATCGGGTCGCGGTCGTGCGCTGTGGCGTTATTCAATCTGTAGAAATCACCGCACAGTCGCCACGATCCCTTGTCCAGGGTCATGTAGGGACCATGTGCAGCGGGGATGCCCATGGGCTGTTCGATCAGATGGGCTGTTCGATGGGCTGTTCAGACTCTGCTAGCATCAGCACCAGATCACCCCAGGGCTGTGTACTTTCCCCCCTACTCTTCTCCCTTTATACCAACTCCTGCACCTCCAGCCACCAGTCTGTCAAGTTGATCAAGTTTGCGGACGACACCACCCTCATCGGGCTCATCTCCAACGGCGACGAGTCCGCCTACAGGAGAGAGGTGGCCCAGCTGGCGTCCTGGTGCAACAACAACAACCTGCAGCTGAACGCTCTGAAGACAGTGGAGATGATTGTGGACTTCAGGAAAGTCACAACCCCTCTGCCCCCCCTCACCCTCACAGGCTCTCCCATCACCACTGCTGATTCCTTCCGCTTCCTAGGCACCACCATCACCAGGGACCTCAAGTGGGAGCCGACCATCAGCTCCCTCATCAAAAAGGCCCAGCAGAGGATATTCTTCCTGCGGCAGCTGAGGAAGCTCAAGCTACCCACCAAGATGTTGGTGCAGTTCTACACAGCCATCATCGAGTCCATCCTCACCACCTCCATAACCGTGTGGTACGCAGGAGCCACTGCCAGGGACAGACTAAGGCTGCAGCGCGTCGTGCGCACTGCTGAGAAGGTGATCGGCTGCAAGCTCCCATCTCTCCAGGATCTGTACATCTCCAGGACCCGGAGGCGTGCTGGCCGGATCATAGCCGATCCCTCACACCCTGGTCACGTACTGTTTGCCCCTCTCCCCTCAGGTAGAAGACTTCGGTCCATCCAGACTAAAACCTCCCGTCACATGAACAGCTTCTTCCCCTCTGCCATCAGACTGCTGAACACTAAGTGACTTATTAGACTCTCGTGCACTATGTACAGCAGCTCAACCAGACTCATGTCAATCATCACTGTTTTCTTCCTGCATTACCGACTGCACTATATGGTTCTCCACATTATCTGCTGCTCGCTAATATATTTTAACTGCTGACCAGTATTACTCACTCTTATTCTACACTTTATTGCATGTATAGTTTATTTCTTTTATTTTATCATGTTTAATGTTGCAGCATTGCACCGAGACAAATTCCTAGTTTGTGTACTACATGAACAATGGCAATAAATCTGATTCTGATTCTGATTCTGATCGCCTGATGATGCCCAACCTTTCCAGGTTGTCAAACTCCTCGCGCGCTATGGCCAGTTTAGCTGCGTCCAAGCACCGAGACCATGCGAAAACGGGCGTTCCGGTGGTGGTAATAAAGTGTTCCACCCCGTGTTTAGAGATGGCCGCCGAAAACATCAGGACCGTGAGTGCTGGGAACTGAGTGAGCAGTGTGTGGAACTTACCGCCTGGAGCTGTGACGTTGGCTTGCGTTATTGGCCCAACCCCTCGAGCTGTACAGGGGAGAGAATCAAAAGACAGTGCATTAACCAGGCGTCTGTTAGCCACATCAACTAGCAACCCATGTGCACACAGAAAATCAGCTCCCAGGATTGGGAAACTCAGTGCCGCTATGACAAAAGTCCACTCGTACATACGGCCGTGTAGGGATAAAGTCAGTGTTCTCTCACCAAATGTCTTAATGCCCGAGAAGTTTACTGCTACCAGCCCGGGGCCGCTAGGTCCTGCCAGCCAGCCGACGTAGGACAGCAGGATGATGCTCTTCTGGGCTCCGGTGTCTACGAGGAAGCGCCTCCCTGAGTGCGAGTCCGTCACGTAGAGCAGCTTGTTCTCTTCACCGGTGGTCGCAGCTGCTACTGACTGCCGGCCTTGGCGTTTCCTGAGCGCTTGAATTGGCACAGTGGCACACATCTGCATGTGTTCTCTCCGAAGCGGCGGTGGTAGAAGCAGAGCGTGTCTCTCTGGTGCTCCCTGGCTCCCGCTGCCGCTACCGTCGGTGGCTCCTCACCTCCGCTGGTCGTCTCGCTGGGTTCCGACGCCACTGCATTCACTGTGAGGGCTCTGGTGGTGAGGATGATCCGGTCTGCCTCCTGGGCTAGCGCACGGTAGTCCCGCGTGGCCAGCAACGGCGAATTGGCAAGAACCGCTCTCGCCTCTGTTGGGAGGTTCCGGAGGAAAAGGTGGGCAAAGAGAAAATGCCCATCGTCCGTGCCCATTAACTCCAACATCTTCTCCATCAGTTCGACCGCCAAACCATCTCCTAACTCGGAGCGCCTCAGGAGCCTCTCTGCTCTCTCACATTCCGAGAGCATGTAGCGTTGGGTCAGCGCAGCCTTGAGAGCCTCGTATTTGTCGTAGGCTGGAGGTTGTTGAAGCAGGCTCGCTACTTGCTGAGACGTGCGAGCGTCCAGTGCTGCAGCCACATAGTAATACTTGGTGTCGTCTGCCATTATTCCCCGGAGGGCGAACTGAGCCTCCGTGTGGTGGAACCAAGAGTGCGGGTTGTGCAGCCAAAAGTCCGGTAGTTTGACCGAAACAGCGCACGCGTTGCTGGGAGTTCCTGTCCGAGCCGTCTCTGGGATGCTTGCCGTGTCGCTGGGGCTTCCTGTCCCGGCCGACTCCAGGGTTCTTGCCTCGTATTCCATAATTCGTCAAAGGGTCACCAGTGTGGAGAGTGTAAATAACGAGACTGATTCATGAAGCAAACGACTTTATTCACTGTCTCTTCAGTCATACACAGGAAAAGCATGTCTCAGTACACCATGGGTTCTCCTTTTATACCAAACGCTCATCTCACGTTTGCATGATATCTCACATCACAATACAGTGATCCTTTCTCCCCCCAACTCCTTCTTCCTGCTATCTCACCATGATCTCCCTAGCTATTGTTCTCCTCTGTTTACCCTCTGCATCCAGTCTGAGATGATTAACCCAGTCTCTACAACACGACTATAAAACCTAGTATATACATCATAGCTTAATATACGATGACCCGTATAAACACATGAATCATCCCATTGCACAAAGAAGGACTATCAGGAGCAGAGTGAAAATGTGAGGTACCAGTTAGTCTGTAAGATGCAGTGTGGCAGCATAGCTATAATCCAACATCATAGTGAGTTATTGTACAGTGAAATTGCATGTGGCAGGAAAGATTTCCTGTATCTGGCCGTTCGACAGCGAAGCTGTAATAGTCTACTGGAGAAAGTAGTTCGCTGTCTATTTAGTGTGTGGTGGAGGGGGTGATCAGGATTGTCCATGATGGATTGCAGTTTATTTAGTGTTCTCCTCTCCACCACAGTCTCAAAGGTCTCCGGTCTGAGACCAATTACAGAGCCAGCTCTCTTGATAATCTTGTCAAGTCTGTTGGTATCTCTGGCCCTGATACTGCTACCCCAACAGATTGTAGCAAAGAAGATGGCGCTGGTGACAACAGTCTGGTAGAAAAGCTCCAGCATCCTGCTGCACACGTTGAAGGAGCTCAGCTTTCTCAGGAAGTAGAGTCTGCTCATCCCCTTCTTGTGCACAGCATCAGTGTTGGATCTCCAGTCCAACCCGGTGCTGATCCTGACACCCAGATATTTGTAGTCCTCAACCACTCCCACATCCTCCCCCCAATCTGCAGTGGCTGAGAAGGAGTCTTCCTCTTCCTGAAGTCAATCACCACCTCTCTGGTCTTGCTGACATTCAACCTCATGTGATTCTGCTCCGTCCACTCCACAAGTCTGTCTACCAGTGCCCTGTACTCCCCCTCCTCTCCTCCTCTTATACACCCCACAACAGTTGAGTCATCAGAGAATTTTTGCAGGTGGCATGACTCTGTGTTATACTGAAAGTCAGTGGTGTATAAGGTAAAAAGAAAAGGAGAGAGCACAGTCCCCTGTGGAGCTCCCATATCACTAGCCACCACTCCAGACAAGACACTGCCCAGCCTGACAAACTGTGGTCTTCCTGTCAGGTAGTCAGTAATCCAGGAGATCACAGAGCTGTCAACCCCCATCACCTGCAGCTTCTCACCCAGCAGCAGTGGCTGGATAGTGTTAAAGGCACTGGAGAAATCAAAAAAAGTGATTCTCACAGTATCTCTCCACCATCCAGGTGCAGATGGGCTCATTGCAGCAGGTAGATGATAGCATCTTCAGCTCCTCAATGGGGCTGATATGCAAACTGCAGAGGGTCCAGCCACGTCTTCACTTGCGGCCTCAGGTGGGCTAAGACCAGTCTCTCCAGGACCTTCATCACATGAGATGTGAGGGCAGCTGGTTGGTAGTCATTCAAATCCGATGGAGATGACTTCTTGGGGACAGGAACCAGGCAGGATGTCTTCCACAGCACCGGTACTCTCTCCAGACTGAGGCTCAGGTTGCACAGGTGTTTCAGTACCGGAGCTAGTTGGCTGGCACAGGTCCTCAGGGTCGTTGCGGAGATGCCATCAGGGCCCGAAGCCTTCCGCTGACGGAGTCTCTCCAGCTGTTTCTCCACCTTATCTGTAGTCACCGTGAAGTTAGGGAGGGTCCTGGTGCCCCCCTGAGGAGGAGGAGGGGGGAGATGGAGAGAGGTTCTGCACGGGAGCGTGGGTGGGGAGGGGTGTGTAGGGGTCTGGTTGTGTTGCTTGGGTGACAGACTGTGAGTTGAACCTATTAAAAAACAGATTCAGTTCCTCAGCTCTCTCCTGGCTCCCAGATGGCTGCCTGACTCTCCCCTTGCACCCAGTTATTTGCTTCATTCCCTCCCACACATCTTTAGTGTTGTTTTGCCTGAGTTTCTCTTCCAGCTTCCTCCTATAATTGTCCTTGCACCTCCTCAGCATCTCTCTCAGCTCACGCACTCCCCTCAACTTCTCCTTGTCTCCAGCCCTAAAAGCTCTCTTCTTTTTGTTCAGAAGTGCTTTCAGGTCACTGGTGACCCATGGTCTGTTGTTGGAGAAGCAGTGTACAGTCTGAGCTGGCATTGTCATGTCTTCACAGAATCTAATGTATTCTGTGATGCAGTCAGTCATATTGTCTATGTCCACCCCATGTGGTTCGGAGTACGCTCCAGTCTGTCGTCTCAAAGCAGTCCTGTAGTGTATCAGCAGCCTCCTGTGTCCACCTCCTCACAGTCCATGTATAAGCAGGCTGCCTTTGCACAAGGGGGACATACTTGGGTGTTAACATGACCATGCAGTGATCCGATTTGCCAATGGGGGGTAGAGCTGTGGCACTATATGCATCACTGACATTGGCATGCAGTAAATCCAGTGTTTTGTTCTCTTTGGTGGGACAGTCAACAAACTGGTGAAAGTTTGGTAGTGTTTTTCCCGCTGAGACATGGTTAAAATCACCTGTGATGGCCATGAATGCATCCAGGTGCTTCTCCAGTAATGTGGCCGCAGTGGAGCTGATGACGTCACAGGCCACCGCTGCATCAGCTGACGGAGGGACGTAGACAATAACAATTAAAGCGCACTTCATTTCTCGTGGCATATAATAAGGTCTCATACTAACAGCCAGCAGTTCAATGTCCGGGCTGCAGCACTTTTCCTTCACATAAATATGTCCAGGATGACACCACCGCTCATTAACAAGAAGTGCCACTCCTCCTCCTTTCTTTTTCCTGCTGCTTATCACGTCTCTGTCCCCCCGCATAGTCTTGAAGCCAGGTATCGCTACATTTACATCCGGGATCTGTGAGTGTAACCACGTGTCCGTAAAACACATGAAACTACACTCACGATACTCCTTTTGCGTCCTGACCAGCGCTGTAAACTCGTCTTTTATCTCCCAGCGATTGCACGTTCCTGGTGATGATCATCGGTACAGCCGGCTTATGCTTCCTCCTCCTCCTCCTCACCTTCGCTCCAGCCCTTCACCCGCGGTGTCAACTCTTCAGCTCATCCAGGATGAGGGGCTTCGCTGCCGGTCGCAGCGCTCCAGGCTCCGGCCTCCTCAGCGCAATCAGCTGTTCGCGTGTGTAAACAATGCGTCCGCCCCCACCTCTGTTGATCTCCATTGTCCGAGGAAGAGAAAAAGGAAACGAAAACTATAAAAAAAGACCGGCTAAAATGGAGAAAAAAGTTGGTCCAGTCTTAGTCCAAGTATTCCTACAGAGCCCTGGTTAATAAGAGACACACTATATAGGTATAAACAGATAGAAATACAAAGACACGAGAGAGTTGCTGCTAGTACAGCTGCCCTGCCTTCAGCGCCATTAAAAAAAAACAAAACAACTTATAGTTTCATCCATAAACAGCTTGTCATCTATATACAGTCTATCCACAGAAACAATAGCTCATTTACCTTCTTGGATGTTTTTAGATTTTTTTAGATTTAGATTTAGTATACTTTATTGATCCCCAGAGGGGAAATTGAGGGTCATCCACCACCTGGATGGATGAAGCAACCACGATACGGCGCTATCCCTTAACCATTCACACACACATTCACACCTAGGGCCACTTTAGAGTCTCCAATTAACCTAACCTGCATGTTTTTGGCATGTGGGAGGAAACCGGAGAAATCCCGGCGTAAACCCACGCATACACGGGGAGAACATGCAAACTCCACACAGATCACTGTTGGTCGGGGGCTGGGGTCGAACCCACGATCCCACGAGCCCCACGATCCCCCGGCCAAGGGTAAACTGTGCTGCCGCAGTGCTAACCACTGCGCCACCATGCAGCCCACGGTTTTGTTTCCTAATGGGATAAAGCTTCCTTCTCCTTTTCAAGATTTCCTGTGGAAATTGATCATTTAGACCATAATTGGTGTTTTTAAGCTGCCTGCCCTGCCTCTGTACCAACATTTTTTGCTTAAAATGCTCAAATTTGGCAACAATAGGTCTGGGACGTTTATTCTGGGAATTTGTTTTGCCCAATTCGGTGGACACGGTGGAAGGTAAATGAATTTGTGACTTCAGGGGATAGTTTTAGTTGTGATGAGATAAATTCATGGACCAGCTGTTCTGGATTTTCATTATTTTGTTCAACAATTCCAGAAAAAAACGAGGTTATCTCTCATGCTGCGTGACTGCAAACTGAGAACTGTTTCCTTCATTTTCTGGTTTTCTCCCTCAACAACGCCAAGCCATGTGGTTAGTGTGTTTAGTGACTTTTTCAGGCTGTTATTTTCCTCTACAAGAGAGACGAGCTGTGCTTGACTGAACTCTAAACTCTCCCGCAAACTCTGTAACTCTTGATGAAGGATCTCGACCAGTGCCAGTCTACCATCCATGCTGGTAAGTTTATTCTCAATGGAGAAAAGGATGTCACTAACCTCGGTGCCCTGCTGTGATTTCTCGGGTGTTATTTTTGGCGAATCTGCGGGTCTCGGTCGTTTAGACTGAGAAGCAGCGGTGGAACACACACTTGCCTGCTCCATGACACAGCAATGGTAGTAGAACTCATCGATGTAGTTCTCTAGTTCCTCCAGCTCCGTACGAAAAAAAGAAAGATAGCCACAGACAATTAGTTAATGAATTAATTACAAAAAAAAAAAAAATACCTGTGGAAAAGTTTGTTTTTAAGCTCGGTCGACAGCAGTCACCGTTTGGATTATTGCGCAAATTGTCTCGAGACATCTTGCGATCACAGCATCGGCCCCCTCAGTGGGATTGAGGAGATCCTTGAAGTATTCCTTTAACCACCCAACGATATCCCCAGTCGAAGTCAGCAGTGCCCCATCCACACCATACACAGTGTGGACAGGGAGCTGCTTCCCCCTCCTGAGCCGCCGGACAGTTTGCCAGAATCTCTTCGAGGCCGACCGAAAGTCTTGTTCCCTGGCCTCACCGAACTCCACCACCTTGGTGACACCATGGTGGTGTCGCCACACACAAAGATCCGGTTGTTCAACTCTAACGTCAAGTCAGTCCTACTGTATGGAGCAGAGACATGGAGGACAATGAAGACCACCATCAGGAAAGTGCAGACGTTCATCAACAGCTGCCTGAGAAGGATCCTCCAGATACGCTGGCCCGACACCATCAGCAATGTAGACCTGTGGCAGCGTACCAACCAGCTGCCAGCCGAGGACAAAATCCGGCATAGAAGATGGGGATGGATTGGGCACACCCTGAGGAAGCCAGCCAGTAACACCACAAGGCAAGCACTCAAGTGGAACCTCCAAGGGAAGCAGAAGAGAGGAAAGCCAAGAAACACCTGGCGACGAGACCTCGATGCTGACATCAAGAAGATGGGAAAGACCTGGAGACAGCTGGAGAGAGTAGCCCAGGACGGTGCACTCTGGTGGACTGTTGTCAGCGGCCTATGCTCCAGGAGGAGCGATGGGCCTAACTACTACTAACTACTCACTGAACTCCTCCCACACCCGAGTTTTTGCTTCAGCAACCACCCAAGCTGCACTCCACTTGGCCTGCCGGTACACCTCAGCTGCTTCGGGAGTCCCACAAGCCATCCAAACTTGATAGGACTCTTTCTTCAGCTTAATGGCCCCCCTCACCACTGATGTCCACCACTTGGATCGGGGGTTGCCACCACGAGATGTTCCGACGACCTTGCGGCCACAGCTATGGGCCGCTGCTTTAACAATGGAGGTGGAGAACATGGCCCATTCAGACTCCATGTCTCCAGACTCCCTCGGAATTCAATTCAATTCAATTCAACTTTATTTATATAGCGCCATTTCACAACAACAGTCATCTCATAGCACTATTCACTGTAGGGAATGTGGTTGAAGTTCTTCTGGAGGTGGGAGTTGAACACCTCCCGGACAGGGGCCTCAGCCAGACATTCCCAGCACACCCTCACTATACGTTTGGGTCCACCAGGTCTGAATGGCATCCTCCCTTGCCACTGAATCCAACTCACCACCAGGTGGTGATCAGCTGACAGCTCTGCACCTCTTTTTACCCAAGTGTCCAAGACATACAGTCGCAGGTCTGATGACACAATAACAAAATCGATCATTGACCTGTGACCTAGGGTGTCCTGGTGCCAGGTGCACATATGGACATCCTTCTGCTTGAACATGGTGTTTGTTATGGACAAACTGTGGTTAGCACAGAAGTCCAATAACTGAACACCACTCGGATTCGGATCGGGCAGGCAGTTCCTCCCAATCACCCCCTTCCAGGTTTCACTGTCGTTGCCCACGTGCGCATCGAAGTCCCCCAGTAGGACAATGGAGTCTCCAAGAAGAGCACCCTCTAGCACCCCAGTCAGAGACTCCAAAAAGGGTGGGTACTCTGAAACATCATTTGGTGCATCGGCACAAATGATGGTCAGGACCATTTCTCAATCCGAAGGCGAAGGGAAGCAACCCTTTTGTCCACTGGGGAAAACTCCAATATAGAGGCAGCAAGGTGAGGGGATACAAGAATACCCACCCCTGCTCGTCGACTCTCGCCCGGGGCAACTCCATAGTAGGCCAAGCTCCAGCCCCTTTCCAGGAGACTGGTTCTGGAGCCGGAGCTGTGTGTTGCGGTAAGGCTGACTATATCTAAAATCAGAATCAAAATCAGAATCAGCTTTATTGCCAAGTATATTTACAAGTAAACATACGAGGAATTTGACTTGACATTGGACGCACACGTTAGGCGCATCCAATGACGCGGCAGCCATGCAAGGCGCCTGTCATACAGTGGGGGTAAAGAGGGGAAGGGAGGGGGAGGAAAACACAATAGGAGAGAGAAAAAACATAGTTAATCAGAATAACGCTCGTATAAGCTCATATAAAGCTCAAATGAGCCAAATTTTGACTACACAGAAAAAAAACCCTCTATGCACAATTAGCAGACAATATAGATCACACAAACAAGAGTTGAGAGAGGCAGTGTATGTATGAGTCAGTATATATGTGTCAGTTCGTGTAATGTTGTATGCATTTGTGTAGTGTAGGTGTGACAGTTGCTAGTGAACAGCAGAGGGTGCCTCCAGGCAGTGGATAGATGTTATAATCATGTGACTTATAAACAAGTCCGGAGTCTATCTCTTCGCTTGCAGATGAAGGCACATGGACTGTCCTTGAGAAGTTCATCCGCTGAAACAACAGCAGCTGTCTGTCGATTGTTTGGGTTAGCAGCCGCCACTTCTGCGTATCTCATCGAGGAGGAATGTAAACAGGGCATCAAAACAAGGTCAAATCTACACAGCTCAGAGCCCACGGAGAATAGAATTTTCCTCTCTCATGCGCTTGTGCTTCATAATTTTAATATTAATATACAGGCTTAAAGTAGAACTGAACCCACCTTTTGGCGCAAAAAGTAGAATAGCAGATTAATTCCTTATTACCTATTGTATTTTTCAACACATAAAAGAAATTTTTAGGCCGTGCGATGGCCAAGCTATAAGCCGATAAACTTTTGCCTCTGGCTGGCAGTGCCAAACAAACCGGAAGTAGTGCAGACGACGCTGTGTGACGTCACGAGTGTGATCCCTAAACAAAACAACAATGGCAGATGATAGCAGTTCCAGCAGTCAAGAACACCAGAGTTTTCAGAGTGAAGAGGCATTCAGGATCGGTGACGAGACAGAGGAGGATGCAGGAGTGTGGCAGGTGGCAGGCGTGCACAAGGGCGAGCCCGGGAGACAGCGACCTGATGCACCTGTGACAGCAGCTGGCAGACGGCGATGCAGAGGCGAGGTCCGCCGCCGGGGAATACACCTGTGCACAGGGGAGAGACTGGAAAGGCAAAAGTAGGTATGCTTACGCTGTAGATCTTGCTGGGAGATGAGGGGGTTCCTCTGCAGCAAGAGGGCTGAAGGAATCAGACGGCTTCATGCCGAAGCCCAGGGCAGAGTGGCTTATATCCCACACTGCTGACGAGGCGCAAGTGTGCACGCAGCTGGCGCCGCTAATGAGTGGCGAGTTGTAACATATCCAGCCTGTGTTGTGTTGTAGCTTAGTTTTCTTTTTTTCTCTGTCACATTTTGTCTTAGTTTTGTTTTGAATTGTAATCGCTCTTGCCTGTTTTCTCTTTTGAATTCTTGGATGGAATATGGGTGGGCAATATAAGCTGCGGCTTCAGCCATCACCCATTTCGGATAACTTACGTTGAATTGTATAATCAGATGAGTCATTGTTCAATTTGACCTTGTTGTTATATCATTCAGTTTCTTTCAACCTGTACTGTACTATCCGAAATAAATAAATTAATTCATTCATTCAAAAAATTGGGCTATGTATTACAATACTTCTACAGACTATAGTGGCAATACACATGAACAGAACTGGCCTCTGCATTTGACTGTGCTATTTATAAATACAGTGATCCCTCACTTATCGCGTTTAATGGGGACCAGAACCGACCGCGAAAAGTGAAAAACCGCGAAGTAGCGTCACCCCCCCCCCCCAAGGGCGTCACAAGCACTATTTTGCACAAAAAGGCACAAAAGAACAGCGAAAAGTGCCACTAAGCAACACGAGCGATAAAGAACAATGAATGCGGTCTTCCTTCGCTGGGTATGGGCGCTCTGCAGGGAGAGAAGCTGGGTAAAACGTCTCGGCCAATCAGCTTGCGAGGTAAAACGTCTCGGCCAATCAGCTTGCGAGATTCCCGAGCAGTGAAGAGGTGGGTGGAGAGGAGTGGAGCGGTGGTCAGAGAGGTGGATTTTGAGTTGTGCGGGCTCTCCGTGTTGATACCTGATGTTCTAATGTAGTCTCCCTGCCTTCTGCTAGCGCCCGGGCAACTTTCGTGCCATTTTTTCTCAATTTTGAATTTTTGATGAATATTTTTGAAAAATCCGCGATGCACTGAGGGCGCGAAAGGTGAAACGCGAAGTAGCGAGGGATCACTAATATCTATATCTAGAAACGCATCGCTTCCCAGTCGCTTTTCCTCCCCCTTTCTTTTCTTTCTTCGCCATGACAGCTTTCCTTGGCCACTGAACAGATCTTCCCAGGTGTTGGAAGTGTTTTGTAGTCGACTATCACGACAAAATGCACCAAAAACAACCAGTGTCGACGTGCTCGCAATGGTAAACATGGAGGACTGTGTCACACTCGTGACGTCACGTGGAACTCCGGCTGCACTTCCGGTTAATCGGCGGATTTGTCTGATTTTTCAGGGCGGGAAATTCAAAATCGGGATTTTCTCCAAGATTCCAGGATTTGTGGAGGGGGTGCCAATGATAAATTATCTTTATAACTGTATGTACTATCACCCAGTGCTGTTCAATGCCATTCAGTTCAGTTCTCCTTTAAACAGGCATTCCATTCCGTGGAGAGCACAGGGCTCCAGATGTATTCCTCCGCTGAATCACTGTCATTCAGTTCACCGTTTGCCGCTACTCGTGCCCTCCCCAACTGGTCGAATTTGATGAAGGAGCTTGCCGGGTCTGCTTTGATCAGCTCTCTCACCTTCCTTCAATTTCTGATACATCAGGGAACTTCACAGCCAAAAATAGAAGTCCTGAGATCATAACCAATAATGTTTCCTGCCAAATCTCCACAGACGCATGAATTCCAATGTCCATGAGTCTCCTCGTTGGGTTCCTCCTGACCCGATCTTCTTTTGAAGTGGTGACAATCACAGTTAAGCCGCTTTCCAGATCCATAATTTCCATTTAGATTAAGATTCAGCAGAAGAGCGACTAAACACAGACAAAAACGCAACATTGCAAGCTGGGATCAGAAAGGAAAAGAGAGGATTAGAAAAGCGTCTACTCTCTCTCAGAGCCGGAAGTGAAGGAAAGTGAAGAATGTGACAATCATGTGTTTTTTGTTCCATGCAGAATTGGTGCACAGTGGTCTTGATTCTGGTGTGTAGAGGATAAGCAAAGCTCAGACTCTTCTAGTCCTTGGGAACATTTATTAAACACAAAACATGGAGCAGAACATAATACAGCGATGACTGTAGTCCCGTCTATTCACTGGCTGGACTGTAAGTGCTGCTCTACATTCCACATGGTCAGATAAGTCAGTAGGAGGGGAACACAGTGATGACATCACACTGACACAATATCATCATGACAACACTATAACAAATTATTCTAGAACTTTACTAAATACATGTACCTGCACACGTGCTACATATGAAAGTTGCTGACATTTGTTAATTTATATCCTATGTTTAAACAGGTATGGTGCTGTGAACCCTTCCCCAAATTCACGACAGTTTCATCTGAAGACTGACTCTAAAATTGTGAGCAGTCAGACTGTAATTTACTCCATTATCAGTGAGCTTGGTAATAATCAGTAAGATTTTAGCTAATGTTAAACAGTGTTACTGAGGTGAGGGAAATATCTGACAGTATGCACACATTTACATTAACGACTATTTAAAAACACAAAATCTCTCTTTACGTCTTTCTGCTGTCTGTTCAGTGGATCAGCCAGTCTGTTAACATTAGCATCATTAGCGCCTACCTCATCCAAATTATTGAGGGAGCTCATGTTTCCCCTGAGGATCCCCCCAGCACAAGCTGTAATTTAGATGTATTTTGGGCTAAATCAGGTCAGTCGGTCCAAGCCTTAATTTAGTCCACAAATAGACTTTGAAAATTGGGGTGTTTAGTCCATCTAATATAGACCATATTAACCTCTTGCACTCCGTTGTACCACGGACGGGCAAGTCTCTGCGTCCTAGAGCGCACGAGGGCGCTGTCGTGCGCTCTAGGACGCATGATGGAGATGGTGATGTAGGTGGTGATGGCGTCCAAGCGCGCACTGAAAATAAAAGCTGCAGACACAGCCGCGAACAGATTAGTTCATCTGATTGACCTCTCATTCGACTAATAAGAGCCTTGAATTGGGTTTCTGAAACCTTGAAGAACCAATGACTGAAAACCTAGCAAGAAGGACCCGCCTACCAATGCTGTGAATGCAGTGAGCCAATTGAAGCAGAGAAGTTCGCGAGCTGTTTTTTTTTAAGGCTGGGTGAAGACTGACTGCTGCAGCGGATCAAAAAAGGACCCGCACAAAGAACCCCACAGACCCAGCAGCACGGAGACCATCCACAAATGCAACCTGTGTGACAGGGAGTGCCATTCGCACATCGGCATGTTCGGCCACAGGCGGTGCTTATTTTGTTTTTGTTCCAGCAGAGTAGATGTTATGATTTCTTCCATGGTCATAGACCGACGGAGGCTGACAACGAAGGCTGAGTGACACACACGCCTTTGCCAGTCTTTTTTTAATTACTACTGTTATTTGTTTTGAAAAATCGTTCGCCAAAAACCGCAATCATGGAAGCACAAAACTGCAATAATGGAATTATGTTTTGATCGGGTCGCAAGACCAGAACCACGAGCAGACCAGCGTCGCGTTCGTCTGACAATGGGGAAGAGAAGTTCGCCAGGACACTGCTGTGAAGAGGTAAGGTGTTATAAGCTAAATTATTCTTTATTTCTGAAAATTGTAATCCAAAATGACTTTTGACCGATTGGTAAATTACAACTGTGCGGCGCACGAAGTCTGAAGTTCATGCACTGAGGTACATGGTTCGTTCGTCGCGTCCAGACCGTGAACGCCCCCCCCCCCCGTTATTCTTCTGTAGCGGGTGGGGGGGGGGAGCCGCGGTGACTGCGCTGCTGTCGCCACATCGCCATGAGGCTAATCCGTCATGTAGCTATGGGCGATGTTCGTTCTCTGTAGCGAGAGGACCCCCACACACACACAGACACAGCCCTGAGTGTGACCTTTCATTAGAGCCCAAAATGAAGCTTCTACATTGAATCATTCAAAAGTTACAGATGTTTTTCTAAACTGTGCCATTTGGCACAATTTGGCACAGTTCCAAAATGCCTGGGAACTACCTGAGAACAAAGCTGTGTAATATATTCATTTTTTGTGGTATTGTTACAACATTTGGACCTCAGCTGGATAACACTTGGTTCTACATTTCTGTTGCATTTTCCAGCCCAGATCTGAAGCTGTGTGTTATTTGCAAGCATTTGTATCCAAAAAAACACCCAGGCCAAATTTATTTTCTTCAAGTTCACTATGTTTAGATGACTGTAACTCAGTGGCCGGAGCACTTAGAGAGATTATGACTGTTTTGCCAAAAAATTCAAAGTGTTTTCTTTTAAATGAGACCAACCCCATGAAGATGCTGCAAAGGGTTGAAGAACAGCTTTGGATTTAATTTGGGCACATTATTTTTTGGCGTTTTTAGGGAAATTGACCAGAGTGCAAGAGATTAATCAGATAAGATGTTGAAAACTGGGCTGTGCTTGACCACATTAGCAAAGAAATAGTCCAATAATTGTGCTGTTTAGTCCACAGGATTTGGACCAAATTTATCCTCAAAACAGTTTTTGCCATTTGGTGATGATGGTGGGGGTCTATCGCTCAAAAGACAAAAACTCTTCACCCCACACACCACCCAAAAAGGATCAGAAGATGAATGATGTTGGCTACAACATGATGGCTTTTTTTAAACCTTAAACGAAATCTTTGACTTTTCAACCAAATCCGGAAATTTTTTAGCTGGTTGGCAAAGCCGTCTTTTCAATATGTTTTCAACCAATTTGTGTTGGGAGGGTTGTGTGTGTCTTTGTGTGCAAAGACTTGCACTTTTATTTGGTGAGGACATGTGCTTGTGTGTTGTATTTTATTTTCAGCACTGCACAAAGTGGGATACATTTTATTTCAGAGAGGGCTGTCAGAAAAACAAAAAACAAAAAACAAAACAGGATAAACTAATGTGAGGTGAACTGGGATGAATGAACGAACATAGAGTAGAGCTAAAACGTGAGACTTCCCCTCATTGAACCAGGACAGGCTTGGATCAGGTCCACAGAAACAAAGGGTGGTCAGGACTGCTGGAAACTGTGTGATTGGGAAAAAAAAAAAAAAACGCCCTTAAAAGAAATCTCTCACTCTTAGCCGCTGTTATATTTGTGTAATTGTGGCACAACACCATTTGCTGCAGCTCTGAAGTGAATATAATCTGACTTAGACTTTGGCATGGTGTCTGTAATTATTATGACAGAGGAAACACTGTCTCTTCCAACCATTCCAAAGCTGGGGGAACGTGCCGTTGTACAGAACAGCAGGGAGCGATCACGTGGAAAAAGGTTTTATACTTTAGGGGTCAAACCTTGGTCAGCACAGAACCCGCACGACCAGCACTACAGTAAGAGAGCTGGGGGAAAGTGCCGTTGTACAGAACAGCAGGGAGCGATCACGTGGAAAAAGGTTTTATACTTTAGGGGTCAAACCTTGGTCAGCACAGAACCCGCACGACCAGCACTACAGTAAGAGTAAACCCTAAGTCCTGTATGGATGTGTTTGTGATCCCTTAAGTGACTCATTTGAATAAAGGCATTTCCACATTGATCACATCTATACTGTAACTCCAGTGTGGATCAGTTCATGTGTTTTTAAACCTCTCCTAGTGAAGGCCTTTCCACACTGATAACATTTAAATGGTTACTTCCAGGGTGTCTTCTTAAGGAGCTCATCTGAGCAAAGGCCTTTCCACACTGACTACACACAAACTGCTTAACTCCAGTGTGAATGAGTTCATGTGTTTTTAAGTCATTAATCCGAGCAAAGGCCTTTCCACACTGATCACATTTAAACCATTTAACTCCATGTCGGACGAGTTCATGGATTTTTACGGACTTCGGCTGATAAAAGGCCTTTCCACACTGACTACACGCAAACTGCTTAACTCCAGTGTGGATGAGTTCATGTGTTTTTAAGTCATTCATCCAAATAAAGGCCTTTCCACACTGATCACATTTAAACCGTTTAATTCCAGTGTGGATGAGTTCATGACTCTTTAGGGTACTCATTAGAGTAAAGCCCTTTCCACACTGACTACACAAAAATGGTTTAACTCCAGTATGGAAGCGCTCATATACTCTTAAGTAACTCATCCGAGTAAAGGCCTTTCCACAGTGATCACATTTAAACTGTTTACCTCTATTGTGGATGAGGTCATGTCTTCTTAAGGACCTCATCTGATAAAAGGTCTTTCCACACTGACTACACACAAACGGTTTAACTCCAGTGTGGATGAGTTCATGTGTTTTTAAGTCATTCTTCCGAGTAAAGGCCTTTCCACAATGATCACATTTAAATGGTTTAACTCCAGTGTGGATGTGTTCATGGCTCTTTAGGGCACTCTTTTGAGTAAAGGCCTTTCCACACTGATCACATAAACATGGTTTAACTCCACTATGGCAGAGTTCACGTTCTCTTAATTTACTCTTCCAAATAAAGGCCTTTCCACACTGACAACACACAAATGGTTTAACTCCAGCATGAATGGCTTGATGTGATTTTAAGGAACTGACCCAATTAAAGCTCTTCCCACATTGTTCACAATCAAAATGTTTAACTCCAGTGTGGTTCAGTTTATGTTCTCCTAGGTTATTCATCTGAGTGAAGGCCTTCACACAATGTTTACATTCAAATACTTTAACTCCAGTATGGATCAGTTCATGGTTTCTTAAGTTGCTTGTGTAAGTAAAAACCTGACTTCATGTGTTTTTAAGCCATTTCCATTAAAAAAAAACCTCCTCACACTGTTCACATTCAACCTGTTTAACTCCAGTTTGGCTCAGCAAGTCTTAAGTGATCCACCTGAGTAAAACCTGTCTCAGTCTTCACAAAAGTACTGTTAATCTCCAATGTGGTGTTTTCTTAGTCTTCTTTTGTTTGTGCAGCTGGAGGATCTTTATCTTCCTGAAGCTGCCTAGCTTTCACTCCATCCTTTCATGTTCCTGTAACAACAAAGACAGAAACAGAGGCCATCAACATACAGTGCTGTGAGAAAGTATTTGGCCCATTCCCGTTTTCTTTCATTTTTGCATTTGTGTCACATGCAAATGATTCACATCAACCAAGATCCAATTTTAATATCAGACAACCCAAGTAAATACAAAACACAACTGTAGGTTTGGTAGCAATGCAAACCTACCTGGCCCTTTGTGAAAAAGTAATTGCCCCCAATTGTTACATCATGAATTAACTGATTATCTACTACTACTATTAACCACACTGTGGAAAGTTCAGTTCGGTTTCACTAGCCACACCCAGGCCTGATTCCTGCTAGACCTGTTGAATCAAGACATCACTCAAATAGAACCTTTCTGACAAAGCCAAGTAGGCTAAAATATCTCACAATGCAACACATCATGCCACAATCTAAAGAAATTGAAGAAAAGATGAGAACCAAAAACCCAGAAGAACCTCTAAAGAACTGCAGGCCTCACTTGCCTCAAGTTTGGGTACTGGTTCACGATTCAATGAAAGAAAGAGACTCTGCAAAAATGGCATCCATCAGAGAGGTCCAAGGTCAAAACCACTGCTGACCAAAAATAACACAAAGGCTTGTCTCGCATTTGCAAATCTTTGATTGCAAAGACTTTTGGGAAAATATTCTGTGGACTGACGAGACAAAAGATGAACTTTATTGAAGGTAGTCATCCCTTTACATCAGTTACACAGCATTTTATTTAACAATAAAAAAAAAAAATAATCATACCAACAGTCAAACATGGTGGTGGTAGTGTAATGGTCTGGGACTACTTTAAGCTCTTTTCCATTACCCCCGCTTAGCCTCGAGTTGAGAACACGACTTGTTTCACCGCGACTCGATTCTCCCTCGATTGCGTTTCGACATTACTGCTGACACGCCTGGGGTGGGTGGGATTTCTTGAACAGCAAGGTGGCGCCACACTCTCGTGACGTGAAGCACGCGACCCAAGCAAACATAACATGGCTGTTCTACAAGGCGACTCCTCGGTCTGTGGCTTTTTTTGCCGTAAATACCCAAAAGGACCGCCAGATAAGGGTACAGACAGCGAGACGAAACACTCTGGAATAGTTCTGCAGCTTCTGGGAGAGCCGAAGACATGAGGATACAAACTAGGTCATATATGACGGTAAGCTAATGGCTGCTAATGCTAGTTTGCTGTAAGTACGTCGTGCTACAATTTAATGTCTGCAAGTTAGGTACTAAAATATGTATGCTGTGTGTGTGTGTTTCAGATGGCTCTATTGTTGGGAAATTACCTCTTCAAACGGTCGGTCTGGCTCAGCACAGCCTCTCACTGTCATCAGCCTGTCAGATGTTATCAGCCTGTCACTAATGTCAGCACAGCTTCACCAACGATCAGCAGTTATAGAGCTTAAGAATGTCTGTAGAAACGTTTATTTCCTGTATAACAAATTGCTCTGCTCTGCGTGAAAATCATGGAGAAACTGTTCAGACGTACCTGCTTCTGCAGCGTCTGAGGTGTGGTCATAGAAAAAAATGATCAGCTGACACAACTTGATCACCAGTTTAATAACTACAGTATATTAGCCACAAAATATGTATTCAAAAAGTAAACAGTACTGAGTTACGTATAATAAGATATATTTTATAGTTATGATGTATTTTAGGCCAAAACAAACTTGATCTAGGATTAAAGGCAATTAAAATAATGCAGTCACAAGGTTACATGGAATTAATAGATTTACTAGATACATGTACTGTAGAAATATATATTCTCTGCATCAACAACGTACTATACATGCATTCATGACGTATTGCACTGGGAATTGCACTGACAATAAACCTGTGAAGTTTTTGCAGATAAATAACCTGGTAGGAATAGGGTCTAAAAGACAAGTTGAAGGTTTGGATGAGGATGAGGATGAGGAAGATGAGAAAGACCTGGAGACAACTGGAGAGAGCAGCCCAGGACAGAGCACTCTGGTGGACTGTTGCCGGCGACCTATGCTTCAGGAGGAGCGATGGGCCTAACTACTACTAACTACTCACCGAACTCCTCCCACACCCTAGTTTTTGCTTCAGCAACCACCCAAGCTGCACTCTGCTTGGCCTGCCGGTACACCTCAGCTGCTTTGGGAGTCCCACAAGCCATCCAAGCTTGATAGGACTCCTTCTTCAGCTTAATGGCCCCCCTCACCACTGGTGTCCACCACTTGGATTGGGGGTTGCCACCACGAGATGTTCTGATGACCTTGTGGCCGCAGCTCTGGGCCGCTGCTTCAACAATGGAGGTGGAGAACATGGCCCATTCAGACTCCATGTCTCCAGACTCCCTCAGAATGTGGTTGAAGTTCTTATGGAGGTGGGAGTTGAAGACCTCCCAGACAGAGGCCTCAGCCAGAAGTACACAGCACACCCTCACTAAACGTTTGGGTCCACCAGGTCTGAATGGCATCCTCCCCTGCCATCGGATCCAACTCACCACCAGGTGGTGATCAGTTGACAGCTCTGCACCTCTCTTTACCCGAGTGTCCAACACATATGGTCGCAGGTCTGATGACACAATAACAAAATCGATCATCAACCTGCGACCTAGGGTGTCCTGGTGCCAGGTGCACATATGGACACCCTTCTGCTTGAACATGGTGTTTGTTATGGACAAACTGTGGTTAGCACAGAAGTCTAATAACTGAACACCACTCAGATTCAGATCGGGCAGGCAGTTCCTCCCAATCACCCCCTTCCAGGTTTCACTGTCGTTGCCCACGTGCGCATTGAAGTCCCCCAGTAGCACAATGGAATCTCCAAGAGGAGCACCCTCCAGCACCCCAGTCAGAGACTCCAAAAAGGGTGGGTACTCTGAAACATCATTTGGTGCATAGGCACAAATGATGGTCAGGACCATTTCTCAATCCGAAGGCGAAGGGAAGAAACCCTTTTGTCCACCGGGGAAAACACCAATATAGAGGCAGCAAGGTGTAGGGATACAAGAATACCCATCCCTGCTCGTCGCCTCTCGTCCGGGGCAACTCCATAGTAGGCCAAGTTCCAGCCCCTTTCCAGGAGACTGGTTCTGGAACCAGAGCTGTGTGTTGTGGTGAGGCCGACTATATCTAGCCGGTATCTCTCAACCTCATGCGCCAGCTCAGGCTCCTTCCCCACCAGAAAGGTGACATTTCACGTACCAAAAGCCAGTTTAGGAAGCCTGGGATCAGTCCACCAAGGTCTCCGCCTTTGACTGCCACCTGATCCACATAGCACCAGACCACCATGATCCCTCCTGCAGGTGGTGAGCCCACTGGAGGGCAGACCCATGTAACTCCTTTGGGCTGAGTCCCATGGGCAGATACCAGGCCACCAGATACTAGCCATCAAGCCCCTCCCCCAGGCCTGTCTCCAGGGTGGGGCCCCTGTAACCCCATACTGGGCGAGGTAAACTGAATCCTTGTTCTAGTATTTATCATGAGAGTCTGTTGGATCGTTCTTAGTCTGGCCCTTCACCCAGGACCAGTTTGTCTTGGGTGACCCTATCAGAGGCAAATTGCTCCGGAAAACATAGCTCCTGGGATCACTGGGGCACGCACACACCCCACCACGATAAGGTGACGATCCATGAGGGTCATCACACTGTATTAATCCAGTGTTAGCATATCGCTGAACTGATGCAACACGTGTAACATCTATTGTGTTTGTAATAAAGTTTGTGTTTGGTTCAACTCCTGCCTCTGCTACCCTGCTTTCCAGACATAACAATTCCAGATAAAAATTATGAGGAACTTGCTTTGTCTGATACCATATTTGAACCACAGGTTGTCAGGCCTAAACAAAGGCCAGAAAGACAAATGAAAGACATGCTTCAAAGGGCTGATGCTCCAGTTCAAGTGACACAAGTTGATGGAAATCCAGTAGAACCTGTATATCCTCAAACTCAAGTTTCCAATGATAACTCTCAGGATGTAATAATGAACATCATGAAAAAACAAAATGAAACTAGAAAAGCACTCGGAGAGCGCAGACCTCCGCCAAGTGGCACAGTTCCCCCCATACAGTGTTTGTGTGTACGTTTTCAGATTCCCTGAGCATGAAAAGATATGACTAGCAATTGGATTCACAATGATTATTTGTTTATTTGACATGGACAGTGCAATAAACAGACAATTAATGAATGACAATCAATGTGATGGTGATAGGATTAGTGGTTCAGTAGTGTAAAACGGGGCTATAAGGGACGGCGGGTTAATAAGGGACACTTTTCTGGGAAATGTTTTAAATGTAATTCTGCTTTTTTTATTTTGAGCAGGACGCTGAGTTGTGTTGTTATTGTCAAATATCCATGAATCCTTCATCAAATCTAGGCGGAAGCAAAATTAAAAAAGCAGAATTACATTTAGAAAAGTGTCCCATATTACCCCGCCGTCCCTTATAGCCCCGTTTTACGGTTGTAAAAGCATTGCCTCCTTGGCGGAGGTAATAAACTGAAGTGTTGGTGTGTCCATCTCCTCCACTGACGGATGCAGATTGGTTAGACAGGTTGCCATGGGTTTTATATTATATTGGGGTTGCGCTCCACGGCAAAACAGAATTTAGAATCTTCCCCGGCAGAGAGGTCGTTTTTATGCAGCGCCTATAGCTGGGCGGGGAATTTGTGGCAAATAATCGGGCGGCGGACAGGTGGCTGTGTCAGGTTTTGCAGTGTGGTGCAAAAACAGGCACGCTGGCGGGCCCAGGCCAGCAGTGTTTTCCGCGTGCTTTTGTGGCTAAAACGTTGAAGAACGCGGAGTTTGTGTTGGTCAGACACGACGCCCAGCGCCCTCCATTGCGCCTGCGCACATGTTGAAAATGGCCGTATGTCACAGTGTGGAAAAATGCTTTAAAAAATTCCTGTATGCAGACGGTGATGCGGATCATCCCCAAAATTTAATCAGTTCTTCCTTGTACCATTTCCAACAACGCCTGAAAGTTTCATTGAAATCCGTCCAAAAGTTTTTGAGTTATCTTGCTAACCAACAGACAAACAGACAGACAGACAGACAAACAGACAAACACACAGACAAACACACAGACAAACCCCGGCAAAAACATTACCTCCTCCTGGCCTTTCGGCCTGGCGGAGGTAATAACTGCTCTGTTCATTCAGCAAAATCTGGCTTCTGTCCTACCATCCAGAAATCTGTTATGTCTGGAAAGCAGGGCAGCGAACGCAGGAGTTATGCTGAACTGAAACCTTATTCTAGAGTGCAGACAAGTGAACAGTGTGGCTATATGTATGCTAACACTATATTAATATAGGCTGTTACTTAAATTAAAAATTAAAATTAATTAAATCACCCTTTATTGTCATTCAACTGTACAACCAATCATGCACAGCAGAATGAGATTGTGTTTTACCTATCTACAGTGTTAATCACACACACCCCAAGTGTAGAATCAGAGGGCCGCTGCCATGCAAGGCGCCGCCACAAATTTCCCTCCTCCATTCCATTATTGCTGAGCACCAAGCTGGACGGCAGGAAGTTCCACTTTTATATGGTCTTCGGCATGACCCAGCTGGGATTTGAACCCCTGCCTCCCGGGTGTGGGGCGGATGCTCTACCAACTGAGCCACCATTCCGGTTATTACCGGAATGGTGGCTCATAATTCCGTCATTACTGTGACGTGGTGCGGTGCCAAAGACCACGGCTCCCTCCAACAGTCCCCCTATATAGGCAAGGCATGACATCACCCGTGCATCTGTTGTCACATCTGCACAGTCTGTTGTAAGCTTCGGCTTTACAACAGATCCTCTTCAATATAAATCATTTATTAGAGCCTTTGAACATGGAGTGGAGCAGAAAACGGCTAACTGGAGCGATTGTTTGTATTTTCTGGAGCAGTACACCAGGGGGCAGCCAAGAGACCTGGTCCACAGTTGTCAACATTTACCTTCAGAGCAGGGATACAACAGAGCCAAGATTCTTCTAGCAGAGCATTTTGGAAATGAACATCAAATTGCTTGTGCTTATATGCAAAGGATTCTCAGTTGGACACCTATCAAAGGTGAAGATGTTAAAGCACTGCAATCCTTGTCATTGTTTCTGCGAGGATGCTCAAACTTAATGGACCAAATGATGTGCATTAAGGAACTGGACTTGCCATCTAACATGAGTAGCATCATCTTAAAACTCACTTACAAACTGAGAGAAAAGTGGAGAAATGAAACTTGTGACCTATAAGAGCAAAGAGGTCAGAGAGCCATGTTCACTGATATGTTTGCCTTTATTGAAAAGCAAGTCAGAATCACCTAAGATCCACTTGTTGGTAACATCCAAGAACTCCAAAACAATAACTCAGAGGTTTTCAACCCGGTCACTTAAAACAAAGCAAGAAGGGGAGCAGTTATGTCAGCAACGTCACCACAGTAAAGGAAGGAGTGACAATTGAACAGACATTAAATAAGTCCAAGACCTCTGCTTACAACAGTCTGTTTTTTTGTTGTTGTTGTATTTTTGTAATCAAGGTTTAAGGCCTGGTGTTGCCATCTGAGAGATGAAAAATTGGCCGTTAGGCAGAGTATTAAACCACTGACCACACTGCATCATACAAATAAAAATCTTAAAAATTAACAGCAAACAAAAGTTTATAATTGATTAACCAAAAATACATTTATAGATGACTTGAATGAGTCTATGTTTGGAGGAGCAGGAAACACAGATGCTGGAAGAGAGTTCCATAGCCGACTTGTCCTAGGGATGTAGGAAGATAGATGGAGATTGGTGATGGACTGTGGAACAGTTCCAGTATATGAGTGACAGCTTGTAGAGGATCTGTTGGCTTCTTTGTTCACAACGAGGCCATACACTGGAAAATGTTTGCAGTTTAACTCCTTGCACTCTGGTCAGTTTCCCTAAAAACGCCAAAAAATAATGTGCCCAAAGTAAATCAAAAGCTGTTCTTCAACCCTTTGCAGCATCTTCATGGGGTTGGTCTCATTTAAAAGAAAACACTTTGAATTTTTTTGGCAAAACAGTCATAATCTCTCTAAGTGCTCCTGCCACTGAGTAACAGTCATCTAAACATATTGAACTTGAAGAAAATAAATTTCGCCTGGGTGGTTTTTTTTTTATATAAATGCTTGCAAATAACACACAGCTTCAGATCCGGGCTGGAAAATCCCACAGAAATGTAGAACCAAGTGTTATCCAGCTGAGGTCAAAATTTTGTAACAACACCACAAAAAAATGAATATATTACACAGCTTTGTTCTCAGGTAGTTCCCAGGCGTTTTTGAACTGTGCCAAATTGTGCCAAATGGCAAAGTTTGGAAAAACGTCTAACTTTTGAATGATTCAATATAGAAGCTTCATCTTGGGCATTAATGAAAGGTGACACTCAGGGCTGTGTGTGTGTGTGTGTGGGGTTGTGTATTCATTCATTCATGAATGAATGAACAAACAAGCCCCCACACACAAAGAAGCATACCACGTAAAAAAATGTGTGGCTTTTTTTTTTTTACAAGAAAAAATAACCTACAGTGCACTAAAAATTATTCTAAAATATTTGTAATGTAGAAGATAACAACTCCCACCCCCCACCCCCTCGCTACAGAGGACGGACATCGGCCATCGCTACATGACGGAATAGTCATGTGGCGATGTGGCGACCGCGGCACACAGTCCCCGCGGTCCCTGCGGCCCCCCCCCCCTCGCTACAGAAGAGTAGCGGTGGGGGGGCATTCACAGTCCGGACGCGGCGCACGAACCGTGTACCACGGCGCATGGACTTCGGACTTCGTGAGCCGCACAGTTGTAATTTACCGATCGGTCAAAAGTCATTTTTGATTACAATTTTCAGGGATAAAGAATAATTTAGCTTATAACACTTACCTGTTCACAACAGCAGCGTAGCTGGCGAACTTCTCTTCCTCATTGTCAGACGAACATGAAGCTGGTCCGCTTGTTACGGACTCGTGGTTCTGGTCACGCGACCCGGTCAAACCATCCATTATTGCGGTTTTGCGCTTCCATGATTGCGGTTTTGGCGAACAATTTTTCAAAACAAATAACAGTAGTAAGAAAAAAAGACTGGCGAACGCGTGTGTGTCACCCAGCCTTCGTCGTCGGCCTCCGTCAGTCTATGATGACCATCCTAAACATCTACTCTGCTGGGACAGCACCGCCTGTGGCTGAACAGGCCGATGCACGAATGGCAGTCCCTGTCACACAGGTCGCACTTGTGGGTGGTCTCCGTGCTGCTGGGTCTGTGGCGGTTCTTCCTGCGGGTCCTTTTTTCATCTGCTGCAGCAGTCTCTCTTCACCCAGCCTTACACAAAACAGCTTTCGAACTTCTGTGCTTCAATTGGCTTGCTGCATTCGCTGCCGTTGGTAGGCTGGTCCTTCTTGCTAGGTTTTCAGTCATTGGTTCTTCAAGGTTTCAGAAACCCAATTCAAGGCTCTTATTAGTCGAATGAGAGGTCAATCATATCTAATCTGTTCGCGGCTGTGTCTGTAGTATAAGAACGGAAATGCAGCTTTTTTTTTCAGTGCGCTCTAGGACGCAGCGCCCTCGTGCACCCTCATGCGCTCTAGGATGCAGAGACGTGCCCACCCGCGGTGCACAGGAGTGCAACAGGTTAAGAGGCACATCGGGATAAAATCAACTTTATTAAAGAAAAAGGTGTTTGCTTTGGTTTCTTGAAAATGGGCCACACTGTAATGGCACTGTGTGGGGGGTTCTCCACCCAGAGTCAGAAGCCGGGGGGGGGAGGGGGCAAAGGACTGAAGGAGGAAGTGGCACTGAGGGGGTCTCAGACATAATAGAAAGGACTATCTGCCCTCGGGGAGTTCAGGAGACACCGGAGTTCGCTAGGGGAAGAGAGGGTGTGAGAAGCAGGGCTGGTGTTATATTGTGGTGGACACAATACACAGGTCTAGCATGCTCTCACACCCAGAAAGGCAGGAGGAAACACGAGGACGATGGACTGCGGGAGGGAGCTCACCGAGAGGTTCAGACTGGGCAGAGTTTAGACACCTCCCAGGGAGAGGAAAATTTACATGTAACCAGATCAGACAAAGATGCGCCTTTCGTCACCTGCAGCAACAGCCTGGCATGTGAAAACACAGGTGGTGAATGTATTGTAACTTATGTTTCAAGCTGTTATGATAATGTTTCACACAAATCTATTGTTCCTGCACCAATGCATAATGTCAGCAGCTCCAGTCTCTAAGCATAAAAAAATTAAGGTATAAAAGCAGAGGCTGAGAGAGTGGAACGAGGCTTCTCAACCCCAGTGCAGCCTGCGCTGGGGTGAATGGCTGTACATGTTGTTAGAGGGATGATAAAGATTCTGTGTTATCCTATGCTCGTGCCTCGCCTCACATCCTTTCCTTTTACCCTCTACACTGGTGACCTGACATGAGATGGACCTTCTACTCTCTTTCACAGCACTGTGGACTCCCTTTTCATCAACACTGGAGCGCGCTGGCCAGTTTCTCTCTCTACACTGGCGACCTGAAGGGACGGAGAGAGCGAGCTGCACTGGGACTAAGATGCACCATCAAGAGCGAGACGAGCACACCACAGAAACAGCCTGAAAGGGGAAGATCAGCGCTGTCTGCGTTGTTTCAATCAAGCTCCCTGACCCTGGCTTCACCTCCTGACATTAGGGTTTCAGCACACAGAAGCTCCGTGCGCACGTCGCAGGATTACGAGGATAGCGCAACTTAAAGTTAAACTTGGCCACAATACCGGATGCAAGCGCCACGCACCAGGGACAACCGGCTCCAAGAACTTATGCGTTGTCCTCAGCCGTTGCACATCCCCGGAGAACAGAGCAGATCGCCATCCTCGGATCCTTTAGGCTTGCGCATCGCACCTAAAGGAGTCGGGCAGCCTCACCCACAGGACTTGTATTTTTTTCTCAGCCACTGCGCACCCACAGGGAATTAGGCCGATTGCTTTCCCCAGAGCCTTTAGGACTGCCCCGAACCTAAAGCAGATTTGGCAGTTTCCCTGACACAGCTCAAGTTTTTTTTTCACAGCCGCGATGCACCCTCAGGGAATTGGGCCAATTGTCTTCCCCAGATCCTTGCAGGATGGAGCTCTGCACCAAGGAGGAGTCAGCAGAACTCATTTTTTTCACAGCCGCTGCAGATCGCCAGAGAGTTTACCGCGAAAGCCCCACACCCGAGGCTGATCTACACACAATTTTTATATGGCACAGAGACTTTTAACATCCCAGGCCAGAACTCCATTGTTTTCCCCACCTCCCCTTCATTCTCCACATCATTTTCCCCACACCTCCACCCTAAAATGCCTGCCGATTGCCGGCTTTGTGCTGTCAAGCACGATGTGCACCGGCTGTCACCACGGCTGTCAACTTGTTGGAACTTGGAGCAGAGCAGAAAGTGCTTTTCACCCCTCCCCCTTTCCCCCCACAGACTGACATGCCCTCCGACACACTTCACCAGTAGGACGGCTACCGGATCGACAAGCCCAACGGACCAGGGGGTTACAGCCCCTTCTGGGTGTTCTGGGGGGGGGGGCTGGGTGGTGGACACAATACACAGGTCGAGCATGCTCTCACACCCAGAAAGGCAGGAGGAAACACGAGGACAATGGACCACGGGAGGGAGCTCACCAGGAGATTCAGACTGGGCAGAGTTTAGACACCTCCTAGTGAGAGGAAAATTTACATGTAACCAGATCAGACAAAGATGCGCCTTTCGTCACCTGCAGCAATGGGCTGGCACGTGAAAACGCAGGTGGTGAATGTATTGTAACTTATGTTTCAAGCTGTTATGATAACACTGGTCAACACCAAATTTATTGTATAATTTTTTTTTAGATGACTTAGGACAGTTTTGATGTGCTGAATCCAAAAATCACATTGGTTTTGATCAATCAGGTCAACTTTTTGAATTATGGCCACATGTTGTTTTATACGTTTTTGTTTACATGTATGGATATTTTCGCTTTATATGATGCAAAATTCTTTTTTATGTCTTGAAATTCTCTGAATTTTGAACAATGATGACATGACATTCAATTTACATGTACTGACCTTTATATAAAGGTCAGTACATGCACAGTACTAAGTAAGTACAGGTTTTTACTTAGCACCTGATCGAGAGAAACGGATGTCATTTTCAGATTCAGCGGTGCAAAATTGTCTTAAATCAGTTGAAAAAACAGACAACTTTCAAAAAAATTATTTTTGTAACCCTGTGTTATGTTGGACACAAATCTATTGTTCATGCACCAATGCATAATGTCAGCAGCTCCAGTCTCTATGCATAAAGAAAAAAGGTATAAAAGTAAAGGCTGAGAGACTGGAATGAGGCTTCTCAGCCCCAGCGCAGCTCACACTGGGGTCAATGGTTGTACATGTTGTTAGAGGGATAATAAAGATTCTGTGTCGTCCTGTGCTCATGCCTCACCTCACATCCTTTCCTTTTACCCTCTACAATATGATGTTAATGTGCCACACATTTCTTTGTGCACTGAATGTATTGTTTTTGGCTCCCTGGGTCTCATGAGGCAGAATTAAAGGGATAAAAGGGAGGAGCCAAGAGACCCAGAGAGAGTATGTTCTGTACTTGCTGTTGAAAGAGGAAATAAAGTTTGTGTGCTGTCCAGCTCGCTGCCTCATCTGTTTTCACCTTCCATATTGGTGACCTTAAGATGTGCAATGGAGAACAAGCCGAGCACCGCCCCAGAGACAACCCAGAGGGAGAACACCAGCGCCGCCTGAACTGTCACAGTGAAGCTCCCAGACTTCTGGCTTCACAATCCAACTGCGTGGTTCTTGCATGTAGAAACCCAGTTCACACTCCACGGGATCACAGTGGATGACAGTAAAGATTACCTTGTGGTTGCTGCGCTAGATGTGCACGCCACGCAACAGGTAATGAGCCTGCTCCAGGAGCCGCTGGCCCAGGAAAAATACGAAGCCCTCAAGCGGACGCTACTCCAGCGTCATACCCTGTCAGACAGTGAGAGAGCAGAGAGACTCCTCTAACACATTCAGAGTTAGGTGACAGATCAGCCGTGGGGCTTATGGAGAGTATGGTAGCGTTCATGGGGAAGAACGACGAGTCCTTCCTGTTCGCCCACCAGTTTCTCAGGAACCTACCTGCTACAGTGAGGGTGATCCTGGCCAACTCACCACGGCTGGAAACCGAGGAGTACCGCGCCCCGGCGCAGGAAGCAGACTGCATCATCCTAGCAACCAGGGCTCTCAGCGTGCACGCAGCGGCACCGGCATCCATGAAGGACTCCAGCGAGGCTGAGGAGCCGTTGGTGGTGGCTGGGATGGACGCCAAGAGATGCAGGAATGAGGCGCTCTGTTTCTATCATCGCTGTTTCGGCTCAGATGCCCAGTGCTGTCTGCCGCCGTGCCAATTCAAGAAGCCGGGAAGATGGCACAGCAAGCAGTCAGTAGCAGCTGAGACCGCTGGCGACAGAAACAAGGTGCTTTTTATCATGGACACATGTTCAGGGAGACGTTTTTTGCTGTACTCCAGCTCCCAGAAGAGCCTCATCCTGCCGGTCAGCGCAAACAGGTCAACAGGAGGCAGCGGTCCCAAGCTCACGGCCGCTAACGGATCCACTATCAGGACGTTTGGCGAACAGATGCTGACAATATGCTTGCACAGACACAATTATCAGTGGGACTTTGTGGTAGCTGCATGTTCTGCCCCCATCTTAGGCATAGATTTTTGTGGAGAGGAACTACTGGAGTAGGCAATTTATTTTTTTTTAACAAGGGAGATGGGGGGAGTTCACCAATTTAGCACGAGGTACTAATGTATAAATGTAAATTGGGCACAAATTTGCAAGAATAAAGGTGCAAAAACATGATAAAAGATGCCAATTTAAAAATAAAAAAAGTTGCTAATTACAATGTAATTACACAGAATAAAATTTTAACGAGCATTCAGAAGAGCGTTGCAAATTTACAAGAAAAAAGTTGCAAATTTATGAGGAAAAAAGTGAAAATTTACAGGAAAAAAGTTGCAAATTTATGAGAAAAAAGTTGCAGATTTATGAGGGGAAAAAAGTCAAATTTTTTAGAAAAAAATTGTAAATTTACAAGAAAGAGTTGCAGATTTATGAGTATAAAGTCAAGGTTTTGAGAAAAAAAGTTGCAAATTTGAAAAAAAAAACCTTTTTTTTATTGCACATTATTTTTTTATTTAAGTTTTTGTAAAGGGTATACATGTCATTACAGCATTGCATTGTTTACATTTTCATTACATATTCCCTTTTTTTTGTTTTTTGACAAGATTGAAAAAGATTATTACAACACTTTTTTTAAGTGAAAGAAAAGAAAAATTAAAAAAAAAAAAAGAGAGAAGAAAAATAAAAGAACATCTGAGGATGTTGGAGCAAAGAGAGGTGCCATTATTGAAATGGTGTTTGTCAAAGATTAGATCTGATGGAAGACACGTATGCATTCCAGGGTTGCCAAAAGTTCAAGAACCCATCCATGTCCTGTCTCAGTGCAAATGTCAACTTTTCCATCAAATAAGATAAGATAAGATAAGATAAGCCTTTATTAGTCCCACAACGGGGAAATTCCAGGATTGCAACAGCACAGGGATAGCAACACTCAGAGCAACAATCAGAAGGCAAGAAAAAAAAAAAAAACAAAAAAACAAAAACAAAAAACAAGCAAGCAAGAGCAGCTAATATACATATGTACGTATTACTATAAAATATATATATATACACACACACACACAGACACACAGTGCAGAGCATTGTAGCTGGATGGAATAAATATATGAATATATGAACACACAGTGCAGAGCATTGTAGCTAGATGGAATAAATATGTAAATATATAAACACCCACAGTACGGAGCATTGCAGCTAGGTGGAATAAATATGCAAGTATATAAACACACACAGTGCGGAGCAATGTAGCTAGATGGAATAATATGTAGATATATAAATATATAAACACACCCAGTGCTGAGCATTGTAGCTAGATGGAATAAATATGTAAATATATAAACACACACAGTGCAGAGCATTGTTGCTAGATGGAATGAAACAGCATAACCGTCTACTTAGTTATCCTACATGGTATGATTATGTGCCCATACATATTCTCACCCTCCATAGCGACCGGTAAGTTCCTAGTTGTATGCCGGAGGGGACCATTGTGTAAGTCTATTGCATCTTTTGCATTCAAAAAACTATTAGTTTGTTACGTCTTTTTGCTATCTCTGCGAGCAGCCCTGCTTAGGTTGTACAGTCTGACAGCCGTTGGTAGGAAGGACCTACGAAACCTCTCGGTTGTGCACCTGGGATGATGTAGTCTGCTGCTAAATGAGCTCCTCAGTGCATTCAGTATGTCCTGCATAGGGTGGAACTCGGACTCCAGCAGAGATGACAGTTTAGCCACCGTCCTTCTCTCTCCTATCTCCTCCATCGGATCAAGGCGCTGCCCCAGGACAGAGCTAGCTTTCTTAATCAGTTTGTTCAGTCTCTTCCTATCGGCTGCAGTAATGCCACTGCCCCAGCAGACCACTCCAAAAGTGATGGCTGATGCCACCACCGTGTCATAGAATGACTTCAGCAGCGCCCCTTGTACACCAAAAGACCTGAGTCTCCTCAGCAGGAACAGCCTGCGCTGTCCCTTCTTGTAGAGTGCATCAGTATTGTGTGACCAGTCTAGTTTATTGTTCAGATGAATACCCAGGTACTTGTAGGATGTCACCATCTCGATGTCTGTTCCCTGTATATTTACTGGTACTGTGAGGGGCTGCCCATGCCTGCGGCAGTCCACCACCAGCTCCTTAGTTTTCCTCGCGTTGATCTGGAGGCAGTTCCGATGGCACCAGTCCACGAAGTCCTGGATAAGCCCTCTGTACTCAGCTTCATCTCCATTGGAGATGAGGCCAACGATCGCAGAGTCATCAGAGAACTTCTGTAGATGGCAGTGTGTTGTGTTGTGTGAGAAGTCCGCAGTATAAAGAGTGAACAGGAAGGGAGCCAGCACCATTCCCTGGGGGGCCCCCGTGCTACTGATGATCGTGTCGGACACACAGTCCCGGGTTCTCACAAACTGAGGCCGGTTCGTGAGGTAGTCCAGGATCCATGATGACAGGTGCTGGTCCACCCCTGCGCGCAGCAGCTTGTCCTTCAGGATCATCGGTTGGATGGTGTTGAAAGCACTGGAGAAGTCAAAGAACATGATCCTCACCATATTCCCGGGCTTCTCCAGGTGGGACAGAGAACGGTGAAGGAGGAAGATCACCGCATCCTACACCCCAATGCCATGCTGGTAGGCGAACTGGAGTGGATCCATCGCTGGTTCCACCAGGGGGCGGAGGTGAGCAAGGAGCAGTCTCTCCAGGGTCTTCATCAAGTGGGACGTCAAGGCCACCGGTCTGTAGCTGTTCAGGTCTTTGGGGTGGGAAGTTTTTGGTACAGGTACCACACAAGATGTTTTCCACAGCTGTGGTACCCTCCCCAGTTTCAGGCTCATGTTGAAGATATACGTCACAATCCCACACAGCTGGTCTGCACAGGACTTGAGGAGCTTTGCGCTGATGCCGTCCGGTCCCGGCGCCTTCCTCGCCTTGATCTTCCTCAGCTCCGTCCTCACCTGGGTCCTGGTCAGGGTCAGGATGGGGGGCTGTGTGTTGGGAGTGGGGGGGTGTTGGTGGAGTGGGGAGTGGGCAGCAGGACTTGATTTCTTTAGAGGCAGCAGTGGTTGTTGTGCAGTCAGGGGGGAGGGCGTTTGGTCAAATCTATTGAAAAACAGATTCAGGTTGTTCGCCCACTCCCTGCCCCCTGTGGCCTGGGGGGAGGTATTCTGGAGCCCCGAGATGGTTTTGAGGTTTCTCCAGACCCCGCTGATGTCGCTCTGTTGCAGCTTGTCCTCCATCTTCTTCCTGAAGCTGTCCTTGCCTTCTCTGATCTTTCTCCTCAGCTCCCTCTGTACGGACTTCAGCATCTCCCTGTTCCCTGACCTGAAGATCCTCTTCTTCTCTCTCAGAAGTGTTTTTATCTCAGGGTTGATCCAGGGTTTGTTGTTTGAGTGACGCCGTATGGTCTTGGTGGGAACGGATTTGTCCACACAGAAGCTGAGGTAGCCCGTGAAGGTGTGAATGAGGCCATCGATGTCCTCACCATGTGGATCGCAGAGCTGCTTCCAGGCGGTGGCTTCAAAACAGCCCTTTAGGGTGTCCATTGTCTCCTCAGACCATAACTCCACAGTGTGCATGGCCGGAGGTTGTCTGTGCACTAGGGGTTTGTACACCGGCCGGAGATGAACCAAGTTGTGATCCGATCTCCCGAGTGGGGGGAGTTGTGATGAGGTGTACGCCTCCTTAGTGTTTGCGTAGAATAAATCCAGTGTTTTATTGTCTCTAGTGTGGCATGTGACATACTGGGTGAACGTGGGTAGAATGGGAGACAGTGAAACATGGTTGAAATCGCCTGAGATGAGGAGAAGAGCATCTGGGTGTTCTGTCTGCAGCCTGCTGGTTACTGAATGGATGACGTCACGTGCTGTCCCAGCGTTCGCCGTCGGATTTGCATAAACAACAATGCAGATCACGTGTGAGTGTTCTCTCGGGAGATATGTAGGCCATAAATGTAAATAAATAAAGGCCATAAATGTAGGCCATAAATAAATGTCCTGAATCACATTAATCCAATCTTCAGGTGCAGGACAGTCTCTCAACATCCATTTTTTAGTTAGAGCTTTTTTACTTGCCAATATTAAAACAGTGAATAAGTATTTTTCTCCTTGTCTTTCCAGTGATTCCGGTAGTAAACCCAAATACAAAGTTAAAAAAAGAAAAGGGGTGTCATGACCCGAGCACTATGCCTTGGTGCTTGGGTTAATCTTGTCAGGGTTTGACAGCGGCGTTATGATTCTAGCTCTCCAAGCTCTTTTTGTGATAGTACTCGGGGAGGCTTCCGCTCAGCTGTCAAACTCTGAACAGCTGTGCTGCATTTGTGGTCGTTAGTGCCAGGACTATTTCTACCCTCGCTAGTGATCACATCCTTGCAGCAGTGTCTGTTAACTCTCCGTCACGCTACGGAAGCTTAGGATTTATTCCTACCACGTCTGCTTGGGTTGACCGTCGTGCCCCTGGACTAGTAAGTGTGCTGTATAGCCTTACCCCTCCCGGTGTGTATCGATCTCTGTGTGTCTCTGCCTTAGCAGCTGGTGTAATTATTATTTTCACCAACCTTGCCTGCCTAGTGTATGACTGTCTCCCGCTATGGACCTGTAGAGCTGTTTAGCCTATGCCTCCTGTTGTGAGTAGACTCAAGAGTCATTGTCTCTGCAGCTTGTGTTGTCACCTTTCTCGCCGTAAATAAAACTCACTGAACTCACTGGTGACTGTGTGGCATCTTATGGTGGCTCGCGAGAGCCACCCATGACAGTACACTGCTGCCAAAACGGCGTTTACGGTGGCACCAACCCGAGACGCAATTCACCTGTGAGTTTTGAGTTTTTGGACAGTTGCTGTTCCCGTCTGGGTACTGAGTGTTTGGGGAGAATGCTGTCGTGGAGGGGCCGCGCTGGGAGCCCGAGCCTCGAGCTGACAGGCTTCCTGGAAGTCGTAGATGAGATGCTCATCTCCGCTCCCCTGCTGGACTACCATCACGGTATACACTGGTACCTAGACGCTGCTGAAGACGTCCTTCGTCATCTCCCTTCCCGCTGGGCCGACCACCCGGAAGTCGACGCGAGGAGGGAAGATATTGCCGCACAACGCGAGATTTTCCTGATGCTGGAGGAGGAGCGCGGCGTGAAGCAGGAGAAGAGGCACTCCTGCTCGTGGCCTACGGATCCTGATCCCGTCCTCGATCCAGTCCTGGAGTTCGCACCATCTGGGGGCCGGCGGAGGCGTCGGCGCCGCGGCCGAGCACATCTTCAGCAAGCTCCTGCTCCGGATCCAGTTCCGGGCTGCCGGGATGACCCCCTCAATCAGCCAGCTGCTGAGAGTGAGCTGAGTCCTGTGCCGGGGAGCTCCGTCCATGGGTCCTATGTTACCATCCAGCGAGCGAGGGAAGGAGCAACGTCCTCTTCAGCTGGCTCCATCTTACCTTCGGGAGGCAGGCAAGTTCAATTTCACTTTCCTAGTCATTATAGTGATTTGTCTTGTCTGACTCCTGGGGGTGAAGCTCGGGGTTCGCAGCTCCCCGAGTTTCCTTCTCCAGCTGAAGCCATGCATATTGAACCTGCTGCCTCTGTGTTTCCTCCTGCGGAGCGGTCCTCGGCGTCAGTCCCACGCCGTCGAACGAGGGGGAGGCCTGCGGCTCTGGGAGATATCCCGGCCCTGCAGCCTAGTGTTGGACAGAGGAGGAGAACGGATAGCGGTGAGGAGCCAGAGCCGACGAGTGAGCGTCCCCAGGGTTCCTCAGAGATGCAGCCCGAGTCAGCAGGTCGAGGGTCCTCTGCCCCCACGCCACACGGGTTATTGGCGTGGACGCCAGCGCGAGAGGATCCAGCTGCAGAGACCATCAGGCCGGCTGTGGAACCCGATGCAGCCAAGTGGGAGCCCGACGACGAGCGTCTGTCTGAACCTGGATCGACGAAGTCCTGGGTGGCTCCAGAGCCCGAGTGCAGGCAAGTGCTCTTCCTTGTTTTCCTTTATGGTGTGTTAGAGCATTTTTGCCTGCCTCATGGGGAGGCGAGCGAGGGGCAGCCGTCTGCTGCACCCGAGCTCGTCTCGCTGGGCTCTGGCGCTGCCGGTAGAACTGATCCCGGTCCTCTCTTGTTCTCTGAGCCTCTCCACAGCGTTACTAGTCTGGAATCTGTCAAGGTCATGGGACTGGAGGTTCCAGGTTCGGGGATGGAGGTCGTCGCCGAGGTGACCCAGTCGGGATCCGACGCGTGGGCCGAGGTGACCCAGTCGGGGTCCAACGTGGGTGCAGCGGTGACCCAATCGGGGTCCGTCCTGACCCAGTCGGGGTCCGACGCGTGGGCCGAGGTGACCCAGTCGGGGTCCAACGTGGGTGCAGCGGTGACCCAATCGGGGTCCGTCCTGACCCAGTCGGGGTCCGACGCGTGGGCCGAGGTGACCCAGTCGGGGTCCGACGCGTGGGCAGCGGTGACCCAGTCGGGGTCCGTCCTGACCCAGTCGGGGTCCGACGCGTGGACCGAGGTGACCCAGTCGGGGTCCAACGTGGGTGCAGCGGTGACCCAATTGGGGTCTGTCCTGACCCAATCAGGGTCCGACGAGGTCCAGTGGGGGTCCAGCGCAGGTGCGGCTGCGACCCAATCAGGATTCGAGGGGGTTCAATTTTTTGATTGTTCCCCTCTCAGGAGCCACCAGCTGGGGGCCGTTGGAGGGTTTTGTCTAGCAGTCTTGCACTCTTATGTATTGTCGTCATTAGGCGGGCTGCATGCTATTCCTCCACGGTCCTGGTGGTTGTGGGATGCGGGTCGGCCACCCGAGGAACTGCTTTCTGCGTTCAGCGTCTTGGGTTGGTCGCCCGATAAACTGTGTTTGCTACGGGGTGACCTGGTTCGGCCACCAGAGGACTTGTTTCTGGGGGTCTGGGACTGGGGCAGGCCGCCTGACCATGTACTGTTTTGTGGGACTATCCGTGGGCCATCAGAGGCAGGGAGGTCGCCGGAGCTCTGCCTGGGGGGGCGTTGGATCTCCGCCGATCATCTTTTTGCTTTGGCCCATACGGTGTCTAGTCTTGTCAAGTTATGTAAAGCAATTTTAGATTGCCTCATGTGTTTTGAAAGCCATAGTCAAGTTATGTAAAGCAATTTTAGATTGCCTCATGTGTTTTGTAAGCCATAGTCAAGTCTTAGTCAAGTTATGTTAAGCAATTTAGATTGCCTCATGAGTATTTGAAAGCCATAGTCAAGTTATGTAAAGCAATTTTAGATTGCCTCATGTGTTTTAAAAGCCATAGTCAAGTCTTAGTCAAGTTATGTTAAGCAATTTAGATTGCCTCATGAGTATTTGAAAGCCATAGTCAAGTTATGTTAAGCAATTTTTGATTGCCTCATGTGTTTTGAAATCCATAGTCAAGCCATAGTCAAGTTATGCTAAGCAATTTTAGATTGCCTCATGAGTTTTTGTAATCCATAGTCTGGGTCTTGGTTTTTTTTTTTTTTTGTTTGGTTTCCCCCTCTTCCTTTGAGGGGCTATGGCCATGTTTTGCTTTTTGTTCGTTCCCCTCTTCTTCTTGAGGGGCCATAGTATGGTGTTCTCGTTCATAGTTTCCAGGTGTTTACATGTATTTCTGGTTTCGTGTGTGTTTGTTTTTTCCATAGTCACGGTGTGTTAGCACGTATTTCTTGTGGGTTTTTTTTCTTCCATAGTTACCATGTGTGCATTTATTTCTTGTTTTTCTCATAGTTATCGTGTGTTAGTATGCATTTTTTGCTCTTAGTCATGTTTGTATTTACGTTTTGTTTTGTTTCCATAGTTACCGTCATGTAATTTTTTCCTTTTTTTTTTGCCATGGTTATGTGTTTGCATTTATTTCCTGTTTTGTTCCTATAGTTACTGTGTGTTGGTTTATATTTTTTGGGCCAGGTTATGTACACTGGGGTTAGATGGGTTGTCTGTGGCCTTGGTGGGAAAATTTTCAAGGTCAAGTGTTTTTTGCTTTGTATGATGGTGTTCTCCTTGTTTTGTAGTCATGTCTTGTTTTGTTTTTTCTTCTTCGTCATTGTTCTGGGGGAAATAGGATGGATATTTCAAGTGATGTATTCATTTCTTTTCCTGTTTAGGGTGTTAGGTTTTGTTTGGCTCCTTCCTTGCCTGTTCCTCAATCCACTCGCCCTGTGGTTGGGGGAGGGGGGGGCAGGTGTTACTAGACGCTCATAGCCCGTCAAGTGAGGGGGGCCTACTGTCATGACCCGAGCACTATGCCTTGGTGCTCGGGTTAATCTTGTCAGGGTTTGACAGCGGCGTTATGTTTCTAGCTCTCCGAGCTCTTATTGTGATAGTGCTCGGGGAGGCTTCCGCTCAGCTGTCAAACTCTGAACAGCTGTGCTGCATTTGTGGTCGTTAGTGCCAGGACTATTTCTACCCTCGCTAGCGATCACATCCTTGCAGCAGTGTCTGTTAACTCTCCGTCACGCTACGGAAGCTTAGGATTTATTCCTACCACGTCTGCTTGGGTTGACCGTCGTGCCCCTGGACTAGTAAGTGTGCTGTATAGCCTTACCCCTCCCGGTGTGTATCGATCTCTGTGTGTCTCTGCCTTAGCAGCTGGTGTAATTATTATTTTCACCAACCTTGCCTGCCTAGTGTATGACTGTCTCCCGCTATGGACCTGTAGAGCTGTTTAGCCTATGCCTCCTGTTGTGAGTAGACTCAAGAGTCATTGTCTCTGCAGCTTGTGTTGTCACCTTTCTCGCCGTAAATAAAACTCACTGAACTCACTGGTGACTGTGTGGTGTCTTATGGTGGCTCGCGAGAGCCACCCATGACAAGGGGACTGTTATTTTTAATATTTTCTCCAATATTGTCTGTACTTTAATCCAATATTGGTGGATAACTGGGCATGACCAAAACACATGAATATGATTTGCAGTCTTTTCACCACACAAGCGCCAACAATTCAACCCTTTATGAGTAAATTTGTTTTGTGCAGGTGTTCTGAAAAATCTTACCAAATTTTTCCATCCAAATTCTCTCCACTGCAGGGATGAGGTACTTTTCCATTGTTGTTTATTTAGTTTTTCCCATATTTCCAGTTGTAAAGTGAAATTCCCCTCTTTTTCCCATCTCTCTTTTATATATGATGTGTTGTCTCCTTTTAAGTCTTGAAGACCTTGGTATATTTTAGAGATGTATCTGATCCCTGGTATCCCTTTATATGCCATTAAGAAGACCTTCAGAACACCTGACTGGGCCCTTTCCAAATCCTCCTTTTTAAGTATATTGTTTATGTGGTGTCTCAGCTGAAAGAACCTGTAAAGGTCTTGATTTATTAGACCTTGTTTTTTCAAATCTTCAAAACTTCTTAAAATTTTCCCTTTAAAAAAATCGTAATATTTTATCAGTCCATTCTCTTTCCACTTTTTAAATCTAGTGTCTGTTTTATTAGGAGTAAAGTCCTGATAATAGGAAATCCATTGCAATAATCGATAGGGTTCTTTAGTTTGATTCTCTCTGACTATCTTAAACCAAATTTTTAGCGGGGTCTCTATCCACGGGTTAATGTTATTCAAATGTTTAGGTACGGCATTGTTCCCTATTTAATTATTAAATTATTAAGTATTAATGAATGATACAATGATACTTCCATACATGACAAATTGTACTGAAGTATGGAGAAATACATATAAAACAAACATACAGTATATCCAGTCTTTATGCTTCAGAAGAGAGCTATTTGAATAATAAACAAAGCTGCTTACAGGGAACCAACAAACCCACTTTTTCTTAAATTAAAAGCTCTCAAGTTGAAAGATCTGGTTGACTTTAAAACTGCAGTAATAATGTTTAAAGTGAAGAATCTATCACTGCCCGCAAATATCCAAAAGCTGTTCCAAATAAGGGAGAAACAATATCATTTCAGAGGAACATGTATATTTCAAAAACCTTCAGTGAGAACTACCACCAAGCAACACTGTTTCAGTGCAAGGAGTCAGATTATGGAACGATTTTGGACGTGAATTAAAATCATGTACAACGCTTGGACAATTTAAACAAAAACTAAAGGAAGAAATACTCCAAACATATATACAAGATGACATGTAAAATCACATAAGGATTATCATATCCAGTCTGCGTTGTGTTGCTCCCTAGTTTGTTTGTTTTTTTGTCACATTTTGTCTTAGCTTTGTTCTGAATTGTAATCGCTCTTGTTTTGTTTTTCTTTTGAATTCTTGGATGGAATATGGGTGGGCAATATAAACTGTGGCTTCAGCCATCACCCATTTCGGATAACTTATGTTGAACTGTATAATCATAGGAGTTATTGTCTAATTTGACATTGTTGGATTTTCTTCCCCCTTTGTTATACAAGGTATATAGTGTGGGTTGATTCAGCAAATATTTCACTCTGTGTAGTATTGCAATTGATTAGGATATTTTACCTTTAATATAATTAATATGTGACTTCCAACACAGTTTATTATCAATTATTACTCCAAGAAATTTAGTTTCAGATACCCTTTCAATCTCTACACCATTTACACTGAGTTTAGATACTAAGTTGTTGTGATGGTTGTTAAAAACTATAAATTTTGTCTTACTTAAATTGAGTGTTAATTTGTTTGAATCAAACCACAGTTTAAGCTTTCCTAATTCCTTTCCGAGTGTATCCAAAAGTTGTTCCAAATTGCTTCCACTGCATAATAAATTAGTGCCATCGGCAAACAATATTAAATCCATTTTTTCTTAAACTTTACATATATCATTTATATACATATTGAATAACAATAGCCCCAAAACTGAACCCTGTGGGACTCCACAAGTAACCTTCAGTAACTGTGAGTTTTTGTTACCAACACATACATACTGATATCTATTCTTTTTTTTTTTTTTTTTTTTTTTTTGTGTCCTGTCAGGCAGCTAGGCAAACAGAACAGGGATCTGTCACCCTACTGTGCCAAAACAGATTTACTTTGCCAAGAGGAGCCTATACAGTGCCTAACTTTGCACTGTATATTGTTGTAACTCCTCCTGTAATAACTTTTAATACTTTATTTTAATTGTTTTACCCATGGAAGACCCAACAGGATGGGGAAGAGGGAAAGGAAGTGTGTGAAGGGGGGGGGGGAAAGGGAGGGGAACAGACAAAAAAAAGAGACAACTAAAACAAACAAAAGACAAACTGCTTCTTCCACCGGAGATGTCTCAACACGAGTCTGGTTTCTGCACCTGTTAAAGGAGAGACACTTGTACATGTATGTCTGTGTGCCTATATATGAGAACGCGCGCAAAATAAGTGTGTGCATGTGAGTGGTTTGCCAGGAAACATACGAGCGGAGGGCCGGTCGCAGCAGCCCTCCCCCCGAGGACCCCGAGCAGGCAAGGCAGCGCCACCAACCCCCAGTCCTGAGGTCAGCAAGCCCCAGGAAAGCCAATATCTATTCTTTAAGTAACTACATAACCAGGACAATGCTACTTGTCTTTGCTACCACAATTTTGTAGTTTCTTTAACCACTTGCACTCCGGGCAATTTTCCTAAAAATGCCAAAAAATAATGTGCCCAAAGTAAATCGAAAGCTGTTATTCAACCCTTTGCAGCATCTTCATGGGGTTGGTCTCATTTAAAAGAAAACACTTTGAATTTTTTGGCAAAAAAAACATAATCTCTCTACGTGCTCCGGCCACTGAGTTACAGTCATCTAAACATACTGAACTTGAAGAAAAAAAAATTGGACACAGTGTTTTTTTGGATACAAATGCTTGTAAATAACACACAGCTGTCCAATCCGGCTGGAAAATGCAATAGAAATGTAGAACCAAGTGTTATCCAGCTGAGATCCAAATTTGGTAACAATACCACAAAAAATGAATATTTTACACAGCTTTGTTCTCAGGCTGTTCGCAGGCGTTTTGGAACTGTGCCAAATTGTGCCAAATGGCACAGTTTGGAAAAACGTCTGTAACTTTTGAATATTTCAATGTAGAATCTTCATTTTAGGCTCTAATGAAAGGTCACACTCAGGGCTGTGTCTGTGTGTGTGTGTGTGGGCGGGGGGTCGTTCCCCCCCCCGCTACCAAGGACCGACTTCGGCCCTCGCTACAGACGGATTACACTCCTTGCATGTTTTCACAGTGGCTCCCCCCCCCTCGCTACTGTGTGTGTGTGTGTGTGTGGGGGGACCGTGAACGGACCGTGAACGCCCCCCCCCCCCCCGCTACAGAAGAGGGCCATCGCTACATGATGGAATAGACTGATATGCTTCCCCCCGCGGACCGGGGGGCGTTCGGACTGTGAACGCCCCCCCCCGCTCCTCTTCTGCAGCGGGGGGGGGGGCGTTCACGGTCCGAACACGGCAAATGAACCGTTTATCGCAGCGCACGCACTTCGTACTTTGTGCGCAGTACAGTTGTAATTTACCGATCGGTCAAAAGTCATTTTTGGATTACAGTTTTCAGGGATAAATAATAATTTAGCTTATAACACCTTACCTCTTCAAAGCAGCAGAGTCGTGGTGAACATCTCTTCCCACGCGTCAGACAAACGTGACGCTGCTCCGCTCGTGGATCCCGATCAACATAATTCCATTATTGCCGTTTTGGCGAATGATTTACGACTTTTGTCGTCAGCCTCCGTCTATTCTGCTGGAATGAGTGCAGGTCCCACTTGTGGGTGTTCTCCATGCTGCTGGGTCTGTATTAGATTCGTCCAGCGTCCTTTGTTTTCATCTGTGGCAACAGTAAATCTCTCTTCACCCTGCCTGAATTTCTGTGCTTCAATTGGCTCCTGCGTTCACAGTAGGCGGGTCCTCCTTCCTAGATTTTCATTCATTGGCTCCTCAAGGTTTCAGAAACCCAATTCAAGGCTCTTATTAGTCGAATGAGAGGTCAATCAGATGAACTAATCTGTTCGCGGCTGTCTCTGCAGTTTTTTTTTGAGTGGCGCTTGGACGCCACTACATCACCATCACCACCATCATGCGTCATGCGTCCAAACGCGCACGAGGGCGCTCTCGTGCGCCCTCGTGCATCATAGGACGCAGAGACTTGCCCGCCCGCGGAACAACGGAGCGCAAGTGGTTAATAATAAATTATGATCCACTGTATCAAATGCTCTTTTAAGATCCAGGAATACCCCAACTGAATACTCTTTATTTTCAACAGCAGTTGATATTTTTTCTATAAATTCCATTAGAGCATATGCAGTTGTCCTCTTGTGTCTTAACCCATATTGCTGCTCACACAATAAATTATTCTTCAGTATGAAGTTGTCAATTCTCTCATAGAATATTTTTTCAAGTATCTTGGAAAATTGCGGCAATAGTGAAATTGGTCTATAGTTTGAAAGTTCCCCTCTGTCACCCATCTTGTATATCGGAATTACTTTAGCTATTTTCATTGCATTGGGAAATATACCTGTTTGGAGAGACCGGTTACAGATATACGTCAGTGGTTTCACTAAGTATTCAATAATAGTTTTGACTAAGAGCATGTCAATACCATCACAGTCCGTAGATGTTTTAAACGATTTAACAATTTCAATGACCTTTCTCTCGTCTGTGTTCTTTATGAAAATGATAAGATAAGATAAGATAAGATAAGATAAGCCTTTATTAGTCCCACAACGGGGAAATTCCAGGATTGCAACAGCACAGGGATAGCAACACTCAGAGCAACAATCAGAAGGCAAGAAAAAAAAAGCAAGAGCAGCTAATATACACTACCGTTCAAAAGTTTGGGGTCACCCAGACAATTATTTTGTGTTTTCCATGAAAAGTCACACTTATTTACCACCATGAGTTGTAAAATGAATAGAAAATATAGTCAAGACATTGACAAGGTTAGAAATAAAGATTTGTATTTGAAATAATAATTTTTTCCAGATACTCAACCTGCTCAAAGGAAGGTCAGTTTTATAGCTTCTCTAACCAGCTAAACTGTTTTCAGCTGTGCTAACATGATTGCACAAGGGTTTTCTAATCATCCATTAACCTTCTGATGCAATGAGCAAACACATTGTACCATTAGAACACTGGAGTGATAGTTGCTGGAAATGGGCCTCTATACACCTATGTAGATATTACACCAAAAACCAGACATTTGCAGCTAGAATAGTCATTTACCAAATTAGTAATTTATATTAGATATTACAGTGTATTTCTGATTAGTTTAAAGTTATCTTCATTGAAAAAAACAGTGCTTTTCTTTCAAAAAATAAGGAAATTTCTAAGTGACCCCAAACTTTTGAACAGTAGTGTACATATGTACATATTACTATAAATATATATATATATATACACACAGACACACAGTGCAGAGCATTGTAGCTGGATGGAATAAATATATGAGTATATAAACACACAGTGCGGAGCATTGTAGCTAGATGGAATAAATATGTAGATATATAAACACCCACAGTACGGAGCATTGCAGCTAGGTGGAATAAATATGTAAATATATAAACACACACAGTGCGGAGCATTGTAGCTAGATGGAATAGTATGTAGATATATAAACACACAGCGCGGAGCATTGTAGCTAGATGGAATAAATATATAGATATATAAACACACACAGTGCAGAGCATTGTTGCTAGATGGGATGAAACAGCACAACCGTCTACTTAGTTAGTTATCCTACATGGTATGATTATGTGCCCATACATATTCTCACCCTCCATAGCGACCGGTATTTTCCTAGTTGTATGCCGGAGGGGACCATTGTGTAAGTCTATTGCATCTTTTGCATTCAAAAACAATTAGGTTGTTACGTCTTTTTGCTATCTCTGCGAGCAGCCCTGCTTAGATTGTACAGTCTGACAGCCGTTGGTAGGAAGTGTGGTGTAAACAAACGACACAGTATTATCTTGTCTGTAACTAGTGATCTTTGGTCACGCATCTGACGTCGTGACGTAATTATATATGCGCTGTCTCTTTTTCTCTTGCAAGCTGCCAAGTAAAGTTCATGTTCAACAGCATGCAGTTGTCCCACGTTATTATGTTCAACTAAAGAACACGACAGGAAGGACCTGCGAAACCTCTCGGTTGTGCACCTGGGATGATGTAGTCTGCTGCTAAATGAGCTCCTCAGTGCATTCAGTATGTCCTGCATAGGGTGGAACTTGGGCTCCAGCAGAGATGACAGTTTAGCCACCGTCCTTCTCTCTCCTATCTCCTCCACTGGGTCAAGGCGCTGCCCCAGGACAGAGCTAGCTTTCTTGATCAGTTTGTTCAGTCTCTTCCTATCGGCTGCGGTAATGCCACTGCCCCAGCAGACCACTCCAAAAGTGATGGCTGATGACACCACCGTGTCATAGAATGTCTTCAGCAGCGCCCCTTGTACACCAAAAGACCTGAGTCTCCTCAGTAGGAACAGCCTGCGCTGTCCCTTCTTGTAGAGTGCGTCAGTATTGTGTGACCAGTCTAGTTTATTGTTCAGATGAACACCCAGGTACTTGTAGGATGTCACCATCTCAATGTCTGTTCCCTGTATATTTACTGGTGCTGTGAGGGGTTGTCCATGCCTGTGGCAGTCCACCACCAGCTCCTTAGTTTTCCTCGCGTTGATCTGGAGGCAGTTCCGATGGCACCAGTCCACGAAGTCCTGGATAAGCCCTCTGTACTCAGCTTCATCTCCATTGGAGATGAGGCCAACGATCGCAGAGTCATCAGAGAACTTCTGTAGGTGGCAATGTGTTGTGTTGTGTGAGAAGTCCGCAGTATAAAGAGTGAACAGGAAGGGAGCCAACACCGTTCCCTGGGGGGCCCCCGTGCTACCGATGATCATGTCGAACACACAGTCCCGGGTTCTCACAAACTGAGGCCAGTTCGTGAGGTAGTCCAGGATCCATGATGACAGGTGCTGGTCCACCCCTGTGCGCAGCAGCTTGTCCTTCAGGATCATCGGTTGGATGGTGTTGAAAGCACTGGAGAAGTCAAAGAACATGATCCTCACCACATTCCCGGGCTTCTCCAGGTGGGACAGACAACGGTGAAGGAGGAAGATCACCGCATCCTCCACCCCAATGGCATGCTGGTAGGCGAACTGGAGTGGATCCATCGCTGGTTCCACCAGGGGGCAGAGGTGAGCAAGTATTTTATAAAAATTTTATAAATTTTATAAAAATAAATTTTATAAAAATTCCAGTTAGCCCCTGGAGGTGCATATACATTCAGCAGGGTGATATCTTCTCCCGCTAGCCGACCAAGTACCATGCTAAATCTCCCTTCTTTATCTTTGTGTTCTGATTTTTTTTTTCAAATATAAGTTTGGTTGAGATCAATTTCGCTACCCCCTTGACTTATATGAAGATGAAGAGATCAGTTTAAACCCTTGTCTATTAAGTTTAGTGTGTTCCAAGTTTGTTAGATTGGTCTCCTGGAAAAATATTATTCCTGCTTTGTCTTTTTTCATTTTGCCTAGAATCTTGGATCTTTTAACTGGATTCAGGATCCCTTTTACATTATATGAGATTATTTTGGTTGAACCCTTTTTCTCCATTGTATTGTCTTATTTAGTATAATAGTATAGTGGCCCTCTCTTATGCTACTCAGAAACTGAAAGAACATTAACATAAAAAACATTAAGAACATAGTATATAAAACTTTAAACATAAAACTGTCAAAAGATCTTCCTGAACTGAGGTCTTTTTAGCGACCTTAGAAGAGCCTTGATGGTGTGCTGGTTCTGAGGGAAATTCCTCAAACTTTGTTACGTGTTGAGGGCCCTCTCTTACCCCTATCAGTTTTCCCATGTTTTTAATGTGATTTTCAGATCCCAATCCGAACTTGTAATGATTTTTTTTTTATGCCTATACCCTATGAAATTATGTGCAACCTCCCACCACCATCACAGCAAACAATCACGTTAATACAGTATTTGTTAGTGTGGAGAGTTCATGTGGTTCATTGTCACCTTTCTATTTTAACAAGTTTTTTTTAAGACTTATTTGTTTCTAATATTATGACTGTTCCATGAAATATTTTACCACTTCATATTTGCTGATTCTGCATCTCCTTTAATGTTTGTTACCTTGTAGGAGGAGGGTTGGATGTGCATATTGACTAAAAATATCGTTATTCCCTCCTGAAAGCGTCCAGTTTTTCCTTATAGCCCTGGCGCTGGGTTTCCCACTGCTGGCACGTGGATTTTGAGGGTCTCTGTGTGCACCACATTTGAGCCTTGAGTCTTTCGATCGGGTCTGCTGCGGGTTTATACACCGTTACCGGGAGCCCTCTTCTCACCATATCCCTGGTTGCTTCTTCCACCAAGTTGTAGAGACATGTCTCTTCCCCGTAAAAAACCCTCAGCTTCGCCGGGAATGGAGTTTGAAAGCGCAGTTTCTTCTCTCGTAGTACCTTTTTAGCGTCATTCCATTCCCGACGCTTTTTAAGGACCTCCGGGGCGTAGTCACGGTCCACAAAAACTTTTCTTTCTTGGTGCATAAATCCTTTTTTCTGCCAAGCCAGTCTCAAAACCTCTTCTTTTGTTCTGAAGTTGGAAAACTTCACCACCACCGATCGTGAGGGAGCTTCCACCGACGGCCTTGGGCTAATGAACGGTGCGCCCTTTCTATTTTCAAATCGGTGGATTGGGGAATTTCCAACTTCTCTCTCAGTATGGTTTCCATGCATGCAGCCATTGTGGTGAAACCATCCTTGACTCCTTCTTTCAGACCATGAATTCTTATGTTGTCCCTTCTTAGTCTTCCTTCCAGGTTGGTTAGCTTAGCCTCCAGTCTTGTCTGTCATTTAAGTAATTCCAGCGTGGTTTCTTCCAGCCCTTTTATTCTTTCCTCTGCTTCCATGATTTGGGCCTCAGCCTGGTCCACTCTGTTGTTTGTCCTTTTTATTTCGTCTTTAATTTCACGAAAGTTGGCCCCACACTCTTGGCGAAATTCTCTTAATTCTTGAAGTATCATTTTTAAGCAAGCCGTGTTGCTAGCCTCATTTTGCTCCTCCATTTCCAAGAGGTTATTGTCTTCGAGGTCGATTTCTCCGGCCGATGCGTGTCTTGGCCTGGTAAATGTCGATCTCTTCTGTTTTCCTTTAGGCATAATGTCTTTGTCTTTTGATTTTCACTCTTCCATAAATCCGTTAATCTGATTTTCATGGTATTTTCACGGATGAGATCTGGGAGCTTCAGCATTAAGCGGCTACCACCATGGTGTCCAGACCGGAAGTCCAGGCATAGATTTTTTTATGTGTTTATAGGTTGTTAGTCGATGTTGCCAACAGACATTTAGTGGATGTTGTCTCTTTTTCCTCCCTGCCCTGCTCAGCTCGGGGACTGGGACCAACAACACTGGCTAATGTTATAGCTCTAGGGGGTAAGTACCAGCATTTACTTGCACAGTTCCCAGCACTCACAGTCCCAACGTTTTCAGCTACGGTAACCAAACACGGGGTTGTGCATTTCATAACAACAAAAGGCCCGCCGGTGTTTGCGTGTCCTCTGCGCCTGGACATGGTTAAACTGGCCAGCGTGCACAAGGAGTTTGCCAACTGAGAGCAACTGGGCATCGTCAGGCACTCCAACAGCCCGTGGCATCCCCACTACACATGGTACCTATGGCCGATGGGTCGTGGCGACCATGCAGCGATTTCCGGCGCTTGAACAATGCCACAGAACACGATCAGTATCCCATCCCACACATTCAGGATTTTTCCATACACCTGGCTGGGACGTGTGTTTTTTGGAAAGCGGATCTGGTCCACAGTTATCACCAGGTCCCGGTGCGTGCAGAGGCCATGCCTAAAACAGTGGTAATAACTCCTTTTGGCCTTTTCGAGTTTTTACGCATGCCGTTTGGATTATAGGGTGTGGCGCAAACCTTCCAGAGAATGATGGACACAGTGCTCCGTGACCTGCCCTTTGTTTTTGTCTACTTAGACAACATTCTGGTGGCTAGCGCATCCAAGGAGGAACACCTAGCCAATCTCAATGTGGTTTTCCAGAGGTTGGAAGCACACAGGCTTATAGTTAACCTGGCAAAGTGCCAGTTCGGTGCGCCAGTAATTGATTTTTTTGGGCCACCACATTTCAACGGAGGGCTCGATTCCACTGCCTGATAAGGTGTGTGCTGTGTCAGTTTGTCTGCAACCACAGACTGTGAGGACCTTACAGAAATTTTTGAGCATGGTCAATTTTTATAACCATATCCTCCCCCGGGTGTCATAACCTTGGACTCAGGGAACGCACGCACACGGGCTCGGGAAGATTTAATGCTTTTATTCACAGACAAGGGTGTATGGGTGCGTGAGTGGGAATGGAGATGTGGTGTGGGCGGACACCGTGCCAGGTGCGCGGAACAGCTCGCCGTTCGACCAGGTAACCCTGAGGGGAGAGCAGAGCAAGAGGTTAGATGTAGCCGACCACACCGTGGGAATAATCTGTTACATTTGCTCACGTGCAGGGGAATGCGTGGCTGGCGTTGGCTTGACCGCTGTGTCCAGGAAGACAGCGCGGCTGTGCGCCCTTGACGCGTCGGAGCCATGCAGGCGGAGATGAGGCGAGGAGGAGGAAAAGCCGCCGCCTGGGAATCCACCTGTGCACAGGGGAAGGACTGAAGAGAAGGTAAGGGAATGATGAGTTGCTTACGTGTAGAGAGCGATGACGGTAAAGACCGGATCTGTCGCCGTGTAGAGGAGTAGATGCGAAGATGACTCCAGGCCGAAGCAGAGGGCAGAGGGGAAGATATAGCTCACCGCCGATGAGGCGCAGGTGTGCGCGCAGCTGATGATAATGATCGGCGAGAGCCAGGTGTAACACCGGGTAGCCTAGCTGCTTCAGCCGTTGTATGCCACCCTTAAGAAAAAGAAGCCCGTGGAAAACATCGACTGGACCCCTGAGTGAGTCCAGGCTTTTGCAGATGCCAAAACAGCACTCGCTAACGCTGCTTTGCTAGCCCACCTTGCCCTGTCAGGGCGAATACCGCTCACCACGGATGCATCTGATGTTGCCATAGGGGCAGTGGTGGAGCAGTTCGTCTCCAGTTCATGGCAGCCACTAGCATTTTTCAGTCATACTTTGCGTGACAACGACCGCAAATACAGTACGTTTGACAGAGAATTGTTGGCCCTCCACCTGGTGATGCGCCATTTCCAGTTTGGGCTAGAAGGGCATGAGTTCATCACATTCGTGGATCATAAACCGCTAACGTAGGCGATGTTCAAGGTCTCGGAACCATGGTCGGCTCGGCAGCAACGGCATTTGGCTGCGATCTCGGAGTTCACAACCAACATTCAACATGTTGCCAGTAAGCTCAACGTCGTGGCTGATTGCCTGTCACACGCATTAGTCTCCCCATTCTACTTGGGAATAAATTTCCCTGCCATAGCCGCAGAGCAAACTGGGGATGTGGACATTTGCGCTCTCCACTTCATGCCTACTGGACTAAAGCTGGAGAGCAGGGTGGTGCAAGAAGGGTGCCCTCCCTTGCTCTGCGATGTCTCCATTGGTCACCCATTCCCAGTGGTTCTGAGCTCTTGCCGCCACCGTGTTTTTGAGTCAGTCCACTCCCTTTCACATCCTGGCGTGCGAGCCTCGGTTAAACTGGTGGAGGAGAAATTTGTCTGGCCGCGCTTACGCAAGGATGTGAAAGAGTGGGCTGTAGCATGCATTGAGTGCTAGCAGGCCAAAGTGCAGAAGCACACCAGAGCCCCCCTCGAGCTGTTCCAAATCCCAGCCAGGAGGTTCAGCCACGTCCACGTGGATTTGATTGGACCCCTCCCGCCATCGCAAGGTTTCACGCACCTTTTGACAATGATGGACTGCACCATGAGATGGCCTAAAGTGGTCCCGCTGGCTTCCCCACGTCCACGGAAGTGGCTCGCGGTTTTTTGTCAGCTTGGGTTGCGTGGTTCAGATCCCCGTCAGACATCACTTCCGACAGGGGTCCAATGGCCCAGAGCCTGGGGGTCAAAATTCACTGTACTACTGCGAACAACCCACAGGCTAACGGGTTATGCCAACATTTTCATAGGTCGCTTAAGGCAGTGCTCAGAGCTTCGCTCATGGATGCAAATTGGGTCGACCACCTGCCCTGGGTTCTTTTAGGGTTGCACTTCGCGCCTATGGAGGATTTGGCAGCCTCCCCGGCAGAACTTGTTTTTTCTGAGCCGCTGCACATCCCAGGAGAGTTTTTACCAGAAAACCCCACGCCCGAGGCTGATCCGCCCATGCAATTTTTGCACAGTACGGAGGTTTTTAATGTACAGGGCCCAGCCCGCCATTGTTTTCCCCACACTTTCATCCCCAAGAGTTCACAGAATGCCAGCTTTGTTTTCATCAGGCACAATGTGCACCGGACCCTGCTGTGCCCACCGTACGACGGACCATTCAGGGTGTTGGAACCTGGGGTGAAACATTTTGTGTTAGACTTGGGGGCATAGGGAGACCGTCTGCATCGACAGGCTGAAGCCTGCTTTTGTGTTGGCAGACGAGCAGGTGGTGTTGACTCAAGCTCCCTGGCGCGGACATCCACCATTGCTGGCTCCACAAGTTGGTGTTCCCTCGGTAGGGACCTGCACACGTGAAACTGATTTGTCCCCCCCCCCCGTTTTCCCTTCACAGACTGACGTGCCCTCCTGTACACCTCACCAGCAGGGTGCTCCGACTGGATCAGCGATCCCCCGCTACAGCCGCTATGGGTGCCAGCTCAAGCCCAAAGGATGTGGGGGTTAGTGCCCTTTCTGGGTGTTTGGGGGGGGGGCTGTGTGGTGGCACAGGTGGGAGATTCTCCACCCAGAGAAGGCAGCTGGGATAAGGGGGAACAATGGACCAGAGGAGGAAGTGCCACCGGGGGTCTCAAATGGGACAATAAGGACTATGCACCCACCAGGGAGAGGAGGAACCGCCGGAGCCGCTGGATGAGAGAAGGACGTGAGCAGCGGCGCCAGTGTTATATGATGTTAATGTGCCACACAGGTCTTTGTTCCAATCAGTGTATGATGGTCGGATGTTCCGGGTCTCAATGCATGGGATTAAAGGTATAAAAGAGGAATGCACAGAGACCCGGGAGCTCTTTTTACTGTATTGAATGTTAGAGATGGAATAAAGTTCATGTGTCGTGCAGCTCGTTGCCTCGCCTGCTTCCTTTCTCCACAACATACCACATTGTTTTTCTGCCATTTTGGACGGCAAATAGCCTGGACCCTATGTTGAATAATAATAATTCCACTAGCATATACTCAGTCTGACTCGCCACGATGTTGTTCGTTTTCCATTACAACTGAATACCACCTTAAGTGGGCGAGATCTTTGCAGCATGGCCGCAGACACTCCCATGACATCATTTGTATGTGACAAGAAAAACACAAGATGGATATGGAGGCGAGCCTGCTGCTGGCTGGCTTTTTGTCAGAGTAAAGGCAAAAAAAGAGATCTAGAGAAGGCTACAGGTGGCGAGACGAAACACTGGAAAAGTGCTGGAGAGTTCAGGAAGCCATAGAGCAGCGGAAGACATGAGGATATGAACTGGATCACATATGAAGGAAAGCTAATGATTGCTAATGCTAGTTAGCACTAATAAGTCCCCGTACTACACTGTAATCACGGCAAGTTATCGCTATTCGGTAGTAAAATATATATGCTGTGTGTGTTTCAGAATGCTCTCTTGTGGCAAAATTATAGCTTCAAGCCGTCGGTCTGGGTGTTCAACCAATCTCCAGTGGCAGGATGTCACTCCAGCTTCAGGAACCGCAGCAACTGCACGACAAGAATGTCTGAAGAAACGTTTAGCTTCCTGTCCAACAAATTGCTCTGGTCTGTGTGAAAATCCTGCAGACACTTTTGAGACATCATGGGATGTAGCTGCTCCAGCCGGTGGTGTCGAGACAAAAAGTCATCATCTGCCAAAAATTGCTCGCCAGGTGTCATATTATAGTTATGGGGTTATATTAGCCCTAAAATATATATTTCAACAGGTAAACAGTACTGAGATAGGTATAATAAAATATATTTGACAATTATGATGCACTTTTAACCCAAAACAAACTTCATCTAGGATTAAAAGCAATTCAAATAATGCAGTTACAAGGTTACATGGAAAATACATGGATTTACTGGATATACACATGTAGATACTGTATAAACATTCCATGTGTGAATAATGTACTGTGTACTGCTTTTGTATTGCACTAGGAATTTCTACAATAAACGTTTGTGCCTTTTGCAGATCCGTCTCTGTTGTGTCCGAATAACGAGGAGGGGAGGTGATGTTTTATAAAGTTTATTAACAAGAACTATGTACACACGGGGAGTCCCTACTGCGAGTACAGGAGCCACAGCGAAGAGACAATATGTTCTTCTTCTTCTTTTAGATTTGATTGGCAGTTGGCAACCAGCTTACAGGTTCATTACCGCCACGTACTTCACTCTTTATCATCAATCTATCTGGTCAGGAGCTGTAGTCCTTCTATTATCATTGCTGTGTCCAATTGAACCTTAACTCTATCTTCAGACATCACTCTTCTTCATCTCCTCGTACTTCACGCTATATCATCACTCTACACATCTTGGCTGCGGCAGTTGCCACGGCCAAGATACCGCACCTCTCATGTGTGTGTTTTAAGGTGCTGCCGACCAACAGACAATATGTCTCCCGCTCCAGGCTTATATACCACAGGTGATGCCTCCCCCCAAAGGCGGAGCATCACCCCTTCCTAGCCTAGGGCTTCGCCATACTAATATTATATATATATATATTATGATCTCACATTCCCCCCCCTTTTGAAAAAAAAAAAAGGCAAGCACACAAATTTACCCAATCAAATAATTTTCACCCAATTCACGCACTAAAACGAGAGGGTTTAGGCCTACACATTCACACACCACACTGGCCCAGCGGAGCTCTCCGCTACGTAAACAGACAGCCCCTGAAAAAGAAAAAAGGGCCACACACCAAACTAAATTAATCTCGTTAAATCTAAACACATACATATAACAATCACAGACATACACAATGGCAGTACCCAACCCCATGAACTCGCAGGATACACACAAATACACACAGAGAACTCCCCACAATAAAAGAAAACTCATAAATCTCACAACATAGGGCAATCAACACACACCCAATCACACTCCATCAGATATCACACCCAGGTGATACTGCACCTCACACTCTTCAAACAGTCACACAACAATGGTGGTCTCGTGCATCGAAATCCCATAATCACCCCATTGCAGTGGCACACATTCCCTTTCCCTTTCAAGAATGTAAATGGCCATTAAGCTCACACCACAAACAGGGGAAAATAAAATCACAGCATTATAAAACACTCAGGTGCTGGAAATATTAACATAACACAATATCGCAAAATCAAGGTAAATGGTTACTTTTCACAAAGAGGTAGTAAAACAAACAGGTTAAATCCCTATAAAAATAATCCTATATACATTTTATAACACTGCAAAATGAACTAAATGCGCACTTTCACACAATTAAGTTGTATCACTAATAGGTTAAACTTCCTTAAGAACCATCATATACAGTACATGTTTTCACATTACCCACATGGTTCTTTCGTCCCCATTCCATTACAACTTTAACATGTGAATACAGCTCGAACATATATTGAACATAGCAACCACAACCTTGTCACACCTATCAATAAATGCACATAATCAGACACACCGTAAGCCCCCATACACACTTCAACCCGGGTCTCCTGACAGCCCCCCTCTGGAGTGTCCATCCCACAGCCCACTCCCAGAGTGTCTCCTCTTCTTTGCGACAAAAGACGGGCTGCGTTGGCATTCTTTCCTGCCCAAACGCCGCAGCTTGTTGGGATGTCGTCTCGACCCATCAGTCAAACTCAGGTAGCCATCGCTGCTGTACTGGACCACCTGCAGATTATCCTGTCCAGCTGTCAGTTTCCTGGAATTGTGCACCCGACCAAGCCAAGGCTCAACCCTAGGGTGCACATCATCACCCTCACCCAGGAGAGAGCTCAGTGGTTTCCTCCATCGTCTGCGTCGCGATCTGGTGCCCTAATGATTCCTCAGCGGTTCGCCTAGTTGACTTGAGTCATGTCCCTTGCTTTTGATGTTGGCACGGCCAGGGTTTGTGCCATCTGATGGTACCCCAGATACCAGATGTTGTTGTGTCAGAGTGGCACCAGCCACTATTGACTCAGCAGCGGTATCCAGTCAGCCACCGGAGCCCTGTAGCTCACGCTCTTCGGACCTTTCCGCCACTGCAGGGATCAAACCATGCCGTTTGGGTCCACCATCTGTGGGACCACAAACACTGGCACGGGACCCCCCGCCTATCCGGTGGACTAAGGTGCTGGTAGTGTCCCTCTTCACCTGGAATGGGCCACCCAAAGTTTCACACTCCATCGCCACTTCCCATGTAGAACGGCTGGTCCCATAAGCCACCACCCGACCACTCCTCCACTTCACTGCAGGTGATGGTGAACCCGAGCCCGTAAAATAAGTCACAACCCATTAGGTTATTACCGTCCAGTGACACTATGAACCCGGCGGCGTACATGGAGGTCCCCTTTGTACCTCACCAACAGCCTCACCGAGCCCACAACAATCAGTGGGTGTCTACCATAACCATAACAGATAATGTTAGTTTTATTCAATCTGTAGTGGGGAAAACACCGTCTTACAGTTTCCAAGCTGAGGATGGAGACCGCTGATCCCATGTCCACCAACAGTGGTATCGGTGTCCCGTCCAACAAAATGTCACAAATGATACAACCGTCCGTGTTAGGCGAGACCATGTGGACCACCTTAGGTACCTTCTTCTTAATGGTTCCCTTAGCTGGCCTCCATTCCTCCTTGTCAAAATTGCGGCAGACTCTGGCGAAGTGATGGAGCAGACTGCACCGTCCACAACACTTGCTCCTCACTGTACACTCCCCAGCTCGGTAGCGGTGCCTGCTGGATCCACAGCCGTAGCATCTCTGCGTCCCCGGGGTGGACCATATCTTGACGATGGCAGCGTACTCATCATCGCCTCCGTCATCCGAATCCAAGGCCAGGGTCTTCCCATGTGCCTCGCTCTTCGGCGGAGCGTCACCGCCGCTGAAGTGTTTCATCAGCCACTCCGCTGCCTCGTGCTATTGCGCTAGCTCCAAGGCCGCTTGCAAAGTTAGCTCACCAGCGTGAGTTAGCAGGTGAACCCTCACCAAGGAGTAGGCCACGTGCTCAGCCAACTGGTCTCGGACCATCTCCTCCTCTAGGGCCCCAAACCTGCACTCACCCGGCAGCTGTTGGAGGTCTGCCACGAACTGCTGGAACAACTCTCTGGGTCGCTGGCGCCATTGTCTGAACTGGATGCGCCGCATTATAATGTTTTCTGGGGCGTGAAAGTAGCCGGCCATGAGCCTCACAACGTTGTCAAAACTGTCACCTCCTCCCAGCATGCTGAGGATTTTCTGGCCCTCCATACCCAGGTTATGGACCAGAATATCCCTCGCTCTTAATTTGTCCAGGTTGCCGAGGTCTAACGGCATTAGATAGTTCTGGAAGGCCGCAAACCACCTGGCCCAAGGGACCAATGGCTCACCCGGCACCTCCAAAAATGGATGAAGCATGGTCGCAGCTCTCTCCATCTCTGTTTATCCCATCTTCGTTGCCAAATGTGTCCGAATAACGAGGAGGTGAGGTGACGTTTTTTAAAGTTTATTAACAAGAACTATGTGCACATGGGGAGTTCTTACCACGAGTATAGGAGCTACAGCAAAGAGACAATATGTCTCCCTCTCCAGACTTGTATACCACAGGTGACGCCACCCCCCCCCAAAGGCGGGGCATCACCCCTCCCTAGCCTAGGGCACCGCCATACTAATATTGTATATATATTATGATCTTTCAGTCTCCACGTTTGTTTTATTTATGAGGGTTACTAAGAGTTAGTGACATAAATTAAATGCTAAAAGATTGGAAAAGCTGTCTAAATAATCCAGCAGTTTGAGAAATCACTTTTGGTTTGGTGTAAGTCTGTCAACAGAATTATGAACCATAAAGTAGTTTGTGCTAAAACATGTTAAATCCCATTCAACTCTAACTCATTATTAGGAAATCCAGATGCTAATATGGCCCAGAATTCCTCCATATCCTGGTACTATCACTAAAGTGTACAGTGTCTTCTGCACTGGAACATCCAACAATACAGTCTTCATTCAATAAAATAATTGTTTTTGGTTACTTTTTCTTAAAAATGAGCCATTATTTTCAGCATCACTGATAAATGTTTTGTACTGTTGACCACCGGTGTCTTAACAGAAAAATAAAAAATCATGATGCAAACACATGAGTCACTAAATTGTTTATTACAATCAGCAGCAAAATTAACGCTGAAGCTCCCAGATCCCATCCGTGAAAATACCATGAAAATCAGATTTAACGGATTTATGGAAGAGTGAAAATCAAAAGACAAAGACATTATGCCTAAAGGAAAACAGAAGAGGTCGACATTTACCAGGCCAAGACACACATCGGCCGGAGAAACTGACCTCGAAGACAATAACCACTCGGAAATAGAGGAGCAAAATGAGGCTAGCAACATGGCTAGCTTAAAAACAATACTTCAAGAATTAAGAGAATTTTGTGAACTTAAAGACGAAATAAAAAGGACAAACAGCAGAGTGGACCAGGCTGAGGACCGAATCATGGAAGCAGAGGAAAGAATAAAAGGGCTGGAAGAAACCACGCTGGAATTACTTAAACGACAGACAAGACTGGAGGCTGAGCTAACCAACCTGGAAGGAAGACTAAGAAGGGACAACATAAGAATCCATGGTCTGAAAGAAGGAGTCGAGGATGGTTTCACCACAATGGCTGCATGCGTGGAAACCATACTGAGAGAAAAGTTGGAAATTCCCCAATCCACCAACTTGAAGATAGAAAGGGCGCACCATTCATTAGCCACAAGGCCGTCGGTGGAAGCTCCCTCGCGATCGGTGGTGGTGAAGTTCTCCAACTTCAGAACAAAAGAAGAGGTTTTGAGACTGGCTTGGCAGAAAAAAGGATTTATGCACCAAGAAAGAAAAGTTTTTGTGGAGCATGACTATGCCCCGGAGGTCCTTAAAAAGCGTCAGGAATACAATGATGCTAAAAAGGTACTAAGAGAGAAGAAACTGTGCTTTCAAACTCCATTTCCGGCGAAGCTGAGGGTTTTTTACGGGGAAGATACGTGTCTCTGCAACTTGGCGGAAGAAGCAACCAGGGATATGGTGAGAAGAGGGCTCCCGGTAACGGTGTATAAACCCGCAGCAGACCCGATCGAAAGAATCAAGGCTCAAACATGGTGCACACAGAGACCCTCAAATTCCACGGGCCAGCAGCGGGAAACCCAGCGCCAGGGCTATAAGGAAAAACTGGATGTTTTCAGGAGGGAATAACAATATTTTTAGTCAATCTATGCATCCAACCCTCTTCCTACAAGGTAACAAACATTAAAGGAGATGCAGAATCAGCAAATATGAAGTAGTAAAACATTTCATGGAACAGTCATAATATGAGAAACAAGTCTTAAAAAAAAAAAAAAAATCTTGTTAAAATAGAAATGTGACAATGAACCACATGAACTCTCCACACTAACAAATACTGTATTAACGTGATTGTTTGCTGTGATGGTGGTGGGAGGATGTGCACAATTTCATAGGGTATAGGCATAAAAAAAAAATCATTACAAGTTCGGATTGGGATCTGAAAATCACATTAAAAACATGGGACAACTTACAGGAGTAAGAGAGGACCCTCAACACGAAACAAAGTTTGAGGAATTTCCCTCAGAACCAACACACCATCAAGGCTCTTCTAAGGTCGCTAAAAAGACCTCAGTTCAGGAAGATCTTTTTTTTTTTAAAGTTTTATATACTATGTTCTTAATGTTTTTTATGTTCTTAATGTTCTTTCAGTTTCTGAGTAGCAAAAAAGAGGGCCACTACACTGTTATACTAAATAAGACAACACAATGGAGAAACAGGGTGCAGCCAAAATAATCTCATATAATGTAAAAGGGATCCTGAATCCAGTTAAAAGATCCAAGATTCTAGGCAAAATGAAAAAACACAAAGCAGGAATAATATTTTTACAGGAGACCCACCTAACAGACTTGAAGCACACTAAACTCAATAGACAAGGGTTTAAACTGATCTCTTCATCTTCATATAAATCAGGGAGGAGGAGGGGGGTAGCGACACTGATCTCAACCAAAATTATATTTGAAAAAAATTCAGAACACAAAGCTAAAGCAGGGAGATTTAGCATGGTACTTGGTCAGCTAGCGGGAGAAGATATCACCCTGCTGAATGTATATGCACCTCCAGGGGCTAACTGGAAATTTTATAAAAATGTATTTGACCTAATGATAACTAAAGCCCAAGGTTTAGTGATATGTGGTGGAGACTTCAGTCTAAGACTGAATCCATACTGGGATGCATCAGGTAATTCTCCACATCAAAATAACACTCAAAGTAGAAAAACTAGGATGCTACTAAATGAAATGGGAATCTGTGACGTGTGGAGGGAACTCAACCCCAGTGTAAAAGATTATACATTTTACTCAGCACCACATTCATCATACCCAAGGATTGACTATTTTTTTTATGTTTAATAGAGACATTGGAAGAGTAAAAACATGTAAAATAGGACTGATGGATCTCTCTGACCACAGTCCGATCTATATGGACTTAAATTATCATCATCTTTTGAACTGGAGAGAGGATGTCGTCAGGGCTGCCCCTTGTCTCCACTGCTCTTTGCAATCTTCATAGAACCTCTGAGCCAATGGATAAGACAGAATCAAAAAATTCAAGGTATTACACTTGGTCAGAAGGAACATAAAATAGCACTCTTTGCTGATGACATTTTAATATACCTGGGGCAGCCGGACACCTCTTTTCCAGAACTAATCTCAGTTTTTTCAGAGCATGGAGAGTTATCAGGGTACGAATTGAACTTGCATAAAACCCAAATTTTAACATTCAACTATGACCCAAATCCATATTTACTAAGCAAATTCAAAACTAACTGGGAGATGGAATCTATGAAATATCTGGGGGTCAATATCCTGAAACAACTCAACAAAATTATAACACTAAACTATGATCCACTGGTGGCAAAAACAAAATCTGGTCTAGCAAGATGGAATACGATACCATTCTTGGGCACTGCACAAAGAACTGAAGCAGTCAAAATGAATATACTTCCACGTCTTCTATACCTTTTCCAAACAATACCGGTGGAACCTCCCCCCCAAAAAACATGGCAAGAACTGGACAGAGGGATCTCAAGATTCATATGGCAGGGCAAGAGACCAAGAATCATGTATAGAACCCTACAGCTAAACAAAGACAAAGGTGGGCTTGCGCTGCCAATTATCAGGGACTATTTTAAAGCCGCACAAATTAAAACTTTAGTAGAGATATGTAACCCAGTCTACACTGCACAATGGAAGGAGATAGAATGCCAAATAACAAGTGACATTCCCCTACAGGCGATAATAGGGAATAATGGACTACCTAAACAATTGAATAACACTAACCCGTGGATACAGACCCCGCTAAAAATTTGGTTTAAGATAGTCAGAGAGAATCAAACTAAAGAACCCTATCGATTACTGCAATGGATTTCCTATGATCAGGATTTTACTCTTAATAAAACAGGCACTAGATTTAAAAAGTGGAAAGAGAACGGACTGATAAAATATTACGATTTTTTTAAAGGGCAAACTTTAAGAAGTTTTGAAGATTTGAAAAAACAAGGTCTAATAAATCAAGACCTTTACAGGTTCTTTCAGCTTAGACACCACATAAACAATATACTTAAAAAGGAGGATTTGGAAAGGGCCCAGTCAGGTGTTCTGAAGGTCTTCTTAATGGCATATAAAGGGATCCCAGGGATCAGATACATCTCTAAAATATACCATGGTCTTCAAGATTTAAAAGGAGACAACACATCATATATAAAAGAGAAATGGGAAAAAGAGGGGAATTTCACTTTACAACTGGAAATATGGGAAAAACTAAACAAACCACAGTGGAAAAGTACTTCATCCCTGCTGTGGAGAGAATTTGGATGGAAAAATTTGGTAAGATTTTTCAGAACACCTGCACAAAACAAATTTACTCATAAGGGGTTGAATTGTTGGCGCTTGTGTGGTGAAAAGACTGCAAATCATTTTCATGTGTTTTGGTCATGCCCAGTTATCCACCAATATTGGACCAATGTACAGACAATATTGGGGAAAATATTCAAAGCAACAGTTCCCTTTTCTTTTGTAACTTTGTATTTGGGTTTACTACCGGAATCACTGGAAAAACGAGGAGAAAAATACTTATTCACTGTTTTAATATTGGCAAGTAAAAAAAGCTCTAACAAAAAAATGGATGTTGAAAGACTGTCCTACACCTGAAGATTGGATTAACGTGATTCAGGACATTTATTTGATGGAAAAGTTGACATTTGCACTGAGCCAGGACATGGATGGGTTCTTGAACTTTTGGCAACCCTGGAACGCATATGTGTCTTCCATCAGATCTAATCTTTGACAAACACCATTTCAATAATGGCACCTCTCTTTGTTCCAATGCTACTCAGATGCTCTTTTATCTTTCTGCTCTTTTTTTTTTTTTTTTTAATTTTTCTTTTCTTTCACTTAAAAAACAGGATGTTGTAATAATTTTTTTCCAATGTTGTCAAGAAATGAAAATAAAAAGGGAATATGTGATAAAAATGTAAACAATGCAATGCTGTAATGACATGTATACCCTTTACAAAAACTTAAATAAAAAAAAACATTGTAAAAAAAAACCTCAGAATGGGTCACACACACCGGCCACACACACTGACTCCTCGCCTTCACAAAGTGGCCCAGAACACCAAGGAACGCTTGATTGAAGGCAGCATTCTAAGCCATCCCCTCCCTTCACAAGGTAGTTTCATGGGATCCAGGTCAAGTGGACCCCTGATCAAGTGAGCACTCCCAAGTGAGCACCCCAAGTGGACCCTGGGATCCGATCTGTACATGTACAAATACATTCTCAAGCCAATGATTTGTAAACGCGAAGAAGGAGAACAACAACAAGAATTTGTGTAAAACAGTTGGAAAGACTTTTCCCGGTCACCAAGAAGTGTAAAAAATATATATATGTAAGATGACAACTAAGCTGACCCGGAGAAGGTTCTGGCTCTGTTTCTGCTTTCAAAAGACTTTTCTTCTCCACCGCTGCTGCTCGTCACCGCTGACTGCCCCCAGATGAAAATCCACAGAATAGCTATGTGGGACTAGATGTTCTGAATGAGGCTTTAGAAAGCTTTGAATCAGTTTGTAAATCACTGGATTGAAAATGTACTTGTATAGATTGGACTCCAGGGTCCACTTGGGGTGCTCACATGGGGTGCTCACTTGGTCAGGGGTCCACTTGACCTGTTCCTGTTTCATGCTCTCTTGCCTCATTGAGAAGCAACTGGATGTGCTGCTGGTCCTGGTTCAGCAGATCTTCAGCCTGTGGTGGGACTCTAGAATGAAAATACACACACAACTTAAGTACATGCACAGCACAAAAGTGCAACAAAACTACTTTTAACCAGGATTAATACTAGTTTATTTCATCAGATGTTGTCGACACAAGCGCAAAATACAAGCAGAGCACAGAGTTAGCATTAATGGCTGACTAGCTAGCTCATTGTCTGCATACAGGAAACAACGGTGTTGTTTGTTCAAAGTGAGCGTTCCGCCACTGGGATAAATAATGGCAAAGATGTGTAATATCACATCACTCAACATCCTCTATCACTGTTTTCAACAGTGATAGAGGATGTTGATTTTTTTAAAACCTATTGTACACCTTTATACACTTCTCATTTATGGATAAATTATAGGAAACAAAGTATGCAGAAATTACAGGTTGCTTACAATGATGCTTTAAGAATTTTACTTAAAAAGCCTTGATGGTGCAGTGCTTCTGAGTTATTTGTCTCATCATGTGTAAATACACTGCATGCAGTAATAAGGAATCTTATGTATAAATTCATCTGTTGGCTTGATGTATCTAGAAATGAAATCATTCAAGTCATGTCTAGCATTAAGCTCAGTTCTATTCGCTGTCAGTCACAGGTTAGAAGGCACTGGTACAGTAGTCTTTTTAAGTCTTTTTAAAGTCTGTACTGTTTTTGTACTTTTTTAGTAGTTGTTTCTTATTGTTTTGTAACTTTTTGATTGTTTTTTCTTATTAACTGTTTCAACTGTCTTGTTTATTTTATTTTATTTTTGATGGACCATGAGTCTGGAATAAAGTTTTGATTGATTGATTGATTGATAGAACAATGATGATGCTGTGGTCGGGTCCACGCCACTCTGCCTCCCATCTGCCTTCGCCAGTCGGTGGCCATGAATTCGGCATCAAAAATGTAGGAAAACGGCCTTTTGTACCTCAAAAACAGCAATATAATCATATCACTTCCCACAACTATCGAGAGATAGAAAGATGACCTTAAAAAGTAGCCTTGTAGACAGTAGCTTCGTTAGTTAGCTCCGCCACTAAAATGCTAACACTGTAAACAAAGGAAAAACTCTGAGATATATCCATGTTTCCACCGCAATAAAGTCAGATGCCATCCATCCATCCATCCATCTTCTACCGCTTTTCCGGAGGTCCGGGTCGCGGAGGCAGCAGTTCAAGCAGAGAAGCCCAGACTTCCCTCTCCCCAGCCACCTGCTCCAGCTCTTCAGAGGGGATACCAAGGCGTTCCCAGACTAGCTGGGAGACATAGTCTCTGTTGGATATAATCAAATTTACCTCAGAGCAAACGTAGAATCTAGTTAGATCCAGAAAGAATCACGACATCGTGCTTGGGTGTTTTAATGCTGGGGTAAAAAAAAGATAGCTGTAGCTGTTCGTTTTACCCCAAAAATAAAATGCTCATGCTGCTGTCATGCCACTAATGCTTGTTATTTAACTTAATACAAACAGACATTTTCAGACAATTGTTCAAAATTTTATTGATCTATATTTTGTGATACCCCCCATGGATCGTCACCTTATCGTGGTGGGGGGTGTGCATGCCCCAGTGATCCCAGGAGCTATGTTGTCTGGGGCAATTTGCCTCTGATAGGGTCACCCAAGACAAACTGGTCCTGGGTGAAGGGCCAGACTAAGAACGATCCAACAGACTCTCATGATAAATTGTACATCAAGGATTCAGTGTACCCCGCCTGGTATGGGGTTACCAGGGCCCCACCCTGGAGCCAGGCCTGGGGGATGGGCTTGATGGTTAGTGTCTGGTGGCCGAGTTTCCACCCATGGGACCTGGCCAGGCTCAGCCCAAAGGAGTTACATGGGTCCGCCCTCCAGTGGGCTCACCACCTGCAGGAGGGATCATGAGGGTCCGGTGCTATGTGGATCAGGTGGCGGTCAAAGGCAGAGACCTTGGCGGACTGATCCCAGGCTTCCTAAACTGGCTTTTGGTACGTGGAATGTCACCTCTCTGGTGGGGAAGGAGCCTGAGCTGGTGCATGAGGTTGAGAGATACCGGCTAAATATAGTCAGCCTAACCTCAACACACAGCTCTGGTTCCGGAACCAGTCTCCTGGAGAGGGGCTGGAGCTTGGCCTTCTCTGGAGTTGCCCCGGGCGAGAGGCGACGAGCAGGGGTGGGTATTGTTGTATCCCCCCACCTTGTTGCCTCTATATTGGAGTTTTCCCCAGTGGACGAAAGGGTTGCTTCCCTGCACCTTCGGGTTGGGAAACAGGTTCTGACCATCATTTGTGCCAATGCACCAAATGATGTTTCAGAGTACCCACCCTTTTTGGAGTCTCTGACTGGGATGCTGGAGGGTGCTCCTCTTGGAGACTCTATTGTCCTACTGGGGGACTTCAATGCACACGTGGGCAACGACAGTGAAACCTGGAAGGGGGTAATTGGGAGGAACGGCCTGCCCGATCTGAACCCGAGTGGTGTTCAGTTATTGGACTTCTGTGCTAACCACAATTTGTCCATAACGAACACCATGTTCAAGCAGAAGGGTGTCCATATGTGCCCCTTGCACCAGGACACCCTAGGTCACAGGTCGATGATCGATTTTGTTATCAAGTCATCAGACCTGCGACCGTATGTGTTGGACACTCGGGTAAAGAGAGGTGCAGAACTGTCAACTGATCACCACCTGGTGGTGAGTTGGATCCGATGGCAGGGGAGGATGCCATTCAGTCCTGGTAGACCCAAACGTATAGTGAGGGTGTGCTGGGAACATCTGGCAGAGGCCCCTGTTCGGGAGGTCTTCAACTCCCACCTCCGGAAGAACTTCAACCACATTCCGAGGGAGTCTGGAGTCATGGAGTCTGAATGGGCCATGTTCTCCACCTCCACTGTTGAAGCAGCGGCCCAGAGCTGCGTCTGCAAGGTCATCGGGGCATCTCGTGGTGGCAACCCCCGATGCAAGTGGTGGACATCAGTGGTGAGGGAGGCCATTAAGCTGAAGAAGGAGTCCTATCAGGCTTGGTTGGCTGATGGGACTCCCGAAGCAGCTGAGGTGTACCAACAAGCCAAGCGGAGTGCAGCTTGGATGGTTGTTGAAGCAAAAATTCAGGTATGGGAGGAGTTTGGTGAGGCCATGGAACAATACTTTTGGTTGGCCTCGAAGAGATTCTGGCAAACTGTCCGGCGGCTCAGGAGGGGGAAGCAGCTCCCTGTCCACACTGTGTATGGTGCAGATGGGGCGCAGTTGACTTCGACTGGGGATATCGTCGGGCAGTGGAAGGAATACTTTGAGGATCTCCTCAATCCCACTGATACGCCTTCCATAGAGGAAGCAGGTTTTGTGGATGAGGGGGATGACTCGCCGATCACAGGGGCTGAGGTCGCCAAGGTGGTTAAAAATCTCTTTGGTGGCCGGGCCCCGGGGTGGACGAGATTCGCCCTGAGTACTAACTAACTAACTAACTAACCTGCACTTATATAGCGCTTTTCTAGTCACAAAGACCACTCAAAGCGCTTTCATTAATACTAACCCTCTATTCTAAGGGCCTATAGGAAACAAATATCTAGGGACAATTTAGAACAGCCAATTAACCTAACATGCATGTTTTTGGCATGTGGGAGGAAACTGGAGAAATCCCGGAGTAAACCCACGCAACACGGGGAGAACATGCAAACTCCACACAGATCACTGTTGGTCGGGGGCTGGGATCGAACCCACGATCCCCACAATCCCCCAGCCAAGGGTAAACTGTGCTGCCGCAGTGCTAACCACTGCGCCACCGTGCAGCCCAGTACCTCAAGGCCCTGGATGTTGTAGGGCTGTCATGGTTGACACGCCTCTGCAACATTGCATGGAGGTCAAGGGCAGTGCCTTTGGCATGGCAAACGGGGGTGGTTGTTCCTATCTTCAAAAAAGGGGACCGGAGGGTGTGCTCCAACTTTAGAGGAATCACACTCCTCAGTCTCCCTGGGAAGGTCTATGCCAAGGTACTGGAGAGGAGAGTCCGGCCGTTGGTCGAACCTCGGATTCAGGAGGAGCAATGTGGTTTTCATTGTGGTCGTAGCACATCGGACCAGCTCTTTACCCTCTTGAGAATCCTTGAGGGTTCGTGGGACTTTGCCCAACCAGTTTGCATGTGTTTTGTGGACTTGGAGAAGGCATTCAACTACGTCCCTTGTGTTTTTTTGTGGGGGTGCTTCGGGAGTATGGGGTATCGGGCTTGTTGTTACGAGCTATTCGGTCTCTGTATGACCATTGTGAGAGTTTGGTTGGTTTTGCCAACACTCGATCGGACTCATTCCCAGTGAGAGTTGGACTCCGCCAGGGCTGCCCTTTGTCACCGATCCTGTTCATAATTTTTATGGACAGGATTTCTAGGCGCAGCCAGGTAACAGAGGGTGTCATGCTTGGTGACCACAGGATCTCATCTCTGTTGTTTGCAGATGATGTTGTCCTGTTGGCTTCATCCAGCAATGACCTACACTTCTTGCTGGGACAGTTTGCTGCTAAGTGTGAAGTGGCTGGGATGAGAATCAGCACCTCCAAGTCTGAGTCCATGGTCCTTCGCCGGAAAAAGGTGGATTGTCCTCTCCAGTTTGGGGACAGGCTCCTGCCCCAAGTGGAGGAGTTTAAGTATTTTGGGGTCTTATTCATGAGTGAAGGGAGAATGGAGGGAGAGACTGACAGATGGATCGGAGCAGCATCTGCAGTGATGTGGATATTGTACCAGTCTGTGAAGAGGGAGCTGAGCTCTAAGGCAAAGCTGTCAATTTACCAGTCAATCTATGTTCCTACACTCACCTACGGTCACGAGCTTTGGGAAATGACCAAAAGAATGAGATCGTGGATACAAGCGGCTGAAATGAGCTTTCTCCGAAGGATTGCTGGACTCACCCTCAGAGACAGGGTGAGGAGCTCAGTCATCCGGGAGAGGCTCAGAGTATAACCGCTGCTCCTCCATATTGAAAGGAGCCAGTTGAGGTGGTTTGGGCATCTGATTAGGATGCCTCCTGGACGCCTCCCACTTGAGGTGTTTCGGGCACGTCCCACTGGGAGGAGACCACGGGGCAGACCCAGGACTCGCTGGAGAGACTATGTCGCCCAGCTGGTCTGGGAAGGCCTTGGTATCCTCTCTGAAGGGCTGGAGCAGGTGGCTGGGGAGAGGAAAGTCTGGGCTTCTCTGCTTGACCTGCTGCCTCCGTGACCCAGACCTCCGGAAAAGCGGTAGAAGATGGATGGATGGATGGATGGATATATTTTGTGATAATTTAAAAATGAATGCATGCTGAAGTCCATATTGTTCCAAGGCAGTGTAAAACCCCCAAAACTATTTGATATCCTTCATTAAGCCTTAGGAAGCAAACTGTTACTGTTTTTTATTTATTATTTTACGTCATGAAGCCTTTCACCTGGCGACATATATGACACATAAACATGAGATGTGTGACATTCATACAAGTGAAAACATACCTGGTGCTCTTGTGTCTGTTCCACCGATCAAACAAAGAGTCCTCTTCAGCTTTATGTTGCATGATCTATGCATCGCCGGTGACTCCATCCAGTCTATGGCACAACCACGAACACCAGCAACAAGTACCAGAACTACGCCAAAACATTAAAAAAAAAACCTATAAGTGCTGAAATTAGCTGCCACTTGAGTGCAAAACACGTATGTGGACTATGCATTAAAATGAATTTGAAAAACTTTTGAATGAATGAATGAATGAATGAATGAATGAATCTTTATTTGGGATAGATTAAAAGTAAAGAATTAAAAAACGAAACAGAATAATATAACAAAGGGGGAAAGAAAATCCAACAAGGTCAAATTAGACAATAACTCCTCTGATTATACAGTTCAACATAAGTTATCTGAAATGGGTGATGGCTGAAGCCGCAGCTTATATTGCCCACCCATATTCCATTCAAGAATTCAAAAGAAAAACAAAACAAGAGCGATTACAATTCAGAACAAAGCTAACTAACTAACTACTAACTAACCTGCACTTATATAGCGCTTTTCTAGTCACAAAGACCACTCAAAGCGCTTTCATTAATACTAACCCTCTATTCTAAGGGCCTATAGGAAACAGATATCTAGGGACAATTTAGAACAGCCAATTAACCTAACATGCATATTTTTGGCATGTGGGAGGAAACCGGAGAAATCCCGGAGTAAACCCACGCAACACGGGGAGAACATGCAAACTCCACACAGATCACTGTTGGTCGGGGGCTGGGATCGAACCCACGATCCCACAATCCCCACAATCCCCCGGCCAAGGGTAAACTGTGCTGCCGCAGTGCTAACCACTGCGCACCGTGCGCCACCGTAAGACAAAATGTGACAAAAAAAACTAAGCAACAACACAACACAGACTGGATATGACAATCCTTATGTGATTTTACATGTCATCTTGTATATATGTTTGGAGTATTTCTTCCTTTAGTTTTTGTTTAAATTGTCCAAGCGTTGTACATGATTTTAATTCAGGTCCAAAATCGTTCCATAATCTGACTCCTTGCACTTAAACACAGTGTTGCTTGGTGGTAGTTCTCACTGAAGGTTTTTGAAATATACATGTTCCTCTGAAATGATATTGTTTCTCCCTTATTTGGAACAGCTTTTGGATATTTGCGGGCAGTGATAGATTCTTCACTTTAAACATTATTACTGCAGTTTTAAAGTCAACCAGATCTTTCAACTTGAGAGCTTTTAATTTAAAAAAAAGGGGGTTTGTTGGTTCCCTGTAAGCAGCTTTGTTTATTATTCTAATAGCTCTCTTCTGAAGCATAAAGACTGGATATATGTTTGTTTTATATGTATTTCCCCATACTTCAGTACAATATGTCATGTATGGGAGTATTAATGAATGATACAAGGTATATAGTGTGGGTTGATTCAGCAAATATTTCACTCTGTGTAGTATTGCAATTGATTTGGATATTTTACCTTTAATATAACTAATATGTGACTTCCAACACAGTTTATTATCAATTATTACTCCAAGAAATTTAGTTTTGGATACCCTTTCAATCTCTACACCATTTACACTGAGTTTAGATACTAAGTTGTTGTGATGGTTGTTAAAAACTATAAATCTTGTCTTACTTAAATTGAGCTTTAATTTGTTTCAATCAAACCACAGTTTGAGCTTTCCTAATTCCTTTCTGACTGTATCCAAAAGTTGTTCCAAATTGCTTCCAGTGTGGAGATATGTGGAAGGACGAGGCTGAGTTTATTTCTCAAGACCAGCTTTATTCACAATCACATTCTCCAACATCCAAAAAACAGAAAGAGGAGGGAAACCCCCAACATCTGTCCCTTTAATACCCCAGGACATCAAAGCACACAGTCACATGGTCTTTTCATCCCAAATCACAATGCATCCCCCTCCAGGTCTTCTCGTCTTCCCCTAAAGTCCTGGTGGTCAGGAAATCCCTCAAGGCCGTCTCTTTGCCTACAAAAGGCCAGACTTCATATCCTCCTGTTACCCCTAGGAGGTTCAGACCTTTTGTTCCTCTGAGACGTGAAGCACATAATAAGCATACAGAAATACACATGTGAAGCATATGAAACCACATATGTGCACCACATAACCCCCCCCCCCCCCCCAAACGTCTAAGATGGAACAACATAACCACAGATTGCATGTCATAATAAAATCACTACATATCAGTCCACGTGCCGCTTGGGTCTAAGCCTTCTGCCATATTTGCTGTAAGCAGACTGTACCACGTCCGCAGCGTCTTCCTGCTGTGGAGCTGCTGCATGGGGATGAGAACTGTTAGTCAACCTCTGTGGGTGTTCTGGGGAATGCGGTCAACCATTGTCAGAAGATGTGTGCACCCTTGTGAGGGCGGGAGGGGGCCTACGAGGTCCACGTGGACATGATCAAACCTTTTAGCTGGAATGTGAAAAGGCTCCAAGGGAGCTCTCGTGTGTCTATGAACCTTGGCCCGCTGACAAGCCATGCAGGCTGCCGCCCACTCTCTAACTTGTTTGTGCAGGCTCGGCCATACAAATTTCTCTCCTACCATTTTGACTGACGCGCGCACTCCTGGGTGCGCCAGAGAATGGATCGAGTCAAAAACGCGGCGGCGTCACATGGCTGGAACCACAGGACGCGGCCGCCCAGTGGAGACATCGCAGATTAGGGGGGCATACCGTCTTGAAGCACCCTGTTCTCCAGCCTTAATCCTGTTGGTCAAGACTGGAGCGCGCGCACATCCGTATCGCTAACCTGCTCTGCGGCCATGGCTGCAGAATCTACCTCCACGCGGGCTGGAGCCGCCACGGCGCGCGAGAGGCAGTCCACCACTACATTAAGTTTACCCGCCACATGCTGGATATCGGTGGTAAACTCGGATATCACGGCCAACTGTCTCTGCTGCCGGCCCAACCAAGGTTCTGAAATCTTGGCCATCGCGAAAGTCAGCGGTTTGTGGTCAACGAACGCGGTGAAACGGCGTCCTTCCAGCCAGAACTGGAAGTGGCGAATGGCCAAGTGGAGAGCTAACAACTCCCTGTCGAATGCGCTGTATTTTCGTTCGCTGTCGCGCAGGGTCTTACTGAAAAAGGCGAGCGGTTGCCAGGCTCCGGCTACATACTGTTCCAGGACCGCCCCTATGGCCACGTCTGACGCATCAGTGGTAAGCGCCATGCGGGCCGCTGGGACTGGATGTGCCAACAACGCGGCATTTGCCAGGGCTGTTTTGACTTCAGAAAACGCGCGCTCTCGCTCCAGAGACCATTTGACTTTGTTTGTGGGTTTTTGTTTTTTTAGTGCAGCATACAATGGTTGCATGAGCTGTGCTGCGCGGGGGAGGAAACGGTTATAAAAATTTACCATTCCCAAAAACTCCTGTAACGCTTTGACCGTTTGTGGCTGGGGAAAATTTATTACTGCGCGCACTTTGTCACGCAGAGGGACCGCTCCTTCTGGGGAGACGCGATGCCCCAAAAAATCAATCTGCGTCACCCCGAACTGACACTTCGCTGGGTTAATTATTAACCCGTGCTCTGCCAACCTCTGGAAAACTGCCGTGAGGTGGTTTTCGTGTTCGTCTTCGGACGCGCTGGCCACCAATATGTCGTCCAGGTAGACGAACACGAAAAGGAGATCGCGCAAAACCGCGTCCATCATGCGTTGGAAAGTCTGCGCCGCGCCTTTAAGCCCAAACGGCATGCGCAAAAACTTGAAAAGCCTGAAAGGAGTTATTACCGCTGTTTTGGGTACGTCCTCAGCACGCACTGGGACCTGGTGGTAACCGTGTACCAAGTCTATTTTAGAAAAAACACGCGCCCCCGCCAAATGAACTGAAAAATCTTGGATGTGCGGGATCGGGTAGCGGTTGTGCGCTGTAGCGTTGCTCAGCCTGCGGAAATCACCGCAGGGCCGCCACAAGCCATCAGCTTTCGGGACCATGTGAAGCAGTGAAGCCCATGGGCTCTTCGAATGTCTGATGATGCCCAACCTTTCCAAGTTGGCGAACTCCTCGCGCACTATGGTCAGTTAAGCTGAATCCAAGCGCCGAGCTTTAGCGAAAACGGGCGGACCGGTGGTAGTAATAAAATGTTCCACCCCGTGTTTAGCCACGGTCGCCGAAAATGTTGGAACCGTGAGTGCCGGGAACTGAGTGAGGAGTGTGTGGAACTTACAACCTGCAGCTGTGACGTTGGCTTGTGCTGTTGGCGGGGCCACTCGAGCTGTACAGGGAATAGAATAAAAAGAGAGTGCATTAACCAGGTGTCTGTTAGCAAGATCGATCAACAAACCATGTGAGCACAAAAAATCAGCCCCTAACATGTTGAAATTGACTGCCGCTATGACGAAAGTCCACTCGTATGTACGGCCGTGTAAAGACAGAAGCAGAGTCCTCTCACCAAAGGTCTTAATCACCGAGCCGTTCGCTGCTGACACCCGGGGACCACTGGAAGGCGCCAGCCGGTCAGCGTAGGAAGGTGTGATGAAACTCAGCTGGGAGCCTGTGTCCACGAGGAAGTGCCACCCCGAGTGCGCATCCCTCAAGTAGAGCAGCTTGTTCTCCTCTCCAAGGGCCGCAGCTGCTACCGACCCCCGGTCTTGGCGTTTCCCGAGCGCTTAAAATGGCACGGTGGAATGCACTTGCATGCCCTCTCTGCGAAGCGGCGATGGTAGAAGCAAAGGACGTCGTCTGCTCCGTGTTTCCTGGCCCCTGCCGCCGCCGTCGTCGGTGAGTCTGGTGCTGCAGCCTCTGGCCCCCTGCCCTCTCTGGACGATGCGCCTGGCTCCGCTGCCGCAGCCGTAGCCGCGCGCCGTTTATTGGCGTCGATGAGTCATTGCGCCTCCTGGCCCAGCTCGTGGTAGTCTCGTCGGGCCAACAGTGGTGAACTGGCCAGGGTCACTCTCACCGCTGACGGTAGGGTCCTGAGGAAAAGGTGGGTGAAAATGAAGCCATCATCTTCGGAGTCTCTCAAACTCAGCATTTTCCCCATCAGGTCTGCAGGTCTGTCGCTCTCAAATTCAGTCAGCGCCAGGAGCCTCTCTGCTCGCTCCTCCACCAAGGGGGTGAAGTAACGGATGAGTGCAGCCTTCAACGTGCTGTACTTGTCGCTGTCCGGCGGGTGGTTGATCAGGCTCTCCACTCGCTGGGCTGTGTGGTTGTCCAGCTTTGCAACCACATGGTAGAACTTTGTGGTGTCTACCGAAATCCTCGGGAGGTGGAACTGCGCCTCGACTGCGTTAAACCAGGAGCACGGATTGTTTGGCCAGAAGTCCGGTAGCTGAACTGTGGCTGCGTTCATTTGGCTGGCTCCTGACGAGTCTGGCTCAGGAGATTCGTCTCCGCTCATGATACGTCTTAGGGTCACCAGTGTGGAGATATGTGGAAGGACGAGGCTGAGTTTATTTCTCAAGACCAGCTTTATTCACAATCACATTCTCCAACATCCAAAAAACAGAAAGAGGAGGGAAACCCCCAACATCTGTCCCTTTAATACCCCAGGACATCAAAGCACACAGTCACATGGTCTTTTCATCCTAAATCACAATGCATCCCCCTCCAGGTCTTCTCGTCTTCCCCTAAAGTCCTGGTGGTCAGGAAATCCCTCAAGGCCGTCTCTTTGCCTACAAAAGGCCAGACTTCACATCCTCCTGTTACCCCTAGGAGGTTCAGAACTTTTGTTCCTCTGAGACGTGAAGCACATAATAAGCATACAGAAATACACATGTGAAGCATATGAAACCACATATGTGCACCACACCATTGCATAATAAATTAGTGTTATCGGCAAACAATATTTATTTATTAACAATAATCAACAATTAATATTATTTTAAAAACGCTATTTTAAATGCCCCCACTACTCCACGCTCACTGACTTAACCAGACATCAGCCGAAACCGGAAGTTCCGCCTATAATCGTTCCTACAGCAGCACTCCGATAGATAAAATATTTATTTTATTTTGAAGAAACTGCGTCCCTGTGTGGTGACCGGAAGCCTTTGTCCGTCACCGGAAGCCACAGTAATTCCCTTGAGCTGCTGCTTGTGTGTGGCGGTCCGCACGTGCTGCAGGTCTCTTAAACTCTGTTAATTAATCTGCTAAACTGTTGTGTAGCTTGACTGACATTAATGCTGACAGGAACAATATTGGTTCATTTCATGGCTGTGGCTGAGTTAATCTGCTTTCTCAATCTGACCTTCTGGATTAGTGGAAAAACTTTTTCCAGCCTGTTAGCCGCTAGCGCGCGTTAGCCCCACGAGGTGTTGTCCAGTCATTGTGTATGTGTGTGTGTGTGTATAGCTGCTGTTGGCCACACTGGTCACGTCTCTCTCCGTCTTTCTTCAGTGAAACCATCATCCTGAGCTGTGCTGTGGTCATTCCTGCAGAACAAAGCCAGAACTGAGGGGCTTCATCTGGTGACCCTTTGGCGGGAGTGTGTCAGCCACGTTTGTCAGAGTGAAGCAGTGACGTCAGAAGGAGAAGAGAAGAAGTGCAGCAGATCTGCAGGAGTGGACTTCACCACAGCAGGTAAACTCTTCTCTCATCATCTGTCTTTATTAGGGCTGCAACTAAAGATTAGTTTGGTAGTCGACTAATCTGTTTTTGTTTTTTTTCAATTAGTCGACTAATCCCCATTATTTCTCTCATGTCTGCCATCTCTGCTTCCTGTTGGCGTGGCTCCTTTTCTGGGCTCTAGGCCATGTTTTACCTCATCTGTTTTAACCTTTTAACTGCCCAGATTAAATAGATGGGTCTTGCACACCCAGTGGCACAGCGAAGGAATTGCACGTGTCCCTCAGCTATACTGAGAATTTGTACTAATCTCTATTAATCTGACAGTTTAGAAGGTGGCAGAAACGCACTGAAGGAATCATGGCTGACATGGAATGTAGCAAAGAAGGAGAAATCCTCATTATTATTCTTCCTTTTTCCGCTTTGAGCTCACACATCGATGTGGATTCCGCCGTGTTTGGTCATCGTGACGGAAACTGCATGAAACAGGAAAAATAGCCACGTAATACAAACAAAATTCACATGGGGTAATCATCAGAGTTTGTAGATGTGGTACACGGGACGTGTTACATCGAGGTTAATGGAACAAAAAACTGAGCTCCCAGGACCAAGATGGCGGCGCCCACGGGCAGCATGGATTCCCACAGGAATAATGCGCCAAACAGAAAAAAAAATAGCCACGTAATACAAACGAAATTCACATGGGGTAATCATCAGAGTTTGTAGATGTGGTACATAGTGTAAATGGCTGAACAAACACACAAACATTGGCTACGATGGACGAAAATGGACCGGTCACGTGGGTGGGCGAGCCCCCCCCTCCTGGTAACAGGTAAGAGAGAAATATGTTTTTTTATACTTTTTATTGATTTTCTGGTTCATTTACTGTGAAGATAAGATAAAAACATACCCCTGTAGACAAATTGGCGTCATAAAAAACAGACCATTCTTTATGGACATGTGTCCAAAGTCTACTTTTCACTGAGTTATGTAATTTATGTAGCTGCCGTGACATTATGCAAATTAGATGCATAAATTTATTCCTTTCTGAAACTTTGGATCGTATTCTACATCTTTCTAATTGACAGTAAGCCATTATCTCTTGTAGCTTTCAAGTTATAGCTTTGGAAATCTGAACTATTTTATTGACAAATTGTTTACCACTCTTGACCACTGGGGGGGCCTTGAGTTGCTTTGCGTTTTCCCCAGGCGCCACACGGAACCTTTGGCAGTTAAAGGGTTAAGTGCAAGTCATGCTTCCATGTCGATACTACACCGCTGTGACGGCATTAACGACGCAGTAATGTGCGTTCCCATTACATAGCCTGACATGCACCTCTCCGGAGAAGGATGGGTGCATGTCGGCAATGCAGGCCGTAAGAGTTGTGATTGGTCCGCTTTGTCTCCTCCTTCACATTTCCTGGTTCTTTCCACTGCTTCGTTCTGCCTGTTCACCGTGGCACGACCTCCAAGGCGAGTCAGTTAAACAGCTGTCCAAATGTAAAACAATATTGACGAAGTAAGCACAGAGCATTTTGTGGCTCTTCATAACCCCAGTAATTACATAGATTGTCAAAACAGCAGCAGCGACGGTGGTCGCACGCATTTTCTTCATCTTCTCCTTTTCTCTGTGCAACGATCGTATTAAAAGGTGCTTTTTCTTAACATTTTTTAGCTCCAACTCATTACAGTCTGCTCTTGTCATGTCTACCATGAAAAAAAATCTAAAAAAAATAAAATGCAGTTAATTTAGTTCTCTGCATTTATAGCTTCTATTTTCACACTTCTGTTTCAACCTTCAACACAATGGATATCTTCAAAGAAATGAAACTATGAAAGCACTATGTACAGGCAAAGCTCACTTGGGCCTGCTCATTCAGAGAGCCAGCGGTCGATGCAGTGGATGTGGAACTCATGGGAACAGGGTAGGCGGCACCTACCCTGTTCTGTTGACGTGATGCAGGTGCATAAACCAGGCTTAAGCCTGCAGACCTGTGAAAATCACTTTGTTGTCAGTCTCTGCCTTATTATGATGTAGCCTATTATAAGAAGTTCCCATAACTGAATAGAATAATAACCCATCAAACATGAGTTGGAAACTTGAACTTGACAGTTTAATTGGAAGTGTTTGCAGCATCACAATTAAATAGTAGATGCTAAATACAGTCTTTTAACCCCCCAAATAACATGCAGAAACTCAAATCGCAGCCTCTGCTACTGTATAAGGGCTGTTGTAATTCTGTATGTTCAAATCAAACTAGAGTAAGATTCATCTCCATTAAAAAAAGAAAATACAAGCTAGTCCAGTGTTTCCTCTGGCTTAAAGACATTGGCACGTTGGCACCATATTTTTCCAGTGAGGTTAGGGGTGCACACATGACACTCTTGTAACCAGAATATGTTAATTTTATACTATTTAATTCTTTTTAAAATTTTGCACAGTAATTTTGCATATGGAAGTTACATTATGAAGTATTGTACAACCATGGCTTGAATGTTGGAATATTGGGCCAGTTGGGGTCCCACCCAGACTTCCTGTGTTTGGACTTTACTGATATCATCTTTCTCTCCTCCCTCTGCTTTCACCTCTCCAGGAGCCTCATGTACAAAGGGTACTTATGCACAAAAACATGGCGTACATCCTTTTCCACAGAAAATTTCAGATGTATCCAGAATGAAATGACTGTGGAAATATGTGCAGCCCCACTGCAACTTCATGATTGGTGTATGTACGTTTTTACTGTTATTGGTCCATTGGTGACACTTACAGGTGATGTTGAGAGACGGATAATGACGTGAAAATTAGTGTACACACCAGAGACGCATGATGAACAAACATCCAAGTGTGCACAATTAGATGGATATAAAAGCAAGCACAAAGAAGTGCAGAAAATGCCTCTAACAAGAATGGCGTTCGCTTAGAGGATATTGCAAATGGTGCAGTGAGAAGAGAAAGGGTGTTTAGAGAAAGAAGATTTTTCTGGCTCAGGATGATGATTGGTTTGTCAGCTGGTTTAGGTTTCCATGGGCAGTTGTGGAACTGTGCTCAGAGCTACGGCCGCTCTTGGAGCACGACACGGCAAGAAGCTGAGCGCTGCCCGTCCCAGTGCAGGGGCTGACAACTGTGGGGTTTCTGTAAACAGGGGCATTCCAGAGGGAGCTGGCAGATTGATCGGGAATTTCCCAGTCGACCATGAGCCAAACTATTCCAGCTGTGTGTGATGGCATTATCCGGCTGTCACCCAGGTACATCATATTTCCATACAATGCAGTTGAACAGGCCAACATCAAAGTGTAGTTTGCAGCGAGAGCCAGTTTTCCCAATGATTCTAATGAACAGCATTGTTGGGAACAAACTACAAGCTGGCATTTTGCGGATGGGTGACTTCTTAGTCAGTAAATTCATGTAATTGTCCTAAATCACCCACCTCATGTGCAATGCGCCTGTGCGCCCCCAAATATCACCCTGTCTTCAAGGCTTCATTACAACTCAGTGGGTTGAGTAAGTGACTTCCTTTTTTGCTGATTAAACTGCAGTTTCACAGCATTCTACCAAGCCCCCAATTGCCTCTGTGTGTACAGTAGTTATGCCAATAAACACATGCGTAAAGTTTGAAATGCAACAGACTCACCCTTTCCCCGGCACAATTGTTCTTGTGGTATATCACTATAAAGGATGAGATTTGCATTTTGGACATAAAATGTGTACTTGTCAAGTCTAATATGATGTGCTTTCAGCTGACAGGTGGCCGTGGCTACCCACTAAATAGGTTCATATTGTCTTTTTCATTTTTTTTTCCTTTATTCAATGAGCTGATCCACCCAGCTGATCACAAATCACAGTGATCAGCTGATGCTTCTGAGGACGACTGCAGACATTAGTGGAAACATGTCAAGGTTAAATAAACATCTCCTTCTTTTCCCTGTCTTAAAGGAAAACAGTAAACTACTCTTATAGGGTTGTGAGCAGGCTATTCAATTACCTGTATCCGGCGCTAGTGCCAGACGACAGTGTGCCAAACAAAAATGTGTTGACACCCCTCTACCTCATTCAGGAGCGCCTCCAACTCAGTCAGTGAAATTCCATTAAATTCATTATTTTTGATCGTGGATACAGGAGAATCAAATGTTCTGGACTTGTACACTGTATGTCTATCTATTTGCGTATCTATTTGCATTTAATTGCATATTCATATGAAGGCGTGTCAAGGGAGGAGTCTGGTATTTCCTCATGTGCATTCAGTTTCAAGCAGACTGGGATGGACAAAGGAAATGTGCTTGGATTCCCACATACGGACGGTTTCATACATCTGGATTTGTTTTTTGCTTATGCCGTTTTCTTGATTTGAACGTACATCATCTTTGAGTCGGAAATCCAAGTAAGTCTTTGTACATGGACCCTCTGGACCCTCTGCCTGAACACTTTTTTCTCCTTGGCTCCTCTCTTCTGTCTCATCTTTCCCTCTCTGAGCCCAGTCTAATTCAGCTTCTCTCTCTGTCTAAGCTGGTATATAAAAAGGTTAGAAAATACCAACTGTCACGTTTTGACCTGCAGAATGTTTTTGTCATGGTTTGCATAAATGTGCCCAAACCACCTCAACTGGCTCCTTTCAATATGGAGGAGCAGCAGTTCTACTCTGAGCCTCCCCGGTTGACTGAGCTCCTCAACCTATCTCTCAGGGTGAGTCCAGCAATCCTACAGAGAAAGCTCATTTCAACCGCTTGTATCCGCCATCTCATTCTTTCGGTCATTACACAAAGCTCATGACCATAGGTGAGGGTAGGAACGTAGATTGACTGGTAAATCGACAGCTTTGCCTGAAAGCTCAGCTCCCTCTTCACCACAACAGACCAGTACAACATCTGCGTCACTGCAGAGGCTGCTGTGATCTGTCAGTCTCTCGCTCCATTCTCCCCTCTCTCGTGAATAACACCCCAAGATACTTGGAAACTCCTCCAGGAATTTGTCCCCAATCCAGAGAGGACAATCCACCTTTTTCCGGCTGAGGACCATGGATTTGGAGGTGCTGATTCTCATCACAGCTGCTTCACACTAAGTGGCAAACCATCCCAGTAAGACCTGTAGGCCATTGCTGAATGAAGCCAACAGGACAACATCATCTGCAAATAACAGAGATGAGATCCTGTGGTCACCAATCATGATAACCTCCGTTCCCTGGCTGCTCCTAGAAATCCTGTCCATAAAAATTATGAACAGGATCGGTGACAAAGGGCAGCCCTAGCGGAGTCCAACTCTCACTGGGAATGAGTTCGACCGAGTATTGGCAATACAAACCAAACTCTCACAATGGTCGTATAGAGACCGAATAGCTTGTAACAACAAGCCCGATGCCCCATACTCCCGAAGCACCCCCCACAAAAAAACACAAGGGACACAGTCGAATGCCTTCTCCAAGTCTACAAAACACATGAAGAGTTTGTTTGCAAAAACCGATAAATGCCACTTCTGAAAATTTCCCTCTTTACATCAAACAACTCTTCACATTACCTACTTACAGAAGTTCAAATCGTTTTGTCTCAAACTCTGGTATGTCCTGTTATAAATGTTACAAATTCTTTTTTTTTTTCAAAAAACTGATAAACGGGAGTGGTTTTTTTTTTGTTTTTTTTTTTACAAAAACAGATAGCTCCACATGGCAAATCAGCGCCTGGTATTTGGGTCACGTGACTTATCTTGGCTTTTTTTTTTTTTTTTTTTCCGGTTCTGCCGGACCGGCGGCGCCACACGAGTTGGCTGCCTTTTGCAACTGCCTTTTTTTTAATCTTCCTTCTTCTTTCTACACCTTTCACTCTATACATATATCACGAACACACAGATCGTCCCAAAGGTCTCCCGAGTCGGCAGACGGAGCCACTGTTTACAGCAGGAGACAATACAGCAGGGAAGAGCTAGCTAGCAGCTAGCACTCAACCGCCACCCGGTGCTAACGGAGAAACTCAACATACCGAGGAACTGTAGCGAAAACGACGCGGGTGCCGGGCTGGAGTTTAGGCGGCGTGCAAGAAATATAAGACAGAATAAAAAAGAGCGATGGCAAGAACCAAGCAGACCGCCCGTAAATCTACTGGAGGAAAAAGCCCCCCCAGGAAGCAGCTAGCCACCAAGGCTGCTCGGAAAAAGCGCTCCGGCCACCGGCGGAGTGAAGAAGCCTCACCGTTACAGTTCAATTCAATTCAATTCAACTTTATTTATATAGCGCCATTTCACAACAACAGTCATCTCATAGCACTATCAACTGTAGGGGGAACCCTCACAGTTGCAGAAAGACCCCAGCAATCAGGCGATCCCCTGTGAGCAAGCACTTGGCGACGGTGGAGAGGAAAAACTCCCTTTTAACAGGAAGAAACCTCCAGCAGAACCAGGCTCAGGGAGGGGCAGTCATCTGCTGCAACTGGCTGGGGGGTGAGGGGATAGAGAAGAAGAAGAAGAAGAAAAGAACAGACATGTAGACAGCAAACAGCACGATGGGGACTCAATCTATGGGACAGAACAAACAAATGTTAATGACCAGCAAAAAAAAATATTTCATTGAGAGTGAGGAAAGGAGTGAGGCCCAGTGCATTACTGGAGGTCCCCCGGCTGACTAAACCTATTAGCAGCATAACTAAGGGAGGGTTCAGAAACACATGATCCCTCCCTAATTGTAGGCTATATCAAAAAGGTAGGTTTTAGCCCTATTCTTAAAAACAGAGCTCGAGTCTGACTCCCGAATCCAGATTGGCAGCTGGTTCCACAGGAGAGGAGCTTGATAACTGAAGGCTCTGCCTCCCATTGTACTTTTGGAGATTCTAGGTATTACAAGTAATCCTGCATTTTGGGAGCGTAGTGCTCTGTTAGGATAATACGGTAGTATCAGATCTTTTAAATAAAAAGGAGCCTGATTGTTTAGAACTTTGTAAGTAAGAAGAAGGATTTTAAACTTAATTCTAAACTCTATGGGAAGCCAATGAAGGGAGGCCAGAACCGGAGAGATACGATCTCTCTTTCTAGTACCTGTTAAAACTCTTGCTGCAGCATTTTGGATCAGCTGAAGACTTTTTAAAGATGTTTTAGGACAGCCTGATAATAAAGAATTACAATAATCTAATCTTGAGCTAACAAAAGCGTGGATCAGTTTCTCAGCATCACTCTGAGACAAGATGCTCCTAATGTTGGCAATATTATGCAAATGATAGAAGGCAGTCTTAGAAACAAATTTAATATGTGAATTGAAGGACAGATCTTGATCAAAAATAATTCCAATGTTCCTCACAGAGCTATTAAGAGAAAGAGTAACCGCATCCAAACTGAAAGTTTGATTTGGAAAGGAATTTCTAAGGTTTTTTTGGACCAACAAGAATGACTTCAGTTTTATCTGAATTTAATAGCAGGAAATTACAAGTCATCCAAGCTCTGATTTCCTTAAGACAGGCTTCTAACTTGGCTAATTGATTACTATCATCTGGCTTCATTGACAGGTATAATTGTGTGTCATCTGCATAACAATGAAAATGTATACAGTGCTTTCTAATAATGTTGCCTAAGGAAGCATATATAAACTAAAAAGAGTAGGGCCTAGCACAGATCCCTGTGGAACTCCACGACTAAGCTTTGAGTTGAAAGAAAACTCGTTATTTACATGAACAAACTGGAACCTATCAGATAAATAAGATCTAAACCACTGCAACGAAGTTCCATTAAGTCCAACATAGTGTTCTAATCTATCAAGTAGAATATTATGATCGATAGTATCAAAAGCTGCACTAAGGTCTAAAAGGACAAGTACAGAAACCAGTCCATTATCAGATGCAATGAGGAGGTTGTTAGTGACCTTCGCTAAGGTTGTTTCAGTACTATGATGGATTCTAAACCCAGATTGAAACTCTTCAAGTAAACCATTTCCCTGCAGGTGGTCAAATAATTGCGTAGCAACAACTCTTTCTAAGATTTTTGAAATGAAGGGGAGATTAGAGATTGGTCTATAGTTAGCTAAAGCTCCTGGATCTAGCGTTGGCTTTTTGAGTAAGGGTTTAATTACAGCCGTTTTAAAAGCCTGCGGTACATGGCCTAAAGTTAATGAAGAATTGATTATATGAAGAATAAAGCTACCAATAAGTGGGAAGACTTTTTTAAATAACCTGGTAGGAATAGGGTCTAAAAGACAAGTTGAAGGTTTGGATGAGGAAACTATTTTGTCTAACTCACAAAGGTCGATTGGAGTAAACTCATCAAGACAGACATCAATAGAAGGATAAGATAAGATAAGATAAGATAAGCCTTTATTAGTCCCACAACGGGGAAATTCCAGGATTGCAACAGCACAGGGATAGCAACACTCAGAGCAACAATCAGAAGGCAAGAAAAAAAACAAGCAAGCAAGAGCAGCTAATAAACATATGTACGTATTACTATAAAATATATATATATACACACACACACAGACACACAGTGCAGAGCATTGTAGCTGGATGGAATAAATATATGAATATATGAACACACAGTGCAGAGCATTGTAGCTAGATGGAATAAATATGTAAATATATAAACACCCACAGTACGGAGCATTGCAGCTAGGTGGAATAAATATGCAAGTATATAAACACACACAGTGCGGAGCAATGTACCTAGATGGAATAATATGTAGATATATAAATATATAAACACACCCAGTGCTGAGCATTGTAGCTAGATGGAATAAATATGCAAATATATAAACACACACAGTGCAGAGCATTGTTGCTAGATGGAATGAAACAGCATAACCGTCTACTTAGTTATCCTACATGGTATGATTATGTGCCCATACATATTCTCACCCTCCATAGCGACCGGTATGTTCCTAGTTGTATGCCGGAGGGGACCATTGTGTAAGTCTATTGCATCTTTTGCATTCAAAAAACTATTAGTTTGTTACGTCTTTTTGCTATCTCTGCGAGCAGCCCTGCTTAGGTTGTACAGTCTGACAGCCGTTGGTAGGAAGGACCTACGAAACCTCTCGGTTGTGCACCTGGGATGATGTAGTCTGCTGCTAAATGAGCTCCTCAGTGCATTCAGTATGTCCTGCATAGGGTGGAACTCGGACTCCAGCAGAGATGACAGTTTAGCCACCGTCCTTCTCTCTCCTATCTCCTCCATCGGATCAAGGCGCTGCCCCAGGACAGAGCTAGCTTTCTTAATCAGTTTGTTCAGTCTCTTCCTATCGGCTGCAGTAATGCCACTGCCCCAGCAGACCACTCCAAAAGTGATGGCTGATGCCACCACCGTGTCATAGAATGACTTCAGCAGCGCCCCTTGTACACCAAAAGACCTGAGTCTCCTCAGCAGGAACAGCCTGCGCTGTCCCTTCTTGTAGAGTGCATCAGTATTGTGTGACCAGTCTAGTTTATTGTTCAGATGAATACCCAGGTACTTATAGGATGTCACCATCTCGATGTCTGTTCCCTGTATATTTACTGGTACTGTGAGGGGCTGCCCATGCCTGCGGCAGTCCACCACCAGCTCCTTAGTTTTCCTCGCGTTGATCTGGAGGCAGTTCCGATGGCACCAGTCCACGAAGTCCTGAATAAGCCCTCTGTACTCAGCTTCATCTCCATTGGAGATGAGGCCAACGATCGCAGAGTCATCAGAGAACTTCTGTAGATGGCAGTGTGTTGTGTTGTGTGAGAAGTCCGCAGTATAAAGAGTGAACAGGAAGGGAGCCAGCACCGTTCCCTGGGGGGCCCCCGTGCTACTGATGATCGTGTCGGACACACAGTCCCGGGTTCTCACAAACTGAGGCCGGTTCGTGAGGTAGTCCAGGATCCATGATGACAGGTGCTGGTCCACCCCTGCGCGCAGCAGCTTGTCCTTCAGGATCATCGGTTGGATGGTGTTGAAAGCACTGGAGAAGTCAAAGAACATGATCCTCACCATATTCCCGGGCTTCTCCAGGTGGGACAGAGAACGGTGAAGGAGGAAGATCACCGCATCCTCCACCCCAATGCCATGCTGGTAGGCGAACTGGAGTGGATCCATCGCTGGTTCCACCAGGGGGCGGAGGTGAGCAAGAAGCAGTCTCTCCAGGGTCTTCATCAAGTGGGACGTCAAGGCCACCGGTCTGTAGCTGTTCAGGTCTTTGGGGTGGGAAGTTTTTGGTACAGGTACCACACAAGATGTTTTCCACAGCTGTGGTACCCTCCCCAGTTTCAGGCTCATGTTGAAGATATACGTCACAATCCCACACAGCTGGTCTGCACAGGACTTGAGGAGCTTTGCGCTGATGCCGTCCGGTCCCGGCGCCTTCCTCGCCTTGATCTTCCTCAGCTCCGTCCTCACCTGGGTCCTGGTCAGGGTCAGGATGGGGGGCTGTGTGTTGGGAGTGGGGGGGTGTTGGTGGAGTGGGGAGTGGGCAGCAGGACTTGATTTCTTTAGAGGCAGCAGTGGTTGTTGTGCAGTCAGGGGGGAGGGCGGTTGGTCAAATCTATTGAAAAACAGATTCAGGTTGTTCGCCCACTCCCTGCCCCCTGTGGCCTGGGGGGAGGTATTCTGGAGCCCCGAGATGGTTTTGAGGTTTCTCCAGACCCCACTGATGTCGCTCTGTTGCAGCTTGTCCTCCATCTTCTTCCTGAAGCTGTCCTTGCCTTCTCTGATCTTTCTCCTCAGCTCCCTCTGTACGGACTTCAGCATCTCCCTGTTCCCTGACCTGAAGATCCTCTTCTTCTCTCTCAGAAGTGTTTTTATCTCAGGGTTGATCCAGGGTTTGTTGTTTGAGTGACGCCGTATGGTCTTGGTGGGAACGGATTTGTCCACACAGAAGCTGAGGTAGCCCGTGAAGGTGTGAATGAGGCCATCGATGTCCTCACCATGTGGATCGCAGAGCTGCTTCCAGGCGGTGGCTTCAAAACAGCCCTTTAGGGTGTCCATTGTCTCCTCAGACCATAACTCCACAGTGTGCATGGCCGGAGGTTGTCTGTGCACTAGGGGTTTGTACACCGGCCGGAGATGAACCAAGTTGTGATCCGATCTCCCGAGTGGGGGGAGTTGTGATGAGGTGTACGCCTCCTTAGTGTTTGTGTAGAATAAATCCAGTGTTTTATTGTCTCTAGTGTGGCATGTGACATACTGGGTGAACGTGGGTAGAATGGGAGACAGTGAAACATGGTTGAAATCGCCTGAGATGAGGAGAAGAGCATCTGGGTGTTCTGTCTGCAGCCTGCTGGTTACTGAATGGATGACGTCACGTGCTGTCCCAGCGTTCGCCGTCGGATTTGCATAAACAACAATGCAGATCACGTGTGAGTGTTCTCTCGGGAGATATGTAGGCCTCATGCTAACAGCTAGCAACTCAATGTCTTTGCTGCAGTGTCGTTGTTTAACAGTGATATGTCCCGGTCTGCACCAGTTGTTGTTAACATACATTATCACTCCACCGCCCCTAGCCTTGCCACTGTCTGGTGTTCGGTCAGCTCGTATCATGTGAAAACCCTCCAGCTCAATGTTAGCATCTGCTGCTAGTTCAGTTAGCCACGTCTCAGTAAACAAAAGGAGAGAGCACTCCCGGTATGTGCTATCATAACGGGAGATAGCCGCTAGCTCATCTAACTTTCCCAGTATCGACCGTACATTTCCCATGACAACAGATGGAAGGGAGGGTCTGTACCTTATATTTTTTGTCCTCCGCCTCGGCGGTTGAATGCTAGCAGCTGTTCTCTGCTGTATCGTATCCTGCTATAGACAGTGGCTCCGTCCACCGGCTCAGGAGACATTTAGGACGATCTGTGTGTCCGTGATATAAGTGGGGTGAAAAAAAAAGACGGATCAAAAGAGAGAGGAAGGGGAAAAGACTCGGAATCGAGCCGCTGTTGCAAAAGGCAGCCGACTCGTGTGGCGCCGAAAAAAAAAAAAAAAAAAAAAATCGCTTCTCGGCCTTTTGGCTAAGATCAAGTGTAGTATCTGTTCTTATCAGTTTAATATCTGATACGTCCCCTACCCGGGGACCATATATTAAATTGATTATTGGAACAGGGAGATGGAATAGGGGCTTGCTCCGTCCACTCTGTGCCGTCCACAAGTGCCTTAGAGCCATCCTCAGGATCATCTCCTACTACTCCTGTACTACTCCTGTACAAGGAGTTGTAGTAGTTACAGTATTTAAGTTAACTGTGGGAAGAATCTGATTGATTTTATCTCTGATGGATGAAATTTTATTATTGGAAAAAGTTCACAAAGTCCTGACTAGTAAGCTCTAAGGGAATGCTAGGATTGACAGAGTCTTGACTCTTTGTCAACCTGGCTACAGTGCTGAAAAGAAACCTGGGATTATTCTTGTTCTCTTCAATTAATGCAGAGTAATAACTCGGTTCTAGCTTTTCTAAGAGATTTTTTATAAATTAAAAGATGATTCTCCAAGCTAAATAGATTTCATCTAAATTAGTGGAGCACCATTTTCTTTCTAATTGACGCGGCTTCTGTTTTAAGCTACGAGTTTCTGTGTTGAACCAAGGAGTTAGAAATCTCTGATTAGACTTTTTCTTTTTTAAGGGGGCCACCAAGTCTAGAGTCTGATGCAGAGAAGCTGTGACACTATCCACCATGTTATCAATTACAGAAGGAGCAAGCTGTCTATAGCTTATTTCCATTGTGTTGACACATGGCATAGAGGAAACAATCTGCTTAAATTTGGTAACAGCATCATCTGAGAGGCATCTACTGTAATAATGTTTTTCTTTAGGAGCCAAATAGTCAGAAATAGTAAAATCAAAGGTTAACAGACAATGGTCTAACAGTACAGGGTTATGAGGAGACACTACAAGATTTTCTTTTTTTTTTGTAATTTGAATTTTATTGGGTTTTCAATTTAGAAAATAAAGCAAACAAACAAACAAAAAACAAAAAACAAAAAAAACAACAACATAAAAAAAACAAATATACCCAGTGAGAGGATAAAACATTCCATTTCCACCCTAATACTCTTAAGATGATTGGCTTAATCTACAACACCTATAAAGGTAAGATAGGATCCCCACTTATTGTAGAAGCTGTCCATCCTGTCCAGACGTTTATATGAAAGGCGTTCTAGTGCAGCAAGCTTGCCCAACTCCCTGAGCCATTGAGCTATGGGTGGGGCAGAGGAAGATTTCCAGTAAGAAGTGATCAACTTTCGGCCCACCATCAGAGCAGTCTGAATCCACTCGGCATCAGAGATTGGGTCCTGAATAGTTGATGGATCCTCAAGGACAAAAAGTCTCTGAGTAAATGGCACTTCTTGCTTAACAATTGTCATAATATGTCTATGGATCTGCAACCAAAAGTCCTGTATTACTGGACAACTCCAGATCATATGGATTAATGTCCCCTCCCCCTGTAGACATCTCCAGCAGCTTGAAGAATGAATGAGATTCGCTGTCAACATTTTACGAGGTGTCCAGTAAAATCGATTCAAAATTTTAAATTGAACAAGTCTGGTTTTCAATTCCCTAGACACTTTCTTCCCATTCTTTAAAATATTTGCCCATTCAACATCAGTAAATTGTGAATTCAGATCTTTTTCCCATACGCGTTTAAGGGATGAAGAATCTTTATTTGAGCTCTTAAGGAGCATTAAATAGAAATTTGAGGCCTTACATTTTTTACCACAGGAACTCAAAGCCTGGATGAGCCAATCTACATCAGGAGGAGGGGTAGTTGTAGATCCAAAGACTTGACACAGCAGATGTCGAGGTTGTAAATATTTCCAAAACTGATTCTGTGGTAGTCCATACTGTGCCCGTAGAACATCAAATGATTTGAGAGCTCCCCCTTCATATAGCTCTTTTAACATCAAGATGTCCTTTTTCACTCAGATTTTCCACATAAATGGGGATTTTCCAATATGGAGACTTGAGTTAAGCCAAATAGAAGCCATAGAACGAAGATGAGAGCTAAACTCTAGTATAGAAGCAACCCTCTTCCAAACGTATTGTAAAAAGGATACGATAGGATGTGACTGAAATTCAGAAGAAAGTTTGATTGTGATTAGATGTACTAGGGGAAGAGGGCTGCTCAGATAGCTCTCCAAATAAAACCAAGGGGGAGCTCTCTCAGGGGGGAGAGCCCAATGAATCAAATGTCTATGACTAAAAGCGTAATGATATAAAACTAAATTTGGGACCCCCAAACCTCCTGAATCTGTAGACTTTTGTAATCTTTTCAACTTTAATCTAGAGCGCTTACCATTCCATAAAAACTTATTCCACAACCTATCAAATTGTCGAAAATAACCAACTGGGATCCTAAGAGGAAGAGATTGCAGAAGGTAATTAAATCGGGGTGCACAAATCATCTTAATAACATTGACCTTGCCCCAGAGAGACAAAAAAAGAGGTGACCACCTTTCTATGTCTATTTTAAATTTTTCGAGCAAAGGCTCAAAATTAATCTGAATCAGATCCAATAAAGTGTGAGGAAACAGAATGCCAAGATATTTAATTCCTAATTTTGGCCAAGAGAAGCCTATATTTTGACCAAATGTAAACAGTGTTTTAGGGCAATAAGATGTTAGAGGGAGATTTTCTTATTTTATCCAGTTAACTCTCTGTTTTATGAAAATATTTAGACAGGTTTGTGAGGAGTCGGCACACAGGAAAGGAATTCACACTGAGACAGACTGCTAGAATAAACTGTATCTTTTATTCCCCACAGTATCTCCTTCACACACAGAGAAATCATTGCATGTCACACATTTCCTTCACACAAGGATTAATGCATTTCATGTTATTCCATTAGCTCTTACCTATGATACAGATGACTGGAGAGCCGGCAGTCTAAAGAAAGAGCGTTGATTTCTCAGCTGGACGTTTTGCGCAAAAAAACTCACAGCAGACTCTAAAATGTCAGGAAAATCCCTGCTTTTTAAAGGGCAAAGTTACGTGCACAACAGAGTTAGCCACTCTCTGTTGTCAGGCAACCTCCCCCTCCCGTCATAGAATCGCGTAGGGAGCGGGGAGGGCTAGTCCCCGCTCTCAGGCGATTCCCAAAACATACACGAACATCTGCTACATTTCACACACACACATGTACACATGAGGAATAAAGGCGCCTTTGTTTCATAAGCATAGTTGGAAGGAGTACAAGCTGTAAGGAGTAACAGTTTCTTAGGTCATACTGCCCAGGTCATGGTGTGCCTTAAGATAAATCCACCATGAGAAGAGAACTGGATTGTTAAAACATATTAAAAACAACTGAGAAACAAATCAGGGCACACATTAAAAACACATTTATATTACACTCTCTAACCAGACAAACGTGAAAATTGGTTAATAATTTTAAGGAGAGCTGGAATTGATTTTTGAGGTTGTGTAATCAGTACCAATGCATCATCAGCATACAACATTATCTTATGGGTACTGCCATGGACCTGAATACCTGGAAAATTGCCGTCTTTGCGGATAGCAACAGCTAATGGTTCTAATGCCAAAGCGAAAAGCAGGGGACTTAAAGGGGAGCCCTGGCGCGTACCCCTATAAAGTCTAAAAGGCTGTGATGTAACTTGATTTGATATCACTGAAGCTCTAGGTTCATTATATAGTAATTTAATCCAAGAAAGAAACTTTGAACCAAAACCAAAAGTCTCTAGAGTCGCAAAGAGATACTGCCACTCAACTCTGTCAAATGCTTTTTCAGCATCCAGGGAGAGGGCTGCTACTGGAGAGAGGTGTGCAAGTGAGGGATCATTTTGAAATGACCATATGATATCAATAAATCGCCTAATATTGTCTGCCACACCCCTGGAATGAATAAAACCCACCTGATCAGGATTTATAAGAGATATCATTACTTTATCTAATCTTAATGCCAAAATTTTGGAGAGAATTTTACAGTCACAGTTTATAAGACTAATTGGTCTATAATTCTTACACTCTAATGGATCTTTATTGCTTTTTAAAATAAGCGAAATGAAAGCCTCTGTTAAAGAAGGGGGCAGACGGCCTTGTTCAAAAGATTCCGCAAACATTTCTAAAAGTAAAGGAGAAAGCTCATCAACACAGGCCCTGTAAAATTCTACAGTGAATCCGTCAGGGCCCGGTGCCTTTCCATTCGGGAGGCTCTTAATAACTTTCACAATTTCCTCTTTAGTAATTGGGGCATCAAGCAAGTCTATTTGTTCCTTCGTTAGGGAGGGCAAAGACAGGGATGACAAAAATGCATAGATCTCTTGAGATCCAGCCTCCATTTCAGAAGAATAAAGCGAAGTGTAAAATCCTCTGAAAGCACCATTAATTTCATTTAAGTCTGACACCAGAGTACCATCCTGTGTCCTAATAGCAGATATAGTACACTGAGCTTCTTTCATTTTAATATATCTAGCCAGCATTTTGCCAGCTTTGTCCCCCTCCTCGAATTGTTTATGCCTAAGGCGAAATAGGGAAAATTCAACTTTTTGTGTTAGGATTGAATTCAGCTCATACTTAAGCTTCAGAAGGGATGACAAATTTACTAAATTTGTGTCCTGTTTGAATGAAGTCTCTAATATGGCTATTCTCCTCTCCAAATCAATCTGTTTAGCAATGTTAGTTTTCTTTTTAAAAGATGCATATTGAATAATATGTCCCCTAATAAATGCCTTAAAGGCCTCCCAAGCAACACTGGCAGAGGGAGCAGAATCCCAATTTGTCTCAAGATATAAGGAAATCTCTGCTTTAAAAGAGGACACAAAAACTGGATTAAGAAGAAAGCTTGAATTAAGCCTCCATCTAGAATTTTTTTTTAACTGACAAGGCGGGATCATATGTAAAAAAAACAGGGGCATGATCTGATAGTATTATGCTACCAATGAAGCTCGAATTTACAGAAAAAACAGAGAATTTTGACATTAAAAAGTAATCAATCCTGGAAAACACATTATGAGCAGTGGAATAAAAAGTGTAATCCCTTGTGGACGGATTAAAAAGCCGCCACACGTCTACCAAACCAATTGCATTGCACATGTCTTTCAATGTAGAGCCAGATTTAGATGAACGCTGTGAGGGGGTGCTCCGATCTAAAATGTTGTCCATGACCTGATTAAAATCCCCACCTACTAAAATGGGATAATTACCCATTTCGCTTAATTCGTGTTCCAGTTGTGCAAAAAATGCACAATCAACTATATTTGGTGCATATGTGGCCGACACACATTGTGGGCTCACGCTGCCACAGAGACAGGACTGAATGTGTATTGTGGGGTGTCACGTCTGCAAGGACTGAGGACTCGAATCTACAGGAGGTAACAAGGAAGTGTGAGATTTGTCTCTTTGTCCTACAGAAGACGCCCCGGAGGGTATTCCGGTTCATCAGGAAATGAGAGACAATGGTGAAGCTTCAAAGAGATGCTTTGTAACTGTATGTTGACTGAAGACACCATGTGACTTGAATTCTGATGCTGGAAATGTATAAAAGGGTGTTGAGATATGATTCTTCCCCTTTCCTGCTTTGAGAATGCTAGAAGCTGCGTTCTGTCAAATAAAGCTGGTTTTATGACTGAAACTCAGCCTCGTTATTTGAGCATGCTTCTACACATAAACATTAGCGAGTATCATCCTATGGCCCTGAATTTCTATAAGAATTATAACTACAAGATTTTCTATTTCTATGCCATATGTCAGAACAAGGTCCAATGTATGGTGGAGGTAATGAGTAGAATTTCCTACTTTCTGAGAAAACCCAATTGAGTCTAATATTGAATTAAATGCCACATTAAGGCAGTCACTATCTACATCCACATGTATATTAAAGTCCCCTACTATAATTATTCTATCAGATTTCAGCACTAAATCAGCTAAGAAATCAGCAAATTCGGATAAAAATTCTGAGTAGGTTGATGGGGGACAATAAACTATGGCAAATAAAATTGGGTTTAACCTAAAATTCCTAAAGTGCCCAATACTGAGGACCAGGCCCTCAAAGGAATTATAACATGTTTTTTGCTTTACATTAACTAGTAATTTGGAATGGTAAATTGTTGCTACTCCTCCTCCACGACCAGAACTTCTGGGATTTTGACAGTTTAAATAACCAGAGGGAGTTGATTCATTTAAACCAACATAATCCTCTTGCCCTAACCAAGTCTCTGTAAGGGAAATTAAATCAATCTGATGATCAATTAACAGATCATGGACTAACAGAGACTTGGGAGTTAGAGACCTAATATTTAATAAACCACATTTAATTTTTAAATTATGAGGAGGAACAGAGGCCAAATCATTCAATTTAGAGGCTTTATGTTTAATTTGAGTTTTACCAATATTTTGCTTAATCACTTTGGGATGCTTATATATTATATTTTTATTTACTTTGGAGGGAGCAGACAATGATTCTCTGATGGGGAAGACAGGGGCTAAGTTGAGGGGTGGCGGATGAAGAGGAGCTGCAGAGAGGCGTGTAAGACTGCGACTCTGCTTCCTGGTCCCAACTCTGAGTAGTCAAGGTTTTGGAAATTTGGATAAAAAAGATGCCAGATTGTTAGATAAATGAGAAGCACCATCCAAAGTGGGATGAATGCTGTCTCGTCTCATAAGACCAGGTTTTCCCCAAAAAGAGCTCCAATTGTCAATGTAGCCCACGTCATTTGCAGGACATCACACAGACAGCCAGTGGTTCAAGGATGACGAGCGGCTAAACATGTCATCACTGGTCAGATTGGGGAGGGGCCCAGAGAATACTACAGTGGTAGACATCGTTTTTGCAAAGTCACACACCGATTCTATATTAAGTTTCGTGACTTCCGACTGCCGGAGACGGATGTCATTAATGCCAGCGTGAATAACAATTGTGGAGTATTTACAGTTACTTTTAGCCAGCATTTTTAAATTTGACTCGATGTCGCCTGCTCTGACCCCAGGAATGCATTTGACTATGGCCGCTGGAGTCTCTAGGTTCACGTTTCTGACTACAGAGTCGCCAATGATCAGAGTTTTTTCCTCAGCGGGTGTGTCACTGAGCGGGGAAAAACGATTAGAAATGTGAACAGGTTGGTGGTGTACCGGGGCTTTGCGACTAGGCTTCCTTCTCACCGTCACCCACCCAGTCTCCTCGCTGCTGAGGAGAGCCGGAGGACCGCTAACAGGGGGGCCTAAGCTAGCTAGCTCCGCTGCAGCTAAGGGGCGTCCGTCAAGAGTAACTGGCACAGACGGTGTTTCAATGCAGCGGAGCCGGGATTCCAAATCAGACAACCTCGCCTCGAGCGCCTCAAAAAGACAACATTTATTACATTTACCGTTATCACTAAAAGAGGCAGAGGTGTAGCTAAACATCTGACAGAGAGAGCACACCAGAGGAGGAGAGGAAGGAGAGCTAGTAGCCATTGCTAGTGGCTAACCCAAAGCTCAGGAGAGTGAGGAGAGCAAACCACACAGACAGCAAAACAGGAAGTGACGATACGTTACCACAAGGAAGTGACGATCTAGTTCAAAGCAACTACAGGCCCGGTACCATGACTCTGAGTGAGATCCGTCGCTACCAGAAATCCACGGAGCTGCTCATCCGTAAGCTGCCCTTCCAGCGCCTGGTGAGGGAGATCGCTCAGGACTTCAAGACCGACCTGCGCTTCCAGAGCTCCGCCGTCATGGCTCTGCAGGAGGCCAGCGAGGCCTACCTGGTGGGTCTCTTCGTGGACACCGACCAGTGCGCCACCCATGCCAAGAGGGTCACCACCATCATGCCCAAAGACATCGAGCTGGCCTGCCGCATCCGCGGAGAGAGAGCTTAGACTTTCTGCTGCACATCCACCAACCACAATGCTCCGCACTGTGTGTCTATATATATATATATTTATAGTAATATGTACATATGTATACTAGCTGTTCTTGTTTTTTCTTGCCTTCTGATTGTTGCTCTGAGTGTTGCTATCTCTGTGCTGTTGCAATCCTGGAATTTCCCGATTGTGGGACTAATAAAGGCTTATCTTATCTTATCTTATCTTATCATATCTTAAGATATAGTGGACTATACAGTAAACTCAATATAACAATAAAATTAACCACTTTCAGACACTACTGGGCTTGTTTTCACAGCACGGTTAATGACGTCATCACGTGAGACAGTAAAATGTAACGGACTAACAGTGGTAAAAAAAATGAATACCTGCATGTAATTTGTAGTAAATATGTATTAATTCAAATTGTTTTTGCTGAATTATTAAATATAAAAAAAACATAAAGTTTATGTTGTGATGTGAAGCTCTTCTCTCACTGCTCCGCTTGCTGAGCCTTCACTATATAGTGCACTATATGGGGGAGTTTCTTTTTTTTCCCCAGCTTTATTCCTTTTCTTTTTATACTGTGCACACCAATGAAGAGAGAAACGCCATTTCAATTCTCCTGTATGTCCTGTACGTATAGTAGTATTGACAATAAAATCTTTGAATCTTAAATTATAGCTTTATTATACAGGTGTACCTCAATAAATTAGAATGTCATCAAAAAGTCGATTTATTTCAGTAATTCAATTCAAAAAATTGCCACCGCGACAAAGTCTTTAAGCCAGAGGAAACATTGGAAATGTTTCACCATCCATCCACATTCTATGGTAATACCAAACAGCATATGCTGTATGTGCCTATTGTCTATTGTCTGCCTATTGTCATCCGGATGCCTCTCCCGGATGACAATTAATCAAAAGTCAATTAATCATTAACATCCCTAATCCCAAACACACAGCCAAGGAAACTCTCAACTGGCACCAGAGAAGGAAAATAAAGCTGCTAGAGTGACCCAGTCAGTCACCTGACCTGAATCCAATTGAAAATCTATGGAAGGAACTGAATATCAGAGTTCATAGAAGACACCCACGGAACCTTTTAAGATTTGAAGACAGTTTGTGTGGAAGAATGGGCTAAAATCACTCCTGAGCAATGCCTGTGCCGAGTTTCTCCATACAGGAGGGGTCTGGAAGCTGTTATTACCAACAAAGGCTTTGCTATTAAATATTAAATGAATTTCACTGTGTGTTCAATACTTATTCCCTGTGTCATTCAACTTTATTCAATATAATTTGTTTTGTGAACACAGTTGCCTTGATTTCTTTGTATGTATGGGCTACTTGGGTTGTTGCTGATATCTGGTGAAAATCTCAGGTCAATGGCTCCATCAGAAATATGTTTGATGAGAAAAATGTTGACATGTTAAAGACTTATTTTCCCCGCTGTACATTCATTACACACAGTGATATATTTCAAGTGTTTCTTTTTTTATGATTTGAATTTTGTTGGGTTTTCAATTTAGAAAATAAAACAAAAAACAAACAAACAAGCGAAAAAAAAAACCTCATCAAGAGCGAGTATACTCAGTGAGAGGATAAAGCATTCCAGCTCCACCCTAGTACTCCTAAGATGATTGGCTTAATCTACCACACCTATAAAGGTGAGAAAGGATCCCCACTTACTGTAAAAGCTGTCCATCCTGTCCAAAAGTTTATATGAAAGGCATTCTAGTGCAGCTAGCTTGCCCAGCTCCCTGAGCCACTGAGCTACGGGTGGAGCAGAGGAAGATTTCCAATAGGAGATAATCATCTTTCGGCCCACCATCAAAGCAGTCTGAATCCACTTGGCATCAGAGATTGGGTCCTGAATAGTTAATGGATCCCCAAGAACAAAAAGTCTCTGAGTGAAAGGCACATCTTGCTTGACAATTGTCATAATATGTCTATGGATCTCCAACCAAAAGTCCTGTATTTCCAGACAACTCCAGATCATATGGATAAGTGTACCCTCCCCCTGTAGACATCTCCAGCAGCTTCAGAATCAGAATCAGAATCAGAATGAGATTTATTGCCATTGTTCATGTAGTACACAAACTAGGAATTTGTCTCGGTGCAATGCTGTAACATTAAACATGGAGTAGCACTAAAGATAAAAATAAAAAACTATGCATGCAATAAAATGTAGAATATGAATGAGTAATACTAATCTATGCAATTTTTAAATATATTAACAAGCAGCAGATATTGTGGAGTTCCACATAGTGCAGTCGGTAGTGCAAAAGAAAACAGTGATAATTGTCATGAGACCGGTTGAGCTGCTGTACGTAGTGCACGAGAGTCTAATAAGTCACTTAGTGTTCAGCAGTCTGATGGCAGAGGGAAAGAAGCTGTTCATGTAGCGGGAGGTTTTAGTCTGAATGGACCGAAGTCTTCTGCCTGAGGGGAGGGGGGCAAACAGTGCGTGTCCAGGGTGTGAAGGGTCGGCTATGATCCGACCTGCACGCCTCCGGGTCCTGGAGATGTACAGGTCCTGGAGGGATGGGAGCTTGCAGCCGATCACCTTCTCAGCAGCGCGCACAACGTGCTGCAATCTTAGTCTGTCCCTGGCGGTGGCTCCTGCATACCACACGGTGATGGAGGTGGTGAGGATGGACTTGATGATGGCCGTGTAGAACTGCACCAACATCTTGGTGGGTAGCTTGAGCTTCCTCAGCTGCCTCAGGAAGAACATCCTCTGCTGGGCCTTTTTGATGAGGGAGCTGATGGTCGGCTCCCACTTGAGGTCCCGGGTGATGGTGGTGCCCAGGAAGCGGAAGGAATCCGCAGTGGTGATGGGAGAGTCTGTGAGGGTAAGGGGGGGGCAGGGCCCCCCCTCCCCCCGCTTGATGAATGTATAAGATTTGCTCTAAACATTTTATGGGGTGTCCAGTTGAATTGATTCAAAATTTTAAATTGAACAAGTCTGGTTTTCAATTCACTAGACACTTTCTTCCCATTTCTTAGAATATTTGCCCATTCAGCATCAGTAAATTGTGAATTCAGATCTTTTTCCCATGCCTGTTTGAGGGTTGAAAAATCTTGATTTGAGCTTTTAAGGAGCATTGAATAAAAATTTGAGGCCTTACATCTTTTACCACAGGAACTCAATGCCTGGGTGAGCCAATCTGCCTCAGGAGGAGGTGTAGTTGTAGATCCAAAGACTTGACACAGCAAATGTCAAAGTTGTAAATATTTCCAGAACTGATTCTGTGGTAGTCCATACTGTGCCCGTAGAACATCAAATGATTTGAGAGCTCCCCCTTCATATAAATCTTTTAGCATCAAGATGTCCTTTTTCACCCAGATTTTCCAAATAAATGGAGATTTTCCAATGTGGAGACTTGGGTTAAGCCAAATAGAAGCCATAGAATGTAGATGAGAGCTAAACCCTAGAAGCAACCCTCTTCCAAACGTATTGTAAAAAGGATACTATAGGATGCGACTGAAATTCAGAAGGAAGTTTGATTGTGATTAGATGTACTAAGGGAAGAGGGCTGCTCAGATAACTCTCCAAATGAAACCAAGGGGGAGCTCTCTCAGGGGGGAGAGCCCAATGAATCAAATGTCTAAGACTAAAAGCGTAATGATATAAAACTAGATTTGGGACCCCCAAACCTCCTGAATCTGTAGTCTTTTGTAGTCTTTTCAACTTTAATCTAGGGCGCTTACCATTCCATATAAACTTATTGCATAGCCGTCAAATTGCCGAAAATAACCAGCTGGGATCCTAAGAGGAAGGGATTGTAGAAGGTAATTAAATCGGGGTGCACAAATCATCTTGCTAATATTGACCTTGCCCCAAAGAGACAAAAAAAGGGGTGACCACCTCTCTAATGTCTATTTTAAATTTTTCGAGCAAAGGCTCAAAATTAATCTGAATCAGATCCGATAAAGTATGAGGAAACAGGATGCCAAGATATTTAATTCCTAATTTTGGCCAAGAAAAGCCTATATTTTGACCAAATGTAAACAGTGTTTTAGGGCAATAAGGTGTTAGGGGGAGAGATTCTGATTTTGTCCAGTTAACTCTATAACCAGACAGACATGAAAATTGGTTAATAATTTTAAGGAGGGCTGGAATTGATTTTTGAGGTTGTGTAACCAGTACCAATGCGTCATCAGCATACAACATTATCTTATGGGTACTGCCATCGACCTGAATACCTAGAAAGTTGCCGTCTTTGCGGATAGCTATAGCTAATGGTTCTAATGCCAAAGCGAAAAGCAGGGGACTTAAAGGGCAGCCCTGGCGCGCGCCCCTCTAGAGTCTAAAAGGCTGTGATGTAACTCGATTTGATGTCACTGAAGCTCTAGGTTCATTATATAGTAATTTAACCAGGAAAGAAACTTTGAACCAAAACCAAAAGTCTCTAGAGTAGCAAAAAGATACTGCCACTCAACCCTGTCAAATGCTTTTTCAGCATCCAGGGAGAGGGCTGCTACTGGAGTGAGGTGTGCAAGTGAGGGATCATTTTGAACTGACCATATGATATCAATGAATCGCCTAATATTGTCTGCCGCACCCCTAGAACGAATAAAAACCCACCTTATCAGGATTTATAAGAGATATCATTACTTTACCTAATCTTAATGCCAAAATTTTGGAGAGAATTTTACAGTCACAGTTTATAAGACTAATTGGTCTATAATTCTTGCAATCTAACGGGTCTTTATTGCTTTTTATAATAAGCTGTGGCACATATGTTGGTTACATATTCTCCACAAATGTATTGCTGTATGTTTATTGTGTGCTTCACGTCTCATGGAACAAAAGGGACTGAGACTCTGGGATTCAGCAGAAGAGTGTGAGATTCGGCCTTTGTTTCAGGGAGACGGCCTGGGGAGATGCCCGGACCACTAGGGACTAAAGGACAATGGTGTGAGATCAAAGGGGTTACTTTGTGATTGGGACTGAGTACCATGTGACTGTATGTTTGATTAAACACCATGTGACTGCTGTTTCGTGTCCTGGGGACAAAACCCCTGATGTAAGATGAAAACTTCCTCTTTCCTTGCTTTGAGATCGTTGGAGTATGTGATCTGTGAATAAAGCTGATTCTGAGGAACAAACTCAGCCTCATCCTTGAGCACATTCTCCACACTGGTGACCTTACGACGTAAAATGAGCAGAAATAATTCTCCCGAGCGGGGCTTGGCAGAAGCCAGCCTGATGGCTGCCTCCACACTCCGGCTGCCCGACTTCTGGCAACATAGTCCGCGCTCCTGGTTTAGCGCGGTCGAGGCGCAGTTCAACCTCCGGAGAATCTCGAAGGACGACACGAAATTCTACCATGTGGTGGCGAAGCTGGACAGCCACACAGTCCAGAGGGTGGAAGACCTGGTCAACCACCCACCGGACAGCGACAAATACAGCGCATTGAAAGCTGTGCTTATCAGCCATTTCACCCCCTCGGTGCAACAGCGAGCAGAGGGGCTCCTGGCGTTGACGGAGTCGGAGAACGACAGACCCGTAGACCTGATGGTCAAAATGCTGAGGCTGAAAGACTCCGAGGACTGCGAATTTATCTTCGCCCACCTTTTCCTCCGGACCTTGCCGCCAGCGGTGAGAGTTACCCTGGCAGATTCACCCCGGTTGGCCAAGCGAGACTACCATGGGCTGAGCAAGGAGGCGCAGCGACTCGTCGACGCCCTCAAGCGGAGCGCAGTTTCGGCTGCAGCAGCGGAGCTAGGAGCGACGCCCGGAGACGGCATGGGTCCAGTGGTTGCAGCACCAGACGCGCCGACGACGGCAGCAGTCAGCACCAAGCGACACGGAGCGGGTGATGTCCTTTGCTTCTATCATCGCCGCTTTGCAGAGAGGGCACACAAGTGCCTCCCACCATGCCGGTTGGGGCTGCACGGTGGCGCAGTGGTTTAGCACTGTGGCAGCACAGTTTTACCCTCGGCCGGGGGATCGCGGGGATCATGAGATCGTGGGTTCGATCCCAGCCCCCGACCAACAGTAAGCTGTGTGGAGTTTGCATGTTCTCCCCGTGTTGCGTGGGTTTACTCCGGGATTTCTCTGGTTTCCTCCCGCACACCAAAAACATGTAGGTTTAGGGCGCTCGCACACGCAGCGACCAGCAGCCGGTGGCTTGTCACCAGACTGCAAACCAAATCTACCTACGGGTACAAATAAGTAACAAAAAAAAAAATAAAAATGCCACTTCAAGCATTCGGGAAACGCCAAGACCGAGGGTCGGTAGCGGCTGCGGCCCTCGGGGACGAGAACAAGCTGCTTTACCTGACGGATGCACGTTCGGGGAGACAATTCCTCGTGGACACAGGCTCCCAGATGAGCTTCATCACGCCTTCCTACGTGGACCGGCTGATGCCGTCCAAGGTTCCCTGGTTGTCAGTGTCAGCAGCAAACGGCTCAGCTATTAAGACCTTCGGTGAGAGGACTCTGCTTCTGTCTTTGCAGGGTCGTTCATTTGAGTGGACTTTTGTTGTAGCTGCAGTCAGTTTCAACATGTTAGGCGCTGATTTCTTGTGCTCACATGGTTTATTGGTTGATCTTGCTAATAGACGATAGTCTTTTCACTCTATTCCCTGCACAGCACGAGTGGCACCGCCAACTGCACAAGCCAACGTCACAGCTGCGGGTGGTAAGTTCCACGCACTCCTCACTCAGTTCCCAGCACTAACAGTCCCAACGTTTTCGGCGACAGTGGCCAAGCATGGGGTGGAGCATTATATCACTACCACCGGGCTGCCCGTTTTTGCAAAAGCTCGGCACCTGGACTCAGCTAAGCTGACCATAGCGCGCGAGGAGTTCGCCAACCTGGAAAAACTGGGCATCATTAGACGTTCGAAAAGCCCCTGGGCTTCACCATTGCACATGGTCCCAAAGACTGATGGCTCATGGCGACCTTGCAGTGATTTCCGCAGGTTGAATAATGCCACTGCACACGACCGCTACCCGATCACACACATCCAAGATTTTTCGGTTCATTTGGCGGGGGCGCACATTTTTTCTAAAAATAGATTTAGTGCGCGGCTACCATCAGGTTCCAGTGCGCGCCCAGGACATACCCAAAACAGCGGTAATAACTCCTTTCGGGCTTTTTGAATTTTTGCGCATGCCTTTTGGACTCAAGGGGGCCGCGCAGACGTTCCAGTGCATGATGGACGCGGTGCTACACGACCTCTCTTTCATGTTCGTCTACTTGGATGACATTTTAGTAGCCAGCACGTCCGAAGACGAACATGAAAGCCACCTCACGGCAGTTTTCCGGAGGCTGGCAGAGCACGGGTTAATAATTAACCCAGCGAAGTGTCAGTTTGGGGTAGCGCAGATTGATTTTTTGGGGCATCGCGTTTTGCCAGAAGGGGCGGTCCCTCTGCCCGATAAAGTGCGTGCAGTAACAAATTTTCCCCAACCTCAAACAGTCAAAGCGTTACAGGAGTTTTTGGGAATGGTTAATTTTTATAACCGTTTCCTCCCAAGCGCAGCGCAGCTCATGCAACCATTGTACACTGCACTAAAAAAACAAAAACCCACGAATAAAATCTAATGGTCTCCTGAGCGGGAGCGCACATTCTCTCAAGTCAAAACAGCTCTGGCAAACGCGGCTTTGTTGGCACATCCAGTTCCAACAGCCCACATGGCTCTCACCACTGACGCGTCCGATTTAGCGGTAGGGGCGGTCGTTGAACAGTTTGTAGCGGGGACCTGGCAACCGCTCGCGTTTTTCAGCAAAACCTTGCGCGATAGCAAGTGAAAATACAGCGCGTTCGACAGGGAGTTGTTAGCCCTACACTTGGCCATCCGCCATTTCCAGTTCTGGCTGGAAGGGTGCCATTTCACCGCGTTCGTGGACCACAAACCGCTGACTTTTGCGATGGCCAAGATTTCAGAACCTTGGTCGGGCCGGCAGCAAAGACAGCTGGCCGCGATATCAGAGTTCTCCACCGATATCCAGCATGTCGCAGGTAAACATAATGTAGTGGCAGACTGCCTCTCGCGTGCTGTGCTGGCGCCAGACCCCGTGGGGGCAGACTCTGCAGCCATGGCCGCGGGCCAGGGTAGCGACGCGGAAGCGTGCGCGGCCCCCGTCCGCGTAGGATTAGATTATGCAGCCATGGCCGTGGAGCAGGTTAGCGATGCGGACGTGTGCGCGCTCCAGTCTGAACCAACAGGGTTAAGGCTGGAGGACAGGGTGCTGCAAATGGGTATGCCTCCCCTAATCTGCGATGTCTCCATGGGACAGCCGCGTCCCGTGGTACCAGCTGCGTGGCGCCGCTGCGTTTTTGACTCGATCCATTCTCTGGCGCACCCGGGGGTGCGCGCATCGGTCAAAATGGTGGGAGAGAAATTTGTATGGCCGGGGTTGCGCAGACAGGTCAAGGAATGGGCGACAGCCTGCGTAGCGTGTCAGTGAGCCAAAATACACAAACACACTAGAGCTCCTTTGGAGCCTTTTCACATTCCGGCTAAGCGCTTTGATCATGTGCATGTCGACTTGGTAGGCCCCCTTCCGTCGTCACAGGGGTACACACACCTTTTGACGATAGTGGACCGCACCACGCGTTGGCCGGAAGCAGTCCCTCTGGCATCAACCACAGTGGAGGAAGTAACGCGCGCGCTTTTAACAGCTTGGGTAGCGCATTTTGGAGTTCCGTCGGACATAACGTCTGACAGAGGTCCTCAATTTGTTTCCAAACTCTGGTCATCGATGGCCCGCAGCCTAGGGGTAAAGATCCACCGCACCACCGCATACAACCCCCAGGCTAACGGTTTATGCGAGTGTTTTCATAGGTCATTGAAAGCGGCTCTCAGAGCGTCGCTTACGGATACAAATTGGGTTGACAAATTACCATGGGTCTTATTGGGGTTGCGTTCTGCACCTAAGGAGGATTTGCAAGCCTCCCCAGCTGAATTAGTTTTTGCACAGCCTCTCCGTCTGCCCGGGGAATTTCTCCCCGATAATCCTGCCCAAAATTGCCCCCCCCCCCCGCTCAGCTGTTGCAGAGCGGCACAGGATCAAACACGCTTCCTGGCCCGGTTCATCACAGTTTCCTACGCGTTTTTGTGCCGAAGGCTTTAAAAAATGCTGAGTTTGTTTTTGTGAGACATGATGCTTATCGCCCCAACCTGCGCCCGCCTTACGATGGGCCGTTCAAGGTGCTGGAAACAGGAGAGAAGCATTTTTTGCTAGATTTGGGAGACAGAAAAGAGTTGATTTGTATAAACAGACTCAAACCCGCTTTTGTTTTGGCAGATGAAGAGGTGCAGTTGGCGAGAGCCCCCCGTCGCGGTAGACCCCTAGAGGGCATTCTACAGAACACCCACAGAGCTAAACTAACAGTTCTAATCCACAGGAGCAGGAGGACGCTGCGGAAGCAGCAAAGCCGGCTTTCAGCAGATACGGCAGGAGACTGAGACTTAAGCAACTGGTGGATTGATATGTAGTAATGTTATTATGTCATGTACCTCTGGTTATGTTTGTCCCATTTTAGACGTTTGGGGGGGGGTCATGTGGCACATATGTTGGTTACATATTCTCCACAAATGTATTGCTGTATGTTTATTGTGTGCTTCACGTCTCATGGAACAAAAGGGACTGAGACTCTGGGATTCAGCAGAAGAGTGTGAGATTCGGCCTTTGTTTCAGGGAGACGGCCTGGGGAGATGTCCGGACCACCAGGGACTAAAGGACAGTGGTGTGAGATCAAAGGGGTTACTTTGTGATCCTTTCTTCCGGCTTTCAGAGAGAGCAGACGCATTTCTTCTCCTCTCCTCCTCCGCCTCCCTTGACTGATCCCAGCTTGCTGTGTCCTGTCTGTGTCTCGCTCTCCTTCTCGCTGATCTCAATCCAAACGGAATATTATGGAATTGAGCTGGGCTTTAAATGCAATTGACACCACTTTTTCAAACAGGAAATCGGGCCCGGGGGAGCCCAGGTATGTGAGAGACTCATGGGACAATTGGAAACTCATGTGTCTGTGTGATTCGATTGAGGATGTGGAAGACATCTACCTGTTTGGCTTCATGATCACAGGATTTCTGCTGTTTGGCTTTGGAGTTTTCCTGGTGTATCGGAAATTAAAGAAGTTGAAAAGAGCTAATCAAAATGCGGACCCGACGAAGCTCCTTCAACAATTCGACCAGATGGGGAGAGCACTGATAGCGGCAAATGGCGAACTGAATCGGAAGGTGGGAAACATCTCGGAGTCGCTGGGTGCTCTCCAGGGAATGATTTTAAAGCCTGTGAATGTAATGCAAATTGTGATGCACAGAATCGCATGAGAGATGAAAATTCTATGCTCTAAGTCAGGGGTGTCAAATTCATTCCATGGAGGGCCAAGACCCTACATGTTTTGCTTCTACCCAGTGTCATCAGCAGGTGTTTTCATTGATCAGCAATCAGTGGGAAGAAATTCAGTGAAATCACCTGTTGAAGACACTGGGTGGAGGTAAAACCTGCAGGGTCTTGGCCCTCCATGGAATGAGTTTGACACCTGTGCTCTAAGTGAACTGTACTCATCAGACCTTGATTCGGCGTCCTTGGGTGAACTCATTCCTCCAGGAGAAGAGATAAAGCAGAAGGGAGTTTTGGCTTCTCTCTAACCCAAACAATTGCTGATGTGCAGCAATCTGAACTCTCCAAGGACAGCGTCATGTGACTAACATGGAATTTTACCATCTGGCATGCACTGAAGAGAGATGAACTCTGTGGACATGTTATCTATGTTTTAGAACACCAAGGACATAACATCTAGCCGTTGCCTGGGAGAGGATTTTTGTTGTCCACCAGTAACTGATACTTCATACACTGCATTCACACTGATATCACATGACTGACATACACACACTGGTCTCTCTCTTGCTTTGTTAATGTGTGGATCTGTATTGTCTGCTAAGTGTGCAATTAGAGGGTTTTTTTCTATGTGATCCCAATCTTGCTCACTCGAGCTATATTTTGATAACTAACCCCCTCCCCCTCCCCCTCTTTACCCCCCACTGTATTAGGTGCCTGTATGGCTGCCGCGTCATTAGGGAGTGCTTAACACGAGCACACCTTAGTGATAAGTAAAATTCCTTGTATGTGTAAGCATACTTGGCAATAAAGTTGATTCTGATTCTGATTCTGATTGGGATTGAGTACCATGTGACTGTATGTTTGATTAAACACCATGTGACTGCTGTTTCGTGTCCTGGGGACAAAACCCCTGATGTAAGATGAAAACTTCCTCTTTCCTTGCTTTGAGATCGTTGGAGTATGTGATCTGTGAATAAAGCTGATTCTGAGGAACAAACTCAGCCTCATCCTTGAGTACATTCTCCACAAAGCGAGATTAAAGCCTCTGTTAAAGGAGGAGGCAAACGGCCTTGTTCAAAAGATTCTGCAAACATTTCTAAAAGTAAAGGGGAAAGCTCATCAACACAGGCCCTGTAAAATTCTACAGTGAATCCATCAGGGCCCGGTGCTTTTCCAGTCGGAAGGCTCTTAATAACTTTCACAATTTCATCTTTAGTAATTGGGGCGTCAAGCAGGTCTATTTGTTCCTTCGTTAGGGAGGGCAAAGACAGGGAAGACAAAAATGCATAGATCTCTTGAGATCCAGCCTCCATTTCAGAAGAATAAAGCGAAGTGTAAAATTCTCTGAAAGCACCATTAATTTCATTTGAGTCTGACACCAGAGTGCCATCCTGCGCCCTAATAGCAGATATAGTGCACTGAGCTTCTTTCATTTTAATATATCTAGCCAGCATTTTGCCAGCTTTGTCCCCCTCCTCGAATTGTTTGTGCCTAAGGTGAAATAGGGAAAACTCAGCTTTTTGTGTTAGGATTGAATTCAGCTCATACTTAAGCTTCACAAGGGGTGGCAGATTTACTAAGTTTGTGTCCTGTTTGAATGCAGTCTCTGATATAGCTATTCTCCTCTCCAAATTGATCTGTTTAGCAATGTTAGCTTTCTTTTTAAAAGATGCATATTGAATAATATGACCCCTGATAAATGCCTTAAAGGCCTCCCAAGCAGCACTGGCAGAGGAAGCAGAATCCCAGTTTGTCTCGAGATATAAGGAGATCTCTGCCTTCAAAGAGGACACAAAATGTGAATTAAGATGAAGACTTGAATTAAGCCTCTGTAACGGATGCCAACTAGTACTGTTCGGCGTAGAACGTTAGTAAACCTCCCTCCCAAAGCCTCATACAGTATCGGTAGCGCTGAGCTATCGGTCGGACCTTTAGCTCAGCACGATCGTGCTGTGTGTGTCTCTGTGTAGTTAACTGTGAGGTCGCGGGTTCGTGTCCTGTGTAGGGCGAACTGCGCTGATGACCTCAGTTAGTTAAAAAAAGTGGTGCTGTGAGCCCCAGATGGTAGCGCTGAGCTACCGGTCGGACCTTTAGCTCAGCGCGATCGTGCTGTGTCTCCCATGCTCGAACTGTGTTAGTTGACTGAGAGGTCGCGGGTTCGTGTCCCGTGTGGGGCGAACTGCGCAGGATGATCTCTGTCACACCTCCATCTAGAATTTTTTTTTAACTGACAAGGCGGAATCATGTAAAAAAACAGGGGCATGGTCTGATAGTAATATGCTACCAATGGCGCTCGAATTTACAGAGAAGACAGAGGATTTTGACATTAGAAAGTAATCAATCCTGGAAAACACATTATGAGCAGTGGAATAAAAAGTGTAATCCCTTGTGGACGGATTAAAAAGCCACCAAACATCTACCAAACCATTTGCATTGCACGTGTCCTGCAGTATAGAGCCAGATTTAGATGAATGCTGTGAGGGGGTGCTCCGATCTAAGATGTTGTCTGTGACCTGGTTAAAATCCCCACCTACTAAAATGGGATAATTACCCATTTCGCTTAGTTTATGTTCAAGTTGTGCAAAAAATGCACAATCAACTATATTTGGTGCATAGACATTAGCGAGTATCATCCTATGGCCCTGGATTTCTATAAGGATTATGAGGAGTCGTCCATCATCATCACTAACCTCTTTTAGACACTTGAACTGCAAATGTTTATGAATAAGGATTGCCACCCCCCTGCTCCGGCTACTACCACAAGACGCAAACCCATGTCCCACCCAATCCCGACAAAGTTTTTTAGATTCTGTATTAGTGAGGTGGGTCTCCTGAAGCAATGCTACATCCACTTTTTTTGATTTAATAAACGCCAAAATTTTTTTCCTCTTAATTGGGTGATTAAGACCTTTAACATTCCAAGTTATAAGGTTAAGAAAGCTCTGACAATTAGCCAACATCATAAGCAGTACATATTACCATCCAAAATATCCAGCAATTCTCTACCAAAAACTTCCTCACTGGGTAAAAGGTGAACACAATAAAAGTTGAAAATACAAAAAAAAAAGAAACGAAAGCCACTTAATCATAGAATAGCATAAACGGTGACCTAGAACCAATGTCACCCATCGGTGCACAAGAACAGCACCAACTAAAAAAAAAAAAAAAACTCTTACGACTGTGACCGTAAACAGTGCAACAAACTTAGGGAGAGCCGCAACATCGCAGCAGCCTAATGCTTACAGATAATAAAGCGCGGGCAGTAACTTTTATAAATTATGTTCGGTTGTTAACAAAAACAAAAACGAAGTCTTACATTAATCAGGGATGAGAATCCTCCGCGGATCCGCGGAATTCCCAGTTCCGGGTCCACCATCCGCAGAAACTGCTCCAAGATCATCAGTTCCCCTCCTTGATCGTCACTTCCTTGTGGTAACGTATCGTCACTTCCTGTTTTGCTGTCTGTCTGTGTGGTTTGCTCTCCTCACTGTTCTGAGCTTTTGGGTTAGCCACTAGCGATGGCTACTAGCTCTCCTTCCTCTCCTCCTCTGGTGTGCTCTCTCTGTCAGATGTTTAGCTACACCTCTGCCTCTTTTAGTGATAACGGTAAATGTAATAAATGTTGTCTTTTTGAGGCGCTCGAGGCAAGGTTGTCTGATTTGGAATCCCGGCTCCGCTGCATTGAAACACCGTCTGCGCCAGTTACTCTTGACGGACGCCCCTTAGCTGCAGCGGAGCTAGCTAGCATAGCTAACCCTGTTAGTGGTCCTCCGGCTCTCCTCAGCAGCGAGGAGACTGGGTGGGTGACGGTGAGAAGGAAGCCTAGTCGCAAAGCCCCGGTACACCACCAACCTGTTCACGTTTCTAATCGTTTTTCCCCGCTCAGCGACACACCCGCTGAGGAAAAAACTCTGATCATTGGCGACTCTGTAGTCAGAAACGTGAACCTAGAGACTCCAGCAGCCATAGTCAAATGCATTCCTGGGGCCAGAGCAGGCGACATCGAGTCAAATTTGAAAATGCTGGCTAAAAGTAACTGTAAATACTCCACAATTGTTATTCACGCTGGCATTAATGACATCCGTCTCCGGCAGTCGGAAGTCACGAAACTTAATGTAGAATCGGTGTGTGACTTTGCAAAAATGATGTCTACCACTGTAGTATTCTCTGGGCCCCTCCCCAGTCTGACCAGTGATGACATGTTTAGCCGCTCGTCATCCTTGAACCGCTGGCTGTCTGTGTGGTGTCCTGCAAATGACGTGGGCTACATTGACAATTGGAGCTCTTTTTGGGGAAAACCTGGTCTTATGAGACGAGACAGCATTCATCCCACTTTGGATGGTGCTTCTCATTTATCTAACAATCTGGCATCTTTTTTATCCAAATTTCCAAAACCGTGACAACTCAGAGTTGGGACCAGGAAGCAGAGTCGCAGTCTTACACGCCTCTCTGCAGCTCCTCTTCATCCACCACCCCTCAACTTAGCCCCTGTCTTCCCCATCAGAGAATCATTTTCTGCTCCCTAGTAAATAAAAATATAATATATAAGCATCCCAAAGTGATTAAGCAAAATATTGGTAAAACTCAAATTAAACATAAAGCCTCTAAATTGAATGATTTGGCCTCTGTTCCTCCTCATAATTTAAAAATTAAATGTGGTTTATTAAATATTAGGTCTCTAACTTCCAAGTCTCTGTTAGTCCATGGTCTGTTAATTGATCATCAGATTGATTTAATTTCCCTTACAGAGACTTGGTTAGGGCAAGAGGATTATGTTGGTTTAAATGAATCAACTCCCTCTGGTTATTTAAACTGTCAAAATCCCAGAAGTTCTGGTCGTGGAGGAGGAGTAGCAACAATTTACCATTCCAAACTATTATTATAATTAATGTAAAGCAAAAAACATGTTATATAATTCCTTTGAGGGCCTGGTCCTCAGTATTGGGCACTTTAGGAATTTTAGGTTAAACCCAATTTTATTTGCCATAGTTTATCGTTCCCCATCAACCTACTCAGAATTTTTATCCGAATTTGCTGATTTCTTAGCTGATTTAGTGCTGAAATCTGATAGAATAATTATAGTAGGGGACTTTAATATATATGTGGATGTAGATAATGACTGCCTTAATGTGGCATTTAATGCAATATTAGACTCAATTGGGTTTTCTCAGAAAGTAGGAAATTCTACTCATTACCTCCACCATACATTGGACCTTGTTTTGACATATGGCATAGAAATAGAAAATCTTGTAGTGTCTCCTCATAACCCTGTACTGTCAGACCATTGTCTGTTAACCTTTGATTTTACTATTTCTGACTATTTGGCTCCTAAAGAAAAATATTATCACAGTAGATGCCTCTCAGATGATGCTGTTTCCAAATTTATGCAGATTGTTTCCTCTATGCCATGTGTCAACACAGCGGAAATAAGCTATAGACAGCTTGCTCCTTCTGTAATTGATAACATGGTGGATAGTGTTTCAGCTTCTCTGCATCAGGCTCTAGACTTGGTGGCCCCCTTAAAAAAGAAAAAGTCTAATCAGAGATTTTTAACTCCTTGGTTCAACACAGAAACTCGTAGCTTAAAACAGAAGACTCGTCAATTAGAAAGAAAATGGTGCTCTACTAATTTAGATGAAATCTATTTAGCTTGGAGAAATCATCTTTTAATTTATAAAAAATCTCTTAGAAAAGCTAGAACGAGTTATTACTCTGCATTAATAGAAGAGAACAAGAATAATCCCAGGTTTCTTTTCAGTACTGTAGCCAGGTTGACAAAGAGTCAGGACTCTGTCAATCCTAGCATCCCCTTAGAGCTTACTAGTCAGGACTTTATGAACTTTTTCAATAATAAAATTTCATCCATCAGAGATAAAATCAATCAGATTCTTCCCACAGTTAACTTAAATACTGTAACTACTACAACTCCTTCTATTGATGTCTGTCTTGATGAGTTTACTCCAATCGACCTTTGTGAGTTAGACAAAATAGTTTCCTCATCCAAACCTTCAACTTGTCTTTTAGACCCTATTCCTACCAGGTTATTTAAAGAAGTCTTCCCACTTATTGGTAGCTTTATTCTTCATATAATCAATTCTTCATTAACTTTAGGCCATGTACCGCAGGCTTTTAAAACGGCTGTAATTAAACCCTTACTCAAAAAGCCAACGCTAGATCCAGGAGCTTTAGCTAACTATAGACCAATCTCTAATCTCCCTTTCATTTCAAAAATCTTAGAAAGAGTTGTTGCTACGCAATTATTTGACCACCTGCAGGGAAATGGTTTACTTGAAGAGTTTCAATCTGGGTTTCGAATCCATCATAGTACTGAAACAGCCTTAGCGAAGGTCACTAACGACCTCCTCATTGCATCTGTACTTGTCCTTTTAGATCTTAGTGCAGCTTTTGATACTATTGATCATAATATTCTGCTTGATAGATTAGAACACTATGTTGGACTTAATGGAACTTCGTTGCAGTGGTTTAGATCTTATTTATCTGATAGGTTCCAGTTTGTTCATGTAAATGATGAGTTTTCTTTTAGCTCAAAGCTTAGTCATGGAGTTCCACAGGGATCTGTGCTAGGCCCTACTCTTTTTAGTTTATATATGCTTCCGTTAGGCAACATTATTAGAAAGCACTGTATACATTTTCATTGTTATGCAGATGACACACAATTATACCTGTCAATGAAGCCAGATGATACTAATCAATTAGCCAAGTTAGAAGCCTGTCTTAAGGAAATTAAAGCTTGGATGACTTGTAATTTCCTGCTATTAAATTCAGATAAGACTGAAGTCATTCTTGTTGGTCCAAAAAAACCTTAGAAATTCCTTTCCAAATCAAACTTTCAGTTTGGATGCAGTTACTCTTTCTCTTAATAGCTCTGTGAGGAACCTTGGAGTTATTTTTGATCAGGATTTGTCCTTCAATTCACATATTAAATTTGTTTCTAAGACTGCCTTCTATCATTTGCATAATATTGCCAAGATTAGGAGCATCTTGTCTCAGAGTGATGCTGAGAAGCTGATCCACGCTTTTGTTAGCTCGAGATTAGATTATTGTAATTCTTTATTATCAGGCTGTCCTAAAACATCTTTAAAAAGTCTTCAGCTGATCCAAAATGCTGCAGCAAGAGTTTTAACAGGTACTAGAAAGAGAGATCATATCTCTCCGGTTCTGGCCTCCCTTCACTGGCTTCCCATAGAGTTTAGAATTAAGTTTAAAATCCTTCTTCTTACTTACAAAGCTTTAAACATTCAGGCTCCTTTTTATTTAAAAGATCTGATACTACCGTATCATCCTAACAGAGCACTACACTCCCAAAATGCAGGATTACTTGTAATACCTAGAATCTCCAAAAGTACAATGGGAGGCAGAGCCTTCAGTTATCAAGCTCCTCTCCTGTGGAATCAGCTGCCAATCTGGATTCGGGAGTCAGACTCGATCTCTGTTTTTAAGAATAGGGCTAAAACCTACCTTTTTGATATAGCCTACAATTAGGGAGGGATCATGTGTTTCTGAACCCTCCCTTAGTTATGCTGCTAATAGGTTTAGTCAGCTGGGGGACCTCCAGTAATGCACTGGGCCTCACTCCTTTCCTCACTCTCTATGAAATATTTTTTTTTTTTTGCTGGTCATTAACATTTGTTTGTTCTGTCCCATAGATTGAGTCTCCATCGTGCTGTTTGCTCTCTACATGTCTGTTCTTTTCTTCTTCTCTATCCCCTCACCCCCCAGCCAGTCACAGCAGATGACTGCCCCTCCCTGAGCCTGGTTCTGCTGGAGGTTTCTTCCTGTTAAAAGGGAGTTTTTCCTCTCCACCGTCGCCAAGTGCTTGCTCACAGGGGATCGCCTGATTGCTGGGGTCTTTCTGCAACTGTGGGGGTCCCCCCTACAGTTGATAGTGCTATGAGATGACTGTTGTTGTGAAATGGCGCTATATAAATAAAATTGAATTGAATTGAAAGCTACAGCGGGGTGTCAGTCCTCTGGTAGCTCTGTGTGTAACTTTACTTTCCCCATTCCATTATGCGGAGCACCACGCTAGAAGGCAGAAAGCACCATTTTTATATGGTCTTTGGTATGACCCGGCCGGGATTTGAACCCCTGCCTCCCGGGTGTGGGGCGGATGCTCTACCAACTGATCCACCACTCCGGTTTCCCCTTCTAATCAGTACTTTATATTGTATTGCAGTGAACCATGGCTAACAGACCTAGGATAGCAAGATTTACATTTGTCTGTTTGTCAGGATTTGTCTGTTTGTCTGTTTGTTAGCAAGATAACTCAAAAAGTTATGGACGGATTTTCATGAAATTTTCACAGATTGTCAGAAATGGGGTATCCTACAGATGATTAGATTTGGGTGGTGATCCGGGTCACCATCCACAAGAAAACCGCCATTACGCAAAATGCCATAATAGGTATCATGATCATCATCGTAACTACAATAATAGGTATCATCATCATCGTGATGATGATATGATGACTATGATGATGATGATGATACCTATTATTGTAACTATGATGATAATAACTATGATGATGATGATGTTCCAAGAGTGAACTGACAAGGACTGTCTAAATAAATGTAATGTTGTTCTTACAGTCTGCGTTTTGGTTATTTCTTGCAATAAAAGTATTATTAGCAAACACATTTTACATTAGATCATTATAAAATACCTGTCTTAAATACAGGGAGTAGTTTTGGTATGATAAACCTCCAACCAGCCATTTATAATAAGGATCCCTGTACAGAGCACAATGGGGTCATAAATGACCCCGCTTGGTCATTTCAGTCCGTAAAATAGCTTGGTCGCTTGAGGGTTAAACCAAATTTTTAGCGGGGTCTTTATCCACGGGTTAGTGTTATTCAAAAGTTTAGGTAAGGCATTGTTCCCTATTATCGCCTGTAGGGGGATGTCACTTGTTATTTGGCATTCCATCTCCTTCCATTGTGCAGTGTAGACTGGGTTACATATCTCTACTAAAGTTTTAATTTGTGCGGCTTTAAAATAGTCTCTGAAATTTTGCAGCGCGAGCCCACCTTTGTCTATGTTTAGCTGTAGGGTTCTATATCTGATTCTAGGTCTCTTGCCCTGCCATATGAATCTTGAAATCCTTCTGTCCAGTTCTTGCCATGTTTTTTTGGGAGGTTCTACCAGTATTGTTTGGAAAAGGTATAGAAGACGTGGAAGTATATTCATTTTGACTGCTTCAGTTCTTTGTGCTGTACCTAAGAATGGTATCATATTCCATCTTGCTAGATCAGATTTTATTTTTGCCATCAGTGGATCATAGTTCAGTGTTATAATTTTGTTGAGTTGTTTCGGGATATTGACCCCCAGATATTTCATAGATTCCATCTTGCAGTTAGTTTTGAGTTTGCTTAGTAAATATTGATTTGGGTCATAGTTGAATGTTAAAACTTGGGTTTTATGCATGTTTAATTCGTACCCCGATAGATCTCCATACTCTGAAAAAACTGAGATTAGTTCTGGAAAAGAGGTGTCCGGCTGCCCCAGGTATATTAAAATGTCATCAGCAAAGAGTGCTATTTTGTGTTCCTTCTGACCAAGTGTAATACCTTGAATTTTTTGATTCTGTCTTATCCATTGGCTCAGAGGTTCTATGAAGATTGCAATGAGCAGTGGAGACAAGGGGCAGCCCTGACGACATCCTCTTTGCAGTTCAAAAGATGATGATAATTTACCATTAATCCTTATTTTAGCTGTTGGTTTTTTTTATATAATGCCTGGATAGTTCTAATGAATTTGTTATGAAAATTGAAACTGGATAAGATTCTATATAGGAAAGACCAGTCAACCGAATCAAATGCTTTTTCAGCATCTAATCCCAATATGGCTGCATTTAAGTTACAGTTTTTTATATGATGAATTATGTGTAAAGTGCGTCTAATGTTGTCTTGTGTCTGTCTTTGTCTTATAAAACCTGTTTGGTCTAAATGAATTAAGTCTGTCAGTATATTTTCTAACCTTTAGGCAAGGATAGTGGTAAAAAGCTTATAGTCCTGATTGAACACACTGATTGGTCTGTAGTTGGAGCAGTCTAGTTTATCCTTTTCAGGGATCACCTGATTGCTGGGGTCTTTCTGCAACTGTGGGGGTTCCCCCTACCGGGGCCTGCGTCCCCCAAGACCCCCGGCTTAGTTTCCTCTTTTTTTTCCCAAACCCCATTCTCATCCCTGACAATAGCGGTGCATTTCAGCAAATTAGAATATTGTGGAAAAAGTTCACTTTTTTTTACATTATAATTCAAAAGGAAACTTTTATATTTAATATTAATTACATCAACATGGAAATATTTCAAGCCTTTTTTGATTTAATTTTAATGATCATTATATATTGAGTTTGCATGTTCTCTCCGTGTTTGCGTGGGTTTACTCCGGGATTTCTCCGGTTTCCTCCCACATGCCAAAAACATGCAAGTTAGGTTAATTGGCATCAAACTGGGGATTCTAAATTGTCCTTAGGTTTGACTGTGAGAGTGAATGGTTGTCTGTCTCTCTGTGTTGGCCCTGTGATGGACTGGTGATCTGTCCAGGGTGTACCCTGCCTCTCACCCAAAGATGCTGAGATAGGCTCCAGCCTCCCCGCAACCCGAAAAGGATTAAGCGGAAGAAGATGAATGAATGATATTCAAATTTAAGGAGCTGCACCTATAAAACAAGGTAAATAGTCCACTCACCTCATTCAGAAATGCACGTAAAAGGCGGTGCTGAAGAGGATCTCAGGTAGTTCACAAGTTTCATCATAGTTTCCATCACTTCTGAATATTTTTTCCCAGACTGGCTCACAGCACTGTCTGGTGAACGATGCAGTGATATGACAGCAGGTCTGGATGGGGCTTTTTCTTGCACTGCTCCCTTCTCTCTCCCAGTCATGGCTGGAGCGCCATCAGTTGCAATGGACACCACCATTTTGACGTCAGTTTGTCCTTCTTTCAGCATCTGCATGATACCTTCATAAATATCCTCACCTCTTGTGTAACTATGGAGGGGTTTGATACCTAGAATGTCTTCACAAAATTCCCCCTTTGCTTCACTGTAATATCTGACAAAGACACATAACTGCATTGTCTGTACAGGCTGTTGATTGGTCCACAGCTAATGAAATGCATTGTGCATTCCTAATCTCACCACTTAGCTGGTTTGCCAGACCCAAGCCACTCATAGTGAGGTCTTAGCTGCTGTTTGTTGCTGGATCACAGATCTGACAGTCTGGAGCTTAATTTGAAGATTTCAGCTGAGCACGTTTGTCTGACCTCACCTCAGTATTCAACAACTGTGTCGCTGCAAATCAGCCACATTGGTTTATGCTGGACTCTGGCAGATTGAACGCATATTTTTGTCGATTCCTCTTTGAATTCTCGGTTTTTCTGATCATCCTTCCTTCTTTTTTTTTTTTTTTTTTTGCTAGTGGTAATTTTGAAAGTGACATGCCGTTTAGTATTAGCTACATCATGGTGGCAGTTACAGAACATTTCTGCATGTAATCTGTAATCTGCATGTAATAGCACCGGCATTGATGAGAAATGGGCGTGTTCACATGAGCAATAAGCATCACACACTAGCGATGGCAGCTCTGCAAGACGGGTGGCCAACTTCACGCAGGTCTCAGCAAGCTGGTAGTAGTGTTCAGCAACCATGCTATGTTTGGAAGTGGGCTGATCGTGCATGCACGCACACACACACGGACAGGTACGCTGTGGGTAACGGTGCTGCGCAACGTACGTGCGCAACGTACGTACGCAACACTCAGGCAGTGCAGCAAAGTTGGTAAGAAATGCACATAATGTGACACACATTCGGGTCTGGACTGACTTTTGATTGGTCTGGATCCCACCTTTTGAGGAGCCCCGCACTAGTGAGACACTCTGCTTGCTGACTGGAACAGATGCGGGCAGCGTTCTTCTGAACTCGGCGCTGATGACTGTCACGTGCGGTGTTCGTGTGCATGCTCGCACAGCATCATTTCTTCATATTTTTTTAAAAATTCATATTTCCTTAGTGTGGCGGCATAAATCCAAGGATGGCAGACCGCCACGTTGAAATGTTACCAGAGGAAACCTTGAGGAGGACATGGAGAAGGTTGATGTTACAGATTAAGATGCAAGGGATAGGGTGAGATGGAGGAAGATGATCTCCATTTCTCTTCCTATCTCCACCATGGTAGAACAGTTTAAATCCACCTCCAATGTGCCTAGCCTTGCTTCCCTTCGGTCTGGTTTCTTCTACATGCAGTATACAGCCGTGGACAAAATTGTTGGTACCCCTCTGTTAATGAAAGAAAAACCCACAATGGTGACAGAAATAACTTGAATCTGACAAAAGTGGTAATAAATAAAAACTCTATGAAAATTACCCAATGAAAATCAGACAATGCTTTTGAATTGTGGTTCAACAGAATTATTTTACAAAACAAACTCATGAAACAGGCCTGGACAAAAATGATGGTGCCCCTAGAAAAGATTGAAAATAATGTGACCATAGGGACATGTTCAACCAAGATGTGTCCTCTAATTAACATCACAGGTGTCTACAAACTTGTAATCAGTCAGTCGGCCTATTTAAAGAGTGACAAGTAGTCACTGTGCTGTTTGGTGACATGGTGTGTACCACACTAAACATGGACCAGAGGAAGCAAAGGAGAGAGTTGTCTCAGGAGATTAGAAAGAAAATTATAGACAAGCATGTTAAAGGTAAAGGCTATAAGACCATCTCCAAGCAGCTTGATGTTCCTGTGACTACAGTTACACATATTATTCAGAAACTTAAGATCCACGGGACTGTAGCCAACCTCCCTGGACGTGGCCACAGGAGGAGACGGATAATACGAATGGTAACAAAAGAGCCCAGAACAACCTCTAAACACATTCATGGTGAACTCCAAAGTGTCAGATCGCACCATCCGTCGTTGTTTGAGCCAAAGTGGACTTCATGGGAGACGACCAAGGAGGACACCACTGCTGAAAACAAATTATAAAAATGCCAGACTGGAATTTGCCAAACTCCATGTTGACAAGCCACAAAGCTTCTGGGAGAATGTTCTATGGATAGACGAGACAAAACTGGAACTTTTTGGCAAGGCACATCAGAGCTATGTTCACAGACGCAAAAATGAAGCATACCAAGAAAAGAACACTGTCCCAACTGTGAAACATGGAGGAGGTTCTGTTATGTTCTGGGGCTGCTTTGCTGCATCTGGCACAGGGTGTCTTGAATCTGTGCAGGGTACAATGAAATCTCAAGACTATCAAGGTATTCTAGAGAGAAATATGCTGCCCAGTGTCAGACAGCTTGGTCTCAGTCGCAGGTCATGGGTCTTGCAACAGGATAATGAGCCAAAACACACAGCTAAAAACACCCAAGAATGGCTAAGAGCGAAACATTAGACTGTTCTAAAGTGGCCTTCTATGAGCCCTGATCTAAATCCTATTGAACATCTGTGGAAGGAGCTGAAACATGCCGTCTGGAGAAGGCACCCTTCAAACCTGAGACAACTGGAGCAGTTTGCTCATTAGGAGTGGGCCAAAATACCTGCTGAGAGGTGCAGAATTCTCATTGACAGTTACAGAAATCGTTTGATTGCAGTGATTGGCTCAAAAGGTTTGTCAGGGAAGGATGGAATGCAGCCTCTTTAATCCCATACTGATGTGCTTGTTATCATTTTGTAATAGAGCCTGCATGGAAAGATCTCCAAGACGGATAGACTTGGTGAGGAATAAGTTTGAGGAGTCTCACAAATTGGTAGCAGAATTAACCCCCTTTGCCTGTTTTACTTTGTTAAATACTTTTCATTTGTTTTTCTCCTCTTATGTTTTCTTTTTTTATGGGTTCAGAATGTGTTCATGTGAAATATGGTTCAAGGTGTCTAATAGATTTTTTTCTCCTCTTATTTTTTCTTGTCATATATGCTGGATAAGGTACTATGATGTATAATAAATTACAATTGTGTGCATGGAATGTAAAAGGGATCCATAGCCCTATTAAAAGAAGAAAAAAAGGGAACAGATAGATGTGGCACTTCTGCAGGAAACCCACTTAGAGGATCCAGAATATTCAAAATTGTCAAAAGGATGTTTTGAACAAGTTTTCTTCTCTTCATTTAACTCAAGAAGCAGAGGGATGGCTATTCTTGTTAGAAAGGGTCTTCCCTTTTCAATGATGGAGTGCATTAAAGATGGATATGGCCATTATGTTATTATTAAGGGTGTATTGCAAGGTAAAGTCATTTCAATTTTGAATGTGTATTATCCTTGTGCTCACCCCTCGGATTTTATAGCCAAGGTGTTTTTAGAATTTACAGGGATTTGTTCTGATATGGCCATTGTAGATGGTGACTTTTATTACTTGAGGTTTTCCGTCGCAGAGCTGCACCATCTGCATGTACCCTGTGGTGGTGAAGATTTTTTTCAAGAAAATATTCAGTTTAGATATCACAAATTCCAAAGGCTGTAACTTGAAAGTGGTAAGAGATAATAGCTTACTGTAACTGAGAAAGATGTAGAATATGATCCAAAGTTTATGATAGGAGTAAATTTACGCATCTAATTTGCATAGTGTGATGACAACCAGATCAGATTACATAACTTTCGGTCAAAGTGGACTTTGGACATATTTACACAAAGGATTGTTTTTTTTTTTTTTTAATTATCTTACCTTCAGAATATATGAACCAGAAAAACAGTAGAATGTAAACAAACTGATAAAAACATCAGACCTACCGCTCGTCATGTGTCGCCATGTGCTCATCCCCGGTCCTTATTTTGTCTTCTGTCGGTCATTTTTGCTTTCTCTGCCACATCCAGACACTCTCACATTTATCTTCTGATTTATTCCACCTTGATTTCAGTTAGATTACTCCGCAGAGCCAGCAGGATTGTCCTCTCCGTCATGTGCAGCTTCGTCAATGGCGGATGAAAAGTGTTCCGCTCTGGTCCATCTTGTGCTCTCCAGAAGATAAATATTTCCATTCAGATGCTAAATAGTCCTTTTAGAATCATAGTTGGCAAAATTTGGAGCAAATGTTTCTTCCCTGTTGAAATATATGTTGCGCAATTGTTTATACAGCTCTTCTTATGCACCCTGGAAGTGACATCAGATTCAACGCGGTTCTGGTTTGCTAAGGTCAGTTCTCCAGTGCAGACCAGTAAGCTATTTGTGGATGTGAAATGCTTGGTACATCTGGGTTTGTTTATTTTTTTTTTTTCATATTTTTTGACCAAACACCTGACAGGCATAGCTCTGCCACACCAGCCACAGGAGAGGGAGATCATGTATTCAAATGTAATCCTTAAGGAGTTAATTGTATATTAAATCCCCTTATTGACAGATTTCCACATAAAGCCACACCTCTCTCCACACAAGCAAAGTCACTTCATTTGATATTTTAAGAATTGGGATTTGTTGATGTGTGGATGATGATTCATCCTTTAGACAAAGAATATGACTTTATTCTGTGCCTCATAGATGCCACACGAGAATAGATTTTTTTTTTTTTTTTTTGCCTCGATCCCTGTTACACTCAGTGGTGTCATGTTCCATAGGAAGTATTCTTATTTCAGACCATGTTAATTTGGTTCTGGAATGTTCTTTTATGGGTAGAGGTAGCGTAAGTACAGGTGCATCTCAATAAACTAGAATGTCAAACAAAGTTGATTTATTTAGGTAATTCAATTAAAAAAAAAAACTTCTATATTATACAGTGGGGCAAAAAAGTATTTAGTCAGCCACCAATTGTGCAAGTTCTCCCACTTAAAAGATGAGAGAGGTCTCCAATTTTCATCGTAGGTATACCTCAACTATGAGAGACAAAATGAGGGAAAAAAATCCAGAAAATCACATTGAAGGATTTTTAAAGAATTTATTTGCAAATTATGGTGGAAAATAAGTATTTGGTCACCTACAAACAAGCAAGATTTCTTGCTCTCACAGACCTGTAACTTATCCTTTAAGAGGCTGCTCTGTCCCCCACTCGTTACCTGTATTAATGGCACCTGTTTGAACTCATTATAGTATAAAAGACACCTGTCCACAACCTCAAACAGTCAGACTCCAAACTCCACTATGGCCAAGACCAAAGAGCTGTCAAAGGACACCAGAAACAAAATTGTAGACCTGCACCAGGCTGGGAAGACTGAATCTGCAATAGGTAAGCAGCTTGGTGTGAAGAAATCAACTGTGGGAGCAATTATTAGAAAATGGAAGACATACAAGATCACTGATAATCTCCCTCGATCTGGGGCTCCACGCAAGATCTCACCCCGTGGGGTCAAAATGATCACGAGAACGGTGAGCAAAAATCCCAGAACCACATGGGGGGACCTAGTAAATGACCTGCAGAGAGCTGGGACAAAAGTAACAAAGACTACCATCAGTAACACACTACGCCGCCAGGGACTCAAATCCTGCAGTGCCAGACCTGTCCCCCTGCTTAAGCCAGTACATGTCCAGGCCCGTCTGAAGTTTGCTAGAGAGCATTTGGATGATCCAGAAGAGGACTGGGAGAATGTCATATGGTCAGATGAAACCAAAATAGAACTTCTTGGTAAAAACTCAACTTGTCATGTTTGGAGGAGAAAGAACACCATACCTACTGTGAAGCATGGGGGTGGAAACATCGTTCTTTGGGGCTTTTTTTCTTCAAAGGGACCAGGACGACTGATCCGTGTAAAGGAAAGAATGAATGGGGCAATGTATCGTGAGATTTTGAGTGAAAACCTCCTCCCATCAGCAAGGGCATTGAAGATGAAACGTGGCTGGGTCTTTCACCATGACAATGATCCCAAACATATCGCCCGGGCAACGAAGGAGTGGCTTCGTAAGAAGCATTTCAAGGTCCTGGAGTGGCCTAGCCAGTCTCCAGATCTCAACCCCATAGAAAATCTTTGGAGGGAGTTGAAAGTCCGTGTTGCCCAGTGACAGCCCCAAAACATCACTGCTCTAGAGGAGATCTGCATGGAGGAATGGGCCAAAATACCAGCAACAGTGTGTGAAAACCTTGTGAAGCCTTACAGAAAATGTTTGACCTTTGTCATTGCCAACAAAGGGTATATAACAAAGTATTGAGATGAACTTTTGTTATTGACCAAATACTTATTTTTCACCATAATTTGCAAATAAATTCTTTAAAAATCCTTCAATGTGATTTTCTGAATTTTTTTTCTCATTTTGTCTCTCATAGTTGAGGTATACTTATGATGAAAATTGGAGACCACTCTCATCTTTTAAGTGGGAGAACTTGAACAATTGGTGGCTGACAATACTTTTTTGCCCCACTGTATAGAGTCATTACACAGAGATTGACGTACTTCAAGTGTTTATTTTAATTTTGATTATTATGGCTTACAGCTCACGAAAACTCCAAATTCAGTTTCTCAGAAAAATAGAATATTACATCAAGTTAATTTAAAAAAATATTTTTTAATAGAAATGTTGGCCGACTGAAAAGTATGTCCATGTACCACTCAATACTTGGTCGGGGCTCCTTTTGGATTAATTACTGCATCAGTGCATCGTGGCATGGAGGTGATCAGCCTGTGGTACTGCTGAGGTGTTATGAAGGTCCAGGTTGCTTTGATAGTGACCTTCAGCTCGTCTGCATTGTTGGGTCTGGTGTCTCTCATCTTCTTCTTGATGATACTCCACAGATTCTGTATTGGGTTTAGGTCAGGAAAGTTTGCTGGCTAATCAAGCACAGTGATGCCCATCCATCTTCTTCTGCTTAATCCTTTTCAGGTTGCAGGGGGGCTGGAGCCTATCCCAGCATCTTTGGGCGAGAGGCAGGCCTGGACAGATCGCCAGTCCATCACAGGGCCAACACAGAGAGACAGACAACCATTCACTCTCACAGTCATACCTAAGGACAATTTTGAATCCCCAGTTTTGATGCCAATTAACCTAACTTGCACGGTGGCTGCACGGTGGCGCAGTGGTTTAGCACTGTGGCAGCACAGTTTTACCCTCGGCCGGGGGACCGCGGGGATCATGAGATCGTGGGTTCGATCCCAGCCCCCGACCAACAGTGAGCTGTGTGGAGTTTGCATGTTCTCCCCGTGTTGCGCGGGTTTACTCCGGGATTTCTCCGGTTTCCTCCCGCACACCAAAAACATGTAGGTTTAGGGCGCTCGCGCACGCAGCGACCAACAGCCGGTGGCTTGTCACCAGACTGCAAACCAAGTCTACCTACGGGTACAAATAAGTAACAAAAAAAAACAAAAAAACCCCCAAAAAACTTGCATGTTTTTGGCATGTGGGAGGAAACCAGAGAAATCCCGGAGTAAACCCACGCAGACACGGGGAGAACATGCAAACTCCTCACAGATCACTGTTGGTCGGGGGCTGGGATCGAACCCAAGATCCCCTGGCCAAGGGATGGTCATTAAACCAGGTTTTGATACTTTTGGCAGTTTGTGTGTGTGTGTGGGGGGGGGGGAGTCCTGCTGGTAAATGATATCAGCTTCTCCATAAAGCTTGTCAGCAGAGGGAAGCATGAATTGCTCTAAAATTTCCTGGTAGACGACTGCGGTGACTTTGATCTTGATAAAACACAGTGGACCAACACCAGCTGATGACGTGGTTCCTCAAATCGTCACTGACTGTGGAAACTTCACACTAAACCCCAAGCATCTTAGATTCTGTGCCTCTCCACTCTTTCTCTAGACTCTGGGACTTGGATTTCCAAATGAAATGCAAAATTTACTTTTATCTGAACAAAGGTCATCTGCTGGTGTTGGTCCACTGTGTTTTTATCAAGACCAAAGTCACCGCAGTCGTCTACCAGGAAATTTTAGAGCACTTCATGCTTCCCTCTGCTGACAAGCTTTATGGAGAAGCTGATTTCATTTTCCATCAGAACTTGGGACCCCTCCCCCCTCACACACACACACACACACACTTCCAAAAGTATCAAAACCTGGTTTAATGGCCATGACATCACTGTGTTTGATTGGCCAGCAAACTCTCCTGACCTAAACCCCATAGAGAATCTATGGAGGATTGTCAAGAGGAAGATGAGAGACACCAGACCCAACAATGCAGACGAGCTGAAGGTCACTATCAAAGCAACCTGGACCTTCATCACACCTCAGCAGTGCCACAGGCTGATCGCCTCCATGCCACGATGCACTGATGCAGTAATTAATCCAAAAGGAGCCCCGACCAAGTATTGAGTGGTACATGCACATACTTTTCATTCGGCCAACATTTCTATTAAAAAACTATTTTTTTAAATTTAATTTTATGTCATATTCTAATTTTTTGAGAAACTGAATTTGGGGTTTTGATGGGCTGGTTCAGGTTCAGGTTCAGGTTACTTTATTTGTACCCGTAGGTAGATTTGTTTTGCAGTTGGTGACATCCATATTTACAAGCCACTAATTACATTCAACATAGACACAAACACAGGCACACATCTTACAAAATAGGTAAATATAAAATATGTACAATATAATTTTTATAGCTTGTTCAACTCTTTGACAGCAGCAGGGACAAAGCTGTTTTTGTAGCGCTGGGTTCTACTTTTTGGGACAGCAAACCTCCGTCTGGAGGGAAGAAGCTGAAAGTTGCAGTGCAAAGGGTGGGAGTCATCATTTAAAATCGAGTCGGCCATCCTCTGTACTTGTCTGGCTGTAAGCCATAATCATCAAAATTAAATTAAATAAACACTTGAAATGGATCACTCTCTGTGTAATGAATCTATATAATGTAGAAGTTTAATTTTTTAATTGAATTACCTAAATAAATGAACTTTTTTTCCCACAATATTTTTATTTAACTTTTTTTTTTAAAAAAAGCACACACAGTCAGACACTAACACAAAATTAATTTAAAAACTAAAAAGAACAATAACAAAATAACAAAAAAGGGTAATAAAAACAACAACCATTAACAAAAACAAGTCAACAACAATGCTCCTTTGTTTAGGTAATCTATTACATAAGAAAACATAATATACATTCACCAGCTTGGAATTTGCAAGGCCCACACATATCATTCACCTTCTTCTTCAGAAGTTATGTTTAATTTCTTTACATAATCAATGAAGGGTCTCCATATATTCTCAAACACATTTTCCTTTGATTTCAGTATTTGTTATTCTTTCTAGTGGAAGGTTGGTAACATCTGTCTTAACCACTGAGTCACATCTGGTCTTTGAGTTTTTCCACAGTAGTGCAATACATTTTTTGGCATTAAGCAAACTGAGGTCTATTAATGTTCTTTCACTGTTATTAAAGTTAGGTTTTTCTGGATACAGACCCAACAAAAACAGTTTAAGGTTCAGTGTGATTTGCTTTGAAATTATTTTTTCAATTGTTATCCTCACCTCTTCCCAAAACATTCTGATTTTTCTACATTCCCATAAACGGTGAAACAGGGTTCCTTTACTTAGATCAGAGCAATTTTTTGCACAGGAAATAAACCAGACATTCTTAAGCTCTACAACCACTGATCGTTTGTGAAGCTGTGCTGACATCAGTGACAGGCTGTATTGACATCAGTGACAGGCTGTGCTGAACGCCAGACTGACCGTATATTTTATAGCTAATATAGTTATCAACATGGCGATCAAGTTGTCAGCTTAAAATTTTTTTCTATGACCATCTCACACTCTGCTGCAGAAGCAGGTACGTCCATGATGTCTCAACAGTCTCCATGATTTTCACGCAGATCAGAGCAATTTGTTGTACAGGAAATAAACGTTTCTACAGACATTCTTAAGCTCTGTAACCACTGATCGTTTGTGAAGCTGTGCTGACATCAGTGACAGGCTGATGACATCCGTGACAGGCTGTGCTGAACGCCCAAACCGAATGAAGCGGTAATTTTCCCACAACAGAGCCATCTGAAACACACACAGCGTACATATTTTAGTACCTAACAGCGATAACTTGCAGAGATTACAGTGTAGTATGACGTACTTATAGCAAACTAGCATTAGCAACATTAGCTTACCGTAACATATGACCTAGTTTGTATCCTCACGTCTTCGGCTCTCCCAGAAGCTGCAGAACTATTCCAGAGTGTTTCGTCTCATTGCCTGTACCCTTGTCTGGCGGTCCTTTTTGGCATTTACGGTGAAAAAAGCCACAGACCGAGGAGTCACCTTGTAAAGCCGCCATGTTGTGTTTGGCTTGGGTCGCGTGTTTTACGTCACGGGAGTGTGGCACCGCCTTGCTGTAAAAAAAAATCCCGCCCACCACAGCTTAACCCCGCTTTACCCGGCTGCTATGGAGACACAACCGCGGCCGAAACGAGTAGTAATGAAACGAGGCGAGTCGAACTGGCCTAGTGGAAATGAGGCTTTAGTTTTGAGTTTGCTTAGTAAATATTGATTTGGGTCATAGTTGAATGTTAAAACTTGGGTTTTATGCATGTTTAATTCGTACCCCGATAGATCTCCATACTCTAAAAAAACTGAGATTAGTTCTGGAAAAGAGGTGTCCGGCTGCCCCAGGTATATTAAAATGTCATCAGCAAAGAGTGCTATTTTGTATACCTTCTGACCAAGAGTAATACCTCGAATTTTTTTATTCTGTCTTATCCATTGGCTCAGAGGTTCTATGAAGATTGCAAAGAGCAGTGGAGACAAGGGGCAGCCCTGACAACATCCCCTTTCCAGTTCAAAAGATGATGATAATTTACCGTTAATCCTAGTAATGTTTCGGATGCGTTTTTATGTTTTTTGAGGGAGTACAAGTTCTTATAGTAGTTCTCGAAGCTTTTAAGAATATCCTGAATTCTAAATTTTATTTCCTTTGATACTGGGTCTCTGATTTTGTAGATTGCTCTCTCCGTTTGTTGTTTCCTCAATTTATAGGCTAGCAATTTTGCCGATTTGCTGCCTGTTTCATAGTATTTTTGTTTCAGAAATGTAAGTTTCTTCTGGATTTCTATTGTGTAGATCTCATTTATTTGTTTTTAAATTTCCTTCATTTTGAGCGAGTCATCAGAATGAGTGTTGTCTTTGTGCTCTTCTTCTAGGTTCTTAAGTTCTGACTCTAATGTGATTAGTTTTTCTTGTCTCATTTTCTTTTGGATTGCCAGTTTTGCGATAATCTTTCCCCTTATTACAGCTTTGCATGCGTCCCACAGTATTAAAGGGGATACTTCTCCATTATCATTTTCTTCCAAATATCTGAGAATATCTGATTCCAATTGATCTTTCAGTGGTCCTTTCAGCACATTTGAATTTAACCTCCAAGAAAATGTATTATTTGTGTATTTTTGGATACTTAAGTCCATATAGAACGGACTGTGGTCAGAGAGATCCATCAGTCCTATTTTACATGTTTTTACTCTTCCAATGTCTCTATTAAACATAAAAAAATAGTCAATCCTTGAGTATGATGAATGTGGTGCTGAGTAAAATGTATAATCTTTTACACTGGGGTTGAATTCCCTCCACATGTCACAGATTCCCATTTCTTTTAGTAGCATCCGAGTTTTTCTACTTTGAGTGTTATTTTGATGTGGAGAATTACCTGATGCATCCCAGTATGGGTTCAGTCTTAGATTGAAGTCTCCACCACATATCACTAAACCTTGGGCTTTAGTTATCATTAGGTCAAATACATTTTTATAAAATTTCCATTTAGCCCCTGGAGGTGCATATACATTCAGCAGGGTGATATCTTCTCCCTCTAGCCGCCCAAGTACCATACTGTATCTCCCTTCTTTATCTTTGTGTTCTGATTTTTTTTTTCAAATATAATTTTGGTTGAGATCAATGTTGCTACCCCCCTCCTCCTTCCTGACTTATATGAAGATGAAGAGATCATTTTAAACCCTTGTCTATTGAGTTTAGTGTGCTCCACTTCTGTTATATTATTCCTGCTTTGTCTTTTTTCATTTTGCCTAGAATCTTGGATCTTTTAACTGGATTCAGGATCCCTTTTACATTATATGAGATTATTTTGGTTACACCCTGTTTCTCCATTGTGTTGTCTTATTTAGAATAACAGTGTGGTGACCCTCTTTTATGCTACTCAGAAACTGAAAGAACATTAAGAACATAGTATATAAAACTTTAAAACAAAAAACTGACAAAAGATCTTCCTGAGCTGAGGTCTTTTTAGTGACCTTAGAAGAGCCATGATGGTGTGTTGGCTCTGAGGGAAATTCCTCAGAATCCGTTACGTGCTGAGGGCCCTCTCTTACCCCTGTTAGTTGTCCCATGTTTTTAATGTGAATTTCAGATCCCAATCCGAATTTGTAATGATTTTTTTTTTTATTTATGCCTGTACCCTATGAAATTGTGCACAACCTCCCACCACCATCACAGCAAACAATCACGTTAATACAGTATTTGTTAGTGTGCAGAGATCATGTGGTTCATTGTCACATTTCTATTTTAACAAGTTTGGTTTTTTTGTTTTTTTTAAGACTTATTTGTTTCTAATATTATGTCTATTCCATAAAATGCTTTACCACTTGCTGATTCTGCATCTCCTTTAATGTTTGTTACCTTGTAGGAGGGGGGTTGGATGCGCAGATTGACTAAAAATATCGTTATTCCCTCCTGTAAACTGCCAGTTTTTCCTTGTAGCTCTGGCGTTGGTTTTCCCGCTGCTGGCCCGTGGATTTTGAGGGCCTCTGTGTGGACCACATTTGAGCCTTGATTCTTTCGATTGGGTCTGCTGCGGGTTTATACACCATTACCGGGAGTCCTCTTCTCGCCATATCCCTGGTTGCTTCTTCCGCCGAGTTGTAGAGACACGTCTCATCGCCGTAAAAAACCCGCAGCTTTGCCGGGAATGGAGTCTGAAAGCGCAGTTTCTTCTCTCGTAGTACCTTCTTAGCGTCGTTGTATTCCCGACGCTTTTTAAGGACCTCCGGAGCGTAGTCGTGTTCCACGAAAACTTTTCTCTCTTGGTGCATAAATCCTTTTTTTCTGCCAAGCCAGTCTTACAACCTCTTCTTTTATTTTGGAGTTGGAGAACTTCACCACCACCGATCTTGGAGGCGCTTCCGCTGCCGGCCTAGGGGCTAATGTACGGTGCGCCCTTTCTATCTTCAAGTCGGTGGTTTGGGGAATATCCAACTTTTCTCTCAGTAAGGACTCCACGCATGCCGCCATTGTGGTGAAACCGTCCTCGACTCCTTCTTTCACACCATGAATTCTTATGTTATCTCTTCTTAGTCTTCCTTCTTGGTCGGTTAGCTTAGCCTCCAATTTTGACTGGCGTTTGTGTAGTTGTAGCACGGTATCTTCCAGCCCTTTTATTCTTTCCTCTGCTTCCAAGATTCGGTCCTCGGCCTGGTCCACTCTGCTGTTTGTCCTTTTTATTTCGTCTTTGATTTCACGAAATGCGGCCCAACACTCTCGGCGAAATCGTCTTAATTCCTTAAGTACCATTTTTAAGCTAACCTTGCTGCTAGCTTCATTCAGCTCCTCGTCTTCTGAATGGAAATCCTCCGGATCAGATTCTCCGGCCGATGCGTGTGCTGGCCTGGTAAATGTCGATTTCTTCTGTTTTCCTTTAGGCATTATGACTGTCTTTTGATTTTCAGTCTTCCAAAAATCCGTTAAATCTGATTTTCAAGGTATTTTCCTAGATCGGGTCTGGGAGCTTCAGCGTTAAGCTGCTATCACCATGGTGTCCAGACCGGAAGTCGTGTCAGTCAGTTTTAAAGCTTTGTGTTTTGCATCCCCTGTTTCTCTGCAGGGGTTGAACGGCGCATGGGAGAAAGAACTGTGTGTTGCAGTTGAGGATGAAGAGTGGGAAAATGTTTTCAAGCAGGTTAAATTCATTACCTCCGCCAGGACGAAAAGGCCAGGAGGAGGTTATATTTTTGCCGGGGTTTGTTTGTTTGTCTGTTTGTCTGTTGGTTAGCAAGATAACTCAAAAACTTTTGGACGGATTTCCATGAAACTTTCAGGCGTTGTTGGAAATGGTACAAGGAAGAACTGATTAAATTTTCGGGATGATCCGCATCACCGTCTGGATACAGGAATTTTTTAAAGCATTTTTTTAACACTGTGACATACGGCCATTTTCAACATGTGCGCAGGCGCAATGGAGGGCGCTGGTCGTCGTGTCTGACCAACACAAACTCCGCGTTCAACGTTTTAGGCACAAAAGCACGCGGAAAACACTGGTGGCCTGGGCCTGCCAGCGTGCCTGTCCGCCTCCGGATTATTTGCCAGAAATTCCCCACCCAGCCATAGGCGCTGCGCATTTGGCAGAAATTCACCGGCCAGCCATACGCGCTGCGCAAAAACGAGCTCTCTGCCGGGGAAGCTTCTAAATTCTGTTTTGCCGCGGAGCGCAACCCCAATAATATAATATAAAACCCACGGCAACCTGTCTACCCAATCGGCATCCGTCAGTGGAGGAGATGGACACAACAGCAACACTTCAGTTTATTACCTCCGCCAAGGAGGCAATGCTTTTACTACTGAACCACTAATCCTATCACTATCAGATTGATCGTCATTGATTAATTGTCTATGTTTATTGCACTGTCCCTGTCAAAGAAACAAATAATCATTGTGAATCCAATTGCTAGTCATATGTTTTCATGGTCAAGGAATCTGAAAACGTACACACAAACAATGTATGGGGGGAACTGTGGCGCTTGGCGGAGGTCTGCGCTCTCCGAGTGCTTTTCTAGTTTCTGTCTGTAATTGGGTTAAAGCACTCCAGTTAAAGATTATATATAAGACTTAATAAGATAAGCCTTTATTAATCCCACAATGGGGAAATTCCAGGATTGCAACAGCACAGGGATAGCAACACTCAGAGCAACAATCAGAAGGCAAGAGAAAAAAAAATAAACAAGAGCAGCAAGTATGCATATGTACATATAAACATAAATAAATATATATATATATATATATATATATATATATATATATATATATATATAGACACACAGTGCGGAGCATTGTAGCTGGAATAAATATGTAGATATATAAACACACACAGTACGGCGCATTGTAGCTAGATGGAATAAATATGTAAATATATAGACACACACAGTGCGGCGCATTGTAGCTAGATGGAATAAATATAAACACACCCAGTGCGGAGCATTGTAGTTAGATGGAATAAATATGTAAATATATAAACACACACAGTGCAGAGCATTGTTGCTAGATAGGATGACACAGCACAACCGTCTACTTAGTTATCCTACATGGTATGATTATGTACCCATACATATTCTCACCCTCCATAGCGACCGGTATTTTCCTTGTTGTATGCCGGAGGGGACCATTGTATAAGTCTATTGCGTCTTTTGCATTCAATACTATTAGGTTGTCACGTCTTTTTGCTATCTCTGCGAGCAGCCCTGCTTAGGTTGTACAGTCTGACAGCCGTAGGTAGGAAGGACCTGCGAAACCTCTCGGTTGTGCACCTAGGATGATGTAGTCTGCTGCTAAATGAGCTCCTCAGTGCATTCAGTATGTCCTGCATACGGTGGAACTCGGACTCCAGCAGAGATGACAGTTTAGCCACCGTCCTTCTCTCTCCTATCTCCTCCACTGGGTCAAGGCGCTGCCCCAGGACAGAGCTAGCTTTCTTGATCAGTTTGTTCAGTCTCTTCCTGTCGGCTGCAGTAATGCCACTGCCCCAGCAGACCACTCCAAAAGTGATGGCTGATGACACCACCGTGTCATAGAATGTCTTCAGCAGCGCCCCTTGTACACCAAAAGACCTGAGTCTCCTCAGTAGGAACAGCCTGCGCTGTCCCTTCTTGTAGAGTGCGTCAGTATTGTGTGACCAGTCTAGTTTATTGTTCAAATGAACACCCAGGTACTTATAGGACGTCACCATCTCGATATAGATTACATTTTTCCCCTAATCATAGACGTCGTTTTAATTCAGCTCCTTCACCCATGTGTCTTAAATGCAGGATAGAAGTTGGTACTCTGACCCACTGTCTGTGGTCATGTTCTAAAATGCAAAGATACTGGTCTAATGTATATATATATATGCATTTGTATATATACTGCCCATGCTACCCATGTATATACACATGGGCAGCACGGTGGTGCAGTGGTTAGCACTGTTACCTTACAGCTAGAAGGTTCCAGGTTCAAATCCCCAGGCTGGCAGGGGTAGGAACCTTTCTGTGTGGAGTTTGCATGTTCTCCCAGTGCTGCGTGGGTTTACTCTGGGGGCTCCGTTTTCCTCCCACAATCCAAAGACATGCATGTTAGGTTAATTGGTTGTTCTAAATTGGCCCTAGATATCTGTCTCCTATAGGCCCTTAGAATAGAGGGCTAGTACTAGTGAAGCGCTGTGAGTGGTCTTTGAGACTAGAAAAAGCACTATGTAAGTACAGGTCCTTGTATAGGGATGCAAGTTATCGATTAATTCATTAATTGATTCACCTCATCAATCGAATGATGATTAATTGATATGCTGAGTTTTTCCTGAGAATCTGAATTTGCCTTGGTACAATATGGTGTCTTTAACGTGTAAAAAGTTGCTGTTTTTTTTCATATACTGAATAAAACATGAACATCTTATTCGTCAATGATTTATTGTACCATTTGCATTTTTTTTCACTACAGACAATGGCATTTTTGTAGTTTAACAAATTTTGCATTGTATAGTGTGTACTATGTGCTGGTACATCTCAGTAAATTACAAATGTCATGATTTTTTATTTATTTTAAAAACTACTCCAATATCATAAATTTGTCTTTTTTTATATAAAAAACTTCCATTTCTAATTTACTGAGATGCACAGGTAGACTGTTTTAACAGGAAAATAAATTGTGAGCTGCTTAATCTGTTGCATGTTTAACATTATCACAGTACCCCGGCAATCCAGGCAAAGCCAGAATGATCTGGGCTCCTATGTTGTTGGTTACCTCAGTGGCAATTTGAGTCTGCTCTGCTTTTTCGTCTAGCGGCAGCTTAACCTCTTGCACTCCGGTGTACTGCGGACGGGCAGGTCTCTGCGTCCTACAGCGCACAGAGGGCGCTCGTGCGCTCTAGGACGCACGAGGGCGCTACGTCCTAAGAGCGCACTGGAAAAAAAAGCTGCATTTCCGTTCTCCCACTACAGACACAGCCGCGAACAGATCGGATATGATTGACCTCTCATTCAACTAATAAGAGCCTTGAATTGGGTTTCTGAAACCTTGAAGAACCAATGACTGAAAACTGAGCAAGAAGGACCCGCCTACCAATGCTGTGAATGCAGCGAACCAATTGAAGCACAGAAGTTCGCGAGCTGTTTTGTGTAAGGCTGGGTGAAGAGAGACTGACTGCTGCAGCAGATGAAAAAAAGGACCCGCAGGAAGAACCCCACAGACCCAGCAGCACGGAGACCACCCACAAGTGCGACCTGTGTGACAGGGACTGCCATTCGCGCATCGGCATGTTCAGCCACAGGCGGTGCTTTTTTTGTTTTTGTTCCAGCAGGTAGACGTTTAGGATTCTCTTCCATGGTCATCATAGACCGACGGAGGCCGACAACGAAGGCTGAGTGACACACACGCGTTCGCCAGTCTTGTTTTAATTACTACTGTTATTTGTTTTGTAAAATCATTTGCCAAAACCGCAATCATGGAAGCGCAAAACCGCAATAATGGAATTATGTTTTGATCGGGTCGCGAGACCAGCGTCGCGTTCGTCTGACAATGAGGAAGAAGTTCGCCAGCTCCGCTTCTGCTGTGAAGAGGTAAGTGTTCTAAGCTAAATTATTCTTTATCCCTGAAAATTGTAATCAAAATGACTTTTGACCGATCGGTAAATTACAGCTGTGCGTCATCGCTGCATGACGGACCGTGGCGCAATGGGCGATATCCGTCCTCTGTAGCGAGGAGAGGGGGCAACCCCCCCCCCCCCCACACACACACACACAGCCCTGAGTGTCACCTTTCATTAGAGCCCAAGATGAAGCTTCTATATTGAATCATTCAGAAGTTACAGACGTTTTTCCAAACTGTGCCATTTGGCACAATTTGGCACAGTTCAAAAACGCCTGGGAACTACCTGAGGAAAAAGCTGTGTAATATATTCATTTTTTGTGGTATCGTTACAAAATTTGGACCTCAGCTGGATAACACTTAGTTCTACATTTCTGTTGCATTTTCCAGCCCGGATCTGAAGCTGTGTGTTATTTGCAAGCATTTGTATCCAAAAAACACCCAGGCGAAATTTATTTTCTTCAAGTTCACTATGTTTAGATGACTGTAACTCAGTGGCCGGAGCACTTATGACTGTTTTGCCAAAAAATTCAAAATGTTTTCTTTTAAATGAGACCAACCCTATGAAGATGCTGCAAAGGGTTGAAGAACAGCTTTCGATTTACTTTGGGCACATTATTTTTTGGCGTTTTTAGGGAAATTGACCGGAGTGCAAGGTGTTAAAGGCAGCAGGGATGGTGTTTTGCAGTCGTTATACTTGCTGTCATCCATTTCTCTGCCCTGTTGATGTGAAGTAGGTGGGTGGACATTGGAACGTGCTATTGGAACTTCTTGTGATTCAACGATGTAACCTGGAAGGGCAAGTTTTTTTCGCTGTGCACAGCGGATATTCTATGGGTTCTTAGCGTCGTCTTCTGCTTTTTCGGTTGAAATGTGGTAGTGGGTGACCGTATGCGCCCCGCCTGGACGGTGACGACACTACATTTCATAGAATAAGCTTCCATTGAAAAGGACTGCTGAGTTATCAATTAATTGACAACTAATTTAATTTGGTCAACTAAATTCTTATTGACAATTAATCGAGTCAATCAGTAACATCCCTAATTCAAACAAATTTTAATATTAGACTAAGATAGATAAGAAAAGCCTTTATTAGTCCCACAATGGGGAAATTCCAGGATTGCAACAGTACAGGGATAGCAACAGTCAGAGCAATAATTTAGAAGATAAGAAAATAAGAGCAGTGAATATACATATGTACACATAAAAACGTATATAAAGTGCGGAGCATTGTAGCTAGATGGAATAAACAGCACAACAGTCTATTTAGTTACCCCACATAGTATGAATATGTACCTATACATATTGTCGCCCTCCGTAGCGACTGATATTGTCCTAGTTGTATACTGGAGGGGACCATTTTGTGTAAGTCTGTTGCATCTTTTGCATTCAATACTATTAGATTGTAACGTTTTATTTGCTATCTCTGCAAGCAGCCCTGCTGAGGTTATAAAGTCTGCCAGCCGTAGGTAGGAAAGACCTGCGAAGCCTCTCGGTCGTACACCTAGGATGATGTAGCCTACTGCTAAATGAGCTCCTCAGTGCATTCAGTATGACCTGCATAGGGTGGGACTCGGACTCCAGCAGAGATGACAGTTTAGCCACCGTCCTTCTCTCTCCTATCTCCTCTACTGGGTCAAGGCGCTGCCCCAGGATAGAGCTAGCTTTCTTGATCAGTTTGTTCAGTCTCTTCCTATCGGCTTCTGTGATGCCACTGCCCCAGCAGACCACTCCAAAAGTGATGGCTAATGCCACCACCGAATTGTAGAAGGTCTTCAAGATAACCCAAGTCAATACAAAATGCAGTTCTTAAATGATGATTTCATTTATTAAGGAACAAAAAACTATCCAAACCTACCTGCCCCAAACTGTTTGTGCCACCTTTAGCAGCAACAACTGCAGTCAAGCATTTGTAGTAACTGGTAATGAGTATTTTCCATCATTGTTGAAGTATTTTTGGTCCACTCTTCTTTGTAAAATTGTTTTAATTCAGCCACACTGGAGGGTTTGAGATTGATGTCATGAACTAATGGGCAGACATTCTCCTTCAGGATTTTCTGGTAGAGAGCAGAATTCATGGTTCCCCCAAATACAGTAAGTTGTCAAAGTCCTGAGGCAACAAAGTAGTCCCAGACCATTACACTACCACCACCATGTTTGACTGTTGGTATGATTATTTTTTTTTTAAATTATTGTTAAATAAAATGCTGTGTAACTGATGTAAAGGGATGACTACCTTCTATAAAGTTCATCTTTTGTCTCCTCAGTCCACAGAATATTTTTTCAAAAGTCTTTGCAATCAAAGATTTGCAAATGCGAGACAAGCCTTTGTGCTATTTTTGGTCAGCAGTGGTTTTGACCTTGGACCCCTCTGATGGATGCCATTTTTGCAGAGTTTCTTTCTTGCATTGAATCGTGAACCAGTATCCAAACTTGAGGCAAGTGAGGCCTGCAGTTCTTTAGAGGTTCTTCTGGGTTTTTGGTTCTCATCTTTTCTTCAATTTCTTTAGATTGTGGCATGATGTGTTGCTTTTTGAGATATTTTAGCCTACTTGGCTTTGTCAGAAAGGTTCTGTTTGAGTGATGTCTTGATTCAACAGGTCTAGCAGGAATCAGGCCTGGGTGTGGCTAGTGAAACCGAACTGAACTTTCCACAATGTGGTTAATCAGTTAATTCATGATGTAACAAGGGGGGCAATTACTTTTTCGCAAAGGGCCAGGTAGGTTTGCATCACTACCAAACCTAAAGTTGCGTTTTGTATTTACTTGGGTTGTCTGATATTAAAATTGGATCTTGGTTGATGTGAATCATTTGCATGTGACACAAATGCAAAAATGAAAGAAAACAGGAATGGGCCAAATACTTTCTCACAGCACTGTATGTTGATGGCCTCTGCTTCTGTCTTTGTTGTTACAGGAACATGAAAGGATGGCGTGAAACCTAGGCAGCTTCAGGAAGATAAAGATCCTCCAGCTGCACAAACAAAAGAAGACTAAGAAAACACCACATTGGAGATTAACAGTACTTTTGTGAAGACTGAGACAGGTTTTACTCAGGTGGATCACTTCATACTTGCTGATCCAACAGGTTGAATGTGAACAGTGTGAGGAGGTCTTTATTTATGGAAATGGCTTAAAAACACATGAAGTCAGGTTTTTACTTACACAAGCAACTTAAGAAAACATGAACTGATGCATACTGGAGTTAAAGTATTTGAATGTAAACATTGTGTGAAGGCCTTCACTCAGATGAATAACTTAGGAGAACATAAACTCAACCACACTGGAGTTAAACATTTTGATTGTGAACAGTGTGGGAAGAGCTTTATTTGGGCCAGGTCCTTAAAATCACATCAAGCCATTCATGCTGGAGTTAAACCATTTGTGTGTTGTCAGTGTGGAAAGGCCTTTATTCGGAAGAGTCACTTAAGAGAACATGAATGCTTCCATAGTGGAGTTAAACCATTTTTATGTGATCAGTGTGGAAAGGCCTTTACTCAAATGAGTGACCTAAAGAGACATGAACGCATCCACACTGGAGTTAAACCATTTAAATGTGATCACTGCGAAAAGGCCTTTACTGAGATGTGTTTCTTAAAAACACATAAACGCATCCACACTGGAGTTAAACAGTTCGTGTGTAGTCAGTGTGAAAAGGCGTTTTATCAGCTGCAGTCCGTAAAAAAACATGAACTCATCCACACTGGAGTTAAATCATTTAAATGTGATCATTGTGGAAAGGCCTTTACTGAGATGAGTGACTTAAAAGCACATGAGCTCATCCACACTGGAGTTAAACCGTTTATGTGTAGTCAGTGTGGCAAGACCTTTTATCAGATGAGGTCCTTAAGAAGACATGACCTCATCCACACTAGAGGTAAACAGTTTAAATGTGATCAGTGTGGAAAGGCCTTTACTTGGATGAATGACTTAAAAACACATGAACTTATCCACACTAGAGTTAAACAGTTTAAATGTGATCAGTGTGGAAAGGCCTTTACTCGGATGAGGTACTTAAGAGTACATGAACTCTACCATACTGGAGTTAAACCATTTTTGTGTGATCAGTGTGGAAAGGCCTTTACTCGAATGAGTGACTTAAAAGCACATGAACTCATCCACACTGGAATTAAACGGTTTAAATGTGATCAGTGTGGAAAGGCCTTTATTCGGATGAATGACTTAAAAACACATGAACTCATCCACACTGGAGTTAAGCAGTTTGCGTGTAGTCAGTGTGGAAAGGCCTTTTATCAGCCGAAGTCCGTAAAAATCCATGAACTCGTCCGACATGGAGTTAAATGGTTTAAATGTCATCAGTGTGGAAAGGCCTTTGCTCGGATTAATGACTTAAAAACACATGAACTCATTCACACTGGAGTTAAGCAGTTTGTGTGTAGTCAGTGTGGAAAGGCCTTTGCTCAGATGAGCTCCTTAAGAAGACATAAATTTATCCACCCTGGAAGTAAACAGTTTAAATGTTATCAGTGTGGAAAGGCCTTCACTAGGAGAGGTTTAAAAACACATGAACTGATCCACACTGGAGTTACAGTATAGATGTGATCAATGTGGAAATGCCTTTATTCAAATGAGTCACTTAAGGGATCACAAACACATCCATACAGGACTTAGGGTTTACTCTTACTGTAGTGCTGGTCGTGCGGGTTCTGTGCTGACCAAGGTTTGACCCCTAAAGTATAAAACCTTCCGCGTGATCGCTCCCTGCTGTTGTGTACAATGGCACTTTCCCCCAGCTTTGGAATGGTTGGAAGAGGCAGTGTTTCCTCTGTCATAATAATTACAGACACCATGCCAAAATCTAAGTCAGATTATATTCACTTCAGAGCTGCAGCAAATGGTGTTGTGCCACAATTACACAAATATAACAGTGGCTAAGAGTGAGAGATTTCCTTTAAGAGTGTTTTTTTTTTGTTTTGTTTTTTTTCCTTTCCAATCACACAGTCTCCAGCAGACCTGACCACCCTTTGGTTCCTGTGGAGCTGATCCAAGCCTGTCCTGGTTCACTGAGGGGAAGTCTCACTTTTTAGCTCTACTCTATGTTTGTTCATTCATCCCAGTTCACCTCACATTAGTTTATCCTGTTTTGTTTTGTTTTTTTTGTTTTTTTTTCCGACAGCCCTCTCTGAAATAAAATGTATCCCACTTTGTGCAGTGCTGAAAATAAAATACAACACACAAGCACATGTCCTCACCAAATAAAAGTGCAAGTCTGTGCACAGAAAGACACACACAACCCTCCCAACACAAATTGGTTGAAAACATATTGAAAAGACGGCTTTGCCAACCAGCTAAAAAATTTCCGGATTTGGTTGAAAAGTCAGATTTCTTTTAAGGTTTAAAAAAAGCCATCATGTTGTAGCCAACATCATTCATCTTCTGATCCTTTTTGGGTGGTGTGTGAGGTGAAGAGTTTTTGTCTTTTGAGAGATAGACCCCCACCATCATCACCAAATGGCAAAAACTATTTTCAGGATAAATTTGGTCCAAATCCTGTGGACTAAACAACACAATTATTGGACTATTTCTTTGTTAATGTGGTCAAGCACAGCCCAGTTTTCAACATCTTATCTGATTAATATGGTCTATATTAGATGGACTAAACACCCCAATTTTCAAAGTCCATTTGTGGACTAAATTAAGGCTTGGACCGACTGACCTGATTTAGCCCAAAGTACATCTAAATTACAGCTTGTGCTGGGGGGATCCACAGGGGAAACATGATCTCCCTCAATAATTTGGATGAGTTAGGCGCTAATGATGCTAATGTTAACAGACTGGCTGATCCTCTGAACAGACAGCAGAAAGAAGTAAAGAGAGATTTTGTGTTTTTAAATAGTCGTTAATGTAAATGTGTGCATACTGTCAGATATTTCCCTCACCTCGGTAACACTGTTTAACATTAGCTAAAATCTAACTGATTATTACCAAGCTCACTGAAAATGGAGTAAATTACAGTCTGACTGCTCACAATTTTAGTCAGTCTTCAGATGAAACTGTCGTGAATTTGGGGAAGGGTTCACAGCACCATACCTGTTTAAACATAGAAAGGATGTAAATTAACAAATGTCAGCAACTTTCATATGTAGTACGTGTACAGGTACATGTATTTAGTAAAGTTCTAGAATAATTTGTTATAGTGTTGTCATGATGATATTGTGTCAGTGTGATGTCATCACTGTGTTCCCCTCCTCCTGACTTATCTGACCATGTGGAATTTAGAGCAACACTTAAAGTCCAGCCAGTGAATAGACGGGACTACAGTCATCGCTGTATTATGTTCTGCTCCATGTTTTGTGTTCAATAAATGTTCCCAAGGACTAGAAGAGTCTGAGCTTTGCTTATCCTCTACACACCAGAATCAAGACCACTGTGCACCAATTCTGCATGGAACAAAAAACACATAATTGTCACATTTTGATTTTTAAACATTATACAAGTATCTGTGCTATCAATTAAAAGCCATAACAGCAGTATTTAAGTTTGCTGCTTTTAGTTATTTTGTTTTTATGCACTGTGTCTAAAGATGGGACATATTACAGGGATGTGATTTTTCCGCTAATTCGTGGAATTCCGCTTTTTTATCTTCCCCCCCCCCCAAAAAAAAATTACATGAGTATACTAAAAGTCGGAATCCAGTATAATTCCCTAACCGTAATGAAGCGACGCGCCTGATTGGCTGATCGTCCTTGCAGTGATTAATGAACGCGGCTGTTGCAGTGATGAAAGGGATTGAACGTAAAGATGCTCCGAGAATTGAAGAAATTGACAAGATCGTGAAAAACAAATTTCGCTGGGATTGGCTAGAAAAGGAGATTGCAACGGATGTTGGGAAGTAAACTGTGACAAATTTGTTTAGCAATTTTATACGGAAAATCGGCCGTGCCGGGAAGGCGCGGAAAACATGTACAAGAAGGAGCAAAAAACATGTACAAGAGGTCAAATCGAGGTCCACTAATTATTCAATTGCTGGAACTTTCGGTGTTCAGAAAAAACCATCGAAACCATACGGCCTCCATCCTTTGTTAACGACACGATTGGACACGGAAATCGAAAGGAATGATCCACCCCAACAACCAGTGCCAGTTGCAGATAGAGTAGTGAATTTTGAGGTATGTGAAGATATATTTTTGTATACATGTCATCTAGTTAATATTTTCTTCATCTTGCCTGCTGAAGAGGTTTTGGACTTTATTTAAAAAATATTTTTAACGCCACACATACTTAGAATTACGTTTATGTTTGTGCTTTTCGGTCTTCCCTAATTAAGTCAATATTATACAGTAATAAGTGTCATTCAGCTGTTTGTTTTATGTCATTTAAGCACAGTTCTGGTACTTAAAAATCATAAAAACCCAGGAGCTTCCGGGGGCTTCGCCCCCCTTGCCCCCCCCACCGGGGCTCTGCCCCGGACCCTGCTGGGGGACTACGTCCCACAGACCCCCTGCTAAATTTTCAGATAATTTCCCCAACCCCGAGATTGAAACTGATGATCTGAAATGAATGCTGAAATTATAAAAAGTAATGGTATGTTGGAATTTTATTTCTATTATGGAATAGAAAAAAAATTAACTGATTTTGATTTGATCAAGTGTTAAAGCATGTGATGGATAATGCTTGTTGGAATATTTTAGGAATGCTATCTTCTTGGAACATAAGTCAATATTATCCAGTAATAAGTGGCATTCAGCTGTTTGTTTTATGTCATTCAAGCACAGTTCTGGTACTTAAAAATCATAAAAACCCAGGAGCTTCGGGGGGTTCGCCCCCCCCCCCCCCCCGGGGCTCTGCCTTCTTACAAACTCCTTATAAGAAGAAGAAGCCAATCATGTACAGTAGAATGAAATCACGTTTTGTGTGTCTACAATGTTAATCACATCTAGAATCAGAAGGGTCGCTACTATGCAAGACACCAGCACAAACAACTTCTCCTTCCCCCATTCTGTTACACTGAGCACCAAGCTAGAAGGTGGGAAATCCATCCATCTTCTTCTGCTTAATCCTTTTTCGGGTCGCGGGGGGCTGGAGCCTATCCCAGCATCTTTGGGCGAGAGGCAGGGTGGGAAATACCATTCTTATATGGACTTCAGTATGACCCGGCTGGGGATTGAACCCCCAACCTCCCGGTTGTGGGGTGGATCAGAATCAGAATCAGAATCAGAATCAGAATCAGAATCAGGTTTATTGCCATTGTTCATGTGATACACAAACTAGGAATTTGTCTCGGTGCCATGCTGCAACATTAAAAACATAATGAGAAAAAGGGATAAACTAAAAAACTAAAGGACTAGAAACGTGCAATAAGTGTAGAAAAATAAGTAATTTTTCTACACTTGATGCTCTATCAACTAGGCCACCACTCCAGTTGTAATTCCATGGTTCTTAGTTTTCATACAGATCTACACTGTATTGACTGTTGAATTTGCTATATGCATAGAGCTTTTTTTTTTTTTTTCCAATTCCTGTTTATCCCTTGCCAGCAGCATGGCTTCCAGTCCACACGTGTTGCTATTGTTTCTGTCAGCTTGCCGACATGTTGCAGAAAAAGAAGTTTATATTTCAAAAGATTGAGAGCACTACAGTGGAACCTTGCTGTGTACCTTTGTGTCAGTCCTCTAGTAAGTACAACAAAGTACTTAGTTTTCATACATTTCCATCGCATGAAGAAAACAGGCGAAAATGGATTGTTGCTATCCGGACAGTTAACTTTACAGTTACTCCCCGCAGTAGAGCCTGCAGCCGGCATTTCAAACAGGAGGACTGGACGAAGACTTAAAAAAAAAAGGAGCAATCCCTTCTTTGTTTGAATGGAACAATGACTCCATTCCACAGTCAAGACTGGGGGTCTGGGAGAGGATACAGTGACGGGTGGAGGATGATCGACTGGATCACACAGCAACCAGAGTGCTAGCATACACCATCATCATGACTACGCCTCAGCTCCGGACCCTGCTATCGTTGACATGGCCTTGGCTAAAAACATGTCTCTCAGAGAGGAGATTGAGCAGCTAAAACAAAAGATCGAGAAGCTAACCATCAAGCAGTGATTTGGTGTACAGCGTTTTGCTGGCTCTGACAGAGACATCCGTTTTTTCACAAGGTAAATCTGAATGCACCAAGTGTGTTAATATTATGGCTGTTTGTTGGTCCAACAAACCGTAAAAATACCTTTCCAAATCAAACTTTTAGTTTGGATGTGGTTACGCTTTCTCTTAATAGTTCTGTGAGGAACCTTGGAGTTATTTTTGATCAAAATCTTTTGCAATTCACATATTAAATTTGTTTCTAAGACTGCCTTCTATCATTTGTATAATATTCCCAAGATTAGGAGAATCTTGTCTCAGAGTGATGCTGAGAAACTGATCCACACTTTTGTTAGCTCTAGATTAGATTATTGTAACTCTTTATTATCAGGTTGTCCTAAAACAGGGGTCACCAACGCGGTGCCCACGGGCACCATGTCGCCTGCAGGGACCATATGTGTCGCCCACAGGCCTGTTCTAAAAATAGCACAACTCGCAAGTGAACTGCAGATGTAATTTTTTCTGCCGCTATTTTTTATTTTATATTTTTTAAAATCACACTTGCATTTATATAGATTTTAAAATGACAATGTCTTAAAAATAAAAAAATGAAAATATGTTTATTATACGTAAAGTTAAGGTGAACTCTGACCTAGTTCAAAGGTCAGTATTGTGCGCATGACAAAACCTTCGCGCTTGTGGAGCGTAAGCTTAGCTAGCGGGCAGTTAAGATGGTGGGCACAGTGCGGTTTCCAAGCCCAAAAACATGGCAAAAAAAAGACAGAAAATTTATCATTTTCAAAGTGAGCGGGAGGAAGAGTTCTTTTTTACTACCGTGAAAGGAAGCCGCGTGTATTTCATTTGCGGGGCGATGGCGAAGCGCCACTTCACTACCCACTCTTTTTTTTTTTTTTTTTTTGACTTATCTTGTACCCGTAGGTAGATTTGTTCTGCAGTCCGGTAACAAGCCACCAGCCGCTGCGTGCGCAAGCACCCCTTAACTCCCTAACCTGCATGTTTTTGCATGAAAAACGAGAACATGCAAACTCCACACAGATCACTGTTGGCCGGGGGCAGGGATCGAACCCACGATTCCCCGGCCGAGGGTAAACTGCTGCCGCGGTGCTAACCACTGCTCCATCGTGCATATAAGCACTCTCAGTGCTTGTTTAGTTTCTTCTCATGCAAGGACAGCGCTGGTTGCTCAAGCATGATTCTTGGCAAGAACTGCATGGATATAATTCCAGTGAAGAAGAACACACAAAAGTGTGTTTATTAAATGTAACAGATTTTGAGCAGAATTGCAGCAGATTTGTTCAGTTAAAAATGTGATAAGATTTATTTAATATGAAAGTTGATTTTTCTTAAATGTTGCATAACTTTTTCAAACATGGTTCAACATAGTTCATGAATTAAAAGGGTTTAGTTTTTTATGGTTAAAAGGGACTGGTGAAAACTGGACATTTTTTTATGAAATGTAGAAGGGATCATCTGAACAATTGCTGAGATTAATAAAAATAAAGTGTTGAAGATTGATCTTGTCTGTTACCCACTGTAAGTTATTGATAATTATTTATTTATGTGTGTATATATATATATATATATATATGTATACACACACACACACAATTTGTTATTTTAGAGGAGTGTGTCAAGCTGGTGCCCTTCACATGACTCGATACCCATGAAGTAGCTCTTGGTTTCAAAAAGGTTGGTGACCCCTGGGTGTCAGCATGCCCTTAGGCTCCCTTGGCCAGTGTTACGGCCTTCCCAATACACCCTTGGGGGATTGCTACCCTCGGTAGCTCTTCCGGCAGCTGGCAGTTCAGTGAGTCAAACCGGCCACAGCTCTTGCAATGGCAGTCCTGTTTGTCAATTCGGCATCAGTTCTGGCTAACAGTAACGGATTCTTTCCTTCGACCGTATCAGCATTGCTCTCTCGTCGGTATACAGGAATTACTCGCCAAGGGACACTATCATGTGTTGGTTAGTGTCACCATCTTTAGGCACTGCCTTGCAATTAATGAGATGAGTTATCTGACACACCCTGGTACTTCTTCTCCGAACCACTTTCAATCTATTCTGGAGAACTGCAAGGTTGCCATCAGACCTGAATAACGCTATAATTTGTATGTTATTCAAGAAAGGTGACTGGTTACTGTGGCAATTATCACGGAATATCACTTCTAAGCGTGGCTGGAAAAACGTTTGCTGATATCATTCTTCAGCACCTTCAACATTAGGCAGAGTCAGTTTATCCATAATCCCAGATGTGGCCGAAGCACAATTGATGTCATTTTCATCTTGCATCAGATAATGGAAAAGTCTATAGAACAGCGACACAATCTTCACATTGCCTTTATTGACTTCACTACGGCTTTTGATTGTGTAAATCAGGAGATGCGCTTTAAGATCTTGGGAAAGCTTGGATGTCCCGAGAAATTTATTCATGTGATCAGAACTTTGTATTCCGAAGTGTATGCCCAATTGTGTGTTGATGGAGAACTCACTTGACCAATCGAGTACAATAGTGGTGTTAAGCAGGGGTACAAGCTTGCCCAACACTCTGGAATGTACGCTACGGTCATGCTCTACCTGGCTTTCAAGAACATCAGTCCAGAACACTGTGTCATGATTCACTTCAGATATGACAGTGATGTTTTTGATACCAGCCGTTTAAAATCCCAGACAAAGACATTCATCAAGTACATAAGAGAGGCTCAGTATGCAGACAACATTGCCTTATTTGCCAACAATGGTACAGCTTTACAGCTGCTGTTATATGCCTACAGCAAACTGTCAAAGCGAATGGGTTCAGCAGTAAACCTCAAGAAGACAGAAACGATGAGTGTTGGCAACCAGGTCGATTTCTACGTTGAAGGACAAAGGTTTAAAGAGTAGCTCATTTTAAGTATCTTGGAAGTCTTGTCACTAAAGATTGCAAGATGGATGAGGAGATAAAAGCGCACATTCAGGCTGCATCGTGTGCTTTCAGAAGGCTGAGGGACAGGGTGTTTGACAGCAGAGATCTTACACCTGAAACAAAGCTTAAGGTGTACAATCAATGCATCATCCCATTGATGATGTGTGCAAGTGAGACCTGAACCTTATACCAACATCACATTAGACTCCTCAGGACAGTACAGCAACAACACCTCAGGTCCATCTTGAAGATCAGATGGGATGACTACTTCATCACGAATGACGATGTGCTGGACCGTGCAGGCACAAAGGATATTGAGATCATCCTTATCAGGAATAGATTATGTTGGATGGGTCATGTTGCACGCATACCAGATGAGCGACCCGCAAAGGCACTTCTTTATGGGGAGCTTGCAGAAGGCTCCAGGAAAGCTGGCTGTCCCTTTCTAAGATTCAAAAATGGTAAATGGCATTCACTTGTATAGCGCTTTTATTCTCATCTCTTGATGACCAAAGCGCTTTATAGATCCTGCTATCCACCCATTCATAAACAGATGGCGGCATGCTACCTAACATGGCACTTCCAAACCCACCAGGAGCAATTGGGGGTGAAGTGTCTTGCCCAGGGACACAATGGCAGGCTATCCGGGTAGAGCGAGAGTCGAACTGCCAACCATGCGATTACTGGACGACCTGCTCTACCTCCTGAGCCACTGCCGCCTTAGCCAAAGACACCTTAAAGGATATTCTTAAGCGTGGAGGAGCACTGAAAACATGGAAAAACACTGTAGCTGATTGCTCTTTGCTCTTTGGACTGAATATTTCATCACACCATCTTATTTTATTGTTTGATACCCGTGTCGGGTTTAAGGCATGTGTCACACGTGTATGTGTATATCATCCCGAGTACACACACTTTTTTAACTGTACTTGGCCAGCCGTATCCCACCGGGAGATTTGAACTCACACCTCCCGCTCCGGAGTCCCGCACTCTACCTAGCGGAATCAATATAAGCACCCTACTTGGCTTGCCAAGGGGGTTGACCCTATTGGCGACACAGGTAGAGTGCGGGACTCCGGAGCGGGAGGCGTGAGTTCAAATCTCCCGGTGGGATACGGCTGGCCAAGTACAGTTAAAAGTGTGTGTACTCGGGATGATACACATACATGTGTGACATTTGGGGGCTCGTCTGGGATGTACTGGCAGCGTAACAGTTCCCAAGCTGTAATGCAGTGTTGACATCAAGGGACGATGTCAAAAATCAGAGGGGAGTGTGTAGCAGAATCAATATAAGCACCCTACTTGGCTTGCCAAGGGGGTTGAACCTACTGGCGACACAGGTAGAGTGCGGGACTCCGGAGCGGGAGGCGTGAGTTCAAATCTCCCAGTGGGATATGGCTGGCCAAGTACAGTTAAAAGTGTGTGTACTGGGGATGATACACATACATGTGTGACATTTGGGGGCGTGTAGCGGAATCAATATAAGCGCCCACTTGGCTTGCCAAGGGGGTTGACCCTATTGGCGACACAGGTAGAGTGCGGCAAGTTTTGTTACACCCAGGAGGGCGAAGGGGGAGGAAGGATGAGGAAGCCCAAGCTGTCAGACTTTGCAGCTGCTTTTATTGACTTTACCAGCTCACACGGCACGGCACACATTTACACAGCACATCGCTTAACACCATTTTCTTTACACTCTTTTCTCTGGAACATTCGCTACTCTCCTTCTCTTGTTCTCTAATACTGTACATTGTCTTATCACTACTGAGCGCCACCTCTGGTGTAGAAACGCTACTGCTTTCACTGACAGTTTACATCTAACAGTTCATATTCATTCCTTTAGTCACATTCCCTATAAATGCTCCCGTTTACCATTAATATTTAAATCACAGTCTATTAGGTACATTTATTAGGAATATTTATGTTAACCATTAGCATCTAATCAACACTATTTTCTGGGGGTTTAATAGAGGTTGTCCAAAATTGACTTTTTCCTACACTCGCCCCTCAAAAATTTAATGTCGTCCCGACATTACACCTTTCTCAAAACTACTGTTTTTTCTCTTTCACAGTCCACATTTGGTAATCATGTATCTCATGTAAGTAGGGTATTACTAAACAGGAGTCAGAGTTCATTAATGTCCATAAAGATGCAAACTGGTAATAGTCCATAGTACAGCATGTATCTCCTATTCCATGCAATACATTTGCAGAAGAGGTCTTTGTGCACGATAACCATCAACCGCTCCATCCATCATGGTGGGTATCTGCATCTTTCCTGAGAGTAAGGGTACTCAGTCTAGTCATAGCTTACCAAATAACCCTTTGTGTAATGCCTGTGCCTTAGTCACACACTGAAAATCTTTTTTTTTTTTTTTTTTTTTTTTCCTTTTTTTCTTTTTTATCAGCCATCACAGTAACTACCAAGTTACTTTTCAAAACATTCATGTCTGAACAATGGTTATCTTTAGCTTCTACACATTTGTTCTAGACAGATGAAGTGCAAGGTTGGCCTAACTTTTCATAAGTAAATCTTAATGGCTGTTTTCTTATTCTTGAAGGATACGTTTTAGCAGGAAACTCGTCAGGTCCCTCCTGGTCACTGGAACTGGACTCCGACACCTCATCACCCTGGTCCTGGTCTGCCTCAGCTGGATCTGGGACCACCGGATTGTCGACCTCTGGTGCCAGCTGCACCTGCGTGACGTCATCTGGGTCCTGGTCCTCATCCTCCGGAGTAGTGTCACTGTGCGGGTAGAACTCCAGTGCATCGGCTCTCAGTGGACGGTGATTTTGATCCTTCCCAGCTCGTAATCCGATTATGGCACTCCAACTCTCGTCATCTTCATCATCCGTGTTGTTTTGTCTGTCCACATGCCTTTGTCTTTTAGAGTCGCTTTCTCTTGTTTGATTAGAGGCATGCTCCACTGTTTCCATGAACAGAAAGTCACAGGGTAGCAAAAGGTTTCTGTGCATGACCCGAGTGCGTCCCTTGCCATTTTCAGGTCTGATTTCATATACTGGACTGTCTGGGTACTTCTTTTGGGTCACGACATACACCTTGTCTTCCCAGTATGATCTTAATTTTCCTGACCCACCTTTTTCGGTCAAGTTTCGAACCAGTACTCTGGATCCAGGGGGTAACTCAGCACCATGAACCTTTTTATCATAAAGTGCTTTGCTTCTCATCCCTTCTTTGTTTGCTGTTTTAGAAGCGAGTTTGTAAGCTTCAGTCATTGTAGCTCTCCACTTTTCAGCATAGTCCTGCTGAGAAACACTCTTGTTGTCACTCTTGTTGTCTCTTGTTGTGAGGCCAAACATTAGATCAATAGGCAACTTTGGACTACGGCCAAACAACAGAAAATATGGTGCGTACCCCGTAGCCTCACTACGCGTACAATTATAGGCATGAACCACTTTTGCCAGAGAGGACTTCCAGTCTTCCTTGGCTGCTTCGGGCAAATTTCTGAGCATTGCCAACAGTGTACGATTGAATTGTTCTACCTGCCCATTCCCTTGGGGATGGTAGGGTGTTGTTCGGGACCCTTGCACACCACTGTACTCCTGGAGTTTTGCAAGAAGTTTATTTTGGAACTCCCTTCCCTGATCATGATGGAGTTGTGTGGGGAAGCCAAACTTGAGAGCGAAATCTCCAAAGATCTCCTCAGCAGCAGTGTGGGCAGCTTTGTTACGACATGGGTAAGCCTGGGCAAAACGAGTGAAGTGGTCCATTAAAACCAGGATATACTCATATCCTCCATTGCACTTCTCCAAGTGCAGGAAATCAACGGACACCAATTCAAATGGGTACGTGGTGACAATGTTAGTCAGTGGTGCCCTTGTTATCTTATTGGGACGTTTGTTCTTCAAACAACTGCAAACTTTAGTGATGTAGTGCTCCACATCTCTTTGCATATGAGCCCAATAAAAACGCTCTCTTATCAAGTTCATCACTCTCTCTATCCCTAAATGGCCCATATTTTCGTGGAGCTCTTTGAACACGAGTTTGTGAAACTTTTGGGGTAGAAGTAGCTGGTCATGTGATGCCGTTCTCCTGTAAAGCAGTCCATCATCTTCCAAGTACAGCTTGTGTTTTTGCCTGACTAGAGCTGCAATTTTACTGTTGTGCTGCTTTACGCTTCTTGGCCACTGTTTTGACAACACATAGCGCAACACCTCTCCAATCACGGAGTCTTCTTCTTGAGCTCTTTTTAGATCAGTCTTTGATATTTCAGCTACAGAGCTGGCTTCTTGATCTGCTTCACTAATGAGAGTAGAAATGGTGACGGGGCAAAGCCATGGTTCATTTTCTTGTGACTTTACCTTGACTGTGTCACACAATTCATCACATCAGGATCAACATTTTGTGTACATCTGTTCTTGTACTGCTCCATATCTAGAGGCATACGTGAAAGTCCGTCTGCATCTCTGTTTGCTTTTCCAGGGCGATACTTAATCACAAACTGGAAATCAGCTAGCTCTGCTACCCACCTCTGTGTGGTTGCATTTAACTTTGCGGTGGTGAGCACATACGTTAGGGGATTATTGTCCATATAGACAGTGAATGGTGGGGAATAGTACAGATAATCCCAAAACCTCTCACAGATGGCCCACTTCATGGCAAGAAACTCCAGCTTCCCTGAATGAAGGTGGTAGTTCTTCTCTGGATTTGACAGTGTCCTGGAGCCATACGCTATCACCACCAGTTTGTCTTGTTGTCGCTGGTATAACACCGCTCCAAGCCCCTCCTGTGAAGCGTCACAGTGTAAAATGAAGGGTTCCTCAAAGTTCGGGTAACCTAACACTGGGGGTTGGGTGAGAATGTCAACAAGCAGACAAACTACTGCTTGATGCTCTGGGCGCCACCTGATCACATGAGATGAGGGCAAGTGGCCACCATCGTTCTTTTTGACATGTTTCTTTGAGTTTTTCTTTGCTTTATCTGTGTGATCGTTAGCAAGAAGGTCGTAATGAGGCTTTGCTATACGAGAGAAGTTTGGAATATAGCTGCGGTAATATGAAATAAAACCTAGCAATTTCCTTAGCTCTCCAACAGTGGAAGGTTGCTGCTGTTTGAGTGTCTGCACTGGGGCAATGTCCGCAGGGTCCATGGTGTAGCCCTGTCCTGTTACCATTTTACCAAGGAAACGTACCTGCTGCTTGAATAACTCACATTTCCGGGGAGTCAGCTTCACCCCATGGCTTTGATAGTGGTGCAGGACGCTTCTCAGGTCTCGCAAGTGGTCTTCAAAAGTCTGTGAATGAACAAGGTTATCATCGAGGTAAGGCAGACAAATATCATCTCTCAACCCCCACAAGCACTCCTCCATAGATCTTTGGAATGCTGCTGGTGCTGAGGACAAACCAAATGGAATTCTTACCCACTCGAACAAACCCCTGGGAGTGATAAATGCAGTAAGGGGCCTACTTGACTCTTCCAGGAAACCCTGATGATACGCCTTCCCTTGGTCGAGGACTGAAAACCACACACTCCCACTTAGACAGTTTAGCATATCTTGTATGCGGGGAATCGGGTGTCTGTCAGGAATAGGCTTCTTGTTCAGCTCTCTAAAGTCACAACACAAACGCAGACCTCCATCTTTCTTTCGCACACAGACAATTGGACTGGAATACGATGACTTGGATTTGGTGAGCCAGCCCCTGTTAAGCAGGTCTTCTAAATACTCCTTTACTTCCTTATGAAGTGGTTTGGGAACAGAAACATAAGTTCTTTTGACAGGATCGTGATCCTTGAGTCGGATCTTCAACTGTAAAGAGGGAATTGTCCCTACATCATACTCATCACGGGAAAACGCTTGCCGTTCCTCCCGTAGTAGCTGTTTTACTTGCTCTTGCTGTATGGGCGAGAGATGATCAAGGGGAACTGGGGGGTCCCACATGTCCATAGTCTCTTTGACAGTACAGTTCATCTCGGTCTCTTTATTTCTTCCTGTTTCACTCGTCGTCAGGTCGACGGTCGCTTGGTTTACAGCAGGGGGTCTAATGTCTGCCGGGTAAGCAGTTTTAACTCTCTGCGTTTCCCCCAAAATGGTTTTAGCGGGCAGCTGGATATCACGGGACGTACTGTTCGTTATAGGTTTTTTGAACATAGATCGCCTCCCTTTCCATAACTACACCAACCCACTTTGCATCTGCAAACCCTCTGGTAACTGGGTGTACTGACTCGGCTCAAATAAGACGTCTTGTGTGTCTGGAAGTGAGCCTGCTCTGACACAACCTTTGACTGCTTTGGTTTGGCCAGCAGGGATGGTAACCACCTCACTGCCAACTTTTACCATTCCTTCTCCTAGCCTATCCTCCTCACTTTGCATCACTTTCAAAAACACTTCTGTTTTCTTACAGTCAAATAAGAAGGCTGCACTAACAGCTTCACTGATGGCACAAGGCGATTTAATGCCCATCTTCAGGACATGGTCAATCACGTTGAACCCAATGATAGGCGGCTCTGCCACTCCGTCCTCCTTCACCACTAGCACAGGAACTAAGAGTTCCACCGGTGGGCGACTAACTGTCGGCAGCTTAAAAGTGACTTCAACCCACCCTGAGAATGGAATCGGTGTCTGGTTCACTGCCCTTCCACTCAGGATATTTGGACCCACCAACTCGGCTAAGTCTCTGACGGTGGTGTGTGGCAGGTGCTCCTGTCTCCAGGTGTCATTCATTAAACAGACCTTTGACCCTGTGTCCCACAATGCTTGTGTCTCCTTGTCATCGAGGAAGCAGGTGATGACATATTTTTTTCCAACCAAATTGAGTAACTGTAATTGGCGATTAGGGGACAGTAGATTAACACGGACTGTTTCTTCAGGAGGTGCCTCGGCCTTAGCGACCAGCCTTGCTTCTAACCTCCGAATACTGTCGGTAACTAGCTCATACAGTTCTTGTGTGTTAGCTTGTTCTGCTGTGGTTGCGACAGTATTGGCCGCCGTGTCTACTTGCCCTGTCCTTCTTCCAAGTCTCCGTCCTATCCGACATTCCCTTGACATGTGGCCGCTGATTCCACATCTGAAGCAGTGGTCGCACTGATCGCCATTGCGAGTGGACTGACATCTCTTGCAGCCACGTGTCCTTCTGGCTCTTTGAGCATGAGGTGCTCGGGGAGACTCACGTATGGCCTTTTTGATCTCCTCCATGTCACTCTTCAGCTGCGTGACTATGTCCAGGAGCTCAGATTCCGTACGGGCCACTGTGCTTTGGGATTTAAGGATTTTACCTTTTGTCGATGGTAGGGGGCACTCTTGGCCATCCACTTCTGTCTCTGTTGCATACTGACCCGTCAGGTTTTCCACTCAGCATTCTCGAACTTTTGGTTCTTTTGTGTGCCTTTTAAATTTCTGGTGCCGTTCCCATTCAAGACTGGCTGCTGCATTCATCTTTGAAATCAGTAGCTCGTCGGTGACGGCAGGATCCTCCAAATGACTCTTCAGTTGATATTTCACATCAACACTGATCAGTCCTGTTTCCACCGCTCTCAGAAACTTCCTCTGAATAAGATCAGAACTAAACTGCTCTTCAGTGCCAGGCTCTCTGGATGCTGCTAAAAGTCTTTCCTTTAGCTCAATGGCACGAAACAGGAAGTTTTGAGGTGACTCATTACTATCTTGTGTGAGGTTTATCAGACGATGATACAAGTCAGTGGAACTATCCTCTTTATAGTGTCCTCTCAGGATTATGCGCAGCTGTGGCAGGGTGAGATCTGACTTAATCTCCAGCATAGCGCGCAAACTCAATCCAGGACTCACTGCTCTGACAACAGCCTCAATTATCTCAGCCTCTCTGTGCTTTTTCTTTAAGCCCATATCGATCTGGTGAGTGAGATTGGAATAAGACAACTTGTCTTTTTGGCCCCTCTCCCCTATCTGCTCATTTATCTTAAACTCCCGTTTAATGATCACTTCTGACGGTAGGGGCGCTGCGGGGACCGTGGGCTGTGACACAAAATGGCGGCTCTGTGGCGGTGCGGCCTCAGGCTGTGTCACAAAATGGCGGCCCGGTGGCGGCGCAGCCTCATCATCCGTCAGCCTTATTATTTCCTCTTCAACCCTTTTAGCTGAATCAAGGATACTTTCATGCAGAGCGGCATATTGGCTTTGTAAACTGGCGAGTGCCTCTGTTTCCCGGCTCGTGCCGGCCGCTGCCGCTGCCTGCGTCAACGGTTCGCTTAGCTTAGCTTCGTTAGCACATGCTATTAGCTTTAGCACAAACTCGTGGGCTACATCCTCCTCTTCGCTTTCAATGGTTTTCTCCACCTCCTCGATTAACAGTCGTATCAGCGTGTACTTCTTAGACGGCTCAGCTGGGCTTATCTTTGCAAATAAACCGACCTCATTTAGCTGTTCGGCCCGTAACAGCACCAAGGCCTCGCTTAGCTTATCTTGTAGCTGCTCCAGCTCCATCGTTACGGCCTTTCTTTTTTTTTTTTTTTTTATTTGCGCACTCACCGTCTCAGACATGACTGAACCATCCTCTGCTACCAAGTTTTGTTACACCCAGGAGGGCGAAGGGGGAGGAAGGATGAGGAAGCCCAAGCTGTCAGACTTTGCAGCGGCTTTTATTGACTTTACCAGCTCACACGGCACGGCACACACTTACACAGCACATCGTTTAACACCATTTTCTTTACACTCTTTTCTCTGGAACATTTGCTACTCTCCTTCTCTTGTTCTCTAATACTGTACAGTGTCTTATCACTACTGAGCGCCACCTCTGGCGTTGAAACGCTACTGCTTTCACTGACAGTTTACATCTAACAGTTCATATTCATTCCTTTAGTCATATTCCCTATAAATGCTCCCATTTACCATTAATATTTAAATCACAGTCTATTAGGTACATTTATTAGGAATATTTATATTGTGCCGTTTGCGGGATTCACACAAAGAAAGAGGAGCAAGATGGTTGTGACGAACAGGCTTTATTTACACACCCCCAACCCCAACTCCTTCTGAGCACAGAGAGGAGGGGAGGTCATTCTCCCAGACCTCCTTTTCAATCATGGTTACACACACATGATACATTTTGCCCTAATCCTGCTAAACACTGCTGGGTCATTATAACGCAATTATAATGACACAGCAGTATAACTCAGTAATAACACATTTAATACACACACACAGTAACGTTTTCAACTGGCAAAGCATGCTGGGAAATCCCTGCCCCCCTTAACATGGCTCCAATGTTACACTGCCCTCCCCTGGACTGGTTTATGTCCCCAGAAAATTCAAAGTCCACTTTCAGAAATCCAACGCGAGTCAGCCCGGTGCCGGGGCGGCACGCACGGGCCGTCCAGTGTCCATCTGAGTCTCGGTCGGAGTATCTGGTTGGGGTAGGGTTCCGGTTTGGCCACCAGCGGGCGGATGGACACATCTGACAGCCTCTGTAGGACCACGCACAGTCCCTTCCCTGGCAGCGGGAGTCCCAAGCCCGCTCCGGCCGACTCCCACAGCTGCCAGGTCTCCCAGGCGGCCGCTGGCCCGCGTCCATGCGTCCAGCCCTTGCCGCGCCTGGAAAATGGCTGGATCTTTGTCCTGCTCGCTCCGCTGCTGCGCGTCTGCTGCGCGTCTGCTGCGCGTCTGCTGCGCGTCTGCTGCGCTGAGGGCCTCCGTGACGTCACCGAAAGGGGAAGCATCTGCGGGTGGCGGTAGGACACGTACAGTTCCTCCCCTGGCAGCGGGAGTCACGACTCCCACCGCTGCCAGGACCTCCCAGGCGGCTGCTGGCCCGCGTCCAGCCCCTGCCGAGCCCGGGAAAAGACCGGATCTGTCCTGCTCGCTCCGCTGCTGCTGCGCTCCAAAGGCCTCTGTGACGTCACCGCCGGGGGGAGCATCTGCAGGAGGCAGCTTTTTCTCCGTCCATGCCACCTCGCTCTAATTTAACGTCGGCGAGGGGCCAGTTTGTCGTGTGCTGTGTGCGGGGCAGTACCATGCGATGTACCCTGGCTCTGTGCAGCGGAAGCCCCCCTTCCTCGCGTCGCCGCCGATGTCTCCTTCATGCACGCGCTGCTGTGATCTGCCGTAGCTCCTCCTCCCACTCGCTCTCAGCACAGTGGTTTCCTCCGATGACCAGTCGTTCAGCGCGGCAGCCAACTTGACCTGGGCCAGGTGGTCATCCAACAGGTTCTCGCCACTGTAGCGGGGAATCTTGGCCCGCTGCTGGACGGATGGGACGGTCATCTCCCGGTCGATCGCCGCTCCTAATTGCTCTGGAATCGCCAGCCCGTCCTGCCCTTAAAAGGGCGGGAAACAGGGCTGGTTTGCTCTGCTCGGCCCGTTCTGCCTTGAAAAAGGCAGAGCAGTCCCGTCGAGTCCGCTGCTCCATCCATCGCTGCGATCCACTCCAGGGGCCGGCGTCTCAGCTCTATGCTCCGTTCCCAGCCGAGCGATGAACCGCTGTGGCTGTTGGACCTCCGCCTGGATCCTCATCTTGCTCCATCTCCACTCCTGACACCAGTGTGACGTTTGCAGGATTCACACAAAGAAAGAGGAGCAAGATGGTTGTGACGAACAGGCTTTATTTACACCCTCCCGACCCCAACTCCTTCTGAGCACAGAGAGGAGGGGAGGTCATTCTCCCAGACCTCCATTTCAATCATGATTGCACACACATGATACATCTTGCCCTAATCCTACTAAACATTGCTGGGTCATTATAACGCAGTTATAATGAGACAGCAGTATAACTCAGTAATAACACATTTAATACACACACAGTAACGTTTTCAACTGGCAAAGCATGCTGGGGAATCCCTGCCCCCCTTAACATGGCCCCGACGTTACAATATTAACCATTGGCATCTAATCAACACTATTTTCTGGGGATTTACTAGAGGTTGTCCAAAATTGACTTTTTCCTACACATGTATATGCAAACAGCAGCAGTGAACTGTTTACAGTACTCTAAATTGCATTATTTCAAGCACAACGTGCAGAAACAAGCGCCTGGTTCTCTAATTATTTTTTTTTTTACTCTAGGTACCAAAAAGCTAACCGTCTCTGCTCATTTCTTCAATCCATGCCCAGCTCCATTTGCTTTTAAGTCCTTTGTCAATAAGGACATCTTCCCCAGGCTTCAAAAACTTACTCTCCCTCCTACAGAATGCATGAAAGATTTTCTGTATGCTGAAGGATGAAACACTCGCGTTTTCAGTGACTCAGTCTCGCTGTCACTATGATTGGAAGTATGCCACTTATATCTATAGAAAAACTAGATGGATCATTGGCTGCTAGAAGTGAAGCCACCGGGCCACCATATTAGTACTACCAAAAGGGTTTAGTAGTAAACGGTGCTACTTTTACCTCAATAACTCCCCCCCCCCAAAAAAAATAACACATTTTGAACTTCTTGGCATGGAGACACAACTTATAAGCTTGTGCAACCAGTGAACTATAGAAATCGATGGCCACTAAACATAATGTCAGCTCCATTCCCTCCCTAATATGGCGGCCGGGTGGCTTCAATCTGCTCTGTACTCGCTAATGGGGCGAGAACTATAGTTGAGATCAGTGGAGCATGCAAGCTGTGCGGTGCGGTGGCGCAGATCCCAGCCCCTGACCAACAGTGATCTGTGTGGAGTTTGCATGTTCTTCCCGTATCTGCGTGGGTTTACTCCGGGATTTCTCCGGTTTCCTCCCACAGGCCAAAAACATGCAGGTTAGGTTAATTGGAGACTCTAAAGTGGCCCTAGGTATGAATGGGCCTCTTTCCACCAAACCGGTTCCAGTGCTTAACTGGAGCCAGAGCGTCATCAGCACCAGTTCTTTGGTTTTCCACCGACTAAAGCACCAGTCCCGGGCTCCCAAAAGTGGGGCTATCGTGGCCCCAACTCCTAGCTGGGCCAACGGCAGCACCAGTTTACGTTGGTTACGTCCACAGCCATGGCCGTGGTTAACTGACCAGCTTCAAAACATTACTGACCGCCATGTTGCTTTCCAAACAGCGGAGCACGCAACGGATTCCAAAACTAAACAGATTTAGAGCGAAGAGGAGAAATATTTCTTGGCTCTATGGACATAAGCAGAAGTACAAGATCAGCTGGAGGGGGCCACTCGTGATGAACTGTTTTGGAGGATAGGCCAGCCACCCGGACCATCGTCACTGCTGTGGATTAGTCTGGACAACAAACTGCTTAAAACACGCTGGTAAGTGTATTGTCTTTAAAATGCCAGACGTTAACCAATATATGTATACATATACTGTATATCCGCTTGTATTGATATGTAACGGCCAAAGTGCGGATTTTATTTTTTTTTTTTACTCATTCTTGTGGCCATAGTATTTTCGGTTAGCTATGCTAACAAACTAACTGTTTTTACCACGAACGTTTCCTCGCCATACAGAAATGCGCGTTTGAGAAACTAGAACAGAAATCTTAGCATCTTACAGAATATTTTATAAAGACATCCAGCCTAAAATACGTTTTTTGTGGTAAGAATACTGTGTATGAATGGGTGCCTTGCGTTGTGTTATGGGAGATTTTTCTACCAGACACTAGTAACATCGTCTTTTTTACTATTTTGGTAATATTTCCATAATCTTAGGCCATTTTTTTTTTTTAAATTTCACTCGTGTTTAATTGTATGTTGTGTAGCCGTATTTTATCTAATCCTTCTCTTACTTTATTGCGCACTAGCCTGGTGGAGCTCCTACAGTTTCATTGTACTGTACAACTGTACAGTACAATGAAGTTTCATCTATTCCTATTCTTCTATTCCATAATCAGACATGTAAGTTTTGCTAACATTGATATTGAATAAAATTGTCTTCTATGTCTGCACATTTAATGGAAGGCTTAAGTTGTTCACTGCACAAACTAAAACACTTTTTTTTAATAGATTTATCACAGCTGGATGATGATTGAGAAACAGCCAGACCTGTGGTGTCCAGCTCACCTTCACCAGCTCCAAGCTTGTCCTCCTCCTGCTCTTCTAATCAGACCAGATTAGGTAATTTATGTTCAGATCATTTTGATTTTGTGTACTTTATTGATGCCCATAGGGGAAATTGAGGGCATCCACCTGGATGGATCATGACCCAGTCACACAAAGGAGGGAGTGAATTAAACCAATTATACACTTGAACTGAATGTTGTGATGCCACTAACAGTAAATAAGATAAGATAAGATAAGCCTTTATTAGTCCCACAATGGGGAAATTCCAGGATTGCAACAGCACAGGGATAGCAACACTCAGAGCAACAATCAGAAGGCAAGAGCAAAACAAGAACAGCTAGTATACATATGTACATATTACTATAAATAAATAAATAAATATATATATATATATATATATATATATATATATATATATATATATATATATATATATATATAGACACACAGTGCGGAGCATTGTGGTTGGTGAATCTGCAGCAGATGGATGTTGAATAGACACATTCAATCTTGGATTGACGATTCCTGCATTTTTCAGTGTGTGGTTATTTTATATTGCTTATTTTTGTACTTTAAAACAGGGAAACAGAAGTGTGACACAAACATGGACCTCCTTCTTGACTACGGTCCGATGAGACAGTAGGAGCAGAGCAGGAGGGAGGAGCAGCTGAACTTCGCTTTGCTGCAAAGCAGACCAACACCCTTGTTGGACTGATGGGTCGTGTTGTGTCTGTGCTTGAGGGACTGTAAAAAAAGTAACTATCACAGCATAGATATTTTTGGCTGTGTGTACATAATATTTCATATGTAGCAGTCTGAAGTTTTTGCACATTTTGGAAATAAAAGCTTTCTTTCCTTAAGTGTTTTTCTGCTTCTACGTTGTTATCCTCACACCAAACATATTCAGGTTCAGGTTCCTTTATTTGTACCCGTAGGTAGATTTGTTTTGCACTCAGGTGACATCCATATTTACAAACTACAGTTACATTCAACATGAACACAAACACAGGCACACATGAAGCTGACTATAGACATGATAAAAGTGCTCAAGGCTCCATCAATCAGGACATAAGACAAAGAGATAAGAGAAAAAACATACGAGAGAAGGGTCATATTAAAAAGTTAAAGACTTTACATTTCATATGCATGAAATATAAAGTTGTTTAGGACAATGCAAATCACTATAACCTTGTAGTGGTGGGAAGTGAAAGTACAAGTACTGAATTACTGCACTTAAGTTCATTTTTCCAGGTACTGGCCAATATATTAGGTATTTGTGGACTTACTCATATTTTTGACAACTTTTTTCACATTTTTTAAAGAACAAGCAGCAACAAACTTTAAATCTATGTACTTTTTCTGTGGAAAATGTTCCAAGTTGCCAGCTTCAAAAATGATGAGTTTATCTTGTTTTGACAACGTACCACATGACATTCTGTCAGCTCTGGACAAGATCATTTCTGGGGAAAGAACTTTGAACACTTTACAGTCCGTCTCTTTTTTCCCCCTACATGAATAAAAACTTGAATCAGTACTTTAACCAGAATAGATGACACAAGTACAGAAGGGTATACCTTTCACAACTCTGTAGTTTGGAGGTGCATAGAATATGTATTTATACAGTATCTTCATGTATATATTTTATATAATAAAATTATAATTTATATATAATATTTTATATAATTTATATAATTTTTTTTTTTTTGATCCGGCGCCACGAGTCGGCCGCCCTTTGCAACAGCGGCTCAATTCTGAGTCTTTTTTTTTCCCTCCCTCTCTCTTTTTGATCCGTTTTTTTCCACTCCATTTATATCACGGACACACAGATCATCCCAAATGTCTCCTGAGCCGGTGGACGGAGCCACTGTTTATAGCAGGAGACGATACAGCAGGGAAGAGCTGCTAGCACTCAACCGCCACACGGTGCTAACGGAAAAACTCGACATACCGAGAGAATTGAGGTGAAAACGCAGCGGCTGTCGGGCTGGAGTAAGGCGGAGGACAAAAAATATAAGGTACAGACCCTCGCTTCCATCTATTGTCATGGGGAATGTACGGTCGTTACTGGGAAAGGTAGATGAGCTAGCGGCTATCTGCCGCTACGATAGCATATACCGGGAATGCTCTCTCCTTTTGTTTTCTGAGACGTGGCTAACTGAACTAGCAGCATATGCTAACATTGAGCTGGAGGGTTTCCACATGATACGGGCAGACCGAACACCAGACAGTGGCAAAGCAAGGGGCGGTGGAGTGATAATGTATGTTAACAACAACTGGTGCAGACCAGGACATATCACTGTTAAACAACGACACTGCAGCAAAGACATTGAGTTGCTAGCTGTTAGCATGCGGCCTACATATCTCCCGAGGGAATACTCACACATGATCTGCATTGTTGTTTATGCAAATCCGACGGCGAACGCTGGGACAGCGCATGACGTCATCCATTCAGTAACCAGCAGGCTGCAGACAGAACACCCAGATGCTCTTCTCCTCATCTCAGGCGATTTCAACCATGTTTCACTATCTCCCATTCTACCCACGTTTACCCAGTATGTCACATGCCACACTAGAGACAATAAAACACTGGACTTATTCTATGCAAACACTAAGGAGGCGTACACCTCATCGCAACTCCCCCCACTCGGGAGATCGGATCACAACTTGGTTCATCTCCGGCAGGTGTACAAACCCCTAGTGCACAGACAACCTCCGGCCATGCGCACAGTGAAGTTATGGTCTGAGGAGGCAATGGACACTCTAAAGGGCTGTTTTGAAACCACCGCCTGGAAGCAGCTCTGCGATCCACATGGTGAGGACATCGATGGCCTCACTCACACCTTCACGGGCTACCTCAGCTTCTGTGTGGACAAATCCGTTCCCACCAAGACCATACGGTGTTGCTCAAACAACAAACCCTGGATCAACCCTGAGATAAAAACACTTCTGAGAGAGAAGAAGAGGATCTTCAGGTCGGGGAACAGGGAGATGCTGCAGTCCGTACAGAGGGAGCTGAGGAGAAAGATCAGAGAAGGCAAGGACAGCTTCAGGAAGAAGATGGAGGACAAGCTGCAACAGAGCGACATCAGCGGGGTCTGGAGAAATCTCAAAACCATCTCTGGGCTCCAGAATACCTCCCCACAGGCCACGGGGGGCAGGGAGTGGGCGAACAATCTGAATCTGTTTTTCAATAGGTTTGACCAACCGCCCTCCCCTCTGACTGCACAACAACCACTGCTGCCTCTAAAGACATGAAGTCCTGCTGCCCACTCCCCACTCCACCAACACCCCCCCACTCCCAACACACAGCCCCCCATCCTGACCCTGACCAAGACCCAGGTGAGGACGGAGCTGAGGAAGATCAAGGCGAGGAAGGCGACGGGACAGGACGGCATCAGCGCAAAGCTCCTCAAGTCCTGTGCAGACCAGCTGTGTGGGATTGTGGCGTACATCTTCAACCTGAGCCTGAAGCTGGGGAGGGTACCACAGCTGTGGAAAACATCTTGTGTGGTACCTGTACCAAAAACTTCCCACCCCAAAGACCTGAACAGCTACAGACCAGTGGCCTTGACGTCCCACTTGATGAAGACCCTGGAGAGACTGCTCCTTGCTCACCTCTGCCCCCTGGTGGAACCAGCGATGGATCCACTCCAGTTTGCCTACCAGCATGGCATTGGGGTGGAGGATGCGGTGATCTTCCTCCTTCACCGTTCTCTGTCCCACCTGGAGAAGCCCGGGAATGTGGTGAGGATCATGTTCTTTGACTTCTCCAGTGCTTTCAACACCATCCAACCGATGAACCTGAAGGACAAGCTGCTGCGCGCAGGGGTGGACCAGCACCTGTCATCATGGATCCTGGACTACCTCACACTAACCGGCCTAAGTTGGTGAGAACCCGGGACTGTGTGTCCGACACGATCACCGGTAGCACGGGGGCCCCCCAGAGAACGGTGTTGGCTCCCTTCCTGTTCACTCTTTATACTGCGGACTTCTCACACAACACAACACACTGCCATCTACAGAAGTTCTCTGATGACTCTGCGATCGTTGGCCTCATCTCCAATGGAGATGAAGCTGAGTACAGAGGGCTTATCCAGGACTTCGTGGACTGGTGCCATCGGAACTGCCTCCAGATCAACTCGAGGAAAACTAAGGAGCTGGTGGTGGACTGCCACAGGCATGGACAACCCCTCACAGCACCAGTAAATATACAGGGAACAGACATTGAGATGGTGACATCCTACAAGTACCTGGGTGTTCATCTGAACAATAAACTAGACTGGTCACACAATACTGACGCACTCTACAAGAAGGGACAGCGCAGGCTGTTCCTACTGAGGAGACTCAGATCTTTTGGTGTACAAGGGGCGCTGCTGAAGACATTCTATGACACGGTGGTGGCATCAGCCATCACTTTTGGAGTGGTCTGCTGGGGCAGTGGCATTACCGCAGCCGATAGGAAGAGACTGAACAAACTGATCAAGAAAGCTAGCTCTGTCCTGGGGCAGCGCCTTGACCCGGTGGAGGAGATAGGAGAGAGAAGGACGGTGGCTAAACTGTCATCTTTGCTGGAGTCCGAGTTCCACCCTATGCAGGACATACTGAATGCACTGAGGAGCTCATTTAGCAGCAGACTACATCATCCCAGGTGCACAACCGAGAGGTTTCGCAGGTCCTTCCTACCTACAGCTGTCAGACTGTACAACCTAAGCAGGGCTACTCACAGAGATAGCAAAAAGACGTGACAACCTAATAGTTTTTGAATGCAAAAGATGCAATAGACTTACACAATGGTCCCCCCCGGTATACAACTAGGAAAATACCGGTCGCTATGGAGGGTGAGAATATGTATGGGCACATAATCATACCATGTAGGATAACTAAGTAGACGGTTGTGCTGTTTCATCCCATCTAGCAACAATGCTCTGCACTGTGTGTGTTTATATATTTACATATTTATTCCATCTAGCTACAATGCTCCGCAAAGGGTGTGTTTATATTTATATATCTATATATTTATTCCATCTAGCTACAATGCTCCGCACTGTGTGTGTTTATATATTTACATATTTATTCCACCTAGCTGCAATGCTCCGTACTGTGGGTGTTTATATATCTACATATTTATTCCATCTAGCTACAATGCTCCGCACTGTGTGTTTATATACTCATATATTTATTCCATCCAGCAAAAATGCTCTGCACTGTGTGTCTGTATGTATATATATATATATTTATAGTAATATGTACATATGTATATTTGCTGCTCTTGCTTTTTTTTTTTCTTGCCTTCTGATTGTTGCTCTGAGTGTTGCTATCCCTGTGCTGTTGCAATCCTGAAATTTCCCCGTTGTGGGACTAATAAAGGCTTATCTTATCTTATCTTATATGCAGTAAATCTATTTTTATATCTATCTATTTTATATCTATCTATTTTTCCATGTAACCTTGTGACTGCATTATTTTAATTGCTTTTAATCCCAGATCAAGTTTGTTTAGGGTTCAAAATGCATCATAAGTGTTAAATATATCTTGTTATACCTAACTAAGTACTGTTTATCTGTTGAAATATATATATTTACCGGCTAATATAAACCCATAACAATATGGCCCCTGGCAATCATTTTTTGGGACAGCTGATCACTTTTTGGCATGACATAACAGGGGACCTCCGTCTCGTAATGCGCCGTAACACCACCTATTACAGAACTGACATAAATATTATGTTTTAAAGTGTAGTCAATGCTCGCGCTACAGACTTGATCTAACAACGGCTGATAACTGAAATATTGATGATTACCGGTGTCCTTAAACGTAGCCGCCGTTCTCTGCCATTAAGAATAAATGGTAATAATAATAATGGTAATAATAAAAAAAAAAAATTTTGGATGGTAATACAGGTTTGGAATAAAAGCAGCGCTCCCAAAGAGACAGCAAGCTCCTACATGTTGACAAGCTAGCGCTGCTACTTCTTCTTCTTCTCTCGGTACATAACCCAAAGTTAAAGAAGAATTAATTATATGAAGAATACGGCTACCAGTAATTGGGAAGACTATTTTAAATAACCTGGTAGGAATAGGGTCTAAAAGACAAGATGAAGGCTTAGATGAGGAGATTATTTTATCTAACTCTCAAAGGTCAATTGGAGTAAACTTATCTAAACAGATATCAATTGAAGGAGTTGTAGTAGTTAATGTACTTAAGTTTACGGTGGAAAGAATCTGACTGATTTTATCTTTAATAGATAAAATTTTATGATTGAAAAAGTTCAGAAAGTCCTGACTAGAAAGCTCTAGGGGGATACGAGGATTGACCGAGTCCTGACTCTTTGTCAGCCTGGTGTAGGAATATAAAGGAATATTTGATTAATAATTATCATCAGGTATAAAAATTATTTAATTTGTCTTAATGTATCGGGACCTGAGATGAACTCTAGGTCCATACACACAGAAAAAGTTAATAAAAACTCGTAGGGGCACCAGCTCCTCTTTATCATCATCATCATAGCAGTCTGTCGTGGGCAACAATGACTGTTTCATTTAGGTCTGATCAGATTCCTCCACACAGCTCTGTCCTTAGCCTTCCGCTGCCAGGAACTCCTGTCTATGTCCAACTTCTTCAAGTTTCTTTTTACAGTGTCTTTAAATCTGAGCCTTGGTCTACCTTGATTGCATTTGCCCTCGCATAATTGTGAGGAGAGTAAATGCTGAGGGAGACACTGGTGGTCAATCCTCTCAACATGCCTGAGCCATCTCTGGTTCATCTGTATTAGCATGTCCTCCATTGATGGTAGACCAGCTCGTTTCAACACTTCTATGTTGGTTATCTTGTCTTTCCATGAGATGTTCATTATGGCTCATCATGTACGCGTGTCTCATCATGTACGCGTGGAGTTTCTTCACCTGGACTATGTAGACAGTCCAAGATTCAGCACCGTATAATAGAGTAGCCAGTACTGTCGCTCTGTACACTTTGCATTTCACACGGATAGGCACATGTCGATTGTTCCACAGTCTCTCCCTCAAGTTTCCAAACACAGCACTCGCTCTTCCCATTCTGAGAGATACAGTGTAGTTCATCCTCCAGCCTAGCATTCACTGAAACAGTACTCCCTAGGTACTTGAAAGTCTTGCACTTGACTAGTGGCTCTGTACCAATGCTGATCTCTTCTGGTAGTGATGTTGATAACTGGAACTTTGGTGGTTGATAAAGGCACTCTGTCTTCTTGATGTTGATTTGGAGGCTGAATTGGCTAGCTGCTCTTGCAAATTTCTCCACTAAAGATTGCATATCTTCCACGCTGTGTGCAACTAGAGCACTGTTGTCGGCAAAGAGCATTTCTCTTACTACCTTTATCGATGTCTTACTCTTGGCTTTAAACTGTGCCACATTGAACAAGTCTGCTTCTTTCCTTGTTTGAATGTATACTCCTTCTGAAGTGTCTCTGAAGGCCACCTCAAGCATGGCTGCCAGATATAGCGTGAAGAGTGTAGGCGCCAGCACACACCCTTATTTCACCCCATTGCTTACTGAAAAGTCTTTAGATACTGAACCACTCATTGCCACATTTGCTTGCATACCTGTATGGAGTGCCTTGATCAGGCTGACAAACTTCTCTGTACAACCATATTTCTTGAGTACCTGCCAAAGTCCTTGTCGTGAAACAGTATCGAAGGCTTTACTGAAGTCTATGAAGACTACATAAAGCGGTATGTTCTGTTCGATACACTTTTCTTGAACCTGATTCAAGCAGAAAAATCATGTCCATTGTGCTTCTTCCACTTCTAAAGTCGCACTGGGTTTCCGGTAGTACATTCTGCGAGATGTGTTCACTGAGTCTGTTAAGTAGTACATGTGAGAGAATCTTACCAACAGTGGCTAGTAGTGATATACCTCGGTAATTTCCACAATCTTTCCTGTCACCTTTCTTGAACAAAGGCACAATTCTTGCATCCTTCCAGTCCTGAGGTACTTTCTGGGCATCCCATATCTCTTAGATGAGCTTGTGCAGGCAGTTGGTCAGCTGAACACCACCAAATTTCCACACTTCTGCTGGAAATCCATCCTTTCCTGGAGCTTTACCATCCTGTGTTGTCCTGATAGCTGCCAATAGTTCATCAAAATTTGGTGGTTCATCAAGACTTGATACAGCTGGTCGCTGCACTAGAGCTTCTTTAGCCTCTTCAGTGAGATCTCCAGGGTTGGTTAATAGTTGGTCAAAGTGGTCTGCAAATCTGTCCAGGATCTTGTCTTTCTCCTGCAAAACCGTTTCACCATCCATAGCCTTTAGTTGGATCAATCCTCTTGGTTTAGGGCCGTAGATTTCTCTCAAACCTGTGAAGAATGTTTTCATGTCCTTCCTGTCTGCTGCAGTTTGAAGTTTCTCCGCTTTTTCATCCCACCAGTTGGACTTCACCTCTCTGGTGTACTTCTGTAGCTCACTCTGAGCCTTTGAGTATTTCATCTTCTTCGACCTTGTGTTACACTGTAGGTTTTCCTGCCTAGCTGTATTCCTCGCTTCTAGTAGTTTCTTCAGGTGTTCATCATGCTCATCAAACCAATCTTGATGTTTCCTCTCAGGGTAGCCTAATGCATCACTCGCAGTCCGATACACCGTATCCTGTTGCCCATTTCTCGTCTATGTCATTCTCTGAGTTGTTGCTGTCCCAGTCTTTCAAGTTTTCATTCATTTCCAGTGTAAGTTCTTCCTGCTTCTTTTGGCCTTTCAGTGCACTAGTGTTTAGCTTCCGTGGTGGCTTCACACCCGTCCTGCAGTGCTGTTTTCTTCTGCAAATCCTTAATCTAGATCTCAGCATAACATGATCAGTACCACATTCTGCGCCTCTCATTGCTCTGGTGTCCAATACATCCCTTATGTCTCTCTGCCTGACTATGATGTAGTCTAATAAGTGCCAGTGCTCGGATCTTGGGTGCATCCATGTCTTCTTGTGTGTGTCCTTGCGCTTAAATAGAGTGTTGGTTATCACAAGGTTGTACTCTGAACATAGTGCAAGTAGAAGTTCTCCATTAGCATTGCACTAGCCTACTCCATGACTGCCTAGCACTCCTTCCCATTTCTCAGTGTCCGAACCAACTCTGAGTATCAGCCTGTCATCAGTCGGTATACACCTGATAGTCTCACGTAAATCGTAAATCGTAAATGTACTTTTCCTGAGCGAAATAATGTCTTTAAACTGAAGAATATTTTTTATTGATGAGCCAAAGTGAGATGATGCTACACTGGCTATAGTGTTGAAAAGAAACCTGGGGTTATTCTTATTTTCTTCTATTAATGCAGAGTAGTAACTAGTAGTAAGGGGCCACAGAATCTAGAGTGATGCAGAGAGGCTGTAACACTATCTACCATGCTATCAGTTATGGAAGGAGCAGGCTCTCCATTTTTTATTTCCGTTGTGTTGACTAACTAACTAACCTGCACTTATATAGTGCTTTTCTAGTCACAAAGACCACTCAAAGCACTTGACCCATGGTGTAGAGGAGACAATCTGCAAAAATTTGGTAACGTCATCTGAAAGACATCTGCTGTAGTAATATGAGACCATGGAGAGACTGTTTCCCTACCGTTATGGGGTTAACGTTATGGGGTGTAACCTGTTTTACAGTCTTGGGTTCTCCGTTGCTAACGTGTCGGGTGAAGAATGGTCTGGATGTGGACTGTGGAGCCGGCCTGTTCCAGTCATGGAGGGTGCTGAGGTGTGGGGTTCAGACTGGTTTGACACAGTCACAGAGGGAGAGCACACGCTGCGCCACGTGGAGCCGTCTTGGGCCTGACCCGATGCCGTCACGCAGGCTGCCCTGAACTAAGGTGCTGGACGGCACGATGGGACCCCCGATGAGGCTTGTAAGGACAAGGCGCCAACGCCGGAAGGAAAAGGGGCTAGACCGCAGAGCGTGGTGATCGTAAAGAGCTCCCAATGACGGCCTGCCGGGAGAAGACCAAAACAAGCCCGCGAGCTGGACCAATCGGTGATGGAGGCCTGTTGCAGGGTTGGTGATCTGGGTAAAAGGAAGAGGGCTCCCTCGAAGACCAAGGTTGATGCTCGAGTACGATGGGATCACAGTCTACGCGAGCAGCGGGACGACCAGAGACTGTCTGCCATGGATAACACGGACCGGGTCTATAAGTCGACCGGATCGTTGGTGGAGACCAGTCAGACCCAAAATCACCAGGAAAAGAGGACACGGGCTTCCCTACGGGTCAGCGACAAGGTGCAGCCCTGGGTTGAGGCCCGGATGAGAGGTGATTGTGGTTCACGCAAGCAGCATGATGAGAGGAGACGTTCCGGGTGGAGGCTGCTCGGAGTGACTGGTATCTGCACTTGTCTGACCAGACATGGAGGCATCTGAACGAGTTGCACTGAGTGGAGGAAAAGAAGCGGCGCAGTGGGAGCCCTGAGGTCAAAAGACGGAGGCGACCTGAGAAGGACCCGTCTAAGGACAGAGTGATGTGACGTCTTTATTTTTTGTTTGTGTGTTTTGCTCCAGTCCTGATATATTTGTTTTATTGCTGGTTTGGTACCCCGATTTAAAAAAAAAAAAAAAAGAGTAAAATGAGAAGTAGGGTGTTGTGTGGCATATGGGATTTAAATTTTAGTTTAAGGGGGCCTGAATTATAAATGTGGGATTTTTATTGGCTCAAAGACGGTAATTTGATGGATTTGTTGGATTTGAATTTTATGTGCTGATTTTATGCCCGAGTTTGGGGTGGTGGGGTGTGTCTACCCGTTTGGAATATTTGTTCATGCAAATTTACATTCCCAACATTTAAAGTATTGTGACGTACCCACTGTGGTCGTGAGTGTTGGGGGGGCCAGTAGTCATTATGTATTTTGTAGTTTATGTCTTTTATAAAGAGCTGTTCAGGGAATATTTTAGTTACATGGCTTTGTTTTGTACATTTGGCAGCACAATAATCCGCCCAGCCGTGTGAGGGTGCTGGTAGTCTACCTGGCCCCCAGCCTAGTTGTGTGCATGGATATTTAGTTTATTTGTTTCTGTAATTGTTTTGTTTTAGTGTGTCAGTCGGGATGTGGAGTGTGTAAATGAAGAGGCAGATTCATTTCAGACGATTTATTACACACTCACATCTCACAAGCAAAGAACAGACTGAACAGTTCAGCAGGCACTCTCCTCTTAAGTTTCATGGCATTTCTCCACACACAACATGACATTTGCATCACACTGCATTCAACCCCCTTCGTCCTTGACTCCTTCCTGCTATCTCGCCAGGAACCTCCTGAGTATTGTTCTCACATGATTATCCACTGTTTCTTATCTGAGATGCTAAATAATCTGGCTCCCCCAAGGTGCTACACTTCCCCCCCCCAGCATCTTAGATAGAACAATAGAATAACAGTCCACATGCTGCTTGGGCTTCCGTCTCCTCCCGTATCTGCTGTAACTGGGGTTTACCGCCTCTGTGACGCTGCTGTGCCGGTGGGGGCTGCTGGGAGTGTGTCTGACTGCGGGTGGGCTGTGACTCGGGGGGGGGGGCACTTGGGTCTGTCCGTGTGGCTGCTCTGGTGAATCGTTTCCCTGGGGAGCTCTCCGTGGGGGTCTTCCACGCCGAGGGGCCTTAGCCAACAGCACTTGCTCGTCCGCCACAACGAAAGCAGGTTTGAGTCTGTCTATGCCAATTTTTTCCCTCCTACCCCCCAAGTCTAGCAAAAAATGCTTATCCCCTGTTTCCAACACTCTGAACGGTCCATCATAGGGTGGGCGCAATGGAGGGCAGTGGGCGTCGTGTCTGACAAACACGAACTCCGCGCTCTTCAAAGTTTTAGGCACGAAAACACGCGGAAAACTGTGGTGGGAAGGGCCCAGCAGCGTGCCTGTGTTTGCGCTACGCTGCAAAAGCTGAAATGGGGAGCTGCCCGGCACGGGATTATCTGGCAGAAATTCCCCGGGCAGCCATAGTGGGTGCGCAAAAACGAGCTCTGTCGGGGAAGCTTCCAGATCCTCTTTTGGCGCGGAGCGCAACCCCAGTAAAACCCACGGCAGCCTGTCTACCCAATTTGCATCCGTCAACGAAGCCCTGAGTGCTGCTTTCAGTGATCTATGAAAACGCTTGCATAACCCATTGGCCTGTGGGTTGTACGCGGTTGTGCTGTGAATTGTAACACCCAGGCTGCGGGCCATCGCGGACCAGAGTTCGGAAACAAATTTAGGGCCCCTGTCGGACGTAATGTCCGACGGGACTCCAAAATGCGCCACCCATGCTGTTATAAAAGCGCGCGCTACGTCTGCGGACGTGGTTGCCGCCAACGGGACCGCTTCTGGCCAGTGCGTGGTGCGGTCCACCACTGTCAGTGCGTGCACCCCTGTGATGGCGGGAGGGGGCCCACGAGGTCCACGTGAACATGGTCGCACCTCTTAGCCGGAATACGAAACGGCTCCAAGGGAGCCTTCGTGTGTCTGTGTACCTTGGCTCGTTGGCACGCCACGCAGGCTGCAGCCCACTCTTTCACTTGTTTGCGTAGGCTCGGTCACACAAACTTCTCTCCCACCATTTTGACTGACACGCGCACTCCTGGGTGCGCCAGAGTGTAAACTGACTCAAACATGCGGCAGCGCCACGCGGCCGGGACCACTGGACGCGGGCGACCCGTGGAAACATCACAGATTGGGGGGGGGGGCGCCATCTTGCAGCACCCTGCTCTCCAGCCTTAACCCTGTTGGTCCAGACTGGAGCGCGCGCACGTCTGCATCACTAATCTGCTCCGAGGCCATGGTTGCGTAATCTATCCCCACGCAGACCGGGGCCACTACGGCACGTGAGAGGCAGTCCGCCACCACATTCAGTTTACCAGACACATGCTGAATATCGGTAGTAAACTCTGAGATTGCGGCCAGCTGTCTCTGCTGCCGGCCCGACCACGGTTCTGAAACCTTGGCCATCGTGAATGTTAGCGGCTTGTGGTCCACGAACGCGGTGAAGCTGCGCCCTTCCAGCCAGAACTGGAAGTGGCGTATGGCCAGGTGAAGGGCCAGTAACTCTCTGTCGAATGCGCTGTATTTACGTTCGCTGTCGCACAAAGTTCTGCTGAAAAAAGCGAGCGGCTGCCAAGCCCCGGCGACACGCTGTTCCACGACAGCCCCTATGGCCACGTCTGAAGCGTCGGTGGTGAGCGCTATGCGGGCCGTCGGGTCTGGATGCGCCAGCAGTGCGGCGTCAGCCAGGGCTGCTTTAACTTCCGAGAACGCCCGCTCTCGCTCCGGGATCCATTCGACCCTATCCACAGGTTTCTGTTTCTTGAGCGCGGCGTACAATGGTTGCATGAGCTGCGCCGCGCGGGGAAGGAAATGGTTATAGAAGTTCACCATCCCCAAAAATTCCTGCAGCGCCCTGACCGTCTGCGGCCGGGAAAAATCCACCACGGCGCGCACTTTGTAGGGCAGCGGGATTGCTCCTTCGGGAGAGACGCGGTGCCCCCAAAAAATCAATCTCCGTCACGCCGAGCTGGCATTTCACCGGGTTGATTATTAACCCGTGTTCCTCCAACCTCCGGAAAACCGTCGTGAGGTGGGTTTCGTGTTCGTCTTCGGACGCACTGGCTACCAGGATATCGTCCAGGTAGCCGAACATGAATGGGAGATCGCGCAGCACTGCATCCATCATGCGCTGGAACGTCTGTGCCGCTCCTTTTAACCCGAATGGCATGCGCAGGAACTCGAATAGACCGAACGGAGTTATTACCGCTGTTTTGGGTATGTCCTCAGCGCGCACTGGGACTTGGTGGTGACCGCGGACCAGGTCTATTTTGGAAAAAATGCGTGCTCCGGCAAGGTGAACGGAAAAATCCTGTATGTGGGGAATTGGGTAGCGGCCGTGCGCTGTGGCGTTGTTCAACCTGCGGAAATCCCCGCACGGTCACCCCGAACCCTCAGCCTTAGGGACCATGTGTAGCGGGGAAGCTCATGGGCTGTTCGAGCGCCTGATGATGCCCAACCTTTCCAGGTTGGCGAACTCCTCGCGCGCTATGGCCAGTTTAGCTGCGTCCAAGCGCCGAGGTCTTGCAAAGACGGGCGGCCCGGTGGTGGTGATAAAGTGCTCCACCCCGTGTTTAGCGACGGCCGCCAAAAATGTCGGGACCATGAGTGCTGGGAACTGAGTGAGCAGTGTGTGGAACTTACCGCCTGTAGCTGTGACATTGGCTTGTGCTGTTGGCTGGGTCACTCGAGCTATACAGGGGAGAGAGTCAAAGGACAGTGCATTAACCAGGCGCCTGTTAGCAACATCAACCAGTAAACCGTGTGCACACAGAAAATCAGCCCCCAGTATATGGTAATTCAGTGCTGCTACGACAAAAGTCCACTCATATGTACGGCCGTGTATAAGAGCAGAGTCCTCTCACCAAAGGTCTTAATATCCGAGCCGTTTGCTGCCAACATCTCGGGGCCGCTAGGTCCTGCCAGCCGGTCAGCGTAGGTCGGCTGGATGAAGCTCTTCTGGGCTCCAGTGTCCATGAGGAAACGCCTCCCCGAGCGTGCGTCCGTCAAGTAGAGCAGCTTGTTCTCTTCCCCGAGGGTCGCAGCTGCTACCGTCGCAGCTGCTCCTACCCCGGCCTTGGCGTTTCCCGAGCGCTTGAATTGGCACGGGGGCGCACATCTGCGTGCCTTCTCTCCGAAGCGGCAATGGTAGAAACAGAGCGTGTCTCTCTCGCGCTCCTTGGCCCCTGCTGCTACTAGCGTCGGTGGCTCCTTGCCTCCTCTGGTCGTCTCGCTGGGCTCCGCCACTGCCGCGTTGACTGTGATCGCCCTGGTGGTGAGGATGATCCGGTCTGCCTCCTGGGCTAGCGCATGGTAGTCCCGCGCAGCCAGCAACGGCGAATTGGCCAGAACCGCTCTCGCCGCTGCCGGAAGGTTCCGGAGGAAGAGGTGGGCAAACAGAAAGTGCCCGTCGTCCGTGCCCATTAACGCCAGCATCTTCTCCATCAGGTCTACGGCCGAACCATCTCCTAACTCGGTCTGCGTCAGGAGCCTCTCTGCTCTCACACAGTCCGAGAGCGTGTAGTGGTGGATGAGCGCAGCCTTGAGCGCCTCGTATCTATTGCCGGCTGGTGGCTGATTGAGCAGGCTCGCTACCTGTTGAGCTGTGCGGGCGTCGAGCGCTGCAACCATATGGTAGAATTTGGTGTCCTCTGCCGTTACTCCCCGGAGGGCGAACTGAGCCTCGGTGAGGTGGAACCAAGAGCGCGGGTTGTGCTGCCAGAAATCCGGTAGCTTGACTGAAACCGCACATGCGTGGCTGGGGGTTCCAGTCCGGGCTGTCTGTGGGATGGCTGCCGCCTCGCTGTAGCTTCCTGACCGGGCCGGCTCCGGGGATCTTGCCTCGTGTTCCATAATACGTCTTGGGTCACCAGTGTGGAGCGTGTAAATGAAGAGGCAGATTTATTTCAGGCGATTTATTACACACTCACACTTGTCAAGCACAGAACAGACTGAACACTTCAGCAGAAACTCCTCTCTTAAGTTTCATGGCATTTACATCACACACAACACGACATCTGCATCACACTGCACATCCTTGACTCCTTCCTGCTATCTCACCAGGAATCCCCTGCTCTTTGTTCTCCCAAGCTCATCCACTGTCTCCTGTCTGAGATGTTAGACAATCTGGCTCTCCCAAGGTGTTACACATCGCTACAGAGTATTATATGAACAATCAACAATAAAGACCCTCAGCTGTATGCAATTAATTTTATCACTATGATTCACAGAAATGTAAACTGATGAACAGCAACCTTGCATGAACAAGCCTGCACTGAACCTGCAGGATAACTTTCCCTGACACTCAGACTGTGAAACTGTTGGCTTTTCTTCATCAATCTGTAGCACTCAGCCCTAACAGTTATCGTCCCTGTTGTCAAATCCTTGTTTGAAATTGAAATTGACAATGGTGTTAAAGCAATTGAGACGGCCGTAAACAGACAGTACTACAGCAGTATCATTGCAGTAGCTAACATGCTAATGGCTAACACTTTACGTAAAATGCTTACCTTCATCATTGTGGATGTAGCTTGAAACATAAAATCTGAAGCCTTTCTCTTTTTTTGTCACTGATGTCTGACATCGTTTACTGTGAGTTTGGGTAAGTCCTGCAGTGACCGAGTGAAAAACGCCATCACCATCCACTGGCACAGAGCTGAACCGGAAGCCATTGACCTGGCAGAACTGGAACAAGGAAAAGAGTGTGCATATAGCAAATTCGTAATTGTTATGACCCAATTTCTGGGTCAAGGCCCGAACTGCCTATCTCGGCCTGGGATCACAAAGTCACTTTCGCCGTCAGGCAAGGTGGACATCCACCTCCATATAACCCAGACCAAGATTTGAACACCTCTGCTCATCACTGAGCTAGAGAGGAATTCCTCACTAGCTCTTGGCTAGTAATGGAGGTGTACTCTAAGGTGTCAGAGACTATACCACTGACTAATTCTTTATGGAGGGGGATCCAAAACATAATGGATTTTTCAGTTGAAGGTGAGTTAGTTTTGCATTATAGAAAATTCCTATGGACGGGCTTATGATGTAGGGCCGTTGCTAAATTTTTATGTCTGCACTAAGTGGAGCCACTTAGTGCAGTGGCTTATTATTGAGAAAAAAGCGTAAAAAGTATCTTGTTGCATTATTTGTAACTTGTAAACTGTGACCAACACATACAGTTGTGCAATAATTTGGTTAAAAACATGCACAACTGTATGTGTTTGTCACAGTTTACAAGTTACACCCATAGCACAAAACTAACTCACCTTCCACTGAAAAATCCATTCTGTTTTGGCTCCCCCTCCATAAAGAATTAGTCAGTGGTATAGTCTCTGACACCTTAATGATATCATATTGTACTGTAAGTGATATATGTCATTGTGGTGACCCACCACAATTTACAGGGACATTCATCCTTACACTCAGAAGCAGAGGACCATTCACATATGGACAGAGAGCCCCTGGGAGGACAACCAGAACAATGGACTATTGTTTATACATCCCTGGATTAAGGAGAAGACGTCCAGGCGCCAGTTGGTCAGGCTAATCATATGTATTGACTGATATGTACACTACCGTTCAAAAGTTTGGGGTCACTTAGAAATTTCCTTATTTTTGAAAGAAAAGCACCTTTTTTCAATGAAGATAACTTTAAACTAATCAGAAACACACTCTATACATTGCTAATGTGGTAAATGACTATTCTAGCTGCAAATGTCTGGTTTTTGGTGCAATATCTACATAGGTGTATAGAGGCCCATTTCCAGCAACTATCACTCCAGTGTTCTAATGGTACAATGTGTTTGCTCATTGCGTCAGAAGGCTAATGGATGATTAGAAAACCCTTGTGCAATCATGTTAGGTCTGCAATGCTGTAATTGCTGCAAATGGAGGATTCTTTGACGAAAGCAAAGTTTGAAGGAAAAAAATATTATTTCAAATACAAATCATTATTTCTAACCTTGTCAATGTCTTGACTATATTTTCTATTCATTTTACAACTCATGGTGGTAAATAAGTGTGACTTTTCATGGAAAACACAAAATAATTGTCTGGGTGACCCCAAACTTTTGAACAGTAGTGTATATCAATATGCTAATGTGCCATGCTTTCTCTCTGTTTGTATAACATATAAAAGAGACAGCACACACAGCACAGCACAGTAGATCACTGTAGCGCACAGTGCTACAAGTGTGTCTCATGATGATGGAGAAAATAAAACTCTGCAACCTTCGAGCTCGTCTGATCTCGCCTGATCTTATCCCTCCACACTGGTGACCCATGACATGTCATGGTGCGCCCCTCGCCTGATTTTTTACCTCCACACTGGTGACCTGACAAGAGAGAATGACCGCCTGCTCCCTCTCACCGCGCTGTGGACACAGAGGACCAGAGAATGCCTACAACCTCTTCATCCTCACCGTAGAGCACTCCCCAGAGTGGGCAGCGCTTGGACTGACACGCACCCATGAACGGCGACACGAGTGAAACGAAGGAAGCGGCCTGAACGGGGACGGACATCGGCGCCGACTGCGTTGATTTCCACCAAGCTTCCCGAACCTGACTAACCTCACGACAGCAGACCTCCCACGCACAGAAGCCCCGCACGCACACCGCAGGATTATGAGGACAGCGCAACTGCCAGCTTGTGGTCACTGCGCCAAGCACAGGGACAAAACCGGCTCCACAGACTAATGCAGCATCCTCCGCCGCTGCACATGCCCGAGAAACACGGCCGATTGCCACCCTCAGAACCTTCAGGGCTGCTCACGCACCTGAAGCAGACGTGCAGCCCACGCACAGGACTTTGTATGGGTTTCTCAGCCACGGCGCACAAGGGGAATTTAGCTGATTGCTGTCCCTGGTGGCTTTAGGGCTGCGTCTGCACCTAAAGCCTAACCGCCAAGTCCCTCACATAGCTGCAGTTGTTTCACAGCCGCTATGCATCCTCGGGGAATTTGGCCACTCGCCTTCCTCACATCCTCACTGGATCGAGCCGCGAGAGGAGTCAGAGACTTAATTTTTTTTTCACAGCCGCTGTGGATCTCCACCAGGTTTACCGGGAAAGTCCCTCACCATCGCGGATCCACACACAATTTTTGTGCGGCCCAGATACCTTTGACGTCCGGGGCCGGCACTCACTTACTCCCACCCACTTCCCCCTCCTCCTCCTCAGCACTCTTCCTGCACCTCACTCCCTAAAGCTGGCCGATCGCCGTCTTGTTCCATTACGCACAAAGTGCACCGACCCATGTACCCACGATCCACGGCCAGTCAACGTGCTGTAACCCGGAGCGGAGCACAGTGTTTTTTTTCCACCCCTCCCCCGTCCCCCCAACGGACTGACATGCCCTCCAACAGTTCTACCGGAGCTGGAGCCCAAACAATGGGGTGGGGGGTGGGGGGTCACAGCCCCTTCTGAGTCTTCTGGGAGGAGCCCTGTGGTGACCCACCACAATCTACAGGGTCATTCATCCTCACACTCAGAAGCAGAGGACCATTCACATACGGACAGAGAGCCCCTGGGGGGGACAACCAGAACAATGGACTATTGTTTATACATCCCCGAATTAAGGAGAAGACGTCCGGGCGCCAGTTGGTCAGGCTAATCATATGTATTGTCTGATATGTATATCAATATGCTAATGTGCCATGCATTCTCTCTGTATAACATATAAAAGAGACAGACAGCATACACAGCACAGCACAGCAGACCACTGTAGCGCACAGCGCTACAAATGCGTCTCATGATGATGGAGGAAATAAAACTCTGCAACCTTCCAGCTCATCATATTTCGCCTGAATTTATTCCTCCACATCATATACCTTAGTCTACATTGAAAATCCTGGCTATGACACTGGCACAGTTTATAAGTTACAAATATGCAGATAATATTCAATTCAATTCAACTTTATTTATATAGCGCCATTTCACAACAACAGTCATCTCATAGCACTATCAACTGTAGGGGGAACCCCCACAGTTGCAGAAAGACCCCAGCAATCAGGCGATCCCCTGTGAGCAAGCGCTTGGCGACGGTGGAGAGGAAAACCTCCCTTTTATCAGGAAGAAACCTCCAGCAGAACCAGGCTCAGGGAGGGGCAGTCATCTGCTGCGACTGGCTGGGGGGTGAGGGGATAGAGAAGATGAAAAGAACAGACATGCAGAGAGCAAACAGCACGATAGGGACTCATTCTATGGGAGAGAACAAACAGATGTTAATGACCAGCAAAAAAAAAAAACTAAAAAATATTTCACTGAGAGTGAAGAAAGGAGTGAGGCCCAGTGCGTTATTGGAGGTCCCCCGGCTGTCTAAACCTATTAGCAGCATAACTAAGGGAGGGTTCAGAAACACATGATCCATCCCTAATTGTAGGTTATATCAAAAAGGAAGGTTTTAACCCTAAGTCTTAAAAACAGAGATTGAGTCTGACTCCCGAATCCAGATTGGCAGCTGGTTCCACAGGAGAGGAGCTTGATAACTGAAGGCTCTGCCTCCCATTGTACTTTTGGAGATTCTAGGTATTACAAGTAATCCTGCATTTTGGGAGCGTAGTGCTCTGTTAGGATAATACGGTAGTATCAGATCTTTTAAATAAAAAGGGGCCTGATTGTTTAGAGCTTTGTAAGTAAGAAGAAGGATTTTAAACTTAATTCTAAACTCTATGGGAAACCAATGAAGGGAGGCAAGAGCCGGAGAGATACTGTATGATCTCTCTTTCTAGTACCTGTTAAAACTCTTGCTGCAGCATTTTGGATCAGCTGAAGACGTTTAAAGATGTTTCAGGACAACCTGATAATAAAGAATTACAATAAATTATTCCATCTAGCTACAATGCTCTGCACTGGGTGTGTTTATATTTATATATCTATATATTTATTCCATCTAGCTACAATGCTCAGCACTGGGTGTGTTTATATTTATATATCTATATATTTATTCCATCTAGCTACAATGCTCCGCACTGTGTTTTTATATATCTACATATTATTCCATCTAGCTACATTGCTCCGCACTGTGTGTGTTTATATACTTGCATATTTATTCCACCTAGCTGCAATGCTCCGTACTGTGGGTGTTTATATATTTACATATTTATTCCATCTAGCTACAATGCTCTGCACTGTGTGTTCATATATTCATATATTTATTCCATCCAGCTACAATGCTCTGCACTGTGTGTCTGTGTCTGTGTGTGTGTATATATATATATTTATAGTAATATGTACATATGTATATTAGCTGCTCTTGCTTGCTTGTTGTTTTTTTTTTGTTTTTTTTCTTGCCTTCTGATTGTTGCTCTGAGTGTTGCTATCCCTGTGCTGTTGCAATCCTGGAAATTCCCCATTGTGGGACTAATAAAGGCTTATCTTATCTTATCTTATCTTAAACTAATCTAGAGCTAACAAAAGCATGGATCAGTTTCTCAGCATCACTCTGTGACAAGATGCTCCTAATCTTGGCAATATTACACAAATGATAGAAAGCAGTCTTAGAAACAAATTTAATATGTGAAATGAAAGACAGATCTTGATCAAAAATAAATCCAAGATTCCTCACAGAGCTATTAAGAGAAAGAGTAACCACATCCAAACTGATAGTTTGATTTGGAAAGGTATTTCTAAGGTTTTTTGGACCAACAAGAATGACTTCACTCTTATCTGAATTTAATAGCAGGAAATTACAAGTCATCCAAGCTTTGATTTCCTTAAGACAGGCTTCCAACTTGGCTAATTGATTACTATCATCTGGCTTCATTGACAGGTATATAAGTGTGTGTCATCTGCATAACAATGAAAATGTATACAGTGCTTTCTAATAATGTTGCCCAATGGAAGCATATATAAACTAAAAAGAGTAGGGCCTAGCACAGATCCCTGTCGAACTCCATGACTGAGCTTTGAGTTGAAAGAAAACTCATTATTGACATGAACAAACTGGAACCTATCAGATAAATAAGATCTAAACCACTGCACTGTTCTAATCTATCAAGTAGAATATTATGATCAATAGTATCAAAAGCTACACTAAGACCTAAGAGGACAAGTATAGAAACAAGTCCATTATCAGATGCGATGAGGAGGTCATTAGTGACCTTTGCTAAGGCTGTTTCAGTACTATGATGGATTCTAAACCCAGATTGAAACTCTTCAAGTAAACCATTTTAGATTAGATTAGATTAGATTCAACTTTATTGTCATTACACATGTATGAATACAAGGTAACGAAACACAGTTTAGCATCCAATCAGAAGTGCAAAGGACAGCAGTGCAGTATATACGGTAATTAACAGTATGTGCAATTTAAGCAAATATATGCAAATATATGCAGCAGTGCAGAAAGTTAAGAGTACTGTTATGTGCAAATAATGTGCAATAAGTTAGATGTAGTTATGTAGTTATGCAGTTATGTACAGGTGAGGATGGTAAAAGATGATTGTAAGAGAGTCAGCGGGGAACTAAGTTCAATAACGTGACAGCTGTTGGAAAGAAACTGTTCCTAAACCTGCTGGTTCTAGTCCGAAGGCTTCTGAAACGTCTTCTGGAGGGGAGAAGCTGGAACAGTCCATGAGCAGGATGGTTGGAGTCCCTAAGAATGCTGCGTGCCCGGCGCAGACATCTTTTCCTGTAGACGTCCTCTATAGCTGGAAGTGGAGTCCCTGTGATGCGTTGGGCGGTTTTCACCACCCGCTGCAGCGCCTTGCGGTCAGCTACAGAGCAGCTCCCATACCAGACTGTGATACAGTTGGTCAGGGTGCTCTCTATCACGCAGCGGTAGAAGTTGCTCAGGATGTCAGTTGACAGATGGTTCTTCTTCAATGTCCTCAAGAAGAAGAGGCGCTGATGGGCCTTCTTGATCAGGCTGGTGGTGTTAACTGACCAGGACAGGTCCTCCGAGATGTGGGTCCCCAGGAATTTGAAGCTGGGGACACGTTCAACAGCTATGCCATTGATATGGATGGGGTCATGTGTCTCTGCCCTCTCCTTCCTGTAGTCCACTATGAGCTCCTTGGTTTTGCTGGTGTTAAGGAGCAGGTTATTGTCAGCGCACCAAGTAGCCAAGTGCTCAACCTCTGCCCTGTAATCTGACTCGTCGTTGTCCCTGATGAGTCCAATCACCGTGGTGTCATCTGCGAACTTTATGATGGAATTGGATCCATACATAGGCCTGCAGTCATGGGTGTAGAGGGAGTAGAGGAATGGGCTGAGCACACAGCCCTGTGGTACACCAGTGTTGAGTGTGATGACGGAAGAACGGTTGGGGCCTGACCTAACATGCTGGGGTCTGTTGGTCAGAAAATCCATGATCCAGTTGCAGGTGGAGGTACTGATTCCCAGGTCCCCAAGTTTAGTGAGCAACTTGGAGGGGATAACTGTGTTGAATGCTGAGCTGAAGTCAATAAACAGCATTCTTGCATAGGTGTTCTTGTCATCCAGGTGTGAGAGTACATAGTGCAGCGCTGTAGAAACCGCATCCTCTGTACTCCTGTTGCTCCGGTAGGCAAACTGATGAGGGTCCAGTGTAGGGGGCAGGCTTTTTTTGAGCTGTGCCAAGACCAGTCGCTCAAAGCACTTCATGACTATGGGCGTCAGTGCCACAGGGCGATAGTCATTTAGGCATGATGGTGTTGAATGTTTCGGCACTGGTACTATTTCCCTGCAGGTGGTCAAATAATTGCGTAGCAACAACTCTTTCTAAGATTTTTGAAATGAAAGGGAGATTAGAGATTGGTCTATAGTTAGCTAAAGCTCCTGGATCCAGCGTTGGCTTTTTGAGTAAGGGTTTAATTACAGCCGTTTTAAGAGCCTGCGGTACATGGCCTAAAGTTAATGAAGAATTGATTATATGAAGAATAAAGCTACCAATAAGTGGGAAGACTTCTTTAAATAACCTGGTAGGAATAGGGTCTAAAAGACAAGTTGAAGGTTTGGATGAGGAAACTATTTTGTCTAACTCACAAATGTCAATTGGAGTAAACTCATCAAGACAGATATCAATTGAAGGAGTTGTAGTAGTTACTGTATTTAAGTTAACTGTGGGAAGAATCTGATTGATTTTATCTCTGATGGATGAAATTTTATTATTGAAAAAGTTCATAAAGTCCTGACTAGTAAGCTCTAAGGGAATGCTAGGATTGACAGAGTCCTGACTCTTTAGCCCCATTTCCACCAGTATCACCTTGGCTTTACTTTTTTTTACTTGTTTCTGTTTTTCGCCATTTCGACCTGAGTCCTCACGGTTTAACCGTTACGATTTTCGTGCCTGTTAAGAGGCAGGGTACAGCCGAGCGAAAAGCGAGGTGTGATTTGACGTCAATCGACTGCTAACCGCTGCTTGGTCAGGGCGTAACGTCACAAAACGCATCCGTTTTGTTTTCTGTTGAAGCCACACGACCGCCATTTGTAATTTCAGCGAGTAACCGCGGTGACTGGATTCACAATTGTGTTCTCATATAATGATGTCCACGCGCAAGTTTATTCCATGAACAAACGAGGAGGTGCGGACTTTTCTATCCCTCGTAGCCGATGACTACATCCAGAGCGAGTTGGATGGGGCAACTCGCAATGAAAAATTATACCAGGAAGTGTCCGGCCTGCTAGCAATGGCAGAGAATTTGGACTCGACACGGCCACGCAATTGGAAAATGGTGACGGTGAGTGTTGTTTTGTTATTGTCCGTCTTCTTGCCTTTCGGTCAAAAGCGCACTTTATTTAAGCAATAAAGAAAGTTGTTTGATTGTGGGCAATTGTGGTGATGGCTAGCCCGCTAATAGCTAGCTACCTCTGTACCTTGCTGCTACCTCGCATCAAGCTGCTGAATCGCGCTTTTATTTCAGTATTCATGTGAACAAAACGCTGACGTAAGCTTATTGTATCCTGGTTAAAAAGTTTTGTGTTTGCGGTACATGTTGCACTTTGTTTGTGAGCTTTATTGTGTGTTTTTTCCTTCTATACACAGTTTTCAAATCCTAGGGGTCCGCCTCACCAACCGCCAGCTCCATCACTATCCGGCATCTCCCGGTCAAGTGCTGGTAAGGCACAACAAACTGAAAATTACCACCCGGTTGTTTTTATATGTGATTGTTATTTTCTATAGATGCATAATAAGGAATTTAAAATGTCTTTCTACGTTTATAAAAATACTAGATTCAGGGGTGTTCATAGCCACAGTGGCCCAGTGTTATAGGTGTGTTGGTGGTGGAAATACTGTTGTATTTTCACAAAAAAAAAAGGAGCACATGTACCAACTTCAAATCAACATGCTTGATTGAAATTCTTCAAGTCAGCTAACACTATTAACCCATTCTGATTTATGAGGCCACAGTACAAAGACATTCTTTTAAAAATAACCCATTAAATCAAAATACTTTTTAAAATTAATCCTTTTTGAAATGAAGGGGGGCCTAACCACAGCACCACAGAAGTTGCATATAGTCCACTCTACTGAGGGGCAACAACATGACAGTAGAGCTTAAATACAGCAACGAAGCATCCCACCACAGGCTTTCAACAGTTTAATTCCATAATATTTTTTCTGACATGTTTTGATCCAGTGTTATCTAAATACAATGACTTCTGTCTTTCATATAGGCAAGCTGAAAAGCAACAACATTGCAGACCTTGCATCACTGATGGCCCAGAATCATGCTGAGGAGATGCGGATCCATGAAAGGATGCTCGAACAGCATCAACGGCAGCACGAACAGCGCGAAAGACACCTGCAGTTAGCCGCATTAAGAAGGGATGAGCTGACAGAGACGGCTTCCTTCCACGGAGCCTTCCTAAACCATTTTGGCAGTCTGGTCGAAGTACTGAAAGCTCCCCATTTGTAAACATGTTTTGGGAATATTTGTAATGTAATAAAATGTTAGTCTTTTGGATAAAAGTGGGGTTTGTATATTATAACACTGGATGATAAAGGCGAATAATTACATACACATTCCATTGCCTCATTTGACCCTAATACCGCTGTTCAGCCATAAAGGTGTCAAGATTTTTAATGGTAATGTAATTGTTATTGTTAAATTTAATAAATATTACCACTGCTGTATACATTGCTCTACATTGGGTACAGTTTTTAAGTAAAATTGTAAGCAGTTGCACAGGTGTAATTTACATTCAGCAGTAGACACTGATAAAGGTGAAAGTCGAATTGGGTAAAAGGTAAGTACATGTAAATTGAATGTTCTATCGGCATTCCAAATTCTGAGAATTCCAATAAATTATAAGCAGTCTAGTATAATATAAAGTGAAAATACCCATACATGTAAAACCAAATATAACATTTTCGATGTTGTAAACGTTGACATGAATATGATAAACCTATGCTATTGTGATTCAATAGATCCATAGTGATCTTTGGTTTGAAAAAGAAAATTATAATTTGGTGTTGGGCAGTGTGACAATGTCACAGTATTTAGTAGGATTAAAAAAAGTTTCATAAAATTTCTAGGTTCATTGGCAATTCCATCAAACCAAAAGTGAGTTGTCTAGCTGCAGCATTTTTTTTAGTCATTTCTACGTTGTTTTAGTGTGTAATTAGCCACCACTGAACAGATAACTATTATAAATAACAATAGATGGGAAAAATGATACACAATGGGCCTAGATTTGGATTGGCTTTTTTATAATATAAATTATTTGGTAAGTTAAAGTTAACTGGAAGTATAACAAGTTTCCACATATAATTCCAAGGTCAATTGGCAATTCCATCAAACCAAAAGTGAGTTGTCTAGCTGCAGCATTTTCTTTGCAGTCATTTTCTACATTGTTTTAGTGTGTAATTAGCCACCACTGAACAGATAACCCTTATAAAGAACAATAGATTGTACAATGATACTCAAATGATACACAATACAAAAAATGGGCCTAGATTTGGATTGGATTTTTTATAATATTATAAATTATTTGGTAAGTTAAAGGGGTTTAGGATTAAACTTCTGTATTATTTTAAATTACTCTGGTGTTTCAGCATTTAATTAACCGTCTGTTAACATTTAACCGTTTTGAACAACAGAGGCGATGTAAATGAAAAGTGCACAACATTTTATTTAAAAAACACGTTTGACATATGTATGCACATGAACACTGAACAAATGAAATGATCTCTGAATGATCTCTGCTTCATATGCAGCTGCTTCAGATTCCTCCTGGGCAACCGCTATTCTCCTCTCCTGCTCCAACGTGTGTTGTCTCAATCCACGTCGTCTTCTCCTGTAAAATTCTCTTGTCTCGTTAAAGACATTCATTGTGTTAAAAACCCACAGAAGAATAGTGACCACCGTGGAAATCCTCCGCTCGTAATCCGCTATTTTTTTCTTTGTTGTGGAGGAGTCGGTCGCGTCCTTTACTACGTCAGCAGAGTGTAGCGCCACCTCAATCCCGCTCACCCCCAGCAATACTCGGCTTTCCGCGGTTGTGATGGAGGCACAGCCGCGGGAGAAACAAGTAAAAAAGAAAAGAAAAGAGTAGAGCAGAACTATATAGTGGAAATGTGGCATTTGTCAACCTGGCTAGAGTACTGAAAAGAAACCTGGGATTATTCTTGTTCTCTTCTATTAATGCAGAATAATAACTCGTTCTAGCTTTTCTAAGAGATTTTTTTTATTAATTAAAAGATGATTTCTCCAAGCTAAATAGATTTCATCTAAATTAGTGGAGTGCCATTTTCTTTCTAATTGATGAGTCTTCTGTTTTAAGCTACGAGTTTCTGTGTTGAACCAAGGAGTTAGAAATCTCTGATAAGACTTTTTCTTTTTTAAAGGGGCCATGATGTCTAGAGTCTGATGCAGAGAAGCTGTAACACTATCTACCATGCTATCAATTACAGAAGGAGCAAGCTCTCCATAGTTTATTTCCGTTGTGTTTACACATGGCATAGAGGATATAATATAAGTACATACAACAGCAGCATCAAATATGTTCATATCAGTGGTTATTTTTTTTATCTATAATTTGGTTTAACCCCTTGCACTCTGGTCAATTTCCCGAAAAACGCCTAAAAATAACGTACCCAAAGTAAATCAAAAGCTGTTCTTCAACCCTTTTGCAGCATCTTCATGGGGTTGGTCTCATTTAAAAGAAAACACTTTGAATTTTTTGGCAAAACAGTCATAATCTCTCTAAGTGCTCCTACCACTGAGTAACAGTCATCTAAACATACTGAACATGAAGAAAATATATTTCGCCTGGGTGTTTTTTTGGATCCAAATGCTTGCAAATAACACACAGCTGTCAGATCCGGGCTGGAAAATGCAACAGAAATGTAGAACCAAGTGTTATCCAGCTGAGGTCAAAATTTTGTAACAATACCACAAAAAATGAATATATTACACAGCTTTTTTCTTAGGTTGTTCCCAGGCGTTTTTGAACTGTGCCAAATGGCACAGTTTGGAAAAACGTCTGTAACTTTTGAACGATTCAATATAGAAGCTTCATCTTGGGCTCTAATGAAAGGTGACACTCAGGGCTGTGTGTGTGTGTGTGTGGGGGGGTTGTTTATTAATTCATTCATGAATGAATGAACAAACAAGCCCCCACACACAAAGAAGCATGCCACGTAAAAAATGTGTGGCTTTTTTTTTTTTTTACAAGAAAAAATAACCTACAGTGCACTAAAAATTATACTAAAATATCTGTAATGTAGAGGATAATAACCCCCCCCCCCCCGCTACAGAGGACGAACATCGTCCATCGCCACGTGACGGACCGCGGCGCACGCAGCGGTCTACTACGCACAGTTGTACTAAAATATCTGCAGTAATATCTGCAATCTGCTACAGAAGAGTAGCGGGGGGGAAGGGGGGGGGGTTCGTCCGGACTGGACCCGTGAGCCGCGGTCTTCATGTTGCGATGACGCACAGTTGGAATTTACCGATCGGTCAAAAGTCATTTTGATTACAATTTTCAGGGATAAAGAATAATTTAGCTTATAACACTTACCTGTCCGCAACAGCTTTGTCGCTGGTGAACTTCTTTTCCTCATTGTCAGACGAACATGACGCTGGTCCGCTTGTTACGGACTCGTGGTTCTGGTCACACGACCCAGTCAAACCATAATTCCATTATTGTGGTTTTGCGCTTCCATGATTGCGGTTTTGGCGAATGATTTTTCAAAACAAATAAGAACAGTAGTAAGAAAAAAAGACTGGCGAATGCCTGTGTGTCACCAAGCCTTACACAAAACAGATTTTATGCAAGGGACGCACGCTTTCGAACTTCTGTGCTTCAATTGGCTCGCTGTATTTGCAGCCATTGGTAGGCGGGTTCTTCTTGCTAGGTTTTCAGTCATTGGTTCTTCAAGGTTTCAGAAACCCAATTCAAGGCTCTTATTAGTCAAATGAGAGGTCAATCACATCTAAACCAATCAAAGCACTCCTTTGGCTTTCTGTTCGTGGCTGTGTCTGTAGTGGAAGAACGGAAATGCAGCTTTTTTTTTCAGTGCGCACTAGGACGCACAGTGTGCGTCCTAGGGCACCCTCGTGTGCTCTAAGATGCAGAGACGTGTCCGCCCGCGGTAAACCAGAGTGCAAGAGGTTTTAAAAAAATTCACTAAAAGCCCCATGATTCTTTTTTTTATTCAATAATTGAAAAAAATACACAAAAATTACAAATATGCTAATAATACAAGTAAATTTGTGTGTATTTTTCTACTACTGACTAAAAAAAAAAAGAATTGCAGGCCTTTTTGTGATTTTTTTTTATTATTATCTGCATATTTGTAACTTATAAACTGTGCCAGTGTCATAGCCAGGACTTTCAATAGGGGTTGCAAATTAGGTTCAGAACCGGGTGGTCACTATTTTTTTAATAAATTTTATTGTGCAATTTTTTTTCTACTATTGATTGAAACTGCGGGAGGTACAAAGGGTAAAAACATTGTTACCATGTGGTTCAGCTAATTATTTAGTGATTAAAAATGTAGACTTTAACTGAATTTTAGAGGTTAGAATCACAGAATTCAGTAAAAATTGTTTCGAATTGCTCCCATGATGAAAAGTGTGCATTCAAATTGACTGTCACCATTTTCAACATTATCAGAATTTGTAGGCCACCTAGTGGGTGACCGGCTTCCCGGCCAGATATTGTGATACTAGGAGACCCCTGCTCCCGGCCATTTAGTCACTTCGATGATGTAGTGTGTGCTTTAATCATTTGGATGCTGATTGACCGATTAATAATTGTAACTGAGCTGTGCAGAAAGGAGGATGATTGACTGTGTTATCAGGCTAATCATAATGTGAGCTAAATTACATGTATAAGCCCATACTTCTCACTTATTCTGAAAACTTAATTCCAAGTTGTCCAGTTAGGGTTTCACTCAGAACACACAAGCCCTGGTGATGCTTTATTTTGGTTTGGACCCCTTCACGTAACCAGTGGCTGTCCTGGCTTGTATGATGCCCTGGGCGAGTATCTCCTTGCCCCCCCCAAACAATCAAAAGACTAAATTAGGATGAGGGCATGCGACCCATCCCACACCCTGACAGTACCCCTCTCTTAATGGGCATCTTCCAGACAACCCCAGGGTAATGCCAAAAAAAAACAAAACACAATCTCATGAACTGGTGATCTTTAACTCAAATTTGTTATAATTTCTCTCTTAATCCTTTAACTGCCCAGATTAAATGGATGGGTCACATGCCCCCAGTGGCACAAAACAGCAACTGCACGTGTCAACTTATTGACATCCCCCGACTATAGTGAGAATTTGTCCTAACCTCTATTTATCTGACAGTTTAGAAGGTGGGAGACATACGTCGAATGAATCATGGCTGACATGGAATATAGCAAAGAAGGAGAAATCCTCATTATTATTCTTCCTTTTTTCGCTTTGAGCTCACACACCAATGTGGATGCCGCCATTTGATCATTGTGTCAGCTTTGCGTCAGCGTTGATAACAGAAACTGCATGAAACAAGAAAAATAGCCACATAATACAAACGAAATTCAAGTGGGATAATTAAAACAGTTTGTAGATGTGGTACACAGGTGTAAATTACTAAATAAACATGTTACTTGCACTACCAAGGATTCTGGAATGTATTACTGTTGAGATTGACCAAGATAAAACAAAAAATCTAATTATAAGTTGTAAAAATAGAATGCTGGGAACTTGCATTGAGATATTCAGAGATAAATTAGTCAAGCTGTACAATAATATTACTAGTAAGAAAATGGTTGTATTTTGTGGAGATTTCAGTATTGATTTACTAAATCCATTTCAACAAAATGTAATTACAGAGTTCATGAATTCTGTGTACAGTATGAGTCTATATCCCACAATAACACATCCCAGTAGAATCACAGTTCACACTGCTACACTTACTGATAACCTGTTTGTTAATATTATTGATAAGAAAATGGAAAGTGGATAATTGATAAATGATATAAGTGACCATTTGCCAGTCTTTGCACTTATCCATGGCCACACGGAAGCCAATACAGAAAAAAATTTAAAATCTTTTAGATACAAATCACAAAATGCAATCAGTTCTTTTAAAGAAGACTTGCTGAAGCAAGACTGGACAAAAGTCTATCTATCAGATGTAAATGAAGCCTATGACACATTCATGAACATTGTAACCACTCTTTATGAAAAAAAAATTGTCCATTAGTAAAGAAAAAACTTAAACAGAAATTTGTCGACAAGCTATGGTTAACCAAAGGATTACAAAAGGCGTGTAAAAAGAAAAATTCATTATATAAAGCTTTTCTAAAGAAAAGGACAAAAGAAGCAGAGCAGTGGTATAAAACATACAGAAATAAGTTAACATACAGTGGGGCAAAAAAGTATTTAGTCAGCCACCAATTATGCAAGTTCTCCCACTTAAAAGATGAGAGAGGTCTCCAATTTTCATCATAGGTATACCACAACTATGAGAGACAAAATAAGAAAAAAAAATCCAGAAAATCACATTGAAGGATTTTTAATGAATTAATTGGTAAATTCCTCAGTAAAATAAGTATTTGGTCACCTACAAACAAGCAAGATTTCTGGCTCTCACAGACCTGTAACTTCTTCTTTAAGAGGCTCCTCTGTCCTCCACTCATTACCTGTTTTAATGGCACCTGTTTGAACTCATTATCACTATAAAAGACACCTGTCCAAAACCTCAAACAGTCAGACTCCAAACTCCACTATGGCCAAGACCAAAGAGCTGTCAAAGGACAACAGAAACAAAATTGTAGACCTGCACCAGGCTGGCAAGACTGAATCTGCAATAGGTAAGCAGCTTGGTGTGAAGAAATCAACTGTGGGAGCAATTATTAGAAAATCGAAGACATACAAGGCCACTGATAATCTCCCTCGATCTGGGGCTCCACGCAAGATTTCACCCCGTGGGGTCAAAATTATCATGAGAACGGTGAGCAAAAATCCCAGAACCACATGGGGGACCTAGTGAATGACCTGCCGAGAGCTGGGACCAAAGTAACAAAGGCTACATCAGAAACACACTACGCCGCCAGGGACTCAAATCCTGCAGTGCCAGACGTGTCCCCCTGCTTAAGCCAGTACATGTCCAGGCCCGTCTGAAGTTTGCTAGAGAGCATTTGGATGATCCAGAAGAGGACTGGGAGAATGTCATATGGTCAGATGAAACCAAAATAGAACTTTTTGGTAAAAACTCAACTTGTCGTGTTTGGAGGAGAAAGAACACCATACCTACTGTGAAGCATGGGGGTGGAAACATCATACTTTGGGGCTGTTTTTCTGCAAAGGGACCAGGACGACTGATCCGTGTAAAGAAAAGAATGAATGGGGCCATGTATTGTGAGATTTTGAGTGAAAACCTCCTTCCACCAGCAAGGGCATTGAAGATGAAACGTGGCTGGGTCTTTCAGCATGACAATGATCCCAAACACATCGCCCGGGCAACGAAGGAGTGGCTTCGTAAGAAGCATTTCAAGGTCCTGGAGTGGTCTAGCCAGTCTCCAGATCTCAACCCCATAGAAAATCTTTGGAGGGAGTTGAAAGTCTGTGTTGCCCAGCGACAGTCCCAAAACATCACTGCTCTAGAGGAGATCTGCATGGAGGAATGGGCCAAAATACCAGCAACAGTGTGTGAAAACCTTGTGAAGACTTACAGAAAACGTTTGACCTCTGTCATTGCCAACAAAGGGTATATAACAAAGTATTGAGATGAACTTTTGTTATTGACCAAATACTTATTTTACCGAGGAATTTACCAAATAATTCATTAAAAATCCTTCAATGTGATTTTCTGGATTTTTTTTTTCTTATTTTGTCTCTCATAGTTGAGGTATACCTATGATGAAAATTGGTGACCTCTCTCATCTTTTAAGTGGGAGAACTTGCACAATTGGTGGCTGACTAAATACTTTTTTACCCCACTGTATATAATGAGATGTAGTAAAAGAGACTATTACAGTAATGAACTGGAGAAAAACAGAGACAATATTAAAAATACATGGACAATACTTCACAATATTCTTGGAAATACAAACAGAAATACAAGCTACCCAACTAATCTTTCAAAAAAAAAAAAAAAACTCAGAGTGTGAATGCAGTCTCACCTGCAGATGAATTTAATAACTTTTTTGTTAACATTGGTCCTAATTTGGCTCGAGAAATAAAGGTGATACAATAAACAAAAACACTGCTATAAAAGACTCCATTTTCATAAAGAACACAGACGAGAGAGAGGTCACTGAAATTGTTAAATCGTTTAAAAGTAAAACATCTTCGGATTGTGATGGTATTGACATGCTCTTAGTCAAAACTATCATTGAATGCTTAGTGAAGCCACTGACATATATTTGTAACCTGTCTCTCCAAACAGGTATATTTCCCAATGCAATGAAAATAGCTAAAGTAATTCCGATATACAAGACGGGTGACAGAGGGGAATTTTCAAACTATAGACCAATTTTACTATTGCCGCAATTTTCCAAGATACTTGAAAAAATATTCTGTGAGAGAACTGACAACTTTATAATGAAGAATAATTTATTGTGTTAGCAGCAATATGGGTTCAGACACAAGAGGACAACTACATTTGCTCTAATGGAATTTATAGACAAAATACCAACTGCCATTGAAAATAAAGAGTATTCAGTTGGGGTATTCCTGGATCTTAAAAAAGCATTTGATACAGTGGATCATAATTTATAATTAAAGAAACTGTGGAGGATACGAATAAGGGTCACCAGTGTGGAGGCAAGGATCAAATAAGTGCAGGCGGACACGGCGAACTGAAGTTTAAAAGGGTGCTTTATTCATCCTCCATCACGAGGCTCACTCAGCGTTGTGGCAGCATGTTGGAGTGAGCCCTGCGTCTCTAGGTGTCAGAATGCGAGTGAGAGAGAGCTCCGTGAGGCATATACAGTCAGCTTATATACTCAGCCACAGACAATGCATGCATGGCATATTAGCATCACAGTAAGCAGGAATGCATGGGACATTTACATGAGAGTCACACATATCAATAGCAGGATTACTGGCACCGGAATTCCTCTCTGCTCTGGAGGTGTAGGACAAAAGAGGCTGCAACGCACATCTACATATTGATATCAGTCCATACATCTCATTGTTCTGTTAACTGCTCAAGCTGAGCGCTCTGCCTGTCCCGTAGGTTGTGGTGGGTCACCATACCGCTCCCCCCCAGAGGGTCAGCAGGGGGCCGAGGCATTGATCGGCCGGCTTTGGAAGCGAGCTGCGGGAAAAGTTCTGTGCAGGAGGAGGTGGGGGGGGGGGTAGCAAGTGCCGGCCAGGGACGGCGAAGTTGTCGGGGCCGCGCAAAAATTGCATGTGGATCCGCGATGTTGAGGGACTTTCCCGTTAAACGTGGCGGAGATCCACAGCGGCAGTGAGAAGAAACATTTGTCTCTGACTCCTCTCGCGGATGAGTCCTGCGAGGATGCGTAGCGGCCATGAAGAAAAAACAAAAGCTGGAGCTGTGTGAGGGACTTGGCATGTTGGCTTTAGGTGCGGGCTCAGCCCTAAAGCCCTCGGGAACAGCAGACGGCTGAATTCCCATGTGCGCCGTGGCTGAGACTGAGTTCTCAGGCATGTGCAGCGGCAGAGGACGATGGCAGTCTGTGGAGCCGGATGGTCCCTGGTGCGTGGCGCGCTGTCCTCGTAACCCCCCGGTGTGCGTGCGGGGGTTCGGTGCGTGGGTGGTCCGCTGTCGAGAGGTGAATCAGGGTCAGGGAGCTTGCTAGAAATCAGCGTCGTCGGCGCCAGTGGTCTTCCCTGTTTGGGCTGTTGCTGTCGTTCGCTTGTTCTGGGTCATGGTGCGTTCTGGTCCACGAGCTGCGTTCTCCGTCCGGCCCTAGAGGTCACCGTCGTGCAGAGAGGACGAGGTGCGTGCGCGCTCGTGTGGATGCGGAGGATGTGAGCGATCCTCTGTCTCTGTAATCCACAGCGTGGTGAGAGGGAGCAGACGTTCTTTGTCCCTTGGCAGGTCCCAGCGTGGAGGTCCCAGATCTCAGGCGAGGGTCGCACCATGACGCTTTCTGCAGCTTTCCCGGTCATGGATGATCTCCGGGGAGTTCGCCTGGTGTTGGTTCTGCATCGAGGTCTCCCGTGTGGCAGAAGGGAGGGCAGTCCATTCGCGTCAGGCAGCTGCGTTCGTTCGTCGTTGGGGCCACCGTCAGGGGCTGCGTTCGTTCGTCGTCAGGGTGTTCTTTTCTTCGGAGTCACCAGTGTGGAGAATACAAACAAGGGTCACCAGTGTGGAGGCAAGGATCAAATAAGTGCAGGCGGACACGGCGAACTGAAGTTTAAAAGCGTGCTTTATTCATCCTCCATCACAAGGCTCACTCAGCGCTGTGGCAGCGTGCTGGAGTGAGCCCTGCGTCTCTAGGTGTCAGAATGCAAGTGAGAGAGAGCTCCGTGAGGCATATACAGTTAGCTTATATACTCAGCCACAGACAATGCATGCATGGCATATTAGCATCACAATAAGCAGGAATGCATGGGACATTTACATGAGAGTCACACATATCAATAGCAGGATTACTGGCACCGGAATTCCTCTTTGCTCTGGAGGTGTAGGACAAAAGAGGTTGCAAGGCACATCTACATATTGATATCAGTCCATACATCTCATTGTTCTGTTAATTGCTCAAGCTGAGCACTCTGCCTGTCCCGTAGGTTGTGGTGGGTCACCATAAAACTACAAAATTGTGGTATTAGGGGGGTAGCACTGTCCTGGTTATGTAGTTACTTAAAGAATAGATATCAGTATGTATGTGTTGGTAACAAAAACTCACAGTTACTGAAGGTTACTTGTGGAGTCCCATAGGGTTCAGTTTTGGGGCCATTGTTATTCAAAATGTATATAAATGATATAGGTAAAGTTTCGGAAAAAATGGATTTAATATTGTTTGCCGATGACACTAATTTATTATGCAATGGAAGCAATTTGGAACAACTTTTGGATACACTCGGAAAGGAATTAGGAAAGCTTAAAGTAGAACTGAACTGAACGGCATTGAACGGCACTGGGTGATAGTACATACAATTATAAAGATAATTTATCATTGGCACCCCCTCCACAAATCCCGGAATCTTGGAGAAAATCGCGATTTTGAATTTCCCTCCCTGAAAAATCAGACAAATCCGCCGATTAACCGGAAGTGCAGCCGGAGTTCCGCGTGACGTCACGAGTGTGACACAGTCCTCCATGTTTACCATTGCGAGCACGTCGACACTGGTTGTTTTTGGTGCATTTTGTCGTGATAGTCGACTACAAAACACTTCCAACACCTGGGAAGATCTGTTCAGTGGCCAAGGAAAGCTGTCATGGCGACGAAAGAAAAGAAAGGGGGAGGAAAAGCGACCGGGAAGCGATGCGTTTCTAGATATAGATATTACAGTGATCCCTCACTTATCGCGTTTAATGGGGACCAGAACCGACCGCGAAAAGTGAAAAACCGCGAAGTAGCGTCCCCCCCCCCCAAGGGCGTCACAAGCACTATTTTGCACAAAAAGGCACAAGAGAACAGCGAAAAGTGCCACTAAGCAACATGAGCGATAAAGAACAATGAATGCGGTCTTCCTTTGCTGGGTATGGGCGCTCTGCAGGGACAGAAGCTGGGTAAAATGTCTCGGCCAATCAGCTTGCGAGGTAAAACGTCTCGGCCAATCAGCTTGCGACATTCCCGAGCGGTGAAGAGGTGGGCGGAGAGAAGTGGAGCGGTGGTCAGAGAGGTGGATTTTGAGTTGTGCGGGCTCTCCGTGTTGATACCTGATGTTCTAATGTAGTCTCCCTGCCTTCTGCTAGCGCCCGGGCAACTTTCGTGCCATTTTTTCTCAATTTTGAATTTTTGATGAATATTTTTGAAAAATCCGCGATGCACTGAGGGCGCGAAAGGTGAAACGCGAAGTAACGAGGGATCACTGTATTTATAAATAGCACAGTCAAATGCAGAGGCCAGTTCTGTTCATGTGTATTGCCACTATAGTCTGTAGAAGTATTGTAATACATAGCCCAATTTTTTGAATGAATGAATGAATGAATTTATTTATTTCGGATAGTACAGTACAGGTTGAAAGAAACTGAATGATATAACAACAAGGTCAAATTGAACAATGACTCATCTGATTACACAATTCAACGCAAGTTATCCGAAATGGGTGATGGCTGAAGCCGCAGCTTATATTGCCCACCCATATTCCATCCAAGAATTCAAAAGAGAAAACAGGCAAGAGCGATTACAATTCAAAACAAAACTAAGACAAAATGTGACAGAGAAAAAAGAAAACTAAGCTACAACACAACACAGGCTGGATATGTTACAACTCGCCGCTCATTAGCGGCGCCAGCTGCGCGCACACTTGCGCCTCGTCAGCAGCGTGGGATATAAGCCACTCTGCCCTGGGCTTCGGCATGAAGCCGTCTGATTCCTTCAGCCCTCTTGCTGCAGAGGAACCCCCTCATCTCCCAGCAAGATTTACAGCGTAAGCATACCTACCTTTGCCTTTCCAGTCTCTCCCCTGTGCACAGGTGTATTCCCCGGCGGCGGACCTCGCCTCTGCATCGCCGTCTGCCAGCTGCTGTCACAGGTGCATCAGGTCGCTGTCTCCCGGGCTCGCCCTTGTGCACGCCTGCCACCTGCCACACTCCTGCATCCTCCTGCATCCTCCTCTGTCTCGTCACCGATCCTGAATGCCTCTTCACTCTGAAAACTCTGGTTTTCTTGACTGCTGGAACTGCTGGAACTGCTATCATCTGCCATTGTTGTTTTGTTTAGGGATCACACTCGTGACGTCACACAGCGTTGTCTGCACTACTTCCGGTTTGTTTGGCACTGCCAGCCAGAGGCAAAAGTTTATCGGCTTATAGACTGGCCATCGCACGGCCTAAAAATTTCTTTTATGTGTTGAAAAATACAATAGGTAATAAAGAATTAATCTGCTATTCTACTTTTTGCGCCAAAAGGTGGGTTCAGTTCTACTTTAAACTGTGGTTTGATTCAAACAAATTAACACTCAATTTAAGTAAGACAAAATTTATAGTTTTTAACAACCATCACAACAACTTAGTATCTAAACTCAGTGTAAATGGTGTAGAGATTGAAATGGTATCCGAAACTAAATTTCTTGGAGTAATAATTGATAATAAACTGTGTTGGAAGTCACATATTAATTATATTAAAGGTAAAATATCTAAATCAATTGCAATACACAGAGGGAAATATTTGCTGAATCAACCCACATTATATACTTTGTATCATTCATTAATACTCCCATACACAATACTCCCAATTGCTCCTGGTGGGTCTGGAAGCGCCATGTTAGGCAGCATGCCACCATCAGTGTGTGAATGTGTGTGTGAATGGGTGAATAGCAGCATCTGTAAAGCGCTTTGGTCATCAAGAGATGAGAATAAAAGCGCTATATAAGTGAGTGCCATTTACCATTTACCATTTACATGACATATTGTACTGAAGTATGGGGAAATACATATAAAACAAACATATATCCAGTCTTTATGCTTCAGAAGAGAGCTATTAGAATAATAAACAAAGCTGCTTACAGGGAACCAACAAACCCACTTTTTCTTAAATTAAAAGCTCTCAAGTTGAAAGATCTGGTTGATTTTAAAACTGCAGTAATAATGTTTAAAGTGAAGAATCTATTACAGCCCGCAAATATCCAAAAGTTGTTCCAAATAAGGGAGAAACAATATCATTTCAGAGGAAGATGTATATTTCAAAAACCTTCAGTGTGACATAATGATTGGACCCAGGGGACAGAAGACAGTCTCGAGTTGCACAATTAACCTTTTATTCACCCAAGTGGGACGTGTGAATGTGTGTATGTGTGGTAGTGAGATGTGTAGAGCTGGTGCTGGAGCTGAGCAGGTCTCGCTGCTGCCTGGCAACCCTAGAGAGACAAAGGCAGAGGGATTAGTACTGCTCTGCAGCGGGGGATGTAACAAGGACTGCTGCTTACTTGCAGATGGTGATGCTGCGTCTCTGCTTGTCCAGCGAGTGACTGCCAGGAGGGGAGCGTGCTGCTCGGCGTCGTGAGGCGGGGGAGAGACTCCGGTGCTGGGGAGGAACTGAGCCGCCGCCGGGGAGAGATAATCCGCCGCCTGGAGGATCCACCTGTACACAGGGGAGAATATCTTGGCAAGGTAAGAGCGTTGAATGCTTACATGGCAAGGTGTGACGAGCTTGGTCAGGCGTAGAGTCAGACTGTGACTGAGAACGCGGGATGTGCCTCCGTGACGATGACAGACGGCTCCGTGCTGAGTCGTTGGCAGGTCTGGCTCTTATAGTCCGTAGGGAATTAGAGACATGTGCACACGCAGCCGGGACTGATGATGGCCCCGCAGCCGCCATGACACAGTGAGAACTACCACCAAGCAACACTGTGTCTCAGTGCAAGGAGTCAGACTGTGGAACGCTTTTGGACCTGAATTAAAATAATGTACAATGCTTAGACAATTTAAACAAAAACTAAAGGAAGAAATACTCCAAACATATATACAAGATGACATGTAAAATCACATAAGGATTATCATATCCAGTCTGTGTTGTGTTGTTGCTTAGTTTTTTGTCACGTTTTGTCTTAGCTTTGTTCTGAATTGTAATCGCTCTTGTTTTGTTTTTCTTTTGAATTTTTGGATGGAATATGGGTGGGCAATATAAGCTGCGGCTTCAGCCATCACCCATTTTGGATAACTTATGTTGAACTGTATGATCAGAGGAGTTATTGTTTAATTTGACCCTGTAAGATGTTTTTTTTTTCCCATTTGTTGTATTATTCTGTTCCTTTCTTTTAATCTTTACTTTTAATCTATCTGAAATAAATATTCATTCATTCATTCAAAAAAGAGATGAATACTTGTAGTTAAGATAAGATAAGATAAGATAAGATAAGCCTTTATTAGTCCCACAATGGGGAAATTCCAGGATTGCAACAGCACAGGGATAGCAACACTCAAAGCAACAATCAGAAGGCAAGAGAAAAACAAGAGCAGCGAGTATACATATGTACATATAAATATATATATAGACACATAGTACGGAGCATTGTTGCTAGATGGAATAAATATATAAATATATAAACACACACAGTGTGGAGCATTGTAGCTAGATGGAATAAATATATGAATATATAGACAGTGCGGAGCATTGTAACTAGATGGAATAAATATATGAATATATAGACACAGTGCGGAGCATTGTTGCTAGATGGAATAAATATATGAATATATAAACACACAGTGCGGAGCATTGTTGCTAGATGGAATAAATATATGAATATATAGTCACAGTGCAGAGCATTGTAGCTAGATGGAATAAATGTATGAATATATAGACAGCGCGGAGCATTGTTGCTAGATGGAATAAATATATGAATATATAAACACACAGTGCGGAGCATTGTGTCACCATGGGATGAGACGCCGGGTCATCCGGCGCTCAGACCATGTCCCTTCCTATCTCTGTCTCTCATTGGCCAGCGTCTCAGCGGGCTCCCAGCTGTCGGTGTTACAGGACAGCTGGGGCCCAATTAATCCTCATCAGCTGAGGCGTTGCTAATGAAGATAAAAAGGAGCAGCTCCGATCATTCGGGGCTGCGACTTAAGCACTGTTAGGCTGGAACCCCTACGTCCGGCGTCAGCTTCCTACTCATCTAGCAGCATTACTCGTGAGTGTTACCCTGCTTGAGTATTTGTGTCTTGGTACCCCTACGCCCGGTGCCAGCTCTCTACTCGTCTGGCTGCATAACTTGTGAGTGTACCCTGCATGAGTAGCTGTGTCTTGGCACCCCTACGCCCGGTGTCAGCTCTCTACTCGTCTGGCTGCATAACCTGTGAGCGACATCTTGTATGAGTATTTGTGCTTCTTGGCCTTCAAGGCCGTGTCCCTTATCCCCTGTCCCTTTTATAATAAAACATCACAACTCACTGGCTCGCCCTTGGCTCATCCTTAACAGTAAGTCACAGCCAGACGAGTTGCCGGCGGCCGTGAGTTGTTGGTGGACTCCGGGTGTCAGCGCTTTAGCATGCCGTCTCCCAGGAGTCACGTTCGGCGCCAGGGGGACGAGCTGACGTCCATCTTGGAGGACGTCGACGGGACGCTCTTCACCGCAACCCTGTTCGACGCCTCCAACGCGAGACGCTGGCATCTGGACCGTGCTGAGAATCTCCTGGACAGTCACCTTCGCTTTTCCTACCATCCTGAGGTCTGTGCCAGGAGGGACGCCGTCGCTGCACAGCGAGAGGAGCTCCGCAGGTTGGAGGGAAATCCCGGCAGGAAGCCAAAGAGGAGGAGACGTCGCCCCTCGCTTCGGGATCCCGTTCCTGTCTCTACTCCAGCCCGGGAGTTCGCGCCATCCAGAGGGCTTCCCCCGCTCAGCACGACGTCACTCGGGATTCCCCCGGAAGATCTGCAGTTGACAGCTGTCAAGGTCCGGGACCGAGTGGCTGTTGCGAGCCCCGCTGTGCACCCGTCTACCATCTTGAGGCATGTGGCGGTGGCGGTGAGATTGGTGGAGAGGAGTCCAGGGCTACGGAACTACCCCAAGTTCAACGCCCTCCTCGCCTCGGTCCCTGCTTAGGAGCGGCGATTCCTGGGTCTCTCCTTCGCTTCGCCCCCTGGGAATAGCCGTCATCACATCGCCAAGTCGCCTCAGCATGAACCCCGTCCGGATCCAGTTCCGGGCTCTCGCAAGGTCCCTTCCTCCCACGCAGCTGTCACCTCTTCGCCTCGTCAGAGAGGAGATTTCACAGCCTCGTCTCCCAAGCCTCCCCCCCCCCGCTGTCACGCCAGCACATCCGGGCCGGCTCATCTCGGCTGTCACCCCCTCCTCCTCGACGCGCTTCCCGACTGCTGTGTGCGCCTGGAATTCCGGCCTGGCGAGCCCTCATCTGGAGACAACACGAGCGGCTCCCAGACGTCTTCCCAGGGGGTCCTCCGTTATCGCCCGGCGGGGAGAGGGAGAAGCAACGTCCACTGCAGCAGGCACCACCCAGCCTCCAGGAGACAGGCAAGTCCCAGTTTGTTCTCATCAACTTAGTGACTTGCTCTGTCATACTCCTGGAGGTGGAGTTTGGGGTCCGCAGCTCCCTGAACTCCCACCACCTGCTGTAACCTGTGTCATTAATCCTGCACCGTCTGTGTCTCCCTCCGCCGAGCGGTCCCCTGCGCCGGGTCAACGTCGTGGGATGAGGAGGGGGCCTGCGGTTCCGGTCCCGCAGCTACGTTGTGGACGGAGGAGGAAGACTGACTGCTACGTGGAGTCTGCGCCGACGACCAAGCGTCCCCGGGTCTCCACGGAGAAGCGGTTCGGTCCAGCGGGACGAGGTTCGCCTGCCATCACGTCGTGTGGACCATCGGCGTGGTTACCGGGGCAGGAGGAATCCCAAGCTGCGCTGACCATCATGCCGGCTGCGGGGCCCGACGCAGCTGAGTGGGAGCCTGGTGACGACCTCCTGACGACGGATCCTGGATCTTCGCAGTCCTGGACGGCGTCAGAACCTGAGATCAGGCGAGTGCTCTACTTTTTCTTTCTCCTTTATATCGAGCACTTTAGCCTGTCTCTAGGGGAGATGAGCCGGGTGCAGCCGTCCGCTGCGTCCGAGCTCATCTCGCCGCGTTCTGGCGCTGCCGGTGATCCTGATCCCGGTTCTGTTTTCTCTCCTGAGCCTTCTTCCAGGGTCGCCGGCGAGGAGTTGCCATCTCTCGTGGTGCCGGAAGGTCCAGGTTCAACGTCGGAGGTTGGTTCTGGTGCGGTGCTGACCCAGTCGGGGTCCGTCATGGGTGCTGCTCCAGTAGTGTCCGACGTGGGTTCACCCGAGACCCAATCGGGGTCCGACGTGGGTTCCGCTCCAGTGGTGTCCGACGTGGGTTCGCCCGAGACCCAATCGGGGTCCGACGTGGGCTCTGCACCAGTGTTGTCCAGGTCCGGTGAGGGGGTGGCTGTTTCCCTGCGGTCTAACGTTCGTCCACCTCGTCATCGGCTCTCCCCCGAGCCTCTTCCACCGAGGTCCGCTTTGACCTCTCGCCCGTCCCAACGGTCCTGGTGGTTGAGCGATGCGGGTCGGCCGCCGGAGGGCCTACCGTGCCTGTTCGGTTCACTTGTGCGGCCGCCCGACCCGCAAGACTTCTGGTTCGGCGATCTGGTCCAACCCCCCGATGCACTGTGTTTGCTTCTGGGTGGCCTGGTACGGCCACCGGAGGACTTGTTTCTTGGGACCTGGGTCTGGGGTAGGCCGCCCGAACATTCCCTTTTCCCCAGTTCACCAGCTGGACAATGGGCGGGGAAACCACCGGACAGTCCCGGCTTTATTGGACTCTGCCTGTCGCCCTCCTCGGGTGTCGCTTATCTTCAGTAAATATTAAGGTCACTCGGGTGTAGTTTTTGTCCTCTAGGTGAATCTATGTATGTAGCGCTTTGTATTGTGTTTTTATTAACCGTACTCAGCATTTTCCTTATTCTTGTCCTGTTCCTAGCCTCGTTTGTGCATTATGGAGTAATGTGTTTTGTTTTCCTTTCAACCGTACTCTTTAATTGCCTCATTTGTTCCTGTCACTTTCAGGGTGGGTTTTTTTTTCTCTTCTCCCCTGCCCGATCTAGACATCATTTGGGTGCTATTGAGTAGTGTGTTTACCTGTAACCATGCTCAGTATTTTCCTCATTTGTGCCCTGGTCTAATTATCTTTTTTTTGTGTATGATATGGAGTATTGTGTTTGGTTTTTTTCTTTGCCCTGGTACTCTGTATTTTTTCTTGGTCTATTTGCCTTTTTTTTCTTCTCTCCCTGCTTCTCTCCCTCCAGTCCTGCCTCCCTTCCACCCACCCTAGGTGGGGGGGGGGGGGGGGGCTTGGATGGTTCGGGTCGTTCGGAGCCCGACCGTGAGGGGGACGCTCTGTCACCATGGGATGAGACGCCGGGTCATCCGGCGCTCAGACCATGTCCCTTCCTATCTCTGTCTCTCATTGGCCAGCGTCTCGGCGGGCTCCCAGCTGTCGGTGTTACAGGACGGCTGGAGCCCAATTAATCCTCATCAGCTGAGGCGCTGCTAATGAAGATAAAAAGGAGCAGCTCCGATCATTCGGGGCTGTGACTTAAGCACTGTTAGGCTGGAACCCCTACGTCCGGCGCCAGCTTCCTACTCATCTAGCAGCATTACTCATGAGTGTTACTCTGCTTGAGTATTTGTGTCTTGGTACCCCTACGCCCGGTGCCAGCTCTCTACTCGTCTGGCTGCATAACTTGTGAGTGTACCCTGCATGAGTATCTGTGTCTTGGCACCCCTACGCCCGGTGTCAGCTCTCTACTCGTCTGGCTGCATAACCTGTGAGCGACATCTTGTATGAGTATTTGTGCTTCTTGGCCTTCAAGGCCGTGTCCCTTATCCCCTGTCCCTTTTATAATAAAACATCACAACTCACTGGCTTGCCCTCGGCTCTCTTTGTGTGGCTCTTCAGAGCCACACATAACACATTGTAGCTAGATGGAATAAATATATGAGTATATAAACACACAGTGCGGAGCATTGTTGCTAGATGGAATAAATATATGAATATATAGACACAGTGCGGAGCCTTGTAGCTAGATGGAATAAATATATGAATATATAGACACAGTGCGGAGCATTGTTGCTAGATGGAATAAATATATGAATATATAAACACACAGTGCGGAGCATTGTTGCTAGATGGAATAAATATATGAATATATAGACAGTGCGGAGCATTGTAGCTAGATGGAATAAATATATGAATATATAGACACAGTGCGGAGCATTGTTGCTAGATGGAATAAATATATGAATATATAAACACACGGTGCGGAGCATTGTAGCTAGATGGAATATATATGAATATATAAACACACAGTGCGGAGCATTGTAGCTAGATTTTTTTATTTTTTTTTTTGTTACTTATTTGTACCCGTAGGTAGATTTGGTTTGCAGTCTGGTGACAAGCCACCGGCTGCTGGTCGCTGCGTGCGCGAGCGCCCTAAACCTACATGTTTTTGGTATGCGGGAGGAAACCGGAGAAATCCCGGAGTAAACCCACGCAACACGGGGAGAACATGCAAACTCCACACAGCTCACTGTTGGTCGGGGGCTGGGATCGAACCCACGATCTCATGATCTCCGCGATCCCCCGGCCGAGGGTAAAACTGTGCTGCCACAGTGCTAAACTACTGCGCCACCGTGCAGCCCGTGCAGATGGAATAAATATATGAATATATAAACACACAGTGTGGAGCATTGTAGCTAGATGGAATAAATATGTAAATATATAAACACAGAGTGCGGAGCATTGTAGCTAGATGGAATAAATATGAAAATATATAAACACACACAGTGCGGAGCATTGTAGCTAGATGATAAATATGATAAGATGAGATAAATATGTAAATATATAAACACAGTGCGGAGCATTGTCGCTAGATGGAATAAATATGTAAATATATAAACACACACGGTGCGGAGCATTGTAGCTAGATGGAAAAAATATGTAAATATATAAACACACACAGTGCAGAGCATTGTAGCTAGATGGAATGAAACAGCACAACCGTCTACTTAGTTATCCTACATGGTATGATTATGTACCCATACATATTCTCACTCTCCATAGCGACCGGTATTTTCCTAGTTGTATACCAGAGGGGACCATTGTTTAAGTCTATTGCGTCTTTTGCATTCAATACTATTAGGTTGTTACGTCTTTTTGCTATCTCTGCGAGCAGCCCTGCTTAGGTTGTACAGTCTGACAGCCGTAGGTAGGAAGGACCTACGAAACCTCTCGGTTGTGCACCTAGGATGATGTAGTCTGCTGCTAAATGAGCTCCTCAGTGAATTCAGTATGTCCTGCATAGGGTGGAACTCGGACTCCAGCAGAGATGACAGTTTAGCCACCGTCCTTCTCTCTCCTGTCTCCTCCACTGGGTCAAGACGCTGCCCCAGGACAGAGCTAGCCTTCTTGATCAGTTTGTTCAGTCTCTTTCTTCTGTTGCAGTTCAGTTCGGTAGTGTAGGTGCAGATAGTAACAGATAGGACTGCACTTGATCAGAATTGCAGTGACAGACAGACTGCAGCAGATATGGCATTTGCACAAATGGTTGCGGTTAATGGGCAGAGACATACAGCAGCAAAAGTACAACAAAACAGCAGTATTACTGCTGGTGTGCCAGTCTTTCTGTGCCAGCAGCTGAGGTAGTTATTGTGTGGGTGATTGTGTTACTGTCTGGTGGGGGGAAAGTGGACAGAGTTCAGGGTCTTGATGGCCTAATGAACGAAGCTGTTAAGCAGTCTTGTGGAGCAGGCCTGGAGGCTTCGGTGCCTTTTCCCCGAGGGCAGGGGGCTAAAGAGGGGGTGTAAGGTGTGGGAGGTGTCGCCGGTGATGCTGATGGTCTCTGCAGGAGAGACGGGTGGGGTAGATTTCTGAGGGGGGGCAGAGGGGCACCAATGATCTTGCTGACTGCTTCCACTGTGCGTTGTAGTGTCTTCCGGCAGACGGCGGTGCAGCTTCCATACCACACCGTGATGCAGCTGGTGAGGATGCTCTCAATGGTGCCCCGGTAGAAAGAACACATGATGGGGGGGGGGGTGGGACTCATGCTCTCCTTTGTTTGCGGAGGAAATGGAGGCGAGTTTGAGCCTTCTTGGCCAGTGATGTGGTGTTGTTGGACCAGGAGAGGTCCTCAGAGATTTGCACTCCCAGGAACTTGGTGCTGCTCACCCTCTCCACAGCTGCTCCATTGATGATCAGAGGGGGATGCTGTGTGTGACCCCTCCTGAAGTCGATCGCAATCTCTTCGGTTTTTCCCATGTTCAGGAAGAGGTTGTTGTCTTTACACCACTGGACCAGTTGGCTCACCTCATTTCTGTAGTTGGCCTCCTCGTTGTTGGTGATGAAGGCCCACCACCGTTGTGTCGTCTGCAAACATGATGATGTGGTTGGTGTTATAGGCTGGTACACAGTCATGGGTCAGAAGGGTGAAGAGCAGCGGGCTGAGCACGCACCCTTGTGGGGCCCCTGTGCTCAGTGTGATGGTGTGGGAGGTGTTGCTGCCAACCCGCACGTTCTGTAGCCTCCCTGTGAGAAAGTCCAGCACCCAGTTACAGAGAGAGGTTTTGAGTCCCAAGTGTCTGAGTTTTTGTATCAGGTGCTGGGGGATGATTGTGTTGAATGCTGAACTGAAGTCCAAGAAGTGGTGGCTCAGTAGAGTGGTGGAGTGGTGGCTCAGTTGGTAGAGCATCCAACCCACACCCGGGAGGCAGGGGTTCAAATCCCGGCTGGGTCATGCCGAAGACCATATAAAGCTTGGTGCTCAGCAATAATGGAATGGAGAAGGGAAATCTGTGGTGGCGCCTTGCATGGCAGCGGCCCTCTGATTCTACACTTGGGGTGTGTGTGATTAACACTATATACAGGTAAAACACAATTTCGTTCTACTGTACATGATTGGTTATACAGTTGAATGACAATAAAGGGTGATTTAATTTAAGAACAGCATTCACATGTAGGAGTTTTTTGAGTCCAGGTGGGTGAGGGCTGGATTGAGAGCAGCAGCGATGGCATCTTCTGTGGATTTGTTTTACCTGTATGCAAACTGGAATGGGTCATGGGAGGGAGGCAGGATGGACTATATATATATATATATATATATATATATATATATATACTGTATATATATATATATATATATATATATATATATATATATATATATATATATATATATATATGGGACTATAGTGTTCTGAATGAAGCTTTAGAAAATTATCAATCAGTTTGTAAATCACGGGATTGAAAATGTACTTGTACAGATTGGATCCTGGGGTCCACTTGACCTGTACCTGTTGTAGATAGTACCGCAACTGCTTGCCCATATTGCTTAAATGACACGCCTGCTGTGTCCACGGCTACCCTTCACAGAGGAGGAGATGATGAGGGAACTATAGACCACCAGTCTGACCAGTTTGTTCTTGAAGATGACCCATCATTATGGCCTAAGCACCTGACAAACAAAGAGCGTTGCTATTTAGTTCAGAGAGGGCCTGTTTAATATTTTTTGTATTTATCCTGATTTTTTGTGACATATCCTCCCTAGTGTCTACATAGTACAGAGAAGGGAGCACAGTGCATGCCTCTGCAAAATGGACCAGTAGCAGACGAGAACAGGACCCTGCTGGGGATGTGGGAACAAACAACAGATCTTCCATGGAAATTGTTTTTTTAATAATACACAAGAGTCTACATTTACTGCATTTGTTAAGATTTGAGGTTAGTAATCCACTTCAATACAAAAACAGGATGTCACCAGATAATTACATTACTTGAACTGCAAAAGTGCAAACTGTTAACTCACCACCACCACAATCATCACTACAGTTGGTCTGGAGACATTTTTTCAAAAAACACTGCAATCACTCTTTCATTTTACCGTGTAAATTTTCCTCTTTATTCCTCTGAAAGGCATTTCCGCAAAATTTTATGACTTTCTCAGTAATCTGCAGTTTTTTCTTGGAACGTTGGCCTTTTTTCTCATATAGTGTCAGTTGAAGCTTCTTAGTTTTTCTACCGATGTAATTCCTGATACCTGAATGATGTCATCATTTGAAGACTTCTGAAGACAATTAGTTTCAGGTAGGATGTCAGTAAGGCCTCATTGAATGAATGACTGAATGTGAATTTTATTCGGTAATGAACATACAATCAAAACTATTAAAAATATGTAGGACACATAAGAACTGAAAGACGATAAGAACAATGGACTCGTTGTGTCTGCTTACACCTTTATTGCCGACCACACAAAAAGTGACATGAGAGTCTCCCGAAAAAAACATATCCGCTTTTCCCCTTCTGCTCGCTTTCACAATAAAAGCCCTCCGAATAACAGCACAACAAACACATGATAAATGACAGTTATATACAACATATTGTATCTGAAACTTAACAATCTCCCTGTTTTTTTTTTAATCAGTCATATTCAAACCCATTAAGTCCAACAACATAAACATATACACGTGCTCAAATAAACCCTGAGCTTGAAGACAGAACATAACTGTTAAACAAAGCTTAAATATGAATAGAAGACAGAACATAACTGTTAAACAAAGCTTAAATAGGAATAGAACTGTATGTTCTCAAGTTTTCATTTTTTTTTTTAAGTAATACTCTGACCCCCTATTAACCAATAGTCCATTGCCCTTCACTCAGCGCCTTGAGCAACTGGTGAGCTGATGCACCCCTTTTTGTGAGGCAGTCTGCGAGTTGTTCTTTTGTGCTCTGCCACAGTATCTGTTCAATTTTCTGCATCTGAATAAGCTCTTTGATGCTACTAATTTCCAAACGAAGTCTTTTCTCAGAAACTGACTTTGTGGATTTTAGTGCATCAGTTAGCAAATGGTTGTCTGTTACACAGATTATTGGAGGGGCATGGTTCGTGTCTCCTGTGGTCAACTCAGAAAACAGTGTAGCTAGAAAAAGTGCATTGTCAACTCCCTCAGACATAGCCAGGGTTTCACCAGCTAGTGTACTTCTCACTACCCTTTTTACTCTCTTTGATTGCCAAGAAAGAGGTGAAAACTTCCCCTTTTCTCCCATGAGAGTAATGAAATGTCCTCGAGTGCCTCCATCAGACAGGTTTCCAAATGAGGCGTCACTAAACACAGTTATTTTTAGTGCACTGTCTTTTCCCAAATGTGAAAAGTTTAACACAACCTTCTTTGACTTTATCTTGCACACTATTCTGTTTGCTTCATGGATCGAGTGTACAGTTGCATCTTTCAGTGTTGATGCTAGGTTATTAGCATCAAACATCACATCTGGTCTACTCTGCCTGGCAACCCAGAGAATCTGACCAATCTTTGATCGGAGTTGATCTTTTTCCTCCTCACAGAGAGGCGAATCTTGCTGTACTGCTCGCGATGGGTCAATGTGTATGGGCTGCATGTGCTGAATGTATTTCTCCTGGTGCATTTGCACCTTTCCATCAACAGTCACAAAATCTACTCCCACATAGGAGAAGTGTTTGTGTGCTTCACGCCCAACCTGGAAAACAGATTTCAGGTGAGGTATGACTGTTGTGGCGAATTTTTGTGTGCCTCCCCATATGAAATCATTTACATGACAGGCGAGCACCCCAGACACGGTGCAGTCTTGATCTATCCAATAGAAAACAGCTGGATCGACCTTTGACATTTGTCCACCTGCTTTCAGCACCATCTCTTTGACTCTGTTGTACCAGTACAATGATGCATCTGCTAAGCCATATACACACTTTTTGAGCTTCCATAATATTCCATTACAGTTGGCTTCAGGAGGTGGTCTAATGTAAATGTCACGTGACACCTCCATTCCCTGAAGAAATGCTGATTTTATGTCCATAGAATGAAGTGACCATTGTTTTTGACAAATAACTGCTGTTAGCAGTCGTAAGGACTCTGAAGCACAGGTGGGTGAGTCCTTTTGCAGCTCAGACATCTCCATCTCCTCAAAACCTCTTGCCACCAGACGAGCTTTTGGCACTAATCCTGAGACGGTTTCTTTGAGAGTACACACCCACCTTGTTGAAATACACTTTTGTCCCTCATCCTTCATTTCTACAAACACACTGTTATCTCTCCAGCATTTAATTTCTTCTTGTTTGGCTTTATCAAATGATAAATCATTAGCCATAAACACATCTTCATTAGCGTTAACATCAGTGACAGCAGGTTCAATCTCAAGACTCTGTACCTGTGTTAGATCAACAGATTTTGTGTTACCATCTAGACAATCAGGCTCCATAAAAAGCAAGTTATACCAATTTTTATATTTCCCTGTTGCTTTGCCTGCCCGCCCCAAAACTTTGGCTGTGTGTTTAACCCCACTGTCTTTGTCTATGTATTTCAGGACCTGCCCCGTTTTCAAACAAACACCGGATGTTTCAGCTGTGTTTGTTTCTCTGTTAGGCATTTCTGGTTGTATTTCATGAGTCTCTCTGTCACCATTCGTGGAAAGTGAAATCTCACTCTGAACTCCAGTAGCTTCTTCGGTGCAATGGGGCTGAAGCATGTTTTCTTGAACCTCCATTTCGTTTTCTGTGTTCTCCATGTTTTCAGCAGTTCCTATCATTCCTTGTTTTTCACCAATGTCTGTGTTGTTTTCTGAATTTCCATTTGTTGTCTGATGTTCACTACTTATAGGATTCACTTTTCTCAGTCTGAGATGATGCACTCTTACGCAGGTTCCTCCATGTCGAACAAACACCACTGCACCATCCTGGCCAATAACAACTGCTGGCCCTTTCCACTCTGGACAGTCCACTCTTTTATAGTAGACTTTATCACCCACTTCATATGTTTCATTTGTGTGACGGATTTGTTTGCGTAGTGCTCTCCGTATTCTTTCAGAACATTCTGCTTCTGTGAAAGCTCTTCTTGCAGCGTGCAAAGCAGAGATGTGTTTTGCAACCCATTCACTCTTTGTAGTGCCCTCTAAGGCTGGGAGTTTATCATTTAACACAGAGGGCATGTTGGGATTCTGTCCAAACACCAGTTGATATGGGCTGAATCCATGAACATTGTGCATAGTGTTTTTTGCCATGAGTGCCCAGTCTAGAGCAGTGCTCCAGTCACAGCAGTTACCGGCTTTTATTTTCATTATGATCTCTGTGAGTGTTTGATTCTGTCTCTCTAGAAGTCCATTGCTTCACGGGCTGTAGGCAGCTGTTGTCTTAACTTCTATGTTGAAATTCTCTGCCATATCTCTCACCTCATCATTATTGAACTCTCCTCCATTGTCACTAAACAGTTTCTGTGGTGGTCCATGTACACTTACCCACACATGAATGAAGTGCTTCACTATTTCTGAGGCCTTTTTTGTCGTGAGAATGCTGCCTGCACTGAATCTCGTGAATTGATCAATAATGTGAAGATACCACAGGCCTGGCTTCAGTTCATGTAGATCAACTGCCACAGTTTCATTATACTGAGATGCTAGTGGCAACCCAACTGCAGGCCTTGGTTTGGTCTTACTGTACCTTTGGCAAATGTCACATTCACTGATGATTTATTTTAGGATCATGTTGCATTCTGTGTCTTTATTTCCAGAGCTATCGAGCAGCTTCTGCAATTTGTCAGCAGAAGCATGGCCAAACTGTTTGTGAAGCTTCACCAGGATTTTGTGTTTTTCAGCCACGTTCAAATTGTCCGTGATTGTCAGGATCTCCTCATCCCATTGCTCTTGATTCTCATCTGCATTTTCATGTTTTGTGACATCATCATCAGCTGTCAAAATCTGATCATCACGGTGACTGTGTCTATTTTTTCTGTCCATAATGTTCACACAGTAATGACCAGAGCTGGTAAAGTCAAGTTTCACTGGTCGCTGAAACATGACTGCACTGTCATTTTCCATGTCCAACACTGTTCCTGCTCTTTTCAAAGATGTTTTGCTCAGAAGAAGTGGGATTTTTACAGGAACAACCTCAGTCTCAATACTACATCTTGTCTGTCCAATCTTTGCAGGTATTTTCAACCTTTTTGTGGAATGAATCACTTTTCCATCACCAAACTTAAACGGTTTGTTACTCTGCTTCTCCGTTTTTTTAATATTATTTATCTCACTCAGACTCAGCCTTGTCATGTAATTATCAAGCCATTCTTGTCCACACACAGTCCGAGTGCATGCGGTGTCCATTATTGCAGAATCAAAACACTCAGTCATAAAGATTTCTGCTTCATTGGGTGACTCTTTAGTAAACAGGGTAAAGTTACACTCCTCTGTGTTACTTACTTCACTCGCTTCTATAAATTTGACTTGTTCACTTCTGTGTGGACAGTCTTTAGCCCAGTGAAATGTGTTTTGGCAGATGGCACATCTTGATCTCCGGCCATACCTGTCCAGGGGGTTGGTGCCTGCTTGTGGTGTTTTTTGTTTACTATTCCAGGAGGAAGACTTTCTTGTTTGCCGGTTTTGTACTGTGATATAGGCCATTTCCTGATTAATGCCCGTGGTTAAAACAGATGAATTTTCACCAAATATTCGCTTGAGTGCTGATTTCATAGAGGCAAAAGTTAACTCTGTACACGCAGTCAAGGCAAGCTGCCGATCTTTAACATCCAGGCATGCAGTGTGTAACAACTTAAATGCAAGCACAGCATCGGGAAGCTCCATCTTATATTTGCGCATGCGGGTGTAGCGCTGCTCAAAGTCTATTATATAGTCTGCCATAGACACACCGCTGTCTTTCTTTATCCGGTCAAAATGGGAGTAGGCCTCATAAACTCGGTCTTTTTCTTCTTTCAAGAATAAGTTATCAAGATTCAAAAGCAAAGTGTCCATACCAGTGTCTCCATTCAGGTCATCTATCGGTATCTCCATCGCCACTTCCCGCGCTCTTCCCGATAGCGCCAAAGCCACAGCGAGCGCTTGTTTCTTTTTTTCCAGCTCCGTGACTCGGGTCCAAATCGTGACTTCATTTTTCCAACTTTCATAGGGCTTCCCCTCATCAAACGTCGGCGGGACTCTATAGTTGGTAACCATCCTCTGCTACCATTGAAAGACGATAAGAACAACGGACTCGTTGTGTCTGCTTACACCTTTATTGCCGACCACACAAAAAGTGACATGAGAGTCTCCCGAAAAAAACATATCCGCTTTTCCCCTTCTGCTCGCTTTCACAATAAAAGCCCTCCGAATAACAGCACAACAAACACATGATAAATGACAGTTATATACAATATATTGTGTCTGAAACTTAACAAGAACAACCAAAATGGTGTAGGCTGAAGCTAGTGCTAATATAGCGCCTACCCTTATATTTTACTAAATCCGCCCCTGATTAAATTTGTGGTTATTTCAAAAACAAAGCCTTATCTCAGAATTCTGGCAAATTAAAAGTCGAGAAAATATGGCAATACAATGATACAAGCCTTTATGTTTTTTATGTCTGTTCTTTTTGTCCTCTCTATCCCCTCACCCCCAGCCAGCTGCAGCAGATGACTGCCCCTCCATGAGCCTGGTTCTGCTAGAGCTTTCTTCCTGTTAAAAGGGAGTTTTTCCTCTCCACCATCGCTAAGTGTTTGCTCACAGGGGATCGTCTGATTGCTGGGTCTTTCTGAAATTGTGGGGTTTTCTCTGCATTTTGTAGCGCTATGAGATGACCTTTGTTGTGATGTGGCGCTATATAAATAAAGCTGAATTGAATTGAATTGAACTGAGTTTAGTTCCACTTATTTTGACTGGGCAAGCTGAAACAGAGAGGCAGGCACACACACAGACACACAGACACACAGACACACACACACACACACACACACACATGAATTAACTGATTACTGTATGCCTCTCCATTTCACCGAGGCATAAAAATGAATCCCACTGCCATGAACAGATATCCAGATAAGAGAATATCTGGGTTCTGCCCTGGTAAAATGTAAAACAGTCTGATGGCCCCATCCCTCATTGTTTATTTTGTGAAGCTCTGTTAAGGCTTTTTCACTTTCCTCACATAAGATAAGATAAGATAAGCCTTTATTAGTCCCACAGTGGGGAAATTCCAAGATTGCAATAGCACAGGGATAGCAACACTCAGGGATAGCAACACAGCAATAATTTAGCAGATAAGACAAAAATAGTAGTGAATATACATATGTACACATAAATATATATACATAAATATACTGTATTGTGAAGCATTGTAGCTAGATGGAATAAACAGCATAATGGTCTATTCAGTTACCCCACCTAGTATGAATATGTAACCATACAGCATATTTCATATTTGAGTCAGCCTAGTTGTCACCCTCTGTAGCGATTGATATTGTCCTAGTTGTGTAATGGAGGGGACCATTATTGTACAAGTTTGTGGTGACTTAAGCATTCAACATTTATTAGGTCATAAAGTTGTTGTTTTTTTGTTTTTTTTTACAACCTCTACGAGCAGCCCTGCTTGAGTTATAAAGTCTTTCAGCCGTAGGTAGGAGGGACCTGCAAAACCTCTCGGTCGCGCACCTAGGATATATACGTACATACTGTATTTAAATAATCAGATTATGAGACTTCCGGTCTGGACACCATGGTGATAGCAGCTTAACACTGAAGCTCCCAGACCCGATCCGTGAAAATACCTTGAAAATCAGATTTAACGGATTTTTGGAAGAGTGAAAATCAAAAGACAAAGTCATTATGCCTAAAGGAAAACAGAAGAGATCGACATTTCCCAGGCCAAGACGCGCATCGGCAGGAGAATCTGACCTGGAGGACAATGACCACTCGGAAGCAGAGGAGCTGAATGAGGCTAGCAACACGGTTAGCTTAAAAATGGTACTTCAAGAATTAAGACAATTTTGCCGAGAGTGTTGGGCCGAATTTTGTGAAATTAAAGACGAAATAAAAAGGACAAACAGCATAGTGGACCAGGCTGAGGACCGAATCATGGAAGAAGAGGAAAGAATAAAAGGGCTGGAAGAAACCGTGCTGGAACTATTCAAATGACAGTCAAGTCTGGAGGCTAAGCTAACCGACCAGGAAGGAAGACTAAGAAGAGACAACATAAGAATTCATGGTCTGAAAGAAGGAGTCGAGGACGGTTTCACCACAATGGCTGCATGCATGGAATCCATACTGAGAGAGAAGTTGGAAATTCCCCAATCCACCGATTTGAAAATAGAAAGGGCGCACCGTTCATTAGCCCCAAGGCTGTCGGCGGAAGCGCCCCCGCGTTCGGTGGTGGTTAAGTTCTCCAACTTCAAAACAAAGGAGGAGGTTGTGAGACTGGCTTGGCAGAAAAAAGGATTTATGCACCAAGAAAGAAAAGTTTTTGTGGAGCAGGACTACGCCCCGGAGGTCCTTAAAAAGCGTCGGGAATACAACGACGCTAAAAAGGTACTACAAGAGAAGAAACTGCTCTTTCAAACTCCATTTCCGGCAAAGCTGCGGGTTTTTTACAGAGATGAGACGTGTCTCTACAACTCGGCGGAAGAAGCAACCATGGATATGGCAAGAAGAGGGATCCCGGTAACAGTGTATAAACCCTCAGCAGACCCGATCAAAAGAATCAAGGCTCAAACGTGGTCCACACAGAGACCCTCAAAATCCACGGGCCAGCAGCGGGAAACCCAGCGCCAGGGCTATAAGGAAAAACTGAGCGTTTTCAGGAGGGAATAACGATATTTTTAATCAATCTGCGCATCCAACCCTCCTCCTACAAGGTAACAAACATTAAAGGAGATGCAGAATCAGCAAGTATCAAGTGGTAAAACATTTCATGGAACAGTCATAATATTTTTTTTTTCCGGTTCCGGTTCAGCACGGTGGCGCAGTGGTTAGCACAGTGGCAGCACAGCAAGAAGGTCATGGGATCGATTCCACCCTTGACCATCGTGGGTTTGATCCCACCCCCAGACCATCGGTGACCCTTCTGTGTGGAGTTTGCATGTTCTCCCCGTGTCTGCGTGGGTTTACTCCGGGCACTCCGGTTTCCTCCCACATTCCAAAAACATGCAGGTTAGGTTAATTGGCATCAAAACTGGGGATTCTAAATTGTCCTTAGGTATGGATGTGAGAGTGAATGGTTGTTTGTCTCTCTGTGTTGGCCCTGCGATGGACTGGCGATCTGTCCAGGGTGTACCCTGCCTCTCGCCCAAAGATGCTGGGATAGGCTCCAGCCCCCCCCCGCGACCCGAAAGGATTAAGCGGTAGAAGATGGATGGATGGATGGACGGTTCCGTTGGACTGGCGGCACCACACGAGTTGGCTGCCCGTTGCAACAGCCTTTTTTTTATCTTCCTTCTTCTTTCTACACCTTTCACTCTATACTATATATATATCACGGACACAAAGATCGCCCCAAAGGTCTCCCAAGTCGGCGGACGGAGCCACTGTTTACAGCAGGAGACGTTACAGCAGTAAGAGCTAGTGCTAGCTAGCACTCAACCGCCACCCGGTGCTAACTGAGAAACTCGACATACCGGGAACTGTAGCGAAAACGACGCGGGTGCCGGGCTGGAGTTTAGGCGGTGTGCAAGAAATATATGACAGAATAATAATGAGCAATGGCAAGAACCAAGCAGACCGCCCGCAAAATCACCTGGAGGAAAAAGCCCCCCAGGAAGCAGCTAGCCACCAAGGCTGCTCGGAAAAGCGCTCCGGCCACCGGCGGAGTGAAGAAGCCTCACCGTTACAGGCCCGTGGCTCTGAGAGAGATCTGTCGCTACCAGAAATCCACGGAGCTGCTCATCCGTAAGCTGCCCATCCAGCGCCTGGTGAGGGAGATCGCTCAGGACTTCAAGACCGACCTGCGCTTCCTGAGCTTCGCCGTCATGGCTCTGCAGGAGGCCAGCGAGGCCTACCTGGTGGGTCTCTTCTTCGCTAAGAGGGCCACCATCATGCCCAAAGACTTCCAGCTGGCCTGCCGCATCCGCGGAGAGAGAGCATAGACTTTCTGCTGCACATTCACCAACCATAATGCTCCGCACTGTGTGTCTATATATATATATATACAGTGGGGCAAAAAAGTATTTAGTCAGCCACCAATTGTGCAAGTTCTCCCACTTAAAAGATGAGAGAGGTCTCCGATTTTCATCATAGGTATACCTCAACTATGAGAGACACAATGAGAAAAAAAAAATCCAGAAAATCACATTGAAGGATTTTTAATGAATTAATTGGTAAATTCCTTGGTAAAATAAGTATTTGGTCACCTACAAACAAGCAAGATTTCTAGCTCTCACAGACCTGTAACTTCTTCTTTAAGAGGCTCCTCTGTCCTCCAGTCGTTACCTGCATTAATGGCACCTGTTTGAACTCATTATCAGTATAGAAGGACGGTGGCTAAACTGTCATCTCTGCTGGAGTCCGAGTTCCACCCTATGCAGGACATACTGGATGCACTGAGGAGCTCATTTAGCAGCAGACTACATCATCCCAGGTGCACAACCGAGAGGTTTCGTAGGTCCTTCCTACCAACGGCTGTCAGACTGTACAACCTAAGCAGGGCTGCTCGCAGAGATAGCAAAAAGACGTAACAAACTAATAGTTTTTTTTGAATGCAAAAGATGCAATAGACTTACACAATGGTCCTCTCCGGCATACAACTAGGAACATACCGGTCGCTATGGAGGGTGAGAATATGTATGGGCACATAATCATACCATGTAGGATAACTAAATAGACGGTTATGCTGTTTCATCCCACCTAGCAACAATGCTCTGCACTGTGTGTGTTTATATATTTACATATTTATTCCATCTAGCTACAATGCTCTGCACTGGGTGTGTTTATATTTATATATCTATATATTTATTCCATCTAGCTACAATGCTCAGCACTGGGTGTGTTTATATTTATATATCTATATATTTATTCCATCTAGCTACAATGCTCCGCACTGTGTTTTTATATATCTACATATTATTCCATCTAGCTACATTGCTCCGCACTGTGTGTGTTTATATACTTGCATATTTATTCCACCTAGCTGCAATGCTCCGTACTGTGGGTGTTTATATATTTACATATTTATTCCATCTAGCTACAATGCTCTGCACTGTGTGTTCATATATTCATATATTTATTCCATCCAGCTACAATGCTCTGCACTGTGTGTCTGTGTGTGTGTGTGTGTGTGTGTATATATATATTTTATAGTAATATGTACATATGTATATTAGCTGCTCTTGCTTGCTTGTTTTTTTTTCTTGCCTTCTGATTGTTGCTCTGAGTGTTGCTATCCCTGTGCTGTTGCAATCCTGGAATTTCCCCGTTGTGGGACTAATAAAGGCTTATCTTATCTTATCTTATCTTAAAAGACACCTGTCCACAACCTCAAACAGTCAGACTCCAAACTCCACTATGGCCAAGACCAAAGAACTGTCAAAGGACACCAGAAACAAAATTGTAGAGCTGCACCAGGCTGGGAAGACTGAATCTGCAATAGGTAAGTAGCTTGGTGTGAAGAAATCAACTGTGGGAGCAATTATTAGAAAATGGAAGACATACAAGACCACTGATAATCTCCCTCGATCTGGGGCTCCATGCAAGATCTCACCCCGTGAGGTCAAAATGATCACGAGAACGGTGAGCAAAAATCCCAGAACCACACAGGGGCACCTAGTGAATGACCTGCAGAGAGCTGGGACCAAAGTAACAAAGGCTACATCAGTAACACACTACGCCGCCAGGGACTCAAATCCTGCAGTCCCAGACGTGTCCCCCTGCTTAAGCCAGTACATGTCCAGGCCCGTCTGAAGTTTGCTAGAGAGCATTTGGATGATCCAGAAGAGGATTGGGAGAATGTCATATGGTCAGATGAAACCAAAATAGAACTTTTTGGTAAAAACTCAACTTGTTGTGTTTGGAGGAGAAAGAACACCATACCTACTGTGAAGCATGGGGGTGAAAACATCATACTTTGGGGCTGTTTTTCTGCAAAGGGACCAGGACGACTGATCCGTGTAAAGGAAAGAATGAATGGGGCCATGTATCGTGAGATTTTGAGTGAAAACCTCCTTCCATCAGCAAGGGCATTGAAGATGAAACGTGGCTGGGTCTTTCAGCATGACAATGATCCCAAACACACTGCCCGGGCAACGAAGGAGTGGCTTCGTAAGTAGCATTTCAAGGTCCTGGATTGGCCTAGCCAGTCTCCAGATCTCAACCCCATAGAAAATCTTTGGAGGGAGTTGAAAGTCCGTGTTGCCCAGCAACAGCCCCAAAACATCACTGCTCTAGAGGAGATTTGCACGGAGGAATGGGCCAAAATACCAGCAACAGTGTGTGAAAACCTTGTGAAGACTTACAGAAAACGTTTGACCTCTGTCACTGCCAACAAAGGGTATATAACAAAGTAGTGAGATGAACTTTTGTTATTGACCAAATACTTATTTTACCGAGGAATTTACCAATTAATTCATTAAAAATCCTTCAATGTGATTTTCTGGATTTTTTTTTCTCATTTTGTCTCTCATAGTTGAGGTATACCTATGATGAAAATTGGAGACCTCTCTCATCTTTTAAGTGGGAGAACTTGCACAATTGGTGGCTGACTAAATACTTTTTCCCCCACTGTATATATACGTATATATTTATAGTAATATGTACATATGTTTACTAGCTGTTCTTGTTTTTTCTTGCCTTCTGATTGTTGCTCTGAGTGCTGCTGTCCCTGTGCTGTTGCAATCCTGGAATTTCCCCATTGTGGGACTAATAAAGGCTTATCTTATCTTATCTTATCTTATTAGAAACAAATAAGTCTTTAAAAAAAAAAAACTTGTTAAAATAGAAATGTGACAATGAACCACATGATCTCTCCACACTAACAAATACTGTATTAACGTGATTGTTTGCTGTGATGGTGGTGGGAGGTTGCGCACAATTTCATAGGGTATAGGCATAAAAAAAAAAAAATCATTACAAGCTCGGATTGGGATCTGAAATTCACGTTAAAAACATGGGACAACTTACAGGGGTAAGAGAGGGCCCTGAACACATAACGGAGTTTGAGAAATTTCCCTCAGAGCCAACACACCATCAAGGCTCCTCTAAGGTCACTAAAAAGAACTCAGTTCAGGAAGATCTTTTGTCAGTTTTTTGTTTTAAAGTTTTATATACTATGTTCTTAATGTTTTTTATGTTCTTAATGTTCTTTCAGTTTCTGAGTAGCATAAAAGAGGGCCACCACACTGTTATACTAAATAAGACAACACAATAGAGAAACAGGGTGTACCCAAAATAATCTCATATAATGTAAAAGGGATCCTGAATCCAGTTAAAAGATCCAAGATTCTAGGCAAAATGAAAAAAGACAAAGCAGGAATAATATTTTTACAGGAAACCCACCTAACAGACGTGGAGCACACTAAACTTAATAGACAAGGGTTTAAAATGATCTCTTCATCTTCATATAAGTCAGAGAGGAGGAGGGGGTAGTGACATTGATCTCAACCAAAATTATATTTGAAAAAAAAATCAGAACACAAAGATAAAGAAGGGAGATTCAGTATGGTACTTGGTCGGCTAGAGGGAGAAGATATCACCCTGCTGAATGTATATGCACCTCCAGGGGCTAACTGGAAATTTTATAAAAATGTATTTGACCTAATATAACTAAAGCCCAAGGTTTAGTGATATGTGGTGGAGACTTCAATCTAAGACTGAATCCATACTGGGATGCATCAGGTAATTCTTCACATCAGAATAACACTCAAAGTAGAAAAACTCGGATGCTACTAAAAGAAATGGGAATCTGTGACGTGTGGAGGGAATTCAACCCCAGTGTAAAACAGTATACATTTTACTCAGCACCACATTCATCATACTCAAGGACTGACTATTTTTTATGTTTAATAGAGACATTGGAAGAGTAAAAACATGTAAAATAGGACTGATGGATCTCTCTGACCACAGTCCGATCTATATGGACTTAAATATACAAAAATACACAAATAATACATTTTCTTGGAGGTTAAATTCAAATGTGCTGAAGGGACCACTGAAAGATGAATTGGAATCAGATATTCTCAGATATTTGGAAGAAAATGATAATGGAGAAGTATCCCCTTTAATACTGTGGGACGCATGCAAAGCTGTAATAAGGGGCAAGATTATCGCAAAACTGACAATCCAAAAGAAACTGAGACAAGAAAAACTAATCACATTAGAGTAAGAACTTAAGAAACTAGAAAAAGAGCACAAAGACAACACTCATTCTAATGACTCGCTCAAAATTAAGGAAATTTAAAAACAAATAAATGAGATCTACACAATAGAAATCCAGAAGAAACTTACATTTTTGAAACAAAAATACTTTGAGACAGGTAGCAAATGGGCAAAATTACTAGCCTATAAATTGAGGAAACAACAAACGGAGAGAGCAGTCTACAAAATCAGAGACCCAGTATCAAAGGAAATAAAATTTAGAATTCAGGAAATTCTTAAAAGCTTCTTGCTTCTGCCCTTCAGAGAGAACAGACGCCTTTTTCTTTGCTCCCTCTTTTACCGTCCTTCCCTCCCTAACTGAGAATCCCAGCTTGCTGTCTTGTCTGCGTCGCTGTTCTTCTGGTTGAATCTTGATCCAAACGAAAAAAATGGATTTGGTGAGCGGCTTTAATAAAATTAACAACATTTCATATAAATTCGGGCCAGGGGGAGCCCCTATGGAGAGACCCATGGATTGGAACGCATGTGTCTGCATGATTCGACTGAGGATGTGGAAACATCTACCTGGTTTGGCTAGGATCCCAGGATTTTCTGCTGATTGGCTCTGGAGTTTTTCCTGGTGTATTGAAAAATCAACTGGAAGAGCTAATTAAAAGCGGTCCCGGCATAGCTGCTTCTCAACAATTCGACTAGACGGGGGAGTGCACCAACTATTGGCAATGATTAACATGGAAATTACCATCTGGCATGCACTGTAGAGGGATGGACTCTACCGGACATGTTTACCCATGTTCTAGAAGGGAAACATCTGGAGTCGTTTTTGGTGCCTCCAAGGAATGGATTTAAAGCCTATGTATGGAAATTATGAACACAGGATTGCAAGAGATGAGAAATTCTATGCTCTGAGTGATCTGTGTCTATCAGACCTTGAATTCGATGCCCTGTTGTCTATTTTCCTCCTGGATTAAGACAAAACAGAAGATTGTGCTTCTCTTTCATAAACATACTGGGACTGCATCTGAACTCTCATTGACATGTGACTGGCTCAGGAAATTTCCATCTGCCATGCCTCAAGGACATGCTTCCGAGTTTCAGACACTAAGACATAACATCTTGGCTGGGAGAGATTTTGCTGCCTCCAGTAACTGATAAACACCCACCTGCATTCAACATACACGAACACACTGATTCATTCATATATACTGAATTACACCCATCCATTCACTGATCCTCTCTGACTTTTGGTCTTTTGGTTTTTTGTGGTTGATTGTTGCTCTATGCTATTGAGAGATTTTTTTTTCATTGTAATCACAATCTGCTTAAATATTCATAAGCTGTATTCTGATAACGAAGTTTTTTTTCTCTCCTCCCCCCTTGTGTCGTTCCCTCCCCTCCCCTCCCTTTCTTATCTATCTCTGTTTGATGAGGCGCCTATTATGGCTGCCGTGTCGTGTCGCGCGCATGCGCACCAATGTCAAGTCAAATTCCTCGCGTGTTTATTACATGCTTGGCAATAAAGTTTATTCTAATTCTGATTCTGATTCTGAACTACTACAAGAACTTGTACTCCCTCAAAAAACACAAAAACGCATCCGAAGCCTTCCTAAATACATTAAACCTTCCCCAACTTACTGAGTCACAAAATAAAACACAATTGTCAGAAATACAACCTAAAGAATTAGAAAAAGCAATTATGAAACTTAAAGCTAACAAATCCCCAGGAGCAGATGGCTATATAGCAGAGTGGTACAAAACCTTTAAAGAGCAACTTTCTCCTCTCCTCCTGAAAACATTTAGCTATGTCCTCCACACAGGGGAAATCCCCCCCTCCTGGAGAGAAGGGGTCATTGCAGTCATACCTAAACCTGAAAAGGATAAACTAGACTGCTCCAACTACAGACCAATCAGTGTGTTAAATCAGGACTATAAGCTTTTTACCACTATCCTTGCCAAAAGGTTAGAAAATATACTGACAGACTTAATTCATTTAGACCAAACAGGTTTTATAAGACAAAGACAGACACAAGATAACATTAGACACACTTTACACATAATTCATCATATAAAAAAATATAATTTAAAGGCAGCCATATTGGGATTAGATGCTGAAAAAACATTTGATTCGGTTGACTGGTCTTTCCTATATAGAATCTTATCCAGTTTCAATTTTCATAACAACTTCCTTAGAACCATCCATGCATTATACAAAAAACCAACAGCTAAAATAAGGATTAATGGTAAATTATCATCATCTTTTGAACTGGAAAGAGGATGTCGTCAGGGCTGCCCCTTGTCTCCACTGCTCTTTGCAATCTTCATAGAACCTCTGAGCCAATGGATAAGACAGAATCAAAAAATTCAAGGTATTACACTTGGTCAGAAGGAACATAAAGTAGCACTCTTTGCTGATGACATTTTAATATACCTGGGGCTGACTTCCGATCTGGACACCATGGTGATAGCAGTTTAACGCTGAAGCTCCAAGACCCGATCCAGGAAAATACCTTGAAAATCAGATTTAACAGATTTTTGGAAGAGTGAAAATCAAAAGACAAAGTCATTATGCCTAAAGGAAAACAGAAGAGATCGACATTTCCCAGGCCAAGACACGCATCGGCCAGAGAATCTGACCCGGAGGATATCCATTCAGAAGAGGAGGAGCTGAATGAAGTTAGCTTAAAAATGGTACTTCAAGAATTAAGACAATTTATCCGTCGCTACCAGAAATCCACGGAGCTGCTCATCCGTAAGCTGCCCGTCCAGCGCCTGGTGAGGGAGATCGCTCAGGACTTCAAGACCATCCTGCGTTTCCTGAGCTTCGCCGTCACGGCTCTGCAGGAGACCAGCGAGGCCCACCTGGTGGGTCTCTTCTTCGCTAAGGGGGTCACCATCATGCCCAAAGACTTCCAGCTGGCCCGCTGCATCCGCGGAGAGAGAGCTTAGACTTTCTGCTGCACATTCACCAGCCATAATGCTCTGCACTGTGTGTCTATATATATACATTTATAGTAATATGGACATATGTTTACTAGATGTTGTTTTTTCTTGCCTTCTGATTGTTGCTCTGCGTGTTGCTATCCCTATGCTGTTGCAATCCTGGAATTTCCCCATTGTGGGACTAATAAAGGCTTATCTTATCTTATCTTATCTTAATTTCGCCGAGAGTGTTGGGCCGAATTTCGTGAAATTAAAGACGAAATAAAAAGGACAAACAGCAGAGTGGACCAGGCTGAGGACCGAATCATGGAAGCAGAGGAAAGAATAAAAGGGCTGGAAGAAACCATGCTGGATTTACTTAAACGACAGTCAAGACTGGAGGCTAAGCTAACCGACCAAGAAGGAAGACTAAGAAGAGATAACATAAGAATTCATGGTCTGAAAGAAGGAGTCGAGGACGGTTTCACCACAATGGCTGCATACGTGGAATCCATATTGAGAGAGAAGTTGGAAATTCCCCAATCCACCAACTTGAAGATAGAAAGGGCACACCGTACATTAGCCCCAAGGCTGTCGGCGGAAGCACCCCCACGATCGGTGGTGGTGAAGTTCTCCAACTCCAGAATAAAAGAAGAGGTTGTAAGACTGGCTTGGCAGAAAAAAGGATTTATGCACCAGGAGAGAAAAGTTTTTGTGGAGCAGGACTACGCCCCGGAGGTCCTTAAAAAGCGTCGGGAATACAACAATGCTAAAAAGGTACTACGAGAGAAGAAACTGCGCTTTCAGACTCCATTTCCGGTGAAGCTGAGGGTGTTTTACGGGGACGAGACGTGTCTCTACAACTCGGCGGAAGAAGCAACCACGGATATGGCGAGAAGAGGGCTCCCGGTAACGGTGTATAAACCCGCAGCAGACCCGATTGAAAGAATCAAGGCTCAAACGTGGTCCACAAAGAGACCCTAAAAATCCACGAGCCAGCAGCGAGAAACCCAGTGCCAGAGCTATAAGGAAAAACTGAGCGTTTTCAGGAGGGAATAACAATATTTTTAGTCAATCTGTGCATCCAACCCTCCTCCTACAAGGTAACAAACATTAAAGGAGATGCAGAATCAGCAAATATGAAGTGGTAAAACATTTCATGGAACAGACATAATATTAGAAACAAATAAGTCTTTTTTAAAAAAAACTTGTTAAAATAGAAATGTGACAATGAACCACATGATCTCTCCACACTAACAATCGTCGTCAGCCTCCGTCAGTCTATGATGACCATGGAAGAGAATCCTAAACATCTACTTTGCCGGAACAGCACCGCCTGTGGCTGAATAGGCCGATGAGCGAATGGCAGTCCCTGTCACACAGGTTGCACTTGTGGGTGGTCTCCGTGCTGCTGGGTCTGTGGCGGTTCTTCCTGCGGGTCCTTTTTTCATCTGCTGCAGCAGTCAGTCTCTCTTCACCCGCCTTGAGCTATCTGGTCAGGGTGCCTCTCCATTTGGAGCGGTCCGTTGCAAGGTCCTCCCAGCGCTCTGTGTTGATCTCCAGGGCCTTCATGTCTCTCTTGCAGATGTCTCTAAAGCGCAGCTGTGGGCGGCCAATGTCTCTCCTACCAGTCGCCAGTTCTCCGTAGAGGACGTCTTTGGGGATTCTGCCATCCTCCATACGGTGAACGTGGCCTAGCCAGAGGATCCTGTGCTGCCTGAGTAGAGTGAACATGGAGGGAAGGCCGGCGCGTGACAGAACTTCTGTGTTGGGCACTTTGTCCTGCCAGGATATGTCCAGGATGTGGCGAATGCAGCGCAAGTGGAAGGAGTTCAGCCTCTTTTCCTGCTGGGCGTATGTTGTCCACGTCTCACTTCCATAGAGCAGTGTACTGATGACGCAGGCGTTGTACACTGCCATCTTCATCTTGACAGGGAGTTTGGGATTCTCCCACACTTGTGTAGTGAGGCGAACGAGTGTGAAGGCTGATTTTCCAATCCTCTTGTCGATCTCTGTATCAAGGGAGAGGTTGTTGCTGATCGTGGACCCCAGATACGTGAACTGATTCATGACCTCCAGCTCGTAGTCGTCGATGGTGATGGTTGGTGGTGCTTCCGTGCCTTGCGCCAAGACGTCTTCTTCAGGCTGATGGTAAGCCTGAAGTCCTTGCATGCCTGGGAGAAGCGGTCCATCAGGATCTGAAGCTCCTGCTGTGTGTGGGTTGCGACTGCAGCATCGTCTGCGAACAGCATGTCTCTGATTAGAGCCTCGCGTACTTTGGTTCTGGCTTTCAGGCGGGCGAGGTTGAAAAGCCTGCCGTCAGATCTTGTGTGCAGGTAGATTCCCTCTGTTGCTGTGCTGAAGGCATGCCTCAGGAGCATAGCAAAGAAAATCCCAAAGAGGGTTGGTGCAAGTACACAGCCCTGTTTCACTCTGCTGCGTATGTTGAATGGCTCTGAGATGTTGCCGTCGTGCTGCACTATCCCCTGCATGTTGGTGTGAAACAATTCGATGAGGCTTTGCAACTTTGGTGGGCATCCTATCTTTGGCAGGATCTTGAAAAGGCCCTCTCTGCTGACCAGATCCAACGCTTTGGTGAGGTCGATGAAGGCGACGTACAGGGGCATGTTCTGTTCTCTGCATTTCTCCTGGAGTTGGCGGATGGAGAATATCATGTCTACTGTCGATTGCTCAGCACGGAAGCCACACTGAGACTAGGGGTAGACACGTTCGGCAAGCTTCTGTAGACGAACGAGAACAACTCGTGTGTAGACTTTGCCAACAACGCTGAGGAGGGAGATGCCCCTGTAGTTGTTGCAGTCACTTCTCTCCCCTTTGTTTTTGTAGAGGGTGATGATCTTGGCATCCCTCATGTCCTGTGGTACGGCACCTTTCTTCCAGCGCTGGCAGAGGACGTCATGCAATGGCAGCAGTAGGGCGGTCTTGCAGTGCTTGATCAGGTCGGGGGGTATGCCGTCGTTGCCGGGTGCCTTGCCAGCGGCCAAGCTATCAATGGCCTTGCTTAGTTCATCGATGGTTGGCTCAGCGTCAAGTTCGTCCATGGATGGCAGGCAGTCGATGGCATCAAGGGCTGACGGTGTCACGGTGTTGTGTCTGGAGTAGAGGTCGGAGTAATGTTCCACCCATCTCTCCATCTGCTTGTTCTTTTCTGTGATCATCTCCCCAGTGGAGGATTTGAGGGGGGCCGTCTTGCTCTGAGCCAAACCAAGTGCTTTCTTGATGCCATCGTACATACCACAGATTTTCCCTGTAATGGCAATGGTTTGAATGTCTTGGCTGAGCTGAGTCCAGTACTCGTTGGCACAGCGCCGAGCAGTCTGCTGAACTTTGCTTCTCGCAGCCCTGAGAATCTGGAGATTCTTCTAGTTTGGGTACTTCTTGTACTCAGCAAGTGCTGAGTGCTTGGCTTCAATGACGGGGGTCATCTCGGTCAACTTGGCATCAAACCAGTCCTGTGACTTCGAGGTCTTCCTCCCAAAGGTAGCCAAGGCTGTGCGGTGGATGGTGTTTCGCAGCTCTTCCCACTTCTGCTTTGCAGATTCTCCTTCTTGTGGTACACCAAGTTCTTTCTCAAAGGTGGAGGCAAACTGCTCAACAAGTTCTGGTTGGGCCATCTTTCTGGTGTCAATCAGTGCCTTTTCAGGCTGTCTAGCATGATGGAATTTCTTCAGCTGCAGCTTGACCTTGCAACACACCAATGAATGGTCTGTGTCGCAATCTGCACTCTGGAACGAACGGGTGATTAGCACGTTCTTCAGTGAGGTGCGCCTGGTCAGGATCAAGTCCAGCTGGTGCCAGTGCTTTGAGCGCGGATGTCATCAGGAAACCTTGTGTTGGGGCTTGGTCTTGAAGAACGAGTTTGTGATGCACAGATCGTGATATGTGCAGAACTCGAGCAGCCGCTGTCTGTTGTCGTTCATTCTTCCCACGCCAAATGGCCCAAGACAGGAGGGCTAGGAGTTGTGGTCAGCCCCCACTCTGGCATTGAAGTCTCCAAGGAGAATGAGTTGTTCAGAGTTGGGGATGATCCTGACAGTTGTTGCAAGATTCTCATAAACTCGTCTTTTGCCTCTGGTGTGGCTGTCAGTGTTGGGGCATACACACTGACGAGGGTGACTGGACCTTGAGTGGTGTTGAGGCGGAGGGTGAGGAGTCGTGCAGAGCCATTGCTGCCCGGTTCCACCATCTTCAGCAAGGTATTCTTCACTCCGAAGCCCACTCCCTGTTCCCTGTGTTTGTCACTGCCCTTTCCCTGCCAGTAGAATGTGTAGTCCTTCTCTCTCAGTGTGCCTTCATCAGCCAACCGTGTTTCCTGGAGACTGGCAATATCCACTCCCAGTCTCTTCAGCTCATTATTGATGATGGCAGTCTTCCTGGTGTCGTTGATGTCCTTGAGGTTAGCAGCGAGTCCTGTCATCATAGTGCGGACGTTCCAAGTTCCCAGTTTTAGAGTTGGTCTCTTTTGTTTTTTTGTCTTGCCTGGTACGAAGGTTCTCAGCCTGTTGTTCAGACTTCTCCTCATCCCCATGCACCCAATGAGGAAAGCAAGCTGTGGCGGGACAACACCTTATTGGATGGGGGCTGCCCAGCTTGAGGCGGGCAGTAGCTGTCCAGTGAAATCCGATGATCACTCCCACCGTTGGGAACAACCCCTGGCGCCGCGCTCTACGCCAATTGAGCGGTGGCTTATAACCGTTAACTGTCATTCCCCGTGTTTTGTCTACGCCAAAGGCGAAGCTGGAGTGTCCTCTCCAGTGATCCAGTGTTCTACCTTCCAGCGCTGGGCGTTGGTAGGATTCAAGCCTGGGCAGGAAGATATGGAGGACAAGATGTTGCCCATGCAGCATGTCCCCCGTCTCCACATCACTGATGAATCCAAAGGAACAGAAGGGCTGCTACAGTTTGGCGCCAGCGCCGTCGCAGGAGCTGCCAATGTTGAGCACAACAGAGAACTGCCTTAGGGGCTCCAACTCCGGATTTTTCCTCAAGGTTGACTCCCGAAGCCTTTCCTGTGACCGGGTGTGTCGCAAGGCAGCGGAGGTTTGAAATCAGGGTTTACCTTCCCCTAGATGGGCTACCTTCCCAGGTTGACGAGCCACCATCTACCCGAAGCATCTGGTTTTAAGGCGCCAGAGATCCGCCCTCACCCCTTCTCCTATTAATAAAAGCAGTTCCGCCGGGCTTAGAGACTAAACCACATGGGCAGGCTAGGAGTTGGACTTAGTTGTCAGAGGCTTTTCGAGACACACGCCATAAGAAGCATTTTATGAGCACTGGGAGCTTAGCCCCAGTGCCGCTCCTGGCTATGACAACCTTGGAACCACACTAACAAATACTGTATTAACGTGACTGTTTGCTGTGAAGGTGGTGGGAGGTTGCACACAATTTCATAGAGTATAGCCATAAAAAATAAATAAATAAATAAATAAAATCATTACAAGTTCAGATTGGCATTTGAAATTCACGTTAAATACATGGGACAACTTACAAGGGTAAGAGAGGGCCCTCAGCACGTAACGGAGTTTGGGGAATTTCCCTCAGAGCCAACACACCATCAAGGCTCTTCTAAGGTCACTAAAAAGACCTCAGCTCAGGAAAATCTTTTGTCAGTTTTTTGTTTTAAAGTTTTATATACTATGTTCTTAATGTTTTTTATGTTCTTAATGTTCTTTCAGTTTCTGAGTAGCATAAAAGAGGGCCACCACACTGTTATACTAAATAAGACAACACAATGGAGAAACAGGGTGTAACCAGAATAATCTCATATAATGTAAAAGGGATCCTGAATCCAGTTAAAAGATCCAAGATTCTAGGCAAAATGAAAAAAGACAAAGCAGGAATAATATTTTTACAGGAAACCCACCTAACAGACGTGGAGCACACTAAACTTAATAGACAAGGGTTTAATATGATCTCTTCATCTTCATATAAGTCAGGGAGGAGGAGGGGGGTAGCGACATTGATCTCAACCAAAATTATATTTGAAAAAAAAAAATCAGAACACAAAGATAAAGAAGGGAGATTCAGCATGGTACTTGGTCGGCTAGAGGGAGAAGATATCACCCTGCTGAATGTATATGCACCTCCAGGGGCTAAATGGAAATTTTATAAAAATGTATTTGACCTAATGATAACTAAAGCCCAAGGTTTAGTGATATGTGGTGGAGACTTCAATCTAAGACTGAATCCATACTGGGATGCATCAGGTAATTCTCCACATCAAAATAACACTCAAAGTAGAAAAACTCGGATGCTACTAAAAGAAATGGGAATCTGTGACGTGTGAAGGGAATTCAATCCCAGTGTAAAAGATTATACATTTTACTCAGCACCACATTCATCATACTCAAGGATTGACTATTTTTTGATGTTTAATAGAGACATTGAAAGAGTAAAAACATGTAAAATAGGACTGATGGATCTCTCTGACCACAGTCCGATCTATATGGACTTAAGTATCCAAAAATACACAAATAATACATTTTCTTGGAGGTTAAATTCAAATGTGCTGAAAGGACCACTGAAAGATGAATTGGAATCAGATATTCTCAGATACTTGGAAGAAAATGATAATGGAGAAGTATCCCCTTTAATACTGTGGGACGCATGCAAAGCTGTAATAAGGGGAAAGATTATTGCAAAACTGGCAATCCAAAAGAAACTGAGACAAGAAAAACTAATAACATTAGAGTCAGAACTTAAGAAACTAGAAAAAGAGCACAAAGACAACACTCATTCTAATGACTCGCTCAAAATTAAGGAAAATAAAAAACAAATAAATGAGATCTACACAATAGAAATCCAGAAGAAACTTACATTTCTGAAACAAAAATACTATGAAACAGGTAGCAAATGGGCAAAATTACTAGCCTATAAATTGTGGAAACAACAAACGGAGAGAGCAGTCTACAAAATCAGAGACCCGGTATCAAAGGAAATAAAATTTAGAATTCAGGAAATTCTTAAAAGCTTCGAGAACTACTACAAGAACTTGTACTCCCTCAAAAAACATAAAAACACATCCAAAGCCTTCCTAAATACATTAAACCTTCCCCAACTTACTGAGTCACAAAATAAAACACTATTGTCAGAAATACAACCTAAAGAATTAGAAAAAGCAATTATGAAACTTAAAGCTAACAAATCCCCAGGAGCAGATGGCTATACAGCAGAGTGGTACAAAACCTGTAAAGAGCAACTATCTCCTCTCCTCCTGAAAACATTTAACTATGTCCTCCACACAGGGGAAATCCCCCCCTCCTGGAGGTGGAGGGGTCATTGCAGTCATACCTAAACCTGAAAAGGATAAACTAGACTGCTCCAACTACGGACCAATCAGTGTGTTAAATCAGGACTATAAGCTTTTTACCACTATCCTTGCCAAAAGGTTAGAAAAGATACTGACAGACTTAATTCATTTAGACCAAACAGGTTTTATAAGACAAAGACAGACACAAGATAACATTAGACGCACTTTACACATAATTCATCATATAAAAAATATAATTTAAATGCAGCCATATTGGGATTAGATGCTGAAAAAACATTTGATTTGGTTGACTGGTCTTTCCTATATAGAATCTTATCCAGTTTCAGTTTTCATAACAACTTCATTAGAACTATCCAGGCATTATATAAAAAAACCAACAGCTAAAATAAGGATTAACGGTAAATTATCATCTTTTGAACTGGAAAGAGGATGTCGTCAGGGCTGCCCCTTGTCTCCACTGCTCTTTGCAATCTTCATAGAACCTCTGAGCCAATGGATAAGACAGAATCAAAAAACTCAAGGTATTACACTTGGTCAGAAGGAACATAAAGTAGCACTCTTTGCTGATGACATTTTAATATACCTGGGGCAGCCGGACACCTCTTTTCCAGAACTAATCTCAGTTTTTTCAGAGTATGGAGATTTATCGGGGTACAAATTAAACATGCATAAAACCCAAATTTTAATATTCAGCTATGATCCAAATCAGTATTTACTAAGCAAACTCAAAACTAACTGGGAGATGGAATCTATGAAATATCTGGGGGTCAAAATCCCGAAACAACTCAAAAAAATTATTACACTAAACTATGATCCACTGATAGTAAAAATAAAATCTGATCTAGCAAGATGGAATATGATACCATTCTTAGGTACTGCACAAAGAATTGAAGCAGTCAAAATGAATATACTTCCACGTCTTCTATACCTTTTCCAAACAATACCGGTAGAACCTCCCAAAAAAACATGGCAAGAACTGGACAGAAGGATCTCAAGATTCATATAGCAGGGCAAGAGACCTAGAATCAGATATAGAACCCTAAAGCTAAACAAAGACAAAGGTGGGCTTGCGCTGCCAAATATCAGGGACTATTTTAAAGCCGCACAAATTAAAACTTTAGTAGAGATATGTAACCCAGTCTACACTGCACAATGGAAGGAGATGGAATGCCAAATAACAAGTGACATCCCCCTGCAGGCGATAATAGGGAACAATGCCTTACCTAAACTTTTGAATAACACTAACCCATGGATAGAGACCCCGCTAAAAATTTAGTTTAAGATAGTCAGAGAGAATTAAACAAAAGAACTCTATCGATTACTGCAATGGATTTCCTATGATCAAGACTTTACTCCTAATAAAACAGACACTAGATTTAAAAAGTGGAAAGAGAACGGACTGATAAAATATTACAATTTTTTTAAAGGGCAAACTAAGAAGTTTTGAAGATTTGAAAAAACAAGGTCTAATAAATCAAGACCTTTACAGGTTCTTTCAGCTTAGACACCACATACACAAAATACTTAAAAAGGAGGATTTGGAAAGGGCCCAGTCAGGTGTTCTGAAGGTTTTCTTAATGGCATATAAAGGGATCCCAGGGATCAGATACATTTCTAAAATATACCAAAGTCTTCAAGACTTAAAAGGAGACAACACATCATATATAAAAGAGAGATGGGGAAAAAGAGGGGAATTTCACTTTACAACTGGAAATATGGGAAAAGCTAAATAAACAACAATGGAAAAGTACCTCATCCCTGCAGTGGAGAGAATTTGGATGGAAAAATTTGGCAAGATTTTTTCAGAACACCTACACAAAACAAATTTACTCTTAAGGGGTTGAATTGTTGGCGCTTGTGTGGTGAAGAGACTGCAAATCATTTTCATGTGTTTTGGTCATGCCCAGTTATCCACCAATATTGGACCAATGTACAGACAATATTGGGGAAAATATTCAAAATAACAGTTCCCTTTTCTTTTGTAATTTTGTATTTGGGTTTACTACCGGAATCACTGGAAAGACGAGGAGAAAAATACTTATTCACTGTTTTAATATTGGCAAGTAAAACAGCTCTAACTAAAAAATGGATGTTGAAGGATTGTCCTACACCTGAAGATTGGATTAACGTGATTCAAGACATTTACTCGATGGAAAAGTTGACATTCGCACTGAGACAGGACATGGATGGGTTCTTGAACTTTTGGCAACCCTGGAACGCATATGTGTCTTCCATCAGATCTAATCTTTGACAAACACCATTTCAATAATGGCACCTCTCTTTGTTCCAACGCTACTCAGATACTCTTATTTATTTTTTTTTTTGCTCTTTTGTTTTTTTGTTTTTTTTTGTTTTTTTGTTTTTTCTTGTTTTGTTTTTTTTGTTCTTTTTTAATTTCTCTTTTTCTTTCACTTCAAAAAAAGGGTGTTGTAAGAATTATTTTTCCAATGTTGTCAAAAAACAAAAAAAAGGGAACGTGATGAAAAAGTAAACAATGCAATGCCGTAATGACATGTATACCCTTTACAAAAACTTAAAAAAAAAATAAATCAGATTATACAGTATGGATTTGATTTTTTTTTTTTTCATTTTGCAATTACAATAAAAGCCTCAAGGTGCTGATGCTTTGGTGCCAAAGCCTTGGCGGAGGTAGGTCTTTCTGGATCATTACCAAAATGTCATGGGTTCCTCTCAAGCCCAAAAACCACCACTGTAAAAAAAATTTTCATGCAAATCCATCCAGTAGTTTTGGAGTTCACGCATGTGCAGTGAAAATAATCTGCAGTTCACATGCCCATACTGTTGGCGGCAGCGAAGAGCCACCAACCTGATTTGAACAGCTGCAATCCAAACACAGAAGAAGAGCAAGGTGGCAGACGTTTTAAATGGCTGAAGCGATGGAGGTACATGAATACAATGACAATCAAGACGAACAGGAGCTTTTGCTGTTTAGTGGCTGATAGAAAAATTCCATATTATCTATACTATTATTGATATTCGTCGCCCTCCGTCGGTCTATGATGACCATGGAAGAGAATCCTAAACGTCTACTCTGCTGGAACAGCACCGCCTGTGGCTGAACAGGCCGATGCGCGAATGACAGTCCCTGTCACACCGGTCGCACTTGTGGGTGGTCTCCGTGCTGCTGGGTCTGTGGCGGTTCTTGCTGCGGGTCCTTTTTTCATCTGCTGCAGCAGTCAGTCTCTCTTCACCCGCCTTGAGCTGTCTGGTCAGGGTGCCTCTCCATTTGGAGCGGTCCGTTGCAAGGTCCTCCCAGCGCTCTGTGTTGATATCCAGGGCCTTCATGTCTCTCTTGCAGACGTCTCTAAAGCACAGCTGTGGGCGGCCAACGTCTCTCCTGCCAGTTGCCAGTTCTCCATAGAGGACGTCTTTGGGGATTCTGCCATTATTGATATTAATAATGTATTATTATATTTGAGAAGTATCATACCTTTCATATGCCATGTTTAATGTTTATATGTGCATTCCACATAGGATAAGTTTATATATTCTTGGCCTGTTTCTGTGAGCAATTTCAGCGAGTTCAGACTGAGGATCAGTACATGCATAAGGAATGATCTAAGCCGTTTATTATAATCTCTTTGACATAACCTGTTTTAGGTCACAGGAATGCACAGGAACTTCTCAGCATGTACAGATCAGTGGTAGATGGACATTCTCTCGGTTTTATGGATCTCATGTCTTCATGACCCGTGTCTCCAGAGTGTCTGACGTCCGCCTGGATAAGCTTAGTTATCAGGACTGTCTCGTTCTGTCCCTTCCCTTATCCTCATCCTCCCTCTCCTTCCTCCTACCTATATACTGTATATACTGTATATCAGACTTAGAAGAATGGATCCTTTAGAGATTCTAGGTGTGTCTGAATGTCATGCCTTGTAACCTCTCCCCCATAGTGGCCAATGGGGGGATTCTGTAATAAATGTACATAAATTCAACTTTCCGCCTGATTATTTGACTTTGAATAATTTAAGCTCAAAATTATTCTAACAGTGGCAGAGGAAGAAAACAGACAGGCAAAATGTTGAACATTTGTTTACCCAGTACTGGTGGATTGCGGAGTACTAGTGGTGTGCGATACTGGCCCTGGCTGGAAACCTTTGGGCACACTGAGCATTGTTCCACCCTTATGACCATTTACTGCTTTGTCACACCTCAAGACAACATGATCAGCACTGATAAGATAAGATAAGCCTTTATTAGTCCCACAATGGGGAAATTCCAGGATTGCAACAGCACAGGGATAGCAACACTCAGAGCAACAATCAAGAAGACAAGAAAAACAAGAGCAGCGAATATACATATGTACATATAAATATATAAACACACAGTGCGGAGCATTGTAGCTAGATGGAATAAACAGCATAACTGTCTGCTTAGTTATCCTACATAGTATGAATATGTACCCATACATATTGTCACCCTCCATAGCGACCGATATTGTCCTAGTTGTATACTGGAGGGGACCATTGTGTAAGTCTATTGTGTCTTTTGCATTCAATACTATTAGGTCGTCACATTTTTTTGCTATCTCTGCGAGCAGCTCTGCTTAGGTTATACAGTCTGACAGCCATAGGTAGGAAGGACCTGCGAAACCTCTCGGTTGCGCACCTAGGATGATGTAGTCTGCTGCTAAATGAGCTCCTCAGTGCGTTCAGTATGTCCTGCATAGGGTGGGACTCGGACTCCAGCAGAGATGACAGTTTAGCCACCATCCTTCTCTCTCCTATCTCCTCCACTGGGTCAAGGCGCTGCCCCAGGACAGCGATAGCTTTCTTGATCAGTTTGTTCAGTCTCTTCCTATCGGCTGCTGTAATGCCACTGCCCCAGCAGACCACTCCAAAAGTGATGGCTGATGCCACCACCGTGTCGTAGAATGTCTTCAGCAGTGTCACTTGTACACCAAAAGACCTGAGTCTCCTCAGTAGGAACAGCCTACGCTGTCCCTTCTTGTAGAGCGTGTCGGTATTGTGTGACCAGTCTAGTTTATTGTTCAGATGAACACCAAGGTACCTGTAGGATGTCACCATCTCAATGTCTGTTCCCTGTATGTTTACTGGTGCTTTGAGGGGTTGTCCTTGCCTGCAGCAGTCCACCACCAGCTCCTTAGTTTTCCTCGCGTTGATCTGGAGGCAGTTCCAATGGCACCAGTCCACAAAGTCCTGGGTGAGTCCTCTGTACTCAGCTTCATCTCCGTTGGAGATGAGGCCAACGATCACAGAGTCATCAGAGAACTTCTGTAGATGGCAGTGTTTTGTGTTGTGTGAGAAGTCTGCAGTATAAAGGGTGAACAGGAAGGGAGCCAAAACCGTTCCCTGGGGGGCCCCCGTGCTACCAATGATTGTGTCGGACACACATTCCCGGGTTCTCACAAACTGTGGCCGGTTAGTGAGGTAGTCTTCCTTCCAAAGAGAGCAGACGCCTTTTTCTTCTCTCCTGCTCTGACTTATCTCCTCCTTCCCTAACTAACTGGATCCCAGCTTGCTATCGTCTGTCTGCGTGTCTTTACTGCTGATTATCGAAAGAAATTATGGAATTAATAAGCTGGGCTTTGAACGCAATTGACACTATTTTTTCAACGAGGAAAAGTGCCCCGGGGGAGGTTGTTTGCCCCGCAGGAACGGCTGCTGCGGGCTATTTACGGGAAACAAGTAATTGGAAACTCTTGTGCCTGTCTGATCTTTCCATCGAAGATGTAGAAGATTTGTATGTCTTCGTAGTAATGGTGATTGGGATCGTTCTGATTGGAACTGGGATTGTCCTGGTGTACCGAAAATTGATGAAGATGGACACAACCTATCAAAATGCTGGCCAGGCGAGGTTCAACCATCAAATTGATAAAATGGAGAGGACTCTGTTAGCGGCAAATGGAGAACTGTCTAGGAAGGTGGATTACATCATGATTACGCTCAGAGCCGTCCATGAAGGATTCAACGTCCAGCACTGAAGGATTAAGCACTGAATCTGTAAGAGAATATAAAGTTTTTTTCTCTCTGAGATCAGTACTATTCGACAAAATTGACTTCCCTCACACAAATCCTCCAGATGATCTGCAGCTTTTTGTTTTCAAAACATTGAGCTCACGGCCTTCGGACAGGCAGCTGCATGGCTCAAGGACAATGCCAGCAGCTAGACAAAACACCTCCTGCCAAAGAGTCCTTGTTGTTCTTAACTGATACAAACACCTACATTCAACATTACACTCATACTGATTCACAAACTGATGATAAAGATGATTCACTCACTGCTCTCTCTGTGTCCTTGTGAACTTTTTTGTCTGCTGACTGTGCCTTGAGGGCTTTTTTTTTCTTGTAATCATAATATTGATCATATATGACCACTATTCTGAAAATCAATGGTTTTTTTGCTCCTTCCTATTGTATTATCCTTTCTTCCCATGCATCCTGTACCCTTCTGTTGACAGGCGCGTTCACAGATGCAGCCGTGTCACCGGAAATGCAGGTCGTTTTCTGTGTCAAGTCAAATCCCTCGTATGTTATCAGTGATCTGTTATCAGTTATCTGTTAATGTACTTGGCAATAAATCTCTTCTGAGTTCTGAGTTCTGAGTTCTGAGTCCAGGATCCATGATGAAAGGTGCTGGTCCACCCCTGCGCACAGCAGCTTGTCCTTCAGGATCATCGGTTGAATGGTGTTGAAAGCACTGGAGAAGTCAAAGAACATGATCCTCACCACATTCCCGGGGTTCTCCAGGTGGGACAGAGAACGGTGAAGGAGGAAGATCACTGTATCCTCCACCCCAGTGCCATGCTGGTAGGCGAACTGGAGTGGATCCATCTCTGGTCCCACCAGGGGGCGGAGGTGAGCAAGGAGCAGTCTCTCCAGGGTCTTCATCATGTGGGACGTCAGGGCCACTGGTCTGTAGCTGTTCAGGTCTTTGGGGTAGGAAGTCTTTGGTACAGGTACCACACAAGATGTTTTCCACCACTGTGGTACCCTCCCCAGCTTCAGACTCAGGTTGAAGATGTGCTCCACAATCCCACACAGCTGGTCTGCACAGGACTTGAGGAGCTTTGCGCTAATGCCGTCCGGTCCCAACGCCTTCCTCGCCTTGATCTTCCTCAGCTCCGTCCTCATCTGGGTCTTAGTGAGGGTCATGTTGGGGGGCTGTGTGTTGGTGGAGTGGGGTGTGGGCAGCAGGACTCAATGTCTTTAGAGGCAGCAGTGGTTGTTGTGCAATCGGGGGGGAGGGCGGTTGGTCAAACCTATTAAAAAACAGGTTCAGATTGTTCGCACACTCCCTCCCCCCCGTGGCCTGGGGGAGGTATTCTGGAGCCCAGAGATGGTTTTAAGGTTTCTCCAGACCCCGCCGATGTCGCTCTGTTTCAGCTTGTCCTCCATCTTCTTCCTGAAGCTGTCCTTGCCTTCTCTGATCTTCCTCCTCAGCTCCCTCTGTACGGACTTCAGCATCTCCCTGTTCCCCGACCTGAAGATCCTCTTCATCTCTCTCAGAAGTGTTTTTATCTCAGGGTTGATCCAGGGTTTGTTGTTCGAGCAACACCGTATGGTCTTGGTGGGTACGGTGTTGTCCACACAGAAGCTGATGTAGTCCGTGATGGTGTGAGTGAGGCCATCGATGTCCTCACCATGTGGATTGCAGAGCTGCTCCCAGGCAGTGGTTTCAAAACAGTCCTTTAGAGCGTCCATTGTGTCCTCAGACCATAATACAGTGGGGCAAAAAAGTATTTAGTCAGCCACCAATTGTGCAAGTTCTCCCACTTAAAAGATGAGAGAGGTCTCCAATTTTCATCATAGGTATACCTCAACTATGAGAGACAAAATGAGAAAAAAAAAATCCAGAAAATCACATTGAAGGATTTTTAATGAATTAATTGGTAAATTCCTCAGTAAAATAAGTATTTGGTCACCTACAAACAAGCAAGATTTCTGGCTCTCATAGACCTGTAACTTCTTCTTTAAGAGGCTCCTCTGTCCTTCACTTGTTACCTGTATTAATGGCACCTGTTTGAACTCGTTATCAGTATAAAAGACACCTGTCCACAATCTCAAACAGTCAGACTCCAAACTCCACTATGGCCAAGATCAAAGAGCTGTCAAAGGACACCAGAAACAAAATTGTAGACCTGCACCAGGCTGGGAAGACTGAATCTGCAATAGGTAAGCAGCTTGGTGTGAAGAAATCAATTGTGGGAGCAATTATTAGAAAATGGAAGACATACAAGACCACTGATAATCTCCCTCCATCTGGGGCTCCATGCAAGATCTCACCCCGTGGGGTCAAAATGATCACGAGAACGGTGAGCAAAAATCCCAGAACCACATGGGGGGACCTAGTGAATGACCTGCAGAGAGCTGGGACCAAAGTAACAAAGGCTACATCAGAAACACACTACGCCGCCAGGGACTCAAATCCTGCAGTGCCAGACGTGTGCCCCTGCTTAAGCCAGTACACGTCCAGGCCCATCTGAAGTTTGCTAGAGAGCATTTGGATGATCCAGAAGAGGATTGGGAGAATGTCATATGGTCAGATGAAACCAAAATAGAACTTTTTGTTAAAAACTCAACTTGTCGTGTTTGGAGGAGAAAGAACTCAGAACTCAGAAACTCAGAAAAGGTTTTATTGCCAAGTACATTAACAGTAAACAACTGATAACATACGAGGGATTTGACTTGACACTGAAAACGACATGCATTTCCGGTGACGCAGCAGCATCGAAAACGCGCCTGTCAGCAGACTAGGAACAGGAAGCATAGGGAAGAAAAGGATAAACACAATAGGAGAGAGCAAAAAAACATTGATTGTCAGAATACCGGTCATAAATGATCAATATTATGATTACAAGAAAAAAAGCCCTCAATGCACAATTGGCAGACAATAGTGTATACAAGGACACAAAGAGAGCAGTGAATGAATGATCTTCTCATCAGTTTATTGAGTCAATGTGAGTGTAGTGTTGAGTGAAGGTGTTTATATCAGTTAAGAACAACAAAGTCTCTTCAGCAGGAGATGTTTTGTCTCGCATTCTGGCACTTGTCCTTGAGCCAGGCAGCTGGCTGTCCATAAGAGTCAATGCAGCTCTAATGTTTAGAAAACAAAAAACTGCAGATAATCTGGAGGACTTGATTGCAAGGGCAGGTCAGATAAGTCGAATAGTACTGTTCTGAGAGAAAAAACTTTATATTCTCATACAGATTCAGTACTTTAATCCTTCAGTGCTGGACGTTGAATTCTTCCTGGACGGCTCTCAGCGTGATCATGATGTAATCCATTTTCCTAGACAGAAAGAACACCATATCTACTGCAGCATGGGGGTGGAAACATTATGCTTTGGGGCTGTTTTTCTGCAAAGGGACCAGGACGACTGATCCGTGTAAAGGAAAGAATGAATGGGGCCATGTATCGTGAGATTTTGAGTGAAAACCTCCTTCCATCAGCAAGGGCACTGAAGATGAAACGTGGCTGGGTCTTTCAGCATGACAATGATCCCAAACACACCGCCTGGGCAACGAAGGAGTGGCTTCGTAAGAAGCATTTCAAGGTCCTGGAGTGGCCTAGCCAGTCTCCAAATCTCAACCCCATAGAAAATCTTTGGAGGGAGTTGAAAGTCCGTGTTGCCCAGCAACAGCCCCCACACATCATTGCTGTAGAGGAGATCTGCATGGAGGAATGGGCCAAAATACCAGCAACAGTGTGTGAAAACCTTGTGAAGACTTACAGAAAACATTTGACCTCTGTCATTGCCAACAAAGGGTATGTAACAAAGTATTGAGATGAACTTTTGTTATTGACCAAATACTTATTTTACTGAGGAATTTACCAATTAATTCATTAAAAATCCTTCAATGTGATTTTCTGGATTTTTTTCCCCCCTCATTTTGTCTCTCATAGTTGAGGTATACCTATGATGAAAATTGGAGACCTCTCTCATCTTTTAAGTGGGAGAACTTGCACAATTGGTGGCTGACTAAATACTTTTTTACCCCACTGTAGGTGAAGACTGAGGTGGGGACAACCATGTCTCACAAAAACCTAACACACTTGCACTGTGTAGGTCTTGGTCAGCCTCTTTCTATCTATAACACCCTGGCTATTCTAGAGTCTATTTTGTTTTTTTGAGTTATTTTTATTTATTTATTTTTAGCTACAGGTGGAAAAAGAGTGTGATTGTCTCTTACTCGATCTCAGTTTAATTTGTTAACATTTGTCAAAATGTTTATTTCTTTGTCTGTTGTAGTTCATTTTTTTGAAGTTCTTAGGTCATTGTTGTATGTTATCTGCATTTTTTCACCACTTACAACCTTTATGTCTGTTTTTTCTCATACTTTTGGTTTATAGGAAATAACTTGAAATACATGTACCCCATTTGCTCGCAATTGCAGGCAAATGGCACAGAGACATCATGCGCGCACATCCAATTATATATGTGTAGGTGTATACTTTACACACAACATACAGTATATATACACATATATGCATACATTACAGACACATTATCACATAGGCACATTTAGTTAGTCTTTAGTACACAACCAGTTAGTGAAAACATGTCCACATTTAAGTTTGTCACGTGGAACATACGTGGAATTGGAACCAGGGAGAAGAGGCTAAAGGTTTTTAATCGACTGAACGATCTACAGGCAGACTTTGTCTTATTGCAGGAGACACATGTCTCTAAGTTGTCTGTAGATGCGCTCACCTCCCAGGAATTCCCCCACATGTACTCAGCCGGCTTTAATTCTAAACAAAGGGGGGTAGCTATACTGGTAAACAGAAGAATACGCTTTGTTATGTGTACTGATAGGTGTTACCACAAGGTGGCAGTATGATCACATGAGATAGCAGGTAGATTCAGGAAGTGGTAAAACATGTGAACCGGAACAGATAATGAAAAAAGAAGCACGTCTTGCTAGCATGGGGATTAAGACTAAGTATCTTTGTTATAAGTAAATTACAAACATTACATGGTACCAGGACGGGTAAACTTTGTCAGGAGTGACACAAAATAATGATGGATGCATTGAAACCGCCAGGGACGTTGAAACTGATTGGAAACGTGGATGCAAATTAGAAGGCTTTCAAGCAGCAATTTCTGCTGTATCTTTCGGCTGTCGGAGTGGATAGACGAGCAGATGAGAGAAAAATAGCCATGCTGCTAACTGTCGCCAGCAAAGAAGCCATAGAAGTCTTCAATACTTTTGTGTTTGCTCAGCTAGAGGACAAAGACAAGTTTGAAGAAGTCCTAAAAAAGCTTGATGAGCACTGTCTGTCAAAGAAAAATGAGTTTGGGATTCTCCCACACTCGTGTGGTGAGGCGAGCGAGTGTGAAGGCTGATTTTCCAATCCTCTTGTCGATCTCTGTATCAAGGGAGAGGTTGTTGCTGATCATGGATACGTGAACTGATTCATGACCTCCAGCTTGTAGTCGTCGATGGTGATGGTTGGTGGTGCTTCCGTGCCTTGCGCCAAGACGTTAGTCTTCTTCAGGCTGGTGGTAAGCCCGAAATCCTTGCATGCCTGGGAGAAGTGGTCCATCAGGGTCTGAAGCTATTTAAAGCTATTTAAAGTATGGAATTTAAAAGGGATTCAAAAGATTCAAGATTTATATTTGTCACGTTCAGATAACATAATGTCTTTTGAAGAACTGAGGATTAAATTCAATCTTAATAGAACACATTTTTTAAAATATCTTCAGCTTAGAAATTTTATTCGATCAAATCAAAATAATGCTCTCACCCGACCTACTTATTCATCCTTGGAAAAAATTTTGAATAAAGATAGTATGAGAAAGGGTATTATTTCAGAGTTTTATAACTCATTGACACTATACTCAAGTGAAAACTCAAAGAAAAGACTGAATTATTGGAAAGAAGACCTGCAAATTGAAATTTCAGAGGAACAATGGGAAATGGCTTGTGCAGAAGCTCAAACCAAATCAATAAATGTACGTCTTAAACTGATACATTTTAAATGGTTAATGCGGATGTATGTTACACCAGTGGAATTAAATAGATATTGTGGCAACCTGGGGAGTGCATAATGGTTTACCACCTTAGACAGGAACAAAGGACACGAAGTTAACCTTTTGTGTGTGAGAAGTTTCTAGATGCCCTAGTAAGATAACAGGGAGGTGTCAAGGATGAATGGACTGACTGCAGTCAGACGGGGGATTACCTTTTGTGTGTGAGAAGAGTCTAGAAGGAGATTATCTTTTGTGTGTGAGAAGAGTCTAGAACAGGGGTCAGCAACCTTTACCACTCAAAGAGCCATTTGGACCCGTTTCCCACAGAAAAGAAAACACTGGGAGCCACAAAAACCCTTTTGACACTTAAAATGAAATAACACTGCATATAACTTTTTTTCCCTTTATGCTATGTATAAACAAACTATAATGCATTGCATTTATGAAATCAGGGAACTCCTGCAGAGAAAACAAAATTACATTTCTGTATGCAACAAAAACATTTTGAACTCTGAAAAAAAAGACATAGGGTTGAAGGTTGACATTGGGTTGAAAGGAGAGTGCTATTTCTAGCACTGATGACTCCTGATCCTTCGATAAAAATCTCATAATTCTGCTGAAAACAATACCGAAAGCTCAGAATTCCAACACGAACCAGCAATGTGATTTGGGGTTGGGGAAATTATCTGAAAATTCAGCAGGGGGTCTGGGGGACACAGTTCCCCAGCGGGGTGGGGGTGGGGGTGGGGGGCAAGGGGGGCAAAGCCCCCTGAAGCTCCTGGGTTTTTATGATTTTTAAGTACCAGAACTGTGCTTAAATGACATAAAACAAACAGCTGAATGCCACTTATTAATGTATAATATTGACTTATGTTCCAAGAAGATAGCATTCCTAAAATATTCCAACAAGCATTATCCATCACATGCTTTAACACTTGATCAAATCAAAATCAGTTAATTTTATCTGTTCCATAATAGAAATAAAATTCCAGCATACCATTACTTTTTATAATTTCAGCATTCATTTCAGATCACCAGTTTCAATCTCCATTGAGACTTGAGCAGTTCATTTTGCACAGTCACTGATGTAGCCAAGTCTTAGAAATATTCAAAAGTTATGAATCAATGTCCACTGTGCACTGTCAATTTCAAACTGTTTGGAATCATAAAAGGGGATGGTTAACTTTTATTACCGTTTCCTCCCTTGCGCCAGCCCAGCTCATACAGCCGTTGTCCGCCGCCAGTAACAGAGAGTTAATGACTCACCTGGCCATACCGATTACTGGAAGTGGCCATACGCCACTTCCAGTCCTGCCTGAAAGGGCGCAGCTTCACTGCGTTCGTGGACCACAAGCCGCTAATGTACTTAACGTACTTTATCTTCCTGGAAGATAAAATAAAGCGGAATTCGGCAAATTAGCAGAAAATCACATCCCTGAGAACACGCCACCATGAATCTTTGAAAAAGCATACAACGAGCCATTTGATTGGTCCAATTGTTTGCAACTATCCAATCGCAGGGCTATCAAGCTACTGCAATACAGCAGTAGCTTGAACACAACACATCCGGGTTATCGCGGGAGACGACTTCCGGGGAAGCGCCGAGTGCTTATGTAATCATGTTGATTTTTCGCTGACGGTGATTAAACTTTAACACGTTTTTTTTTTTAGATTTTACAAGATCACCATAATCTTCAAATTTAGAATTACATTTTAAAAACTCTTGAACTAAAATAAGATACATTTTAATTAAATACTCATTATTTATTTTCCAAAGCCACAGGGAGCCGCAGCAGAGGGATGAAAGAGCCGCATGCGGCTCCGGAGCCGCGGGTTGCCGACCCCTGGTCTCGAAGGATGTCATGTTATTTAAGGGAAGAGTTCCTACTTGTATGCCATTCTGTCTATGCTCCTTGTGTGAGTCGTGTAATAAACCGCCTGAACCAAATCCGCCTCATTATTTACACGCTCCACAATATAACAAAAACATACCAGATACATGCACAAAAGGTATGGAAAGTAAAGGAACCCTATTTCATTGTTTATGGGAATGTAGAAAAATCAGAATGTTTTGGGAAGAGGTGAGGGTAACAATTGAAAAAATAATTTCAAAACCCAGGACCCAGGTCCTGACTCCCTCTGCAGGTGGATCACCGACTTCCTGACGGACCGGAGACAGCATGTGCGGCTGGGGAAGTCTGTCTCAGACTCTGTTAGCATCAGCATTGGATCACCCCAGGGCTGTGTACTTTCCCCCCTACTCTTCTCCCTTTATACCAACTCCTGCACCTCCTCCCACCAGTCTGTTAAGCTGATTAAGTTTGCGGACGACACCACCCTCATCGGGCTCATCTCCAACGGCAACGAGTCCGCCTACAGGGAAGAGGTGGCCCAGCTGGTGTCCTGGTGCAGCCACAACAACCTGCAGCTGAATGCTCTGAAGACAGCGGAGATGATTGTGGACTTCAGGAAAGTCACAACCCCCCTGCCCCCCCTCACCATCACAGGCTCTCCCATCACCATTGCAGATTCCTTCCGCTTCTTGGGCACCACCATCACCCGAGACCTCAAATGGGAGCCAACCATCAGCTCCCTCATCAAAAAGGCCCAGCAGAGGATGTTCTTTCTGCGGCAGCTGAGGAAGCTCAAGCTACCCACCAAGATGTTAGTGCTGTTCTACACGGCCATCATCGAGTCCATCCTCACCTCCTCCATAACTGTGTGGTATGCAGGAGCCACTGCCAGGGACAGACTAAGGCTGCAGCGCGTCGTGCGCACTGCTGAGAAGGTGATAGGCTGCGAGCTCCCATCTCTGCAGGACCTGTACATCTCCAGGACCCGGAGGCGTGCTGGCCGGATCATAGCCGATCCTTCACATCCTGGTCACGTACTGTTTGCTCCCCTCCCCTCAGGTAGAAGACTTCGGTCCATTCGGACTAAAACCTCCCGTCACATGAACAGCTTTTTCCCCTCTGCCATCAGACTGCTGAACATTAAGTGACTTTTTGACTCTCGTGCACTATGTACAGCAGCTCAGCCAGACTCACGTCATTCATCACTGTTTTCTGTTGCATTATCAACTGCACTATGTGGTACTTCACATTATCTGCTACTTGCTAATTTTTTAAAACTGCCTTGACTAGTACTACTCATTATTACTAGTATTGTTATTATTATTATTATCATTATTACTTATTATTACTTATTTTTCTACACTTATTGCACGTTTTCAGTCCTTTAGTTTTTTAGTTTATCTCTTTTTCTCATCATGTTTTTAATGTTGCAGCATGGCATCGAGACAAATTCCTAGTTTGTGTACTACATGAACAATGGCAATAAATCTGATTCTGATTCTGATTCTGATTCAGGTGAGGACGGAGCTGAGGAAGATCAAGGCGAGGAAGGCGTCGGGACCGGACGGCATCAGCGCAAAGCTCCTCAAGTCCTGTGCAGACCAGCTGTGTGGGATTGTGACGTACATCTTCAACCTGAGCCTGAAGCTGGGGAGGGTACCACACCTGTGGAAAACATCTTGTGTGGTACCTGTTCCAAAAACTTCCCACCCCAAAGACCTGAACAGCTACAGACCAGTGGCCTTGACGTCCCACTTGATGAAGACCCTGGAGAGACTGCTCCTTGCTCACCTCCGCCCCCTGGTGGAACCAGCGATGGATCCACTCCAGTTCGCCTACCAGCATGGCATTGGGGTGGAGGATGCGGTGATCTTCCTCCTTCACCATTCTCTGTCCCACCTGGAGAAGCCCGGGAATATGGTGAGGATCATGTTCTTTGACTTCTCCAGTGCTTTCAACACCATCCAACCGATGATCCTGAAGGACAAGCTGCTGCACGCAGGGGTGGACCAGCACCTGTCATCATGGATCCTGGACTACCTCACGAACCGGCCTCAGTTTGTGAGAACCCGGGACTGTGTGTCCGACACGATCATCGGTAGCACGGGGGCCCCCCAGGGAACGGTGCTGGCTCCCTTCCTGTTCACTCTGTATACTGCGGACTTCTCACACAACACAACACACTGCCATCTACAGAAGTTCTCTGATGACTCTGCGATCGTTGGCCTCATCTCCAATGGAGATGAAGCTGAGTACAGAGGGCTTATCCAGGACTTCGTGGACTGGTGCCATCGGAACTGCCTCCAGATCAACGCGAGGAAAACTAAGGAGCTGGTGGTGGACTGCAGGCATGGGCAACCCCTCACAGCACCAGTAAATATACAGGGAACAGACATCGAGATGGTGACATCCTATAAGTACCTGGGTGTTCATCTGAACAATAAACTAGACTGGTCACACAATACTGACGCACTCTACAAGAAGGGACAGCACAGGCTGTTCCTGCTGAGGAGACTCAGGTCTTTTGGTGTACAAGGGGCGCTGCTGAAGACATTCTATGACACGGTGGTGGCATCAGCCATCACTTTTGGAGTGGTCTGCTGGGGCAGTGGCATTACCGCAGCCGATAGGAAGAGACTGAACAAACTGATCAAGAAAGCTAGCTCTGTCCTGGGGCAGTGCCTTGATCCGGTGGAGGAGATAGGAGAGAGAAGGACGGTGGCTAAACTGTCATCTCTGCTGGAGTCCGAGTTCCACCCTATGCAGGACATACTGAATGCACTGAGGAGCTCATTTAGCAGCAGACTACATCATCCCAGGTGCACAACCGAGAGGTTTCGCAGGTCCTTCCTACCAACGGCTGTCAGACTGTACAACCTAAGCAGGGCTGCTCGCAGAGATAGCAAAAAGACGTAACAAACTAAGTTTTTTGAATGCAAAAGATGCAATAGACTTACACAATGGTCCCCTCCGGCATACAACTAGGAAAATACCGGTCGCTATGGAGGGTGAGAATATGTACGGGCACATAATCATACCATGTAGGATAACTAAGTAGACGGTTATGCTGTTTCATCCCATCTAGCAACAATGCTCTGCACTGTGTGTGTTTACATATTTATTCCATCTAGCTACAATGCTCCACACTGGGTGTGTTTATATTTATATATCTATATATTTATTCCATCTAGCTACAATGCTCCGCACTGTGTGTTTATATATCTACATATTATTCCATCTAGCTACATTGCTCCGCACTGTGTGGGTTTATATATTTACATATTTATTCCACCTAGCTGCAATGCTCCGTACTGTGGGTGTTTATATATCTACATATTTATTCCATCTAGCTACAATGCTCCGCACTGTGTGTTTATATATTCATATATTTATTCCATCCAGCTACAATGCTCTGCACTGTGTGTCTGTGTGTGTGTATATATATATTTTATAGTAATATGTACATATGTATATTAGCTGCTCTTGCTTGCTTGCTTTTTTTCTTGCCTTCTGATTGTTGCTCTGAGTGTTGCTATCCCTGTGCTGTTGCAATCCTGGAATTTCCCCGTTGTGGGACTAATAAAGGCTTATCTTATCTTATCTTATCTTATCTTATCTTATGTATTGCACTACTGTGGAAAAAAGACTCATAGACCAGATGTGACTCAGTGGTTAAGACAGATGTTAACAAACCTTGCACTAGAAAAAATAACATACATACTGAAATCAAAGGAAAAAGTGTTTGAGAATATATGGAGACCTTTCATTGATTATGTAAAGAAATTAAACATAACTTCTGAAGAAGAAGGTGAATGATATGCGTGGACCTTGTAAATTCCAAACTGGTGAATGTATATTATGTATACTTATGTAATAGATTACCTAGACTAAACAGAGGAGCATTGTTATTGACTTGCTTTTGTTAATGATTGTTGTTGTTTTTAATATATTTTTTTTGTTGTTGTTAGTGGGTTTTTTTAAAATTTTAAATTACTTTAGTATTAGTGTTTGACTGTCTGTGCCATGTGTGTAAAAAAAAAAGGTTCAATAAAAAATATTGTGGAAAAAAAAAATATGTCAAGCCAGTGAGCTAGCACGCCAACTTTTTTTTTTTGTTTGTTTGTTACTTATTTGTACCCGTAGGTAGATTTGTTTTGCAGTCTGGTGACAAGCCACCAGCTGCCGGTCGCTGCATGCGCAAGCGCCCCGTATCCCTAACCTGCATGTTTTTGGCGTGTGGAAGGAAACCGGAGAAATCCCGGAGTAAACCCACGCAACACGGGGAGAACATGCAAACTCCACACAGATCACTGTTGGTCGGGGGCTGGGATCGAACCCACGATCCCCGCTCTCCCCCAGCCGAGGGTAAAACTGTGCTGCCACAGTGCTAACCACTCATTCCCACGTCATTCCCACTTACAGACAGAGACTGAAGCTCACTAAACCTGTTGTGAGCACTACGAAGAAATGGACCAGTGAAGCTGAGGAGAAGCTGGAAACGTGCATGGAAATAACTGACTGGGGCATGTTTAAAGGAGCCACGCATGATCTGGATGAGTACACGGACACTGTGAACTCATATATCCACTTTTGTGAGGAGAGCATTCTTCCATCGCGCACCAGGGTGAGGTACTCAAATGACAAGCCCTGGTTCACTGCTAAGCTCAGACAGATCAGGAAGGAGAAGGAAGCAGCGTTGAAAAGTGGAGACAGGGACTGCTACAGGGAGGTTAAATATCGGTTTAACAGAGAGCTGAGGAGAGCTAAATCTGTGTATTCTGAGAGACTCCAGCAGCAGTTCACTGCTAACGACTCTGCTTCTGTGTGGAGAGGACTGAGGCAAATCACCAACTATCGGCCTCAGGCTCCTAAGGGTCAGGATGACAAAGCCCTTTGTCAAAGACTGTCCCAACACTATGCCCGTTTTGACACCTCGTCAGCTGTGTCCAACTCCCCCCCTCCCTCCAGCTCCACAGCCTCCACGGTCCCTACTTCATCAAAGGCGGCCCCCCCCCCCCCCCCTGCCCTTGTCATCAGTGAGCAGGACGTGCTCAGACAGTTCTCCAGACTGAACCCGCGCAAGGCCCCCGGTCCGGACGGCGTGTCTCCCTCCACCCTGAGACACTGTGCGAAAGAGCTGGCTCCTGTCTTCACAGACATTTTTAACACCTCCCTTAAGCTATGCCATGTGCCGACCTGCCTCAAATCCTCCACCATCATCCCTGTCCCCAAGAAGCCACGGATCACTGGACTTAACGACTACAGACCTGTAGCGCTCACCTCCGTAGTCATGAAGTCCTTTGAGCGCCTGGTCCTGCCCCACCTCAAGTCCATCACCACTCCCCTCCTGGACCCGCTGCAGTTTGCCTACCGAGCCAACAGGTCTGTAGACGACACAGTCAACCTGGCCCTCCACTCCATCCTGCAGCACCTGGACTCCCCGGGAACCTACGCCAGGATCCTCTTTGTGGACTTCAGCTCTGCATTCAACACCATCCGCCCCGCTCTGCTCCGGGACAAGCTGTCCCTGCTCAACGTGCCTGACTCCCTCTGCAGGTGGATCACCGACTTCCTGTCGGACCGGAGGCAGTATGTGCGGCTGGGAAAGACTGTCTCAGACTCTGTTAGCATCAGCACCGGATCACCCCAGGGCTGTGTACTTTCCCCCCTACTCTTCTCCCTTTATACCAACTCCTGCACCTCCAGCCACCAGTCTGTCAAGCTGATCAAGTTTGCGGACGACACCACCCTCATCGGGCTCATCTCCAATGGCGACGAGTCCGCCTACAGGAGAGAGGTGGCCCAGCTGGCGTCCTGGTGCAACAACAACAACCTGCAGCTGAACGCTCTGAAGACAGTGGAGATGATTGTGGACTTCAGGAAAGTCACAACCCCTCTGCCCCCCCTCACCCTCACAGGCTCTCCCATCACCACTGCAGATTCCTTCCGCTTCCTAGGCACCACCATCACCAGGGACCTCAAGTGGGAGCCGTCCATCAGCTCCCTCATCAAAAAGGCCCAGCAGAGGATGTTCTTCCTGCGGCAGCTGAGGAAGCTCAAGCTACCCATCAAGATGTTAGTGCAGTTCCACACAGCCATCATCGAGTCCATCCTCACCACCTCCATAACCGTGTGGTACGCAGGAGCCACTGCCAGGGACAGACTAAGGCTGCAGCGCGTCGTGCGCACTGCTGAGAAGGTGATCGGCTGCAAGCTCCCATCTCTCCAGGATCTGTACATCTCCAGGACCCGGAGGCGTGCTGGCCGGATCATAGCCGATCCTTCACACCCTGGTCACGTACTGTTTGCCCCCCTCCCCTCAGGTAGAAGACTTCGGTCCATTCAGACTAAAACCTCCCGTCACATGAACAGCTTCTTCCCCTCTGCCATCAGACTGCTGAACACTAAGTGATTTATTGACTCTTCGTGCACTATGTACAACAGCTCAACCAGACTCATGTCAATCATCACTGCTTTCTTTTTGCACTACCGACTGCACCACGTGGTACTCCACAATATCTGCTGCTCGCTAATATATTTAAAACTGCTGACTAGTATTACTCATTCTTATTCTACACTTTATTGCATGTATAGTTTTTTTTTAATTTATTTTATTTTATCATGTTTAATGTTGCAGCATTGCACCGAGACAAATTCCTAGTTTGTGTACTACATGAACAATGGCAATAAATCTGATTCTGATTCTGATTCTGCTCCACCGTGCAGCCCACTTGTAATGACTTTTGATGAGCCTGCTTTGGGAGCAGTGAGCCAAGGTGAAGAGAAAGTCCATGCTTTGTCCGCAAAAGGGAAACAGCGGGGCAGAATTAAAAGCAATGAAAAAGAAGTATATTCCTGTAAGACATGCGGCGAAAAACAAACAGAGACAATGTCCTGCTTATGGAAAAATATGCACAAAGTGTAAAGGAAAAAAAACATTATGCAAAAATGTGTCGCTCTAGAGACATTAAAAAAGGACAAGTGCACACAGTGGCAGAAATGGATGACAGTGATGACCTAAGTGAAACATTTTTCATCAAGATGGTGTCATGCAGTAACGATGACAGTGCACAACTCACACAAACTGGAGGCACTGGTCAGACAGTGAGTGCAGTCAAAAGTGATAAGTGGATTGCACCACTGTGGGTAAATGGGACAATTGTGCCATTCAGGATTGACACAGCAGCTAAAGCTAACCTAATAAATGAGAATGATGTCAATGCACTGAAAATAAAGCCTAAAATAATCACCAGCAAGACCGCAACACTGACTGCATACAATGGTCAGCCAATTGAGACATTAGGAGGATGTAAACTTACTGTGAAAGTGAAAGGCAAGCAGCACAGCCTGTTGTTTGTCATTGTACCTAATGGACATGAATCACTCCTAGGGGATAAAGCATCAGAGGACCTAGGTATGGTTAAGAGGAGCTACCAGATAAACAGTGGAAACATAAAGATGGACAATCATAGCCAAGAAATACAACACTTGCAATATGAAGGAGCTGCACACATTGTAAAACAGTTCCCTTCTGTCTTCAAAGGACATGGAACATTAAAATACACCTACAAGATTCAGCTCAAGAGTGATGCCAAGCCTGTAGCGCAGCCCCACGGAGAGTGCCAGCAGCACTTAGAGCTGGCTTGAAAAAAGAGCTGGACAGAATGACACAACTGGGTGTTATTGAGCGAGTGGAGGAGCCCACTGATTGGGTGAATTCCATCACATGTGCCAAGAAACAGAATGGAGAGTTACGAGTTTGTCTTGATCCTAAGGATTTGAATGAGAATATCAAAAGAGAGCACTACCCAATCCCAACACGAGATGAGATAACCAGTGAAATGGCAGGTGCTAAATATTTTAGCAAGCTGGATGCCTCGCAGGGATTTTGGCAGCTGAAGCTGGATCCAGAAAGTAGCAGGTACTGCACCTTCAACACACCATTTGGGCGGTACTGTTTTCTGAGGCTTCCGTTTGGTATTATCTCAGCTCCAGAGATTTTCCACAGGGCTATGGAGTCCATAATTGAGGGTCTAGAGGGCACAAGAGTGTACATTGATGATTTGGTGGTCTGGGGAGCGACACGCCAGCAACATGATGAAAGACTAAAAAACATCTTAACAGGGTTCAGGACAGTGGACTAATACTGAACAGAAAAAAATGTCAGTTTGGTGTCACAGAAATTACCTTTTTGGGAGACAAACTTTCAGGTGAAGGGGTTGAGCCTGATCAATCAAAAATGCAGGCTATACTGGACATGCCTACTCCCACTGATAAAAAAGGAGTCCTGAGAGTCATGGGAATGATCAACTTCCTTGGAAAATTCATTCCTCATCTTTCTTCCAAAACAGCATGCCTCAGAGAGTTGCTCCAACATAACAAGGAATTTGAGTGGTCAAAACGACATGAAAAAGAATGGAATAAGCTAAAGGAAATTCTAACCACAGAGCCTGTCCTCTCATTCTTTGACCCCTCAAAACCAACAAAGATCTCCACTGATGCCTCAAAGGATGGATTGGGAGCTGTTCTGCTTCAAGCGACAGGGGGATAAATGGCAGCCAGTGGCATACACGTCAAGATCAATGACAGAGATGGAAAAATGCTATGCCCAAATTGAAAAAGAGGCTCTGGGTTTAGTGTTTGGGTGTAGTAAGTTTCACAGTTATGTCTATGGTTTGCCAACCTTTACTGCAGAGACTGATCACAAACCGCTGGTGTCAATTGTAAAGAAAAACCTCAATGACATGTCTCCGAGAATACAGCGCATGATGATGAAACTCCAGCAATATGACTTTGAGCTAATCTACACGCCAGGCAAATATATAGTGCTAGCGGATGCTTTGTCATGGGCACCTGTATCAAGCAGCTGCACAGAGTCCATCTCCACAACAGATGATGTGGAAACTCATGTCAACATGGTGACAGCTTCACTCCCTGCATCAGATGTGATGCTAGAGCAAATTGCACAGGAAACGGCAAAGGACCCTGTGCTGCAAAAGGTTGTCCAGCAGGTTCATGGAGGTTGGGCAAAGGGAAGCTGCCCACAGTACTACTCACTGAGAGCAGATCTGAGTGTGGCAAATGGCCTTGTGCTGAGACAGAACAGGATTGTTATTCCTCAGTCTATGCGCCAGGACATGCTGCATCGTATCCATGAATGGCATCTTGGAATAGAAAAATTTAAAAGGAGAGCCAGAGAAGCAGTTTATTGGCCAGGTATCAATATGGATATCGAGAACATGATAGGGAAATGTAACACATGTCTCACACACCACTACAAACAGACAAAAGAGCCAATGCTGATTGCAGAGCAACCAACTGCACCATGGCAAAAAGTGGGCACTGATCTCTTCCATTTGCATGGCAAGGACTATGTCTTAGTTATAGACTATTATTCAAACTACCCTGAGGTAGCCCAGCTCACTAGTACATCAGCACAGTCTGTCATCTCACACATAAAAAGCTTCTTTTCTAGACATGGAATCCCACAGTGTGTGGTTAGTGACAATGGCCCCCAGTACAACTGTGCAGAATTCAGGGAGCTTGCCAAGCAGTATGGATTTCATCACACTACATCTTGCCCACTGCATCCACAGGCTAACTGACAAGCTGAAAAAGGAGTCCAATTTGTAAAAAGACTTTTGAAAAAAGCAAGAGATAGCAATACTGACCCATATCTTGCTTTGCTAAGTTACAGGTCAGCAGCACTAGAGTGTGGTGCATCACCAGCAGAGCTGCTAATGCGTCGTAGGCTGCACACCATTTTACCACACATTATCACAGAGAAAGACAAGGACAACAACAGAGAACTGACTAACAAGAGAAAGAAACTGAAATTCAAACAGAAAATGAACTATGGCAGATCAGCAAGGAGACTGAAACCTCTTTGTGAAAGGGACATTGTGAGAATTGAGGATCCTAATACTTGGACCAGAAAGGCAACAGTTCTCAGTGAGGTGGGTCCCAGATCCTATACGGTGAGAACAGAGGATGGACAAATGTTCAGAAGAAACAGGAAGAGTCTTTTGAAGATTCTGGAGGACACTGAAGGGCAACCTCAGGAAACTGAGTATGGAAAGGATGTTAATGTGACACTAGATTTGCAGCACACTGAGCCTCCTTCATCTTCCCCAGATGTCACTCCAGCTCTGAGACGATCCACCAGAAACAGGAAGCCACCTCAGAGACTCATAGAACAGTGAACTGTTGAAGTTGTTTAAAAAAAAGAGTTGACAGTTACATGTTATTTGTTACAAATGGAATAGTTGTGGCTTTCTTGTTTTGTTTGGTTATCAGTATGCAGTGTATTTGTGAAAAAAAAAGGAAAAGTTTTCTGTGTACTGCCTTAAGACATCTTGAATGTTAGTAAGGTTTATTCAGTTGCAGTCTTGAAAATGCTGTATATGTGTTAGTTACCAAGTTATACTAACCTGCTCAGGAAAGGGGATGTACTGATAGGTGTTACCACAAGGTGGCAGTATGATCACATGAGATAGCAGGTAGATTCAGGACGTGGTAAAACATGTGAACCGGAAGGGATAATAAAAAGGCAGCACGTCTTGCTGGCATGGTGATTAAGACTAAGTGTCTTTGTTATAAGTAAATAACAAACATTACATTGTGAATAACACCATAACAGATCCGGAAGTTAGATTTATAATATGAAAAATCTCAGTCCAAAATTTTGATCTATGTATTGCAAAAGTTTATGGCCCAAATGTTGACGACCCATCCTATTTTCACATGTTTTTCACTTCTCTTTCTGAGCACTTGGACACTACACTTATAATAGGAGGGGACTTCAACCTGGTATTAAACCATGCAATCGACAGGCTCAGTACATCGGGGAATCACCGAAAATGGCAGTCTACTGACACTCTCAAACAGTACATGAAATGATTTTGGTCTTTGCGATGAATGGCATTCTTTTCACCCAACTCTTCGAGAATACACTTTTTTTCATCAGTTCATAGTTCACATTCGCGTCTAGATTTCTTTTTAGCCAGTAACTCTATTGTGAGGGACATCACAGACACTAAAATATGTTCAAATCAAGCTATTAGCAATCACCATCCAGTATCTCTTACACTAGTAAATAGGAAAGCTACAAGGGAAACTAGAAGCTGGAAATTTAATACAGTATATCACTACTGAAAGACAAAGACTTTATTAACTACTTTAATAAAGAGTGGGAATCATATCTGGAATATAATGATGTGCCAGGAATATCCCCAGGTGTTCTTTGGGAAGCAGCAAAAGCGGTCATGCGAGGTAAAATAATCTCTTACTGTTCTTATAAGAATAAAAAAGAAAAAGCACTGGAACTGGACTTAGAACAGAAAATTAAATCACTGGAGACAACCTGTGCCGTTTCCCCACAGGAACGGATACTTAATGATCTGAGAAAATTAAAGCTGGAATTAAAAGAAATTACAAACAAAAGAGCACAGTTTTTAATACAAAGACTGCATCTTGAGAAGTTTGAACACAGTAATAAATTGCGGCGATATCTTGCAAACCAGCTTAGATTGAATAAAGAAAAAAAACTATCCATTCTATCAAGGATATGATTGGAAATATTACCCATGAGCCTGAAGAAATAAATAACTCCTTCAGAAAGTTTTATGAAAACCTTTACTCACCTCAGGTTAACCCATCTGACTCAGAGATAAATAAATTTTTGGACGATATTAATTTGCCACAATTAAATAATGAACAGATTGCAACTCTGGATGCACCTCTTCAGGTGTCTGAACTCCAGGAGACACTTAAGCACATCCCAAACAACAAAGCCCCCGGACCAGATGGTTTTCTAGTAGAATTTTATAAAGAATTTTGGCCTGTGATGGCACCTACTTTTTTTAAAATGGTGAACCAAATTAAAGAAGATAATGTAATCCGTCCAAATATGAATTTGGCTAGTATTATCCTGCTACTTAAACCTGGAAAAGGACCTACGCTTTCACCCAGCTACCGTCCCATCTCACTTATGAATGTCGATCTTAAAATAATTTGCAAAGCTCTCACCAAAAGACTGGAAAGGATAATTCCATTTATTATACACCCAGATCAAACAGCTTTCATCAAGGGTAGGCACTCAACTGATAATACACGTAGGCTATTTAATTTAATAGACTACTGCAAGATCAATAACATAGAAACTACAATCTTGTCCCTAGATGCAGAGAAAGCCTTTGACCGTGTTAACTGGAAATTTCTTTTTATGGTGTTAAACAAGATTGGGTTTGGTTCATCTTTCATAAACTGGATTAAAACACTATATAGGTGTCCAGCTGTGTCTGTCCAAATAAATGATTAGACTTCCCGAAGCTTTAATCTCCAGAGAGGTACTAGGCAGGGGTGTCCACTCTCTCCCTCACTTTTTACCATCTTTATTGAACCATTAGCAGCAGCCATATGACAAAATGTTGATATTAGAGGTACTCAAACTGGAGAAAAGGAACACAAGGTAAGTCTTTATGCTGATGATGTATTGATTTTCCTTTAAAACTCACAAAGATCTCTTCTTCAGACAGTGGCACTCATTGATAAATTTTCATCATTATCAGACTACTCTATTAACTAGGTAAAATCAATAGTTTTACCTATAAATCGCAATTTCTCAAATATATCTACTATTCCAATACAATCAGGAAATGTTAAATATTTAGGAATAGATATTTCCCCCAGGCTCTCAGAGTTATTGCGACTAAATCACATTTCTGTTTTAAAAACAATACAGTGATCCCTCGCTACTTCGCGCCTCACCTTTCGCGCCCTCAGTGCATCTCGGATTTTTCAAAAATATTCATCAAAAATTCAAAATTGAGAAAAAATGGGCGGGCGCTACCAGAAGGCAGGGAGACTGCATTAGAACATCAGGTATCAACACGGAGAGCCCACACAACTCAAAATCCACCTCTCTGTTCGCTGTTCTCGTGTTGGCTCAGCTCGGGAATCTCGCAAGCTGATTGGCCGAGACGTTTTACCCAGCTTCTCTCCCTGCCGAGCGGCCATACCCAGCAAAGGAAGACCGCATTCATTGTTCTTAATCGCTCGTGTTGCTTAGTCTCGCCGCGTGGAACTTTTCGCTGTTCTCTTGTGCCTTTTTGTGCGAAATAGTCTTCCCGTCGAGCCACTACGCCGCCTCCTGCAGCTTCTCCAGCTCTATCGGAAGCTGCCCTCGACGATGCTGCGCCTCTAGCACCTGACGATGAGGCGTCACCTGAGGAGCAGTAAAGCTCTCATTAACCTGTGCAGTAAATCATCTTCATCTTGAGTTACGTATCTTGTTATAAGAATAAAAGAGTTCTAAAAACAAATTTATGTACACTTTATTTACATCTACGCATGTATGTACACTTACACACACACACACACACACACGTATCATATGAGAGAGAGAGAGTGAGAGAATGAACGTACGTATTATTTATGGGTGACGTCATTAGGGGTGACGCTACTTCGCGGTTTTTCACTTTTCGCGGTCGGTTCTGGAACCCATTAACCGCGATAAGTGAGGGATCACTGTACAAGACGACCTTACGCGCTGGAGGACACTACCTTTCTCATTAATGGGAAGAGTCGCAACCGTTAAAATGATGGTCCTTTCTAAAATCAATTATTTGTTCTCAATGATCCCTACCCAACCATCAATGGCCTGGTTTAAGTCTCTAGACTCAAATATAAGTAAATTTTTATGGAAGGATAAACCATCATGGATTAGTTTAAAAACCCTCCAAAAAGCGAAAGAGTGCGGGAGCTTAGATTTACCAATTTTTTTTTAACTACTTTTTAGCCAATAGACTGCAGTTTGTTTCAAAATGGACAATATCAACCCCACTAGGAAACCCATGGTTAGATGCTGAACAGGCTCTCTGTGGTTTGCTAAATATCTCTGACTTACCTTTCTTAAGTCCCTGTATTAAATGCCATAACTGTTTTTTTGTTTTTGTAACTTTGATTTTTATTCACTTTTCATCATACATATTACATTCAGATCACAGTCTCTATATTTAAAAAAAAGGAGCTAGAAGAGGAAAAGAAAAAAAAGGGGGGGCGGGCAAATGTTGGAGCATCAAGATTTAGTTTCCATCTCTTAATTCTTCTGGTTTTTCCAAGTGTCTTTGGATATTCTTTCAATTTCTGTCCCGTTGTTGCACTTTGTAGTGTGTCCATTTCCACCATTTTTTTTTCATATTGTCCTTCTTGCATTCTTTGTCGATATGTTAGTTTTTCCATTAAACGTATATCCTCAACAATGTCTGTCCATTGCTCTTGGTCAGGAAGAACTTCTGATTGCCATTTCATACCTGCCAACTTTTCAAACCTGAAAAGCCTAGTAGCTAGCCGGGGTCCAGGGGCCGATGCTAATGCTAATGCTAATAATGCTAATGCTAATAATAATAATAATGCTAAAATTTGCCAAACAAATATTAGCATTAAATCTAGTTAAATGTAGCTAACAACCTCCTATTTCTTCAACTTTCAAACCTGAAAAGCCTAGTAGCTAGCTGGGGTCCAGGGGCCGCAGTGTCAAACAAATATTAGCATTTGACATAGAAGTCACATATTAATTATATTAAAGGTAAAATATCTAAATCAATTGCAATACTACACAGAGTGAAATATTTGCTGAATCAACAACCCACATTATATACTTTGTATCATTCATTAATACTCCCATACATGACATATTGTACTGAAGTATGGGGAAATGCATATAAAACAAACATATATCCAGTCTTTATGCTTCAGAAGAGAGCTATTAGAATAATAAACAAAGCTGCTTACAGGGAACCAACAAACCTACTTTTTCTTAAATTAAAAGCTCTCAAGTTGAAAGATCTGGTTGACTTTAATACTGCAGTAATAATGTTTAAAGCTAAGAATCTATCACTGCCTGCAAATATCCAAAAGCTGTTCCAAATAAGGGAGAAACAATATCATTTCAGAGGAACACATATATTTCAAAAACCTTCAGTGAGAACTACCACCAAGCAACACTGTGTTTCAGTACAAGGAGTCAGATTATGGAACGATTTTGGACCTGAATTAAAATCATGTACAACGCTTGGACAATTTAAACAAAAACTAAAGGAAGAAATACTCCAAACATATATACAAGATGACATGTAAAATCACATAAGGATTGTCATATCCAGTCTGTGTTGTGTTGTTACTTAGGTTTTTATTGTCACATTTTGTCTTAGCTTTGTTCTGAATTGTAATCGCTCTTGTTTGTTTTTCTTTTGAATTCTTGGATGGAATATGGGTGGGCAATATAAGCTGCGGCTTCAGCCATCACCCATTTCAGATAACTTACGTTGAACTGTATAATCAGAGGAGTTATTGTTTAATTTGTAGAAGAGCTGGAAATAACGAGGCGGTTTTGTATCACAAAAGCAGCGTCTTTAATGAACAACTCTTCTATCTTGTCTCATCATGGTGCAGAGCTTGGCAGAAGGCAAAGAGGAAGAATTCTGCCCAGCTCGCTGGTTAAATACAGGCACACATCCAAGACATGCAAAACACAAGCTGAAATCCCCCGTTATCTAAATCCCCATTAGTCCTGTTAACTCCTCCCTCTGTCTTGGGAGGTGATGGGAAAACCTCTCCTCGCCTAAGGGGGTGAAGGTGTCAAGTCTGTTGCCATGGCGTCCTGTGACGTCATTGGTCTTCACACGGCGGTGAGATTCCTTTGTCCTTTCAGAGGTGTGAAATTCCTTTGCATATGTTGCCCCACACATTTCCACATGCTCTAACGTATGCAGGTATGGAATATATGAGTAATATATACCACAAATTTGACATTGTTGGATTTTTTTGCCTTTGTTATATTATTCTGTTTCTTTTTAATCTTTACTTTTAATCTATCCGAAATAAAGATTCATTCATTCATTAAATTTGCATTCAAAAGACTATCTTAACACTGCATAGAACTTTGAATAGGCCAGATGTGATGTATTATGAATACTAGAAAAGCACTCGGACAGCGCAGACCTCCGCCAAGCGCCACAGTTCCCCCCATACAGTGTTTAACATCATAAATAAAATATTGAAAATGGCCCTATCTCGCAATGTTAAATTAAAAAAAAAAGATTCCTTTAAAAAATTCCTGGATCCAGACGGTGATCCGGATCACCACCAAAATCTAATCATCTGTAGGATACCCCATTTCTGACAATCTGTGAAAATTTCATGAAAATCCGTCCATAACTTTTTGAGTTATCTTGCTAACAAACAAACAGACAAACCAACGCTGATGATCACATAACCTCCTTGGCGGAGGTAACTAGAAGACTAGAAATATCAGCAGGGTATACTAGCACTGTTTAACAGACGCGCGTAAAAGACGGCAAAATCGCTCTGATATTTTATGTGTTTACATGATACACCAAGCATGACAAGGCTTGCAATTACACAGCACATGTTCTTCAGAATCTTAGGCATTATATAAAATGTATTCTCCCTTTAGATGTTTCTCTTTTGTTTTGTCTCTTTAGATGTTTATGTTGAATTGTATAATCCATGGTCCATTTGCCAGGGTTGAAGTGCAGTCGTGCGAACGTACGCACGCCTCTCCGGGATTTCGCGCGAGAATAGAAACCTCAATACCCTCAATAGCGATAGCGTTAGCTTAGCAAACGCTTCATGTAAAGCATAGCAGCGAACCACGAAAAGAAACGCTACTGACGCTACTATGTTCTAAATTTAGATACGATTCCTAGCGATCTCGTGTTTGGAATTGCTTTTGTGTTTTTTTTACGATTTAAAATTTTTGACTGAATTTTTAGTGAAAAACCGTAATTTTGATTAATAAAGCCGTAACCCGGAACGGGGTCTTGAAAACCGGAACCATTACGGCAAAACCGGAGTGGTTGGCAGGTATGCCATTTTCTTGTGATTTTTTTTTTTACATGCAATCAGCAAGATTTTAACTAAATATCTGTCCTCAGCCTGTATTACATTGTCTCGCACATCACATAAATACATCAAGTTACAGTTCATTAGTATATTATATCCTAATATCCTCTGTATTGTCACATGTATAGATTTCCAGAATGATGAGATTTTGCAGCATTTCCAAAACATATGCGAGTGGTCTGCATTTTGAGCCCCACAGCCCCTCCAGCATATAGATTTGGTATTTGTATATTTTCTTTGGATCTGTGGTGTAATGAAATAGCGAATCAGATTCTTCCATCCAAATTCCCTCCATGTCCTTGAACTTGTTGATGTGTGTTGTGTTTTCCATATTTCTTGCCAGTTTTTTTCTGTTATGTTTAAAATTGGTTCTTTCTCCCACTTCTCCTTTATATAGTTACTTGAATGTTTGTTTGCCGTAAGTGTCTGAAATAGCTTTGAAATAATTCTTATTTTATTTCCTGCATACGAGCTTAAAATGAATTGTATAATCTCGCTCACATCTGTGTGGAGGTTATGTCTAATCTTCCTCATATAATAATCTCTCATCTGCAGATATCTGAAGAATTCAGATTTTTCTAGTTTAAATTTTCTTCTCATGTTTACAAAACTCCCGAAATCTTTTTTTCCCATATTGCCCCATGCTGTGATTCCCTTGTTCACCAGATTTTTGTATCCCCTATCTTGCATTGCCGGCTCAAACTGACTGTCAAATGCTACCTATTTCAATAGTTTTATGTCCTCCTTTATATTATACTTTTGTACTATTTTATACCACAGTTCCAAAGTAAATTTAGTGATTGGGTCTATTTGTTTGATTTGCTTATACTGTATGCATCCTTATCTCCTATTTTGCTTTGTACTGGGAGTCCCTCAATTTCCTTTTCCATTTCTTTCCATTTTGCCTCATATCCTCCGTCGCACCAACATATGATATATCTTATTTGTGCTGAGTAGTAATATTCCTTTAGACTCGGTAGGCCCATGCCTCCTTTCTCTTTTGGCAATTGGAGAGTTTTATATTTCACTCTTGGCTTTTTACCTCCCCAAACAAATCTCGATATCATCCTGTCCCACTTTGAGAACTGGGCACCAGGAATCTTTGTTGGTAGAGCCTGGAAGAGGTAAAGCAGTCTAGGTTGTATGCTGATTTTGACTGTCTTAATTTTTGAATTCAGATCCATGTTTAAGATTGACCATCTATCAATATCTTTTTTTATTTCTTGTTCTAATCTATCATAGTTTGCTTTATAGATTTTGCTTAAATCTTTAGGTATGTTCACTCCAAGGTATTTTATTTCTTTTTGTTTCCAGTTTAGTTTGATCTTATCAGTTATCTGGTTTAAAGGGTTATAGTGGAATGTCAGTATTTGTATTTTTGTTATGTTTATCTTGTATCCTGATAATTTTCCAAAATTTTCTATCAAGTCCATCATTTCCATCATTGATTCATCTGGTTGTTCAAGGTAAACTATAATATCATCTGCAAACAGCCCAATCTTGTGTTCCGCTCCCTTCCTTGTGGTAACATATCGTCACTTCCTGTTTTGCTGTCTGCCTGTGTGGTTTGCTCTCCAGCCACTAGCTAGCCACTAGCTATGGATACTAGCTCTCTTTCCTCTCCTCCTCTGGTGTGCTCTCTCTGTCAGATGTTTAGCTACACCTCTGCCTCTTTTAGTGATAACGGTAAATGTAAAAAATGTTGTCTTTTTGAGGCGCTCGAGGCGAGGTTGTCTGATTTGGAATCCCGGCTCCGCTGCATTGAAACACCGTCTGCACCAGTTAATCTCGACGGACGCCCCTTAGCTGCAGCGGAGCTAGCTAGCTTAGGCCCCCCTGTCAGCGGTCCTCCGGCTCTCCTCAGCAGCGAGGAGACTGGGTGGGTGACGGTGAGAAGGAAGCCTAGTTGCAAAGCCCCGGTACACCACCAACCTGTTCACGTTTCTAATCGTTTTTCCCCGCTCAGCGACACACCCGCTGAGGAAAAAACTCTGATCATTGGCGACTCTGTAGTCAGAAACGTGAACCTAGAGACTCCAGCGGCCATAGTCAAATGCATTCCTGGGGCCAGAGCAGGCGAAATCGAGTCAAATTTGAAAATGCTGGCTAAAAGTAACTGTAAATATTCCACAATTGTTATTCAGGCCGGCATTAATGACATCCGTCTCCGGCAGTCGGAAGTCACGAAACTTAATATAGAATCGGTGTGTGACTTTGCAAAAATGATGTCTGCCACTGTAGTATTCTCTGGGCCCCTCCCCAATCTGACCAGTGATGACATGTTTAGCCGCTCGTCATCCTTGAACCGCTGGCTGTCTGTGTGGTGTCCTAAAAATGACGTGGGCTACATTGACAATTGGAGCTCTTTTAGGGGAAAACCTGGTCTTATGAGACGAGACAGCATTCATCTCACTTTGGATGGTGCTTCTCATTTATCTAACAATCATGGCATCTTTTTTATCCAAATTTCCAAAACCCTGACTACTCAGAGTTGGGACCAGGAAGCAGAGTCGCAGTCTTACACGCCTCTCTGCAGCTCCTCTTCATCCGCCACCCCCAACTAAGCCCCTGTCTTCCCCATTAGAGAATCGTTGTCTGCTCCCTCCCTTTCTTCTTCCGGCTTTCAGAGAGAGCAGACGCTTTTCTCTCCCTCTCCCACCTCCCATTCCCTTACTGATCCCAGCTTGCTGTGTTCTGTCTGTGTCGCTCTTCTTCTGGCTGAATCTTATTCCAAATGGAAAATTACGGATTTGGTGGGATTTGGTGGGCTTTATATGCGATTGACACCACTTCAAAAGAAGATCGGGCTAGGGGGAGCTCAAGTGGACTCATGGACAATTGGAAATTCATGTGTCTGTGTGATTCGACTGAGATACGGAAGACATCTCTATTTGTTTGGCTTTTGATCACAGGATTTCTATTTTGGCTCTGGAGTTTCCTGATGTATCAGAAATTAAAGAAGTTGGGAGAGCTGATCAAAATGCGGACCTGGCAAAGCTCCTTCAACAACAAATTCGACCAGTTGGGGAGTGCACTGATAGCGGCAATGGTGAACTGAATGGTGGCTGATTCAGTAGGTGGTATACATCTGGAGTCGCTGGTGCTCTCCAGGGAATGATTTTAAAGCCTGTATATGGAAATTATGAAGCACAGAATCACATGAGAGATGGAAATTCTGTGCTCTGAGTGAACTGTGCCTTTGACCTTGATTCGGCGCCCTCTCCTCCTGGATGAAGACAAAACAGAAGAGAGTTTGGCTTCTTCTTAACCCAAACAATTAACATCAATTGCTGTTGTTCAGCAGACCGGACTCTTCAAGGACAGCGCTATCATGTGTCTAATACAGAACTTTGCCATCTGGCATGCACGAAGAGAGAGAGACTCTGGGACATGCTTATCTGTGTTTTGTATACATGAACATAACTATCCGTTGCCAGGAGGCGCCCCCTTTGTTGTACATCAGCAACTGATACATTCAACACTGCACTCACACTGATTATTTACATGCTGACTACACACACACTGGTCTCTCTTCGCTCCTTTGTATTGTGTGATCTGTATTAGTCTGCTAATTGTGCTTAGAGGGTTTTTTCTATGTAATCACAATTTGGATTAACTATGTAATCTTTATTTTGATTAACTATGTTTTTTCTCTCTGCCTATTGTGTCATTCCCTCCCCCATTCCCCCTCTTTACCCTCCACTGATGACAGGCGCCCTCATGGCAGCCGCGTCATTGGAGGTGCTTATCGCGCGCCCAATGTCAAGTCAAATTCCTCGTTTGTTTACACCGTAAACATGCTTGGCAATAAAGCTTTCTGATTCTGATTCAAAGTAAATAAAAATATAATGCATAAGCATCCCAAAGTGATAAAGCAAAATATTGGTAAAACTCAAATTAAACATAAAGCCTCTAAATTGAATGAATTGGCCTCTGTTCCTCCTCATAATTTAAAAATTAAATGTGGTTTATTAAATATTAGGTCTCTAACTCCCAAGTCTCTGTTAGTCCATGATCTGTTAATTGATCATCAGATTGATTTAATTTCCCTTACAGAGACTTGGTTAGGGCAAGAGGATTATGTTGGTTTAAATGAATCAACTCCCTCTGGTTATTTAAACTGTCAAAATCCCAGAAGTTCTGGTCATGGAGGAGGAGTAGCAACAATTTACCATTCCAAATTACTAGTTAATGTAAAGCAAAAAACATGCTATAATTCCTTTGAGGGCCTGGTCCTCAGTATTGGGCACTTTAGCAATTTTAGGTTAAACCCAATTTTATTTGCCATAGTTTATCGTCCCCCATCAACCTACTCTGAATTTTTATCCGAATTTGCTGATTTCTTAGCTGATTTAGTGCTGAAATCTGATAGAATAATTATAGTAGGGTGTGGTCTATATTAATCATATATTCCATAACCTACATATGTTGAAGCATGTGAGAATGTTTGGTGATTACATATGTAAGGCGACTTCACACCTCAGAACAGGACAAAGAGATCTCAACCGCCAGTGAGGATCATAGAGTTTCCCAGGCACTGCGGTGGAGACCGGAGGAGCTGCCCTGACCCCCCAGGGCCATGAGGAGGAGTACAAAGACAATGGGGGGATTAAGATAATGAGGGATGTCAGCCTTTGATATGCATGTCTTTTGTTATGTGCAAGTATAAGTTCTTAGAGCCGGAGGTGTTCGGCCTCTTTTTTCCTTCTTCTGCTTCTGCACTTAGATGAGACTTGTTAGAGGAGCTGATAATAAACTTTGGTTTATATATCATACTGCCTCGTTCTTTCAAGCTCTTCTACACTGGTGACCCTGACGCGAGTATGGACCTGAGGCGTTCCCCCGCAATCGACTCATCTGTGGCGACCCAGGCAGACGGCGGCGCCCACGCAGACAGGGGAACAGATGGACGACGTTCCCCCCCGGCAGAAGTGACAAAGAGGGCTCAACCGAGCACCAGCGCCGCTGAGAGAGCCGAAGCAAGGCACTCTCACCCTGCGGACTCATCAGTGACGGTCTACACAAACGCCGTCGCTGTCAAGCTGCCGGACTTCTGGAAGGAAGACCCCGCCTCGTGGTTTCAACAAGCTGAAGCCCAGTTTACACTGGCGGGCATCACGGCTGACGATACAAAGTTCTATCACATCGTCGCCAAACTCGACGCCGCCACTTCGAGGTGTGTGCGGAGCATTATCCGGCGGCCGCCGGCCCAAGACAAATATGAAATACTGAAAGCAACCATCGTGGCAAATTACGTCCCCTCAGCCAAAGAGAGAGCCGAGAGGATCCTGGCGGTCTACGGCCACAGAGGATGCAGACCTAAGGCCCTCATGGAGGACTTGCTGCAGCTTAAAGAAGAGGACAATGACAACTTCCTCTTCCAATTCATATTCCTCAGTACGCTGCCGCCACACATGAGAGGGACGCTCGCCAACATGCGATGCAGCAACCAGCAAGACTTCCGCGTGCTGGCCAACGAAGCTCAACGGCTTGTCAACGCCTGCAAGGAGCAGACACCCACAGCAGCATCCGCAGACCTCAACGCTGATGCCCAGAGCCACGGGGAGCCGCAAACCACTGAGCAGAACCAGCCCGCGGTGACAGGGACACGGCCAAAACGTAACAGACGGAGCGACGTTTGTTATTACCACAACCGCTTCGCCGAGAAGGCTCACAAATGTGCTCCCCCCTGCAAATTTACGATTTCGGGAAACGCCAAAGCCGAGAGCCGTTAACGGCAGCGGTTCTCGGCGAGAAAAGTAAGCTGTTATATGTGACGGACGGTCACACCGGCAAACAGTTCCTTATTGACACAGGAGCTCAACTAAGTTTTGTCATGCCCTCCCAAGCAGATCGAGCCATGGGCACCCGGGGCAACAGAGCGGTGGCAGCCAACGGCTCCAGCATTGACACTTTTGGCGAAAAAAGCCTGCACCTCCGCATCCACGGCCGCAACTACAGATGGACATTTGTTGTAGCGGCGGTGAGTTTTAACTTGTTGGGCGCAGATTTTTTGTGTGCACATGGGTTATTAGTTGATCTAGTGAACAGGCGCTTGGTTAATGCACTGTCCTTTGCTTCTATTCCCTGCTCAGCTCGTATTTCTCCACCACCCGTGCAGGCCAGCGTCACCACAGCAGGAGGTAAGTTTGATCAACTCCTCACCCAATTTCCAGCACTCACAATTCCCAAATTCTCAGCCACAGTGGCTAAACACGGGGTTGAACATTTTATTCCCACAGCGGGCCCACCCGTATTTGCCAAAGCTCGGCACTTAGACGCGGCCAAGCTCGCCATAGCTTGGGACGAGTTTACTACCCTTGAAAAATTAGGCATTATCAGACGTTCAAAAAGCCCCTGGGCCTCACCACTTCACATGGTTCCGAAATCCGACGGTTCTTGGAGACCGTGCGGCCATTACCGCAGATTAAACAATGCGGCAGCGCATGACCGCTACCCAATTCCTCACATCCAAGATTTTTCACTGCATCTGGCGGGTGCGCGCATTTTTTCAAAAATAGACCTGGTCCACGGTTATCATCAAGTCCCAGTTCGAGCAGAGGACATTCCTAAAACAGCTGTGATAACCCCTTTCGGCCTTTTTGAATTTTTGCGAATGCCTTTCGGCCTCAAAGGCGCGGCTCAAACCTTCCAGCGGATGATGGACGCAGTATTACGCGACCTCCCTTTTGTTTTCGTCTACCTCGACGATATGCTGGTAGCCAGCCCGTCTGAGGAAGAACACGAGCGGCATCTCACTATGGTTTTTCAGAGGCTAGAGGAGCACGGGTTAATAATCAATCCAGCCAAATGCAAATTCGGCGTGTCACAAATTGATTTTTTAGGACACAGAGTTTCTCCGAAGGGGGCAGTCCCACTTCCAGACAAAGTTCACGCAATAAAAAGTTTCCCACGGTCACAAACGGTCAAATCGCTGCAAGAATTTTTAGGAATGGTTAATTTTTACAACCGTTTCCTCCCCCACGCAGCTCAGCTCATGCAGCCCCTATATGACGCGCTCAGAAAACAAAAAGCTTCCAACGCGGTCGAATGGACCCCGGAGCGCGAACGCGCCTTCGCGGAAGTAAAGAGTGCCCTAGCTAACGCCACATTGTTGGTTCACCCCGATCCCTTGGCCCGCATTGCGCTAACCACAGACGCTTCGGACCTAGCTATAGGGGCAGTGGTAGAACAACATGTCAGCGGAATCTGGCAACCTTTGGCATTCTTCAGCAAATCGCTAAACCAAACTGAGCGTAAATACAGCACTTTTGACAGGGAGCTGCTAGCGCTTCATTTATCCATCCGCCACTTCCAGTTCTGGTTAGAAGGGCGGAGTTTCACGGCTTTTGTAGACCACAAACCGCTCACCTTTGCCATGGCTAAAATTTCCGAACCGTGGTCAGGCAGGCAACAAAGACAGCTGGCTGTGATTTCAGAGTTCACCACAGACATTCGACATGTGGCAGGTAAACTTAACGTGGTAGCAGACTGCCTCTCTCGCGCTGTGACATCGCCAGAGCGCGAGGAGACAGATCATACTACCTCAGCCGCAGAACTCTTCACTAACGCGGACACATACGCAGCACCAATCCATGCAGGGATAGATTATGCAGCCATGGCAGAGGAACAAAGTAGTGACGCGGACGTGTGCGCACTCTTGTCTGGACCAACAGGGTTAAGGCTGGAGGAAAGGGGTTTACGCGACAGCGTGCCCCCCCCTAATATGCGATATTTCAACCGGCCGACCGCGCCCGTTAGTCCCAGCTACATGGCGCCGCCGTATTTTCGACTCGATTCACTCCCTCGCGCACCCAGGTGTGCGCGCCTCGGTTAAAATGGTCGCCGAAAAGTTTGTGTGGCCTGGCCTGCACAAAAACGTAAAAGAATGGGCAAAAACTTGCATTTCTTGTCAGCGCGCCAAAATACACAAACACACAAAAGCCCCTCTGGAGCCTTTTCCAATCCCTGCTAGAAGGTTTGACCACGTTCATGTCGACCTCGTGGGGCCACTACCTTCCTCCCAAGGTTTCACACACCTGTTAATAATGATAGACCGCACCACGCGCTGGCCAGAGGCAGTCCCTCTGGCGTCAACCACAGCGGAGGAAGTTGCTCGCGTTTTTTTGACAAACTGGGTGGCACGTTTCGGCGTCCCATCGGACATCACGTCCGATAGGGGGCCTCAATTTGTCTCGGAGCTTTGGTCAGCCATGTCCAGCAGCTTAGCGGCAACAATTCACCGCACCACCGCTTATCATCCTCAGGCTAATGGGTTATGCGAGCGTTTTCACAGATCTTTAAAGGCCGCCCTCAGAGCCTCACTAACGGATACAAATTGGGTAAATAAACTTCCCTGGGTTTTATTGGGGTTGCGTGCTGCGCCCAAAGAGGATCTAGACGCCTCTCAAGCAGAATTAGTTTTTGCACAACCTCTCAGGCTCCCAGGTGAATTTTTACCAGAGAACCCAGAGCCAAGGCATCTTCCAGCCCCGAGGTTTTTAGGCAGCAACGGACCGGACTCTCTCCCCGGTCCAGCTCATCACTCTTTTCCACGGGTTTTTGTCCCACAAGCTTTAAAGAACGCTGAATTCATTTTTGTTAGGCATGAAGCTTTAAAACCAACTTTCTGCCCACCATACGATGGGCCATTCAGAGTGCTGGAACCTGGTGATAAACACTTTGTGCTTGATTTTGGGGATAGAAAAGAAACAGTCAGCATTGACAGACTTAAACCTGCCTTCTTGTTGAAAGACGAGCCTGCACGGTTGGCGAGAGCACCTCGGAGGGGTAGACCCCCCAAGAGAAAAGACTCAGCCCCCCTGCAGGGAACAAATAATCACTGTCCTTCCCACACTGCAGATTCCTTACAGGAAGGTCCCAGCAGGACGCCCAAGCGGACCCACAGCAGTTTCGGGAGAAGATTAAGACCCAGACGGCACAGAGACTGATACAAACTACTCAACAGTTGTTCACTAATTGTGCTGTAACAGTTTAGGACTGACTTGTGATTTTACTATGCTGTTATGATTACCACTGAACTCTCTTAGGAGCATGGCTGCTGGAAAGTTTCTTCTGTGGCAAGAGGTGTAGCAGTTGGTATGTCATAATAATTATCTTAAACTGTGAATTTTTCTATTGTCCTTTTCTTAGTCGTTTGGGGGGGGGGCTGTGGTCTATATTAATCATATATTCCATAACCCACATATGTTGAAGCATGTGAGAATGTTTGGTGATTACATATGTAAGGCGACTTCACACCTCAGAACAGGACAAAGAGATCTCAACCGCCAGTGAGGATCATAGAGTTTCCCAGGCACTGCGGTGGAGACCGGAGGAGCTGCCCTAACCCCCCAGGGCCATGAGGAGGAGTACAAAGACAATGGGGGGATTAAGATAATGAGGGATGTCAGCCTTTGATATGCATGTCTTTTGTTATGTGCAAGTATAAGTTCTTAGAGCCGGAGGTGTTCGGCCTCTTTTTTCCTTCTTCTGCTTCTGCACTTAGATGAGACTTGTTAGAGGAGCTGATAATAAACTTTGGTTTATATATCATACCGCCTAGTTCTTTCAAGCTCTTCTACATAGGGGACTTTAATATACATGTGGATGTAGATAGTGACTGCCTTAATGTGGCATTTAATTCAATATTAGACTCGATTGGGTTTTCTCAGAAAGTAGGAAATTCTACTCATTACCTCCACCATGCATTGGACCTTGTTCTGACATATGGCATAGAAATAGAAAATCTTGTAGTGTCTCCTCATAACCCTGTTCTGTCAGACCATTGTCTGTTAACCTTTGATTTTACTATTTCTGACTATTTGGCTCCTAAAGAAAAATATTATTACAGTAGATGCCTCTCAGATGATGCTGTTACCAAATTTATGCAGATTGTTTCCTCTATGCCATGTGTCAACACAACGGAAATAAGCTATAGAAAGCTTGCTCCTTCTGTAATTGATAACATGGTGGATAGTGTTTCAGCTTCTCTGCATCAGACTCTAGACTTGGTGGCCCCCTTAAAAAAGAAAAAGTCTAATCAGAGATTTCTAACTCCTTGGTTCAACACAGAAACTCGTAGCTTAAAACAGAAGACTCGTCAATTAGAAAGAAAATGGCGCTCCACTAATTTAGATAAAATCTATTTAGCTTGGAGAAATCATCTTTTAATTTATAAAAAAATCTCTTAGAAAAGCTAGAACGAGTTATTACTCTGCATTAATAGAAGAGAACAAGAATAATCCCAGGTTTCTTTTCAGTACTGTAGTCAGGTTGACAAAGAGTCAGGACTCTGTCAATCCTAGCATTCCCTTAGAGCTTACTAGTCAGGACTTTATGAACTTTTTCAATAATAAAATTTCATCCATGAGAGATAAAATCAATCAGATTCTTCCCACAGTTAACTTAAATACTGTAACTACTACAACTCCTTCTATTGATGTCTGTCTTGATGAGTTTACTCCAATCGACCTTTGTGAGTTTGACAAAATAGTTTCCTCATCCAAACCTTCAACTTGTCTTTTAGACCCTATTCATACCAGGTTATTTAAAGAAGTCTTCCCACTTATTGGTAGCCTTATTCCTCATATAATCAATTCTTCATTAACTTTAGGCCATGTACCGCAGGCTTTTAAAACGGCTGTAATTAAACCCTTACTCAAAAGGCCAACGCTAGATCCAGGAGCTTTAGCTAACTATAGACCAATCTCTAATCTCCCTTTCATTTCAAAAATCTTAGAAAGAGTTGTTGCTGCGCAATTATTTGACCACCTGCAGGGAAATGGTTTACTTGAAGAGTTTCAATCTGGGTTTAGAATCCATCATAGTACTGAAACAGCCTTAGCGAAGGTCACTAACGGCCTCCTCATTGCATCTGATAATGGACTAGTTTCTGTACTTGTCCTTTTAGACCTTAGTGCAGCTTTTGATACTATCGATCATAATATTCTACTTGATAGATTAGAACACTATGTTGGACTTAATGGAACTCCATTGCAGTGGTTTAGATCTTATTTATCTGATAGGTTCCAGTTTGTTCATGTAAATAATGAGTTTTCTTTCAACTCAAAGCTTAGTCATGGAGTTCCACAGGGATCTGTGCTAGGCCCTACTTTTTTAGTTTATATATGCTTTCGTTAGTCAACATTATTAGAAAGCACTGTATACATTTTCATTGTTATGCTGATGACACACAATTGTACCTGTCAATGAAGCCAGATGATAGTAATCAATTAGCCAAGTTAGAAGCCTGTCTTAAGGAAATCAAAGCTTGGATGACTTGTAATTTCCTGCTATTAAATTCAGATAAGACTGAAGTCATTCTTGTTGGTCCAAAAAACCTTAGAAATTCCTTTCCAAATCAAACTTTTAGTTTAGATGCGGTTACTCTTTCTCTTAATAGCTCTGTGAGGAACCTTGGAGTTATTTTTGATCAGGATTTGTCCTTCAATTCACATATTAAATTTGTTTCTAAGACTGCCTTCTATCATTTGCGTAATATTGCCAAGATTAGGAGCATCTTGTCTCAGAGTGATGCTGAGAAACTGATCCACGCTTTTGTTAGCTGGAGATTAGATTATTGTAATTCTTTATTATCAGGCTGTCCTAAAACATCTTTAAAAAGTCTTCAGCTGATCCAAAATGCTGCAGCAAGAGTTTTTACAGGTACTGGAAAGAGAGATCATATCTCTCCGGTTCTGGCCTCCCTTCATTGGCTTCCCATAGAGTTTAGAATTAAGTTTAAAATCCTTCTTCTTACTTACAAAGCTCTAAACAATCAGGCTCCTTTTTATTTAAAAGCTCTGATACTACCGTATTATCCTAACAGAGCACTACGCTCCCAAAATGCAGGATTACTTGTAATACCTAGAATCTCCAAAAGTACAATGGGAGGCAGAGCCTTCAGTTATCAAGCTCCTCTCCTGTGGAATCAGCTGCCAATCTGGATTCGGGAGTCAGACTCGATCTCTGTTTTTAAGAATAGGGCTAAAACCTACCTTTTTGATATAGCCTACAATTAGGGAGGGATCATGTGTTTCTGAACCCTCCCTTAGTTATGCTGCTAATAGGTTTAGTCAGCCGGGGGACCTCCAGTAATGCACTGGGCCTCACTCCTTTTCTCACTCTCAATGAAATATTTTTTTTTTGCTGGTCATTAACATTTGTTTGTTCTCTCCCATAGATTGAGTCCCCATCATGCTGTTTGCTCTCTACATGTCTGTTCTTTTCTTCTTCTCTATCCCCTCACCCCCCAGCCAGTCGCAGCAGATGACTGCCCCTCCCTGAGCCTGGTTCTGCTAGAGGGTTCTTCCTGTTAAAAGGGAGTTTTTCCTCTCCACCGTCGCCAAGTGCTTGCTCACAGGGGATTGCCTGATTGCTGGGGTCTTTCTGCAACTGTGGGGGTTCCCCCTACAGTTGATAGTGCTATGAGATGACTGTTGTTGTGAAATGGCGCTATATAAATAAAGTTGAATTGAATTGAATTATTGTTACACCTTTTAATTTCTTATTTTGTCGCATCGCTTGAGCCAGTGGCTCTATGAACAGAGCAAACAAGGTGGGCGATAGGCAGCATCCCTGCCTAGTTGATCTTTGTATATTTACTTTGTCTGTTAAGCTACCGTTTATCTTGATTCTTGCCACAGGTTTTTGATACTGCGTCTTTATGCATTGCACTGACTTTTCGTTAAATCCAAAGCATTCCAGCACATTATATAGGAACATCCAATTAACCCTATCAAATGCTTTTTCTGCATCTAAACTCATTATTACTGCGCTTTTCTTTTCTTTATGTATTTGATTAATTATGTGTATTGTTCTCCTGATATTATCATGTGTTTGGCGTCCCTCTATGAAACCAGTTTGATCATCCTCTATCAATTCCGTCAAGAATGTCTTTATTCGTTTACAGATAATTGTTGTATATATTTTATAATCCACATTTTGTATATTATAGTTAGTTATTCTCCCCCCCCCCAAGTATGTCTCAGAGATGTGTGAATGGATGGGGGGTGGGGGTGGGGGGGAGCTATGTGGGAATGTGTCTTAAATCATGCTGCTTCTTATATGGATGCCGAGAGAAACACAATTTCATCTTGCCTGCACTACAGTTGTATGTACAGCAATATGACAATAAAGTTTGATTTGATTTGATTTGATTTGATTTAATAAAGAGATTGGCCTATAGTTTCCGCATTGTTCCCTATCTTTCCCTGGCTTTAAAATAACTGAAATAATGGCTTCGTTCCATGATGGAGGTATTTTGTTGTTGTTTAATGTCCAATTAAATGACTTTAGGAGCTGTGGCATGAGTTCTTCTATAAACAGTTTATAAAACTCAAGAAGGGTATCCATCACTACCTGGTGATTTACCATTTTTAGTGACTTTTTAATCACATCTTTAATCTCTTGTGTTGTTATTTCTGCTGTTAGCTTTTCATTTTGTTGGTTTCCTATTGATGGCAAGTCCAATGTGTTTAGAAATTTTTTAATATCTTAACATTTGTCTCTTCAGGTTGCGAGTACAGTTCTTGATAGAATTTATGGAATATTTCTTCGATGTTTTCTGGGGTAACTGTGGATTTATTTGTGATGGGGTCCTTAATCTTATATATATTATTCACTGTTTGTTGTTTTCTTAACTGTTTTGCCAGCAGTTTTGTGGCCTTTGGCCCCATTTCATAATATTTTTGTTTAAAGTATCTATTTTTCCTTTCAATTTCATCTATTTGTATTTCTTTTATCTTTATTTTTTCTTCCTTAATTTCTCGATATATTTTTGGGTCATTTGTGTTTTGATGTTTACATTCTAATTCCCTCAGTCTCTCACATCTTTGTTCATATGATTCCAGTTTAGACTTTTTTGCTTTTCCTGATTCAACAATTAATTTACCTCTTAACACGGCTTTTAGTGCGTCCCATAGTATTGTTGGGTCCACTTCTCCATTATCATTCTCCTCGATATACTCATTTATATTTAACTTTATTCTTTCTTTCATTTTCTCATCATTTAATAGTACTACATTAAGTTTCCATGTTGTTTGTCGTTTTCTATTGTTTAAAAATATTTCCATGTTCAGTGGGGTAAAAAAGTATTTAGTCAGCCACCAATTGTGCAAGTTCTCCCACTTAAAAGATGAGAGAGGTCTCCAGTTTTCATCATAGGTATACCTCAACTATGAGAGACAAAATAAGAAAAAAAAATTCCAGAAAATCACATTGAAGGATTTTTAATGAATTAATTGGTAAATTCCTTGGTAAAATAAGTATTTGGTCAATAACAAAAGTTCATCTCAATACTTTGTTATATACACTTTGTTGGCAATGAAAGAGGTCAAACGTTTTCTGTAAGTTTTCACAAGGTTTACACACACTGTTGCTGGTATTTTGGCCCATTCCTCCATGCAGATCTCCTCTAGAGCAGTGATGTTTTGGGGCTGTCGCTGGACAACAAAGACTTTCAACTCCCTCCAAAGATTTTCTATGGGGTTGAGATCTGGAGACTGGCTAGGCCACTCCAGGACCTTGAAATGCTTCTTACGTAGCTACTCCTTCATTGCCCGGGCTGTGTGTTTGGGATCATTGTCATGCTGAAAGACCCAACCACGTTTCATCTTCAATGCCCTTGCTGGTGGAAGGAGGTTTTCACTCAAAATCTCACGATACATGGCCCCATTCATTCTTTCCTTTACACGGATCAGTCGTCCTGGTCCCTTTGCAGAAAAACAGCCCCAAAGTGTGATGTTTCCACCCCCATGCTTCACAGTAGGTATGGTGTTCTTTCTCCTCCAAACACGACAAGTTGAGTTTTTACCAAAAAGTTCTATTTTGGTTTCATCTGACCATATGACATTCTCCCAGTCCTCTTCTGGATCATCCAAATGCTCTCTAGCAAACTTCAGACGGGCCTGGACATGTACTGGCTTAAGCAGGGGGACACGTCTGGCACTGCAGGATTTGAGTCCCTGGCGGCGTAGTGTGTTTCTGATGTAGCCTTTGTTACTTTGGTCCCAGCTCTCTGCAGATCATTCACTAGGTCCCCCCATGTGGTTCTGGGATTTTTGCTCACCGTTCTCGTGATCATTTTGACCCCACTGGGTGAGATCTTGCGTGGAGCCCCAGATCGAAGGAGATTATCAGTGGTCTTGTATGTCTTCCATTTTCTAATAATTGCTCCCACAGTTGATTTCTTCACACCAAGCTGCTTACCTATTGCAGATTCAGTCTTCCCAGCCTGGTGCAGGTCTACAATTTTGTTTCTGGTGTCCTTTGACAGCTCTTTGGTCTTGGCCATAGTGGAGTTTGGAGTCTGACTGTTTGGGGTTGTGGACAGGTGTCTTTTATACTGATAACGAGTTCAAACAGGTGCCATTAATACAGATAACGAGTGGAGGACAGAGGAGCCTCTTAAAGAAGAATTTACAGGTCTGTGAGAGCCAGAAATCTTGCTTGTTTGTAGTTGACCAAATACTTATTTTACTGAGGAATTTACCAATTAATTCATTAAAAATCCTTCAATGTGATTTTCTGGATTTTTTTTCTCATTTTGTCTCTCATAGTTGAGGTATACCTGTGATGAAAATTGGAGACCTCTCTCATCTTTTAAGTGGGAGAACTTGCACAATTGGTGGCTGACTAAATACTTTTTTGCCCCACTGTATATAGGATTATGATCTGATATTTCTGCCCCTCCAATCCGACAATTTCTCACCCTGTGTCTGTCACCTTCATTCATAAGGAAGTAATCTATTCTAGAGTGTACTTTATGGACTGCTGAATAATGTGTATAGTCTTTTTCGAGTGGGTGCAGGTCCCTCCATATGTCTACCATACCCATTTCTGCCAGTGAAGTTCTTATAAACTTTGTTACATGTTTTTTTTGTCTCCTTAACACTTGTTGTATCAACTTCATGATCAATGACAGCATTTAAGTCTCCTCCACAAATTAGGACTCCTTCACTGTGTGTTGCTATGAGATCAAACAGATGTTGAAAAAAACCCTTGTCACTTTCTGGTGGGGCATAGATGTTCACTAATGTGATCTGCATACCATCTATTCTTCCCTTTACTGTACATATCTGCCTTCTTTATCCTGGATTTCTTGTTCACATTCAAATTGTATTTTATTTGAAATTAGTATAATAACCCCCCTTTTAGTTCCTCCCTTAAATGAACTGTAGTAGGAGTTCTTATAGCCAAATCTCTTTAGTTTCTCATGTTCTGTCTTGTTCAAATGTGTCTCTTGCATAAATATAATTTCGGCTTTTTCCTTCTTGAATTTTCTTATTATTCTTTCCCTTTTAACAGGTGAGTTCAGACCATTCACGTTTAATGCCATTATCTTAAGATTTTTAACCATATTCATGCTTTTCCATTTTTTTAACTTGTGCTCCTAGCCCCTTTAACAACAAAACTAACACATACACTACCGTTCAAAAGTTTGGGGCCACTTAGAAATTTCCTTATTTTTGAAAGAAAAGCACGTTTTTCAATGAAGATAACTTTAAACTAATCAGAAATACACTCTATACATTGCTAATGTGGTAAATGACTATTATAGCTGCAAATGTCTGGTTTTTGGTGCAATATCTACATAGGTCTATAGAGGCCCATTTCCAGCAACTATCACTCCAGTGTTCTAATGGTACAATGTGTTTGCTCATTGCGTCAGAAGGCTAATGGATGATTAGAAAACCCTTGTGCAATCATGTTAGGTCTGCAATGCTGTAATTGCTGCAAATGGAGGATTCTTTGACGAAAGCAAAGTTTGAAGGAAAAAATTATTATTTCAAATACAAGTCATTATTTCTAACTTTGTCAATGTCTTGACTATATTTTCTATTCATTTTACAGCTCATGGTGGTAAATAAGTGTGACTTTTCATGGAAAACACAAAATAATTGTCTGGGTGACCCCAAACTTTTGAACGGTAGTGTATATGTACAAAAACACATTAACGAACTTCGACCTCCACACTTTGGGCCTTTCTTCTGCCCATTGGTCCCTGTTGGAGGGTGGAGGGAATGTCCTCACCGAGTGAGGGGCCCTCCCTAGACCTGTAGTTTGTCCAACAAAAATCACTTTAACCTCTCCTAGCCGTTTGTTTCTCTTTTACCTTGTCTTCTTGGCCTTCATTTCTTCTATGCCCTTCTTAATCTTTGTTATAATCTAGGCTTTCCATTGAAAGCCTTGCAGTTTTTCTTGGGCTCGGTGTGCCACATCCGTCTCCCGCCCTCTGCCGTTCACTCGCCTCCACTCCGGCAGTCTCAGAGTGCTCCGTGCCGCCGCTGCTCCAGCCACTTCCTCCGGTACGCTCACCACAAAGCCTCGCTCCGTCATGTCCCGCGCTGCCTCTCTGGCCGTGTTGTAGGTTTTCACGCCGTCATCCCAATGAATTCTCATCTTCGTTAGCGGCGTTTGGAATCTAATTTTTTTTCTTTTTCAGCATTTTTTTAATGTTGGCATATTTCTTTCGCTGCTGCACAATTTCTGTCGGGTAGTCATGGTCAAAGAATATCTGTTTGTCGCCAATTCGTATCTTTTTTTTCCACGCTTGTGTCAGGATTTTTTCCTTTACGTCGTATTTTAAAAAGTTTACCACAACTGAACTGGGTGTAGAGTTTGAATTTGGGTTTTGTGCCAAGGCTCTGTGTGCTCGTTGGATATGCAGGTCTGTTTCATCGGGCAGCTCAAGCTCTTTTTTTAAGAATTGATCTATGAATTTCGTCATCGAGTTGCCTTCAGTGCCCTCCGGAATCCTGAAGATGCGTATATTGCTCCGTCTGGACCTGCTCTCCAGGTCGGTTATTTTTTCCTGCATCCTCTGTGTTTGTGCCGTCAGGGTTTGTAGCAGCTCGCTTGCCTTGGTCTTCCAGTCTTCCAACTCTGATATTCGAGCCTGTAGTTCTACCATGCACGCCCGTTGAGTGCGCAGCTCCTCCATGTTTTCTGCTAGCTTGCGGTCCATTTCTTTTTGGAGACCCATAATTTCCTCCTTCATCTCTTTTTTCAGTTCTTCCTTAAGAGCCGTTAAATCCTGTTGGAGTTGTCGCTTGAGATCTTTTATGTCCTTACTTATATTGGCGAAGCCAGTGTTCATGGCATCGAGGTTGACGTCTTCCATTTTCTTTGAAGTCTCCTCGTTTTTGTTGGCCTCGTGTTCAGCGATTTCTCCAGTGCTGTTGAAGAGGGATTCTTTAGTTTTACCCTGCTTTTGTCCGTGTGCCCGGCTTCTTTGTGTTTTCATCCCTTGGTTTATTGACCTATTTATGTCGAGTTGGCCATTTACCAAAGATTTTTAATCCAACTAGGGAGAGCTCTCTGTTTAAGCTTTATGCCTCTCCGCCATCTTCCCGGAAGTCCCACGCCATGACTGTTTTAAAAGTATTAATATAAGATAAGATAAGATAAGATAAGCCTTTATTAGTCCCACAACGGGGAAATTCCAGGATTGCAACAGCACAGGGATAGCAACACTCAGAGCAACAATCAGAAGGCAAGAAAAAAAAACAAGCAAGCAAGAGCAGCTAATAAACATATGTACGTATTACTATAAAATATATATATATACACACACACACAGACACACAGTGCAGAGCATTGTAGCTGGATGGAATAAATATATGAATATATGAACACACAGTGCAGAGCATTGTAGCTAGATGGAATAAATATGTAAATATATAAACACCCACAGTACGGAGCATTGCAGCTAGGTGGAATAAATATGCAAGTATATAAACACACACAGTGCGGAGCAATGTAGCTAGATGGAATAATATGTAGATATATAAATATATAAACACCCACAGTACGGAGCATTGTAGCTAGATGGAATAAATATGCAAATATATAAACACACACAGTGCAGAGCATTGTTGCTAGATGGAATGAAACAGCATAACCGTCTACTTAGTTATCCTACATGGTATGATTATGTGCCCATACATATTCTCACCCTCCATAGCGACCGGTATGTTCCTAGTTGTATGCCGGAGAGGACCATTGTGTAAGTCTATTGCATCTTTTGCATTCAAAAAACTATTAGTTTGTTACGTCTTTTTGCTATCTCTGCGAGCAGCCCTGCTTAGGTTGTACAGTCTGACAGCCGTTGGTAGGAAGGACCTACGAAACCTCTCAGTTGTGCACCTGGGATGATGTAGTCTGCTGCTAAATGAGCTCCTCAGTGCATTCAGTATGTCCTGCATAGGGTGGAACTCGGACTCCAGCAGAGATGACAGTTTAGCCACCGTCCTTCTCTCTCCTATCTCCTCCATCGGATCAAGGCGCTGCCCCAGGACAGAGCTAGCTTTCTTAATCAGTTTGTTCAGTCTCTTCCTATCGGCTGCAGTAATGCCACTGCCCCAGCAGACCACTCCAAAAGTGATGGCTGATGCCACCACCGTGTCATAGAATGACTTCAGCAGCGCCCCTTGTACACCAAAAGACCTGAGTCTCCTCAGCAGGAACAGCCTGCGCTGTCCCTTCTTGTAGAGTGCATCAGTATTGTGTGACCAGTCTAGTTTATTGTTCAGATGAATACCCAGGTACTTATAGGATGTCACCATCTCGATGTCTGTTCCCTGTATATTTACTGGTACTGTGAGGGGCTGCCCATGCCTGCGGCAGTCCACCACCAGCTCCTTAGTTTTCCTCGCGTTGATCTGGAGGCAGTTCCGATGGCACCAGTCCACGAAGTCCTGGATAAGCCCTCTGTACTCAGCTTCATCTCCATTGGAGATGAGGCCAACGATCGCAGAGTCATCAGAGAACTTCTGTAGATGGCAGTGTGTTGTGTTGTGTGAGAAGTCCGCAGTATAAAGAGTGAACAGGAAGGGAGCCAGCACCGTTCCCTGGGGGGCCCCCGTGCTACTGATGATCGTGTCGGACACACAGTCCCGGGTTCTCACAAACTGAGGCCGGTTCGTGAGGTAGTCCAGGATCCATGATGACAGGTGCTGGTCCACCCCTGCGCGCAGCAGCTTGTCCTTCAGGATCATCGGTTGGATGGTGTTGAAAGCACTGGAGAAGTCAAAGAACATGATCCTCACCAAATTCCCGGGCTTCTCCAGGTGGGACAGAGAACGGTGAAGGAGGAAGATCACCGCATCCTCCACCCCAATGCCATGCTGGTAGGCGAACTGGAGTGGATCCATCGCTGGTTCCACCAGGGGGCGGAGGTGAGCAAGGAGCAGTCTCTCCAGGGTCTTCATCAAGTGGGACGTCAAGGCCACCGGTCTGTAGCTGTTCAGGTCTTTGGGGTGGGAAGTTTTTGGTACAGGTACCACACAAGATGTTTTCCACAGCTGTGGTACCCTCCCCAGTTTCAGGCTCATGTTGAAGATATACGTCACAATCCCACACAGCTGGTCTGCACAGGACTTGAGGAGCTTTGCGCTGATGCCGTCCGGTCCCGGCGCCTTCCTCGCCTTGATCTTCCTCAGCTCCGTCCTCACCTGGGTCCTGGTCAGGGTCAGGATGGGGGGCGGTGTGTTGGGAGTGGGGGGGTGTTGGTAGAGTGGGGAGTGGGCAGCAGGACTTGATTTCTTTAGAGGCAGCAGTGGTTGTTGTGCAGTCAGGGGGGAGGGCGGTTGGTCAAATCTATTGAAAAACAGATTCAGGTTGTTCGCCCACTCCCTGCCCCCTGTGGCCTGGGGGGAGGTATTCTGGAGCCCCGAGATGGTTTTGAGGTTTCTCCAGACCCCGCTGATGTCGCTCTGTTGCAGCTTGTCCTCCATCTTCTTCCTGAAGCTGTCCTTGCCTTCTCTGATCTTTCTCCTCAGCTCCCTCTGTACGGACTTCAGCATCTCCCTGTTCCCCGACCTGAAGATCCTCTTCTTCTCTCTCAGAAGTGTTTTTATCTCAGGGTTGATCCAGGGTTTGTTGTTTGAGTGACGCCGTATGGTCTTGGTGGGAACGGATTTGTCCACACAGAAGCTGAGGTAGCCCGTGAAGGTGTGAATGAGGCCATCGATGTCCTCACCATGTGGATCGCAGAGCTGCTTCCAGGCGGTGGCTTCAAAACAGCCCTTTAGGGTGTCCATTGTCTCCTCAGACCATAACTCCACAGTGTGCATGGCCGGAGGTTGTCTGTGCACTAGGGGTTTGTACACCGGCCGGAGATGAACCAAGTTGTGATCCGATCTCCCGAGTGGGGGTAGTTGTGATGAGGTGTACGCCTCCTTAGTGTTTGCGTAGAATAAATCCAGTGTTTTATTGTCTCTAGTGTGGCATGTGACATACTGGGTGAACGTGGGTAGAATGGGAGACAGTGAAACATGGTTGAAATCGCCTGAGATGAGGAGAAGAGCATCTGGGTGTTCTGTCTGCAGCCTGCTGGTTACTGAATGGATGACGTCACGTGCTGTCCCAGCGTTCGCCGTCGGATTTGCATAAACAACAATGCAGATCACGTGTGAGTGTTCTCTCGGGAGATATGTAGGCCTCATGCTAACAGCTAGCAACTCAATGTCTTTGCTGCAGTGTCGTTGTTTAACAGTGATATGTCCCGGTCTGCACCAGTTGTTGTTAACATACATGATCACTCCACCGCCCCTAGTTTTGCCACTGTCTGGTGTTCGGTCAGCTCGTATCATGTGAAAACCCTCCAGCTCAATGTTAGCATCTGCTGCTAGTTCAGTTAGCCACGTCTCAGTAAACAAAAGGAGAGAGCACTCCCGGTATGTGCTATCATAACGGGAGATAGCCGCTAGCTCATCTAACTTTCCCAGTATCGACCGTACATTTCCCATGACAACAGATGGAAGGGAGGGTCTGTACCTTATATTTTTTGTCCTCCGCCTTACTCCAGCCCGGCAGCCGCGGCGTTTTCGCCTCAGTTCACTCGGTATGTCGAGTTTTTCCAATGGGACCGGGTGGCGGTTGAATGCTAGCAGCTGTTCTCTGCTGTATCGTATCCTGCTATAGACAGTGGCTCCGTCCACCGGCTCAGGAGACATTTAGGACGATCTGTGTGTCCGTGATATAAGTGGGGTGAAAAAAAAAGACGGATCAAAAGAGAGAGGAAGGGAAAAAGACTCGGAATCGAGCCGCTGTTGCAAAAGGCAGCCGACTCGTGTGGCGCCGAGAGAAAAAAAAAAAAAAAAAAAAAAAATATCAGCTCCTCTCTGATAGCTTGGTGGAAATTTTTAAAAATAACAGGGTCTTCACTTGCCCCTGTAAACTCACACCCATTTGGAATAATCCTGATATCCTGCAACAAAAGAGGACATTAAAATTTCCACTATGGCGAGAGAAGGGAATAAATAACTTAGAACATCTTATTCAAGGTGGAAATTTTATCCAATTTCAGGAACTAGTGTCACAATACAAAATCAGTGATAAAAAGTATGTTGAATATCAACAGCTTAAATCCATAATAAAAGCAAGATTTAATCTTAATTAGACAGATTTAGAGGTACCAGTTAAGGTGGCAGAGTTTCTAAATCTCCGTTCCCCTAAATTGATATTGAAAATACATGGACTATTATCAAAGTTGGATGAGTCCGTATCTCTTCCCATATCAAAATGGGAGACAGACTTATCGATTAATAAGGAGGAAAGTTTCTGGACACAAATATGTTTAAACACTTTTAAGATGACTAAAAACTCTAACTTACAACTTATACAGTATAAAGTTCTACATAGAATTCATTACACAGGACAAAGGATGTTCAAAATGGGCCTGAGTTACACAAATATCTGCTCTCACTGCACCAGCAACATCCCGGACAGCTATATGCATGCTATGTGGTCCTGTGCACCGGTTCAAAAGTTCTGTCAGAAGACATGTGAAGACCTGTCGGCATGGCTTGGGTATAGTGTCCCACCCTCACCCACACTTTGCATATTAGGTGATTTAAGTGAAATAAATATAGATGCAAGGATGTCACACATGGTTCTCACTGCCTTATGCATCGCAAAGAAAACTAACCTCATGAACTGGAAATCAAGAAATAACTTATGCATGACTTATTATAAAAACTTACTATTGGATTATATTAGCCTGGAGAGAATGTCAGCCTCCTCAAATAATCAATTGGCAGAATTCAATTCTCTCTGGTCCCTGCTTATTAATTCTATAATCTGAGGGGTGGCGGGTGGTGATTCGTTCTCCTTGGCACCTCTGGCGGCTGGCTGCACTCCCACCACGGGTGTCCAGGGGGCCTGTTCCGGGGTGGCCATCTGTCTGGCCCTGTGGGGGGGGGGCTGCGGGCTGGGCCGGGGAGGTTGGGCTATGGCCCCCAGCTGGCTGGCCTCGCCCCTCGAGGGGGGGGGTCTGGGTCTGGCCCTGGGCCCTTGGTGCTGGGGGAGGGGGCGCTTCCCCCTCCCGGGCCGGAGTCAAGCATGCGCCAGAGGTGGAGGTTGTCCCCGGAGCATCCTTGCACGGCAGGGTCGTGTTTTTCCTGGGGCCCTGGTGGCACCCTGGGGTTGGTGCCTGCATCCTGGGTCACCCTCCCCGTCCACTGGGATCTGCAGGTGTGGGTGTGTGTGTGTGTGAGAGTGGGTGTTAGTGGAGGCTTGTGTATGAGCAGATGCGGAAGTGGGTGTGTGCTGAGTGGGCAGGTGGGGCTGTGTGTGGGTGTAGGTGGGCTTGTGTGATGGTGGGTGGGGGTACATGTGTGTGTGGAAGCGGTTACTTGTGGGTGGATGTCTGGGGGGTGGAGGATGTGCGTATGGGTAGGAGAACTTTGTTGGGTGGCAGGGGTTGGGCAGTCCATCTAGTGGCATGGGGGCTGGCATTTTGGGGCCTGCTTGTCCCGGCCGCCATGCTATTGATCAGATTTTTATATATATACACATTATATATATTATATACAGTATATACATCAGATTTAAAATATATGACTCTCTTGAGTCATTAAGGACAAATATGTCCACTTAAAAAAAACTGCTATAAAAATAGTATAGAGTCATATCTTTTTCTACTTTTTTGGCTCAAATGTTTTGATCAACTTCAGTTCTGATCAAAACTATCAAATACTGAATAATTACTAGGATTTCAAATTTTTCAAAATGATTGAATGTTTGATAGTTTTGAGCAGGGCTGAAGTTGTTTGAGATTTATGCAGAAAAATATTAATCTGTTAAATTTTTATTGGCAGTTTTTGGAAGTGGACATTTTCGTCCTTAATGACTGTTAAGGGTAGTAATGTGGAAGATGAAAGCAGATGAGGCAGTGAGCTGCACAACACATGAACTTTATTCACCTTCCAACATTCCACTCCAACCGGAGTGGTGGCTCAGGTGGTAGACCTTTCGCCCCACACCCTGGAGACCTGGGTTCAAATCCTGGCTGGGTCATGCTGAAGACCATGTAAAAGTGGAACTTCATGATGTCCAGCTTGGTGTTGAGCAATAATGGAACGGAGGAGGAAAATTTGTGGTGGCGCCTTGCATGGCAGTGACCACTTTGATTCTAGATGTGATTAACACTGTAGATAAGAGAAACTGTACATGATGGACAGAATGACAATAAAGTTGGCTTTACATCAAGTACAGAAAATATTCTGGGTGCCTCCTTTTTATAACCTTCATTTCTGACCCATGAGACCCAGGGAGCCAAGAACAATGCTCTCAGTGCACAAAGACATGCATGGCACATTAACATCACAACACCCTCTCTTCCTCTCATGACTCCTTTGTATCCTGAACTCCGGGGGGGTGGGGGGGGGCAGTCCTTTCTGATACTTCTGAACTTCTGAGAACCCCCGGTGCTACTTCCTCCTTCAGTCCTTCGTTCCATCTCCCCCTCGGCTAACGGCTCTGGGTGGAGATCCCCCCACACAATGCCACCACAGTAAATTTGTTTCACAGTGTTCCATTGGTGTATTAGAAAAAATAAAAGTTGAATTCCAAAATTTGTCTAGATAGAGGCTTTATTACAAAAAATTGTGGCATATGCACTAACAGCCAAAATGATGAGCAGATGAAGAGGAAAAAATTGCCCAAATGGACAGAAATGTCCCTAGTGGTGCCTGAGGTTTAAATTGTTTTACTGATGATGGGCCTGATGGGGGGATGGGGAAGGGAATTAAAAACTTTATTCATCACTCGATCCACACAGCAATTCAGTGTTTTTCCTTTCATGAATTACAATCATGCTGAAATCTAAAAAAAAAAAAAAATATAGAAAAACTTTTTTGAAGATGTGAAATAGAGATACATCAAGATGCACGGTGAATCGTTTAGTATTTGAATCGTTAATTCCTGAATCGTAATTGAATCATGAGACCACTGAAGATTCACACTTCCAGAACCTGAAGGAACCGAGGGTCACCACTCATGTGTCAGAACAGGGCTGGACTCAAAATTAATAAAACAAAACTGATATTTGACTGAAATCAAGGATACCTTGAATATACTAATTTATTGTTTTTACATTCAAAGTTATTGAAATTACAGGATCTGGTTGATTATTATACAGCACAGTTAATGTTTAAAGTCAGTAAAAACCTTTTGCCACACAATATACAAAATCTTTTCAGTGAGAAAGAAGGGAAATATAATTTACGAGGAACTCAAAATTTAAAATGCACTTAGTAAGATCTACTAGGAAGGGTTTGTGTGTGTCTGTGTGTGGGGTAAAACTGTGGAATGGGTTGGGGGAGAAACACAAACAATGTCCAAACATCCATATATTTAAATCAACATAGAAAGAAATGATTTTTGAGCAATATAAAAATAAAGGACAGTAACATTACAATGTGTCTTCAATGAAAAAAGGTTGTTATTGTGAATATATATGCTGAGTACTATTATTATTGATATCATTACTACTAGAATTATAGTGTTAGGATTGCTGTTGGGATGGAATTATTTGAAGTATTATATAGGCCAGGTGGTATTATTATTATTATTATTGTTGATGTAACTACCATATGGCTACCTATTATTATGGTCATTATTATTATATGGCTACTTATTGTGCCTAGGTATTGTAAGCCATGTGGGGGTACATGGTGGCATATATGGTGATTATGATGATGATAATATTGTCTATAATTATATTTAACATACCAGAAGTATTTATTTATTATTATTACAATTACTATTAGATGTTGGTATTATTGTCAATATAAACTATCATTGCTGTATCATTTCTATTGAATACATAATTTACTAAGGTGTATTATATATTATGGTATTGTAAAATGAATGTAATTGTGGAATGAATAATGACTAGAATATTATAATTTATTGGGTATGAAGAAGGGGTGGGACTATATAAGCGTTGGCTTCTTCCTACTCCTTTTGAACATTTTATTTTTTTGGTTTTGATTTTTGTTTTAAATTCTTTTTTTTTGTCTGAATGTTCAAATAAATAAAATCAACCAATCAGTTAAAAATAACAATAAAAATTAGTTGAACTGTTTTATCGAATGTGTTTTTTTAAAGTTTACTTTGTAAGCTGTAACAAGCTAAATAGGAATATTATATGGTTACTGTTAATCAGTGGCGGACCGTGTATTTTACAACTAGGCCTTCAGTGGGAATCTACCCAATTTCAGTGCCACTCATACCAAGCACCATAAAATAGCCTATAGGGCCATCCACACAAAGCATGTTAAAGATAACTTTAACTATAAAATTATAGTTTCAAAAATCTTTACCTTGTAGAGAAAGGACGCAGGCGAGGCAACGAGCTGCACAACACAAACTTTATTCTTTCTCTAACACAACAGGACAGCAAAAGAATCCCCCTCGGCCACTGCGCATCTCTCCTTTATAACGTTAAAGGTCTGATGACACGATTTTGACATTTTTTAACATGTTGTGTAAACCCAAAAGTCATTGTCAATGATCAATATAATATTTACAACAGCGCCTGCATAAAATAACGTAGCCGCTGACTGGACTGTGGTGCCGCCCAACACCGGAGTCCGTTCTGTCACTTACGTCATGGTGGTGCCGCCCACCAAATGAAGGGCGGCACCACCATGACGTAAGTGACAGAACGGACTCCGGTATTGTTGACTGGAATGACAGCAGCTTTGTAGCTCACAGTTTCTCTGGTTTCTTGTTTTAATTTTACGGCTATGCCGTCGCATTGTGTCGCAGGCTTAGATAAACAGCAGGCCCTGAAAGACCACATCACACGCTTCAGCTCCAACTGTCATAAGCCTCCTTGTGCATGTTTATGCAGGAGGAGTGTACAAGGAGAGGAAGGATTAATGGATTTAAGCGCAGCTTTGACCTACTTTCTGTGAACGCATGCTGACATCTCACTGGTCCTGCCACATCCCCTCTCTCATTATCACCAGCTGATTCAAACTCCCACTGATCATTTTTCCTGGCCCTCGCCCAGGTGCTTCTCATCACACCATCACCAGCAGTGCATGTACTTAGCGTCCATTTGGCAGTCACGCACTGCTGGTCCATACTATTGTCATCTGTGCTGTTAGTCTGCCAGTATTTTCAGCACTCTCACAACATGTTAGTCACTTCATGTTCGCTGTGGTCCTTGTGCGTCCTTGAAGTGATGTCGGCTCTGGGGCGCACCTGTGGCTAACACGTCTCTTCTCATTTGTTCTCTGGGCGATGCCGGCCCCGAACGCCATCAGTAAGTGTGTTTGTGTTTTTTGTACGTCTTCACCTTTTTGGGAATTGTCTGTCTTTCCGTATTAAATGTGCTGTGGTGAACCCTGAACATAAATCCTCGTTATTTCATCCCCCCTCTCTATGCCCTGCTTAAGAGTGCACGGAGGGTCATGACAAGAAACGCATGAGGAGGGGAAGGATGAATGGATTTACGCGCAGGATTCACCACAGCACTTGTATTGAGCATAAGACTGATGACAGCAGTTCCTAAAAAAAGTGAAGACTTACAAAAATAAACAGAAACAGTTACAGTAGGCGTTCGGGGCTGACATCACCCAGCAAACATGGAGAGGAGACGTGTTAACCACGCTTGCACCCCAGGGCCGACATCGCTTCAAGGGGCGCAACAGAACCACGGCTGTGTGGAGTGGCTAACACGTCGTGATAGTGTTGGCAATATTGGCCGGCTGACAACACGGCAGATGATGCACACAAAACATGAACAGCTGACTGTCAAAGAGAAAAGGAACATTGTTGGACCGACGAATCTTGGACAGTGCCCACCTGAAAGTGGGTCAAAACGGCACATTATTCTCATGTACAAAACATAAAGACAACAAGAACTCAAAAGATAATACATAATAAACCCGATGCCTGAGTCACAGAGAATACATGGCCATGATTTTATTGAAAAATCGGGTTTAAATAAATTATATTTATGAACAAATAATTTGTTGCAATATCTGTAACAAAAGCATACCACGCCGTGTTCCCCTGCAGCGTGTTTGTTGCTGCTGCTGTGGCAGACATGTGTGCCTCTCCAACATCACTCTCTGAGTCTGACTCGCTAGGCACGATGCCCGCTTGGCACGGCTCAAACCTATACGGTCTGATGCCCCCAGATTCTTCACTGTCATCCCATTCTTCTGAACTATAATCATCTGAAGATTGGACAACACAAACCAATTCCAGACTACATGTGCTGGAACCATCGTCGATATTTTCTGCCGCTTCCATCCTTCGTGTACAATGGGCAGCCAAGCGCTGTGTTCTGTCGCTGACGTCACAACATGGCCGAGGGGTTTTCCAGCCACTGGCACAATTTGTGACGTGGCGCTCATGAAAACATCAGATATTCATGTCAGAAAAAGCCTGTTTGACTTAGAACTGCACAGACCAACCTATTTTTTCTTATTGAAATTATGTGTTACAAAATTAGATGAAGTTAATTCCATGCATGGCGGCCGGGGCTTCATCATACACATTATGTTGTGAACAAAGCCTGAGTGGCATGTTGTCAGAAAATTGTACGTATGTGCATACATGTTATCATTTTATATAATTCAATGAAGTGTATATGTAACTATTTGCTGAAAAATACTAAAACTGTCTCTGTGCTAGAGGTTCTGTACATGATGCATGAAGACTAAAATTGTTTTTCTTATTTTTAATTATGTTGAAATTCCAGTTCTCCTTTCATGGTAGATTTATCTTAAAACACATGCCTGCACCTGGCTGAGAGACTGTAACTCCTTAGAACACAGGACGCACTCTAATAACATGGAACTGTTACTCCCTAGAGCACAGGAAGCACTCTGATAAAATGAAACCGTTCCCCTTTCTTCAGTGTCAGCATGTTTTATCTGTTTGACCATGCAACTGCTGAGTATAAAGTGTCTGAACTGTGAGGATTACCTCCAGAACCTACTTCCTGTAACCAGAGGTTTGTACTTCTTGTGCAAGTAAAACTCTTAAAAGAATATTCTTGTGTCTCAAATCTTTATTGAGGTAACAAACTAATATACAATCACTTTTTTGAGTTTCCAGATTCCTGACATACGTGGTGTCATGACCCGGATGGGCAACATCTAAAAGGCGACTAGAGGCAACGCGCTCTCCAGGCTGAAACCCATGCGCATGGTCTGACTGCATACAGTCAGTTTTGGACTCCCCATTGAGGAAATCTGGACTGCGCAGGACTCTAGGCGTCGTCTAGTGAAGCCCATCCTCGATAAAAAGAAAGAAAGTAAGTGATGTCTTTTTATTATTAAAAGTGAAAAGGATATAGTGAGTTTCCTATATCCCGGTCTGGGACCGTAAGTGAGTTTAATAAAAGTTATATTCTCAGATGCGTTTAGAAGACCCTCCTAATCCAGCCTTGAGTGAGTAATGTAAAACAGGATATATTTTTAAATATGTTACAAGACCCTCCTAATACACCCCTGAGTGAGTAACGTGATTAAAAAGAAAAAGGATTTATCCTCAATGCATTACAAGACCCTCATAATCCAACCACGAGTGACTAACGCAATAAAGAGCCACAAGAGTCTTTTAAAATAAACAAGTGAGTGTTGCCCATAAATGAGAGAAGAGTATAATACTAAGTGAGTTTTAACAGTTTGGTTGTACAACCCGGTCGGGGACCGTAAACAGTGAAGCGCGCGGAAGTGGTCCGGGACCACGAGTAGTTGCAACGAGGGAAAAAAGTTTTGTTTGAGTTGAAATCCCCGGTCTGGGACAAAAAAAGAGGAAAAATTAATTACCGGGTCGTCTGGGACGTAATCGTAGCGTGGCAGCATCCACGCTTTTCCTGGTAATAAGATAAAAAGGTTTATTTGGGTTGTGACACCCGGTCTATGACAAAAAAAGAATACCGGGTCGTTTTATAATGTAATGGTAGTGAGGCGGCGTCCTCGCTTTTCCTGGTAAAACATTTTAATTCCTGTGGAGTTATCAAGGGTTAAAAAATAAAAATAAAAAAAGGAAAAATGGGTAACTGTGTGGGGAAGAAAGAAAATACAGTGATCCCTCACTTATCGCGGTTAATGGGTTCCAGAACCGACCGCAAAAAGTGAAAAACCGCGAAGTAGCGTCACCCCTAATGACATCACCCATAAATAATAAGTATGTTCATTCTCTCACTCTCTCTCTCATATGATACGTGTGTGTGTGTGTGTAAGTGTACATACATACGTAGATGTAAATAAAGTTTACATAAATATGTTATTAGAACTCTTTTATTCTTATAACAAGATACGTAACTCAAGATGAAGATGATTTACTGCACAGGTTAATGAGAGCTTTACTGCTCCTCAGGTGACGCCTCATCGTCAGGTGCTAGAGGCGCAGGATCGTCAAGGGCAGCTTCCGATAGAGCTGGAGAAGCTGCAGGAGGCGGCGTAGTGGCTCGACGGGAAGACTATTTCGCACAAAATGGCACAAGAGAACAGCAAAAAGTTCCACGTGGCGAGACTAAGCAACACGAGCAATAAAGAGCAATGAATGCGGTCTTCCTTCGCTGCATGGGCACTCGGCAGGGAGAGAAGGTGGGTGAAATGTCTCGGCCAATCAGCTTGCGGGGTGAAACGTCTCGGCCAATCAGCTTGCGAGATTTCCGAGCCGAGCCAACACGAGAACAGCGAACAGAGAGGTGGATTTTGAGTTGTGCGGGCTCTCCGTGTTGATACCTGATGGTCTAATGTAGTCTCCCTGCCTTCTGCTAGCGCCCGCCCATTATTTCTCAATTTTGAATTTTTGATGAATATTTTTGAAAAATCCGCGATGCACTGAGGGCGCGAAAGGTGAAGCGCGAAGTAGCAAGGGATCACTGTAAACAAAAAACAAAGCAGGAAAAAGAACAGACAGCGCGTCGAACGGTAAAAAATTACAATGATCGGTTAAAAGAAAAAGACCAGATAAAGGATCCTGAAAAGTATTTAAACAAATGGGAAAAGATTATTCCTTTAAACCCACACTGGATGTGGATGAATGCGCAGTCTTGGCGTCGACGGTAAAATTTACAATTAAAATAAAAATAAAAACAAAAAAGATAAATATCAAAACCAACCGAGTATTGAACCATTATTAAATGAAAAAGATAATCCTCTCCCAGCTTATCAATGCCACGATCCTAAGGAGGGTCCATACAGCAAATTATTAAAAGAAGCCCAAGAGGCTGGGAAAAGGAGGAAGTAAATAAAATCATAACAATAACTTTATTCTATGTTATAAGATATTGATATTAGACTATAAGATCTAAAGACGGTCGGGTTAAGTGGCAACAGAACCAGATAACGCTAAAATGGACAATGAGGAACACAGTTATTTTATTCTTGTGTGTGTGAGTCTTAGATAGAGGCAGCGGCACTTTGGGTTGTTTTGTCTTCCTGTAGTTTCTGTAATCTGCCCCAGCGTGGAGAAAAGGGATGAGAGTTCTCTGCGAAGATGGGAGGAGCAGGTTTTTAAACTGTTGTAATTTTTGGTATAAAAGGATTGATTGTCTAATTGTTATCCTTCTGAGAAATGTTTGAAATTATAGATATCTGAAAATAGTGGCCTTGAGCAGAAGGAGTCGACTAGTTCTGTGTTATGGCAGTGTAGAGAGAATGGAAGGAGCTGCTTTGACCTTGTGGAAATAATAACAATCCTCTGTGTGTGTGGTTGATCTGTGTGAAAAAAGTGGTCTAAATATGGGTATTTTTACAAGGTTTTGGGTTTTTATCTTTTCAATCTAACTTTGTGGAGTCTTGATTAATGTTGTGTACGTGATAAACTGTTTACATATTTTTAAAAGCAATTTTGACGCATTACTGACCTTTTTTCTTTGACTGAAATGTGACAGTGCACTTTATAGGAAGGACTGACGTGTGACAACGTGATTACATTCCATACTATGATCATATTATGATGTAATTTAATAATGCCTAATCACTGAAGGTTTTATGTTTACCCTATATCACATGATTTAGAGCACAGAGGTTCAAAAGAGATTGATAATTAATATGTCTGTGTATATGATCTGCCAGAGGCTATGGATTATCAAACAAAGGTCTTGGAGAAAGGATCCTTAAATTGATAAACATTTTTTTTTTTGAAGCCAAATATGACTTTGTATGACATTGTAGATAACAAAAGGTGTACTGATTCAAATGACTTTGACTTTACAAATGTAATGTTTATATGATTTTATACTGATATTACTCACCACATAATGGTGTGGTAACATCATATTTCAGAAATGTGACAGTAATGAGGAATGTGTTTTTCCTGATTCGGCGGTGGCCAAGCTGGGTCAGAACTACATTCACCCCATAATTTACCAAGGAATATATAAAATGAGGGATTCCTGGTAAAAATTTAAATCAAATTGTAATTAGGCAAAACATCCGCCTTTCCTTTGACTGAAAGAGTGTGACGTAATATTTCAAATTCAACCCATCTGTGTTCAACTGGACAAACTGATCTTATTTATCAATGCTGAAGCATATCAAAAATGCACAGATAGTTATTTTGTTTTTCTTAACCCCTTGCACTCCAGTCAATTTCCCTAAAAACGCCAAAAAATAACATGCCCAAATTACAGTGGGGCAAAAAAGTATTTAGTCAGCCACCAATTGTGCAAGTTCTCCCACTTAAAAGATGAGAGAGGCCTCCAATTTTCATCATAGGTATACCTCAACTATGAGAGTCAAAATGAGAAAAAAAAAAATCCAGAAAATCACATTGAAGGATTTTTAATGAATTAACTGGTAAATTCCTCGGCAAAATAAGTATTTGGTCAATAACAAAAGTTCATCTCAGTACTTTGTTGTATACCCTTTTTTGGCAATGACAGAGGTCAAACGTTTTCTGTAAGTTTTCACAAGGTTTTCACACACTGTTCCTGGTATTTTGGCCCATTCCTCCAAGCAGATCTCCTCTAGAGCAATAATGTTTTGGGGCTGTCGCTGGGCAACACGGACTTTCAACTCCCTCCAAAGATTTTCTATGGGGTTGAGATCTGGAGACTGGCTAGGCCACTCCAGGACCTTGAAATGCTTCTTACAAAGCCGCTCCTTCATTGCCCAGGTGCTGTGTTTGGGATCATTGTCATGCTGAAAGACCCAGCCACGTTTCATCTTCAATGCCCTTGCTGATGGAAGGAGGTTTTCACTCAAAATCTCACGATACATGGCCCCATTCATTCTTTCCTTTACACGGATCAGTCGTCCTGGTCCCTTCGCAGAAAAACAGCCCCAAAGCATGATGTTTCCACCCCCATGCTTCACAGTAGGTATGGTGTTCTTTCTCCTCCAAATACGACAAGTTGAGTTTTTACAATAAAGTTCTATTTTGGTTTCATCTGACCATATGACATTCTCTCAATCCTCTTCTGGATCATCCAAATGCTCTCTAGCAAACTTCGGACGGACCTGGACATGTACTGGCTTAAGCAGGGGGACACGTCTGGCACTGCAGGATTTGAGTCCCTGGCGGCGTAGTGTGTTACTGATGTAGCCTTTGTTACTTTGGTTCCAGCTCTCTGCAGGTCATTCACTAGGTCCCCCCATGTGGTTCTGGGATTTTTGCTCACCGTTCTCATGATAATTTTGACCCCACGGGGTAAGATCTTGCGTGGAGCCCCAGATCAAGGGAGATTATCAGTGGTCTTGTATGTCTTCCACTTTCTAATAATTGCTCCCACAGTTGACTTCTCCATACCAAGCTGCTTACCTATTGCAGATTCAGTCTTCCCAGCCTGGTGCAGGTCTACAATTTTGTATCTGGTGTCCTTTGACAGCTCTTTGGTCTTGGCCATAGTGGAGTTTGGAGTCTGACTGTTTGAGGTTGTGGACAGGTGTCTTTTATACTGATAAGTTCAAACAGGTGCCATCTGTTTGAACTTATCAGTATAAAATAAGTATCAGCATCTTCATGGGGTTGAGACCAACCCCATGAAGATGCTGCAAAGGGTTGAAGAACAGCTTTGGATTTACAGTGGGGCAAAAAAGTATTTAGTCAGCCACCAATTGTGCAAGTTCTCCCACTTAAAAGATGAGAGAGGTCACCAATTTTCATCATAGGTATACCTCAACTATGAGAGACAAAATGAGAAAAAAAAAAATCCAGAAAATCACATTGAAGGATTTTTAATGAATTAATAGTAAAATAAGTATTTGGTCACCTACAAACAAGCAAGATTTCTGGCTCTCACAGACCTGTAACTTCTTCTTTAAGAGGCTCCTCTGTCCTCCACTCGTTACCTGTATTAATGGCACCTGTTTGAACTCGTTATCAGTATAAAAGACACCTGTCCACAACCTCAAACAGTCAGACTCCAAACTCCACTATGGCCAAGACCAAAGAACTGTCAAAGGACACCAGAAACAAAATTGTAGACCTGCACCAGGCTGGGAAGACTGAATCTGCAATAGGTAAGCAGCTTGGTGTGAAGAAATCAACTGTGGGAGCAATTATTAGCAAATGGAAGACATACAAGACCAGTGATAAGTTCCCTCGATCTGGGGCTCCACGCAAGATCTCACCCAGTGGGGTCAAAATTATCACGAGAATGGTGAGCAAAAATCCCAGAACCACATGGGGGGAACTAGTGAATGACCTGCAAAGAGCTGGGACCAAAGTAACAAAGGCTACATCAGAAATGCACTACGCCGCCAGGGACTCAAATCCTGCAATGCCAGACGTGTCCCCCTGCTTAAGCCAGTACATGTCCAGGCCCGTCTGAAGTTTGCTAGAGAGCATTTGGATGATCCAGAAGAGGATTGGGAGAATGTCATATGGTCAGATGAAACCAAAATAGAACTTTTTGGTAAAAACTCAACTTGTCGTGTTTGGAGGAGAAAGAACACCATACCTACGGTGAAGCATGGGGGTGGAAACATCATGCTTTGGGGCTGTTTTTCTGCAAAGGGACCAGGATGACTGATCCGTGTAAAGGAAGGAATGAATGGGGCCATGTATCGTGAGATTTTGAGTGAAAACCTCCTTCCATCAGCAAGGGCATTGAAGATGAAACGTGGCTGGGTCTTTCAGCATGACAATGATCCCAAACACACTGCCCGGGCAATGAAGGAGTGGCTTTGTAAGAAACATTTCAAGGTCCTGGAGTGGCCTAGCCAGTCTCCAGATCTCAACCCCATAGAAAATCTTTGGAGGGAGTTGAAAGTCTGTGTTGCCCAGCGACAGCCCCAAAACATCACTGCTCTAGAGGAGATCTGCATGGAGGAATGGGCCAAAATACCAGCAACAGTGTGTGAAAACCTTGTGAAAACTTACAGAAAACATTTGACCTCTGTCATTGCCAACAAAGGGTATATAACAAAGTATTGAGATGAACTTTTGTTATTGATCAAATACTTATTTTACCGAGGAATTTACCAATTAATTCATTAAAAATTCTTCAATGTGATTTTCTGGATTTTTTTTTCTTATTTTGTCTCTCATAGTTGAGGTATACCTATGATGAAAATTGGAGACCTCTCTCATCTTTTAAGTGGGAGAACTTGCACAATTGGTGGCTGACTAAATACTTTTTTACCCCACTGTATGCTTATAACGTATGCCACCTGCATACCACTACCTTGAACCTGAGGGGGTTTGTCACCTCCACAGGAAAACCAGTAAAATATCGATAGCAATTATTGCAGCTACGTAATGTGTTGATGCTACCACGTTATGTGGCAGTTATTCACTGCCTTGCCCACACTAATGGCTCTGACTTGTTTAGCTGCAGTAATTGCTTGGCTGATATCGTTGTTCACTGTGCTGCTATTGATCTTTTAGGAACCATCTGTTTTATTAATGATGTTGATGTTGATGTTTTAAAAGTCTGTTAAAATAATATGGACCTCCCTCCTGTTACATGTGGCTTGCCTGATGGAAAAATTGTTCTGCCACCCACATTATACATATGGGCTGCCCTGGTGGCACATGGACTATCAATGTGCCAACAGGAGGGAATGATGAGGATGTTGGAAAAACTGTCCTAATATTTTGAAAGAAGTAACAAAAACATGCCAAAAGGGCATCATTTGTTAATAAAATAATGCTCAAGGAGCAATGGAAAGCTACAATATTGCTTGGTGTTGATTGACACCTTCACAAAGTGGACAGAAATTCATCCCACATCCTCAGCAAATGCCGCATTTGTGTGTAAAACTCAAGTGAATCATGTTTTTCCTGCTGTTGGGGTTCCAGAACTGATTTATGCAGATAATGGAACTCATTTTACAGCACAAACAGTTCAAGACTTAACCCAAGCTGTAAGAAGTAAGATCAAATTTCATAGTGCCTACCACCCACAAAGTACAGGCTTTGTAAAAAGAAAAATGGTACAATCAAACTAATGATTAATTCTATAACAGACACAAAGACAGGATTGTCACCTTTTGAATGTGCTTTTCACCATCCTTATGTATTGCCTGACCTCTCACCAATAACCACACCTAACAAATACACAAATCTTAGTGAACATCTCAGAGAATGCTTAAAATACCAAAGAATACATTGATTCTGTCAGAGCTCTCTCTGCTCCACAGAAAGAAGCGGATAACCTGTTGCAACCTGGAGACTATGTCTTCATAAAGAACCACCACCGTCAACACTGGGTAAGGTGGCTTGGACCATTCCAGGTACTGTTAACCACTCCCACTGCAATATGTATTGCTGAACGACCATCTTGGATTCTCCTTTCACATGTTAAAAGACTACGGGTGTACGTGAACTGACTTGTTTCCCTGAGCAAAAGTCCAGCTACAAAGGGGATACGCACGAGGCCACGCCCCCTCGGTTTACCGAGATCGACTCAACCCTGGTGAAGATGGGGGCCCAGATGGGTACCCTCTCAGGTGGAAACATGGCACCAAAAGTACTGATGACTCTGTGTTCCGCACTTCTCATGACAGTGGGGTGGTGGACCCTTTCTGATTCAAGGACAAGGAGCTCACGAAGCACGGACAATGGACAATACGTGGATTATACGCATAACCTGTGGTACCAGACAATGGTGGTTTCGGTGAGAGGACTGGAAATCAATACTTCTTGCTATGTGTGTTTATTGCTACCCCATTCACACAAGACTGCAATACCCATGATCCCTGTTCCACTAAGTGAAGAGGAAACGGCTGGAGCAACAATAGCGATGAACTCTCGTCTCAGTCTGCTTAATACAAGCAATAATGTTGGACATTGGTTGGTGGGGAATTTGTCAGAAAGGTATCTTAATAGATTGAATGTCACTGTTACTGATTACACTGGGTCTAAGATTAGACTATTTAATACTACTGGGATTGGAACTTCTTTACATGCAGTTAAGAAGCCTTTAATGAAAGTAAATCCTACACTGTTTACTTCACCAATCTGCTTTCACAAAAACTGTAATAAAAACAATTTCAACCTGGGTTTTTCACAAAGATGCAATGATACAAAAGAAGTGACCTGTGGAGTGCGATATCATGATTCTGTTTGTAGAAATGCATTTCATTTTCCCTATATTGCTGCTGGAAATTTCACCTTAAAGAGCAAAAATTGTACTTTTAACTGTAGCAATAATCCTACTGTTCTTTGGCCAAATGATGATGGGTATGGATGTTTGGAAAACCATGTTTGGGTTTGTGGGCCTAATGTTTACTCATTGCTTCCTCCAGGGTGGTGTGGCAGGTGTTACATGGCTATATTGTTCCCACACATCAGCATAAGGTCAAATCTTACACACAAAATGAAAACATCATACTCCCATTATTATCATCCTGAACAAACTGAAATACACACCAGGGCAAAAAGAAGCACAAAAATAGACATGCAACAATTAGTAGGTAAACTATCTGGGAAATAGAGAATTAGTGATTTTGAAGGTGTTATGGGTACTCTTTTTCCAATGTATGGCAGTGCTCTAGCTATACATCAAATAAATACATTAGCATGGACAATGGAAAATCTAACTGTATTAATGGAGCAAGGATTCACAAATTTAAATGAAGAACAAAAATTCTCAAGAATGATGACATTACAGAATAGAATGGCCCTAGATTTAACATTAGCTGCACAAGGAGGAGTATGTCATATTATTGGCCAGGAGTGCTGCACGTATATCAATCAATATCTGATCAATATCAGAACCTTTCTCACATTATTAGCCATTTGAATGACATCTTACACTTACAACATACTTTGGATGAAGATAAAGGTTGGGGTCCCAGGGTCTGGTTTCAAAGTGGAACTTGGTGGCAGATTCTTTTGAAATGGTTAACCCCAGTAATAGTTGTATTGGTTCTATTCTGTGTACTATTCATGTGTGTCATTCCCTGTATAAGGTCCATGATAAGTAGAGCTCTTGCTCAACACACTTTCATGTTACAATCTGTTATGCTCCAAAGAGAAGTTCCTGTACAATATACTGCCTTAAGACAACAAAGTGATGGTGATTGTGATGACAAAACCACTGTTTAGATTTGGAAGTGATGCTCAATGATGTCAATGTAGAAAATCGTGAGAAGATACATTGTACTGATGATGGCATGTGATTAAAATTGATAAAATGATAAACAGGAGGGAACTGTGAGAAAATTGTACATATGTGCATACATATTATCATTTTATATAATTCAGTGAAGTGTATATGTAACTATTTGCTGAAAAATACTAAAACTGTCTGTGTGCTAGAGGTTCTGTACATGATGCATGAAGATTAAAATTGTTTTTCTTATGTTTAATTATGTTGAAATTCCAGTTCTCCTTTCATGGTAGATTTATAAGATAAGATAAGATAAGATAAGCCTTTATTAGTCCCACAATGGGGAAATTCCAGGATTTCAACAGCATAGGGATAGCAACACTCAGAGCAACAATCAGAAGAAAAAACAACATCTAGTAAACATATGTCCATATTACTATAAATGTATATATATAGACACACAGTGCAGAGCATTATGGCTGGTGAATGTGCAGCAGAAAGTCTAAGCTCTCTCTCCGCGGATGCAGCGGGCCAGCTGGAAGTCTTTGGGCATGATGGTGACCCCCTTAGCGAAGAAGAGACCACCAGGTGGGCCTTGCTGGTCTCCTGCAGAGCCATGACGGCGAAGCTCAGGAAACGCAGGACGGTCTTGAAGTCCTGAGCGATCTCCCTCACCAGGCGCTGGACGGGCAGCTTACGGATGAGCAGCTCCGTGGATTTCTGGCAGCGACGGATCTCTCTCAGAGCCACGGGCCTGTGACGGCGAGGCCTCTTCACTCTGCCGGTGGCCAGAGCGCCTCTCCGAGCAGCCCTGGTGGCTAGCTGTCTCCTGGGGGGCTTCTTCCTCCAGTAGATTTTACGGGCGGTCTGCTTGGTTCTTGCCATCGCTCTTTATTATTCTGTCTTATATTTCTTTCACGCCGCCTAAACTCCAGCCCAGCACCCGCGTCGTTTTCGCTACAGCTCCCGGTATGTCGAGTTTCCCATTAGCACCGGGCGGCGGCCAAGTGCTAGCTAGCACTAGCTCCTCCCCGCTGTAACGTCTCCCGCTGCAAACTGTGGCTCCGTCCGCCGACCTGGGAGACCCCCGGGGCGATCCGTGCGTCCATGATATATATACAGAGTGAAAGGTGTAGAAAGAAGAAGGAAGATAAAAAAAAAAAGGCTGTTGCAACAGGCAGCCTACTCGTGTGGCGCCGCCGGTCCGGCGGAACCGGAACCGAAAAAAACAAAAAAAACCAAAAAAACACATGCTTAAAACACATGCCTGCACCTGGCTTAGAGACTGTAACTCCTTAGAACACAGGACACATTCTAATAACATGGAACTGTTACTCCCTAGAGCACAGGAAGCACTCTGATAAAATGAAACTGTTCCCCTTTCTTCAGTGTCAGCATGTTTTATCTGTTTGACCATGCAACTGCTGTGTATAAAATGTCTGAACTGTGAGGATTACCTCCAGTACCTACTTCCTGTAACCAGAGGTTCGTACTCCTTGTGCAAGTAAAACTCTTAAAAGAATATTCTTGTGTCTCGAATCTTTATTGAGGTAACGAACTAATATACGATCGCTTTTTTGAGTTTCCAGATTTCTGACACACATTAACATGACATACCACTGGCGCCGCTCCTACACCTTTCCACTAGCGGCCCAGTATTTACTCCTCTCCTCGGGGGGCACATAGTCCTTACTTTCCTGTCTGACCCCCCCCCCCCATGACTCTTGCTCTTTTGGTCCATTGTTCGCTGGGTGGAGAATGGTAAATGGCGTTCACTTACAGTGAGGCAAAAAAGTATTTAGTCAGCCACCAATTGTGCAAGTTCTCCCACTTAAAAGATGAGAGCGGTCTCCAAATTTCATCATAGGTATACCTCAACTATGAGAGACAAAATGAGAAAAAAAAAATCCAGAAAATCACATTGAAGGATTTTTAATGAATTAATTGGTAAATTCCTTGGTAAAATAAGTATTTGGTCAATAACAAAAGTTCATCTCAATACTTTGTTATATACCCTTTGTTGGCAATGACAGGGGTCAAACGTTTTCTGTAAGTCTTCACAAGGTTTTCACACACTGTTGCTGGTATTTTGGACCATTCCTCCATGTAGATCATGACTGTGTTATGCAGAAGTTAGACTATTGTTGCGGATAAGTTGTGAATGTCAGCAACAAGCTAAGCATTAGTTGGTTTAAGTTACTAAGTTATGGAAATATTCTATATATTCTATATAATTTACTATATAATTTAAATATTCTATATAAGTTACTAATACGTTATTTGGTTCCAAGGTTGTCATAGCCAGGAGCGGCACTGGGGTTAAGCTCCCAGTGCTCATAAAATGCTCCTTATGGCGTGCGTCTCGAAAAGCCTCTGACAACTAAGTCCAACTCCTAGCCTGCCCATGTGATTTAGTCTCTAAGCCCGGTGGAACTGCTTTTACTAATAGGAGAAGGGATGAGGGCGGATCTCTGGCGCCTTAAAACCAGATGCTTTGGGTAGATGGTGGCTCATCAACCTGGGATGGTAGCCCATCTAGGGGAAGGTAAACCCTGATTTCAAACCTCCGCTGCCTTGCGGCATACCCGGTCACAGGAAAGGCTTTGGGAGTCAACCCTGAGGAAAAATCCGGAGTCGGAGCCCCTAAGGCAGTTCTATGTTGTGCTCAACATCGTTCTCACAGCTCCTGCAACGGCGCTGGTGCCAAACTGTAGCAGCCCTTCTGTTCCTTTGGATTCATCAGTGACATGGAGAGGGGGGACATGCTGCATGGGCAACATCTTGTCCTTCATATCTTCCTGCCCAGGCTTGAATCCTACCAACGCCCAACGCTGGAAGGTAGAACACTGGATCACTGGAGAGGACACTCCAGCTTCGCCTTTGGCGTAGACAAAACATGGGGAATGACAGTTACCGGTTATAAGCCACCGCTCAATTGGCATAGATCGCGGCGCCAGGGGTTGTTCCCGACGGTGGGAGGGATCATCGGATCTCACTGGACAGCTACCGCCCGCCTCAAGCTGGGCAGCCCCTAGCCAATAAGGTGTTGTCCCGCCACAGCTTGCTTTCCTCATTGGGTGCATGGGGATGAGGAGAAGTCCGAACAGCAGGCTGAGAACCTTCGCACCAGGCAAGACAATAAAACAAAAGAGACCAACTCTAAAATTGGGAACTTGGAACGTCCGCACTATGATGACAAGACTCGCTGCTAACCTCAAGGACATCAACGACACCAGGAAGACTGCCATCATCAATAATGAGTTGAAGAGACTGGGAGTGGATATCGCCACTCTCCAGGAAACACGGTTGGCTGACGCAGGGACACTGAGAGAGAAGGACTACACGTTCTACTGGCAGGGAAAGGGCAGTGACGAACACAGGGAACACGGAGTGGGCTTCGCAGTGAAGAACACCTTGCTGAAGATGGTGGAACCGGGCAGCACTGGCTCTGCACGACTCCTCACCCTCCGCATGAACACCACTCAAGGCCCAGTCACCCTCGTCAGTGTGTATGCCCCAACACTGACAGCCACACCAGAGGCAAAAGACGAGTTCTACGAGAATCTCGCAACAACTGTCAGGATCATCCCCAACTCTGAACAACTCATTCTCCTTGGAGATTTCAATGCCACAGTGGGTGCTGACCACGACTCCTGGCCCTCCTGTCTTGGACCATTTGGTGTGGGCAGAATGAACAATAATGGACAGCGGCTGCTCGAGTTCTGCACATATCACGATCTGTGCATCACAAACTCGTTCTTCAAGACCAAGCCCCAACACAAGGATTCCTGGCAACATCCGCGCTCAAAGCACTGGCACCAGCTGGACTTGATCCTGACCAGGCACACCTCACTGAAGAACGTGCTAATCACCCGTTCATTCCAGAGTGCAGATTGTGAAACAGACCATTCATTGGTGTGTTGCAAGGTCAAGCTGCAGCTGAAGAAATTCCATCATGCTAGACAGCCTGGAAAGGCACAGATTGACACCAGCAAGATGGCCCAACCAGAACTTGTTGAGCAGTTTGCCTCCACCTTTGAGAAGGAACTTAGTGTACCACAAGAAGGAGAATCTGCAAAGCAGAAGTGGGAAGAGCTGCGAAACACCATCCACCGCACAGCCTTGGCTACCTTTGGGAGGAAGACCTCGAAGTCACAGGACTGGTTTGATGCCAAGTTGACCGAGATGACCCCCGTCATTGAAGCCAAGCGCTCAGCACTTGCTGAGTACAAGAAGTACCCAAACGAGAAGAATCTCCAGATTCTCAGGGCTGTGAGAAGCAAAGTTCAGCAGACAGCTCGGCGCTGTGCCAACGAGTACTGGACATTCAAACCGCTGCCATAACAGGGAACATCCGTGGTATGTACGATGGCATCAAGAAAGCACTTGGTCCAGCTCAGAGCAAGACGGCCCCCCTCAAATCCTCCACTGTGGAGATGATCACAGAAAAGAACAAGCAGATGGAGAGATGGGTGGAACACAACTCCGACCTTTACTCCAGACAGAACACCGTGACACCGTCAGCCCTTGATGCCATCGACTGCCTGCCATCCATGGACAAACTTGACGCCGAGCCAACCATCGACGAACTCAGCAAGGCCATTGATAGCTTGGCCGCTGGCAAGGCACCCAGCAACGACGGCATACCCCCTGACCTGATCAAGCACTGCAAGACCGCCCTACTGCTGCCATTGCATGACGTCCTCTGCCAGTGTTGGAAGGAAGGTGCCGTACCACAGGACATGAGGGATGCCAAGATCATCACCCTCTACAAAAACAAAGGGGAGAGAAGTGACTGCAACAACTACAGGGGCATCTCCCTCCTCAGCGTTGTTGGCAAAGTCTACGCACGAGTTGTTCTCGTTCATCTACAGAAGCTTGCCGAACGTGTCTACCCCGAGTCTCAGTGTGGCTTCCACGCTGAGCGATCGACGGTAGACAAGATATTCTCCATCTGCCAACTCCAGGAGAAATGCAGAGAACAGAACATGCCCCTGTATGTCGCCTTCATCGACCTCACCAAAGCGTTCAATCTGGTCAGCAGAGAGGGCCTTTTCAAGATCCTGCCAAAGATAGGATGCCCACCAAAGTTGCAAAGCCTCATCGAATCATTTCACACCAACATGCAGGGGGTAGTGCAGCACAACGGCAACGTCTCAGAGCCATTCAACATACACAGCGGAGTGAAACAGGGCTGTGTACTTGCTCCAACCCTCTTTGGGATTTTCTTTGCTATGCTCCTGAGGCATGCCTTCAGCACAGCAACAGAGGGAATCTACCTGCACACAAGATCTGATGGCAGGCTTTTCAACCTCGCCCGCCTGAAAGCCAGAACCAAAGTACGCGAGGCTCTAATCAGAGACATGCTGTTCGCAGACGACGCTGCAGTCGCAACCCACACACAGCAGGAGCTTCAGACCCTGATGGACCGCTTCTCCCAGGCATGCAAGGACTTTGGGCTTACCATCAGCCTGAAGAAGACTAACGTCTTGGCGCAAGGCACGGAAGCACCACCAACCATCACCATCGATGACTACGAGCTGGAGGTCGTGAATTAGTTCACGTACCTGGGGTCCGCGATCAGCAACAACCTCTCCCTTGATACAGAGATCGACAAGAGGATTGGAAAATCAGCCTTCACACTCGCTCGCCTCACCACACGAGTGTGGGAGAATCCCAAACTCTCTGTCAAGATGAAGATGGCAGTGTACAATGCCTGCGTCATCAGCACACTGCTCTATGGGAGTGAGACGTGGACAACATACGCCCGGCAGGAAAAGAGACTGAACTCCTTCCACTTGCACTGCATTCGCTACATTCTGGACATATCCTGGCGGGACAAAGTGCCCAACACAGAAGTTCTGTCCTGCGCTGGCCTTCCCTCCATGTTCACTCTACTCAGGCAGCGCAGGCTCCGCTGGCTAGGCCACGTTCACCGTATGGAGGATGGCAGAATCCCCAAAGACGTCCTCTACGGAGAACTGGCAACTGGCAGAATAGACGTTGGCCGCCCACAGCTGCGCTTTAGAGACGTCTGCAAGAGAGACATGAAGGCACTGGAGATCAACACAGAGCGCTGGGAGGACCTTGCAATGGACCGCTCCAAATGGAGAGGCACCCTGACCAAACAGCTCAAGGCAGGTGAAGAGAGACTGACTGCTGCAGCAGATGAAAAAAGGACCCGCAGGAAGAACCGCCACAGACCCAGCAGCACGGAGACCACCCACAAGTGCGACCTGTGTGACAGGGACTGCCATTCGCTCATCGGCCTGTTCAGCCACAGGCGGTGCTGTTCCAGCAGAGTAGACGTTTAGGATTCTCTTCCATGGTCATCATAGACCGACGGAGGCCGACGATGTATCTGTCCAAGTAGTTATGGATACGCGATGCATACGACCAAAAGTGAAATTTTTGGCATATCCCCGCGTTTTAGACCAATTTTTATAAGTTTGGCAAACGCTGCCTAAATCATGGTGTGACAGACAGCTCAAGTTTGCAAAGCCTGTCAGGCTCCAAGTATCTACTCCATCAGTTCAAACAACAGGCATTCTCAGCAAGATAATTTGCAGCACTCCTCGGAGTCTGTAATCCAAGGATACCACTCGTTGCTATTATGGAAGTGATGGACAATTCCTTTCCCCGGCTGAGACGGGCTTGCTAGCTTTGGGGTTGGCCAACCTCTCTTCACAATGACCAGCTTTTCTTGAAAAGTCCGTCTGGAAAATTTATTTTTTAAAATATGAGCAACCAAATCCTTTTCCTCTCCCCGTCAGCCATTGTGGGTTGAAAAACAGCTATTATATTTGAACATTTACAGTATATTGTAGCTGCTTAAGCAAGTCCTTGCACTGGCATTTTGCTAGCTAGGATCCTCTGCATTGTGGGTGGAGGAGTCTAACCATCCAATCAAAAGATGTGAAAATGCTGACCTTCTCAGATGCCTTCGATGGTACCCCTGGATGTTCAGAAGACATCTGACAGGATAAGTTTAACAGTTAAATTAACCTACAGAGTCGCACTGTTAATTCCTGAAGGCCCAAGGCAGATTTGCTTGACCCCGGCAACACAGATGGCTGAAATATAAATGGACAAAATAACTCTAACATGCATTACACTGCTGGAAGGAGCACAACCAAGAGAAAAGCTACAAAATGAAGAGAATTGACTATTGGGGAATAATTGAATACATCCTCGTGGAATGAATATAAGAATGTAGGTTGTAAATGTAATTCTGATAGTGTTTCGGCCAGCAGAGAAGGCTTTGCTGGCCCTGAGGGTCCACCACTGCTGTTAATAGAAAATTTCAATAGTTTTATGAAGAAGTTAATGTATTTTTGCAAGATAATTCAATAAGCTTTCTCAATATTCATTACAAGAAGAATCATTACAAGAAGAATGAAACATTTCAAACTGTTGTAATATTGATGATTACGATTATAGTTTTTAAAATTAAATTATAAATCATGATATTTAATTGATTAAGAACCTCTTCAGTGATTTATCTTTTGTTCTTATAAAAGACAAAAATAAAATAGAAAGGAGATGTCTTTACCTTCTTAACATGTTTCGACTGTACGCTGCAGCCTTCATCAGAAGAGTCAGCTGATTGCTGCCAGGTGACATTTATCAGCTGATTTTCCTAGGCGGGGCCAGCTCAGCAGATCTGTCAGATCCACCAAGCCGGCCCCACCTCCCGCCGTCAGATGGTCTCTGGAGAATGTGATCCCAGGTGTGGGAAAGCATAAAGGCCCCCTCATCTCGGTTCATGGTGTCTTTTCCCCGCTTCCTGATCTCTATGGCTTCCTTGATCCAGCGTTTGTATCTGTTGCTCTCCGATCCAATAATCTTTGTGTTGTCCCAGTCCATGATGTGACTATTTCTTTTGCAGTGATCTGATATTGCTGATTTTAATGTTTCTTGTTCTGCCTTTTCTTTTTGTGATCTTGTGAGTCGTCCTTGTGTTTCCTTCTCACATTCCTTCCGGTGTTCTTTTTTTCTTGTGGTGAATGGTCTTCCAGTTTCTCCAATGTAGGTTTTGTTGCATGATCTGCATGATATTTCATATATTACATTGCATTTTTTGTCTTGTTCTATTCTGTTCTTGGGGTGTACTAATAATTGTCTTAATTTTTTGTGTGGTTTGACCGCTGTGTTTATTTTGTATTTTTTCATGATCCTTTGAATTGGTTCCGTGATCCCTCATATGTATGGTATGGTTATGGTGTCCTTGTTTTTGATTTCGGCTTTTGTTCTGTGTCTTATTTCCTGTTTGTTTTCTTTGTTTTTGACTTGCTGTTTCGCTTTGTTTATGGCCCATACTGGATATTGGCAGCACATAAGTGCATGTTTTATGTGGTTTTCCTCCTCCTGTCTGTCTTCTTGGTCTGTGATGATGGTGGCTCGTTCATATAATGTCCTGACAACTGATAGCTTGTGTGCTGTGGGGTGTTCCGATGTCCAAAGTAGGTATTGATCTGTGTGGGTTGGTTTCCTGTTGACTGTGATTTTTATGCTGCTGCGGCGGCATGAAATAATGCGGCGTTGGTGTAGGTTTTAAGTAGAGTTTTATTATCATACCGCCGTCACGAGCTCCGCTCCCGGCGCCGTGCATGAGCGCCGAGAGCGAGCCCACGGCTCTCAAAGAAGGAGAGGAGGAGAGGCGGGCACAAAGCTTGTGCCCTACCAGTTGCAGGATCAGAGTGAGAGAGAGAGAGAGAGTTTGCATTACAGAGTTGCAGCATATATACTCGACTACAACAATACATCAAGGGGATACCCCAGCAGTTGGTATGATCAAAGAGATAACAGAACAGGCATAAGACATTTGCATTTGAGAGACATATTGATCTCAGTCCCTAGGTCACAGTGAGGACAGGACGCATGAGCACAATGCATGAAAGGCAACCATTAACATCACAGAAGTGAGCCAGACGAAACGCGTCTGCCTGTAGACATTAATACACATTACACTGTTCTGTTATTTGCTCTAGCCGAGCGCTGTGTTTGACCAGTCTTTTTGTGGAGATTTACCTCAAAGCACATCTACATATGTAAGATGCTCAGAAGAAGCACAGTAAGGACAAGATGCATGAACACTTTAACTTCACGGCTGTAAACGCAGCATGCAGCGGAAAAACCCAGGAGTGCGAGCTGACTGTCTCTGTGTTCTGTCTGTGTGTTGTGGGGGTTTAATCAAACCGCTACACTGCTCCCCCTCCAGAGGGAAACGGTAGGGGACCGTGACCTCGATGTTGCAGTCCGGGCAGCGAGCAGGGAAAAGCTCTGAGCAGGAGGGGGGGGGTAGTACATGCTGACCGGGCGCGGGAAAATCGTTCCAGTCGCGCCAAAAGTGTTTGCTGCTCCGCGATGTCCCGTCTGAACATGCAGAGATCAGAAGAAGAAAAATTAGTCTCTGGCTCCTCTCGTGGCCATGAAGAAAAGCAGGAGCGGCTGTAAGAAAAAAAAATAAACAAAAGCAGAGGGACTGGCGTGTTGGCTTTAGGTGCAGAAGCAACCCCAAAGCCCCCGGGAACAGCTGATGGCTGAAATCCCTTTGTGCCGTGGCTAAGACCATTAAAAAATCCAGTGGCGAGCTGCGTGCTTGCTTCAGGTGAACGAGCAGCCCTGATGGTTCTGTGAGCAGCGGCGGAGGACGATGGCGGTCTCTGGAGCCGTTACTTGTCCTGTGCGTGATGCGCCGTCCTCGTAACTCCCCGGTGCGTGCGTGGGGGTTCCGTGCGTGGGTGGGCCGCTGGAGAGGAGAACCAGGGTGCAGAAACTTGGTGGAGATCGGCACAGACGGCGTCGATAAAATCCAGGTTGAGCTGTGGCTGCAGAATGGCCATGGTGCGTTGGAGCGGTGAGAGGAAATAGACGATCTTTTGTCCCTCAGGCTCGTGCAGATGCGTTGGAGCGGTGGGAGGGAATAGACGATCTTGGGCACCGCTCGGCCGTGGTGCGTTCAGGTCCGCATGTTGCGTTCTCTGCCGGCCCTGGAGGTTGCCGTCGTGGGGAAGGGACGAGGTGCCTGCGCTCTCGTTTGGAGGAGTTGCGAGCGCGGCCGGTCCAGCGTGGATGAGCAGATCTCAGACGTGCAGATCTCATCCTGAAGAACGGGTCACCAGTGCAGCTGTCCAGCTCAGAAGGTTGCTTCGCACAAAGCGTGTGCGTGTTCAAGGGGTCACCAGTGCGGCAGCATGAAATAAAGCGGCGTTGTTGGAGGTTTTAAGTAGAGTTTTATTATCATACCGCCGTCACGAGCTCCGCTCCCGGCGCTGTGCATGAGCCCCGAGAGCGAGCCCACGGCTCTCAGAGAAGGAGAGGAGGAGAGGCGGGCACAAAGCTTGTGCCCTACCAGTTGCAGGATCAGAGTGAGAGAGAGAGAGAGAGTTTGCGTTACAGAGTTGCAGCATATATACTCGACTACAACAATACATCAAGGGGATACCCCAGCAGTTGGCATGATCAAAGAGATAACAGAACAGGCATAAGACATTTGCATTTGAGAGACATATTGATCTCAGTCCCTAGGTCACAGTGAGGACAGGACGCATGAGCACAATGCATGAAAGGCAACCATTAACATCACAGAAGTGAGCCAGACGAAACGCGTCTGCCTGTAGACATTAATACACATTACACTGTTCTGTTATTTGCTCTAGCCGAGCGCTGTGTTTGACCAGTCTTTTTGTGGAGATTTACCTCAAAGCACATCTACATATGTAAGATGCTCAGAAGAAGCACAGTAAGGACAAGATGCATGAACACTTTAACTTCACGGCTGTAAACGCAGCATGCAGCGGAAAAACCCAGGAGTGCGAGCTGACTGTCTCTGTGTTCTGTCTGTGTGTTGTGGGGGTTTAATCAAACCGCTACACTGCCATCATTAGTGTGGTGGATTTTCATGTCCAGGAAGGCTATGGTGCCATTTTCATCCTCTTCGTGTGTGAATTTTATATTTCCAGTGCTGTCTGTGCTGTTCAGATGGTCAGTGAGTTCTTGTGTGTGTCCTTTCCTTATTTTTTCCAGAATGTCATCCACGTATCTCTTCCAAAGGGTGGGTGCTGTGTTGATGGCTTTGTTTTCCAGATCCTCCATGAAAAGCTGCTCATAATGGCTGATAGTGGGTCTCCCATTGCAAATCCTTCTTTTTGCCTGTAAATTTTTCTCTGAATTGAAAATAAGTGGATTTTGCAACAAACTAATAATTTGGATATGTCGTGAACTGTGAGATTTGTGCGTCTTTTTAGGGTACTGTCATTATTGAGGCATTCTTGTACTATATGTAGTGTGACGTCTACGGGTGTCTTTGTGAATAATGAAATGACGTCATGTGAAATGAGGATCTCGTCTGATTCTATTTTCATATCTTTGAGTTCTTGTGCCAGCTCTTTTGAGTTTTTGCAGTGGAAATCTGATAGTCCAAGGAGGGGTTTGATGATTTCAACCAGGGCTTTTGATAAATTGTACGTGACTGATCCAATACTGTCTATTATTGGCCACAGTGGGATATCCTTTTTGTGTATTTTTGGGGTTCCATAGTCCGGGGGGTGATGCTGGCTGTGGGGATCAGGTGTTCATATGCATCCTTTGTGATTTTTTTTGCTTTCTAATAGGGGTTTGAGAAGGGCTTTTAGCATTTTTTTCTTTTCTTCTGTGGGATTTGTTTTTATGATTTCATATGTGCTTTCATCTGCCAACATGGCTTCCATCTGTTTTTCATATGTTTCCGTGTCCAATATTACTGTCGTCCTGCCTTTATCTGCTGGGAGGATTGTGATTGTTTTATCTATCTTGAGTGAGTTTAATGCTTTTTCTTCTTTTTTGTGACGTTGCTTTGCGGTAATTTGGCCATTTTGAGGATTCCTGCGACTGCGTTCCGGAGTGCTGCTTTTTCTCCTTGGTCCTGGATTTTTTCACATGCGTCCGCGCCTTGACCCAAAATGGAGGCGAGACTGGTGGAAGGTAACGTGAGGGTTGGAGATTTGTGAACACTCTGCCTTGTTTTTCTGGTTGAGAACCCATCGTTCTTCTGGTGTCGGAACAGCAGTGATGCAGAGACCACACAACACGCTTGTCTGAACTTCTTCCACCACCATGTCACCCAGGAGGAAGCAGACGTCCATCCAGGAAGAACAGTGATGCTGGTAGATGGTGGCTCGTCAACCTGGGAAGGTAGCCCATCTAGGGGAAGGTAAACCCTGATTTCAAACCTCCGCTGCCTTGCGGCACACCCGGTCACAGGAAAGGCTTCGGGAGTCAACCCTGAGGAAAAATCCAGAGTCGGAGCCCCTAAGGCAGTTCTCTGTTGTGCTCAACATTGTTCTGGCAGCTCCTGCGATGGCGCTGGTGCCAAACTATAGCAGCCCTGCTGTTCCTTTGGATCCATCAGTGATGTGGAGAGGGGGGACATGCTGCATGGGTAACATCTTGTCCTCCATATCTTCCTGCCCAGGCTTGAATCCTACCAACACCCAACGCTGGAAGGTAGAACACCGGTGTGCATCGGCATGTTCAGCCACAGGTGGTGCTGTTCCAGCAGAGTAGATGTTTAGGATTCTCTTCCATGGTCATCGTAGACCGACAGAGGCCGACGAAAGTTCTGTTGCGAGGATGTATTCATCATGGGGTATTCTGGCTGGTGTGATGGCGAAGTTCAGTCCTCTGCTCAGCACTGTTTTCTCCGTGTCTGTGAGTGTGCGTTTTGACAAGTTTTGGACCCACTTAGCGTTCATTTCCGTGTATGTTTGTCTTCGACCGCTCTTCCTTTCTGTAAGTTTTTGTTTTTTCAATTGGCGGTTTTTCGTTATAATGAATTTCTGTTCGTGTGCGTGTTTTAATTGTGCTTTTATCTGCTCCTGCGTTTCCTGGTCGGTCGGGTAGCGTTGGTTGAAAATGTCCATTTCCTCTTTGATCTGGTTGTTGATTTTGTCCACTTTGTTTGCTGTCATTCTTATACGTTCTTTAATCAGGTCTTTCCGTGCTTTATTGATAATTTTCTCTGCGTTTTTGGTCGGGATTGGATTTTTTATGTTGAGGCTTGCTGGTGTAACATCCTCATCTCTGCAACGGAGGTTAAATCTCAGGTGGTTTCTGAAGCGTGCTCGTGTTTTCTCCAATTTCTCCAGCCGGCGGACGTTTTTGATGCAATCTTGTCCATAACTTCCACGTAATAGGTCAAATAGGTTCATTTTGTCTTCTCTCAATTATTTATCTTTTGTTCTTATAAAAGACAAAAATAAAGTAGAAAGGAGATGTCTTTACCTTCTTAACATGTTTCAACTGTATGCTGCAGCCTTCGTCAGAAGAGTCAGCTGATTGCTGCCAGGTGACATTTATCAACTGATTTTCATAGGCGGGGCCAGCTCAGCAGATCTGTCTGATCCACCGAGCCGGCCCCGGCATCTGAGGCATCATCTGACCATCTTCAGTGGTCTTGCAGTCATCAGTATTGACCACAACACTGCTGAACAGCTTTCATATGATGATGATGTCATTGATGACTTTGCATCAGGGGAAACAAGAAAAAGAACACTCTGGCTGATGCAATATCCCCCGCCTCCATTTTCTCTGAAGATCCCAACACTTACTGACAGAGCAGTTTTCAGCTTTTCAATATAATTATTGTGGCAGAACCAAATTATGATAAACCACCATCCGCAAATATACAACAAAGTATACAACTCATAATATTGCAAGGTGGCGCATGAACATGCAACGGCCTCTCTTCGGGGTTTTTCCTCTATTCGTGTTTTTGTGCTACTTAATGTTGTTAAATTGTTTAATGTACATATATGATGCTGCGCACAAGCTACAGTAACCACAGCTTTCTGGAGATGGATTTTTTTTTTTTTTTATCCGGCGCCACACGAGTCGGCCGCCCTTTGCAACAGCGGCTCAATTCTGAGTCTTTTTTTTCCCTCCCTCTCTCTTTTTGATCCGTTTTTTTTTTCACTCCATTTATATCACGGACACACAGATCGTCCCAAATGTCTCCTGAGCCACTGTTTATAGCAGGAGACTATACAGCAGGGAAGAGCTGCTAGCACTCAACCGCCACCCGGTGCTAACGGAAAAACTTGACATACCGAGAGAACTGAGGCGAAAACGCCGCGGCTGCCGGGCTGGAGTAAGGCGGAGGACAAAAAATATAAGGTACAGACCCTCGCTTCCATCTGTTGTCATGGGGAATGTACGGTCGTTACTGGGAAAGGTAGATGAGCTCGCGGCTATCTGCCGCTACGATAGCATATACCAGGAATGCGCTCTCCTTTTGTTTTCTGAGACGTGGCTAACTGAACTAGCAGCAGATGCTAACATTGAGCTGGAGGGTTTCCACATGATACGGGCAGACCGAACACCAGACAGTGGCAAAGCAAGGGGCGGTGGAGTGATAATGTATGTTAACAACAACTGGCGCAGACTGGGACATATCACTGTTAAACAACGACACTGCAGCAAAGACATTGAGTTGCTAGCTGTTAGCATGCGGCCTACATATCTCCCTAGAGAACACTCACACGTGATCTGCATTGTTGTTTATGCAAATCCAACAGCGAACACTGGGACAGCGCGTGACGTCATCAATTCAGTAACCAGCAGGCTGCAGACAGAACACCCAGATGCTCTTCTCCTCATCTCAGGCGATTTCAACCATGTTTCACTATCTCCCATTCTACCCACGTTTACCCAGTATGTCACATGTCACACTAGAGACAATAAAACACTGGACTTATTCTACGCAAACACTAAGGAGGCGTACACTTCATCACAACTCCCCCCACTCGGGAGATCGGATCACAACTTGGTTCATCTCCGGCCGGTGTACAAACCCCTATTGCACAGACAACCTCCGGCCATGCGCACAGTGAAGTTATGGTCTGAGGAGGCAATGGACACTCTAAAGGGCTGTTTTGAAACCACCGCCTGGAAGCAGCTCTGCGATCCACATGGTGAGGACATCGATGGCCTCACTCACACCTTCACGGGCTACCTCAGCTTCTGTGTGGACAAATCCGTTCCCACCAAGACCATACGGTGTTGCTCAAACAACAAACCCTGGATCAACCCTGAGATAAAAACACTTCTGAGAGAGAAGAAGAGGATCTTCAGGTCGGGGAACAGGGAGATGCTGAAGTCCGTACAGAGGGAGCTGAGGAGAAAGATCAGAGAAGGCAAGGACAGCTTCAGGAAGAAGATGGAGGACAAGCTGCAACAGAGTGACATCAGCGGGGTCTGGAGAAACCTCAAAACCATCTCTGGGCTCCAGAATACATCCCTCCAGGCCACGGGGGGCAGGGAGTGGGCGAACAATCTGAATCTGTTTTTCAATAGTTTTTTTTTTTTGTTTGTTTTGTTTTTTTTTTGTTACTTATTTGTACCCGTAGGTAGATTTGGTTTGCAGTCTGGTGACAAGCCACCGGCTGCTGGTCGCTGCATGCGCGAGTACCCTAAACCTACATGTTTTTTTTTGGTGTACTGGAGGAAACCGGAGAAATCCCGGAGTAAACCCACGCAACATGGGGAGAACATGCAAACTCCACACAGCTCACTGTTGGTCGGGGGCTGGGATCGAACCCACGATCTCATAATCCCCGCGATCCCCCGGCCGAGGGTAAAACTGTGCTGCCACAGTGCTAAACCACTGCGCCACCGTGACCAACTGCCCTCCCCCCTGACTGCACAACAACCACTGCTGCCTCTAAAGACATGGAGTCCTGCTGCCCACTCCCCACTCCACCAATACCCCCCCACTCCCAACACACAGTCCCCCATCCTGACCCTGACCAAGACCCAGGTGAGGATGGAGCTGAGGAAGATCAAAGCGAGGAAGGCGACGGGACCGGACGGCATCAGCGCAAAGCTCCTCAAGTCCTGTGCAGACCAGCTGTGTGGGATTGTGGCGTACATCTTCAACCTGAGCCTGAAGCTGGGGAGGGTACCACAGCTGTGGAAAACATCTTGTGTGGTACCTGTACCAAAAACTTCCCACCCCAAAGACCTGAACAGCTACAGACCGGTGGCCTTGACGTCCCACTTGATGAAGACCCTGGAGAGACTGCTCCTTGCTCACCTCCGCCCCCTGGTGGAACCAGCGATGGATCCACTCCAGTTCGCCTACCAGCATGGCATTGGGGTGGAGGATGCTGTGATCTTCCTCCTTCACCGTTCTCTGTCCCACCTGGAGAAGCCCGGGAATGTGGTGAGGATCATGTTCTTTGACTTCTCCAGTGCTTTCAACACCATCCAACCGATGATCCTGAAGGACAAGCTGCTGCGCGCAGGGGTGGACCAGCACCTGTCATCATGGATCCTGGACTACCTTACGAACCGGCCTCAGTTTGTGAGAACCCGGGACTCTGTGTCCGACACGATCATTGGTAGCACGGGGGCCCCCCAGGGAACGGTGTTGGCTCCCTTCCTGTTCACTCTTTATACTGCGGACTTCTCACACAACACAACACACTGCCATCTACAGAAGTTCTCTGATGACTCTGCGATCGTTGGCCTCATCTCCAATGGAGATGAAGCTGAGTACAGAGGGCTTATCCAGGACTTCGTGGACTGGTGCCATCGGAACTGCCTCCAGATCAACACGAGGAAAACTAAGGAGCTGGTGGTGGACTGCCACTGGCATGGACAACCCCTCACAGCACCAGTAAATATACAGGGAACAGACATTGAGATGGTGACATCCTACAAGTACCTGGGTGTTCATCTGAACAATAAACTAGACTGGTCACACAATACTGACGCACTCTACAAGAAGGGACAACGCAGGCTGTTCCTACTGAGGAGACTCAGGTCTTTTGGTGTACAAGGGGCGCTGCTGGAGACATTCTATGACACGGTGGTGGCATCAGCCATCACTTTTGGAGTGGTCTGCTGGGGCAGTGGCATTACCGCAGCCGATAGGAAGAGACTGAACAAACTGATCAAGAAAGCTAGCTCTGTCCTGGGGCAGCGCCTTGACCCGGTGGAGGAGATAGGAGAGAGAAGGACGGTGGCTAAACTGTCATCTCTGCTGGAGTCCGAGTTCCACCCTATGCAGGACATACTGAATGCACTAAGGAGCTCATTTAGCAGCAGACTACATCATCCCAGGTGCACAACCGAGAGGTTTCGCAGGTCCTTCCTACCAATGGCTGTCAGACTGTACAACCTAAGCAGGGCTGCTCGCAGAGATAGCAAAAAGACGTAACAACCTAATAGTTTTTGAATGCAAAAGATGCAATAGACTTACACAATGGTCCCCTCCGGCATACAACTAGGAAAATACCGGTCACTATGGAGGGTGAGAATATGTATGGGCACATAATCATACCATGTAGGATAACTAACTAAATAGACGGTTGTGCTGTTTCATCCCATCTAGCAACAATGCTCTGCACTGTGTGTGTTTATATATTTACATATTTATTCCATCTAGCTACAATGCTCCGCACTGGGTGTGTTTATATTTATATATCTATATATTTATTCCATCTAGCTACAGTGCTCCGCACTGTGTGTTTATATATCTACATACTATTCCATCTAGCTACAATGCTCCACACTGTGTGTGTTTATATATTTACATATTTATTCCACCTAGCTGCAGTGCTCCATACTGTGGGTGTTTATATATCTACATATTTATTCCATCCAGCTACAATGCTCTGCACTGTGTGTCTGTGTATATATATATATATATATATATATATATATATATATATAGTAATATGTACTTATGTATATTAGCTGCTCTTGCTTTTTTTTTTCTTGCCTTCTGATTGTTGCTCTGAGTGTTGCTATCCCTGTGCTGTTGCAATCCTGTAATTTCCCCATTGTGGGACTAATAAAGGCTTATCTTATCTTATCTCTTATCTTATAAGGAATATGACCAAAGATTACATCTTGGATCAGCGCATTAGCGAGGACCTCCACAGCCTGGGTATTCTCCACCAGCCCTCCACATCCTCGGACTTGACTGCCGTGCCCCATCCCAGATGAAGGCGCCATAGACGGTGTGAGCGGAGACAAAAAAAGAGGTAAACGTGGAGTTATCCGAACAAAGCTAACTGATAGCCCTCAATGACTCCTGATCCCTTCTCTCATCCTGGCCAACGTACGCTCACTTGATGACAAAATAGACCACATACAGCTCCTGAGACCTACACAACGCGATGCGCAGAACTGCTGTGTTTTTATCTTTAAGGAAACATGGTTAAATGACAATATAGTGGACTCTGCCATTCAACTAGCTAACGGTAGGAGGGAAAACCCGGGGTGGAGGCGTGTGTGTGTACATCAGTGATGCCTGGTGCCATGACTCTGTTGTCGTACACAGACATTGTTCTCCTTTAGTGGAGTTTATGATCATCAAGCACAGACTTTGCCAAGAGAAATTTCATTGGTTCTACTTGCTGCCATGTATGTCCCACCCACAGGCATCAGCGAGAGGAGGGAAGCACTGAAAAAAACTCTATCAGGCTGTAAGTGAAACTCAAACAGCGCATCCAGATGGATTTCTCATCACAGCGGGAGACTTCAACCATGCAGATTTAAACGCCTTCCTACCAAACCTATATCAGCATGTAAACTTTGCAACAAGAGGAGACAATCTGCTGGATCTGGTGTACACAACTCATAAGAACGCATACAGACCCTCCCACTTTTCCACCTGGGTCACTCTGATCACATCACCATCCTGTTAAGGCTGGCATACAAACCCAGACAGAAAGCCATCAGACCACTAAAAAAGCAGGTACGTGTGTGGTCATAGGGGGCCTCTGATGCTCTGAAAGACTGGGACACTTTCAAGCATGCATCCACTCACAATGGACACACAATTCTAGAGGAGTGCATTGAGGTTGTTGTGGCATACATAGCCAAACGCATTGATGATGTCACACTGCAAGACCATCACTGTTTGTGCTAACCAGAAGCCATGGATGACAGCAGAGGTCCACAGACTCCTGAGGGCTTGGGAAGCAACCTTCAGGGCCGGTGACGCTGCAGGACTAACACCAGCTAGGGCCAGTCTGTCCCGTGGCATCAAGGAGGAAAAACAACAGTACAGCAAGAAAATATCCAGACACTTCAGCAACACCAGAGATGCACATTCTCTCTGGCGTGGCATACAGACCCTCACCAACTACAAACCGCCACCTCAGACCTGTGCGAGTGACATCACACTGCTCAACAACCTAAATGACATCTTTGGCCGATTTGAAGCACAAAACAGCACATCAGCACAGAAGACCACTCCTCCTCCGGACAAGCAGGCTATACATCTGGATCCGGCCAGTGTGAAGAGGACCCTCTGCAGGATCAACCCACACAAGGCAGCTGGCCCAGACAACATACCGGGTCATATCCTGAAGGACTGTGCAGCGGAGCTTAAGAATGTCCTGGCCGACATCGTCAACATCTTCCAGACTCAAGTTGTTGTCCCCACATGCTTCAAAACTGCCACCATAATACCAGTCCCAAAGAAGCCCGTCCCATCCAGCTACAATGATTACCACCCCGTAGCACTGACCCCCATTATAATGAAGTGCTTCGAGCAGCTAGTCATGCAGCACATCAAATCCATCCTGCCTCCCTCCCGTGACCCATTCCAGTTTGCATACAGGTAAAACAAATCCAAAGAAGATGCCATCGCTGCTGCTCTCAATCCAGCCCTCACCCACCTGGACTCAAAAAACTCCTACGTGTGAATGTTGTTCTTGGACTTCAGTTCAGCATTGAACACAATCATCCCCCAGCACCTGATACAAAAACTCAGACACTTGGGACTCAAAACCTCTCTCGGTAACTGGGTGCTGGACTTTCTCACAGGGAGGCTACAGAACGTGTGGGTTGGCAGCAACACCTCCCACACCATCACACTGAGCACAGGGGCCCCACAAGGGTGCGTGCTCAGCCCGCTGCTCTTCACCCTTCTGACCCATGACTGTGTACCAGCCTACAACACCAACCACATCATCATGTTTGCAGACGACACGATGGTGGTGGGCCTTCATCACCAACAACGAGGAAGCCGACTACAGAAATGAGGTGAGCCAACTGGTCCAGTGGTGTAAAGACAACAACCTCTTCCTGAACATGGGAAAAACCGAGGAGATTGTGATCGACTTCAGGAGGGGTCACACACTGCATCCCCCTCTGATCATCAATGGAGCAGCTGTGGAGAGGGTGAGCAGCACCAAGTTCCTGGGAGTGCAAATCTCTGAGGACCTCTCCTGGTCCAACAACACCACATCACTGGCCAAGAAGGCTCAAACTCACCTCCATTTCCTCCGCAAACAGAGGAGAGCACGAGTCCCACCCCCCCATCATGTGTTCTTTCTACTGGGGCACCATTGAGAGCATCCTCACCAGCTGCATCACGGTGTGGTATGGAAGCTGCACTTCCGTCTGCCGGAAGACACTACAACTCACAGTGGAAGCAGCCAGCAAGATCATTGGTGCCCCTCTGCCCTTCTTTCAGACATCTACCCCACCCGTCTCTCCCGCAGAGACCATCAGCATCACAGGCGACACCTCCCACCTCTTACACCCCCTCTTCAGCCCCCTGCCCTCTGGGAAAAGGCATCGAAGCCTCCAGGCCTGCTCCACAAGACTGCTTAACAGCTTCGTTCATTAGGCCATCAAGACCCTGAACTCTGTCCACTTTCCCCCACCAGACAGTAACACAATCACCCACACAATAACTACCTCAGCTGCTGGCACAGAAAGACTGGCACACCAGCAGTAATACTGCTGTTTTGTTGTACTTTTGCTGCTGTATGTCTCTGCCCATTAACCGCAACCATTTGCACAAATGCCATATCTGCTGCAGTCTGCCTGTCACTGCAATACTGATCACGTGCAGTCCTATCTGTTACTATCTGCACCTACACTACCAAATTGAACTGCAACTACAAGTATTCATCTCTTTTTTTGAATGAATGAATGAATGAATCTTTATTTCGGATAGATTAAAAGTAAAGATTAAAAGAAAGGCACAGAATAATACAACAAAAGGAAAAAAAAAAACATCTTACAAGGTCAAATCAAGCAATAACTCCTCTGATTATACAGTTCAACATAAGTTATCCGAAATGGGTGATGGCTGAAGCCGCAGCTTATATTGCCCACCCATATTCCATCCAAGAATTCAAAAGAAAAACAAAACAAGAGCAATTGCAATTCAGAACAAAGCTAAGACAAAATGTGACAAAAAACTAAGCAACAACACAACGCAGACTGGATATGATAATCCTTATGTGATTTTACATGTCATCTTGTATAAATGTTAAATTGTCCAAGTGTTGTACATGATTTTAATTCAGGTCCAAAATTGTTCCATAATCTGACTCCTTGCACTGAAACACAGTGTTGCTTGATGGTAGTTCTCACTGAAGGTTTTTGAAATATACATATTCCTCTGAAATGATATTGTTTCTCCCTTATTTGGAACAACTTTTGGATATTTGCGGGCAGTGATAGTTTCTTCACTTTAAACATTATTACTGCAGTTTTAAAGTCAACCAGATCTTTCAACTTGAGAGCTTTTAATTTAAGAAAAAGTGGGTTTGTTGGTTCCCTGTAAGCAGCTTTGTTTATTATTCTAATAGCTCTCTTCTGAAGCATAAAGACTGGATATATGTTTGTTTTATATGTATTTCCCCATACTTCAGTACAATATGTCATGTATGGGAGTATTAATGAATGATACAAAGTATATAATGTGGGTTGATTCAGCAAATATTTCACTCTGTGTAGTATTGCAATTGATTTAGATATTTTACCTTTAATATAATTAATGTGTGACTTCCAACACAGTTTATTATCAATTATTACTCCAAGAAATTTAGTTTCGGATACCCTTTCAATCTCTACACCATTTACACTGAGTTTAGATTCTAAGTTGTTGTGATGGTTGTTAAAAACTATAAATTTTGTCTTACTTAAATTGAGTGTTAATTTGCTTGAATCAAACCTCAGTTTAAGCTTTCCTAATTCCTTTATGAGTGTATCCAAAAGTTGTTCCAAACTGCTTCCATTGCATAATAAACTAGAAAAGCACTCGGAGAGCGCAGACCTCCGCCAAGCGCCACAGTTACCCCCCATACAGTGTTTGTGTGTACGTTTTCAGATTCCTTGACCATGAAAACATATGAGTAGCAATTGGATTCACAATGATAGGATTTGTGGTTCAGTAGTAAAAGCATCACCTCCTTGGCGGAGGTAATAAACTGAAGTGTTGGTGTTGTGTCCATCTCCTCCACTGAAAGCAGGACTCAGGGCTTCACTGACGGATGCAAATTGGGTAGACAGGTTGCCGTGGGTTTTATATTGGGGTTGCGCTCTGCGGCAAAAGAGGATTTAGAAGCTTCCCCGGCAGAGAGCTTGTTTTTTTTTTTGCGCAGCCCCTATGGCTGCCCGGGGAATTTCTGCCAAATAATCCGGCGCCGGACAGCTGCCCATCTCAACTTTTGCAGCGTAGCGCAAACACAGGCACGCTGCCGGGCCCTGCCCACCACTGTTTTCCACGTGCTTTTGTGCCTAAAACTTTGAAGAATGCAGAGTTTGTGTTCGCCAGACACAACGACCAGCGCCCTCCATTGCGCCTGCGCACATGTTGAAAATGGCCGTATCTCACAATGTTAAAGAATCCTTTAAAAAATTCCTGTATCCAGACGGTGATCCGGATCATCCCCAAAATTTAATCAGTTCTTCCTTGTACCATTTCCAACAACGCCTGAAAGTTTCATCGAAATCTGTCCAAAACTTTTTGAGTTATCTTGCTAACCAAAAGACAAACAAACAGACAGACAGACAAACAGACAAACGCTGGCAAAAACATAACCTCCTCCTGGCCTGCGGCCTGGCGGAGGTAATTAGTGTCATCGACAAACAATATTAAATCCATTTTTTCTGAAACTTTACATATATCATTTATATACATATTGAATAACAATGGCCCCAAAACTGAACCCTGTGGGACTCCACAAGTAACCTTCAGTAACTGTGAGTTTTTGTTACCTACACATACATACTGATATCTATTCTTTAAGTAACTACATAACCAGGACAGTGCTACCCCCCTAATACCACAATTTTGTAGTTTCTTTAATAATAAATTATGATCCACTGTATCAAATGCTTTTTTAAGATCCAGTAATACCCCAACTGAATACTCTTTATTTTCAACGGCAGTTGGTATTTTGTCTATAAATTCCATTAGAGCAAATGCAGTTGTCCTCTTGTGTCTTAACCCATATTGCTGCTCACACAATAAATTATTCTTCATTATGAAGTTGTCAATTCTCTCACAGAATATTTTTTCAAGTATCCTGGAAAATTGCGGCACTAGTGAAATTGGTCTATAGTTTGAAAATTCCCCTCTGTCACCCGTCATGTATATCGGAATTACTTTAGCTATTTTCATTGCATTGGGAAATATACCTGTTCGGAGATACAGGTTACAGATATACGTCAGTGGCTTCACTAAGCATTCAATGATAGTTTTGACTAAGAGCATGTCAATACCATCACAATCCGTAGATGTTTTACTTTTAAACGATTTAACAATTTCAATGACCTCTCTCTCATCTGTGTTCTTTATAAAAATGGAGTCTTTTATAGTAATGTTTTTGCTTATTGTATCGCCTGTAGGTGCCATAATGGGGATTTCTCGAGCCAAATTAGGACCAATGTTAACAAAAAAATTATTAAATTCATCTGCAGGTGAGACTGCATTCACACTGTGAGTCGTTTTATTATTTATTTTGAAAGATTAGTTGGGTAGCTTGTATTTCTGTTTTTATTTCCAAGAATATTGTGAAGTATTGTCCATGTATTTGTAGGAAAAAGTCAATTTTGGACAACCTCTAGTAAACCCCCAGAAAACAGTGTTGATTAGATGCTAATGGCTAATATAAATATTCCTAATAAATGTACCTAATAGACTGTGATTTAATTATTAATGGTAAATAGTGCGGCGGCATGAAATAAAGCAGCGTTGGTGAAGGTTTTAAGCAGGTTTATTAAATCATACCGCCGTCACGAAGCTCGCCCAATGGGCGGCTTGGAGGCTCTCCAGCAAAGAGACACAGAGTGTGTGTGTCCAGCAGCAGCAGCAGTTGAAGGAGAGGATGAGTTACAGAGTCGTGCAGCATATATACCCAGTTACAACAATACATGAAAGAGCATTCACAGCAGTTGGTATGGGCATGTCTCTAGGTCACAGTAAGGACAGGACGCATGAACACAATGCATGAATGGCACATTAACATCACAATGCATGAATGGCACATTACATCACAGCAGTGCAGCGGAAAAAACCAGGAGTAGTGAGCTGACTGTCCTTAGCCTGTTGTGGGGTTTTTCCCAAACCCGCCACAAATAGGAGCATTTATAGGGAATGTGACTAAAGGAATGAATATGAACTGTTAGATGTGAACTGTCAGTGAAAGTAGTAGCGTTTTTACGCCAGAGGTGGCGCTCAGTAGTGATAAGATGCTGTACAGTATTAGAGAACAAGAGAAGAAGAGTAGCGAATGTTCCAGAGAAAGTGTGTGAAGAAAATGGTGTCAAGCAATGTGCTGTGTAAGTGTGTGCCGTGCCGTGTGTGCTGGAAAAGTCAATAAAAGCCGCTGCAAAGTCTGACAGCTTGGCTTCCTCATCCTTCCTCCCCCCTTCGCCCTCCTGGGTGTAACAAAACTTGGTAGCAGAGGATGGTTCAGTCGTGTCTGAGACGGTGAGTGTGCAAATAAAAAAAAAAAGAAAGGCCGTAACGATGGAACTGGAGCAGCTACAAGATAAGCTAAGCGAGGCCTTGGTGCCGTTACGGGCCGAACAGCTAAACGAGGTCTGTTTATTTGCAAAGATAAGCCCAGCCGAGCCGTCTAAGAAGTACACGCTGATACGACTGTTAATCGAGGAGGTGGAGAAAACCATTGAAAGCGAAGAGGAGGATGTAGCCCGCGCGTTCCTGCTAAAGCTAATAGCATGTGCTACCAAAGCTAAGCTAAGCGAACCGTTGACGCAGGCAGCAGCAGCGGCAGGCACGAGCCGGGAGACAGAGGCACTCGCCAGTTTACAGAGCCAGTATGCCGCTCTGCATGAAAGTATCCTTGATTCAGCAAAAAGGGTTGAAGAGGAAATAGCGAGGCTGACCGATGATGAGGCCGCGCCGCCACCGGGCCGCCATTTTGTGACACAGCCCGCGGTCCCCGCAGCGCCCCTACTGCCAGAAGTGATCATTAAACGGGAGTTTAAGATAAATGGGCAGATAGGGGAGAGGGGCCAAAAAGACAAGTTGTCTTATTCCAATCTCACTCACCAGATCGATATGGGCTTAAAGAAAAAGCACAGTGAGGCTGAGATAATTGAGGCTGTTGTCAGAGCAGTGAGTCCCGGATTGAGTTTGCACGCTATGCTGGAGATTAAGTCAGATCTCACACTGCCACAGCTGCGCATCATCCTGCGAGGACATTATAAAGAGGATAGTTCCACTGACTTGCATCATCGTCTTATAAACCTCACACAAGACAGTAATGAGTCACCTCAGAACTTCCTGTTTCGTGCCATTGAGCTAAAGGAAAGACTTTTAGCAGCATCCAGAGAGCCTGGCATGGAAGAGCAGTTTAGTTCTGATCTTATTCAGAGGAAGTTTCTGAGGGCGGTGGAAACAGGACTGATCAGTGCTGATGTGAAGTATCAACTGAAGCGTTATTTGGAGGATCCTGCCGTCACCGACGAGCTTCTGATTTCAAAGACGAATGCAGCAGCCAGTCTTGAATGGGAACGGCACCAAAAATTTAAAAGGCACACAAAAGAACCAAAAGTTCGAGAATGCCGAGTGGAAAATCAAACGGGTCAGTATGCAACAGGGGCAGAAGTGGATGGCCAAGACCGCCCCCCACCATCGACAAAAGGTAAAATCCTTAAATCCCAAAGCACAGTGACCCGTACGGAATCTGAGCTCCTGGACATAGTCATGCAGCTGAAGAGTGACATGGAGGAGATCAAGAAGGCCATACGTGAGTCTCCCTGAGCACCTCATGCTCAAAGAGCCAGGAGGACACGTGGCTGCAAAAGCTGTCAGTCCACCCGCAATGGCGATCAGTGCGACCACTGCTTCAGATGTGGAATCAGCGGCCACATGTCAAGGGAATGTCGGATAGGGAGGAGACTTGGAAGAAGAACAGGGCAAGTAGACACGGCGGCCAATACTGTCGCAACCACATCAGAACAAGCTAACACACAAGAACTGTATGAGCTCGTTACCGACAGTATTCGGAGGTTAGAAGCGAGGCTGGTAGCTAAGGCCGAGGCACCTCCTGAAGAAACGGTCCGTGTTAATCTACTGTCCCCTAATCGCCAATTGCAGTTACTCAATTTGGTTGGAAAAAGACATGTCATCACCTGCTTCCTCGATGACAAGGAGACACAAGCATTGTGGGACACAGGGTCACAGGTCTGTTTAATGAATGACACCTGGAGACAGGAGCACCTGCCACACACCACCGTCAGAGACTTAGCCGAGTTGGTGGGTCCAAGTATCCTAAATGGGAGGGCAGTGAACCAGACACCGATTCCATTCTCAGGGTGGGTCGAAGTCACTTTTAAGCTGCCGACAGTTAGTCGCCCACCGGTGGAACTCTTAGTTCCTGTGCTAGTGGTGAAGGAGGATGGAGTGGCAGAGCTGCCTATCATTGGGTTCAACGTGATTGACCATGTCCTGAAGATGGGCATTAAACCGCCTTGTGCCATCAGTGAAGCAGTCAGTGCAGCCTTCTCATTTGACTGTAAGAAAACAGAAGTATTTCTGAAAGTGATGCAAAGTGAGGAGGACAAGTTGGGAGAAGGAATGGTAAAAGTTGGCAGTGAGTTGGTTACCATCCCTGCTGGCCAAACCAAAGCAGTCAAAGGTTGTGTCAGAGCAGGCTCACTTCCAGACACACATGACGTCTTATCTGAGCCGAGTCAGTACACCCAGTTACCAGAGGGTTTGCAGATACAAAGTGGGTTGGTGCAGTTATGGAAAGGGAGGCGATCTATGTTCAAAATACCTATAACGAACAGTACGTCCCGTGATATCCAGCTGCCCGCTAAGACCATTTTAGGGGAAACGCAGAGAGTTAAAACTGCTTACCCGGCAGACATTAGACCCCCTGCTGTAAACCAAGCGACCGTCGACCTGACGACAAGTGAAACAGGAAGAAATAAAGAGACCGAGATGAACTGTGCTGTCAAAGAGACTATGGACATGTGGGACCCTCCAGCTCCCCTTGATCATCTCTCGCCCATACAACGAGAGCAAGTAAAACAACTCTTACGGGAGGGACGGCAAGCGTTTTCCCGTGATGAGTATGATGTAGGGACAATTCCCTCTTTACAGTTGAAGATCCGACTCAAAGATCACGATCCTGTCAAAAGAACTTATGTTTCTGTTCCCAAACCACTTCATAAAGAAGTAAAGGAGTATTTAGAAGACCTGCTTAACAGGGGCTGGATCACCAAATCCAAGTCATCGTATTCCAGTCCAATCGTCTGTGTGCGAAAGAAAGATGGAGGTCTGCGTTTGTGCTGCGACTTCAGAGAGTTGAACAATAAGTCTATTCCTGACAGACACCCGATTCCCCGCATACAAGATATGCTAAACAGTCTAAATGGGAGTGCGTGGTTTTCAGTCCTCGACCAAGGGAAGGCATATCATCAGGGTTTCCTGGAAGAGTCGAGTAGGCCCCTTACTGCATTTATCACTCCCTGGGGTTTATTCGAGTGGGTAAGAATTCCATTTGGTTTGTCCTCAGCACCAGCAGCATTCCAAAAATCTATGGAGGAGTGCTTGTGGGGGTTGAGAGATGATATTTGTCTGCCTTACCTCGATGATAACCTTGTTCATTCACAGACTTTTGAAGACCACTTGCGAGACCTGAGAAGCGTCCTGCACCGCTATCAAAGCCATGGGGTGAAGCTGACTCCCCGGAAATGTGAGTTATTCAAGCAGCAGGTACGTTTCCTTGGTAAAATGGTAACAGGACAGGGCTACACCATGGACCCTGCGGACATTGCCCCAGTGCAGACACTCAAACAGCAGCAACCTTCCACTGTTGGAGAGCTAAGGAAATTGCTAGGTTTTATTTCATATTACCATAGCTATATCCCAAACTTCTCCCGTATAGCAAAGCCTCTTTACGACCTTCTTGCTAACGACCACACAGATAAAGCAAAGAAAAACTCAAAGAAACATGTCAAAAAGAACGATGGTGGCCACTTGCCCTCATCCCATGTGATCAGGTGGCGCCCAGAGCATCAAGCAGTAGTTTGTCAGCTTGTTGACTTTCTCACCCAACCCCCAGTGTTAGGTTACCCGAACTTTGAGGAACCCTTCATTTTGCACTGTGACACTTCACAGGAGGGGCTTGGAGCGGTGTTATACCAGCGACAACAAGACAAACTGGTGGTGATAGCGTATGGCTCCAGGACACTGTCAAATCCAGAGAAGAACTACCACCTTCATTCAGGGAAGCTGGAGTTTCTTGCCATGAAGTGGGCCATCTGTGAGAGGTTTCGGGATTATCTGTACTATTCTCCGCCATTCACTGTCTACACGGACAATAATCCCCTAACGTATGTGCTCACCACCGCAAAGTTAAATGCAACCACACAGAGGTGGGTAGCAGAACTAGCTGATTTCCAGTTTGTGATTAAGTATCGCCCTGGAAAAGCAAACAGAGATGCAGACGGACTTTCACGTATGCCTCTAGATATGGAGCAGTACATGAACAAATGTACACAAAATGTTGATCCTGATGTGATGAATTGTGTGACACAGGCAGTCAAGGTGAAGTCACAAGAAAATGAACCATGGCTTTGCCCAGTCACCATTTCTACTCTCATTAGTGAAGCAGATCAAGAAGCCAGCTCTGTAGCTGAAATATCAAAGACTGATCTAAAAAGAGCTCAAGAAGAAGACTCCGTGATTGGAGAGGTGTTGCGCTATGTGTTGTCAAAACAGTGGCCAATTAGTGTAAAGTGGCACAACAGTAAAATTGCAGCTCTAGTCAGGCAAAAGCACAAGCTGTACTTGGAAGATGATGGACTGCTTTACAGGAGAATGGCAACACATGACCAGCTACTCCTACCCCAGAAGTTTCACAAACTCGTGTTTAAAGAGCTCCACGAAAACATGGGCCATTTAGGGGTAGAGAGAGTGATGAACTTGATAAGAGAGCGTTTTTATTGGGCTCACATGCAAAGAGATGTGGAGCACTACATCACTAAAGTTTGCAGTTGTTTGAAGAACAAACGTCCCAATAAGACAACAAGGGCACCACTGACTAACATTATCACCACGTACCCATTTGAATTAGTTTCAGTGGATTTCCTGCATTTGGAGAAGTGCAAAGGAGGATATGAGTATATCCTGGTTTTAATGGACCACTTCACTTGTTTTGCCCAGGCTTACCCATGTCATAACAAAGCTGCCCGCACCGCTGCTGAGAAGATCTTTGGAGATTTTGCCCTCAAGTTTGGCTTCCCCACACGACTCCATCACGATCAGGGAAGAGAGTTCCAAAATAAACTTTTTGCAAAACTCCAAGAGTACAGTGGTGTGCAAGGGTCCCGAACAACACCCTACCATCCCCAAGGGAATGGGCAGGTGGAACGATTCAATCGTACACTGTTGGCAATGCTCAGAAATTTGCCCGAAGCAGCCAAGGAAGACTGGAAGTCCTCTCTGGCAAAAGTGGTTCATGCCTATAATTGTACACGTAGTGAGGCTACGGGGTACGCACCATATTTTCTGTTGTTTGGCCGTAGTCCAAAGTTGCCTATTGATCTAATGTTTGGCCTCACAACAAGAGAGCAGAGTGTTTCTCAGAAGGACTATGCTGACAAGTGGAGAGCTACAATGACTGAAGCTTACAAACTCGCCTCTAAAACAGCAAACAAAGAAGGGATGAGAAGTAAAGCACTTTATGATAAAAAGGTTCACGGTGCTGAGTTGTCCCCTGGATCCCGAGTACTGGTTCGAAACTTGACCGAAAAAGGTGGGCCAGGAAAATTAAGATCATACTAGGAAGACAAGGTGTATGTCGTGACCCAAAAGAAGTACCCAGACAGTCCAGTATATGAAATCAGACCTGAAAATGGCAAGGGACGCACTCGGGTCATGCACAGAAACCTTTTGCTACCCTGTGACTTTCTGTCCATGGAAACAGTGGAGCATGCCTCTAATCAAACAAGAGAAAGCGACTCTAAAAGACAAAGGCATGTAGACAGACAAAACAACACGGATGATGAAGATGACGAGGGTTGGAGTGCCATAATTGGATTACGAGCTGGGAAGGATCAAAATCACTGTCCACTGAGAGCCGATGCACCGGAGTTCTACCCGCACAGTGACACTACTCCGGAGGATGAGGACCAGGACCCAGATGACATCACGCAGGTGCAGCTGGCACCAGAGGTCAACAATCCGGTGGTCCCAGATCCAGCTGAGGCAGACCAGGACCAGGGTGATGAGGTGTCGGAGTCCAGTTCCAGTGACCAGGAGGGACCTGACGAGTTTCCTGCTAAAACGTATCCTTCAAGAATAAGAAAACAGCCATTGAGATTGACTTATGATAAGTTAGGCCAACCTTGCACTTTATCTGTCTAGAACAAATGTGTAGAAGCTAAAGATAACCATTGTTCAGACATGAATGTTTTGAAAAGTAACTTGGTAGTTACTGTGATGGCTGATAAAAAAGAAAAAAAAATTAAAAAAAGGAAAAAAGATTTTCAGTGTGTTACTAAGGCACAGGCACTACACAAAGGTTTATTTGGTAGGCTATGACTAGATTGAGTACCCTTACTCTCAGGAAAGATGCAGATACCCACCATGATGGATGGAGCGGTTGATGGTTATCGTGCACAAAGACCTCTTCTGCAAACATATTGCATGGAATAGGAGACACATGCTGTACTATGGACAATTACCAGTTTGCATCTTTATGGACTTTAATGAACTCTGACTCCTGTTTAGTAATACCCTACTTACATGAGATACATGGTTACCGAATGTGGACTGTGAAAGAGAAAAAACAGTAGTTTTGAGAAAGGTGTAATGTCGGGACGACATTAAATTTTTGAGGGGTGAGTGTAGGAAAAAGTCAATTTTGGACAACCTCTAGTAAACCCCCAGAAAACAGTGTTGATTAGATGCTAATGGCTAATATAAATATTCCTAATAAATGTACCTAATAGACTGTGATTTAATTATTAATGGTAAATAGGAGCATTTATAGGGAATGTGACTAAAGGAATGAATATGAACTGTTAGATGTGAACCAATGACGTAGATAGAGCTAGACCGCTCACTGTATGGCGGACAACAGCGTCGCCATGGCAAATCAGCGCTGATTTCCGGTAGTGGCAAGAAGCTGATCTTGTGTGAATACACCAACTTCAAGGCCTGCTTGTCATCACTGATGGGACAATATGTGTTATGTTATGGCTTTTACTGTTAGCAGACAATAAAATCTCTGCCCTCGGCACATTTTCACGGCAATCACAGCGTTGTTTAGCCCTCACAGACAAGCAATGGCGCGCCCTTTGATCCTTTCAAAACACATTAACTTCAAAGTCTCCAAACAGTGTTTGATGACACACTTTGTGTTGTTTCATCACACCAACTGATTGAAAAAGATAAAAACTAGAAAAGCACTCGGAGAGCGCAGCGCCTATGGCTGGCCGGGGAATTTCTGGCAAATAATCCTGCAGCGGACAGGTGCCCGTGTCAGGTTTTGGAGCTGCGCGCAAACACGGGCACGCTGCGCAGCGCGTATGGCTGGCCGATGAATTTCTGCCAAATGCGCAGCGCCTATGGCTGGGCGGGTAATTTCTGCCAAATAATCCGGCGGCGGACAGCTGCCCGTGTCAGGTTTTGCAGCTGCGCGCACGACGACCAGCGCCCTCTATTGCATCTGCGCACATGTTGAAAATGGCCGTATGTCACAGTGTTAAGAAATGCTTTAAAAAATTCCTGTATCCAGACGGTGATGCGGATCATCCCCAAAATTTAATCAGTTCTTCCTTGTACCATTTGCAACAACGCCTGAAAGTTTCATGGAAATCCGTCCAAAAGTTTTTGATTTCTAAATAGAACTATTTTAGTAAAGGACTTCCTCACAGACACTCCCTGCAGCTTGAAGTTTGTCAAATTTACATAGTGAAATTTTCTCAAACGAACACATTCCTCACACAACAGACGAACCAAGGTGGCGAAATGGGTATCGGTTCCTTGAGCAGTTGCAGCAAAGTGATCTTGCAATGAAGCAAACACACAAGTCAGATGGCAAGCCAGCCAACAGTTTCAGCACTGTCATCTGTTCCCAGTGCCCACTTCGGACATGTTTCACATCAACTGAAGATCTGAGCACAACTTCACAGTGATTCAGAAGTTTAACAACATCATCTGAGGGCCACATCCACCTGAAACCATAACAACACAGACACGTCTTGCCACTACCGGAAGTCAGCTCCTATTTGCCGCCTCTCAGCGGGCAATGAGCGGTCTAGCTCTATCAACGTCATTGATGTGAACTGTCAGTGAAAGTAGTAGCGTTTTTACGCCAGAGGTGGCGCTCAGTAGTGATAAGACGCTGTACAGTATTAGAGAACAAGAGAAGAAGAGTAGCAAATGTTCCAGAGAAAGTGTGTGAAGAAAATGGTGTGAAGCGATGTGCTGTGTAAGTGTGTGCCGTGCCGTGTGTGCTGGAAAAGTCAATAAAAGCCGCTGCAAAGTCTGACAGCTTGGCTTCCTCATCCTTCCTCCCCCCTTCGCCCTCCTGGGTGTAACATATTTTTAATATTGTGTCTGTTTTTCTCCAGTTCTTCACTGTAATAGTCTCTTTTACAACATCTCATTATATATGTTAACTTATTTTTGTATGTTTTATACCACTGCTCTGCTTCTTTTGTCCTTTTCTATAGAAAAGCTTTATATAATGAATTTTTCTTTTTACATGCTTTTTGTAATCCTTTGGTTAACCATGGCTTGTTGACAAATTTCTGTTTAAGCTTTTTCTTTTCTAATGGACAATTTTTTTCATAAAGAGTGGCTACAATGTTCATAAATGTGTCATAGGCTTCATTTACATCTGATACATAGACTTTAGGTTTGCATAATTTCAAAAGCAAAAAAGAAGCAAAATTCTGAGAAGATTCTCATATCAAAAGCATGTTTCTGGCTATCTTCCTCGCTATTTTTAAGTATTTTGTTAAAATTAGGTAAGTAGTCACATTTACTCGAGTAAATGTACTCGTGACCTTCGCCTTAAAACTGTACTTTTGTAAGCAATTTAGGTGCATAATTTTTAAAGGAAAAACTGCATTTGGTGGTGAACTTTACATTTGATTTCACTGATTTGAAAACTGGTTAGAAATGTCCTACTTTACACTTTAATAACAACATATTAGGAATGTCTGCATCTTTAGTCGTGAGCTTATAACTACATTTTTTTTAAGTGCTGAAATTATTGTTCCTTTATTTGGGTTCAGTTGCAACTGAACAAGAAAAATGTTGCAAATTTAGGAGAAAAATGTTGCAATTGTCTCATACAAAAAAAAGTCTGAAACGTATGAGAGGAAAATCATACATTTATTAGGACAAAGTCTCAAATGTACTAGAAAAAAAATCCATGAATTTCCGAGAGAAAAGTTGAAAATGTACTTGGAAAAAATTATAAATTATGTGGAAAAATACGAGTGGAAAGCATTTTCTCTTCCTGGACAGCAGCAGAAGACACGTACGGAAGCGTGTCTTTGTCACGTGTTTTCCGCCAAGTTACCTCAGTCAAAGCTATTTTCCGGTCACATTCAAAACATACAATTTCAGTTTAAAAGTTGAAGCAAACCCAACATACAGTGGGGTAAAAAAGTATTTAGTCAGCCACCAATTGCGCAAGTTCTCCCACTTAAAAGATGAGAGAGGTCTCCAATTTTCATCATAGGTATACCTCAACTATGAGAGACAAAATAAGAAAAAAAAATCCAGAAAATCACATTGAAGGATTTTTAAAGAATTAATTGGTAAATTCCTCGGTAAAATAAGTATTTGGTCAATAACATAAGTTCTTCTCAATACTTGGTTATATACTCTTTGTTGACAATGACAGAGGTCAAACGTTTTCTGTAAGTTTTCACACACTGTTGCTGGTATTTTGGCCCATTCCTCCATGCAGATCTCCTCTAGAGCAGTGATGTTTTGGGGCTGTCGCTGGGCAACACAGACTTTCAACTCCCTCCAAAGATTTTCTATGGGGTTGAGATCTGGAGACTGGCTAGGCCACTCCAAGACCTTGAAATGCTTCTTACAAAGCCACTCCTTCGTTGCCCGGGCGGTGTGTTTTGGATCACTGTCATGCTGAAAGACCCAGCCATGTTTCATCTTCAATGCCCTTGCTGATGGAAGGTTTTCACTCAAAATCTCACGATACATGGCCCCATTCATTCTTTCCTTTACACGGATCAGTCGTCCTGGTCCCTTTGCAGAAAAACAGCCCCAAAGTATGATGTTTCCACCCCCATGCTTCACAGTAGGTATGGTGTTCTTTCTCCTCCAAACACGACAAGTTGAGTTTTTACCAAGAAGTTCTATTTTGGTTTCATCTGACCATATGACATTCTCCCAATCCTCTTCTGGATCATCCAAATGCTCTCTAGCAAACTTCAGACGGACCTGGACATGCACTGGCTTAAGCAGGGGGACACGTCTGGCACTGCAGGATTTGAGTCCCTGGCGGCGTAGTGTGTTTCTGATGTAGCCTTTGTTACTTTGGTCCCAGCTCTCTGCAGGTCATTCACTAGGTCCCCCCATGTGGTTCTGGGATTTTTGCTCACCGTTCTTGTGATCATTTTGACCCCATGGGGTGAGATCTTGCATGGAGCCCCAGATGGAGGGAGATTATCAGTGGTCTTGTTTGTCTTCCATTTTCTAATAATTGCTCCCACAGTTGATTTCTTCACACCAAGCTGCTTATCTATTGCAGATTCAGTCTTCCGAGCCTGGTGCAGGTCTACAATTTTGTTTCTGGCGTCCTTTGACAGCTCTTTGGTCTTGGCCATAGTGGAGTTTGGAGTCTGACTGTTTGAGGTTGTGGACAGGTGTCTTTTATACTGATAACGAGTTCAAACAGGTGCCATTAATACAGGTAACGAGTGGAGGACAGAGGAGCCTCTTAAAGAAGAGGTTACAGGTCTGTGAGAGCCAGAAATCTTGCTTGTTTGTAGGTGACCAAATACTTATTGTACTGAGGAATTTACCAATTATTCATTCATTCATTCATCTTCTTCCGCTTAATCCTTTTCGGGTCGTGGGGGGGCTGGAGCCTATCCCAGCGTCTTTGGGCGAGAGGCAGGGTACACCCTGGACAGATCGCCAGTCCATCGCAGGGCCAACACAGAGAGACAGACAACCATTCAATCTCACAGTCATACCTAAGGACAATTTAGAATCCCCAGTTTGATGCCAATTAACCTAACTTGCATGTTTTTGGCATGTGGGAGGAAACTGGAGAAATCCCCGAGTAAACCCACGCAGACACGGGGAGAACATGCAAACTCCACACAGATCACTGTTGGTCGGGGGCTGGGATTGAACTCAGGATCCCCCGGCCAAGGGTGAGTTGCTGTGCTGCTGCAGTGCTAACCACTCTTCCACCGTGCCGCCCAATTTACCAATTAATTTACCAATTAATTGATTAAAAATCCTTCAATGTGATTTTCTGGATTTTTTTTTTCTCATTTTGTCTCTCATAGTTGAGGTATACCTATGATGAAAATTGGAGACCTCTCTCATCTTTTAAGTGGGAGAACTTGCACAATTGGTGGCTGACTAAATACTTTTTTGCTCCACTGTATTTGTTCATGTATTTGTCGTTTATGTATTGCTACTTTGTTGGATAACTAAGTCCAACTCCTAGCCTGCCCGTGTGGTTTAGTCTCTAAGCCTGGCGGAACTGCTTTTACTAATAGGAGAAGGGGCGAGGGCGGATCTCTGGTGTCTTAAAACCAGATGCTTTGGGTAGATGGTGGCTCGTCAACCTGGGAAGGTAGCCCATCTAGGGGAAGGTAAACCCTGATTTCAAACCTCCGCTGCCTTGCGGCACACCCGGTCACGGGAAAGGCTTCGGGAGTCAACCCTGAGGAAAAATCCGGAGTCTGAGTCCCTAAGGCAGTTCTCTGTTGTGCTCAACATTGTTCTGGCAGCTCCTGCAACGGCGCTGGTGCCAAACTATAGCAGCCCTGCTGTTCCTTTGGATTCATCAGTGACGTGGAGAGGGGGGACATGCTGCATGGGCAACATCTTGTCCTCCATATCTTCCTGCCCAGGCTTGAATCCTACCAACGCCCAACGCTGGAAGGTAGAACACCGGATCACTGGAGAGGACACTCCAGCTTTGCCTTTGGCGTAGACAAATCATGGGGAATGACAGTTACCGGTTATAAGCCACCGCTCAATTAGCGTAGAGCGCGGCGCCAGGGGTTGTTCCCGACGGTGGGAGGGATCAGCGGATCTCACTGGACAGCTACCGCCCGCCTCAAGCTGGGCATCCCCCAGCCAATAAGGTGTTGTCCCGCCACAGCCTGCTTTCCTCATTGGGTGCATGGGGATGAGGAGAAGTCCGAACGGCAGGCTGAGAACCTTCGCACCAGTCAAGACAACAAAACAAAAGAGACCACCTCTAAAACTGGAAACTTGGAACGTCCGCACTATGATGACAGGACTCACTGCTAACTGCTAACCTCAAGGACATCAGTGACACCAGGAAGACTGCCGTCATCAATAATGAGCTGAAGAGACTGGAAATGGATATCGCCACTCTCCAGGAAACACAGTTGGCTGACACAGGCACACTGAGAGAGAAGGACTCCACGTTCTACTGGCAGGGAAAGCGCAGTGACGAACACAGGGAACACGGAGTGGGCTTCGCAGTGATGAACACCTTGCTGAAGATGGTGGAATCGGGCAGCAATGGCTCTGCACGACTCCTCACCCTCCGCCTCAACACCACTCAAGGCCAAGTCACCCTCATCAGTGTGTATGCCCCAACACTGACAGTCACACCAGAGGCAAAAGACGAGTTCTATGAGAATCTCGCAACAACTGTCAGGATCATCCCCAACTCTGAACAACTCATTCTCCTTGGAGACTTTAATGCCAGAGTGGAGGCTGACCACGACTCCTGGCCCTCCTGTCTTGGACCATTTGGCGTGGGCAGAATGAACGACAACGGACAGCGGCTGCTCGAGTTCTGCACATATCACGATCTGTGCATCACAAACTCATTCTTCAAGACCAAGCCCCAACACAAGGTTTCCTGGCAACATCTGCACTCAAAGCATTGGCATCAGCTGGACTTGATCCTGACCAGGCGCACCTCACTGAAGAACGTGCTAATCACTCGTTCATTCCAGAGTGCAGATTACGACACATTGGTGTGTTGCAAGGTCAAGCTGCAGCTGAAGAAATTCCATCACGCCAGACAGCCTGGAAAGGCACGGATTGACACCAGCAAGATGGCTCAACCAGAACTTGTTGAGCAGTTTGCCTCCACCTTTGAGAAAGAACTTGGTGTACCACAAGAAGGAGAATCTGCAAAGCAGAAGTGGGAAGAGCTGTGAAACACCATCCACCGCACAGCCTTGGCTACCTTTGGGAGGGAGACCTCGAAGTCACAGGACTGGTTTGATGCCAACTTGACCGAGATGACCCCCGTCATTGAAGCCAAGCGCTCAGCACTTGCTGAGTACAAGAAGTACCCAAACGACAAGAATCTCCAGATTCTCAGGGCTGTGAGAAGCAAAGTTCAGCAGACTGCTCGGCGCTGCGCCAACGAGTACTGGACTCAGCTCAGCCAAGACATTCAAACCGCTGCCATAACAGGGAACATCCGTGGTATGTACAATGGCATCAAGAAAGCACTTGGTCCGGCTCAGAGCAAGACGGCCCCCCTCAAATCCTCCACTGGGGAGATGATCACAGAAAAGAACAAGCAGATGGAGAGATGGGTGGAACACTACTCCGACCTCTACTCCAGACACAACACCGTGACACCGTCAGCCCTTGATGCCATCGACTGCCTGCCATCCATGGATGAACTTGATGCCGAGCCAACCATCGATGAACTTAGCAAGGCCATTGATAGCTTGGCCGCTGGCAAGGCACCCAGCAACGACGGCATACCCCGCGACCTGATCAAGCACTGCAAGTCCGCCCTACTGCTGCCATTGCATGATGTCCTCTGCCAGTGCTGGAAGGAAGGTGCCGTACCACAGGACATGAGGGACGCCAAGATCATCACCCTCTACAAAAACAAAGGGGAGAGAAGCGACTGCAACAACTACAGGGGCATCTCCCTCCTCAGTGTTGTTGGCAAAGTCTACGCACGAGTTGTTCTCGTTCATCTACAGAAGCTTGCCGAACGTGTCTACCCCGAGTCTCAGTGTGGCTTCCGCGCTGAGCGATCAACGGTAGACATGATATTCTCCATCCGCCAACTCCAGGAGAAGTGCAGAGAACAGAACATGCCCCTGTACGTCGCCTTCATCGACCTCAACAAAGCGTTCGATCTGGTCAGCAGAGAGGGCTTTTTCAAGATCCTGCCAAAGATAGGATACCCACCAAAGTTGCAAAGCCTCATCGAATTGTTTCACACCAACATGGAGGGGATAGTGCAGCACGATGGCAACGTCTCAGAGCCATTCAACATACGCAGCGGAGTGAAACAGGGCTGTGTACTTGCGCCAACCCTCTTTGGGATTTTCTTTACTATGCTCCTGAGGCATGCCTTCAGCACAGCAACAGAGGGAATCTACCTGCACACAAGATCTGACGGCAGGCTTTTCAACCTCGCCCGCCTGAAAGCCAGAACCAAAGTACGCGAGGCTCTAATCAGAGACATGCTGTTTGCAGACGACGCTGCAGTCGCGACCCACACACAGCAGGAGCTTCAGACCCTGATGGACCGCTTCTCCCAGGCATGCAAGGACTTACCATCAGCCTGAAGACTAACGTCTTGGCGCAAGGCACAGAAGCACCACCAACCATCACCATCAACGACTACGAGCTGGAGGTCGTGAATCAGTTAACGTACCTGGGGTCCACGATCAGCAGCAACCTTTCCCTTGATATAGAGATCGACAAGAGGATTGGAAAATCAGCCTTCACACTCGCTCGCCTCACCACACGAGTGTGGGAGAATCCCAAACTCTCTGTCAAGACGAAGATGGCAGTGTACAACGCCTGCGTCATCAGCACACTGTTCTATGGGAGCGAGACGTGGACAACATACGGCCGGCAGGAAAAGAGACTGAACTCCTTCCACTTGCGCTGCATTCGCCGCATCCTGGACATATCCTGGCAGGACAAAGTGCCCAACACAGAAGTTCTGTCGCACGTCGACCTTCCCTCCATGTTCACTCTACTCAGGCAGCGCAGGCTCCACTGGCTAGGCCACGTTCACCGTATGGAGGATGGCAGAATCCCCAAAGATGTCCTCTATGGAGAACTGGTGACTGGCAGGAGAGACGTTGGCCGCCCACAGCTGCGCTTTAGAGATGTCTGCAAGAGAGACATGAAGGCCCTGGAGATCAACAAAGAGCACTGGGAGGACCTTACAACGGATCGCTCCAAATGGAGAGGCACCCTGACCAGACAGCTCAAGGCGGGTGAAGAGAGACAGACTGCTGCAGCAGATGAAAAAAGGACCCGCAGGAAGAACCGCCGCAGCTCCAGCAGCACGGAGACCACCCACAAGTGCGACCTGTGTGACAGGGACTGCCATTCGCGCATCGGCCTGTTCAGCCACAGGCGGTGCTGTTCCAGCAGAGTAGACGTTTAGGATTCTTTTCCATGGTCATCATAGACCGACGGAGGCCGATGACATAGACTTTTCTCCAGTCTTGCTTCAGCAAGTCTTCTTTAAAAGAACTGATTGCATTTTGTGATTTGTATCTAAAAGATTTTAAAAAAATTTCTGTATTGGCCCCCGTGTGGCCATGGATAAGTGCAAAGACTGGCAAATGGTCACTTATATCATTTATCAATAATCCACTTTCTACTTTCTTATCAATAATATTAACAAACAGGTTATCATTAAGTGTAGCAGTGTGAACTGTGATTCTACTGGGATGTGTTATTGTGGGATATAGACTCATACTGTACACAGAATTCATGAACTCTGTAATTACATTTTGTTGAAATGGATTTAGTAAATCAATATTGAAATCTCCACAAATTACAACCATTTTCTTACTAGTAATATTATTGTACAGCTTGACTAATTTATCTCTGAATATCTCAATGCAAGTTCCCGGCATTCTATATATACAACTTATAATTAGATTTTTTTGTTTTATCTTGGTCAATCTCAACAGTAACACATTCCAGAATCCCTGGTAGTGCAAAGGACATTCCATTTACAAGTTTACACCTATACAGGTCATCAATATACAGTGCAACACCATCACCCTTTTTTTTGAGATCTGTTAATATAAAACATATGATATCCCTCTATTGCCATCTCTAGCTGTCTGTATATTGGATTGCTGTGTTTATCATCGTTAATTGTTTATCTCTATGAAGGTCTGGATCTTTCTTGTCACCAATGGCACCACGGGTTGCATTACTGTACATAGACTGCTGTTGTTGTTTTGTTTTCTTTTTTTACAACCTTATTCCTTTTCTTATTATGCACACCAATGGAGAGAGAGAAACACCATTTTAATTCTCCCATATGCCCTGTACATATAGTAGTATTGACAATAAAATCTTTGAATCTTGAATAGTTGTAGGTCAGGATCCTGTGAACCTGTATAGAAAGTTTGGTGACCCTGGAGAGCTTTACACGTTCTATAGTAAGAGAGCATAGGGAGTTGCCAACTTTGGCCTTTGACCTTTTGACCCAAATGGGTAGTCAGAGGTCATGGTCTCAGAGTGAACCTGTGTACCAGGTTTGGTGGCCCTAGCTTTCTTTGTTGTTGAGATATAGCTTAGAAGGCATTTTGACGGTGACCTTTGCCCTTGCAATCCCAAAACCACAATCATACTTCAGGGTCACAGGCTGAATATGTGGACCAAGTTTGATAGCCCTAGCTTTACTCATTGTACAGTAATAAGGCATAAGAAATGCTAAACTTGACCTTTGACCCCAAACCCATAGTCAGAGTTCAGGATTCCAAGGTGAACCTGTATACCAGGTTTGGTGGCCCTAGCTTTATTTGGTTTATAGTAATAGCAAATGTAGCATTTACCATGTACCATAGTGCAACTGCAATGTTAACTTTGACCCCAAACCCATAGTTAGGTGAGGGTGTAAATTGTCCAAGATGTGTATTAGATATAACTCTTGTATTGATTTGAAAAGCCTACATCATTTCTTTCAATCGTTATTGTCTTTAGAAGATTTAGGGAAACCTTTGACCTCAAGATTATCCAATGAGAGTGAAATTGCAATATGCACATCATCAGAGTGTCTCAAACCATGGTTCCAATTTTCAAAACAATTGGAACAAAATTGTAGGAGGAATTGCTTTCACAAGACAGTTACTGTCTGTAACATCCGCCCAAAAATCGGGAGGTTCGGGGTTCAAGTCCCGGCCGGGTCCTGCCAAAGACCAAATAAAAATGGTTCTTCCCACCTTCTAGCTTGGTGCTCAGTATAACAGAATGTGGGAAAGAGAAATTGTTTGTGGCGGTGCCTTGCATGGCAGCGACCCCTCTGATTCTACATGTGATTAATATTGTAGATAGGAGAAACGTGATTTTGTTCTTCTGTACATGATTGGCTGTATGGACTGAATGACAATAGAGATGTCTTCTTCTTACTGTCTATGAAGTGATGTGAAACAGGAGGTCACAGGTCAGGGGCTACAATTCCCACAAAAATCATCCGATCAGAACCAAATTGCATTATGCGTATCATCAGTGTATATCAAACCATGGTACCAAGTTTCAAAACAATCATACCAAAACTGTAGGAGTTGATTTGAGTCCACCCATGGCGTCATACAAGCCAGGACCGCCTCTGGTTACGTGAGAGTCCAAATCAAAATAAAGCATCATCAGGGCTTGTGTGTTCTGAGTGGAACCCTAACTGGAAAACTTGGAATATAAAGTTTCAGAATAGGTGAGAAATATGGGCTTATACACTAAATTTAGCTCACATTACTTACATAGCTCACTGATAACACCACCAATCATCCTCCTCTTTCTACACAGCTCAATTACAATTACTAATCAGTCAGTGAGCATCTAAATGATTGAAGCACTGCACACACTACATTACACGCCCGTCCATGGGAATTCTCCATAGTGCATGACTAACGCACCTTCAAATGAAAAATCCATTACAAATTCAGCAATCAATATAGTGTAGATATATAAGAAAATAAGAACTATGGAATTACAAGGAGTTTAAGCACAGCAAACAATCTACAATTTAAAGTTGAACAAAGTTAGAGAAAATGTCAGAAAATCATTTAACCGCCTTCAATATGAACAGCTTCAATACATGAACAATCACTGTGAAACATGAAAACATCCTAGCTTGAAAACTGGAGGAGTTAGCCAGACAAACCGACAGATATCATCCTCACCACATAATACGTCCCATCTTTAGACACAGTGCATAAAAACAATCAAAATAAATAACTCAAAAATGCTGCTGTCATGTTTTTTACCTGATAGCACAGATACTCATATAGCGGTTAAAACTGTAAATGTTACAATCATGCGTTTCTTGCTTCATGCAGAGTTGGTGCACAGCGGTCTTTGTTCTGGTGTGTAGAGGATAAGCAAAGCTCAGACTCTTCTAGTCTTCAGGAACATTTACTGAACACAGAACATGGAGCAGAACATAATACAGCAGCGACTGTTGTCCCATCTATTCACTGGCTGGACTGTAAGTGCTGCTCTACTCTACACATGCTCAGATAGGTCAGGAGGAGGGGAACACAGTGATGACATCACACTGACACACCATCATCATGACAACACTATAAACATAGTAAGGATGTAAATTAACAAATGTAAGCAGCTTTCATATGTAGTACGTGTACAGGTACATGTGGTTAGGAAAGTTCCAGAATAATTTATGTTAAACAGGTATGGTGCTGTGAACCCTTCCCCACATATCCTGACAGTTTAGTCTGAAGGGTGACTCTACAGCTGTGAGCAGTCAGACTGTAATTTACTCCATTATCAGTGAGCTCAGTAATTATCAGTTAGATTTTAGCTAACGTTAAACAGGGTGTTACCGAGGTGAGGGAAATATCTGACAGCATCCACACACTTACATTAGCTGCCATTTAAAAACACACAATCTCTCCTTACTTCTTTCTGCTGTCTGTTTAGTGGATCAGCCAGTCTGTTAACCGTTAGCATCATTAGTGCCTAACTCATCCAAATTATTGGGGGGAGATCACGTATCCCCTGAGGATCCCCCCAGCACAAGCTGTAATTTAGATGTATTTTGAGCTAAATCAGGTCAGTCGGTCCAAGCCTTAATTTAGCCCACAAACAGACTGAAAATTGGGGTGTTTAGTTCATCTAATATAGACCATATTAACCAAAAGACAGCTGTTGAAAACTGGGCTGTGGCTGACCATATTAGCAATGAAACAGTCCAATAATTGGGCTTTTTAGTCCACAGGATCTGGCCCCAATTTATTCCCAAAATAGTTTTTTGGCATTTGGTGATGATGGTGGGTCTCTATCTCTCAAAAGAAAAATACATTTTTGACCCCACATACAACCCAGAAAGGATCAGAAGATGAATGTTGGTTACAACATGATGGCTTGAAAAACAAAACAAAAACTTAAGACAGATTTTCATCTTTGACTTTTCAACCAAATCCAGACATTTTTTAGCTGTTTAGGAAAGCTGTCTTTTCAACATGTTTTCAACCAATTTGTGTTGGGAGGGTTGCGTGTGTTTGTGTGCGGAGACTTGCAGTTTTATTTGGTGAGGACGTGTTTGTGTGTCACATTTCATTTTCAGGACCGCACAAAGTGGGATACGTTTTCAGAGAGGGCTGCTACGGGGGGCGGGGGGGACCAGAGAATATAATGTGAGGTGAACTGGGCTGAATCAATGAGCATAGAATAGAGCTAAAGCGTGAGACTTCCCCTCACTGAACCAGGAGAGGCTGGTATCAGCTCCACAGCAACCAAGGGGCGGTCAGGGCTGCTGGAGGCTCCGTGGGAGTGGCTGAAAAAAAATGCTCTGAAAAGAAACCTCTCACTCTCAGCTGCTATGATGTTTATGTAATTGTGGCACACAGTTGTCTGCTGCAGCTTCGAAGTTGATATAATCTGCCAAGATAGTTAAGACACCACACTTAAGTCTTTAAGCCAGAGGAAACACTGAATCTTCCAGTCATTCCAAAGCTGGGGGAAGGTGCCATTGTTCAGAACGGCAGGGAGCAATCACACTAACAAAGATTCCATATTTTAGGGGTCAAACCTTGGTCAGCACAGAACCAGCACTACAGTGAGAGTAAACCCTAACTCCTGCATGGATGCATTCATGTTCTCTAAAGTGACTCACTTGAGTAAATGTCTTTCCACATTGACCACAGACAAACTGTTTGTCTCCAGTATGGGTGAGTTCATGCCTTCTTAAGGTACTCATTCGAGTAAAGGCCTTTCCACACTGATCACACATAAACTGTTTAATTCCAGTGTGGGTGAGTTCATGTGTTCTTAAGTGACTCATTCGCGTAAAAGCCTTTCCACACTGACCACAGACAAACTGTTTAACTCCACTGTGGGTGAGTTCATGTGTTCTCAAGTGACTCATATAAGTAAAGGTCTTTCCACATTGACCACATTTAAACTGTTTAACTCCTGTGTGGATGAGTTCATGTTTCCTTAAGTCACTCATCTGAGTGAAGGCCTTGCCACACTGATCACACACAAACGGTTTAACTCCAGTGTGGATGAGTTCATGTGTCTTTAATTGGCTCATTCGAATAAAGGCCTTTCCACACTGATCACATTTAAACGCTTTAACTCCAGTGTGGATGAGTTCATGTGTTTTTAAGTCACTCATCCGAGTTAAGGCCTTTCCACACTGATCACATTTAAACCGTTTAATTCCAGTGTGGATGAGTTCATGTGTTTTTAAGTCACTCATTCGAGTAAAGGCCTTTCCACACTGACCACACAAAAAGGGTTTAACTCCAGTGTGGGTGAGTTCATGTCTTCTTAAGTCATTCATTCGACTAAAGGCCTTTCCACACTGATCACACACAAACTGTTTAACTTCAGTGTGGGTGAGTTCATGTGTTCTTAAGTGACTCATTCGAGTAAAGGCCTTTCCACACTGACCACATACAAACTGTTTAACTCCAGTGTGGGTGAGTTCATGTTCTCTTAAGTGAGTCATTTGAGTAAAGGCCTTTCCACACTGATCACATTTAAACTGTTTAACTCCAGTGTGGATAAGTTCATGTTTCCTTAAGTCACTCACCCGAATAAAGGCCTTTCCACACTGATCACATTTAAACTGTTTAACTCCAGTGTGGATGAGTTCATGTGTTTTTAAGTAACTCTTTCGAGTAAAGGCCTTTCCACACTGACCACACACAAATGGTTTAAGTCCTGTATGGATGTGTTCATGTTGTCTTAAGTGCCTCATCTGAGTAAAACCCTTTCCACACTGACAACACACAAATGGTTTAACTCCAGTGTGGATGAGTTGATGTGTTTTTAAGTAACTCCTTCGAGTAAAGGACTTGTCACACTGACCACATACAAATGGTTTATCTCCAGTGTGGGTGAGTTCATATCTTCTTAAAGAACTTGCCCAAATAAAGGCCTCCCCACACTGTTCAAATTTAAACTGTTTAACTCCAGTGTGACTGAATTCATGTTGTCTTATGTGACTCATGTGAGTAAAGGCCTTTCCACAATGTTCACATTCAAAGTGGTCAACTCCAGTGTGGCTCAGTTTATGTTTTCTTAAGTCACTTGTCCTAGTAAAGACCTTTCCACACTAACAACACACAAATGCTTTATCTCCAGCAGGTGAGCTCATATGTTTTCAAGGAACTTGCCTGAATAAAGACCTCCCCACACTGTTCACATTCAACCTATTTAACTCTAGTGTGGATCAGTTTTTTTTTTTTTAAATGATCCACCTGAGTGAAACCTGTCTCACAGTCTTCACCAAAGTACTGTTTATCCCCAATGTGGTGTTGTCTCCATCTTCTTTTCACACTCATGGAAAAGTGTGATATAGCTTTGTTTGCTGCAGCTGGAGGATCTTCATCTTCCTGAAGATGCTAACATTTCACTCCATCCTTTCATGTTCCTGTAACAACAAAGACAGAAACAGAGGCTGTGAACATAGAGTGTTGTGAGAAAGTATTTGGTCCCTTGCTGACTTCTTTCATTTTTGCATTTTTATCACATGTAAATGTTTCACATCAGCCTTTCAAGATCCAGTTTTAATACAAAGATAACTCAAGTAAATACAAAATGCAAATGCAGGTTTGGTAGCAATCCAAACCTACCTGGCCCTATGTGAAAAAGTAATTGCCCCCCTTGTTACATCATGAATTAACTGATTAACCATGTTTTGGAAAGCTCAGTTCAGTTTCAGTAGACACGCCCATGCCTGATACTACTACTAGACCTGTTGACTCAAGACATCACTTAAATAGAACCTCTCTGACAAAGTGAAGTGGGCTAAAAGATCTCAAAAAGCAACACAATCTAAAATGGTAAATGGCATTCACTTATGTAGCACATTTTACTCATCTCTGGATGATCAAAGCACTTGACAGATCCTGCTATCCACCCATCCATGCACACATTCACACACTGATGGCAGCGGAGCAGCCATACACAGGCGCTGGCCTGACCCACCAGTAGCAACTGGGAGTTCAGTGTCTTACTCAAGAACACTGACATGCAGACTGCAGACAGAGCGGGAATTGAACCCCTCACCCTCCAATTAATCACTGGACACACTACAACTGCGCCACAGCCGCCCCTAAAGAAATTCAAGAACAGATGAGAACCAAAAACCCAGAAGAACATCGGAAGAACTGCAGGCCTCACTTGCCTCAGTTTGGACACTGGTCCATGATTCAATAATAAGAAAGAGACTGGGCAAAAATAGCATCCATGGGGGACGTCCAAGGCCAAATCCACTACGAACCAAAAAGAACACAAAGTTTTGTCTCACATTTGCGAAAACAAACAAAAAACATCTTTATGATTGCCTAGACTTTTGGGAAAATATTCTGTGGACTGATGAGACAGAAGCTAAACTTTACAGAAGGCAGCCATCCCTTTACATGAGTTACACAGCATTTTATAGAAAAGAACATCATACCAACAGCCAAAAATGGCAGTGGTAGTGTAATGGTCTGAGGCCACTTTGCTGCCTCAAGACTTGGACAACTTATTGTATTTGGGGGAACCATGAATTCTGCTTTCTACCAGAAAATCCTGAAGGAGAATGTCTGCCCATTAGTGTGTGACGTCAATCTCAAACCCTCCAATGTGGCTGAATTAAAACAATTCTGCAAAGAGTGGGCAAAAAAAATCCTCAACAATGATGGAAAATACTCATTGCCAGTTACTACAAATGCTTAACTGCAGTTGTTGCTGCTCAGGGTGGCACACCCAGTAAGGGGCAAGTAGGTTTTGATATTTTTTTTCCCTTGATAAATGAAATTATTATTTAAAAACTGCATTTTGTATCAACTTGGGTTATCTTTGTCTAATATTAAAATTTGAATATCTGCAACATTTAATTGTGACAAATATGCAAAAATATAAGAAATCGGGAAGGGGGCAAATAACCTAACCACAGTGGGTTTAACAAGGCAGTGCACTCCTAGTGCTGGACCCAAGCCTGGGTAAATGGAGAGGGTTACGTCCGGAAAGGCATCCGACGTAAAACCTTTGCCAAATCAAACCTGTATTGTGATGGCAAAATTGTTATATTATAATTTCACTTTGTTTACTCATTCTGCCCCCCTTAGTTTATGACAAATGACTTCACACAGTACTTTTCCCTTCCAATCATGTTATGATTACAAGAGACCTTGAGACTACAACTGCACTCACTATAGCCTCAAACTGAACAATGCTTCTCAAAACAAATTCTTATCTTGTTTGTGCTATTGCTTAAATTCCTCTGCGCTCTGCTCTAAGCTTAAACATCTCACCACATCGCCTGTGTGCAGTGTGATGACTTCTTCCTTTACTGGTCAAGAAATAAATCTACTGAAAGGCATCTAGTGCCTCCAGTGCTTTTATCTATTCATCAGAACTACAAAGGAGACTTGTTAATTAAAGAAAATCCACAACAGGATCATGATGAATGAGATTTCTATACCAGCGCATTGTTACCGTTGAGGCCCAAGTTAACAATGACCACCACCGGTGCTGCTCACCGACAGGGTGCCAGTGGAGATTGGGCTACTCTAGGTTGAAGATTAAGGAGGAGGAGAAGGAGAAGGCGTGTTTGGAAGCAGAGGAGAAAAGGAAAATCAGAAGTGTGGAGGTGAGAGTAGGGATTTTAAATGTAGGGACTATGACTGGTAAAGGGACAGAGTTGGCTGATAAGGGCCACCAAGGCATTACCAGCCCAGCTGGGAGACATAAGGCACTTTTCCACTAGCCCAGCTCGCCTTGCCATGCCTCGATTTGCTACGACATGGTTCGGCCTCGGTTCTGTCTCCATAGCAGCCGGGTAAAGCGGGGTTAAGCTGGGGTGGGCGGGATTTTTTTTCAGCAAGGCGGCGCCACACTCCCGTGACGTAAAACACGCGACCCAAGCAAAACATAACACACGCATCATAGCAGCTGTACAAGGCGACTCCTCGGTCTGTGGCTTTTTTCACCGTAAATGCCAAAAAGGACCGCCAGACAAGGGTACAGGCAGCGAGATGAAACACTCTGGAATAGTTCTGCAGCTTCTGGGAGAGCCGAAGACGTGAGGATACAAACTAAGTCATATATGACGGTAAGCTAATGGCTGCTAATGCTAGTTTGCTATAAGTACGTCGTACTACACTGTAATGTCTGCAAGTTAGCGCTGTTAGGTACTAAAATACGTACGCTGTGTGTGTGTGTGTGTGTTTCAGATGGCTCTGTTGTGGGAAAATTACCGCTTCAAACGGTCGGTCTGGGCATTCAACACAGCCTGTCACTGATGTCAACACAGCTTCACCAACGATCAGTGGTTGTAGAGCTTAAGAATGTCTGTAGAAACGTTTATTTCTTGTGCAAGAAATTGCTCTGATCTGCGTGAAAATCATGGAGACTGTTGAGACATCATGGATGTACCTGCTCCAGCAGCACTGAGTCTGAGGTGGTGTCATAGCAAAAAATGATCAGCTGACACAACTTGATCACCAGGTTAATAACTATATTAGCCACAAAATATATATATTCAAAAAGTAAACAGTACTGAGTTAGGTATAATAAGATATATTTGACAGTTATGATGCATTTTAGGCCAAAACAAACTTGATCTAGGATTAAAAGCAATTAAAATAATGCAGTCACAAGGTTACATGGAAAATACTTGATTTACTAGATACATGTACTGTAGAAATATATATTCTCTGCATCAACAATGTACTATACATGCATTCATGTAGTATTGCACTGGGAATTGCACTTACAATAAACCTCTGAAGTTTTTGCAGATGTCTCTTTTTTATATGTGAAGGTTACCACCATGTGGAACAAATTAAATACTAAAAGATTGGAAAAGCTGTCTAAGAACAATCCAGCAGTTTGAGAAATCACTTTTGGTTTGGTGTAAGTCTGTCAACAGAATTATGAACCATAAAGCAGTTTGTGTTAAAATGTTAAATCCCATTAACCTGTTGCACTCCTGTGTACCGTGGACGGGCATGTCTCTGCGTCCTAGAGCACACGAGGGCGCTCTCGTGCGCTCTAGGACGCACGAGGGAACTGCGCCAAGAGCGCACTGAAAAAAAAGCTGCATTTCCTTTCTTCCACTACAGACACAGCCGCGAACAGATTACATATGATTGACCTCTCATTCGACTAATAAGAGCCTTGAATTGGGTTTCTGAAACCTTGAAGAACCAATGACTGAAAACCTAGCAAGAAGGACCCGCCTGCCAACGCTGCGAATGCAGCGAGCCAATTGAAGCACAGAAGTTCGAAAGCTGTTTTGTGTAAGGCTGGGTGAAGAAAGACTGCTGCAGCAGATGAAAAAAGGACCCGCAGGAAGAACCATCACAGACCCAGCAGCACGGAGACCACCCACAAGTGCGACCTGTGTGACAGGGACTGTCATTCGCGCATCGGCCTGTTCAGCCACAGGCGGTGCTTTTTTTTTTTTTTAATTCCAGCAGAATAGACGTTTAGGATTCTCTTCCATGGTCATCATAGACCGACGGAGGCCGACGATGAAGGTCGTAAATCATTCGCCAAAACCGCAATCATGGAAGCGCAAAACCGCAATAATGAAATTATGTTTTGACCGGGTCGCGAGACCAGAACCACGAGTCCGTAACAAGGGACCAGCGTCGCGTTCGTCTGACAGTGAGGAAGAGAAGCTCGCCAGGACATTGCTGCTGTGAAGAGGTAAGTGTTATAAGCTAAATTATTCTTTATCCTTGAAAATTGTAATCAAAAATTACTTTTGACCGATCGGTAAATTACAACTGTGCGGCGCACAAAGTCTGTGTGCCGCGGTACATGGTTCGTGCGCCACGTCTGGACCGTGAACGCCCCCCCCCCCCCCGCTACTCTTCTGTAGCGAGGTGGGGGGAAGCCGTGGTGACTGCGCCGCGGTCGCCACATGAGTCTATTCCGTCATGTAGCGATGGCCGATGTCCGTCCTCTGTAGCGGGGGGGGGGGGGGGGGGGAGAAACCACCCCCCCACACACACACACAGCCCTGAGTGTCACCTTTCATTAGAGCCCAAGATGAAGCTTCTATATTGAATCATTCAAAAGTTACAGACGTTTTTCCAAACTGTGCCATTTGGCACAGTTCAAAAACGAAAAAGCTGTGTAATATATTCATTTTTTGTGGTATTGTTACAAAATTTTGACCTCAGCTGGATAACACTTGGTTCTACATTTCTGTTCCATTTTCCAGCCTGGATCTGAAGCTGTGTGTTATTTGCAAACATTTGTATCCAAAAAAACACCCAGGCCAAATTTATTTTCTTCAAGTTCAGTATGTTTAGATGACTGTAACTCAGTGGCCGGAGCACTTAGAGAGATTATGACTGTTTTGCCAAAAAATTCGAAGTGTTTTCTTTTAAATGAGACCAACCCCATGAAGATGCTGCAAAGGGTTGAAGAACAGCTTTCGATTTACTTTGGGCACGTTATTTTTTGGCGTTTTTAGGGAAATTGACCGGAGTGCAAGGGGTTAACCCCTAATCCAGGGGCTTCCAATCATGTGTCATGGGGGGCCAAGACCCTGCAGGTTCTCTTCTACCCAGTCTCTTCAGCAGGTGTTCTCATGGATCAGCAGTCAGTGGAAGAAGTTCAGTGGAATCTGCTGTTGAAGACACTGTTTGGAGGTAAAGCCCGCAGGGTCTTGGCCCTCCATGGCACATGATTAGACACCTCCGCCCAAACCCATTATGATGAAGAGCAGATGCTAATATGACCCAGAATTCCTCCATATACTGGTACTGTCACTAAAGTATGCAGGGTCTTCTGCGGTGGCACATCCAACAATACAGTCTTCAGTTAATAAAATAATTGTTTTGGTTACTTTTTTCTTAAAAATGAGCCATTATTTTCAAGGTCACCGATAAATCCTTTGTACAGTTGACTCTTTTCCCACCAGTGTCTTAACAGACAAAATAGAAAATCATGATGCAAACACATAAGTCACTAAATTGTTTATTACAATCAGCAGCAAATTCCAGATTATTCAGAATGTGCAAAATTCAAACTGTAAAAAAAAAAAAAAGACACTGGAATGGGTCACACACGCCAGCCACGCTGCCTCACTGAGAAGCAACTGGATCGGCCCCTCGTACTGGTCCTGGTTCAGCAGATCTTCAGCCTGCATCTCTGTAAATAGTGAGGCAAGGTCCAGTTGGGGCGGACAGTTTCCCTCTTGCCTAGACAAAAGACATAAATGGGTGGTGGTTAATTAAAGCAAGTTTAAAACATATTTGGGTAATACACTTGTTGCTAAAAGCCAGTGGTGGAATGTGAATGAATGAATGAATCTTTATTTCAGATAGATTAAAAGTAAAGATTAAAAGAAAATAGAATAATATAACAAAGGGGCAAAAATCTAACAAGGTCAAATTAAACAATAACTCCTCTGATTATACAGTTCAACATAGGTTATCTGAAATGGGTGATGGCTGAAGCTGCAGCTTATATTGCCCACCCATATTCCATCCAAGAATTCAAAAGAAAAACAAAACAGGAGGGATTACAATTTGAATGTGACAATAAAGTACTTCGTTGTTGTATTTAACCACAATTTTCATGTAGCTGCGCTTCAGTAGATTTTACAAGGGCTGGGTTACATTTAAAATCATCTGTTTTTACTGTGGCCTCAGCAATCAGAATGAATTAATACATTCACTTGAATGGAATCTAGTACTTTAACTGAAGGTGTGCATCACCGAGTATGGAGTCGCTCAGTCAAAATATGGAGTTTTTATCAATAAAAGTTTGTCTTGTCTGTAAAAGTGTCTCTTCTTGCCCTGGCTTCAAGTGTGGGCGGTGTTTTTTACTTGTATTGCTAAAATATAAAAGGAAGCACTACAATGGCTCTCACATACTTGTAATGTGTCCTGTTACTGCATGAGTTTATTGATGATAGACTATAAACTACACATATAAAGTAAATTATATTGACAACTGAACATCTCACATTCGCCAAAACATACAGTTATGAACATAACACACAAAGCATCACACAAGTGATCTGACAAAAAAATAAATACATTAACAAGCGGTTTATTTTACAGTTGACGTGCCAGTCGTTTTCAATTCATCTGTAATTAATATTCACACAATCAAATAAATCTCAGTTCAGTCCCTTTTATATTAAGTGGAAATTGTGCTACTTTGGTTTGGACATTTTACCTATGAAAGCAAAGGATTTCAGTACTTTCCACAGTGGCGAGGTCCATTGTGGGGCGGCTGCTTTCCTCTTGCCTAGAAGAACGACAGAAATGGATGGTGGTTAGGTTCAAGCAAGTTCAACACTTATGCAGGCACATCTCAAAAATTAGAATATCATGAAAAAATTCAATATTTTTGTCACTCATTTCAGAAAGTGAAACCCATATATAGATTCATTACACAGACAGTGATATATTGAAAGTGTTTATTTTAATATTGATGATTACGGCTACAGCCCATATTAACCAACACCTCAGCGGCCAACATTTATATTTAAAAACTATTTTTTAAAGTTAATTTTATGTAATATTCTAATTTTTTGCCAAATTGAATTTGGGGTTTTCAGGGGCTGTAAGCCATAATCATCCAAATTAAAATAAATAAACGCTTGAAATACTGTATATCACTGTGTAATGAATCTATGTAATATATGGATTTCTCTTTCTGAAATGAGTGACAAAAAATATTGAATTTTTTCATGACATTCTAATTTTTGGAGATGTACCTGTATTAGGGAAATACACTTGTAAAAGTCAGTGGTGGGATGTGACAAAAATGCTTCGTTTCCCTGACCAGTGAGAACCCCAGGATCCACTCTGTACAGGTACAAGTATATTTTCAATCCAGGGATTTATGGTGGAACAGCACAACAACACTGTTCAAATACCTTTTATGGAAAATCCACAGAATAGGTGTGTGGGTCTATTCTGACGCTTTAGAAAATTATATGAATCACTTCATAAATCACTGGTTTGAAAGAACACTTTTAATATGTCGAGATTTCGGCTCCTGTGGTCCACTTGACCTGTATCCACAATATAAACACTGAGGGAGGCTAAACCCTGGCATGTGGAAAACATTCTAGCATTAAATTGCACACAATTTAATGCGCAGCACCAAAGTGCAATACGTACACAAACCAGGACTTTAACCAGGATTAACATATTTATTTATTTATATTAACATATTTACTAGCTAACACTCATTAGCCAGCACAGGACGGCGCTGCATGGCTCAAAAAAAGTGAGCTTACCACCAATAGGATAAATAAGCGAACAGATGCACATTATTACAAATCACTCACCATCGATGGCTCTCTCACGTTCGTCTTCAGCTTGTCCATAGTCCGGTTCTATGCTGGGCTGCATCTGTATCGGTGCGGGTCACTCCTCTCACTGTGGATCTGCCACCAAGCAGAGAAAACGCTGCACCTCTTCGTTGGACCACGGTGTAGATTTCCGCAAAACCTACAACGCTGTCTGTATTAATATCGTATTTAATCCGTGACCGAGTTAGTCCGTGAAATATTGCAAATGGCGGTCGTGTAGATTCATCAGAAGATGGTCGCTTTCGTGACGTTATGACCTGACCAATCAGCGGCAACCAGTCTGTTGACGTCACATCTCGGCACGACTCAGCATGGTTGTACCCTGCCCTTGATCAAGCACGAAAATAGCGCCTGCTAACCGGTGCTGGGGCTAGTGGAAAAAGCTACAAACGCGGGCTGAGGCGTAATGTGTTGGGCTAAGCGGGGCTAGTGGAAAAGGCCCTATAGTCTACCAGGGTCTCCTCCTAGTAGGACGTGCTCAAAACACCTCACATGGGAGGCGTCCAGGAGGCCTCCTGATCCGTTTCCCAAACCACTTCAACTGGCTCCTTTCGATGTGAAAAAGTAGAGGCTCGACTATGGGCCCCTCCCGGATAACTCAGGTCATTACCCTATCTCCAAGGGGCAGGAGCTCGACCCCAACCCAAATCATCACCGACTATGGAAACTTCATACTGGACATTAAAGCAACTTGGAATCTGTGCCTCTCCACTCTTCCTTCAGATTCTGGACCTTGATTTCCAAATGACAGGACTTGGCACCTGATTTGGGGAGCCATGCCATCTGCTGGTGTGTGTCCACTGTATTTTATCAAGACTGAAGTCAATGCAGCCATCTACCAGGAAATTTTAGAGCACTTCATGCTTCCCTCTGCTGACAAGCTTTATGAAGATGCTGATTTCATTTTCCAGCAGGACTTGGCACCTGCCCACACTCTCAAAAGTACCAAAACCTGGTTTAATGACCATGGTATCACTGTGCTGATTGGCCAGCAAAGTCTCCTGACCTAAACCCCAAAGAGAATCTATGGAATATTTTCAAAAGGAAGATGAGTCACCAGCCCCAAGAATACAGATGAGTTGAAGGCTGCTATCAAAACAACCTGGGCTTCCATAACACCTCAGCAGTACCACAGGCTGATCACCTCCATGACACGCCACTTTGATACAGTAATTCATGCAACAGGAGGCCTGACCAAGTATTGAATGTGTACATACATAGTTTTTAGTAGGCCAACATTTTCATTTAAAAAATCCACTTTTTCCCCCTCATGGATCGTCACCTTATCGTGGTGGGGGGGTTTGCGTGCCCCAGTGATCCCAGGAGCTATGTTGTCCGGGGCAATTTGCCTCTGATAGGGTCTCCCAAGACAAACTGGTCCTGGGTGAAGGGCCAGACTAAGAACGATCCAACAGACTCTCATGAATTGTATATCAAGGATTCAGTGTACCCCGCCCGGTATGGGGTTACTGGGGCCCCACCCTGGAGCCAGGCCTGGGGGAGGGGCTCGAAGGCTAGCATCTGGTGGCCGGGTTTCCACCCATGGGACCCGGCCGGGCTCAGCCCGAAGGAGTTACATGGGTCCACCCTCCAGTGGGCTCACCACCTGCAGGAGGGATCATGGGGGTCCAGTGCTATGTGGATCAGGTGGCGGTCAAAGGCGGAGACCTTGGCGGACTGATCCCAAGCTTTCTAAACTGGCTTTTGGTACGTGGAATGTCACCTCTCTGGTGGGGAAGGAGCCTGAGCTGGTGTACGAGGTTGAGAGATACCGGCTAGATATAGTCGGCCTCACTTCAACACACAGCTCCGGTTCCGGAACCAGTCTCCTGGAGAGGGGCTGGAGCTTGGCCTTTTCTGGAGTTGCCCCGGGCGAGAGGCGACGAGCAGGGGTGGGTATTCTTGTATCGCCCCACCTTGCTGCCTCTATATTGGAGTTTTCCCCGGTGGACGAAAGGGTTGCTTCCCTGCGCCTTCGGGTTGGGAAACGGGTCCTGACCATCATTTGTGCCTATGCACCAAATGATGTTTCAGAGTACCCACCCTTTTTGGAGTCTGTGACTGGGGTGCGAGAGGGTGCTCCTCTTGGAGACTCCATTGTCCTACTGGGGGACTTCAATGCGCACGTGGGCAACGACAGTGAAACCTGGAGGGGGGTGATTGGGAGGAACGGCCTGCCCGATCTGAACCCGAGTGGTGTTCAGTTATTGGACTTCTGTGCTAACCACAGTCTGTCCATAACGAACACCATGTTCAAGCATAAGGGTGTTCATATGTGCACCTGGCACCAGGACACCCTAGGTCGCAGGTCGATGATCGATTTTGTTATCCTATCATCAGACCTGCGACCGTATGTCTTGGACACTCGGGTAAAGAGAGGTGCAGAGCTGTCAACTGATCACCACCTGGTGGTGAGTTGGATCCGATGGCAGGGGAGGAAGCCATTCAGACCTGGTAGACCCAAACGTATAGTGAGGGTGTGCTGGGAGCGTCTGGCTGAGGCCCCTGTCCGGGAGGTCTTCAACTCCCACCTCCGGAAGAACTTCAACCACATTCCGAGGGAGTCTGAAGACATGGAGTCTGAATGGGCCATGTTCTCCACCTCTGTTGTTGAAGCGGCAGCCCAGAGCTGCATCCGCAAGGTGGTCGGTGCATCTCGTGGTGGCAACCCCCGAACCAAATGGTGGACACCAGTGGTGAGGGGGGCCATTAAGCTGAAGAAGGAGTCCTATCAAGCTTGGTTGGCTTGTGGGACTCCCGAAGCAACTGAGGTGTACCGGCAGGCCAAGCGGAGTGCAGTTCGGGTGGTTGCTGAAGCAAAAACCCGGGTATGGGAGGAGTTCGGTGAGGCCATGGAACAAGACTTTCGGTCGGCCTCAAAGAGATTCTGGCAAACTGTCCGGCAGCTCAGGAGGGGAAAGCAGCTCCCCGTCCACACTGTGTATGGTGCGGATGGGACACTGTTGACTTCGACTGGGGACATCGTCGGGCGGTGGAAGGAATACTTCGAGGATCTCCTCAATCCCACTCATACGCCTTCCACAGTGGAAGCAGGGTTTGGGGACGAGGGGGATGACTCGCCTATCACAGGGGCTGAGGTCGCCAAGGTGGTTAAAAATCTCCTTGGTGGCTGGGCCCCGGGGGTGGACGAGATTCGCCCTGAGTACCTCAAGGCCCTGGATGTTGTTGGGTTGTCATGGTTGACACGCCTCTGCAACATTGCGTGGAGGTCGGGGGCAGTGCCTTTGGCATGGCAAACCGGGGTGGTGGTTCCTCTCTTTAAAAAAGGGGACCGGAGGGTGTGCTCCAACTTTAGAGGGATCACACTCCTCAGCCTCCCTGGGAAGGTCTATGCCAAGGTACTGGAGAGGAGAGTCCGGCCGTTGGTCGAACCTCGGATTCAGGAGGAGCAATGTGGTTTTCGTCCTGGCCGTGGCACATCGGACCAGCTCTTTACCCTCTCGAGAATTCTCGAGGGTTTGTGGGAGTTTGCCCAACCAGTTTACATGTGTTTTGTGGACTTGGAGAAGGCATTTGACCGCGTCCCTCGTGGATTTTTGTGGGGGGTGCTTCGGGAGTATGGGGTATCGGGCTTGTTGTTACGAGCTATTCGGTCTCTGTATGACCGTTGTGAGAGTTTGGTTTGTATTGCCAACACTCGGTCGGAGTCATTCCCAGTGAGAGTTGGACTCCGCCAGGGCTGCCCTTTGTCACCGATCCTGTTCATAATTTTTATGGACAGGATTTCTAGGCGCAGCCAGGGAATGGAGGGTGTCATGCTTGGTGACCACAGGATCTCATCTCTGTTGTTTGCAGATGATGTTGTCCTGTTGGCTTCATCCAGCAATGACCTACAGCTCTTGCTGGGACGGTTTGCCGCTGAGTGTGAAGCGGCTGGGATGAGAATCAGCACCTCCAAGTCCGAGTCCATGGTCCTCAGCCGGAAAAAGGTGGATTGTCCTCTCTGGGTTGGGGACAGGCTCCTGCCCCAAGTGGAGAAGTTTAAGTATCTTGGGGTCTTGTTCACGACTGAGGGGAGAATGGAGCGAGAGATCGACAGACGGATTGGAGCAGCATCTGCAGTGATGCAGACGTTGTACCGGTCTGTTGTGGTGAAGAGGGAGCTTAGTTCTAAGGCAAAGCTGTCGATTTACCAGTCAATCTACGTTCCTACTCTCACCTATGGTCACGAGCTTTGGGTAATGACCGAAAGAACGAGATTGCGGATACAAGCGGCTGAAATGAGCTTTCTCCGTAGGATTGCTGGACTCACCCTCAGAGATAGGGTGAGGAGCTCAGTCATCCGGGAGAGGCTCAGAGTAGAACCGCTGCTCCTCCACATTGAAAGGAGTCAGTTGAGGTGGTATGGGCATCTGATTAGGATGCCTCCTGGACGCCTCCTATTTGAGGTGTTTCAGGCATGTCCCACTGGGAGGAGACCCCGGAGCAGTCCCAGGACTCGGTGGAGAGACTATGTCTCCCAGCTGGTCTGGGAACGCCTTGGTATCCCCTCTGAAGAGCTGGAGCAGGTGGCTGGGGAGAGGGAAGTCTGGGCTTCTCTGCTTGAACTGCTGCCTCCGCGACCCGGACCTCCGGAAAAGTGGTAGAAGATGGATGGATGGATGGATGGATGGAAAATCCACTTTTTTTAAAAAATGATCTAATGTAATATTTTAATTTTTTGAGAAACTGAATTTTGTGTTTTCATTAGATGTAAGCCACAATCATCAAAAATAAAGACTGTGTGTAATGAATGTATTGTAGCACCTTGGGAGAGCCAGATTGTCTAGCATCTCAGACAGGAGGCTTGGGAGAACAAAGAGCAGGGGATTCCTGGTGAGATAGCAGGAAGGAGTCAAGGATGAGGGGGGTTGAATGCAGTTTGATGCAAAGGTCATGTTGTGTGTGATGTAAATGCCACGAAACTTAAGAGAGGAGTTTCTGCTGGAGTATTCAGTCTGTTCTTTGCTTGACAAGTGTGAGATGTGAGTGTGTAATAAATCGTTTGAAATGAATCTGCCTGTGATTTCACACACTCCACACTGGTGACCCAAGACGTATTATGGAACACGAGGCAAGATCCCCAGAGCCGGCCCGGTCAGGAAGCTACAGCGAGGCGGCAGCCATCCCACAGACAGCCCGGACTGGAACCTACAGCCACACGTGTGCGGTTTCAGTCAAGCTACCGGATTTCTGGCAGCACAACCCGCGCACTTGGTTCCACCTCACCGAGGCCCAGTTCGCCCTCCGGGGAGTAACGGCAGATGACACCAGATTCTACTATGTGGTCGCAGCGCTCGACGCTCGCACAGCTCAGCAGGTAGCGAGCCTGCTCGATCAGCCACCAGCCAGCAGCAAATACAAGACGCTCAAGGCTGCGCTCATCCAGCGCTACATGCTCTCGGACTGTGAGAGAGCGGAGAGGCTCCTGACGCGGACCGAGTTAGGAGATGGTTCGGCTGTAGACCTGATGGAGAAGATGCTGGCGTTAATGGGCACGGATGACAGGCACTTTCTGTTTGCCCATGTCTTCCTCCGAAACCTTCCTACAGTGGCGAGAGCGGTTCTGGCCAATTCGCCGTGGCTGGCCGCGCGCGACTACCATGCGCTAGCCCAGGAGGCAGAACGGATCATCCTCACCACCAGGGCGATCACAGTCAACGCAGCAGCGGCGGAGCCCAGCGAGACGACCAGAGGAGGCGAGGAGCCACCGACGGTAGCAGCAGCGGGGGCCAAGGAGCGCCAGAGAGACATGCTCTGTTTCTACCACCGCCGCTTTGGAGAAGAGGCACGCAGATGTGCGCCACCATGCCAATTCAAGCGCTCGGGAAGAGAACAAGCTGCTCTACTTGACAGATGCGCGCTCAGGAAGGCGTTTCCTCATGGACACCGGAGCCCAGAAGAGCTTCATCCGGCTGACCTACACTGACCGGCTGGCAGGATCTAGCGGCCCCGGGATGCTGGCAGCAAACAGCTCGGATATTAAGACCTTTGGTGAGAGGACTCTGCTCTTATCTCTACACGGCCGTACATATGAGTGGACTTTTGTCGTAGCAGCACTGAATTACCATATACTGGGGGCTGATTTTCTGTGTGCACATGGTTTACCGGTTGATGTTGCTAACAGGCGCCTGGTTAATGCACTGTCCTTTGACTCTCTCCCCTGTATAGCTCAAGTGACCCAGCCAACAGCACAAGCCAACGTCACAGCTGCAGGCGATAAGTTCCACACACTGCTCACTCAGTTCCCAGCACTCACGGTCCCGACGTTTTCGGCGGCCATCGCTAAACATGGGGTGGATCACTTTATCACCACCACCGGGCCGCCCGTTTTTGCAAGACCTCGGCGCTTGGACGCAGCTAAACTGGCCATAGCACCCGAGGAGTTCGCCAACCTGGAAAGGTTGGGCATCATCAGGCGTTCGAACAGCCCATGGGCATCCCCGCTACACATGGTCCCTAAGGCTGAGGGATCGTGGTGACCGTGTGGTGATTTCCGCAGGTTGAACAACGCCACAGCGCACGACCGCTACCCAATTCCCCACATACAGGATTTTTCCGTTCACCTCGCCGGAGCACGCATTTTTTCTAGAATAGACCTGGTCTGCAGTTACCACCAAGTCCCAGTGCGCGCTGAGGACATACCCAAAACAGCAGTAACAACTCCGTTCGGTTTATTCGAGTTCCTGCGCATGCCATTCGGGTTGAAAGGAGTGGCACAGACGTTCTAGCGCATGATGGATGCAGTGCTGCGCGATCTCCCGTTCGTGTTCATCTACCTGGACGATATCCTGGTAGCCAGTTCGTCCAAAGACGAACACGAAACCCACCTCACGATGGTTTTCTGGAGGTTGGAGGAGCACGGGTTAATAATCAACCCGGCGAAATGCCAGTTTGGCGTGACGGAGATTTTTTGGGGGCACCGCGTCTCTCCCGAAGGAGCGATCCCGCTGCCCGACAAAGTGCGCGCCGTGGCGGATTTTCCCCGGCCTCAGACGGTCAGGGCGCTGCAGGAATTTTTAGGAATGGAGAACTTTTATAACCGTTTCCTTCCCCGCATGGCGCAGCTCATGCAACCATTATATGCCGCGCTCAAGAAACAGAAACCCGCAGATAGGGTCGAATGGACCCCGGAGCGAGAGCAGGCGTTCTCGGAAGTTAAAGCAGCCCTGGCCAACGCCGCACTGCTGGCGCATCCAGACCCGACGGCCCGCATAGCGCTCACCACCGACGCTTCAGACGTGGCCATAGGGGCTGTCGTGGAGCAGCGCGTCGCCGGGGCTTGGCAGCCGCTCGCTTTTTTCAGCAGAACTTTGCGCGACAGCGAACGTAAATACAGCGCGTTCGACAGAGTTGCTGGCTCTCCACCTGGCCATACGCCACTTCCAGTTCTGGCTGGAAGGGCGCAGCTTCACCGCGTTAGTGGACCACAAGCCGCTAACATTCGCGATGGCCAAGGTTTCAGAACCGTGGTCGGGCTGGCAGCAGAGACAGCTGGCCGCGATCTCAGAGTTTACTACCGATATTCAGCATGTGTCGGGCAAACTGAATGTAGTGGCGGACTGCCTCTCGCGTGCCGTAGTGGCCCCTGTCTGCGTGGGGATAGATTACGCAGCCATGGCCGCGGAGCAGATTAGCGATGCAGACGTGCGCACACTCCAGTCTGGACCAACAGGGTTAAGGCTGGAGAGCAGGGTGCTGCAGGATGGCGCCCCCCCCCAATCTGCGATGTCTCCACGGGTTGCCCGCGTCCGGTGGTCCCGGCCGCGTGGCGCCGCCGCGTGTTTGAGTCGGTTCACACTCTGGCGCACCCAGGATTGCGCGCGTCGGTCAAAATGGTGGGAGAGAAATTTGTGTGGCCGAGCCTACGCAAACAAGTGAAAGAGTGGGCTGCAGCCTGCGTGGTGTGCCAACAAGCCAAGGTACACAGACACACGAAGGCTCCCTTGGAGCCATTTCGTATTCCGGCTAAGAGGTTCGATCATGTTCACGTGGACCTCGTGGGCCCCCTCCCGCCATCACAGGGGTGCATACACCTCCTGACAATGGTGGACCGCACCACGCGCTGGCCAGAAGCGGTCCCGCTGGCGGCAACCACGTCCGCGGATGTAGCGCGCACTTTTTTAACAGCATGGGTGGAGCGTTTCGGAGTCCCGTCGGACATTACGTCCGACAAGGGCCCTCAATTTGTTTCCGAACTCTGGTCCACGATGGCCCGCAGCCTGGGTGTTACAATTCACCGCACAACCGCGTACAACCCACAGGCCAATGGGTTATGTGAGTGTTTTCATAGATCACTGAAAGCAGCACTCAGGGCTTCACTGACGGATGCAAATTGGGTGGACAGGCTGCCATGGGATTTATTGGGGTTGCACTCCGCGCCGAAAGAGGATCTGGAAGCTTCCCCGGCAGAGCTCGTTTTTGCGCAGCCACTACGGCTGCCCGGGGAATTTTTGCCAGATAATCCCGCGCCGGGCAGCTGCCTGTCTCAGCTTTTGCAGCGTAGTGCAAACACAGGCACCCTGCCGGGCCCTGCCCACCACTGTTTTCCGCATGTTTTCGTGCCTAAAACTCTGAAGAGCGCGGAGTTCGTGTTTGTCAGACACGACACCCACCGCCCTCCATTGCGCCCACCCTATGATGGACCGTTCAGAGTGCTGGAAACAGGGGATAAGCATTTTTTGCTAGACTTGGGGGGTAGGAGGGAAAAAATTGGCATAGACAGACTCAAACCCACTTTCGTTGTGGCGGACGAGCAAGTGCTGTTGGCTAGGGCCCCTCGGCGTGGAAGACCCCCACGGAGAGCTCCCCAGGGAAACAATTCACCAGAGCAGCCACACGGACAGACCGAAGTGGCTCCCCCCCTAGCAACAGCCCCCCACCAGCACAGCAGTGCCACAGAGGTGGTAAACCCCAGTTACAGCAGATACGGGAGGAGACGGAAGCCCAAGCAGCATGTGGACTGATGTTCAATTGTTCTATCACAGCATGTGGACCGTTATCCTATTGTCCTATCTAAGATGCTGGGGGGGGGGGGGTAGCACCTTGGGAGAGCCAGATTGTCTAGCATCTCAGACAGGAGGCTTGGGAGAACAAAGAGCAGGGGATTCCTGGTGAGATAGCAGGAAGGAGTCAAGGATGAGGGGGATGAATGCAGTTTGATGCAAAGGTCATGTTGTGTGTGATGTAAATGCCATGAAACTTAAGAGAGGAGTTTCTGCTGGAGTATTCAGTCTGTTCTTTGCTTGACAAGTGTGAGATGTGAGTGTGTAATAAATCGTCTGAAATGAATCTGCCTGTGATTTCACACACTCCACAGTATATAATATACGAGTTTCACTTTTTGAATTGAATTGCTAAAATTAACTTTTCAATGATATTCCAACTTATTGAGATGCACCTGTATACCTCAAAGTCCACCAAGGATTGGTTTCAGGAGTCCTGGAAGATACTAGCGTGGTTATCACAGTCACCTGACTTAAACCCCGTTGAAAAACTGGTGGGATTTGAAAAAAACGATTGCAGCATGCACGTAAACCCAAGAATATTAGTGATATGGAGGCCTTTGTCTATGAGGAATGGGCTAAGATTCCTCAGAACGCTGCCGGAAAGTGATGTCTGGCTATGCATCACTTTTGCAACAGGTCACAACAGCAAAAGGGTGCTCTACTAAGTACTAAAGATGCTTGTCATGAAGGGGTTGAATAATTTTCAGACTGCAATAGTCATTAAAAGTGGCATTTTGTGTTGAATTTGTAGAAACCACTTGTAATATTAGTTGTGTTGAGCTATTTAAATCATTCTTGTTTGATTTGTTCATTGCAAACAGCTGCTAGTTTGCACATTTTGCCAATAGACCTAATTTGCAGTGGAGGTTGATAAATTTTTATTGCAACTGTAATCAGTTATTAGTTTTTTTTTCTTATTCTTGTCTGAAATTAAAAAAAAAAATAATAATAATAATTAAAAAGATGACAAAATGAACCTACTCGAGCTGACTGTAATTGGTCTTGTGGTATCCTCTTGGACACAGGGCTTGTATATTGTAGTGATGCGGCGTAGTGCAGTGTAGTTGCTCCCAAATGCAGCCACCATCTAACTCTCCAGTGAAAAGCAGGGCAGAATGCGGAAGTCCATTCCTGATGGTTTCAGTTCCTACAAGTCAAGACTCTCACAGTGCCTCTTTGTGGCACACCACGGTAACTGGGCCCTTGCAGACCCAGGCTAAACTGTAAGAAATCGAGGGAGCTGTCTGGTGCCCCATGAGGTGTAGTGTATAGGCCCACTGGCGTGTGGACACACCCTGACACTCATCTACCAGTCTCCAGCTATGGGTAAATAGTAGTCCTAGGCATGATTTAAAAGTGTCAGTCTGTTGCACTGGCAGCAGAGTGTGATAGCTGCTCTCATGGCACACTCCTGATGACGGACGTTCTGGCATGAAGATGCTTTCCAGCGATCAGGCAAACCCCAATATCGGTGATCAATGGTCAGCAGAGACCAGACAAGTGAGTTGCTACTGTGGGGCAGCCCTATAATGCTTCAGTTGTCGTGTTCTGCACTCCACTGGATCCAGGATTCAGGAAGGCCCAGAGGTGGATGTTTGTCCTGGGCAAGCACTCATCCACTAACACCTGCCCTGGCATTTTCAGTGTCTTTAATTCTCACCATAATTTCTAATCATGGTGGCTCTACAAACTAGCAAGACTTCAAGCAAAAACTAAAGTCAGTTACATCCTCGTCAGATCCTCAGTTCCAGATTAGTTCCTTTATGCGAATGATGCAGCCTTTGTTGTTCACTCAAAATCTGATGTCCAAAACATGTGCAATGCATTTGCAGCAGCCATTTCTGAGTTTGACCTCCATATAAGCCTACCAAAAACTGTACTTCTGGTGCAAAACACAGACTATCCCTGCTATCACCATCTATGGGACAAACTTATCTGTTGTAGGCCAGTTCACATATCTGGGATCCACAGTAACATGACAGCTCCCTTGACACAGAAATAAACATCTGAACTGGCAAAGCTGCAACATCCTTTGGCCGGCTGAAGGACAGAGTTTGGAACAAGTGGCACCTGCCCATCAAGACAAAGGTGAAAGTCAAAGCTGCCTGTGTTCTCAGTACTCTTTTATATGGCAGTGAAAGTTGGTCTATGTACAGGAGACAAAAACACCAACTAAATTCATTCCACCTATGCTGTTTGTGTTCAATACTTGGAGTCTCCTGGTCTGACTACATGCCCAACAGTATTGTCCTTAAATTAACAGGGTCCTCTGACCTGTACACTTTGCTACCCAATCATGAACTAAGATGAACTGGTCATGTGAGGATGGAGGAAAAATGTCTCCCTAAAACCATTTTTTTCATGAGGAACTAGTAAATGCTCCCAGAAAACGTGGTCGACCCCGACTACGTTACAAAGACGTGCTGAAATGTGACCTACGGGACTTTGGCATAGACATTGCCACCTGGGAAACCATAGTCATGGATCGATCTGACTGGCGTAGTCATCTTATCTCAGGCAGAAACAACACAATGGAGAGCTACCTCCACATGTGTGAAGAAGGAGAGATCGACATCATCTCAATCGTTGCATGCGGCGGGGAGGACCATAGATGGTCCCAAAAATTTGAAAATACTTTGCCGTTGTTGTGCATCGGTGCCTATAGAATCCATACATTATATGCATTTTTTTGGACCAATTAAGTGAAATTTGAAAATTTCCCACAAAATCCTGAATGTTCCAGTGAACCATGGTGGAAAACCACTGCCTTAATGTTAGTGAACGAGGCCCAGTGATGTTCAACTGTGGCTCAGTTTTACTCTATACCAGGGATCTGCACCCTTTGCCAACCAAAGAGCCATTTTGCCTGTCTCCAACTAAAAAAGAAGTGGCTGAGGGCCGCAACAGCAATTTGACTTCTAAAATAAAGATTATGCTGCTTAAAAGTTTTTATATACAGTTAGGCCCAGAAATATTTGGACAGTGACACAATCTTCATGTTTTGGGCTCTGCATGCCACCACATTGGATTTGAAATGAAACAACTACAACGGAATTGAAGTGCAGACTTTAAGGTTTAATTCAAGGGGTTGAACAAAAATATATGAATAAACATGTAGGAATTGTAGCTATTTTTATACAAACGCTCCTCATTTCAGGGGCTCAAAAGTAATTGGACAAATAAACATGACCCTAAGTAAAATGTTACTTTTCAATATTTTGTTGAGAATCCTTTGCAGGCAATGACTGCCTGAAGTCTGGAACCCATGGACATCACCAAACGCTGGGTTTCCTCCTTTGTGATGCTTTGCCAGGCCTTTACTGCAGCTGTCTTCAGTTGTTGCTTGTTTGTGGGTCTTTCTGCCTTAAGTTTTGTCTTGAGCAAGTGAAATGCATGCTCGATTGGGTTGAGATCTGGTGATTGACTCGGCCATTGCAGAATATTCCACTTCGTTGCTTTAAAAAACTCCTGGGTTGCTTTTGCAGTATGTTTTGGATCACTGGTGAAGCGCCGTCCAATCAACTTTGCTGCATTTGGCTGAATCTGAGCTGAAAGTATAACCCATAACACTTCAGAATTCATCCGGCTGCTTCTGTCTTTTGTCACATCATCAATAAACACAAGTGACTCAGTGCCATTGGAAGCCATGCATGCCCATGCCATCACACTGCCTCCACCATGTTTTACAGAAGATGTAGTGCTTTGGATCATGAGCTGTTCCAATTCTTCTCCAAACTTTCTTCTTCCCATCATTCTGGTACAGGTTGATCTTAATCTCATCTGTCCAAAGAATGCTGTTCCAGAACTGGGCTGGCTTCTTCAGGTGTTTTTTGGCAAAGTCAATTCCGGCCTTTCTATTTTTGAGGCTGATTCATGGTTTGCACCTTGTGGTGAATCCTTTGTATTTACTCTCATGAAGTATTCTCTTTATGGTAGACTTAGATACCGATACACCTACTTCCTGGAGAGTGTTCTTCACTTGAGTGGATGTTGTGAAGGGGTTGTTCTTCACCATGGAAAGGATTCTGTGATCATCCACCACTGTTGTCTTCTGTGGACGTCCAGGCCTTTTTGAGTTCCCAAGCTCACCAGTGCACTCTTTTTTTCTCAGAATGTACCAAACTGTTGATTTGGCCACTCCTAATATTTCTGCTATCTCTCTGATGGATTTCTTCTTTTTTTTCAGCCTCAGGATGGTCTGTTTCACCTCCATTGAGAGCTCCTTTGACCGCATGTTGTGTGTTCACAGCAACAGCTTCCAAATGCAAACGCCACACCTGGAATCAACTCCAGACCTTTTAACTGCTTAATTGATGACAAGTTAATGAGGGAAGAGCCCATGCAGCCTTGTTATTTTTTTTTGCAGCCTTCTGAGTCAATTGTCCAATTACTTTTGGTCCCTTGAAAAAGAGGCAACTACGTATTAAAGAGCTGTAATTCCTAAACCCTTGCTCCAATTTGGATGTGAATACTCTCAAATTACAGCTGAGAGTCTGCACTTTAAGCCCATATTGATTATATAATTGTATCCTGAATATGTTTTCGTAAACAGCTAAAATAACAAAACTTGTGTCACTGTCCAAATATTTTTGGGCCTAACTGTACAGTATATACTGTAGTGCTGAATATTATGTGGCATGAATGAATTCATACTTCTTCTTTTGGCTGCTCCCTTCAGAGGTCTCCAAAGTGGATCTTCTGCCTCCATCTCACCCCATCCCTTCATCTTCCTCTGTAACACCAACCCTCTCCATGTCCTCCTTCAATACATCCATTAATCTTCTCTGAGGTCTTCCTCTTTTCCTCCTGCCTGACAGCTCCATCTTCAACATCCTTTGTCCAATAAGGGGGGCTGTGGCGCAGGTGTAGTGTGAGCGACTACTGATCGGAGGGTCATGGGTTTGATTCCCACTGTCTGCAGTCTGCATGTCGAAGTGTCCTTGAGCAAGACACTGAACCCCCAGTTGCTCCTGGTGGCCAGGCTAGCGCCTATGTGTGTATGGCAGCTCTGCCGCCATCAGTGTGTGAATGTGTGCGTGAATGGGTGGATAGCAGGATCTGTAAAGCGCTTTGGTCATCCAGAGATGAGAAAAAGCGCTATATAAGTGAACGCCATTTACAATATCTTCACTGCACCTCCTCTGCACATGTCCAAACCATCTCAGCCTTGACTCTCTGACTTTGTCTCCAAACTGCTCAACCTGAGCTGTCCCTCTGATATACTATTTCTAATCTTGGCACTCCTAGTCACTCCCAATGAAAATCTTAGCATCTTCAACTATGCCACCTCCAGCTCCATCTCCTGTCTTTTTGTCAGCGCCACCGTCTCCAAGCCATACATCATAGCAGGTCTCACTACCGTCTTGTACGTACATCTTCCCTTTTCCACTCTAGCTGCTATCCTTCTATCACAAATCACCCCTGACACTCATCTCCACTCACTCCACCCTGCCTGCACTCTCTTCTTCACCTCTATTGTGCATTTTTCATTGCTTTGGATGGATGACCCCAGGTATTTAAACTAATCCACTTTCACTACCTCTACTCCTTCCATATTCACCATTGCACCTGCCTCCCTCTCATTCACACTCATGTATTCTGTCTTGCTTCTACTGACTAATTCCTCTTCTCTCCAGAGCATACCTCCACCTCTTCAAGTTCTCTTCCACCTGCTCCCTACTCTCACTACAGATCACAATGTTGTCTGAAAACATCATGGTCCATGGAGACTCCTGCCTGACCTCATCTGTCAGCCTGTCCATCACCCTGGCAAACAAGAAGGGGCTCAGAGCCGATCCCTGATGGTATCCCAGCCTCACCTTGAATCCATCTGTCACTCCTACAGCACACTTCACCACCATCTTGCTGTCCTCATACATGTCCTGCACCACCCTTACATACTTCTCTGCCACTCCTGACTTCCTCATACAGTACCACACTTCCTCTCTTGACACCCTATCATCTGCTTTCTCTCGATCCACAAAGACACAGTGCAACTCCTTCTGACCTTCTCTATAGTTCTTCATCAACACTCAGTGCATACATTGCATCTGTAGTAGGGATGTTAATGATTAATTGACTTTCGATTAATTGTCAATATGAATTTAGTTGACTAAATTAAATTACTTGTCAATTAATTGATAACTCAGCAGTCCTTTTTAAATGGTAGCTTATTCTATGAAATGTAGTGGCGTTGCCATCCAGGTGGGAGTGCACACGGTGATGCCAAGCCCCCAGAGCGCATGGGCTGTGCAGAGCGAAAAAATTTTGCCCTTCCAGTTTACGTCAGAGCACCACAACAAATTCTAATAGCATGCAAGTTTGAAGGTCCACCTGCTTCAAATTAACATAGAAATGGACCAAAGCAAAGAAAAGGACAACATGAGTGCAAAAACCTATCCCCGCTGCCACTGCCCCGTGCCGCAAGACGGAAAAGCAGACCGGACTCAAGTTACCATTGAGGTAAAAGACAACAGAGGAGCCCAGATCGTACTGGGTTTATCTGGATTGCCGGGGTACTGTGATAATGTTTAACATGCAACAGATGAAGCAGCTCACAATTTATTTTCCTGTTAAAACAGTCTACCAGTGCATCTTAGTAAATTAGAACGTGAAGGTTATTTTGTTGTAATATAACTAAAAAAAGGTTCCAAGGTTGTCATAGCCAGGAGCGGCACTGGGATTAAGCTCCCAGTGCTCATAAAATGCCCCTTACGGCGTGCGTCTCGAAAAGCCTCTGACAACTAAGTCCAACTCCTAGCCTGCCCGTGTGGTTTAGTCTCTAAGCCCGGCGGAACTGCTTTTACTAACAGGAGAAGGGGCGAGGGCGGATCTCTGGTGCCTTAAAACCAGATGCTTCGGGTAGATGGTGGCTCGTCAACCTGGGAAGGTAGCCCATCTAGGGGAAGGTAAACCCTGATTTCAAACCTCCGCAGCCTTGCAGCACACCCGGTCACGGGAAAGGCTTCGGGAGTCAACCCTGAGGAAAAATCCGGAGTCGGAGCCCCTAAGGCAGTTCTCTGTTGTGCTCAACATCGTTCTGGCAGCTCCTGCGACGGCGCTGGTGCCAAACTATAGCAGCCCTGCTGTTCCTTTGGATTCATCAGTGACGTGGAGAGGGGGGACATGCTGCATGGGTAACATCTTGTCCTCCATATCTTCCTGCCCGGGCTTGAATCCTACCAACGCCCAACGCTGGAAGGTAGAACACCGGTGCGCATCGGCCTGTTCAGCCACAGGCGGTGCTGTTCCAGCAGAGCAGACATTTAGGATTCTCTTCCATGGTCATCATAGACCGACGGAGGCCTATGTTGGCATGAAACCATACTGCTGCTCACTGACTGTCACCTCTCCTCTTAACCTGGCTTCAACAACTCTTTCCCATATCTTCATAGTGTGGCTGATCAACTTTATGCCTCTGTAGTTACTACAGCTCTGAGCATCACCTTTGTTCTTGAAAATCGGTACCAAAACACCTCTTCGCCACTCCTCGGGAATCCTCTCACTCTCCAAGATTGTGATAAACAATCTGGTTAAAAAGTCCACTGCCATCTCTACTAAACATCTTCATACCGCCACAGGTATGTCATCTGGACCAACTACCGGTTTATCTGTCTGAGATTTTGACTGTCCGTGACCAAGGCAAGGCTTTGAGGTCATCCACTCAGCTTTTGCTGGATGTGCCCAGGTCAAGGTATAAACACTGGGGTGACCGAGCCTTTTCTGTTGTCGCCCCCAGGCTCTGGAATAATCTCCCCCCCTGACCTACGTGCCATCTCTGACCTGGCCCTTTTTAAATCAGAAGTTAAAACATATTTGTTTAGGATGGGTTTTAATACCCAGTAGTGGTGATATTTGTCTTGGCATTTGTTTTTATTTTATTCTTATTTTTAGGTATTTATTCTTATTTCTTTGTTTATGTTATTTGTTTTTTAATGCTGTGTGTGTTTTTAATGCTGTTTAATTTTATGTAAAGCACTTTGGTCACCTACGGGTTGTTTTAAAGGGCTATATAAATAAAGTACATTACATTACATTACCTTTCCATTCTTCATCCTCTTCAAAGCTGCCCTAACTTCTGCCTTACTAATCCTCGGGACTTCCTTGTTCACCATCTTTCCTTCATCCATCATCCGCTCTCTCATTTTCTTTATTCATCAGCTCTTCAAAGTACTCCTTCCACCTTCTCAACACACTCTCGTCATTTGTTAGTACATTACCATTTCTGTCCTTAATAAATCAAACCTGCTGTACATCCTTTCCAGCTCAATCTCTTTGTCTAGCCAATCGATACAAGTCCTTTTCTCCTTCCTTAAGGTGCCTTCACACCAAACGTGAATGGGCGAATTTTTCATGCAGAACAATTACATTATAACTCAATGTAGATACATGAATAGACATGAATTCACCATCTGGGTGAGATGCAGACAGGCAAAGTTGCCTTTATAACTTCTGCAGCAGTGTTCAACCTGCTGTTGAAATCCCCAAAATAACATCATGCTTAGGTTTGCATTATGCAGCGGGGCCTCATCTGAAAAAAGTTGTCCCTGCCTTGAAAACTTGATGGGTGTTTCTGTTGCTAGCTTGCTAGCCTTATTAGCACGTCCGTAGCAGGAATCTGTGGGTATGTAACTCCGACATCCCGATTCAGCTGAAGAGCTCCCGATCCATCTGTCTCCAGGTGAGTGTCAGTCTCATTTTCTAACTAGTTTACTCTCCAATGTTGATACTTTTACTCAGATGACGGAACAATCTCACAGCCAGCATTATCCCTTGGACGTGAATACGGGAATGGGCGATTTCATGTGTGCTCGCCCCTTTCCACCGACTTTGTATGGATTCGCGCAGCATGTTTGCGTTTGGTGTGAAGGCACCTTATGTCTCCAGCCTCTCATACAACTCACTACATGCCTTTTCCTTTCCTTTTTTTGCTAACCTCTTCCTTTGGATACAGTCCTGTACCTCCTCATTCCACCACCAAGTCTCCTTGTCTTCATTCCTCTGTCCACTGGATACACCACATACCTTTCTACCGTTTCCCTCAGTACTTTTGCTGTACTTTCCCAGTAATCTGGTAATTCTTCCCTACCACCCAGAGCCTGTATCAACTCCTTCCTGAACTATGTGTGACCTTCTTCCTTCTGTAACGTCCTCCTCTTAATTTTTGGCTCTGTCTTCACTCTCTTCCTCTTCTTGCTTTTCAAAGTCATCGTACAGACTACCATCTGATGCTGTCTAGCTACATTCTCCCCTGCCACCACCTTGCAGTCTCCTATCTCTTTCAGATTGTAGTCAATTGATTGATATAGTCTGTGTGCACCTTCCTCCACTCTTGTAAGTCACCCTATGTTCCTCTCTCTTCTTGAAGTACAGTAGTGTTCACCACTACTTCCATCCTTACAGCAAAATCCACAACCATCTGTCATTCCACATTTCTGTCCTTAATACCATACCTACCCAGAACCTCCTCATCACCTCTGTTCCCTTCACCTACATGCCCATTAAAGTCCACTCCAATCACCACTCTCTTCTCCCTAGGAACACTCTCTACCACTTCATCCAACTTACTCATGATTCTGTCTGACTCTCTCTTTACCTCCTGAACACTCTTCACATTCTCTTCCTTCAAGATTACTCCTACTCCATTTCTTTTCCTATTTACATCATAGTAGAACAGTTTAAATCCCCCTCCAGTGCTCCTAGCCTTGCTTCCCTTCCATCTGGTTTCTTGAATATACAGTATATCTACCTTTCTTCTCTCCATCATATCAGCCAACTCTCTGCCTTTACCAGTCATGGTCCCTACATTTAATAACAATAATAATGCATCAGATTTATATAGCGCTTTATCACAGACACTCAAAGACGATTTACAAATAGATACATTATTCATTCACTCCAGAAAAACAATGGTAGTGGCAAGCTACTACTGTAGCCACAGCTGCTGGAAACGTGGCTGCCAATCTGCCAACGGCCTCTCTGGCCACCACTGAACCTTTATACACATTCATACCCAGTGTTGTGGACACTGGAGCCAAGGTGGGTAAAGTGTCTTGCCCAGGGACACAATGGCAGGACATCTAGGGAGAACGGGATTTGAACCGCCAACCATCTGGTTATTGGACGACCTGCTCTACCTCCTGAGCCACTGCCGCCCATTTAACATCCCTCCTCTCACCTCCACACTCCTACCTTTCCTTTTCCCTCTCTCCCTCCTAACATGCCTTCCTCCTCTCCTCCTCCTCCGTCTTTGACCAACAGTAGCCCAATTTCCACCGGCATTCTGCCGGTTAACAGCACCAGTGGTGGTGGTTGTTAACCCAGGCCTCGACCGATCCGGTATGAAAGTCTCATTTGTCATGATCCGCATGTTTGATTGGCAAAGGTTTTATGTTGGATGCCCTTCCTGACACAAGCCTCCCCATTTACCCGGACTTGGGAACGGCACTGGGAGTACGCTGGCTTGTGCACCCTCTGTGGCTGGGTTTATGCTATCAAGTAAAATAGCAGATATAATTTTTAAAAGACATGAAAATATACTTCAACATTTTTTGTGGGAGGGGAAAAGACCAGGAATTAGTTTAAGTAAACTGTATGCCCCTAAGGAGAAAGAAGGGTTAGGTCTGCCCAATCCTAGACTGTACTGCTTGTCGTCTGAATTAGCCACACTGGCAAAACAATGGGATTCTGGGAACAGAATGGGTTGGGTAAATATAGAGTCAGAACTGTGTTCTCCATTCAACATTATTGATATGTTCTCTCAAAATCCAAGAAATATGAAAAAGCCCAGCCTCAACCATGCAAGAGATGTCTGGGATAAATGTCATAGAATGTATCAGCTGTCAGTGTACTGTATGTTCAGAAGTGTTCATCACTGTGGAATAAAGCGCAAGTAATGCATCCACGTCGACGTGCGTTCCTATGGCGTCGCCCGACGTGCACCTCTCCAGAGAAGGAGAGGTGCACGTTGCAGATGCAGGTCGTACTGATTGGCATGGTATTGACCGTGATTGGTTCGCTTTGTCTCCTTCACATTTCCTGATTCTCGCTGCTGCTCCGCTGTGACTGTTCACCGTGGCATGACTTTCAAAGCAAGTTGGTTAAACAACCTGTCACACTGGCCATTCTTACCGGCCCAGCTCTTATTGTGACAGCGTCTCAGCGGGCTTCCAGCTGTCAAGCTCTACGGGACAGCTGGAGCCCAATTACCTCATCAGCTGAGATGCTGTCAACCATTATAAAAGGGAGCAGCTCCGATCATTCGGGGCTGTGACCTCGCGCACAATTATCCACGCTCTTCTCTGGCGTGGGTAAGGCTGGAACCCCTACGTCCAGCACCAGCCACCCTTCTGTCATCCTGCATCGTGTGTAAGTGTTACTCTCGTCATCATTTGTGTTTTGGCCCCACGAGGCCCTGTTCCTTTCCCCTTATCACAATAAATAACGCAAACTCACTGGTCTGCCCTCGGCTCTCATTGTATGGCTCGCGAGAGCCATATGTAACAGTAGGTCACAGCCAAGTGAGTTGCCGGCGGCCGTGAGTTTGCTGTTTTGGACTTTGTTCTTCCCGGTCTGGGTGTCAATGCTGGGAGCATGCCGACTCCTAGGAGCCGCGCTCGGCGCTTGGGCAACAAGCTAGCTAGCGCCCTGGAGTACGTCGACGGGACGCTCTTCGCCGCTAGTCTCGACGACGACCCAAACCTGATTCGCTGGCACCTAGACTATGCTGAAGTTCTTCTTAATAATCTCCCTCACTACGACAACCACCCCAAAGTCAGCGTGAGGAGGGCTAAACTCGCCGCGCAGCGTAAAACACTCCGTGGGCTGGAGGGAAATCCCAGCAGGAAGCCGAAGAGGAGGCATCCCCGCTCCTCACGCCCAGATCCCATTCCTGCCTCCACTCTGGTCCACGACTTCGCTCCGTCCAGGGGTGATCCCCACCAGAGAGCTTCGTCATTCAGGAATCCCCTGGAGAAGCTCCAGCGCGTAGCTGCTTACATCTGGGATCACGTGGCAGTGGTTCGTTCAGCAACAAGTCCTTCTTTGGCTTTTGATCATATGACGGCGGCAGTCAGACTGGTGGAGAGGAATCCTAGGCTAAGGGACTTCCCAGAGTTTGCCGACCTCCTCGCCTCGGTCTCGGTACAGGAGCAGCGATTCCCGAACCTTACCTTCGCCTCGCCCTCTGCAAGTAGCCGTCGTCACACTGGTCGCCGACCTCAGTATGAATCCCGTCCGGATCCAGTTCCGGGTCGCCGCAAGGTCTCAACACCCCACACAGCTGTCACTCCCGCGCCTCATCAGAGGGGAAATCCCGCAGCCTCGTCTCCCGAGCCATCTTTCCCCGCTGTTACATCAGCGTTTCGGGCCCGGCTAATCTCGGCTGTCGCCCCCTCCTCCTCGACGCACCTCCTGGCTGCTGTGTGTATCCAGAGTCCTGTCTTGGCGAGCTCCGTCCCGGAACCATCGCGAGCGACTCCCCGACGTCCTCCCAGGGGGTCCTCCGTTACTGTCGGGCGGGAGAAGGGAGGAGCAACGTCTGCCACAGCGGTCACCACCCAGCCTCCAGGAGACAGGCAAGTCCCAGATAGTTCATTCACTTATTGTAATTTGCTCTGTCAGACTCCTGGAGGTGGAGTTCGCAGTTCGCAGCTCCCCGAACTCCCACCACCTGCTGTGGCTGTAATTATTAATCCCGCATCCTCTATGACTCCCTACACTGAGTGGTCCTTGACGCCAGGCCAACGTCGTGGGATGAGGAGGGGGCCTGCGGTTCTGGAGAGCCTGGTTCCGGTTCCGCAGCTACGCTGTGGGTGGAGGAGGACAGCAGACTGCAGCGTGGAACCTGCGTCCCCGGGTCTCCACGGAGGAGCGGTCCAGTCCGGCGGGACGAGGTTCTCCTGCCACCACGCCGTGTGGGCCATCGGCATGGGCACCGGTGCCGGAGGACTCGCAAGCTGCACATACCATCATGCCAGCTGCGGAGCCCGACGCAGCTGAGTGGGAGCCTAAAGACGACCTCCTGGTGCCTGAACCTGGATCTTCGCAGTCCTGGACGGCATCAGAACCCGAGATCAGGCAAGTGCTCTACTTTATTTTTCTCCTTCTCATTTTAGAGCATTTTAGCCTGTCTCTAGGGGAGATGAGCCGGGCGCAGCTGTCCGCTGCGTCCGAGCTTGTTTCGCTGGGTTCTGGCGCTGCCGGTGATCCTGATCCCGGTTCTTCTCTCTCTCCTGAGCCTTCTTCCAGGGTCGCCAGTGAGGAGCTGCTATCGCCCGCTGTGCCAGAGGTTCCTGGTTGGGGATTGGAGGTCGGCTCTGGTGCGGTGTCGACCCAATCGGGGTCCGACGAGGGTTCTACCGAGATCCAATCGGGGTCCGTCGCGGGAGCAGCTGTGATCCTATCGGAGTGTGATGCGGGTGCTTCAGAGACCCAATCGGGGTCCAACGTGGGTGCAGCACCAATGATATCCAGGTCCGGTGAGGGAGCTGCAGATCCCCTGCCATCGGACATTAGACTGGCTCATCATCATCTTCTTCCCCTTCTTCGTCATCGTCATCTGATTCACCCTCCTTTTTCCCCCAAGCTTCCTCCACCAGGGCCCATATGGACCTCTCACTTTAGGCCCGGCTCGCCCTCATTGTCTTTCTTCACAGGGAAGCCGTTGCCCCTCTCTCCTCTACGGGCCTGGTGGCTGAGCGATGCGGGTCGGCCGCCAGAGGGTCTGCCATGCCCATTCGGCTCTTTGGTGCAGCTGCCCGACCTATTGGACTTCCTGTTTGGCGATCTGGTCCGGCCGCCCGAGAGGCTGTGTTTTCTGGCCTGGGATTTGGGTAGGCCGCCTGAACTTTTCCCTTCACCCCTGTTGGCGGTTTGGACGCTGGGTGCGGGGAGACCCCCCGAACTGAATTTTCTCTGCTGTGCTTAGTCTTTGTGTTTTTGGGTGGGTGCAGTAACTGCTTCGCGTTTAGCATGTTTTTTTTTTTTCTCTCTTCCCCTCCAGTTTGAGGGTTGCCTGTACTTATTAGATTTCGCCCTTAGGAGTCTTTCCTCTCATTTTATGGTCTCCTGGGTTGTCTTTCTTTAAACCTGTCTGTACATTATTATTCTTGACTATGGAGTATTGTGTTTTTTTCCTGTACCTCATTCTCCGTTATTGCCACGTTTATCCTCTACCTGATTAGTGTTTTTTTTCCTGCCGTCCGCATATTGTTGCCTATGGAGTATTGTGGGGTTTTTTTCCTGTACCTCATTCTCTGTTACTGTCACGTTTATCCTCTGCCTAATTAGTGTTTTTTTTCCTGTCGTCCGCATATTGTTGCCTGTGGAGTATTGTGTGTTTTTTTCCCCTCATACTCTGTATTGTTTCATTGTTTATTGCTGATGTTTTTCCTTTTTCTGATTCTCTCCCTCCTGGCCTGCGCCCCATCTGCCCACCCTAGGTGGGGGCTTGGGTGTTACTGGCTGTTCTGAGCCCGGCATGGAGGGGGAGGTACTGTCACACTGGCCGTTCTTACTGGCCCAGCTCTTATTGTGACAGCGTCTCAGTGGGCTTCCAGCTGTCAAGCTCTATGGGACAGCTGGAGCCCAATTACCTCATCAGCTGAGACGCTGTCAACCATTATAAAAGGGAGCAGCTCCGATCATTCGGGGCTGTGACCTCGCGCACGATTATCCACGCTCTTCTCTGGCGCGGGTAAGGCTGGAACCCCTACGTCCGGCACCAGCCACCCTTCTGTCATCCTGCATCGTGTGTAAGTGTTACCCTCGTCATCATTTGTGTTTTGGCCCCACAAGGCCCTGTTCCTTTGTTCCTTTCCCCTTATCACAATAAATAACGCAAACTCACTGGTCTGCCCTCGGCTCTCATTGTATGGCTCGCGACAGCCATACGTAACACAACCGACCAAATTTAAAAGAATATTGAGGAAGTGAGCACATGCAGAACATTCTGTGGCTTGTCATGACCCCAGTATTTACACAGATTGTCCACTTTGTCTCCTCCTTCACATTTCCCGGTTCTCGCCACTGCTTCGCTCTGCTTGTTCACGGCGGTATAACTTCCAAGGCGAGTTGGTTAAAAAGCAGTCCAAATTCAAAAAAATATTGAGCTAGAAAGCACATGCAGAACATTTTGTGGCTTGTCATAACCCCAAGTAATTACACAGATTGTCACAACGGCAGCGGTCGCACGCACCATTTTCTCCAACTTCTTTTTCTCTGTGCAATGACTGTATTAAAAGCTGCTTTTTCTTAACATTTATTAGCTCAAACTCCATCATAGTCTGCTCTTATCAGTCACTATTTCATGAACAAAAACACACATCAGCTGAAACCCATTTTGGTAAGGAACAGCGCATTTCACCCAACACGCAAGAAAAAATTGCCAATCACTGCACCTGTGACAGACGTCGGTAACGGCATCGACGTGATGCGGGTACATAAATCCAGTTTAATTGTGCAATCCGCATTAGAAAACAACTATATACTGGGAGCAGTGGCGTTCCAGTGGCATACGTACTATAGGAGAACTACAGTCGTGAAAAAATTAGGACACCCCATTACAGAGGGAGCTGAGGAGAAAGATCAGAGAAGGCAAGGACAGCTTCAGGAAGAAGATGGAGGACAAGCTGCAACAGAGCGACATCAGCGGGGTCTGGAGAAACCTCAAAACCATCTCGGGGCTCCAGAATACCTCCCCCCAGGCCACGGGGGGCAGGGAGTGGGCGAACAACCTGAATCTGTTTTTCAATAGATTTGACCAACCGCCCTCCCCCCTGTCTGCACAACAACCACTGCTGCCTCTAAGAAATCAAGTCCTGCTACCCACTCCCCACTCCACCGACACCCCCCCCCCACTCCCAACACACAGCCCCCCATCCTGACCCTGACCAAGACCCAGGTGAGGACGGAGCTGAGGAAGATCAAGGCGAGGAAGGCGTCGGGACCGGACGGCATCAGCGCAAAGCTCCTCAAGTCCTGTGCAGACCAGCTGTGTGGGATTGTGACGTATATCTTCAACATGAGCCTGAAACTGGGGAGGGTACCACAGCTGTGGAAAACATCTTGTGTGGTACCTGTACCAAAAACTTCCCACCCCAAAGACCTGAACAGCTTCAGACCGGTGGCCTTGACGTCCCACTTGATGAAGACCCTGGAGAGACTGCTCCTTGCTCATCTCCGCCCCCTGGTGGAACCAGCGATGGATCCACTCCAGTTCGCCTACCAGCATGGCATTGGGGTGGAGGATGCGGTGATCTTCCTCCTTCACCGTTCTCTGTCCCACCTGGAGAAGCCCGGGAATATGGTGAGGATCATGTTCTTTGACTTCTCCAGCGCTTTCAACACCATCCAACCGATGATCCTGAAGGACAAGCTGCTGCGCGCAGGGGTGGACCAGCACCTGTCATCATGGATCCTGGACTACCTCACGAACCGGCCTCAGTTTGTGAGAACCCGGGACTGTGTTTCCGACACGATCATCAGTAGCACGGGGGCCCCCCAGGGAACGGTGCTGGCTCCCTTCTTGTTCACTCTTTATACTGCGGACTTCTCACACAACACAACACATTGCCATCTACAGAAGTTCTCTGATGACTCTGCGATCGTTGGTCTCATCTCCAGCGGAGATGAAGCTGAGTACAGAGGGCTTATCCAGGACTTTGTGGACTGGTGCCATCGGAACTGCCTCCAGATCAACGCGAGGAAAACTAAGGAGCTGGTGGTGGACTGCCGCAGGCATGGGCAGCCCTTCACAGCACCAGTAAATATACAGGGAACAGACATCGAGATGGTGACATCCTACAAGTACCTGGGTATTCATCTGAACAATAAACTAGACTGGTCACACAATACTGACGCACTCTACAAGAAGGGACAGCGCAGGCTGTTCCTGCTGAGGAGACTCAGGTCTTTTGGTGTACAAGGGGCGCTGCTGAAGTCATTCTATGACACGGTGGTGGCATCAGCCATCACTTTTGGAGTGGTCTGCTGGGGCAGTGGCATTACTGCAGCCGATAGGAAGAGACTGAACAAACTGATTAAGAAAGCTAGCTCTGTCCTGGGGCAACGCCTTGATCCGATGGAGGAGATAGGAGAGAGAAGGACGGTGGCTAAACTGTCATCTCTGCTGGAGTCCGAGTTCCACCCTATGCAGGACATACTGGATGCACTGAGGAGCTCATTTAGCAGCAGACTACATCATCCCAGGTGCACAACCGAGAGGTTTCGTAGGTCCTTCCTACCAACGGCTGTCAGACTGTACAACCTAAGCAGGGCTGCTCGCAGAGATAGCAAAAAGACGTAACAAACTAATAGTTTTTTTTTTTTTTTGAATGCAAAAGATGCAATAGACTTACACAATGGTCCTCTCCGGCATACAACTAGGAACATACCGGTCGCTATGGAGGGTGAGAATATGTATGGGCACATAATCATACCATGTAGGATAACTAAATAGACGGTTATGCTGTTTCATCCCACCTAGCAACAATGCTCTGCACTGTGTGTGTTTATATATTTACATATTTATTCCATCTAGCTACAATGCTCTGCACTGGGTGTGTTTATATTTATATATCTATATATTTATTCCATCTAGCTACAATGCTCCGCACTGTGTTTTTATATATCTACATATTATTCCATCTAGCTACATTGCTCCGCACTGTGGGTGTTTATATATTTACATATTTATTCCATCTAGCTACAATGCTCTGCACTGTGTGTTCATATATTCATATATTTATTCCATCCAGCTACAATGCTCTGCACTGTGTGTCTGTGTGTGTGTGTGTGTATATATATATTTTATAGTAATATGTACATATGTATATTAGCTGCTCTTGCTTGCTTGTTTTTTCTTGCCTTCTGATTGTTGCTCTGAGTGTTGCTATCCCTGTGCTGTTGCAATCCTGGAATTTCCCCGTTGTGGGACTAATAAAGGCTTATCTTATCTTATCTGTTTTGAAGCCACCGCCTGGAAGCAGCTCTGCGATCCACATGGTGAGGACATCGATGGCCTCATTCACACCTTCACGGGCTACCTCAGCTTCTGTGTGGACAAATCCGTTCCCACCAAGACCATACGGCGTCACTCAAACAACAAACCCTGGATCAACCCTGAGATAAAAACACTTCTGAGAGAGAAGAAGAGGATCTTCAGGTCGGGGAACAGGGAGATGCTGAAGTCCGTACAGAGGGAGCTGAGGAGAAAGATCAGAGAAGGCAAGGACAGCTTCAGGAAGAAGATGGAGGACAAGCTGCAACAGAGCGACATCAGCGGGGTCTGGAGAAACCTCAAAACCATCTCGGGGCTCCAGAATACCTCCCCCCAGGCCACAGGGGGCAGGGAGTGGGCGAACAACCTGAATCTGTTTTTCAATAGATTTGACCAACCGCCCTCCCCCCTGACTGCACAACAACCACTGCTGCCTCTAAAGAAATCAAGTCCTGCTGCCCACTCCCCACTCTACCAACACCCCCCCACTCCCAACACACCGCCCCCCATCCTGACCCTGACCAGGACCCAGGTGAGGACGGAGCTGAGGAAGATCAAGGCGAGGAAGGCGCCGGGACCGGACGGCATCAGCGCAAAGCTCCTCAAGTCCTGTGCAGACCAGCTGTGTGGGATTGTGACGTATATCTTCAACATGAGCCTGAAACTGGGGAGGGTACCACAGCTGTGGAAAACATCTTGTGTGGTACCTGTACCAAAAACTTCCCACCCCAAAGACCTGAACAGCTACAGACCGGTGGCCTTGACGTCCCACTTGATGAAGACCCTGGAGAGACTGCTCCTTGCTCACCTCCGCCCCCTGGTGGAACCAGCGATGGATCCACTCCAGTTCGCCTACCAGCATGGCATTGGGGTGGAGGATGCGGTGATCTTCCTCCTTCACCGTTCTCTGTCCCACCTGGAGAAGCCCGGGAATATGGTGAGGATCATGTTCTTTGACTTCTCCAGTGCTTTCAACACCATCCAACCGATGATCCTGAAGGACAAGCTGCTGCGCGCAGGGGTGGACCAGCACCTGTCATCATGGATCCTGGACTACCTCACGAACCGGCCTCAGTTTGTGAGAACCCGGGACTGTGTGTCCGACACGATCATCAGTAGCACGGGGGCCCCCCAGGGAACGGTGCTGGCTCCCTTCCTGTTCACTCTTTATACTGCGGACTTCTCACACAACACAACACACTGCCATCTACAGAAGTTCTCTGATGACTCTGCGATCGTTGGCCTCATCTCCAATGGAGATGAAGCTGAGTACAGAGGGCTTATCCAGGACTTCGTGGACTGGTGCCATCGGAACTGCCTCCAGATCAACGCGAGGAAAACTAAGGAGCTGGTGGTGGACTGCCGCAGGCATGGGCAGCCCCTCACAGTACCAGTAAATATACAGGGAACAGACATCGAGATGGTGACATCCTATAAGTACCTGGGTATTCATCTGAACAATAAACTAGACTGGTCACACAATACTGATGCACTCTACAAGAAGGGACAGCGCAGGCTGTTCCTGCTGAGGAGACTCAGGTCTTTTGGTGTACAAGGGGCGCTGCTGAAGTCATTCTATGACACGGTGGTGGCATCAGCCATCACTTTTGGAGTGGTCTGCTGGGGCAGTGGCATTACTGCAGCCGATAGGAAGAGACTGAACAAACTGATTAAGAAAGCTAGCTCTGTCCTGGGGCAGCGCCTTGATCCGATGGAGGAGATAGGAGAGAGAAGGACGGTGGCTAAACTGTCATCTCTGCTGGAGTCCGAGTTCCACCCTATGCAGGACATACTGAATGCACTGAGGAGCTCATTTAGCAGCAGACTACATCATCCCAGGTGCACAACCGAGAGGTTTCGTAGGTCCTTCCTACCAACGGCTGTCAGACTGTACAACCTAAGCAGGGCTGCTCGCAGAGATAGCAAAAAGACGTAACAAACTAATAGTTTTTTGAATGCAAAAGATGCAATAGACTTACACAATGGTCCTCTCCGGCATACAACTAGGAACATACCGGTCGCTATGGAGGGTGAGAATATGTATGGGCACATAATCATACCATGTAGGATAACTAAGTAGACGGTTATGCTGTTTCATTCCATCTAGCAACAATGCTCTGCACTGTGTGTGTTTATATATTTGCATATTTATTCCATCTAGCTACAATGCTCCGTACTGTGGGTGTTTATATATTTATATATCTACATATTATTCCATCTAGCTACATTGCTCCGCACTGTGTGTGTTTATATACTTGCATATTTATTCCACCTAGCTGCAATGCTCCGTACTGTGGGTGTTTATATATTTACATATTTATTCCATCTAGCTACAATGCTCTGCACTGTGTGTTCATATATTCATATATTTATTCCATCCAGCTACAATGCTCTGCACTGTGTGTCTGTGTGTGTGTGTATATATATATATTTTATAGTAATACGTACATATGTTTATTAGCTGCTCTTGCTTGCTTGTTTTTTTTCTTGCCTTCTGATTGTTGCTCTGAGTGTTGCTATCCCTGTGCTGTTGCAATCCTGGAATTTCCCCGTTGTGGGACTAATAAAGGCTTATCTTATCTTATCTTATCTTATCTTATCTTATCTTATATTCAGTTCTTTATTAAGAAATGTTCACAGATCTATGTCTAACCTTGTTTTTGTTTTTAACATTTAACAATTTGAAATTATTGGCGTTGGGCGGTGCGGTGGTGGAGTGGTTAGCACTGCGGCAGCACAGCAACTCACCCTTGGCCTGGGGATCCTGGGTTCGATCCCAGCCTCCGACCAACAGTGATCTGTGTGGAGTTTGCATGTTCTCCCCGTGTCTGTGTGGGTTTACTCCGGGAGTTCTCCAGTTTCCTCCCACATGCCAAAAACATGACAGTTAGGTTAACTGGCATCAAACTGGGGATTCTAAATTGTCCTTAGGTCTGACTGTGAGAGTGAATGGTTGTCTGTCTCTCTGTGTTGGCCCTGCGATGGACTGGCGATCTGTCCAGGGTGGACCCTGCCTCTCGCCCAAAAGATGCTGGGATAGGCTCCAGCCCCCCCTGCAACCCGAAAAGGATTAAGCAGAAGAAGATGAATGAATAAATGAACAATTTGAAAAAAGTCTTGAATTCATTTTTAATTGTTTAGTTGTATGAATCTCCCAGTATTTTTAACATTGATATTAAATATCCATATGTCCAAATATGTTAGGAAAAAAAAACATACAGACTGATACAGGGTGTCCTAATTTTTTCACATGATTGCATATAATGAATATTCTTATATGAAAATTTAATTAATTGTTATGACCTGGAGGGTAAGGGTTAATTTTGGAGGTACCTACAGATAAGAAATTGCGTGACTTTTGTTTTCAAAAGTGTCGATAACAGTTTTATCTCTTTTTTTTTTGACCTGCCACTGAAGCGCCGCACAGCTTCACAGTTTTATAAAATCACAAATAACTTTATAAGTAATGACTGCACCAATATGAAAAGGCTTTGGCAACAAGATTTGGGAGAAGAAACTGATGATGACAGACGGTGTGGAACTGTGGAAGAATGGGGAAAATTTGTGAAAGAAGCCAAAGGGAAGTTTACTCAGTCCAAAACATTGTCTACAGTTGGTATGGCCATACCCCACTGAGACTGTATGGAATGAAACTGGCAAAAGATAAATTTATGCTGGAAATGTCAAACTACAATGGGAACATTTTTGCACTCTGGGTTAGAATTTTATCAACACTGTCTGGATGGATGGTTCAAAAATTCCTCTGACTGCTGCTCTTTGTTTGCTGGGGGAGAGATCACGAATGCCAAGCATTTCAAAAATTGATTTTTCAGTTATCGTGGTTGGTTTTATCACGGCATCAAGGATTATATTGAGAGAGTGGAGAACAATGGAAGTCCCAACAGTGAGAGAATGGACAGATGCGATGGTGGATAGCATCATATGAGCGGATGCTCGGTAGACTCAAGGGTGAGACGGGGGACGGACCCTCAGCGTGGCACCTTTTCTGGACTTGTGAAAATCTCTGACTAGCTTTAGGTTAAAATTTAATGATCTGCCAAGAGATAACCATGTCTTAGTTTCATATATCAGCACTTTGTATATTCACCAGATGTACACCAAGCTCTGTGTGGTGTTTTCTCTTTACACACCATGTACACTGCCTTCCAAAGAAAATCTAATAAAAATTTAAATTTCAAAAACAAATTTACAGAGAAAAAGTAGAAAACTACAAGAAAATGGTTATAAATTTAGGAGAAAAACCTCAAACCTTCAAGACCAAAGTCATTACTAAAGTTTTTTTTTTAAGTGGGGGCTTTTGTGGTGTGAGGACAACAACCTCACCCTCAACACGGACAAGACAAAGGAGATGATAGTGGACATGAGGAAAGGGAGGAGGAGACCCCATTGGCCACTCTTCATCCAGAAGCTTGAGGTGGAGAGGGTGAGCAGCTTTAAATACCTGGGCGTCCACATCAGTGAGGACCTTAAGTGGACACACAACACCACAGAGCTGGTGAAGAGAACTCAACAAGCGACTGTACTTTCTGAGGCTGAAGAAGTTCGGCATGTCTTCCAGGATCCTCAACAATTTCTACAGCTGCATCATCGAGAGCATCCTGACCAACTGCATAACTGCGTGGTACGGAAACACCACTGCCCTGGAACGCAAACGCCTGCAGAGAGTGGTGAAGACAGTAGAGAAGATCATTAGGACTCCACTCCCCTCTCTGCAGAGCATCTACCACTGCAGAGTCCAAAAGAGAGCTGACGTCATCCACCGGGACCCCACCCACCCCCAACACAGACTTTTCACACTTCTACCCTCAGGCCGGAGGTACAGAAGTGTGAAATGCAGGATAACCAGACTGAAAAACTCCTTCTTTCCCACTGCCATCAGGCTCGTGAACAGACAACAACTCACAAAACTCTGTAACACAGCTTTGCATATTGGAACTTACACACTGGCTGTTAAATTTGCACACTGCTCACCTGTACAGTAGATATAGTATCACCCGTCTGATGTCCATATCGTCTCTGCTGCTACTTACCAATAATTTGTAATTATACACTGCCTGTTGCACAATGCTCATTTGCACACTGTACATAGGTTCATGCCATCTCAGGATCACATCATCTGATATTAATATACCACAATCACTTTAGTCATCCGGTGACTTTCATTTTCATTCCTCTACTGCCCAACTGCTTGTTGGTGTGTGTGTCTTAGCATCCATCAGTACTAGGATTGAGTTACTGTGTTAGTGTGTCATGACCTGTTAGAACTGTTGTTTTTGTACCTTTAACTTGGCATTTGTTCGGAGAGCAAAGTAAGAATTTCATTGCTCAGGAAATGTAGCATTTCTTAACTGTGCACATGATAATAAAGCCTTTGAATCCTTGAATCTTTGAATCATGTACTTACTCAACTAATAATTTTGTGTGTGTCTATTCTTAATTATTCATTTCATAAGACAACACTGCCGCCCCCATTCCTCCAAAGAACACGCTGCCGCCAAACCAAAGTCTTGAAGCCACAGGAAACACTGTGTTGATATTGTGTGTGGCTCTGGCTCTTCTGTTTGTGCTACCTACTGGTCTGGGGTGAAACAACAGATGACACTTGGTCTGGCAGCTGAAAAAAACGAAGCATTCATACAGCCGTGTGTGCACTGGCCTGTCCAGACGCATCACGGACGTGCAGAGCGGCGGTGGAGCAGAAACTAGGCTGAACCTCTGCCGCCATCTGAACCTAATCCACCTTCTGTTCATGGTTTCATTTTAGGCAGCAGATGTTTCCAGAAGTCTCTGAATAGAAGCTGACTGCTGCACTAGCTGATGCCATGACAGAAGTATGAAGCTCCATACAGAGAGATGATGAGAGAAGAGTTTACCTGCTGTGGTGAAGTCCACTCCTGCAGATCTGCTGCACTTCTTCTCTTCTCCTTCTGACGTCACTGCTTCACTCTGACAAACATGGCTGACACACTCCCGCCAAAGGGTCACCAGATGAAGCCCCTCAGTTCTGGCTTTGTTCTGCAGGAATGACCACAGCACAGCTCAGGATGATGGTTTCACTGAAGAAAGACAGAGAGAGACGTGACCAGTGTGGCCAACAGCAGCTACACACACACACACACAATGACTGCACAACATCTCGTGGTGGCTGTGGCTGTCTCATCAGTTCCTGGAACTAAATCGGTACCAGTGCATGCACAATGCATTTACTTCCAGGGACGTCTTTTGCTTTTTACAGTAGTTTAACAAATGACAACTCAAACGTGACAGATTTTATAAAAAATGGCTCCTTCTGAATTTCACCATTTCTTATCAGATTATTTAAGAAAAGGAGAGGTCAGATCCAGTGATGGACAGAACATAAGAGACCGACTTGGGTATCCAAAAACTTTACCCTAAAAGGTAAATATTTTTGTAAATATACTCCTGAAAAAGTCACCACAAAAGTAGTTTAATTTTCATTGACAAATGCATTTAATTTACAAATGAATAGATATGGATTTGAATAACTTGCAGTTTTTCCTGAAGTACTTGGTCAAGCCTTCAAGACACAATTATTTTTTACAATGAGAAAGTGATCAGTTAATTTAAAATCATATGGGTTGGTGGACTAGCAAGACCAAAGGTTTATTTCTCCTCTGCTTCTTCTATTTGCCAAAATAGATCTGCAGTTAGGGCTGGGCGATAAAATGATAATGTGAAATAACTTGTCCTCGACACAGACATAAAACATGGTCGATAGAACTCATTCGGTTCGTGTTTTGACAGACAACACGAAAAGCCAATGAAAATGAGAATACACCACACTGAACCCATCATGTGGCTGGAAATCCCATTCGATTGACGCATACAACAGTGTGCATATGTGCATAGGACCAGCATGCAGCCGGGGCTAAGCAGATAGCACACCTGCTAATGTTTGGGCTAGCGCAGCCGTGTAGGAGATGACAGAAAACGTTAATGAAAAGTCCAGTGACAGCGTGACCAAAGAAGACACCGACACAGATGCTGCCCTATGCTCAATAGCTGAGGAGATTGTTGAAAAGAAGGGTCTGAGATATCCAGTAGTGGGGAGATATTTTTTTTTGTAACTTTGATTTTTATTCATTTTTCATCATACATATTACATTCAGATCACAGTCTCTATATGTAAAAAAGGAGCTAACCATACAGCCAAAAAGAAAGAGAGGAAGAAAAAAAAGAGGAAAAAAAGGGGGGGGGACAAATGTTGGAGCATCAAGTTTTTAGTTTCCATCTCTAAATTCTTATGGTTTTTCCAGTGTCTTTGGTTATTCTTTCAATTTCTGTCTCGTTGTTGCACTTTGTAGTGTGTCCATTTCCACCATTTTTTTTTTCATACTGTCCTTCTTGCATTCTTTGTCTATATGTTAGTTTTTCCATTAAACATATATCCTCAACAATGTCTGTCCATTGCTCTTGGTCAGGAAGAACTTCTGATTGCCATTTTCTTGAGATTGTTTTTTTTACATGCAATCAGCAAGATTTTAACTAAATATCTGTCCTCAGCCTGTATTACATTGTCTCTTTTAAGATCACATAAATACATCAAGTTACAGTTCATTGGTATATTATATCCTAATATCCTCTGTATTGTCACATGTATAGATTTCCAGAATGATGACATTTTGCAGCATTTCCAAAACATATGCGAGTGGTCTGCATTTTGAGCCCCACAGCCCCTCCAGCATAAAAATTGGGTATTTGTATATTTTCTTTGGATCTGTGGTGTAATGAAATAGCGAATCAGATTTTTCCATCCAAATTCCCTCCATGTCCTTGAACTTGTTGATGAGTGTTGTGTTTTCCTATTTCTTGCCAGTTTTCTTCTGTTATGTTTAAATTTAGCTCTTTCTCCCATTTCTGCTTTATATAGTTACTTGAATGTTTGTTTGCCGTAAGTTTCTGATATAGCTTTGAAATAATTCTTATTTTATTTCCTGCATACGAGCTTAAAATGAATTGTATAATCTCGCTCACATCTGTGTGGAGGTTATGCCTAATCTTTCTCATATAATAATCTCTCATCTGCAGATATCTGAAGAATTCAGATTTTTCTAGTTTAAATTTTCTGCTCATGTTTACAAAACTCCCAAAATCTTTTTTTCCCCATATTGCCCCGTGCTGTGATTCCCTTGTTCACCAGATTTTTGTATCCCCTATCTTGCTTTGCCAGTTCAAACTGACTGTCAAATGTTACCCATTTCAATAGTTTTATGTCCTCCTTTATATTATACTTTTGTACTATTTTATACCACAGTTCCAAAGTAAATTTAGTGATTGGGTCTATTTGTTTGATTTGCTTATGTGCATCCTTATCTCCTATTATGCTTTGTACTGGGAGTCCCTCAATTTCCTTTTCCATTTCTTTCCATTTTGCCTTGTATCCTCTGTCGCACCAACATATGATATATCTTATTTGTGCTGAGTAGTAATATTCCTTTAGACTCGGTAGGCCCATGCCGCCTTTCTCTTTTGGTAACTGGAGAGTTTTATATTTCCCTCTTGGCTTTTTACCTCCCCAAACAAATCTCGGTATCATCCTGTCCCACTTTGAGAACTGGGCACCAGGAATCTCTGTTGGTAGAGCCTGGAAGAGGTAAAGCAGTCTAGGTTGTATGCTGATTTTGACCGTCTTAATTTTTGAATTCAGATCCATGTTTAAGATTGACCATCTATCAATATCTTTTTTTTTTTATTTCTTGTTCTAACCTATCATAGTTTGCTTTATAGATTTTGCTTAAATCTTTAGGTATGTTCACTCCAAGGTATTTTATTTCTTTTTGTTTCCAGTTTAGTTTGATCTTATCAGTTATCTGGTTTAAAGGGTTATAGTGGAATGTCAGTATTTGTGTTTTTGGTATGTTTATCTTGTATCCTGATAATTTTCCAAAATTTTCTATCAAGTCCATCATTTCCATTATTGATTCATCTGGTTGTTCAAGGTAAACTATAATATCGTCTGCAAACAGCCCAATCTTGTGTTCCGCTCCCTTTATTGTTGCACCTTTTAATTTCTTATTTTGTCACATCGCTTGAGCCGGTGGCTCTATGAACAGAGCAAACAAGGTGGGCAATAGGCAGCATCCCTGCCTAGTTGATCTTTGTATATTTACTTTGTCTGTTAAGCTACCGTTTATCTTGATTCTTGCCACAGGTTTTTGATAGTGTCTTTATGCATTGCACTGACTTTTCGTTAAATCCAAAGCGTTCCAGCACATTATACAGGAACATCCAATTAACCCTATCAAATGCTTTTTCTGCGTCTAAACTCATTATTACTGCGCTTTTCTTTTCTTTATGTATTTGATTAATTATATGTATTGTTCTCCTGATATTATCATGTGTTTGGCGTCCCTCTATGAAACCAGTTTGATCATCCTCTATCAATTCCGTCAAGAATGTCTTTATTCATTTACAGATAATTGTTGTATATATTTTATAATCCACATTTAATAAAGAGATTGGCCTATAGTTTCCACATTGTTCCCTATCTTTCCCTGGCTTTAAAATACCTGAAATAATGGCTTTCGTTCCATGATGGAGGTATTTTGTTGTTGTTTAATGTCCAATTAAATGACTTTAGGAGCTGTGGCGTGAGTTCTTCTATAAACAGTTTATAAAACTCAGAGGGGTATCCGTCACTACCTGGTGATTTACCATTTTTTAGTGACTTAATCACATCTTTAATCTCTTGTGTTGTTATTTCTGCTGTTAGCTTTTCATTTTGTTGGTTTCCTATTGATGGCAAGTCCAATGTGCATAGAAATTTTTTAATATCCTTAACATTTGTCTCTTCAGGTTGCGAGTATAGTTCTTGATAGAATTTATTGAATATTTCTTTGATGTTTTCTGGGGTAATTGTGGATTTATTTGTGATGGGGTCCTTAATCTTATATACATTATTCACTGTTTGTTGTTTTCTTAACCGTTTTGCCAACAGTTTTGTGGCATTTGGCCCCGTTTCATAATATTTTTGTTTTAAATATCTATTTTTCCTTTCAATTTCATCTATTTGTATTTCTTTTATCTTTATTTTTTCTTCCTTAATTTCTTGATATACAGTGGGGCAAAAAAGTATTTAGTCAGCCACCAATTGTGCAAGTTCTACTACTTAAAAGTTCTACTACTTAAAAGCTGCACGGTGGCGCAGTGGTTAGCACTGCGGCAGCACAGTTTACCCTTGGCCGGGGGATTGTGGGGATCGTGGGATCGTGGGTTCGATCCCAGCCCCCGACCAACAGTGATCTGTGTGGAGTTTGCATGTTCTCCCCGTGTTGCGTGGGTTTACTCCGGGATTTCTCCGGTTTCCTCCCACATGCCAAAAACATGCATGTTAGGTTAACTGGCTGTTCTAAATTGTCCCTAGATATTTGTTTCCTATAGGCCCTTAGAATAGAGGGTTAGTATTAATGAAAGCGCTTTGAGTGGTCTTTGTGACTAGAAAAGCGCTATATAAGTGCAGGTTAGTTAGTTAGTTAGTTAGTTAAAAGATGAGAGAGGTCTCCAATTTTCATCATAGGTATACCTCAACTATGAGAGACAAAATGAGAAAAAAAAAATCCAGAAAATCACATTGAAGGATTTTTAAAGAATTTATTTGCAAATTATGGTGGAAAATAAGTATTTGGTCACCTACAAACAAGCAAGATTTCTGGCATTCACAGACCTGTAACTTCTTTAAGAGGCTCCTCTGTCCTCCACTCGTTACCTGTATTAATGGCACCTGTTTGAACTCCTTATCAGTATAAAAGACACCTGTCCACAACCTCAAACAGTCAGACTCCAAACTCCACTATGGCCAAGACCAAAGAGCTGTCAAAGGACACCAGAAACAAAATTGTAGACCTGCACCAGGCTGGGAAGACTGAATCTGCAATAGGTAAGCAGCTTGGTGTGAAGAAATCAACTGTGGGAGCAATTATTAGAAAATGGAAGACATACAAGACCACTGATAATCTCCCTCGATCTGGGGCTCCACGCAAGATCTCACCCCATGGCGTCAAAATGATCACGAGAACGGTGAGCAAAAATCCCATAACCACACGAGGGGACCTAGTGAATGACCTGCAGAGAACTGGGACAAAAGTAACAAAGGTAATCAGTAACACATCAGTAACACACTACGCCGTTAGGGACTCAAATCCTGCAGTGACAGACGTGTCTCCCTGCTTAAGCCAGTACATGTCCAGGCCCGTCTGAAGTTTGCTAGAGAGCATTTGGATGATCCAGAAGAGGATTGGGAGAATGTCATATGGTCAGATGAAACCAAAATAGAACTTTTTGGTAAAAACTCAACTTGTCGTGTTTGGAGGAGAAAGAACACCATGCCTACTGTGAAGGATGGGGGTGGAAATATCATGCTTTGGGGCTGTTTTTCTGCAAAGGGACCAGGACGACTGATCTGTGTAAAGGAAAGAATGAATGGGGCCATGTATCGTGAGATTTTGAGTGAAAACCTCCTTCCATCAGCAAGGGCATTGAAGATGAAATGTGGCTGGGTCTTTCAGCATGACAATGATCCCAAACACACCACCCAGGCAATGAAGGAGTGGCTTCGTAAGAAGCATTTCAAGGTCCTGGAGTGGCCTAGCCAGTCTCCAGATCTCAACCCCATAGAAAATCTTTGGACGGAGTTGAAAGTCCGTGTTGCCCAGCGACAGCCCCAAAACATCACTGCTCTAGAGGAGATCTGTATGGAGGAATGGGCCAAAATACCAGCAACAGTGTGTGAAAACCTTGTGAAGACTTACAGAAAACATTTGACCTCTGTCATTGCCAACAAAGGATATATAACAAAGTACTGAGATGAACTTTTGTTATTGGCCAAATACTTATTTTCCACCATAATTTGTAAATAAATTCTTTAAAAATCAGACAATGTGATTTTCTGGATTTTTTTTCTCATTTTGTCTCTCATAGTTGAGGTATACCTATGATGAAAATTGGAGACCTCTCTCATCTTTTAAGTGGGAGAACTTGCACAATTGGTGGCTGACTAAATACTTTTTTACCCCACTGTATTTTGGGGTCATTTGTGTTTTGTTTACATTCTAATTCCCTCAGTCTCTCACATCTTTGTTCATATGATTCCAGTTTAGACTGTTTTTCTTTTCGTGATTCAACAATTAATTTACCTCTTAACACGGCTTTTAGTGCGTCCCATAGTATTGTTGGGTCCACTTCTCCATTATCATTCTCCTCGATATACTCATTTATGTTTAACTTTATTCTTTCTTTCATTTTCTCATCATTTAATAGTCCTACATTAAGTTTCCATGTTGTCGTTTTCTATTGTTTAAATATATTTCCATGTATATAGGATTATGATCTGATATTTCTGCCCCTCCAATCCGACAATTTCTCACCCTGTGTCTGTCACCTTCATTCATAAGGAAGTAATCTATTCTAGAGTGTACTTTATGGACTGCTGAATAATGTGTATCGTCTTTTTCGAGTGGGTGCAGGACCCTCCATATGTCTACCATACCCATTTCTGCCAGTGAGGTTCTTATGAACTTTGTTACATGGTTTTTTTGTCTTCTTAACACTTGTTGTGTCAACTTCATGATCAATGACAGCATTAAAGTCTCCTCCACAAATTAGGACTCCTTCACTGTGTGTTGCTATGAGATCAAACAGATGTTGAAAAAAATCCTTGTCACTTTCTGGTGGAGCATAGATGTTCACTAATGTGATCTGCATACCATCTATTCTTCCCTTTATTATTACATATCTGCCTTCTTTATCCTGGATTTCTTGTTCACATTCAAATTGTATTTTATTTGAAATTAGTATCATAACCCCCCTTTTAGTTCCTCCCTTAAATGAACTGTAGTAGGAGTTTTTATAGCCAAATCTCTTTAGTTTCTCATGTTCTGTCTTGTTCAAATGTGGCTCTTGCATAAATATAATTTCGGCTTTTTCCTTCTTGAATTTTCTTATTATTCTTTCCCTTTTAACAGGTGAGTTCAGACCATTCACGTTTAATGTCATTATCTTAAGATTTTTAACCATAGTCATGTTTTTCCATTTTTTTTAACTTGTGCTCCTAGCCCCTTTAACAACAAAACTAACACATATATGTACAAAAACACATTAACGAACCTCAACCTCCGCACTTTGGGTCTTTCTTCTGCCCACTGGTCCCTGTTGGAGAGTGGAGGGAATGTCCTCACCGAGTGAGGGGCCCTTCCTAGACCTGTAGTTACTATCCAAGTAATAGTCATTAGTCTAGAAATGTCCAACAAAAATCACTTTAACCTCTCCTAGCCGTTTGTTTCTCTTTTACCTTGTCTTCTTGGCCTTCATTTCTTCTATGCCCTTCTTAATCTTTGTTATAAGCTAAGCTTTCCGTTGAAAGCCTTGCAGTTTTTCTTGGGCTCGGTGCGCCACGTCCGTCTCCCGCCCTCTGCCGCTCACTCGCCTCCATTCCGGCTGTCTCGGTGCGCTTCGTGCCGCCGCTGCTCCAGCCGTTTCCTCGGGTACGCTCACCACAAAGCCTCGTTCCTTCATGTCCTGCGCTGCCTCTCTGGTCGTGTTGTAGGTTTTCACGCCGTCATCCCAATGAATTCTCATCTTCGTTAGCGGCGTTTGGAATCCAATTTTTTTCTCTTTCAGCATTTTTTTAATGTTGGCATATTTCTTTCGCTGCTGCACAATTTCTGTTGGGAAGTCATGGTCAAAGAATATCTGTTTGTCGCCAACTCGTATCTTTTTTCCACGCTTGTGTCAGGATTCTTTCCTTTACGTCGTATTTTAAAAAATTTACCACAACTGACCTGGGTGCAGAGTTTGAGTTCGGGTTCTGTGCCAAGGCTCTGTGCGCACGTTGGATCTTCAAGTCTGTTTCATTGGGCAGCTCAAGCTCTTTTTTTAAGAATTGATCTATGATTTTCATCATCGAGTTGCCTTCAGTGCCCTCCGGAATCCCGAAGATGCGTATATTGCTCCATCAGGACCTGCTCTCCAGATCGGTTATTTTTTCCTGCATCCTCTGCGTTTGTGCCATCAGAGTCTGTAGCAGCTTGCTTGCCTCAGTCTTCCAGTCTTCCAACTCTGATATTCGAGCCTGTGCTTCTGCCATACACGCCCGTTGAGTGCGCAGCTCCTCCATGTTTTCTGCTAGCTTGCGGTCCATTTCTTTTCGGAGACCCATAATTTCCTCCTTCATCTCTTTTTTCAGTTCTTCCTTAAGAGCCGTTAAATCCTGTTGGAGTTGTCGCTTGAGGTCTTTTATGTCTTTACTTATATTGGCGAAGCCAATGTTCATAACATCGAGGTTGGCGTCCTCCATTTTCTCTGAAGTCTCCTCGTTTTTGTTGGCCTCGTGTTCAGCGATTTCTCCAGTGTTGTTGAAGAGGGATTCTTTAGTTTTACCCTGCTTTTCTCCGTGTGCCCGGGTTCTTCGTGTTTTCATCCCTTGGTTTATTGACCTATTTATGTCGAGTTGGCCATTTACCAAAGATTTTTAATCCGACTAGGGAGAGCTCTCTGTTTAAGCATTATGCCTCTCCGCCATCTTCCCAGAAGTCCTCCGGGGAGATATTTTAAAGTCTGACAAGAAGCAGCTTAGCGTGCACTGTAAACTGTGTTGCAAGCACGTTTCCATATCAGGTAACACTACAAATCTTTTTTACCATCTGCAGCAGTGCCATCTTGATTAAAGTAACTGACCCTCGTTTCCAAATCCCTGGCCGTAAATATTTCTCCAAGATGAAGATGGCACTTCTCCAGCTGTTCATGGAATGTAGAGAAATGGTTGAAAAGGAGCTGCAAAGTCTGACATACTTCGCTACTGCATCAGATTGGTGGTCAAGTTGCACATCTGAACCATATAAGAGCCTCACTGCCCACTTCATTGATCAAGACTGGAATTTCAAAAGCAAATGTCTTCAAACTTTCCTGAAGACCATACAGGTGAAGTCACTGCTTTAGGACTGACAGAAGCATCCTGGAGACTGAGTGAAGACAAACAAGTCTGCATCAGGTCCGCAGGTCCTTCCTACCTAAGGCTGTCAGACTTTATAACCGAACCAAGGCTGCTCATAGAGGTCATATTAAATGTACTAAACATAACAACTTTGCACAATAGAGATCATCCCCTCCAATACACAGCTAAGACAATAACAATCATTATTGAGGGTTGCAACAACACTGTTGATTCAAATGGATAATAAACTGTCTGGGTACATGTTCATATTCTGCAGGGTAATTTAATGCTGTTTATTCCATCTAGCTGCAATGCTTCTGCACTGTGTACAGTGGTGTGAAAAAGTGTTTGCCCCTTCCTGATTTCTCATTTTTTTGTATGTTTGCCACACTTAAATGTTTCAGATCATCAAACAGATTTAAATATTAGACAAAGATAGCACAAGTAAACACAAAATGCAGTTTTTAAATGATGGTGTTTATTATTAAGGGGTAAAAAATCCACACCTACATAGCCCTGTGTGAAAAAGTGATTGCCCCCTAAACCTAATAACTGGTTGGGCCATCCTTAGCAGTGAAGGAATTTTGGCCCACTCATCTTTGCAGAATTGTTGTAATTCTGCCACACTGGAGGGTTTTCGAGCATGAACCGCCTTTTTAAGGTCATGCCACAGTATTTCAATCGGATTCAGGTCAGGACTTTGACTAGGCCACTGCAAAGTCTCCATTTTGTTTTTCTTAAGCCATTCACATTCCACGTACCAAAAGCCAGTTTAGAAAGCTTGGGATCAGTCCGCCAAGGTCTCCGCCTTTGACCGCCACCTGATCCACATAGCACCGGACCCCCATGATCCCTCCTGCAGGTGGTGAGCCCACTGGAGGGCGGACCCATGTAACTCCTTCGGGCTGAGCCCGGCCGGGTCCCATGGGTGGAAACCCGGCCACCAGACGCTAGCCTTCGAGCCCCTCCCCCAGGCCTGGCTCCAGGGTGGGGCCCCGGTAACCCCATACCGGGCGGGGTACACTGAATCCTTGATATACAATTCATGAGAGTCTGTTGGATCGTTCTTAGTCTGGCCCTTCACCCAGGACCAGTTTGTCTTGGGAGACCCTATCAGACGCAAATTGCCCCGGACAACATAGCTCCTGGGATCACTGGGGCACGCAAACCCCCCCACCACGATAAGGTGATGATCCATGATCCTCAGCCTCCCTGGGAAGGTCTATGCCAAGGTACTGGAGAGGAGAGTCCGGCCGTTGGTCGAACCTCGGATTCAGGAGGAGCAATGTGGTTTTCGTCCTGGCCGTGGCACATCGGACCAGCTCTTTACTCTCTCGAGAATTCTCGAGGGTTCGTGGGAGTTTGCCCAACCAGTTTACATGTGTTTTGTGGACTTGGAGAAGGCATTTGACCGCGTCCCTCGTGGATTTTTGTGGGGGGTGCTTCGGGAGTATGGGGTATCGGGCTTGTTGTTACGAGCTATTTGGTCTCTGTACGACCGTTGTGAGAGTTTGGTTCGTATTGCCAACACTCGGTCAGAGCCATTCCCAGTGAGAGTTGGACTCCGCCAGGGCTGCCCTTTGTCACCGATCCTGTTCATAACTTTTATGGACAGGATTTCTAGGCGCAGCCAGGGAATGGAGGGTGTCATGCTTGGTGACCACAGGATCTCATCTCTGTTGTTTGCAGATGATGTTGTCCTGTTGGCTTCATCCAGCAATGACCTACAGCTCTTGCTGGGACGGTTTGCCGCTGAGTGTGAAGCGGCTGGGATGAGAATCGGCACCTCCAAGTCCGAGTCCATGGTCCTCAGCCGGAAAAAGGTGGATTGTCCTCTCCGGGTTGGGGACAGGCTCCTGCCCCAAGTGGAGGAGTTTAAGTATCTTGGGGTCTTGTTCACGAGTGAGGGGAGAATGGAGCGAGAGATCGACAGATGGATTGGTGCAGCATCTGCAGTGATGCGGACGTTGTACCGGTCTGTTGTGGTGAAGAGGGAGCTTAGTTCTAAGGCAAAGCTGTCGATTTATCAGTCAATCTACGTTCCTACTCTCACCTATGGTCACGAGCTTTGGGTAATGACCGAAAGAACGAGATCGCGGATACAAGCGGCGCTGAAATGAGCTTTCTCCGTAGGATTGCTGGACTCACCCTCAGAGATAGGGTGAGGAGCTCAGTCATCCGGGAGAGGCTCAGAGTAGAACCGCTGCTCCTCCACATTGAAAGGAGTCAGTTGAGGTGGTATGGGCATCTGATTAGGATGCCTCCTGGACGCCTCCCACTTGAGGTGTTTCAGGCACGTCCCACTGGGAGGAGACCCCGGGGCAGACCCAGGACTCGGTGGAGAGACTATGTCTCCCAGCTGGTCTGGGAACGCCTTGGTATCCTCTCTGAAGAGCTGGAGCAGGTGGCTGGGGAGAGGGAAGTCTGGGCTTCTCTGCTTGAACTGCTGCCTCCGCGACCCGGACCTCCGGAAAAGCGGTAGAAGATGGATGGATGGATGGAAGCCATTCACAGTTAGACTTGCTGGTGTGTTTTGAATCATTGTCCTGCTGCAGAACCCAAGTGTGCTTCAGCTTGAGGTCATGAACAGATGGCTGGACATTCTCCTTCAGGATTGTTTGGTAGACAGCAGAATTCATAGTTCCATTTACCACAGCAAGTCTTTCAGGTCCTGAAGCAGCAAAACAGCCCCAGACCATCACACTACCACCACCACATTTTATTGATGGTATGATGTTCCTTTTCTGAAATGCTGTTGTAACAGTATATGAATTAATAATTATGATCAGGTATAAAAATTATTTAATTTATATTAATGTATCGGAACCGGAGATGAATTGTCGGTTCATATACACTGGAAAAGTTAATTACACTCGTGGGGCACCAGCTTCTATCTCTAAGAAGAAATTTAATCTTTAATTTTACTTTATACCTGTTTAATCACTCAATAATTTAATTAATAATCAGTCTCAAAATTTTAGTGAATTTGATACCGGGGACTTGAACCAGACTCGGAATGAAATAAATTCTCAAGAACTTCTCTCATTTTCACATATTTATTAAACGAAATGAGGATTAACAGACATTGCAGTGGTTTCATTTAACCATAAAATTAAACTTGTACATGATAGATTAACAATATCAACATTTGCAGAACCAGGGTTAACTGTGGAATGAATTTAGATCAGTTTGAAGTTAACGGATTATGGAAAACATAACTCAAATTTATAGAGAATGTTTTACTAATTATATGAAAGGTTCTGGATTACGCTAAGAAAAAAAAACAACGTAATTTTAATGAAAAGAGGAGTTATGTTAATGGCTCCTTAATTTGCATTGGATTAGATATCAAATTATTATCGAACCTCAGAAGTTTAATTCAGCAGATGAATAAAGAAAGTGCAGCTCATGTGCTTTCTTGTTGAAGATTTGAAGTTGCGTTCTTTCGTCGTCCACGTGAAGCTTTTGATGTGTTGATCAGTGCCAAAACCCAGAATATTTGTCCAGCAAATATACGGTTGTCACAAGATGAGATTTTGATGTGTTGATCACCTGGGCTGCGATCTGGCCCAGGGCGTCTAATCTTCGTGGCGAGCTGAGTCTCCTTTCCTCTTTGTTGGCAAGCGGCTTCCCAGAGGAATTCGATAATAATTAAATATATCTAATCTGATTTAAAGTCAAAGAGTTTCGGATTTTAGATAAAAGAGCTTCTGGTGTGGGATTGGTCAATAAAAATATTTTAAAAATAAAGTCAAGATTAAAATTTAAATTAAAATTAAAAACGGTGGCTTTACAGAAAGTTTAACAGGAAAAAAAAGTGATAGAAATAAACGTCTAGGATTGGAGTTTTAACTCCTGATTAGAATGAGCTCAGAGAGGAAGAATTCCTAGACATTTAAAGAAAATCATTAAAATACAAAAAGGTTACAACAAAACATGATACTTCAAGCTCCGTGATCGTAGGAAGGTAAACACGTGGGAGAAGTCCCTTTGTTCTCCAGTGGTTTTCTCTGCTGTGTAGAGACGAAGACAAAGGAAGTCGGAAAAAAAAGTGGTGGCGAAAAGAGAGTCTCTTCCCTTTAATCTGTGGAGAATTTTCGTGGGCCTCTGTGATTGACAGGAGCCCCCAGCCAATAGGCTTCCTTCGTGGGCGGGCTTTATGAATTTTAGTCCAATAAACAAACAGTCTTTTCTGGAGCAAACATAGAGCTGTTGTCAAGCAGAGATTGGCTGCTGGCAGTCACATGACTTGACAGACGCTTTTGGCAAATCTTTAACACGTTTTAATACTGGAATATTCCTCTATACACTTACGGTATGTACTGTATATTCTCCAACCTAGTCTTAGTGATCATGCAACTTATACCCAGTGCTTATAAATTAACATGCAGGAATAAACATTCATTTAAACATTTTTAACATGCATACTGTATATATATACACTACCGTTCAAAAGTTTGGGGTCACCCAGACAATTATTTTGTGTTTTCCATGAAAAGTCACACTTATTTACCACCATGAGTTGTAAAATGAATAGAAAATATAGTCAAGACATTGACAAGGTTAGAAATAATGATTTGTATTTGAAATAATAATTTTTTCCTTCAAACTTTGCTTTCATCAAAGAATCCTGCATTTGCAGCAATTACAGCATTGCAGACCTAACATGATTGCACAAGGGTTTTCTAATCATCCATTAGCCTTCTGACGCAATGAGCAAACACATTGTACCATTAGAACACTGGAGTGATAGTTGCTGGAAATGGGCCTCTATACACCTATCTAGATATTGCACCAAAAACCAGACATTTGCAGCTAGAATAGTCATTTACCACATTAGCAATGTATAGAGTGTATTTCTGATTAGTTTAAAGTTATCTTCATTGAAAAAAAGTGCTTTTCTTTCAAAAATAAGGAAATTTCTAAGTGACCCCAAACTTTTGAACGGTAGTGTATGTATATATACAGTATATATATATATATATATATATATATATATATATATATATATATATATATATATATACAGTATATATATATATATATATATATATATATATATATATATATATACATACATATACTGTATATATATAGTGGAACGTCAAGAGTCCATTTGCTTTTCATGGTCCTGGAAAAGAAGAGAAGGTTTAGAATTGAGTTAACACAGATGTGTTGAAAAGCTGCACTGGTTAGATCTGCATGTCCCAGAGTTGCCAAAAGGGGCAATATTGAGCTGTGGATCTTTGTAGTGATGAGGGGCTCCAGGGGCCTGTTCCATGTCTCCATGTTTATGGGGGCCATAAAAGTCCAAACAGGAAATGCATTAAGGTGAATTCCTTAGACTGGTTTTAACAAGGAATGTGAGTTCAGTTGTGGCATGGGGTAAAAGAGCAGTTTTTAAACTGTGCTTTTCCTGGGTGAAACAATGTCTTTAAGCAGAAGAATTTTTATTGATGAGCCAAGTGGAATGATGCTACACTGTGTTACTTTTACGCCAGATGTAGTGGGACACACACCTTCCAAAAGGTTCAACTTTTGTCTCATCAGTCCACAGAGTATTTTCCCAAAAGTCTTGGGGCTCATCAAGTTGTTTTCTGGCAAAACTGAGATGAGCCTTTATGTTCCTTATGCTCAGCAGTGGTTTTCATTTTGGAACTCTGCCATGCAGGCCATTTTTGTCCAGCCTCTTTCTTATGGTGGAGTCATGAACACTGACCTTAACTGAGGCATGTGAGGCCTGCACTTCGTTGGATGTTGTGGGGTCTTTTGTGACCTCTTGGATGAGTCGTCACTGTGCTCTTGGGGTAATTTTGGACGGACGGCCACTCCTTGGAGGGTTCACCACTGTTCCATGTTTTCACCATTTGTGGATAATGACTCTCACTGTGGTTCGCTGGAGTCCCAAAGCTTTAGAAATGGCATTTTAACCTTTTCCAGACTGATAGATCTCACTTACTTTGTTTCTCATTTGTTCTTGAATTTCTTTGGATCATAGCATGATGTCTAGCTTTTGAGGATCTTTTGGTCTACTTCACTTTGTCAGGCAGGTCCTATTTAAGTGATTTCTTGATTGAGAACAGGTGTGGCAGTAATCAGATCTGGGTGTGGCTAGAGAAATTGAACTCAGCTTTCCAAAGATGTGATAAACCACAGTTATCACCGGAGTGGTGGCTCAGTTGGTAGAGCATCTGCCCCACACCCGGGAGGCAGGGGTTCAAATCCCGGCTGGGTCATGCCGAAGACCATATAAAAGTGGAACTTCCTGCTGTCCAGCTTGGTGCTCAGCAATAATGGAATGGAGGAGGGAAATTTGTGGCGGCGCCTTGCATGGCAGCGGCCCTCTGATTCTACACTTGGGGTGTGTGTGATTAACACAGTAGATAGGTAAAGCACAATCTCATTCTACTGTACATGATTGGTTGTACAGTTGCATGACAATAAAGGGTGATTTAATTTTAATTTAATTTTTTAATTTATGTTTTAACGAGGTGAGGTGGGTGGGGGGGTGGCAATCACTTTTTCCCCACACAGGGCCATGTAGGTTTGGATTGTTTTTTACCCTTAATAATAAACACAGTCATTTAAAAACTGCATTTTGTGTTTACTTAGTATGTTATCTTTGTCTAATATTCAAATTTGTTTGATGATCTGAAACATTTAAGTGTGACAAACATACAAAAAAAATGAGAACTCAGGAAGGGGGCAAACACTTTTTCACACCACTGCACATATGTATATTCATCTTGGGGGTGGCTGTGGTACAGGTGTAGTGTGGCCGACTATTGATCGAAGGATCAGGGTTCTGATTCCCGCTCTGTCTGCAGTTTCCATGTCGATGTGTCCTTGAGTAAGGCACTGAACCCCCTCCTGGCTCCTGGTGGGTCAGGCCAGCGCTGGTGCATGGCAGCTCTGCCACCATCAGTGTCTGAATGTGTGGGTAGCAGGATCTGTAAAGTGCTTTGGTAATCCAGAGATGAGAAAAAGCGCTATGTGAACACCATTTACTGCTTTGGCTAACCAGTTCTTATCTTATTTACTATTGCTCTGAGTGCTGCTATCCCTTTGCTGCTCTAATTGTGGAATTTCCCCATTGTGGGACTAAAAAAGGCTTATCTTATTAGGACAGACAGGGGGACAAATATAGTGAAGGCCACATCACTAAACAAGTGGACATGGCTGCAGTGCTTTGGGCATGTACTTCACTCAGCTATGGGTAACTTGGTGAGTAGAATGTTATAAAATATTTATATTTTATAATATGAAATACAGTTGAATAATGTTCTACACTACATTTGTCAGGTTCAACTTCTGACAGAAAAATATTTTAAATTAATCGTGTTATAGCTTCATATCTTACTTGGGAGTAAAAAGGAACCTTTAAACTTGAGAGAAATAGTGATTTGATTTAGATCGCAATACGTATCAATACTGATTAATATGGAAAAAAATTACTGTGACTTGATTTTTTTCATATCGCCCAGCCCTATCTGCAGCATCTCCTTGCAGAAGGAACATCTTGAGGAAGCTCCAGACCGAGAGAAAACAACAAAGCACAGTGCAGTTATTAGGGATGGACAATAAAACATTTTTTGTGTGCGAGTGTACACCTAATAAAATGAGTATGAATAACTGATTCCATTTTTAAAAAGTTGGTTTAATGTTGTGCAGGTTATGACACATTGAAACCTCCTGGATGTTTTAATAAATACAAATGGACCAAAAAAGAAAGAAATAATGAAAATAATTTTGAGAGTTCAGAACATGTCTTTGTTGAGGATTTAGATTAATTGGACTGGAATACAAAAAAAAAAAAAAGAAAATCCTTAAGGACGTTAGAAAATCTGCAACTTTGAATTTGCCTCTGTAACAATTTTCTTTAGTCTTTAGCTGGTATAGCCCATTTTATGTTGTATTGTTCTGAGTTTGTTCAATAAAGTTCTTTGATTTTTTTTTTAATAATAATTCATGATTAAAAGCCGACTAACCCTAAAACAAATGAACAATGATTTCAAAAACTACAGACTGACAGCTGTAAATTGTATTCAGTGTTGGTATACCACTATTCTCATCAACTGTTTTGATGAATTTACTCATGACACCCGGGACTGAGGTAAAGTTATGCAGTCTAGATAAGGGTTAGAGAGTTTTTTTTATCCAATATTAAGTCTGTATTGTGGTATGTTTAGTCAGTCCCTCCAGGATTTTGCGATGTTGCGATCACACCAATTCACATGAAATCAGCCAATCAGCGCAACTATTGCACGACGTTGCAACTTTGCCCAATCACTGCAACTTTCCCGCAATTTTGACCAATCCTCGTCAAACTCCGCCAATTTCACCAATCAAATTTGTCTCCAACACGCTGAAACGCTCAGTTGAACCAATCAAGCGCATCGCTGCACTGCGTTCACTTTCGTGTTTACAGTGAGTACTGAGTTTATAGTTTACAGTGAATAATGGAACACATTACCAAACAGAGTGCGTGATTTAAAAAAAACAAAAAAAAAAAACCCCAACTCACCCGCGAGATTCTCAACGCCGTCCCTTCCTCCGTCTCCCCTAGCCTACCCGTGGATGCCTCGCCGTGTCTCCATCCTGACCGTGTGTAGGAAGCGCTGGGTTTGTGTTGTAAAACATGCACCTGCCCAAAAGCGCCCCGTTGCGGGAGCGCATGTGAGGAGAGTACACTACACTACGGCGAGTGTTTGAACATTTATACATCTTTAAAGGTAAAATCATTACTACATCTGTTCAACGAGCTTTAAAACTGTTAATCTCCAGTGTGGACAGACAAACGCATCCACCCCCCCCTCGCCGTCCCGCTCTAAATGAAAGATGTGTGTGCAGCCCGACATGCAGCAGACAGACAGGTAGGCATCGAAAGAGAGTATTTTCGGTTTTGTTTTTCCCCAGAAAAACAGACTCCAATAGCTAATACAGTACAACAGGATAATTTATTTATTTTTTCCTCTCCTCTCGGTACTGAGTGGTTGGGAACCGTAGGGAGTTTTCAAATGAAGGTGCTGCAAAAAATTTCCAAATCTCTACTCTTTAACCCCTTGCACTCCGGTCAATTTCCCTAAAAACGCCAAAAAATAACGTGCCCAAATCAACCTCTTGCACTCCGTTGTACCGCGGACGAGCAAGTCTCTGCGTCCCAGAGCGCACGAGGGCGCTCTCGTGCGCCCTCGTGCGCTCTAGGATGCATGATGGAGATGGTGATGTAGGTGGTGATGGCGTCCAAGCGCGCACTGAAAATAAAAGCTGCAGACACAGCCGCGAACAGATTAGTTCATCTGATTGACCTCTCATTCGACTAATAAGAGCCTTGAATTGGGTTTCTGAAACCTTGAAGAACCAATGACTGAAAACCTAGCAAGAAGGACCCGCCTACCAACGCTGTGAATGCAGTGAGCCAATTGAAGCAGAGAAGTTCGCCAGCTGCTTTTTTTAAGGCTGGGTGAAGACAGACTGCTGCAGCGGATCAAAAAAGGACTCGCAGAAAGAACCGTCACAGACCCAGCAGCACGGAGACCACCCACAAATGTAACCTGTGTGACAGCATTCGCGCATCGGCATATTCGGCCACAGGCGGTGCTTATTTTGTTTTTGTTCCAGCAGAGTAGACGTTATGATTTACTTCCATGGTCATAGACTGACGGAGGCTGACGACGAAGGCTGAGTGACACACACGCCTTCGCCAGTCTTTTTTTAATTACTACTGTTATTTGTTTTGAAAAATCATTCGCCAAAAACTGCAATCATGGAAGCACAAAACCGCAATAATGGAATTATGTTTTGATCGGGTCGCGAGACCAGAACCACGAGCGGACCAGCGTCGCGTTCGTCTGACAATGAGGAAGAGAAGTTCGCCAGCTACGCTGCTGCTGTGAAGAGGTAAGGTGTTATAAGCTAAATTATTCTCTATCCCTGAAAATTGTAATCCAAAATGACTTTTGACCGATCGGTAAATTACAACTGTGCGGCGCACGAAGTCTGAAGTTCGTGCGCCGCGGTACACGGTTCGTTCGTCAGGTCCAGACCGTGAACGCTGCCCCCCCCCGCTATTCTTCTGTAGCGAGGGGGGGGGGGAGCCGCAGTGACTGAGCTGCTGTCCCACATCCCACATGAGGCTAATCCGTCATGTAGCGATGGCCGATGTCCGTCCTCTGTAGCGAGGGGGGCGGGACAACCCCCCCCCCCCCACACACACACAGCCCTGAGTGTGATCTTTCATTAGAGCCCAAAATGAAGCTTCTACATTGAAGCATTCAAAAGTTACAGACGTTTTTCCAAACTGTACCATTTGGCACGATTTGGCACAGTTCCAAAACGCCTGGGAACAGCCTGAGGAAAAAGCTGTGTAATATATTCATTTTTTGTGGTATTGTTACAAAATTTGGACCTCAGCTGGATAACACTTGGTTCTACATTTCTGTTGCATTTTCCAGCCCGGATCTGAAGCTGTGTGTTATTTGCAAGCATTTGTATCCAAAAAAACACCCAGGCCAAATTTATTTTCTTCAAGTTCAGTATGTTTAGATGACTGTAACTCAGTGGCAGGAGCACTTAGAGAGATTATGACTGTTTTGCCAAAAAATTCAAAGTGTTTTCTTTTAAATGAGACCAACCCCATGAAGATGCTGCAAAGGGTTGAAGAACAGCTTTGGATTTAATTTGGGCACATTATTTTTTGGCGTTTTTAGGGAAATTGACCGGAGTGCAAGGGGTTAAATCCAAAGCTGTTCTTCAACCCTTTGCAGCATCTTCATGGGGTTGGTCTCATTTAAAAGAGAACACTTGTTGTCCCCCCCCCTCGCTACAGAGGACGGAGATCGGCCATCGCTACATGACGGATTACACTCATGTGGCGATGTGGCAACCGCGGCGCAGTCACCGCGGCTGCCCCCCCACACTATTCTGTAGCGGGGGGGGGGGGCGTTCACGGACCGGACACGACGAACGACCCGTGTACCGCGGCGCACGCACTTCGGACATCGTGCGCCGCACAGTTGTAATTTACCGATCGGTCAAAAGTCATTTTTGATTACAATTTTCAGGGATAAAGAATAATTTAGACACCTTACCTCTTCACAGCAGTGTCCTGGCGAACTTCTCTTCCTCATTGTCAGACGAACGCGACGCTGGTCCGCTCGTGGTTCTGGTCTCGCGACCCGGTCAAAACATAATTCCATGATTGCGGTTTTGGCGAATGATTTACGACCTTCGTCGTCGGCCTCCGTCGGTCTATGATGACCATAAGAGAATCCTAAACACTCTGCTGGAATTAAAATAAGGAATTTCCCCTGCGGTGACGGTGGATAGCTCAACACTGCGATATGCAGTATTGTTGCAAATGTTTTTAGGACCCTGTGGTCTCATGATTTAAACAGGGTTCATAACTTATGTGGCAAACGATGGAAGCTGTGAGAAACTCACTGCAGCTCCAAACTCAACTTCATGTGCATATGTGACAATTGTGCAGAGCTCCGGTCTTCCTAGGCATGAACTGCTGATTCTGTAAAAAACATCATTTTCATAAAGCAGTGGCGGTAACTCCAGTATTTCAACTACGGCCTGTGTGGACTGGAGACTGCAGTGACATTCAGCTTATGGACAGCCTCCATACAGGACCCTGCATGGCTCTTCTCTCTGTGATTTTTTAATTTTTTCCATTGTCTGAAAAATCACGTTCCAACAAGCAATGCACTATGCAGTAGTTGTTTCACTCTCAGAGCTCAATTGTCAGAATCATAAACATTCAAAGGTGTGGTGGTGCAGTGGTTAGCACTGCAGCAGCACAGCAACTCACCCTTGGCCATGGGATCCCTGGTTTGATCCCAGCCCCCTGACCAACAGTGATCTGTGTGGAGTTTGCATATTCTCCCCATGTCTACATGGGTTTACTCGTGGAGTTCTGCGGTTTCCTCCGACAGGCCAATAACATGCAGGTTAGGTTAACTGGAGACTCTAAAAGTGGCCCTAGGTGTGAACGTGTGTGTGAATGGTAAAGGGATAGCGCCATACCGTGGCTGCTTTATCCATCCAGGTGGATGCCTCAATTTCCCCTCTGGGGATCAATAAAGTATACAAAATAATAATTAAAAAAAAACATTCCGCTCAGAAGGAAATAACCCACTTTGTGCCCTTTCAATGCTCACTGTCATAGCTGTATTTAGCAAGGAGTCCAAACACTTCTGCCACTAACTGCCTGCTAGAGTCCGTCTGGAGAGAGAGTGTCCCACATAGTGCTGATGGTGGCAGCACCCGGTGCTGTGGAAGCGCCCTGATAGAAAAATTTCATATTATCCACATTATTATTGTTATTAATATGTATTATTATACTTAAGATACATCATGCCTTTCCTATGCCATGTTTAATGTTTATATGTGCATGTAGGATAAGTTCATATATTCCTTTATATTATTCTTTCATATTATATTTCATATAATATGTCTAATATATTCTTGGCATGTTTCTGTGAGCAATTATTGTCCTTCAGAGGACGCGTGCAAGCACTGACTGAGGGTCAGTACAAGTGGAAAGGATGATCTAAGCTACACTGATAATTTCTTTGACATGCAACTGCTTTACTTTGTGTCCCAGGAATGCACTGAAACACCTAGTTTGTGTAGATTAGGTACCCTGTCTCCAGGATGTCTGTGGCATCTTTTCCTTTGTCCACCACCCAGGATAAGCTCTCATGTCATACTGACCTGCTAGGATACCAGGACTGTGATAGGCATTTGAACTGTCTCTGAGATGTCTCTGCTCTCCCCCTTTCTCCTCTTACCCCTCCCTTCTCTGTTACCCATAAATACCAAGACTAGAGAATGAATGCTCCAGAGATTCAGTGGGTGCTGAAGGCCATGCTCTGTAATCTCTCGCTCAAAAATGGCCATTTGGGGTATAATTTGAACTGTAACTTTTCTTTTCATTTCTTTTATTTATTTTTTATAATAAATGTACCTAAATCCAATATTCCGCCTGATTTTTGACTTTGAATAATTTATGCTCAAAATTATAACATTTTGGCGCTCCAAACAGCAGATCCACATATCTCCATCTTTCCAGCGCCTCTGCCCAATTTCAGTGAGTGCACAGCTGACGAAAGACCTTCCCAGGCTGTGTACAAGACTCAGTGTTACTGCAGTGAAGGCATTTCAAACCGGGGCGCTGGAACTGACTGGGTGACAGATCTGAGAATCCTACAGGCAGTTTGGATGTAAGTACATGTGTTGTTAAGTTTATGGCCATTGGGTTCGAGTCCCAGTGAGTTAAATACACGTATGATGTGAAATGGTTTCTCCCCGGACCGCTTTGACACCGTAAAGCCTGGTTAAGTTTTTGATTGCACTAAATCGCTGGTTCCCCCATCACGGTGAGCTTTATTGCAAGATGCCGGGGGAGGAACCCCAGGGTTTGTTGCTTTGGAAATTTCGTGTTGGCGAGGTGAAGATTCAGATGATGTTGCGCACAGGAATTACGGCAAGATACGTTATTCCGCCACGGTGAGCTTTGATGTAAAATCATTGCAAGATATTGGGGGAAGATATGGTGAGCTGTAATTGTTCAGGGAGGACTCGTACCTCGCCGCGGTGAGCCTTGTCGCAAGATACCATTGGGGATTTTTATCCTGCAACGGTGAGCTTTCGGCAAGATAACGTGGGAAGTCACATGACCGCTGAAAATTACCGGTAGATTTTCATTTTTAAAGTTTTGTTGTGGCGCTTAGTTACTGCAGTTGGTCTGTTTTTTGTTTTTGTGTCTTGTGTGTTGGGGAACCTGCTCCGGTGAGAGAGAGAGACGGAGTTCTCCGCAAAGGCGGAAGGAGCAGGTTGCACGGAGCTATACCATTGTTGTTTGTGATTTTTTTCTGGTATTTGTGGAGCATAAAAGAGCTAGTTAATTACTTATTGTCCTCTTGGGAAATGACTACAATTATAGGCGTTTGCAAATTATACTTTTGGGTGAGAAATTCTATTGTGTTCTCATTGCGGTAGACAAAAAAATTGACATGAGAATGTTGGGTTGCCAGATTTGTTTTTCCAAGTATTTTGGGTTGCCATTTCAAGCTCGTTTTAAGGCTATCGTCCTGTTGCTCTGTGTGAGCAGCTGCCCAAAAGTAACCTTGGAGAGATAACAGGACTGCGCTGCGTGTGTGTATGTGTGGGCCCTTGTGTTTGACAGTGAGTGAGTAAGAAGAAGAGGAGTGGAAAAAATCTATATATGGGTATTTTTGCAAAGCTTTGGGGTTTTTACAGTCTCCTTTAGTGGGTTTTCAATTCAATTCAATTCAACTTTATTTATATAGTGCCATTTCACAACAACAGTCATCTCACAGCACTGTCAACTGGAGGGGGAACCCCCACAGTTACAGAAAGACCCCAGCAATCAGGCGATCCCCTGTGAGCAAGCACTTGGCGATGGTGGAGAGGAAAAACTCCCTTTTAACAGGAAGAAACCTCCAGCAGAACCAGGCTCAGGGAGGGGCAGTCATCTGCTGCGACTGGCTGGGGGTGAAGGGACAGAGAAAATGAAAAGAACAGACATGTAGAGAGCAAATAGCATGATGGGGACTCAATCTATAGGAGAGAACAAACAGATGTTAATGATCAGCAAAAAAAAAAAAAAAAAAATGTCATTGAGAGTGAAGAAAGGAGTGAGGCCTAGTGCATTATTGGAGGTCCCCCGGCTGACTAAACCTATTAGCAGCATAACTAAGGGAGGGTTCAGAAACACATGATCCCTCCCTAATTGTAGGCTATGTGGCTTATATTAATCATATATTCCATACCTACATATGTATAGACTTATTAGAGTGTTTAGTGATTACATATGTGGAATGACCTAACGCCTATGAACAGGACAAGAGGTCTCAACCGCCAGCGAGGATCAAAGAGCAGAGAGTCGCAGCGGTGGAGACCGGATTGATCTCCCTGACCACCCAGGATCAGGTGGAGGAGACGGAGGACAATGGAGGGGGGATTATGTTAATGCGGGATGTCAGCTTTGATATGCAATGTCTTTTGTTGAGTGTGGGTATAAGTATGAAGGTCTGACTGCGTTCGACCTCTTATTCTGCTTCTGCACCGAGATGAGATGTTAGGGAGGTGAAGCTGATATTAAACTTTGATTTATAAAGCCATATCGCTTCTTCATTTCCAACTCCCTACACTGGTGACCAGACGTGAGGATGGAACAGAGACGTTCTCCCGCGATTAACTCATCAGAGGCGACCCAGGCAAGCGCCAGCGCCCATGCAGACAAGGGAACGGATGGAAGACGTTCCCCCACGGCAGAAGCTACAGAGAGGGCACAACCGAGCACCATCCCCAGCCCTGACGTGAGAGCAGAAGAAAGGCGCTCTCACCCGGCGGACACATCATGGACGGCCCACGCAAGCGCCGTCACCGTCAAGCTGCCAGAATTCTGGCAAGAAGACCCGAGCTCGTGGTTCCAGCAAGCTGAGGCTCAGTTTGCACTGGCGGGCATAACGGCGGACGAGACGAAGTTCTACCACATCGTCGCCAAACTCGACGCTGCCACGTCAAGATGTGCGTGGAGCATAATCCAACAGCCGCCCGCCCATGACAAATACAGGGAACTTAAGGCGACCATCGTCGAGAACTTTGTCCCCTCAGCCAAGGAGAGAGCAGAGAAGATCCTGGTGATCTACGGCCACAGAGGATGCAGACCCAAGGCCCTCATGGAGGACATGCTGCAGCTCAAGGAAGAGGACAACGACAACTTCCTCTTCCAACACATCTTCCTCAGCACTCTGCTGCCACACATGAGAGGGACGCTGGTCAACATGCGGTGCAGCACCCAGCAAGGCTTCCGCGTGCTGGCCCGAGAAGCGCAGCGGCTCTTCAACGCCTGCGGGGAACAGATGGCCACAGCAGCATCCGCAGATCTCAGCGCGGAAGCCCAGAGCAGCGGAGAACCACAGACAACTGAGCAGAGCCCGCCCACCATGGCGGCAACACAACCAAGGCGCAGCAAGCGGAATGACATCTGCTATTACCACCACCGTTTCGCCGAGAGGGCATACAAATGCGTGCCCCCCTGCAAATTCAAAAAGTTCGGGAAACGCCAAAACCGAGAACCGTTAACAGCCGCGGCTCTCGGCGAAAAAAATAAGCTACTTTATGTGACTGACGGACACACCGGGAGACAGTTCCTGATTGACACCGGAGCCCAGCTGAGTTTTATCACCCCTTCCCACGCAGACTGAGCCATGGGTCCCCAGGGAAATGGAGCGATGGCAGCCAACGGCTCGATCATCGACACCTTCGGTGAAAGGAACCTGCCTCTTTGCATCCACGGCCGCAACTATAGATGGACATTTATTGTAGCGGCGGTGAGTTTTAACTTGTTGGGCGCTGACTTTTTGTGTGCACATGGGTTGTTAGTCGATCTAGCAAATAGGCACTTGGTTAATGCACTGTCATTTTCTTCTATCCCCTGCTCAGCTCGAGTTTCTCCACCACCCGTGCAGGCCAGCGTCACAACAGCAGGAGGCAAGTTTGACCAACTCCTCACCCAATTTCCAGCACTCACAGTTCCAAAATTTTCAGCGACAGTAGCGAAACACGGGGTTGAACACTTCATCCCCACAACAGGCCCACCCGTGTTTGCCAAAGCTCGGCGCTTAGACGCAACCAAGCTCGCCATAGCACGGGACGAGTTTGTCACCCTGGAAAAATTAGGCATTATTAGACACTCGAAAAGCCCCTGGGCATCGCCACTCCACATGGTCCCGAAAACCGACGGTTCTTGGAGACCTTGCGGCGATTACCGCAGACTAAACAATGCGACAGCGCATGACCGCTACCCAATTCCTCACATCCAAGATTTTTCACTGCATCACCCCCCCAATCTGCGACGTTTCAACCGGCCAACCTTGCCCGGTAGTCCCAGCTGCACGGCGCCGCCGCATTTTCGACTCGGTTCACTCCCTCGCGCTGGGTGCGCGCCTCGGTTAAAATGGTCGCAGAAAAGTTTGTTTGGCCGGGCCTGCGCAAAAATGTAAAGGAATGGGCAAAGACTTGCATGTCTTGTCAGCGCGCCAAAATACACAAACACACAAAAGCTCCTCTAGAGCCCTTTCGAATCCCAGCCACAAGGTTTGACCACGTTCATGTCGACCTCGTGGGACCACTACCTTCGTCTCAGGGTTTCACACACCTGTTAACGATGATAGACCGTACTATGCGCTGGCCTGAGGCGGTCCCTTTGGTGTCAACCACAGCTGCGGAAGTCGCTCGCGTTTTTTTAACAAACTGGGTGGCACGTTTTGGCGTCCCATCGGACATCACGTCCGATAGGGGACCTCAATTTGTCTCAGAGCTTTGGTCAGCCTTGGCTAGCAGCATAGGGGCGACAATTCACCGCACCACCGCATATCACCCTCAGGCTAATGGGTTATGCGAGCGTTTTCACAGATCTTTAAAGGCCGCCCTCAGGGCCTCACTAACGGATACAGATTGGGTGAATAAACTTCCCTGGGTTTTATTAGGGTTGCGTTCTGCACCTAAGGAGGATCTAGACGCCTCCCCAGCAGAATTAGTTTTTGCACAACCTCTCAGACTCCCAGGTGAGTTCTTACCAGAACATCCAGAGCCTGGGCATCTTCCAGCCCTGAGGCCCTTAAGCAGCACCGGACCGGACACGCTCCCCTGACCTGCACATCACTGTTTTCCACGGGTTTTTGTCCCCCAAGCTTTAAAAAATGCCGAGTTTGTTTTTGTTAGACACAAAGCTTTAAAATCAACCCTCCGTCCACCATACGATGGACCATTCAGAGTGCTGGAACCTGGTGATAAGCATTTTGTGCTTGATTTAGGGGACAGAAAAGAAACAGTCAGCATTGACAGGCTTAAACCTGCCTTCTTGTTGAGAGACGAACCTGCACGGGTGGCGAGAGCACCTCGGCAGGGTAGACCCCCCCAAGAAAAAAAACTTAGCCCCCCTGCAGGGAACAAATAACCACTCTCCTCCCCAAGCTGCAGATTCCTTACAGGAGGGTCCCACCACGACGCCAAAGCGGACCCACAGCAGATTCGGGAGAAGATTAAAATCCAGACGGCACAGGGACTGATACAAATTGACCAAGAGTTGTTAACTGTGTTATCAGATTGTGCTGTGACAGTTCTAAGGATGATTTGTGATTTTACTATACTGTTGTTGTTACCACTGAATTCTCTACAGGAGCATGACTGCTGGAAAGATTTTTCCTCGTTTTCCCTGTCAAGAGGTTAAAAGTATAATATGTCATAGAGATTATCTTAAACTGTAAACCTAATTTGATTGTCCTTTTCTTAGTCGTTTGGGGGGGGGGGGGCTGTGGCTTATATTAATCATATATTCCATACCTACATATGTATAAACTTATTAGAGTGTTTAGTGATTACATATGTGGAATGACCTAACGCCTATGAACAGGACAAGAGGTCTCAACCGCCAGCGAGGATCAAAGAGCAGACAGAGTCGCAGCGGTGGAGACCGGATCGATCTCCCTGACCACCCAGGGTCAGGTGGAGGAGACGGAGGACAATGGAGGGGGGGTTACGTTAATGCGGGATGTCAGCTTTGATATGCAATGTCTTTTGTTGAGTGTGGGTATAAGTATGAAGGTCTGACTGTGTTCGACCTCTTATTCTGCATCTGCACCGAGATGAGATGTTAGGGAGGTGAAGCTGATATTAAACTTTGATTTATAAAGCCATATCGCTTCTTCATTTCCAACTCCCTACAGGCTATATCAAAAAGGAAGGTTTTAACCATATTCTTAAAAACAGAGATCAAGTCTGACTCCCGAATACAGATTGGCAGCTGGTTCCACAGGAAAGCAGCTTGATAACTGAAGGCTCTGCCTCCCATTGTACTTTACTTTTGGAGATTCTAGGTATTACAAGTAATCCTGCATTCTGGGAGCATAGTGCTCTGTTAGGATAATACGGTAGTATCAGATCTTTTAAATAAAAAGGGGCCTGATTGTTTAGAGCTTTGTAAGTAAGAAGAAGGATTTTAAACTTAATTCTAAACTCAATGGGAAGCCAATGAAGGGAGGCCAGAACCGGAGAGATATGACCTCTCTTTCTAGTACCTGTTAAAACTCTTGCTGCAGCATTTTGGATCAGCTGAAGACTTTTTAACCCTCAAGCGACCGAGTGGGGTCATTTACGACCCCAGCCATATAATTTAATGTGCCGTCTCTTTATTTTTTATCCAAATTTTCTTTCCTAGCATGAATTTGTCAGTCTACTAATCCTACACACTTTCATAGTTTTTTGCAGGGATCAACCAATTGGTGTGGCGTAGACATCGCAAACTCTTGTGGGGTCATTTATGACCCCGAAGAGAAGCACTGGTTTTAAACATTGGTTTTATAAATTTTATTCAAATGTTCCACTTCTAATAGTTAGTTAATTAATCCCTTCACACCTGAAGGTGTATATGGGCGGCGCCTATCTCCGTTTCTCTGACCCTAGGCCACACAGCTACTGTAAGTAGTGAAAGCTACAGCGGGGGGTCAGTCCTCTGGTAGCTCTGTGTGTAACTTTACTTTCCCCATTCCATTATGCGGCGCACCACGCTAGAAGGCAGAAAGCACCATTTTTATATGGTCTTTGGTATGACCCGGCCGGGATTTGAACCCCTGCCTCCCGGGTGTGGGGCGGATGCTCTACCAACTGAGCCACCACTCCGGTTTCCACTTCTAATCAGTACTTTATATTGTATTGCAGTGAACCATGGCTAACAGACCTAGGATAGCAAGATTTACATTTGTCTGTCTGTCTGGATTTGTCTGTCTGTTTGTTTGTCTGCTTGTTAGCAAGATAACTCAAAAAGTTATGGACGGATTTTCATGAAATTCAGAAATGGGGTATCCTACAGATGATTAGATTTTGGTGGTGATCCGGATAACCGTCCACAAGAAAACCGCCATTACGCAAAATGCCATAATAGGTATCATGATCATCATCGTAACTACAATAATAGGTATCATCATCATCGTGATGATGACTATGATGACTATGATGATGATGATGATGATGATACCTATTATTGTTACTACGATGATGATGATACCTATTATTGTTGTAACTATGATGATGAGAGAGAGAGAAGGACTACACGTTCTTCTGGCAGGGAAAGGGCAGTGACGAACACAGGGAACACGGAGTGGGCTTCGCAGTGAAGAACACCTTGCTGAAGATGGTGGAACCGGGCAGCACTGGCTCTGCACGACTCCACACCCTCCGCCTGAACACCACTCAAGGCCCAGTCACCCTTGTCAGTGTGTATGCCCCAACACTGACAGCCACACCAGAGGCAAAAGATGAGTTCTACGAGAATCTCGCAACAACTGTCAGGATCATCCCCAACTCTGAACAACTCATTCTCCTTGGAGACTTCAATGCCAGAGTGGGTGCTGACCACGACTCCTGGCCCTCCTGTCTTGGACCTTTTGGCTTAGGCAGAATGAACGACAACGGACAGCGGCTGCTCGAGTTCTGCACATATCACGATCTGTGCATCACAAACTCGTTCTTCAAGACCAAGCCCCAACACAAGGTTTCCTGGCAACATCCGCGCTCAAAGCACTGGCACCAGCTGGACTTGATCCTGACCAGGCGCACCTCACTGAAGAACGTGCTAATCACCCGTTCGTTCCAGAGTGCAGATTGCGACACAGACCATTCATTGGTGTGTTGCAAGGTCAAGCTGCAGCTGAAGAAATTCCATCGTGCTAGACAGCCTGGAAAGGCACGGATTGACACCAGCAAGATGGCTCAACCAGAACTTGTTGAGCAGTTTGCCTCCACCTTTGAGAAGGAACTTGGTGTACCACAAGAAGGAGAATCTGCAAAGCAGAAGTGGGAAGAGCTGCGAAACACCATCCACCGCACAGCCTTGGCTACCTTTGGGAGGAAGACCTCGAAGTCACAGGACTGGTTTGATGCCAAGTTGACCGAGATGACCCCCGTCATTGAAGCCAAGCGCTCAGCACTTGCTGAGTACAAGAAGTACCCAAACGACAAGAATCTCCAGATTCTCAAGGCTGCGAGAAGCAAAGTTCAGCAGACTGCTCGGCGCTGTGCCAACGAGTACTGGACTCAGCTCAGCCAAGACATTCAAACCGCTGCCATAACAGGGAACATCCGTGGTATGTACGATGGCATCAAGAAAGCACTTGGTCCGGCTCAGAGCAAGACGGCCCCCCTCAAATCCTCCACTGGGGAGAGGATCACAGAAAAGAACAAGCAGATGGAGAGATGGGTGGAACACTACTCCGACCTCTACTCCAGACAGAACACCGTGACACCTTCAGCCCTTGATGCCATCGACTGCCTGCCATCCATGGACGAACTTGACGCCGAGCCAACCATCGACGAACTCAGCAAGGCCATTGATAGCTTGGCTGCTGGCAAGGCACCCGGCAACGACGGCATACCTCCTGACCTGATGAAGCACTGCAAGACCGCCCTACTGCTGCCATTGCATGACGTCCTCTGCCAGTGTTGGAAGGAAGGTGCCGTACCACAGGACATGAGGGACGCCAAGATCTTCACCCTCTACAAAAACAAAGGGGAGAGAAGCGACTGCAACAACTACAGGGGCATCTCCCTCCTCAGCGTTGTTGGCAAAGTCTACGCACGAGTTGTTCTCGTTCGTCTACAGAAGCTTGCCGAACGTGTCTACCCCGAGTCTCAGTGTGGCTTCCGCGCTGAGCGATCGACGGTAGACATGATATTCTCCATCCGCCAACTCCAGGAGAAATGCAGAGAACAGAACATGCCCCTGTACGTCGCCTTCATCGACCTCACCAAAGCGTTCGATCTGGTCAGCAGAGAGGGCCTTTTCAAGATCCTGACAAAGATAGGATGCCCACCAAAGTTGCAAAGCCTCATCGAATCGTTTCACACCAACATGCAGGGGATAGTGCAGCACGATGGCAACGTCTCAGAGCCATTCAACATACGCAGCGGAGTGAAACAGGGCTGTGTACTTACGCCAACCCTCTTTGGGATTTTCTTTGCTATGCTCCTGAGGCATGCCTTCAGCACAGCAACAGAGGGAATCTACCTGCACACAAGATCTGATGGCAGGCTTTTCAACCTCGCCCGCCTGAAAGCCAGAACCAGAGTACGCGAGGCTCTAATCAGAGACATGCTGTTCGCAGACGACGCTGCAGTCGCAACCCACACACAGCAGGAGCTTCAGACCCTGATGGACCGCTTCTCCCAGGCATGCAAGGACTTCGGGCTTACCATCAGCCTGAAGAAGACTAACGTCTTGGCGCAAGGCACGGAAGCACCACCAACCATCACCATCGACGACTACGAGCTGGAGGTCGTGAATCAGTTCACGTACCTGGGGTCCACGATCAGCAACAACCTCTCCTTTGATACAGAGATCAACAAGAGGATTGGAAAATCAGCCTTCACACTCGCTCGCCTCACCACACGAGTGTGGGAGAATCCCAAACTCTCTGTCAAGACGAAGATGGCAGTGTACAACGCCTGCGTCATCAGCACACTGCTCTATGGGAGTGAGACGTGGACAACATACGCCCGGCAGGAAAAGAGACTGAACTCCTTCCACTTGCGCTGCATTCGCCACATCCTGGACATATCCTGGCAGGACAAAGTGCCCAACACAGAAGTTCTGTCCCGCACTGGCCTTCCCTCCATGTTCACTCTACTCAGGCAGCGCAGGCTCTGCTGGCTAGGCCACGTTCACTGTATGGAGGATGGCAGAATCCCCAAAGACGTCCTCTACGGAGAACTGGCGACTGGCAGGAGAGACGTTGGCCGCCCACAGCTGCACTTTAGAGATGTCTGCAAGAGAGACATGAAGGCCCTGGAGATCAACACAGAGCGCTGGGAGGACCTTGCAACGGACCGCTCCAAATGGAGAGGCACCCTGACCAGACAGCTCAAGGCGGGGGAAGAAAGACTGACTGCTGCAGCAGATGAAAAAAGGACCCGCAGGAAGAACCGCCACAGACCCAGCAGCACAGAGACCACCCACAAGTGCGACCTGTGTGACAGGAACTGCCATTCGCGCATTGGCCTGTTCAGCCACAGGCGGTGCTGTTCCAGCAGAGTAGACATTTAGGATTCTCTTCCATGGTCATCATAGACCGACGGAGGCCGACGACGACGACGACGACGACGACGACGACGACGACGATGATACCTATTATTGTTGTAACTATGATGATGATGATGATAATGATACCTATTATTGTAACTATGATGATAATAACTATGATGATGATGATGATGTTCCAAGAGTGAACTGACAAGGACTGTCTAAATAAATGTAATGTTGTTCTTACAGTCTGCGTTTTGGTTATTTCTTGCAATAAAAGTATTATTAGCAAACACATTTTACATTAGATCATTATAAAATACCTGTCTTAAATACAGGGAGTAGTTTTGGTATGATAAACCTCCAACCAGCCATTTATAATAAGGATCCCTGTACAGAGCACAATGGGGTCATAAATGACCCCACTTTCAATTCACAATTCACGCTTCACAATTCAAAAAGGGCCCAAGTCCCCTTTGAAAAAGTGTGGACTTGGGCCCTTTTTGAATTCACCGATTCATATGTAATGAGACATTCCTTGTACAAAATTAAGCCAAATTCTAATTACACAATATGTCCACTTTTCCACTCACAAGGATACACTTACACAAATCCAACCTGTCTGTATTCAACTGGAGAGACACTTAAGGCGCTTTTCCACTAGGGTCAGTACGGTACGGTTCGGCACGGTTTGTCCGCTTTTCCACGAGGGACCTGCAGTCCCTACAGTTCTATTTTGTTGGAACTGTTCCTATTTTTTCGGACCGCTGAAGAGCACGTCCGAAGCGTACCGGCCCGGTTACGTCAAGCCACTGCTGGCCATTGATTGGTCTGGACGTAGCGTCATCAGAGTGGGCATTACACTGACGTTCCTGCATCGCTCGCGGGCCGCCATTTGCAATTATTCGTCCGTGAGCTAGCCAACAAGTGATATTATATACAACAACGACAGAATGGCCTAAAAGACAGCAGCAGAAATCAACACCGCGGTCCAGCAGAGTTTTCTGTGCGTTTCGGCTGATGAGAGAATGCAGAGGGAAGCAGACTGAGTTTGCAGTGCGGAGCACAAGCAGACGCACTAGAAAATAGACGGTGACGCACCGAGAATTTGACCCAGCCACCCGAATTGAACTGAATGTACAGCCGCGACAGCACTCAACTTCAGCAGTTGAAGCCATGATATTGTGATATAGAGATGGTGAGTGATGTGATATTCATGTTTTTCGTTATTTTTTCCAGCAGTGGAAAGTTCACTTCGGACAGACGAAAACTTAATCGTGTTTAAACGATGACCTAGCTCAATGCTACGTCCGTCCTTGTATGTTGCTTTTTTGTGTTGACATTATCTGATGAAATAAGCTAGTTGTAATTCTGGTTAAAAAGGTGTTGGGTTTTTTTTGGGTTTTTTTTTCACATGTTGCACTTTCGTGCTGTGTATGTACTTAATTTGTGTGTATTTCATTGTAGAGTCCAAAGAGAATCTGCTCAGAATGGCGACGTTTTGACACCAATGTATTGTGACAGGTAAACAACATCTTATTTATAGTCAAATCTTTTGCTTTTTAAGTTAAAGTATAGGTAAAATGCCAAATTTAAAGTAGCACAATTTCCACTTAATATGAAAGGGATTGAACTGAGATTTATTTGTGTGAATATTAATTACAGAGTAATTGAAAATGAATGGTGCATCCAATAATAGCCACTGTAAACCGCTTGTTTATTTATTTTTATCAGATCATTTCTGTGATCCTTTATGAGTTATAGTCATAATAGTGTATCTTGCACTTTGGGGGATGGGAGATGTTCAGTCACCATTAGAATTTAGTTTATAAGTGTAGTCTATAGTATTTCATCTTTAAACTCATCCAGTAAAAGAACACATTACAAATATTTGAGACCCACTGTTGTGCTTCCTTTTATATTTTAGCAATACAAGCACAAAACACCACCTACACTTGAAACCAGGGCGACACAGCGGTGGCTAAACTTTTACTGATAATGTTATTTCACACCATCACAACAACTCAGTATCTAAACTCAGTGTAAATGGTGTAGAGATTGAAATGGTATCCAAAATTAAAATCCTTGGCGTAATAATTGATAATAAACTGTGTGGGAAGTCACACATTAATTATATTAAAGGTAAAATATGCAAATCAATCGCAATACTACACACAGTGTGAAATATTTGCTGAATCCACCCACACTATATACCTTGTATCATTCATTAATACTCCCATACATGACATATTGTACTGAAGTATGGGGAAATACATATAAAACAAACATATATCCAGTCTTTATGCTTCAGAAGAGAGCTATTAGAATAATAAACAAAGCTGCTTACAGGGAACCAACAAACCCACTTTTTCTTAAATTAAAAGCTCTCAAGTTGAAAGATCTGGTTGACTTTAAAACTGCAGTAATAATGTTTAAAGCTAAGAATCTATCACTGCCCGCAAATATCCAAAAGTTGTTCCAAATAAGGGAGAAACAATATCATTTCAAAGGAACATGCATATTTCAAAAACCTTCAGTGAGAACTACCACCAAGTAACACTGTGTTTCAGTGCAAGGAGTCAGACTGTCTAACGCTTTTGGACCTGAATTAAAATCATGTACAACGCTTGGACAATTTAAACAAAAACTAAAGGAAGAAATACTCCAAACATATATACAAGATGACATGTAAAATCACATAAGGATTGTCATATCCAGTCTGTGTTGTGCTGTTGCTTAGTTTTTGTCACATTTTGTCTCAGCTTTGTTCTGATTTGTAATCGCTCTTATTTTATTTTCTTTTTGAATTCTTACATGGAACATGGGTGGGCAATATAAGCTGCGGCTTCAGCCATCACCCATTTCACATAACTTGTGTTGAGTTGTATAATCCGAGGAGTTGCTGTTTAATTTGACCTTGTTGTTTTTTTCCCTTTGTTATATTATTCTGTTCCTTTCTTTTAATCTAATCTATCCAAAATAAAGATTCATTCATTCATTTCTCAAATACGTTTTAAACCTGCTTTAATTATCCACCACCCATTTCTGTCATTCCTCTAGGCAAGAGGAAAACTATCTACCCAAACCAGACCTTGCCTCACTATTTACAGAGGTGCAGGCTGAAGATCTGCTGAACCAGAACCAGTACGAGGGGCCGATCCAGTTGCTTCTCAGTGAGGCAGCGTGGCTGGCGTGTGTGACCCATTCCAGTTTTTTTTTTTTTTTTTTTTTTTTTTTTACAGTTTGAATTTTGCACATTCTAAATAATCTGTAATTTGCTGCTGACTGTAATAAACAATTTAGTGATTTATGTGTTTCCATCATGATTTTCTATTTTGTCTGTTAAGACACCGGTGGGAAAAGAGTCAACAGTATGAACCATTTAACAGTGACTTTGAAAATAATGGCTCATTTTTAAGAAAAGTAACCAAAACAATTATTTGCTGAAGACTGTAAAACAAAATAGAGACATCTGCAAAAGTACAAAGGTTTATTGTCAAAATTCCCAGGGCAATACTATATGAATACATGTATAGTTCACTGTTGATGCAGAGAACATACACTCACCGGCCACCGGCCACTTTATTAGGTACACCATGCTAGTAACGGGTTGGACCCCCTTTTGCCTTGCATTCCTCAGAGAGTTTGGTCCATATTGACATGATGGCATCACACAGTTGGCGCAGATTTGTCGGCTGCACATCCATGATGCAAATCTCCCGTTCCACCACATCCCAAAGATGCTCTATTGGATTGAGATCTGGTGACTGTGGAGGCCATTTGAGTACAGTGAACTCATTGTCATGTTCAAGAAACCAGTCTGAGATGATTCCAGCTTTATGACATGGCGCATTATCCTGCTGAAAGTAGCCATCAGAAGTTGGGTACATTGTGGTCATAAAGGGAAGGACATGGTCAGCAACAATACTCAGGTAGGCTGTAGCGTTGCAACGATGCTCAATTGGTACCAAGGGGCCCAAAGAGTGCCAAGAAAATATTCCCCACACCATTACACCACCACCACCAGCCTGAACCATTGATACAAGGCAGGATGGATCCATGCTTTCATGTTGTTGACGCCAAATTCTGACCCTACCATCCGAATGTCGCAGCAGAAATCGAGACTCATCAGACCAGGCAACGTTTTTCCAATCTTCTATTGTCCAATTTCGATGAGCTTGTGCAAATTGTAGCCTCAGTTTCCTGTTCTTAGCTGAAAGGAGTGGCACCCGGCGTGGTCTTCTGCTGCTGTAGCCCATCTGCCTCAAAGTTCGACGTACTGTGCGTTCAGAGATGCTCTTCTGCCTACCTTGGTTGTAACGGGTGGTTATTTGAGTCACTGTTGCCTTTCTATCAGCTCGAACCAGTCTGGCCATTCTCCTCTGACCTCTGGCATCAACAAGGCATTTCCGGAAGCCCACAGAACTGCCGCTCACTGGATATTTTTTCTTTTTCGGACCATTCTCTGTAAACCCTAGAGATGGTTGTGCGTGAAAATCCCAGTAGATCAGCAGTTTCTGAAATACTCAGACCAGCCCTTCTGGCACCAACAACCATGCCACATTCAAAGTCACTCAAATCACCTTTCTTCCCCATACTGATGCTCGGTTTGAACTGCAGGAGATTGTCTTGACCATGTCTACATGCCTAAATGCACTGAGTTGCCGCCATGTGATTGGCTGATTAGAAATTAAGTGTTAACGAGCAGTTGGACAGGTGTACCTAATAAAGTGGCCGGTGAGTATATATTTATACAGTATCTACGTACATGTAGTCAGCAATACTCAATACGACATATTTCCAGTTAACCTCTTGCACTCCGGTGTACCGCGGGCAGACACGTCTCTGCGTCCTAGAGCGCACGAGGGCGCTGCGTCCTAGAGCGCACTGAAAAAAAAAGCTGCATTTCCGTTCTTCCACTACAGACACAGCCGTGAACAGAAAGCCAAAGGAGTGCTTTGATTGGTTTAGATGTGATTGACCTCTCATTCGACTAATAAGAGCCTTGAATTGGGTTTCTGAAACCTTGAAGAACCAATGACTGAAAACCTAGCAAGAAGGACCCGCCTACCAACGGCTGCGAATACAGCCAGCCAATTGAAGCACAGAAGTTCGAAAGCTGTTTTGTGTAAGGCTGGGCGACACACAGGCGTTCGCCAGTCTTTTTTTCTTACTACTGTTCTTATTTGCTTTGAAAAATCGTTCGCCAAAACCGCAATCATGGAAGCGCAAAACCGCAATAATGGAATTATGGTTTGACCGGGTCGCGTGACCAGAACCACGAGTCCATAACAAGCGGACCAGCGTCATGTTCGTCTGACAACGAGGAAGAGAAGTTCGCCAGCGACATTGCTGTTGTGGACAGGTAAGTGTTATAAGCTAAATTATTCTTTATCCCTGAAAATTGTAATCCAAATGACTTTTGACCGATCGGTAAATTACAACTGTGCGTTATGTTGCGAATGGCCCCCCCGTCATGTTGTGAAGGCCCCCCCCCCCCCGCTACTCTTCTGTAGCGGATTGCAGATATTTTAGTGCAACTGTGCGTAGTAGACCGCGGCACACCGTCACCGCTTTCCGTCATGTAGCGATGGGCGATGTCCGTCCTCTGTAGCGGGGGGGAGGGAGGGAGTTGTTATCTTCTACATTTCAGATATTCTAGTATAATTTTTAGTGCACTGTACGTTATTTTTTCCTTGTAAAAAAAAAAAGCCACACATTTTTTACGTGGCATGCTTCTTTGTGTGTGGGGGCTTGTTTGTTCATTCATTCATTCATGAATGAATAAACAACCCCCACAAACAGACACACACAGCCCTTCACCTTTCATTAGAGCCCAAGATGAAGCTTCTATATTGAATCATTCAAAAGTTATAGACGTTTTTCCAAACTGTGCCATTTGGCACAATTTGGCACAGTTCAAAAATGTCTGGGAACAACCTAAGAAAAAAGCTGTGTAATATATTCAATTTTTGTGGTATTGTTACAAAATTTTGACCTCAGCTGGATAACACTTGGTTCTACATTTCTGTTGCATTTTCCAGCCAGTATCTGAAGTTGTGTGTTATTTGCAAGCATTTGTATCCAAAAAAAACCCAGGCGAAATTTATTTTCTTCAAGTTCAGTATGTTTAGATGACTGTTACTCAGTGGCAGGAGCACTTAGAGAGATTATGACTGTTTTGCCAAAAAATTCAAAGTGTTTTCTTTTAAATGAGACCAACCCCATGAAGATGCTGCAAAGGGTTGAAGAACAGCTTTTGATTTACTTTGGGTACGTTATTTTTTGGCGTTTTTAGGGAAATTGACCAGAGTGCAATGGGTTAATCCACACATTTCTCCATGTAACCTTGTGACTGCATTATTTTAATTACTTTTAATCCTAGATCCATTTGTTTTGGCTTAAAATGCATCATAATTGTTAAATGTATCTTATGCCTAACTCAGTACTGTTTACCTGTTGAAATATATATTTAACGGCTCATATGCTACTATATGGCACCTGATCAATGTTTTGCCACGACACCACTGGCTGGAGCAGGTAAATTCCATGATGTCTCAACAGTCTCTCCATGATTTTGACACAGATCAGAGCAATTTGTTGCACAGGAAGCTAAACATTTCTACAGACATTTTAGCCACTTTGTGTTCGTGAAGTTGGGGTCACATCACTGTGTCGAACGTTCACACCGACCGTTTGAAGAGATATTTTTGCCACAAGAGAGTCATCTGAAACACACACACACACACACACAGAGAATACATATTTTAGTACCTAATATCGATAACTTGCCGACATTACAATGTTGTACGGCAGACTTAAAAGCAAAGTAGCATTAGCAATCATTAGCTTACCATCATACGTAATGTAGTTTGCATCCTCATGTCTTCTCCTTTATTCTGCTCTACGGTTTCCTAAATGCTCCAGTACTTTTCCAGAGTGTGTCATATTGCCGGCTTTGCCTTCTGTTCTCTGTTTTTGCCTTTATTCTAGCAAAAACAGCCAGAAAACGCAGATGCCTCGTATCCTGCCAACTTGTGTTTTGCGTAACGTTGCGCTTGATTTACGCCAGTTACGCTTGTTTTATGTAGCGGGAGGGAGAGGGTTGCGCCGCCTCCATGTAACTATTTCCAACCCACTTCAAATGGGACCTACTGCAGTGGAAAAACAAAGCGGGCCGAACTGTACTGTCCCTAGTGGAAAAGCGCCTTTAGTGTCTAACTCAGAATGGTTGCTATACACGCTAAATCACATTAAATCTGCACAGACAGATATATTACTTTTTCCTAAATGAAATTTGTAAACTAGGTCAAGAGATGACATGCACAAATGACTATTGAAACCTCATTTTGAAGGAGCTACACTACTCACAAATTTTCATCTAAATTAATTGTACACGTAAAAAGTGGTAACACGCTTCCTTCTAGTAATACATACACCATCCATCAAGCCAGTACGCTGTAACTTTGATGCATGTGCGTCTCCATGCATCAAAGGGGGGAGGGAGGTACCACAGAAATTAATTCGCAAAAAATAATTAGGAAAATTCTCAGAAAAATAGTTGCTACATAAAAATTATCAATAAATGATCAATAATGTAGAGAAAAATATAGATGAAACCGCTTGGTAACGAAATCACAGCATTCAATAGGAGAAGTTAAAATTTACATCAATAGATTTTCAGATATTTAAGAAAAATAGTTACATTCATTTATCTTCTTCCGCTTAATTCTTTTCGGGACGCGGGGGGGGGGGGGGTGCTGGAGCCTATCCCAGCATCTTTGGGCGAGAGGCAGGGTACACCCTGGACAGATCGCCAGTCCATCGCAGGGCCAACACAGAGAGACAGACAACCATTCACTCTCACAGTCATACCTAAGGACAATTTAGAATCCCCAGTTTGATGCCAATTAACCTAACTTGCATGTTTTTGGCATGTGGGAGGAAACTGGAGAAATCCCCGAGTAAACCCACGCAGACACGGGGAGAACATGCAAACTCCACACAGATCACTGTTGGTCGGGGGCTGGGATCGAACCCAGGATCCCCCGGCCAACAGTGAGTTACTGTGCTGCCGCAGTGCTAACCACTCCGCCACCGCGCCACCCAAAAAATCTTGCTGCTGGCTCAAAAAAAAAAAATATTTACAGATTATTGTAAAAAGTATCGAGTTTATAAGAAACAAGGTAAACTGATAAGGAAGAAGAAAACCATGCAAATTTATGAGAAAAGTTCCAAATGTCTAAGGAAAGTCAAATTTATGCTGAATTTAGGCTTACTGTGGGACTCAATTTAGAATCTACTACAAAGATAATACAGATTTTTATTCAATTATGTAAGAAGAGAACAATGCTCTAGGGAGCTCAAAGCAAAATACAGTGGGGAAAAAAAAGTATTTAGTCAGCCACCAATTGTGCAGTTTCTCCCACTTAAAAGATGAGAGAGATCTCCAATTTTCATCATAGGTATACCTCAACTATGAGAGACAAAATGAGAAAAAAAAAATCCAGAAAATCACATTGAAGGATTTTTAATGAATTAATTGGTAAATTCCTTGGTAAAATAAGTATTTGGTCAATAACAAAAGTTCATCTCAATACTTTGTTATATACCCTTTGTTGGCAATGACAGAGGTCAAATGTTTTCTGTAAGTCTTCACAAGGTTTTCACACACTGTTGCTGGTATTTTGGCCCATTCCTCCATGCAGATCTCCTCTAGAGCAGTGATGTTTTGGGGCTGTCGCTGGACAACACGGAGTTTCAACTCCCTCCAAAGATTTTCTATGGGGTTGAGATCTGGAGACTGGCTAGGCCACTCCAGGACCTTGAAATGCTTCTTACGAAGCCACTCCTTCGTTGCCCGGGCAGTGTGTTTGGGATCATTGTCATGCTGAAAGACCCAGCCACGTTTCATCTTCAATGCCCTTGCTGATGGAAGGAGGTTTTCACTCAAAATCTCACGATACATGGCCCCATTCATTCTTTCCTTTACACGGATCAGTCGTCCTGGTCCCTTTGCAGAAAAACAGCCCCAAAGTATGATGCTTTCACCCCCATGGTTCACAGTAGGTATGGTGTTCTTTCTCCTCCAAACACGACAAGTTGAGTTTTTACCAAAAAGTTCTATTTTGGTTTCATCTGACCATATGACATTCTCCCAATCCTCTTCTGGATCATCCAAATGCTCTCTAGCAAACTTCAGACGGGCCTGGACATGTACTGGCTTAAGCAGGGAGACACGTCTGGCACTGCAGGATTTGAGTCCCTGGCGGCGTAGTGTGTTACTGATGGTAGCCTTTGTTACTTTGGTCCCAGCTCTCTGCAGGTCATTCACTTGGTCCCCCCGTGTGGTTCTGGGATTTTTGCTCACCGTTCTGGTGATCATTTTGACCTCACGGGGTGAGATCTTGGGTGGAGCCCCAGATTGAAGGAGATTATCAGTGGTCTTGTATGTCTTCCATTTTCTAATAATTGCTCCCACAGTTGATTTCTTCACACCAAGCTGCTTACCTATTGCAGATTCAGTCTTCCTAGCCTGGTGCAGGTCTACAATTTTGTTTCTGGTGTCCTTTGACAGCTCTTTGGTCTTGGTCATAGTGGAGTTTGGAGTCTGACTGTTTGAGGTTGTGGACAGGTGCCTTATATACTGATAATGAGTTCAAACAGGTGCAATTAATACAGGTAACGAGTGGAGGACAGAGGAGCCTCTTAAAGAAGAAGTTACAGGTCTGTGAGAGCCAGAAATCTTGCTTGTTTGTAGGTGACCAAATACTTATTTTACCGAGGAATTTACCAATTAATTCATTAAAAATCCTTCAATGTGATTTTCTGGATTTTTTTTTTTCTCATTTTGTCTCTCATAGTTGAGGTATACCTATGATGAAAATTGGAGACCTCTCTCATCTTTTAAGTGGGAGAACTTGCACAATTGGTGGCTGACTAAATACTTTTTTGCCCCACTGTAATTTGATCTTCCCTGCATAAACTTAGTCTTTTCAAAACCTTTGTTTGGATCTCATTGAGCTAAATAAGAGTGAAGGTAAAAATGCTATTTAGAATTATTGACATACTTATTGAATATACAAAAGATTTCCCCTGCACTAATCTGAATACTGCTATGTTGACACTGAAACCCTTACCTGAAACAATATCAAGATTTAAAATAGCTGAAATGATCCAACAGACTCTCATGATAAATTGTATATCAAGGATTCAGTGTACCCCGCCCGGTATGGGGTTACCGGGGCCCCACCCTGGAGCCAGGCCTGGGGGAGGGGCTCGAAGGCTAGCGTCTGGTGGCCGGGTTTCCACCCATGGGACCCGGCCGGGCTCGGCCCGAAGGAGTTACATGGGTTCGCCCTCCAGTGGGCTCACCACCTGCAGGAGGGATCATGGGGGTCCGGTGCTATGTGGATTAGGTGGCGGTCAAAGGCGGAGACCTTGGTGGACTGATCCCAAGCTTTCTAAACTGGCTTTTGGTACGTGGAATGTCACCTCTCTGGTGGGGAAGGAGCCTGAGCTGGTGTACGAGGTTGAGAGATACAGGCTAGATATAGTCGACCTCACCTCAACATACAGCTCCGGTTCCGGAACCAGTCTCCTGGAGAGGGGCTGGAGCTTGGCCTTTTCTGGAGTTGCCCCGGGCGAGAGGCGACGAGCAGGGGTGGGTATTCTTGTATCGCCCCACCTTGTTGCCTCTATATTGGAGCTTTCCCCGGTGGACGAAAGGGTTGCTTCCCTGCGCCTTCGGGTTGGGAAACGGGTCCTGACCATCATTTGTGCCTATGCACCAAATGATGTTTCAGAGTACCCACCCTTTTTGGAGTCTGTGACTGGGGTGCTGGAGGGTGCTCCTCTTGGAGACTCCATTGTCCTACTGGGGGACTTCAATGCGCACATGGGCAACGACAGTGAAACCTGGAGGGGGGTGATTGGGAGGAACGGCCTGCCCGATCTGAAACCGAGTGGTGTTCAGTTATTGGACTTCTGTGCTAACCACAGTCTGTCCATAACAAACACCATGTTCAAGCATAAGGGTGTCCATATGTGCACCTGGCACCAGGACACCCTAGGTCGCAGGTCGATGATCGATTTTGTTATCGTATCATCAGACCTGCGACCGTATGTCTTGGACACTCGGGTAAAGAGAGGTGCAGAGCTGTCAACTGATCACCACCTGGTGGCGAGTTGGATCCGATGGCAGGGGAGGAAGCCATTCAGACCTGGTAGACCCAAACGTATAGTGAGGGTGTGCTGGGAGCGTCTGGCTGAGGCCCCTGTCCGGGAGGTCTTCAACTCCCACCTTTGGAAGAACTTCAACCACATTCCGAGGGAGTCTGGAGACATGGAGTCTGAATGGGCCATGTTCTCCACCTCTGTTGTTGAAGCGGCGGCCCAGAGCTGAGGCCGCAAGGTGGTCGGTGCATCTCGTGGTGGCAACCCCCGAACCAAGTGGTGGACACCAGTGGTGAGGGGGGCCATTAAGCTGAAGGAGGAGTCCTATCAAGCTTGGTTGGCTTGTGGGACTCCCGAAGCAGCTGAGGTGTACCGGCAGGCCAAGCGGAGTGCAGCTTGGGTGGTTGCTGAAGTTCGGTGAGGCCATGGAACAAGACTTTCAGTCGGCCTCAAAGAGATTCTGGCAAACTGTTCGGCAGCTCAGGAGGGGAAAGCAGCTCCCCGTCCACACTGTGTATGGTGCGGATGGGACACTGTTGACTTCGACTGGGGATATCGTCGGGCGGTGGAAGGAATACTTCGAGGATCTCCTCAATCCCACTGATACGCCTTCCACAGAGGAAGCAGGGTTTGGGGACGAGGGGGATGACTCGCCTATCACAGGGGCTGAGGTCGCCAAGGTGGTTAAAAATCTCCTTGGTGGCCGGGCCCCGGGGGTGGACGAGAATCGCCCTGAGTACCTCAAGGCCCTGGATGTTGTAGGGTTGTCATGGTTGACACGCCTCTGCAACATTGCGTGGAGGTCGGGGGCAGTGCCTTTGGCATGGCAAACCGGGGTGGTGGTTCCTCTCTCGGAACCACCACAAAAGGGGACCGGAGGGTGTGCTCCAACTTTAAGGCACTTTTCCACAAGTATCACCTTAGCTTTACTTACTTTTACTTTATTCACTTTCTCGCTCTTTCCACAGTACCCTACTCGCTTTAACTGATACGATTTTCGTGCCAGTTAAGGGGCAGGGGACAAGCGAGAAAAATCGAGGTGTGATTTGACGTCAATCGACTGCTAGCCGCTGATTGGTCAGCGCGTAACGTCACAAAGCATCCATTTTCTGTTTTCTGTTGAAGCTACACGACCGCCATTTGTAATTTCAGCGAGTAACCACGGTGAGCGGCTTCACAATTGTGTTAACCATGTCCAAAAGAAAAAAAATGAAGAGCGATTATCGGGCCACAAAGGACCATAACGGACGCAGTGGTGCGAGTAGATAGGAGTGGAAATGGTACGAGCAGATGGACGCCATATCGGCCTGCTAGCAATGGCAGAGACAATGTGCTCGACACGGCCACGCAATTGGAAAACGTTGACGGTGAGTGTTGTTTTAATATTGTCTGTCTTTTCGCCAATTGGTCCTTTCGGTCAAAAGCTCACTTCTTTTAAGCAATAAAGACATTTTTTCGATTGTGGGCAATGGTTAGTGATGGTGGTTAGCCAGCTAATATCCGGCTACCTCCGCAGCTTGCTGTGAGGTAGCAGCTTCACGCTTTTATTTCAGTATTCACTTAAACCAAACGCTGAAAGAAGCTTATTGTATTCTGGTTAAAAAGTTTGGTGTTTTCTGTACATGTTGCACTTTGTTGGTGAGCTGTATTGTGTGCATTTTCCTTCTAGAATCACTCCGGCGTCTGTCTGGGGGCCAAAATCGGTGTCGAGACCATTGTCCGCAATATCAGCCACTCCATCAGTAACCGTCATGTCCCGGGCAAGTTCTGGTAAGGCACAACTGAAAATGACCACCCGGTTTTTTTAATGTGATTATTGTTATTTTCTTTAGACGCATAATAAGGAATTTAAAATGTCTTTGTACGTTTAAAAAAAAAAAACACTAGATGCAGGGGTGTTTTCATAACAACCTGAGATGCTGGCCCATGATAGGATGCTCGAACAGCACGAACGGCTCCACGAACAGCGCGAAAGACACCATCAGGAGCTACGAATGCTTGCAGCAAACCTGCAGTCAGCCCAGGAGAAGGAAGAAGCATTCAGAAGGGATGAGCTGACCGAGACAGCTTCTTTCAACAGAGTTTTCCTAAACCATTTTGGCAGTCTGGGCGAAGTACTGAAAAATCCCCATTTTTAAACATGTTTTGGGAATATTTCTAATGTTATTAAATTGTTACTTTTTTGGATAAAAGTGTGGTTTGTCTTGTTATAACTAAATGAGAAAGGCGAATAATTACATACACATTCCATTGCCTCATATTAGCCAAATGCCGCTGTTCATCCATAAAGGTGTCACGATTTTTAAAGGTAATGTAATTGTTATTGTTAAAGTTAATAAAAATTATCACGGCTGTATACATTTCTCTAAATTGTGTACAGTGTTCAAGTTAAATTGTAAGCAGAGGCACAGGTGTACTTTACATTCAGCAGTAGACACTGATGAAGGTAAAAGTCGAAGTAGGTAAAAGGTAAGTACATGTAAATTGAATGTTCTATCGTCATTCCAAATTCAGAGAATTTCAATACATTATAAGGAGTCTAGTATAATATAAAGGGAAAATACCCATACATGTAAACCCAAATATAACAGTTTTGTAGTTGTAAACGTTGACATGAATATGATAAATCTATGATTTTCTGATTCAATATATCCAAAGTGTCATAGGTTTGAAAAATAAAATTCTAACTTGGTGTTGGCCAGTCTGACAATGTCACAGTATTTAATAGGAATAACAAAAGTTTCATCAGAAAATTTCATGGTCCATTGACAATTCCATCAAACCCAAAGTGAGTTGTCTAGCTGCTGTTTTTTTTTTTTTTTGCAGTGATTTTCTAAGGTGTTTTAACGTGTAATTACCCATCCCTGAACACATATCCCTTATAAATATCAATAGATTGGAAAATGGTACTCAAATGACACTCGACATAAAAAATGGTGCTACAGTTTGATTGACTTTCTTTAACATTTTTAAATTTATTTTGTAAGACAAAATGGGCTAGGATTAACTGGAAATAACAATTTTCCACATATAATTCCAAGGTCAATTTGCAATTCCATCAAACCAAAAGTGAGTTGTCTAGCTGCTGCCTTTTTTGTAGTCGTCATTTTTCTAAGGTGTTTTAACGTGTAATTACCCATCCCTGAACACATATGCCTTATAAATATCAATAGATGGGAAAATGATAAAAGTGGGCTAGGATTAACTGGAAATATAACAAGTGTCCACATATAATTCCAAGGTCAATTGGCAATTCAATCAAACCAAAAGGGAGTTGTTCAGCTGCTGCATTTTTCTGCAGTCATTTTCTACGGTGTTTTAGCGTGTAATTTCCCATCCCTGAACACATATCCCTTAAAAATAACTATCATTGGGAAAATGATACACAAAAACAAGAATTTTACTACAGTTGAATTGGCTTTTTTTTAAAGTAATTTAAATTATTTTGTAAGTAAAACAGGGCTATGATTAATTGGAAATATAACGAGTATCCACATATAATTCCAAGGTCAATTACAAGGTTTTAGCATTTAATTAGTTGTCCCTTAACAGTTAAGCGTTATGAACAACAGAGGAGACATAGATGAAAAGTGCACCAAATTTTATTTAAAAAACAAACGTTTGACATATGTATGCACATGAATGAGGCTCCATGCATGGACGCAATTTGTGGCACAAGTAGGTGAAAGTGTCCTCGGACATCCGGAAGTTCTGCAACCACTGTGTGCTTGAGAAGCTGGGGACAACATTCTCCCACCACTGCGAGCTACGGTTTACTGCCCAGGTCCATGGTCTGCAGTGTTGATTTTGCAACAACGCAGCCAACTAGAACACACACACAGCATACATATTAATACTGATAACCCGGCGACATCAAAATGCTGTACACAACAATGACATGACGATAAAATGACAATAGAAAGCATTAAATTACCAAAAACTGTTTCCTCGTGTGCTTGATGTGCCTGATGTGCTGGGTAATTAAGCTCTCTGCTTCATATTCTGCTTCATATTCCACTGCTTGATATTCCCCAATGGCAACAACGAGTCTCTGGTACTGCCTCAACGTGTGTTCTCTCAATGCACGTTGTCTTCTCCTGTAAAACTCTCTTCTCCGGTTAAAAACATTCATTTATTGTGTTCAAAAGCCAGCGAAGAAGCAACGTGGAAATCCTCCGCTCCTAATCCGCCATTTTCTTTGTTGTGAAGGATTAGGTCGCGTGCTTGACGTCAGCAGTGTGTGGCGCCGCCTCAATCCCGCCCACTACTGAGTTTACGCGGCTTTACAGGGTTGTAATGGATCAACAACACAGGGAGAAAGAAGTAGTGGAGAATCGAAACAAGTAAAAAAGAACTGTGACTATGGAAAAGAGCCATTAGAGGGATCACACTCCTCAGCCTCCCTGGGAAGGTCTATGCCAAGGTACTGGAGAGGAGAGTCCGGCCGTTGGTCAAACCTCGGATTCAGGAGGAGCAATGTGGTTTTCGTCCTGGCCGTGGACGCCTCTCTAAGTGTGCAACAGCTTACAGCGTGTCTCTCCCCTGTTCATAGGTGAGCGTAGGAACATAGATTGACTGGTAAATCAACAGCTTTGCCTTAGAACTAAGCTCCCTCTTCACCACAACAGACTGGTACAACGTATTATATTGTGCAATTTTAACCATCTCGATGTACAGCACTTTGGTCAACTTGATTGTTTTTAAATGGGCTTGATAAATAAATCTGACATTGACTTAAATGACATTAACTTTTGGAAAACTCAGTGGGGAAATGACATGTGGTCCTCTCACCATACAGAACCACTGGCTGGTGTTGTAACTTTAAAAGACAGATTTTGTGGTGACCTCTTGCATACAGAAGCTGACCCCCATGGACATGTTCTCTGTCATAACATCAGATGTAACAAGACGTCAAAACCGCTAGGTGGCGTGTGAACACACAGCGGCCTCTCCTCTCTCTTCATGTTTTGTGCCACTCAAGCTGGATTCATGCTGCACCTTCGCTCTCCACGTACGTGCAACCGGAAACCTCGTGTGACAAAATTTACATCATTGTCTCCACTCCGTGAGTATACACGGGACTCTACTGCGGACGACCGCGTACAGCCCAAATTTTCTGACCGAGTGGCCTGCCCACGATCTGAATGCATTGACAGAGCATGTGCAAGACTGAACGTCCCATCCATGAGATGGCACAACCAACACAATATACAAAGACAAAGTAGACGAGAAAGACAACAAGGAGGCGGAAGATGAAAATAAACATACACGAATCCTTTCGCAGAAGCAGCTTGAACGGAAAAGAGCACTGGAAAATGGAAATTCCTCCTTTTCCTTGAAACGATGCTATTGTTGTTGCTACAAAAAAAAAAAAAAAAAAATGTGTGTCACTCTTGTGTTTTATAGCCAGTGAACAAACTGGCATGTTAGCACATTTGTGCTATCCATAGGGCTGGGGCGAAACTACAAATAACAGTTGTGCGCATGCGTCAACTGCTTGGCCTGGTGGACGAAAAAAGGGAGCATGTACAAAGCCGCATGCGTGCCGGGCTCGTCCAAAGCGCACGCGGACCAAAACGGATTAGAGGGGAAATACAGCATGAATAAGGCTTTACTGTTGTTTAAATTACGCCTAAGTGTATATTCATGTGTTTCATGTACATATATGATGCTGTGCACAAGCTACAGTCGCCACAGCCTCCTGGAGATAAGGAATATGACCAAGCATTACGTCCTGGACCAAAGCATTACAGAGGAACTCCGTGGCCTAGGTCTTCTCCACAAGACCTCCACACCGCCAGACTCAACTGCCGTGTCGCAACTGCCTGAGATGCCGTAGACAGTGTGAGCGGTGACAAAATAGAGGTAAATGTGAAGGCATCCGAACAAAGCTAACCACTAGCCCACACAGACTCCCGATTCTTTCCCTCATTCTAGCCAACGTACGCTCACTAGATAACAAAATAGACCACATACAGCTCCTGAGAACTACACAACGTGATGCACAGAACTGCTGTGTTTTATCGTTACGGAAACGTGGTTAAATGACAATATACCGGACTCTGCCATTCAGTTAGCTCAGCTAAAATGCTACCGCAGTGACAGACTGTTCATGGAAGGAGGGAAAACCCGCAGCGGGGGCGTATGTGTCTACATCAGTGACAACTGGTGCAGAGATGCAACTTTTGTACACACTCTTCTCCATCGGTGGAGTTTATGATCATCAAGTGTCGACCCTTTTACATTCCGAGAGAATTTTCATCTGTCCTACTAGTCGCCGTGTATGCCCCGCCCACTGGCATTGGCGAGAGGAGCAAAGCACTAAAAGAACTCCATCAGACCATCAGTGAGACACAAACGGCACATCCAGAAAGATTCCTCATCACAGCAGGATACTTAAACCATGCAGATTTAAAGGACCTCCTACCAAATCTACACCAATATGTAGACTTCCCAACAAGAGGAGACACTTTGCTGGACATGATGTAAACAACTCACAAGAAAGCATACAGACTTTCCCCCCTTCCCCACTTGGGTCTCTCTGATCATGTCACCATCCTGTTAAGGCCGGCATACAGACCCAGAGTGAAAACAATCAGACCAAAAAAAAGCAGGTACGTGTGTGGCCAGAGGGGGCCTCCGATGCACTAAAAGACTACTTCAGCACTAAAGACTGGGACACTTTCAAGCATGCAGCCACTCACAATGGACACACAAACCTAGAGGAGTACAGTGAGGTTGTTGTAACATACATCACCAAATGTACTGATGATGTCACACTGCAAAACCATACTGTTTGTGCTAACCAAAACCACGGATGACAGCAGAGGTCCACAGGCTCCTGAGGGCTCAGAACGCAGCCTTCAGCGCTGGTGACACTGCAGGACTGACAGCTAGGGCCAACCTGTCCCGTGGTATCAAGGAGGCAAAACGACAGTACAGCAAGAAAATATCCGGCCACTTCAGCAACACCAGAGCAACACCATGTTCCCTCTGGTGTGGCATGCAGACCCTCATCAACTACAAATCTCCACCTCAGACCTGTGCGAGTGACACCACACTGCTTAACAACCTAAATGACTTCTTTGGCCGCTTTGAAACTCAAAACAGCACATCGGCAGAGAAGACCAGTCCTCCTCCAGATGAGCAGGCCATGAGTGTGGATCCGGCTAGCGTGAAGAGGATCAACCCACGCAAGGCAGCTGGCCCAGACAACATACCGGGTTGCGTCCTGAAGGACTGTGCAGAGGAGCTCAAGAATGTCCCGGCTGACATCTTCAACATCTCCCTGATTCAAGCTGCTGACCCCACGTTTCAAAACTGCCACCATAATTCCAGTCCCAAAGAAGCCTGTCCCACCCAGCTAAAATGATTACGGGCCCGAAGCACTGACCCCCATCATAATGAAGTGCTTCAAGCGGCTGGTCATGCAGAACATCAAGTCAATCCTCTCTCAATCCCAAGACCCATCTCAATTTGCAACAGATCCACAGAAGATGCCATCGCTGCTGCTTTCCATCCAGCCCTCACCTCCCTGGACTCACTACATGCAAATGCTGTTCTTGGACATCAGTTCAGCATTCAACACAATCATCCCCCAGCAACTGATACAAAACCTCAGACACTTGGGACTCAAAACCTTTCTCTGTAACTGGGTGCTGGACTTTCTCACAGGGAGGCCACAGAACGTGCAGGTTGGCAGCAACACCTCCCACACCATCACACTGAGCACAGGGACCCCACAAGGGTGTGTGCTCTTCACTGTTAGAATAATTTTGAGCTTAAATTATTCAAAGTCAAATAATCAGGCAGAAAGTTGGATTTATGTACATTTATTTACCTCAATGGCCATTTTGAGGGGGAGATTACAAAGCATGGCATTCAGGCACACCTAGGATCTCCAAAAGATTCATTTCTTTAGGTCTGATATACACTACTGTTCAAAAGTTTGGGGTCACTTAGAAATTTCCTTATTTTTGAAAGAAAAGCACTGTTTTTTTCAATGAAGATAACTTTAAACTAATCAGAAATACACTCTAATATCTAATATACATTGCTAATGTGGTAAATGACTATTGTAGCTGCAAATGTCTGGTTTTTGGTGCAATATCTTCATAGGTGTATAGAGGCCAAAACGGGGTACACAGATTCACCCAGTTTCCTGGCCAAATGTGAATACGTCCAATGACTCAATGACCTTTGTCACTGTAGATCCTTGGTATAACACTTGCTCGCTTCGTTGGCCAAGCAGGGTAGCAGAACAGGGGAGAGATGCACTGTAAGCCGTTGCATACTCAGAGAGTGTTAAGCTGTTGGAAAGGGGACACCATCACTTCAAAAAGGGGAGTTCCCTGATAAAATTAACCTTGCATTCGCAGAGTAAAGAGTGTCATCATGTTTCTAATCAGTGGAGTGATGTGTTGTGTCAGGTGTGATTCAAAATGAAGTTTGCTGTTATTTCGGTATAAAGCCTCTCTTAAGAAATCAAACAGCCTGTAGTAGCTGCATCATTTTAGCAATAACAGATAATTTGTCCAACTGTTAGTGTTATTAAGGAGTAAACAACAATTCTCTGCAGTGTATAGGCAATGGCACTACTTAATAACAACCAACACTAAGTATTACTATGAGGATGAGGAGGATGATAAGGTAACAACTGTAAAGGAAAAAAATTATGTCTTATTTGCATCTGGTCCTGAAGAAATAAAGAGATGAAAAAACTTCTGCCAAGTTGAATGTCCTTTTATTCTGCAGAATAAACAATGTGAAAAAAAGCTTTCATTCAGTGTCCTTCAACCCTCTCTCTCTGCCTCCACAAAAGAACATCCCGTTTTTATAGGAGGACAAATCATTGCCTAAAACGATTAAGAGATAAGATGGCGGCGCGCATAGACGCAGCGGCCCCTCTTGGCATCAGCGAGTGTGAGAGTTTTGAGTATTTTGATCATCCCAGACGTACATTCTGTAAAACTTACAACCGTGAGACCTTATTAAACATCAAGGTACTGCACGCTGCAAGAATCGCGGTGCTCGGTTGTGAATTGGACATTCTACGCCAGCATGGAATTCTGTCGGAGTCCCTGCTGGAGGCTACACGGGAGAGGAGGAAGTGTAAGTGGAGCGAACGCAAGAAAAAGCGAGGAAAAAGGGCCGGGATTCATGCTAGGCTAAAGGCTAACCCCTCCAGACCAGCAGCACCATCGCTCCTTCTCTCTAACGTCCGCTCCCTCGACAACAGGCTGGACGAGCTGCGTCTACTGAGAGAAAACCGGAGAGAGTGGAGGGACTGCTGTGTGCTTGTGTTCACGGAGACATAGCTCCACAACAACATCCCTGACGAGGCCATTCAACTGGAAGGTACGACGGCGTTCCAGGCAGACAGAGAAACGGCGAGCTCCGGTAAGAGCCGTGGGGGGGGGGCCTATGCATCTATGTTAACGAGAACTGGTGCGTTAACGCCACGTTTGTATCTAAACACTGCTCTCCGTTGGCGGAGTTCCTTATTGTAAATTGTCGGCCATATTATCTGCCGAGGGAATTCAGCAACGTGTTTGTAGTTGCTGTTTACATAGCGCCAAGCGCTAACGCTAATGCTAAGAAGGAGGCACTCGGGGAACTGCACGATGCTATTAGTGAAATCCAAACTTCACACCGGAACAGTTTTGTGGTGGTTGCAGGGGATTTTAACCACACCAGCTTAAAGACTGTGCTCCCCAAGTTTAAACAATGTGTAGGCTTTAAGACCAGAGGAGAGAATATGTTGGACTTAGTGTACACAAACACAGATGCAATACCCTGCCCCCACCTCGGCCTTTCTGACCACATATCCATGATGCTGGTGCCTGCCTACAAACCTTTACTGAAGCGCAGCAGGCCAGTAGTGAAACAAATCAGGATTTGGCCAGAGAGTGCAACCTCTGCACTGAAAGACTGTTTTCTGCACACAGACTGGGAGGTCTTCAAAACAGCAGCCTCCCAGGAAGGCAAGACAGATGTGGAGGAGTATGCTGAAACTGTCACCAGCTACATCGCAAAGTGCACTGAGGATGTCACTATAGTGAAGACCATCACTGTACAGGGAAACCATAAGCCCTGGACGACCGCAGAGGTGCGCTCGCTGCTCACAGCCAGAGATGCAGCCTTCAGAGCGAAGGACAGGATCGCCCTCCGCTCAGCTAGGTCTGCGCTCTCAAAGGGAATTAAGACGATGAAGCACGCCTATGCGGAGAAAATCCAGGGACACCTCTGTGACACTAGGAACACCAAGCAGATGTAGCAGGGAGTTTGGACACTGACGGGCTATAAGTCTAGGCAGGGGGTCGATGATGACAACGCTTCACTTCCAGACAGGCTCAACAACTTTTCTGCACGTTTTGAAGCATCAAACCCGACAATCAGAGGGAGGGCTGGCCCATCCCTACCATCGGTCGGACCTGCTTTCACCATCAACACAGCGGACACATGGGGCTCCTTTCCACCAAACCGGTTCCAGTGCTAGTTTGGTTCTGGGGCTGGTGCTAGTGCTTAACCAGTTCTTCTGGAGTGGCTCATAAGAACCAGTTGGCTTTCCACCGATATGGAGCTAGTCGGGGATTACGTCAGGCCTACGTCATTATGTAGTGTGAAGCGCCCAACCCCTGCAGAACACCAGAGAAGATGGAAGGTGGCGGTATGCACCTCTCACTTGTTTGCTATCTGCCAGTAAACGAGAGAAGAAGAGAAAGAAGAAGAAGAATTGTTGTCAACAACATGACACGTGTTCTCTTGATGAAACCCTTTTCAGACACAGGCAGACTTACCCCCGAACAACGTGACTACAACTACCAGATGAGCCATGCACGCTCAGTTGTGGAGATGGCTTTTGGACGCTTGAAAGGACGATGGAGGTGCCTCCTTAAACGGAATGACAGCAAACTGGACCTGTGCAAGAGAATGGTGCTCACCTGTTGCACACTTCACAACATTTGTGAGGAACACGGTGACAGCCTTGAACTCCCAGACACCCCAGATCACAGTCAGCCTCAAGTGCAACCACTGCCTGACAATGCCAGTGTAGAAGGGGACAACATTAGGGCAGCTTTAATGCAGTACTTCAGCGGTGTGGAGCAATAACCTGTTAAGTGCCTCCCATGTCATGTACAAATTTAAAATGACAAGTATATGCAAACTGTAACGTGTGACGTTATGAGAAAGCACAAATAAAGCATAAATTTCAGTCTCCGCAAACAATTGGTCTTGTCCTTTGTAAAGATATTTATTGTGTATTTCTGTTTCTAGGTTACACATGTGGACAAAATTGTTGGTACCCCTCTGTTAATGAAAGGAAAAGCCACAATGGTCATAGAAATAACTTGAATCTGACAAAAGTGGTAATAAATGAAAATTCTAGGAAAATTAACCAATAACAATCAGACAATGCTTTGGAATTGTTGTTCAACAGAATTACTTAACCACTTGCGCTCCGTTGTTCCGCGGGCGGGCAAGTCTCTGCGTCCTATGACGCACGAGGGCGCGCGAGAGCGCGCTCGTGCGGCCTCGTGCGCATGACGCATGATGGTGGTGATGGTGATGTAGTAGCGTCCAAGCGCCACTCAAAAAAAAAACTGCAGAGACAGCCGCGAACAGATTAGTTCATCTGATTGACCTCTCATTCGACTAATAAGAGCCTTGAATTGGGTTTCTGAAACCTTGAAGAACCAATGAATGAAAATCTAGGAAGGAGGACCCGCCTACTGTGAACGCAGGAGTCAATTGAAGCACAGAAATTCTGGCTGGGTGAAGCGATATTTACTGCTGCAGAAGGACTCTGTACGAATCTCCTACAGACCCAGGCTCACCCAGCAGCATGGAGAACACCCACAAGTGGGACCTGCACTCATTCCAGCAGAACAGACGGAGGCCAACGACAAAAGTCGTAAATCATTCACCAAAACGGCAATAATGGAATTATATTGATCGGGATCCACGAGCGGAGCAGCGTCGCGTTCGTCTGACGCGTGGGAAGAGCTGTTCGCCACGACTCTGCTGCTTTGAAGAGGTAAGGTGTTATAAGCTAAATTATTATTTATCCCTGAAAACTGTAATCCAAAAATGACTTTTGACCGATCGGTAAATTACAACTGTACTGCGCACGAAATACGAAGTGTGTGCGCCGCGATAAACGGTTCATTTGCCGTGTTTGGACCGTGAACGCCCCCCCCACCCCGCTGCAGAAGAGGAGCGGGGGGGGGGGGGGGCACGGTCCGAACGCTCCCCGGTCCGCGGGCGGGAAGCATATCAGTCTATTCCATCATATAACGATGGCCCTCTTCTGTAGCGGGGGGGGGGGGGGGGCGCGTTCACGGTCCGTTCACGGTTCCCCCCACACACACACACACACAGTAGCGAGGGGGGGGGGAGCCGCTGTGAAAACATGCAAGGAAAAAAAAAAAAAAAAAAAAGTGTATTCCGTCATGTAGCGAGGGCCGAATTTGGTCCTTGGTAGCGGGGGGGGGGGGGGGGGGAACGACCCCCCGCCCACACACACACACACACAGACACAGCCCTGAGTGTGACCTTTCATTAGAGCCTAAAATGAAGATTCTACATTGAATTATTCAAAAATTACAGACGTTTTTCCAAACTGTGCCATTTGGCACAATTTGGCACAGTTCCATAACGCCTGGGAACAGCCTGAGAACAAAGCTGTGTAAAATATTCATTTTTGGTGGTATTGTTACCAAATTTGGATCTCAGCTGGATAACACTTGGTTCTACATTTCTGTTGCATTTTCCAGCCGGATCGGACAGCTGTGTGTTATTTACAAGCATTTGTATCCAAAAAAACACTGTGTCCAATTTTTTTTTCTTAGCCAGGAGCGGCACTGGGGTTAAGCTCCCAGTGCTCATAAAATGCTCCTTATGGCGTGCGTCTCGAAAAGCCTCTGACAACTAAGTCCAACTCCTAGCCTGCCCGTGTGGTTTAGTCTCTAAGCCCGGCGGAACTGCTTTTACTAATAGGAGAAGGGGCGAGGGCGGATCTCTGGCGCCTTAAAAGCAGATGCTTCGGGTAGATGGTGGCTCGTCAACCTGGGAAGGTAGCCCATCTAGGGGAAGGTAAACCCTGATTTCAAACCTCTGCTGCCTTGCGGCATACCCGGTTCACGGGAAAGGCTTCGGGAGTCAACCCTGAGGAAAAATCCGGAGTCGGAGCCCCTAAGGCAGTTCTATGTTGTGCTCAACATCGTTCTGGCAGCTCCTGCAACGGCGCTGGTGCCAAACTGTAGCAGCCCTGCTGTTCCTTTGGATTCATCAGTGACGTGGAGAGGGGGGACATGCTGCATGGGCAACATCTTGTCCTCCATATCTTCCTGTCCAGGCTTGAATCCTACCAACGCCCAACGCTGGAAGGTAGAACACCGGATCACTGGAGAGGACACTCCAGCTTCGCCTTTGGCGTAGACAAAACACGGGGAATGACAGTTACCGGTTATAAGCCACTGCTCAATTGGCGTAGAGCGTGGCGCCAGGGGTTGTTCCCGACGGTGGGAGGGATCATCAGATCTCACTGGACAGCTACCGCCCGCCTCAAGCTGGGCAGCCCCCAGCAAATAAGGTGTTGTCCCGCCACAGCTTGCTTTCCTCATTGGGTGCATGGGGATAAGGAGAAATCCAAACAGCAGGCTGAGAACCTTCGCACCAGGCAAGACAATAAAACAAAAGAGACCAACTCTAAAACTGGGAACTTGGAACGTCCGCACTATGATGACAGGACTCGCTGCTAACCTCAAGGACATCAACGACACCAGGAAGACTGCCATCATCAATAATGAGCTGAAGAGACTGGGAGTGGATATCGCCACTCTCCAGGAAACACAGTTAGCTGATGCAGGCACACTGAGAGAGAAGGACTACACGTTCTACTGGCAGGGAAAGGGCAGTGACGAACACAGGGAACACGGAGTGGGCTTCGCAGTGAAGAACACTTTGCTGAAGATGGTGGAACCGGGCAGCACTGGCTCTGCACGACTCCTCACCCTCCGCCTGAACACCACTGAAGGCCCAGTCACCCTCGTCAGTGTGTATGCCCCAACACTGACAGCCACACCAGAGGCAAAAGACGAGTTCTACGAGAATCTCGCAACAACTGTCAGGATCATCCCCAACTCTGAACAACTCATTCTCCTTGGAGACTTCAATGCCAGAGTGGGTGCTGACCACAACTCCTGGCCCTCCTGTCTTGGACCTTTTGGCATGGGCAGAATGAACGACAACGGACAGCGGCTGTTCGAGTTCTGCACATATCACGATCTGTGCATCACAAACTCGTTCTTCAAGACCAAGCCCCAACACAAGGTTTCCTGGCAACATCCGCGCTCAAAGCACTGGCACCAGCTAGACTTGATCCTGACCAGGCGCACCTCACTGAAAAATGTGCTAATCACCCGTTCGTTCCAGAGTGCAGATTGCGACACAGACCATTCATTGGTGTGTTGCAAGGTCAAGCTGCAGCTGAAGAAATTCCATCGTGCTAGACAACCTGGAAAGGCACGGATTGACACCAGCAAGATGGCCCAACCAGAACTTGTTGAGCAGTTTGCCTCCACCTTTGAGAAGGAACTTGGTGTACCACAAGAAGGAGAATCTGCAAAGCAGAAGTGGGAAGAGCTGCGAAACACCATCTACCGCACAGGCTTGGCTACCTTTGGGAGGAAGACCTCGAAGTCACAGGACTGGTTTGATGCCAAGTTGACCGAGATGACCCCCGTCATTGAAGCCAAGCGCTCAGCACTTGCTGAGTACAAGAAGTACCCAAACGAGAAGAATCTCCAGATTCTCAGGGCTGCGAGAAGCAAAGTTCAGCAGACTGCTCGGCGCTGTGCCAACGAGTACTGGACTCAGCTCAGCCAAGACATTCAAACCGCAGCCATAACAGGGAACATCCGTGGTATGTACGATAGCATCAAGAAAGCACTTGGTCCGGCTCAGAGCAAGACGGCCCCCCTCAAATCTTCCACTGGGGAGATGATCACAGAGAAGAACAAGCAGATGGAGAGATGGGTGGAACACTACTCCGACCTCTACTCTAGACAGAACACAGTGACACCGTCAGCCCTTGATGCCATCGACTGCCTGCCATCCATGGACGAACTTGACGCCGAGCCAACCATCGACGAACTCAGTAAGGCCATTGATAGCTTGGCCACTGGCAAGGCACCCGGCAACGACGGCATACCCCCTGACCTGATCAAGCACTGCAAGACCGCCCTACTGCTGCCATTGCATGACGTCCTCTGCCAGTGCTGGAAGGAAGGTGCCGTACCACAGGACATGAGGGACGCCAAGATCATCACCCTCTACAAAAACAAAGGGGAGAGAAGCGACTGCAACAACTACAGGGGCATTTCCCTCCTCAGCGTTGTTGGCAAAGTCTACGCACGAGTTGTTCTCGTTCATCTACAGAAGCTTGCCGAACGTGTCTACCCCGAGTCTCAGTGTGGCTTCCGCGCTGAGCGATCGACGGTAGACATGATATTCTCCATCCGCCAACTCCAGGAGAAATGCAGAGAACAGAACATGCCTCTGTACGTCGCCTTCATCGACCTCACCAAAGCGTTCGATCTGGTCAGCAGAGAGGGCCTTTTCAAGATCCTGCCAAAGATAGGATGCCCACCAAAGTTGCAAAGCCTCATCGAATCGTTTCACACCAACATGCAGGGGATAGTGCAGCACGATGGCAACGTCTCAGAGCCATTCAACATACGCAGCGGAGTGAAACAGGGCTGTGTACTTGCGCCAACCCTCTTTGGGATTTTCTTTGCTATGCTCCTGAGGCATGCCTTCAGCACAGCAACAGAGGGAATCTTCCTGCACACAAGATCTGACGGCAGGCTTTTCAACCTCGCCCGCCTGAAAGCCAGAACCAAAGTACGCGAGGCTCTAATCAGAGACATGCTGTTCGCAGACGACGCTGCAGTCGCAACCCACACACAGCAGGAGCTTCAGACCCTGATGGACCGCTTCTCCCAGGCATGCAAGGACTTCGGGCTTACCATCAGCCTGAAGAAGACTAACGTCTTGGCGCAAGGCACGGAAGCACCACCAACCATCACCATTGATGACTACAAGCTGGAGGTCGTGAATCAGTTCATGTACCTGGGGTCCACGATCAGCAACAACCTCTCCCTTGATACAGAGATCAACAAGAGGATTGGAAAATCAGCCTTCACACTCGCTCGCCTCACCACACGAGTGTGGGAGAATCCCAAACTCTCTGTCAAGACGAAGATGGCAGTGTACAACGCCTGCGTCATCAGCACACTGCTCTATGGGAGTGAGACGTGGACAACATACGCCCGGCAGGAAAAGAGACTGAACTCCTTCCACTTGCGCTGCATTCGCCACATCCTGGACATATCCTGGCAGGACAAAGTGCCCAGCACAGAAGTTCTGTCCCGCGCCGGCCTTCCCTCCATGTTCACTCTACTCAGGCAGCGCAGGCTCCGCTGGCTAGGCCACGTTCACCGTATGGAAGATGGCAGAATCCCCAAAGACGTCCTCTATGGAGAACTGGCAACTGGCAGGAGAGACGTTGGCCGCCCACAGCTGCGCTTTAGAGACGTCTGCAAGAGAGACATGAAGGCCCTGGATATCAACACAGAGCGCTGGGAGGACCTTGCAACGGACCGCTCCAAATGGAGAGGCACCCTGACCAGACAGCTCAAGGCGGGTGAAGAGAGACTGACTGCTGCAGCAGATGAAAAAAGGACCCGCAGGAAGAACCGCCACAGACCCAGCAGCACGGAGACCACCCACAAGTGTGACCTGTGTGACAGGGACTGTCATTCGCGCATCGGCCTGTTCAGCCACAGGCGGTGCTGTTCCAGCAGAGTAGACGTTTAGGATTCTCTTCCATGGTCATCATAGACCGACGGAGGCCGACGATACGACAAGTTCAGTATGTTTAGATGACTGTAACTCAGTGGCCGGAGCACGTAGAGAGATTGTTTTTTTTGCCAAAAAATTCAAAGTGTTTTCTTTTAAATGAGACCAACCCCATGAAGATGCTGCAAAGGGTTGAATAACAGCTTTCGATTTACTTTGGGCACGTTATTTTTGGGCATTTTTAGGAAAATTGCCCGGAGTGCAAGTGGTTAAAATACTTAGGTATTTTGATCCATGCTGTATGTTGGAAAGGCACATGTACAGAGTTTTATGTGTGAAAATCTACTTTGTTAACGTACTGGTTCAAGTTTTTACTCGTGTAGGGGTGAACAGAGAAATACTCTAAGGCGTATAAATTAAAATTGCTTTCCCCCACAAATGAGCTTGTCCAAAGCTAACAGTAGTACATTGCCTAAACAAATGCCAATTAACATTTTTTAAGCAAGCAACTTTTAACACTTTCTGCAGAAAATATCCATAGATATAGTTGGTTGTTGATTGTTGTTTGGAGAAATGGAACAATAAGTTTTGAATTCACGAATAAATCCCATAAAACCCAAATATTTACATAATAGCTGACAAACTGACATTACTGCAAATTCAAAATTAGTACTTCCCCTTACTGTAACATAATAGCGATTTGTACAGTCTCTCCTGAAAAGCGGGACATTTCATGCATGCTTGTTGAGTGCATAATTGCATAATATGGAAGCAACAAAACAACACTTAAGGAAAAATTGGTTTTATTAAATAAATCTTTATTAAATTCCAAAAAAATTTTAAATATGTCATCATATGTTCCCTGAGCCAGACAGTCTATGGGGTGACGGTGGGTTTCTCAGTTCCTCCAGCACAGACACAGCGCATTCCATTAAGCCAACAAGGGTGGCTGTTGTCTGCTCCATACTTTGCAGAACCCTGGAGGTCATCTCCTCATCCCTCCTGCTCTGCTCCTGCTGTCTATTATCCGACCTCTCCAGGTAGTGAAGGAGGTTCATGCTAATGCCCCTCCTCCGTTTCCCTGCAGTGAAGTACAAAATTATGAAGCAATACAAAATAACCACACATCGGAAAATGCAGCAATCATCAGTGTTTGCAGTTACACCACTACTTTGTGATTAACAGTCTTTGTAACTAAAGTACTGTGTGAAAATGCAGTAATACATCAGTTTGGGGAATTCGCTCAGTTAATTCACTTGCTATGTTGATACCAATTTATTACCTAATCTGGTCCGACCAGATGCACCAGACGCTGAGGAGGACACCGTTGGAGCTGGTGAAGGTGGTTCAACCTCTAACACTTCTGTCAAGTCTGGATCTGTAAAAAAAAAAAAAAATGTTAGTACGCACAATGTACAACTCAAGCCTTCCATTAAGAAATGTGGAGGCATATACATTGTTGATCTATCCAACTATCCATGTTATGAGCAACAGAAAAATAACTAGTGCAAGACACCCTGTAATACACAGTCTTGATACCACACACAAAAAAACGTATTCAGTAATGAATTTATTAGAAAAAGACATTGAAAAAAGTATGATTAGAAGATTAACCCCTTGCACTCTGGTCAATTTCCCGAAAAACGCCAAAAAATAACGTACCCAAAGTAAATCAAAAGCTGTTCTTCAACCCTTTGCAGCATCTTCATGGGGTTGGTCTCATTTAAAAGAAAACACTTTGAATTTTTTGGCAAAACAGTCATAATCTCTCTAAGTGCTCCTGCCACTGAGTAACAGTCATCTAAACATACTGAACTTGAAGAAAATAAATTTCGCCTGGGTGTTTTTTTGGATACAAATGCTTGCAAATAACACACAGCTTCAGATACTGGCTGGAAAATGCAACAGAAATGTAGAACCAAGTGTTATCCAGCTGAGGTCAAAATTTTGTAACAATACCACAAAAAAATGAATATATTACACAGCTTTTTTCTTAGGTTGTCTCCAGGCGTTTTTGAACTGTGCCAAATTGTGCCAAATGGCACAGTTTGGAAAAACGTCTGTAACTTTTGAATGATTCAATATAAAAGCTTCATCTTGGGCTCTAATGAAAGGTGAAGGGCTGTGTGTGTGTGTGGGGGGGGGGGTTGTTTATTCATTCATGAATGAATGAATGAACAAACAAGCCCCCACACACAAGGAAGCATGCCACATAAAAAATGTGTGGCTTTTCTTTTTTTTTTTTTTTTTACAAGAAAAAATAACCTACAGTGCACTAAAAATTATAGTAAAATATTTGTAATGTTGAAGATAACAACTCCCACCCCCCCCCCCCCGCTACAGAGGACGGACATCGCCCATCGCTACATGACGGAAAGCGGTGACGGTGCGCCGCCGTCTACTACGCACAGTTGCACTAAAATATCTGCAATATATCTGCAATCCACTACAGAAGAGTAGCGGAGGGGGGGGGAACGTTCACAACATGACGGACCCGGACCGGAGCGGTCCGGGTCTGTCATGTTGCAATAACGCACACAGTTGTAATTTACCGATCGGTCAAAAGTCATTTGGATTACAATTTTCAGGGATGAAGAATAATTTAGCTTATAACACTTACCTGTCCACAACAGCAAAGTCGCTGGCGTATTTCTCTTCCTCATTGTCAGACGAACATGACGCTGGTCCACTTGTTACGGACTCGTGGTTCTGGTCACGCGACCCGGTCAAACCATAATTCCATTATTGCGGTTTTGCGCTTCCATGATTGCGGTTTTGGCGAACGATTTTTCAAAACAAATAACAGTAGTAAGAAAAAAAGACTGGCGAACGCCTTTGTGTCACCCAGCCTTACACAAAACAGCTTTCGAACTTCTGTGCTTCAATTGGCTGGCTGTATTCGCACCCGTTGGTAAGCGGGTCCTTCTTGCTAGGTTTTCAGTCATTGGTTCTTCAAGGTTTCAGAAACCCAATTCAAGGCTCTTATTAGTCGAATGAGAGGTCAATCACATCTAAACCAATCAAAGCACTCCTTTGGCTTTCTGTTCGCGGCTGTGTCTGTAGTGGAAGAACAGAAATGCAGCTTTTTTTTTTCAGTGCGCTCTAGGACGCAGCGCCCTCGTGCGCTCTAGGACGCAGAGACATGTCTGCCCGCGGTACACCGGAGTGCAAGAGGTTAAAGACTAACATTAAAAGTTCCTCCGCGACCCGGACCTCCGGAAAAGCGTTAGAAGATGGATGGATGAATTGATTAAAAGTTAAGGTTTTTTGCGTGGTTTTCTTAAAGGAGATTTTCTGGGATAATTAACAACGTTACTAGCACAATTTGGAACAATAGATACTGCAACCCACGCGCACAGTATTGACGCTGCAACCCACGTGCACAGTATTGACGCTGCAACACACGTGCACAGTATTGATATGAAAACAAAACAGCTTATTAGTAATGACTCTCTAAAAAAAAAAAAAAAAAAAAAAAAATCATCTCATTCTCGTTTTGTGAGCCAACCATTTCCAGGTTAAATAGCCACGTTACTAACATGGATTGCAACAACAAACGCTGCTGCAATCCACGTACACAGTATCGATACGAAACCAAAACTGAATATTTTGCACTGGATACTTGATAAAGAATTCTGAAAGACGCTAACATTTTTGCTGTACTATTGTACTACAAACTACTACAACGACGGCTAATGTTACAGTACAATACTGGCTTGTTGGCATATAAACACAAAAACAAACAATACCTAAACTTTGGCCGTTACATCTCAATACAAGCGTGTGTATACATATATATATATATATATATACTGTATATTCGTAGACTTATGACATTTCAACAACAACAACAACAACAAATACACTTACCAGTAACGTCTAGGGCGGCTTGTTCAGCGGTGTCATCAATTGTTGTTAAAACCGCAGATGCCGTTTCTGAGTTATATGCCCCCGTACATTGATTCGCTGGCCTCTCTCCAAGCACAGAATTTAGCAGCTGGAAATGGGGATTAAGAGGCGGTCTCCCATTGCCGCTACGCTCCAGTTTAGACTTCTGGTCCCGAAAGTCTTTTTTGAGCTTCTTCAGTTTGTTTGCCAGCTGGTCTAGGGTTCGGTGGTAACCAGCGGCAGACATCTCTTGCTGTATTTTCTCGAAAATTGGCTTTGTTCGAGAAGCCCTCTCCAGTTTTTGTTGGACTTCGGCTGATGTCCATTGTGCCAAGAAAAACTGAATTTCGTCTTCAGTCCATGCCTGCTTTGTTTTCCCATTCATCGCTGGGTGTTCGGAAATGCAATGGCGGTTGTAATGTTTTGAAGCGCTCTTCATGTCGGTTAACTCCGGCCATGGGCTGTTGACGTAACTACGTCGACTGGTGCTACCGTTGGCCCAGCTAGGAGTTGGGGCCACGATAGCCCCACTTTGGAGAGCCTGGGACTGGTGCTTTAGTCGGTGGAAAACCAAAGAACTGGTGCTAATGACGCTCTGGCTCCAGTTAAGCACTGGAACCGGTTTGGTGGAAAGAGGCCCACGGAGGACCCTAACCAGGGTCAACCCACGCAAAGCTGCAGGTCCGGACAACATCCCAGGACGTGTGCTCCGAGACTGCGCGAGCGAGTTGGCGGATGTCCTGACTGACATTTATAACATCTCCCTGAGTCAGGCCATCGTTCCCAGATGCTTCAAGACCTCTATCATAGTACCGGTGGCAAAGAAACCAGTTGTCTCCTGTCTGAACGACTATCGTCCTGTTGCACTGACACCAATTGTGATGAAGTGTTTTGAACAGCTTGTCAAACCACACATTACAGCCTGCCTCCCTGCATCACATGACCCGCTCCAGTTTGCATATCATTCAAACCGCTCCACAGAGGATGCTATAGTCACCACCCTGCACTCTGTCATCACCCACCTGGATCAGAAAGACACCTACGCCAGACTCCTGTACATTGATTTCAGCTCAGCATTCAACACCATTATTCCCCAGAGACTGATGGAGAAATTACTCCTTCTTGGTCTGAACACCGCCACATGTCTCTGGATCCTGGACTTCCTGACCGAGAGACCTCAGTCTGTCCAGGTTGGAAACAACATCTCCAACTCTGTCATGCTGAGCACCGGATCCCCTCAAGGCTGCGTACTCAGTCCACTGTTGTATACACTTCTAACACATGACTGTGTATCCAGACACGAGGGGAACCAGATTATCAAGTTTGCAGACGACACCACGGTGGTGGGACTTATTCAGAGGGATGAGGAATCAATGTACAGGGAAGAAGTGAGAGACCTGGAGGGCTGGTGCAGGGAGAACAATCTGGCGCTCAACGTGGACAAAACAAAGGAGATGATTACCGACTTCCGGCGGTCACAGTCTGAACACGTCCCCCTCAGCATCGGCGGCTGTTTAGTGGAGAGAGTGGAGAACATCAAGTTCCTCGGAGTGCAGATCTCGCAGGACCTGACCTGGAGCAAGAATTCCTTGGGGATCAGGAAGCGGGCCCAGCAGAGACTGCACTTCTTGAGGAAACTCAAACAGGCCTCCCTCCCCATCTGCATCCTCAGGACCTTCTACAGAGGTGTGGTGGAGAGTGTTCTGACGTACTGCATTGCTACATGGTACTCCAGCTGCAGTATGTCAGACAAAAAAGCCCTGCAGAGGATAGTTAAGGGAGCTGAGAGGGTAATTGCAGTCTCCCTCCCCTCTGTCCAAGAACTTTTTCAGAACCATTGTAGGAGCAGGGCACTGAACATTGTCAAGGACCGTTCTCACCATCTGCATAAACACTATGAACTTCTGCCTTCTGGCAAACGATTCCGGAGCATCAGAGGCAGAACCACCAGACTGATTAACAGCTTCCTTCCACAAGCTGTTAGGATGCTGAACAGTTGATCCGGAATCTCTCATACATACTACTGCACCTACAGACATTATGTATATTATAGTTATGGTTAGTTTTTTTAAGTATGTCTCAGGGATGTGTGAATGGCTGTGGTGGGGTGGGGGGTGAGGATATGTGTGAGTGTGTCTTAAATCATGTTCTTTTACTTATATGGATGCCGAGAGAAACACAATTTCATCTTGCCTGCACTACAGTTGTATGTTCAGCAATATGACAATAAAGGTTGATTTGATTGATTGAGTATTGATATTAGTATTGGATTGATGACAGCTGCGTTTGACGTTGACAGCTGCGTCTGACACTCACTCGCGTCGGACTACTTTTTTCTCCGTTTTTGTTTGTTTTTATTGATTGTTTTTATCGATTTTATTTGTTTATTTATTTTTTATCCCTGTTTGTTGTTATCGGTTTTTGTTTGCTGTTATCTCGGTGTTGGCCTTGCCTAGAAGTCCGTCCGGAGGCACGAATGGCGGTTTTTGGCCAGCTGCGGGCTATCCATCTCAGCGCCTGGAATGCCATGGCTCCTTCTCCGTCATGTTCCCGCTGTTCAACGCTCCTCGATAAGGTCTCTGAGCTGGAAACGAGGCTCTCCAATCTTTACAAGATTCGGGAGGCTGAAGACCTTATCAATACCATCATTCTCGGGCGATCATCGGCCCCGGCCACCGCCTCGCAACTGGCGGAAACTGCTACTTATTTGGGTAAGCTCAGCGCGTCTCCACCTGCCTCCACACCTGCTCCAGCCTCCGCAGCCTCCGCAGACGTCCATGACCTCAGCAATAAACACTGGTTTCGTCTCGGGGCTAAACCAAAAGCATCGCTTGGTCCCTCTCATCCTCCATCTGCGCCCTGGACCTTGGTTCAACCAGCTAATGGCCATCGTCGATTGACCGGAACGGGCCACGCCTCTTCTCTTCCGGTGTCCTTGGAAAACAGATTTGATATCCTTTCCCTGGAGGATTTTCCCCACCTGGACGCTGGCCATCCGCCCGTGGACGCCCCTCATCTTCCCTCCCCTCCTTCAGTGGCGGCTCATGTCTGCAAACCCTGGATAAAGACCACCCAGGGTGTGTCAAATTACACACCTGCTCCAGATAGAAGAAAAGAGTGCATTTCCCGGCCTTCGCAGCAACAACAACAACAACCTCTTCAGAATTTCTCTCCACATCAGAATCCACCGACAAACCTCCCCCAGACGACACTGGTAATTGGTGACTCGATCGTGAGGAACGTCAGAAGCAGGTACTGTGTGATTCGATTTTTTCCCGGGGCTAGAATCTCTGACATTGAGGCTCTTATTCCTGACCTGCTGAATGAATTCCCTCACGTTCAAACTGTCGTTGTGCATGTGGGATGCAATAACATCCCAGATGAAGCGTCTGAGATTTTAAAAAGTGACTTCAGGAGCCTTCTGTCCACTCTCATGAACTGTGGCAGACGTGCGCTCATCTCTGGGCCTTTGGCACCTTTCAGACGAGGCTGTAATCGTTTTAGCAGAACTCTCAGCCTTAATTCTTGGCTGTGTTTTACTTGTCCTACTTTTAACATTGGTTTTGTTGACAATTTTAACTTATTTTGGAACCGCCCATCACTCATGAGGCCTGATGGCATCCACCCAAATAGACTTGGTGCACGTGTTTTAACAGACAATCTTCTCTATTTTATTCGGTGTTTTTTGGTACAGTGACTGAAATTTGGTGTGTTTACTCACTCTGAAGTTTCTGGGTTTGCCAATCTGCCCTTTTTTGGTCCTGTTCCCACATATTGTATCGATCCCGTTAACTCGGGTGGTCTTTACTGTTTGGATCAGCCTTTCATTTATAATCCTTCAGAGATTGAGTCTGTCTCCCGTTGCCCTAAATGACTATTACAACACAACCTGAAAAACACTCGCACTCCTCCAGCTCCTCCTCATCTACCACCCTTCAATTTTGCCCCTCTCTCCTCCCTTAGAGAACCTTTTTCTGCGCCCTCTAAAGTTAATAAAAAAGTTAAAAAAAAAAAAATAGAATGCATAAACTTCCCAGATTGATTAAACAAAATGTTGGGAAAATTCTAATCCAGCCTCAAGTCTCTAAAATTAATAAAATTAATAATTTGGCCTCTCTTCCCCCCCAAAGTTTAAAAATTAAATGTGGCTTATTAAACATTAGGTCTCTATCCTCTAAGTCCCTTCTGGTCCATGATCTATTAATCGATCACCAGATTGATCTACTATCCCTCACAGAGACCTGGCTCCGGCTTGATGATTATGTTGGTCTGAATGAATCAACTCCCTCTGGGTATTTAAACTGTCATAACCCCAGAGGTTCTGGTCATGGTGGTGGAGTGGCGGCAATTTTCTATCCTAAATTGCTGGTTAATGTTAAGCAGAAATTATGTTTTAATTCCTTTGAAGGTTTGGTCCTCAGTGTGGGGCCTGTTGGCAATCTTGGCTTGATCCCAATTCTCTTTGCCATAGTTTATCGTCCTCCCACGGCCTATTCAGAGTTTCTATTGGAATTTGCCGAATTTTTAGCTGATTTGGTGCTGAAAGCCGATAGAATAATTATTGTAGGGGACTTTAATATACATGTTGATGTTGAGAGTGACTGTCTTAATAAGGCTTTCAATTCAATTTTAGACTCAGTGGGGTTTTCCCAAAAAGTAAAAAATTCTACCCATTATTTCCACCATACATTGGACCTTGCTTTGACATATGGTATAGATATCGAAAATCTGGTTGTGTTTCCTCATAATCCTGTACTGTCTGACCATTGTCTGTTAATTTTTGATTTCATTATCTCTGATCACTTATTTCTTAAGAAAAATACTACTACAGCAGATGTCTTTCTGATGACGTTGTTGCTAAATTTTTGCAGATTGTCTCCTCTATGCCATGGGTCACCACAACAGAAACACCTGAAATAAGTGATGGAGAGTCTGCTCCATTCGTGATTGATAGCATGGCTGATGGTGTTACTGCCTCTCTGCATCGGACTCCAGATTTGGTAGCCCCTTTAAAAAAGAAAAAGTCTAACCAGAGATTTCTTACTCCTTGGTTTAACTCAGAAACTCGTGGCTTGAAACAGAAGGCTCGCCAATTGGAAAGAAAATGGCGTTCAACTAATTCAGATGAATTCTACTTGGCGTGGAGAAATCATCTCTTAATCTACAAAAAATCTCTTAGAAAAGCTAGATCAAGCTATTATTCTGCATTAATAGAAGCAAACAAGAATAACCCCAGGTTTCTCTTCAACACTGTAGCCAGGCTTACAAAGAGCCATGACTCGGTCAATCCTCGCATCCCCCCTGAGCTTTCTAGTCAGGACTTTCTGAACTATTTTAATCTTAAAATTTTATCTATTAGAGATGAAATTAGTCAGATTCTTCCTACCGTAAACTCTAGTACATTAACTACTGCAGCTCCCTCAATTGGTATCTGCTTGGATAGATTTACTCCAATCGACCTCTTGGAGTTGGATAGGGTAGTTTCTTCTTCTAAGCCTTCATCTTGCCTTCTGGACCCTATTCCTTCCAGGTTATTTAAAATTATTTTCCCAATTATTAGTAGCCGTATTCTTCTTATCATTAATTCTTCTTTAACTCTGGGTTATGTTCCACTGGCTTTTAAAACTGCTGTAATTAAACCTTTACTTTAAAAACCGACGCTCGATCCTGGAGTTTTGGCCAATTATCAACCAATCTCCAATTTGCCTTTCATTTCAAAAATCTTGGAAAGAGTTGTTGCTGTGAAATTATCTGACCATTTGCAGGGAGTTGGTTTGTTTGAGGTGTTTCAATCTGGGTTCAGAGCTCATCACAGCACTGAAACTGCCTTAGTGAAGGTCTCTAATGACCTCCTGACTGCAGCTGATAATGGACTTGTCTCTGTTCTTGTTCTTTTAGATCTCAGTGCAGCCTTTGACACTATCGATCATGCCATTCTACTTGATAGATGATTGGAACACTTTGCTGGACTCAGTGGAACTCCGTTGCAGTGGTTTAGATCTTATTTGTCTGATAGATTTCAGTTTGTCCATGTCAATGATGGATTTTCTTCCAGCTCTAAGCTCACTCACGGAGTTCCACAGGGATCTGTGTTGGGCCCTACTCTTTTTAGTCTATAGATGCTCCCGCTGGGCAATATCATCAGAAAGCACTGTATACATTTTCATTGTTACGCTGATGATACACAACTATACCTGCCAATGAAGCCCGATGATTGTGATCAGTTGGCCAAGCTAGATGCCTGTCTTAAGGACATCAAAGCTTGGATGACTTGTAATTTTTTACTATTGAACTCTGATAAGACTGAAGTCATTGTTGTTGGCCCAAAACATCTTAGAAATTCCTTTTCAGATTATGCCCTTAATTTAGATGCTGCCACTCTCACTCTGAACAGTTGTGTGAGGAACCTTGGAGTGATTTTTGACCAGGATTTGTCCTTTAATTCACATATTAAAACTGTTTCTAGGACCGCCTTATATCATCTGCGCAATATTGCTAAGATCAGAAGCATCTTGTCTCTGGGTGATGCTGAGAAACTGATTCATGCCTTTGTCAGTTCGCGATTAGATTATTGTAATTCGCTATTATCTGGTTGTCCTAGAGTATCTTTAAAAAGTCTTCAATTGATTCAAAATGCTGCTGCTAGACTTTTAACTGGTTCTAGAAAAAGAGATAATATTTCCCCGGTTCTGTCCTCCCTCCATTGGCTTCCCATTGAATTCAGAATCAAGTTTAAAATCCTTCTTCTTACTTTCAAAGCTCTTAACAATCTGCCCCCCCCCCCCCCAATATATAAAAGATCTGATACTACCTTACCATCCTAACAGAGCATTACATTCCCAAAATGCTGGCTTACTTGTGGTGCCCAGAATCTCCAAAAGTATGGTGGGAGGCAGAGCCTTCTGCTACCAAGCCCCTTCTCTCTGGAACCAGTTACCACTCTGGGTCCGGGAGTCAGACTCGGTCTCTGTCTTTAAGAACAGGGTAAAATCCTTCCTTTTTAATACAGCTTTTGTTTAAGGAGGGTATTTGTGTCTTTTAACCACACTCTTGTTCTATTGTTATCTGATCCATACTGCTGGTTGACCTCCAATATTGTACTTGGCATTTTACTGCTATGTTCTTCATGTCTGTCCTTCCATCTTCCCTATCCCCTCATCCCCAGCCAGTCGCAGCAGACGACTGCCCCTCCCTGAGCCTGGTTCTGCTAGAGGTTTCTTCCTTCCAAATGGGAGTTTTTCCTCTCCCCTGTCGCCTAGTTCTTGCTCATAGGGGATTGTCTGATTGCTGGGTCTTTCTGTGACTGTGTGATTTTTTTTATCTGCACTGTGGCACCACGAGATGGCTTTAGTTGTGATGTGGCGCATTATAAATAAAGCTGAATTGAATTGAATTGAATCGATTTGATTTGAAAACAGATCTCTTTGCCAACAAATCCTAATCTGGTTAGACAAGTACAAGGTTATTTGATGTGACTATTTACACACTTCCTGCAGAGCAACTCAAGCTGTTATCTTCCCTTACAAAGTAAATGTCTCAATATGGAGAAGGAATTTATAAATGTGTGTGTGACCAATACTTCCAACATCCAGTGAACAAATTATCACAGTGTAACGCCTTACATGGAGATAATAATCAGATCATTAAACAACTCATGCATAAAGACACACTTACAAAACATATGATCCTTGATTACATAACAGATTAATGTATAAATGATAAACTTCTACCACACAACACTAACCACACTTTTCTTTTCCTTGTATTTTTGTTTCGTCATGATAAACAAACAGAATGCTTTTCTATAGCAAAGGTCGTTGCTGGACGCCAGCGCCATCAGCTGACACTTGCATAGAGAAACAGTTAAACAGTCATTTGTTGTTTTTCTTTTTTTAATAAGTATGCAATGTATACCTCATACAGCAGGAGCAGAGCAGGAGGGATGAGCAGCTGGCCTCCACTTTGCTGCAAAGCATCCAGAAGATGGAGGACAGGACCAATACCCTTGTATTGTCTCTTGTACCGAGACAAATTCCTAGTTTGTGTACTACATGAACAATGGCAATAAACCTGATTCTGATTCTGATTCTGATTGGACTGATGGGACACGTTGTGTCTGAGCTTGAGGGACTGCAAACAAAGTAGCTATCACAGCACTGATATGTTTGGCTGCGTGTACATAATATTTCACATGTAGCAGTCTTAAGTTTTTGCACATTTTGTAAATAAAAGCTTTCTTTCCTTAAGTGTTTTTCTGCTTCCACATTAAGTAATCATTATCCTTACACCGAACATATGCATGAAATGTAAAGCTATTTAGGATAAACAATGCAAATCACTATAACACTGTAGTGGTGGGAAGTGAAAGTACAAGTACTGAATTACTGCACTTAAGTTCATTTTTTCAGGTATTGGACAATATATCAGGTATTTGTGGACTTACTCATATTTTTTGACAACTTTTTCACATTTTCTAAAGAACAAGCAGCAACAAACTTTAAATCTATGCACTTTTTTCTGTGGAAAATGTTCCAAGTTGCCAGCTTCAAAAATGATAATGAGTTTATATTCTTTTGACAACGCACCACATGACATTCTATCAGCTCTGGACAAGATCATTTCTGGGGAAAGTACTTTTAACTTGTACACTTTATAGTCTGTCTCTTGTTACCCCTACATGAATAAAAACTGGAATCAGCACTTTAACCAGAATAGATGACATACAAGTACAGAAGGGTATACCTTTAACAACTGTGTAAATGTGCCAATAAAACATATAAATACACCAAAAATACTTCAAAACAGGATGCATTGAGGACTGATTGTCAGCTGAATGTTTTATTCATTAATGATTTTGCACTACTTCACATATGTTACATTTTGTAAATGATACGGCAGGCACTAAACAGGTTATTGCTCCCCACTGTTAAAATACTCCATTAAAGCTGCCCTAATGTCATTCTACAGTGGCATGGTCAGGTAGTGGTTGAACTGGAGGCTGACTGTGATCAGGTGTGTCTGGGAGTCCAAAGTTGTCACCATGTTCCTCACAAATATTATCAAGTATGAAGCAGGTGAGCACCATTTTCTTGCTCAGCATCAGTTTGCAGTCATTCCTTGTCAGGAGGGACCACCATCGTCTTTTCAGCCGCCAAAAGCCATTTCCACAACTGAACGTACACGGCTCATTCGGTAGTTGTAGTTACGTTGTTCAGGGGTAAGTCTGCCTGTGTCCAAAAAAGGGTTTCGTCAGCCACTTCTGCGTGAGGTCGGCTGGGTGGTGAAATCCGGTGTCGCGCAAAAAAGTGATCACTGTCTACAGGAGCCAGGAGTGCCTGCTTATTAAAGGTGGACTGCCTGGTCTCTGCCCACCTACGATGTGTCTAAATGTTTTGAGGTTTTATCGCATCTGAAAAATTATAGTGTTGGCCAAAGTGTTGCAGTTTGGAAAACAACGTAGAGAATTTATCAGATTCCAATATTTATGTGCAAAAACCTTGTTTTGGAAGTACATAGAATATACGTATATTTACACAGTATCCACATGTATACTGTACATCCAGTAAATCTATGCATTTTTCCATGTAACCTTGTGACTGCATTATTTTAATTGCTTTTAACCCGAGATCAAGTTTGTTTCGGGTTCAAAATCAAAATAAGACATTGACTCCTGCTGCCCACACCCCACTCCACCAACAACCCCCCCACTCCCAACACACAGCCCCCCAACATGACCCTCACTAAGACCCCGGTGAGGATGGAGCTGAGAAAGATCAAGGCGAGGAAGGCGTCCGGACCGGACGGCATCAGCGCAAAGCTCCTCAAGTCCTGTGCAGATCAGCTGTGTGGGATTGTGGAGCACATCTTCAACCTGAGCCTGAAGCTGGGGAGGGTACCACAGTTGTGGAAAACATCTTGTGTGGTACCTGTACCAAAGACCTCCCGCCCCAAAGACCTGAACAGCTACAGACCAGTGGCCCTGACGTCCCACATGATGAAGACCCTGGAAAGACTGTTCCTTGCTCACCTTCGCCCCATGGTGGGACCAGTGATGGATCCACTCCAGTTCGCCTACCAGCATGGCATTGGGATGGAGGATGCGGTGATCTTCCTCCTTCACCGTTCTCTGTCCCACCTGGAGAAGCCCGGGAATGTGGTGAGGATCATATTCTTTGACTTCTCCAGTGCTTTCAACACCATCCAGCCGATGATCCTGAAGGACAAGCTGCTGTGCGCAAGGGTGGACCAGCACCTTTCATCATGGATCCTGGACTACCTCACTAATCGGCCTCAGTTTGTGAGAACCCGGGACTGTGTGTCTGACACGATCATCGGTAGCACGGGGGCCCCCCAGGGAACGGTTTTGGCTCCCTTCCTGTTCACCCTTTATACTGCAGACTTTTCACACAACACAACGCACTGTCATCTACAGAAGTTCTCTGACGACTCTGCGATTGTCGGCCTCATCGCCAACGGAGATGAAGCTGAGTACAGAGGACTTATCCAGGACTTCGTGGACTGGTGCCATAGGAACTGCCTCCAGATCAACGCGAGGAAAACTAAGGAGCTGGAGGTGGACTGCCGCAGGCAAGGACAACCCCTCACAGCACCAGTAAACATACAGGGAACAGATATTGAGATGGTGACATCCTACAAGTACCTGGGTGTTCATCTGAACAATAAACTAGACTGGTCACACAATACCGACGCAGTCTACAAGAAGGGACAGTGCAGGCTGTTCCTACTGAGGAGACTCAGGTCTTTTGGTGTACAAGGGGCACTGCTGAAGACATTCTACAACACGGTGGTGGCATCAGCCATCACTTTTGGAGTGGTCTGCTGGGGCAGTGGCATTACAGCAGCCGATAGGAAGAGACTGAACAAACTGATCAAGAAAGCTAGCTCTGTCCTGGGGCAGCGCCCTGACCCAGTGGAGGAGATAGGAGAGAGAAGGATGGTGGCTAAACTGTCATCTCTGCTGGAGTCCGAGTCCCACCCTATGCAGGACATACTGAATGCACTGAGGAGCTCATTTAGCAGCAGACTAAATCATCCTAGGTGCGCAACCGAGAGGTTTCGCAGGTCCTTCCTACCTATGGCTGTCAGACTGTATAACTTAAGCAGGGCTGCTCGCAGAGATAGCAAAAAAACGTGACGACCTAATAGTATTGAATGCAAAAGATGCAATAGACTTACACAATGGTCCCCTCCAGTATATACAACTAGGCCAGTATCGGTCGCTACGGAGGGTGACAATATGTATGGGTACATATTCATACTATGTAGGATAACTAAGTAGACGGTTATGCTGTTTATTCCATCTTGCTACAATGCTTCACACGTTGTATATATATTTATATATTTATGGGTATGTATGTATATCCACTGCTCTTATTTATATCTGCCGTATCTTCTTAATTATTGCTCTGAGTGTTGCCATCCCTGTGCTGTTGCAATCCTGGAATTTCCCCATTGTGGGACTAATAAAGGCTTATCTTATCTTAAAATGCCTCATAAGTATTAAATATATCTTATTATACCTAACTAATTACTGTTTACCTGTTGAAATATATATTTAATGGCTAATATAACCCCATAACAACAACATGGTGCCTGGTAATCATTTTTTTTTTTTTTTTGGTGATCATTTTTTGGCAGCTGATCATTTTTTGGCATGACATAACAGGCGACCTCCACCTCATAATGCGCCGTAACACCACCTATTACAGAACTGATATAAATATAATGTTTAAAAGCGTAGTCAATGCTAGCTAGTTGAGCTACAGACTTGATCTAACAACGGCTGATAACTAAAACATTGATAATTACCGGTCTCAAACATAGCCGCATTTCTCTGCGATTAAGAATAAAACCGTTTTTGGATGGTAATACAGGTTTGGAATAATAAAAGCAGCGCTCCAAATGAGACAACAAACTCCATGTTGACAAGTTAGCGCTGCTTCTTCTCCTCTTTCTACTTCTTCTTCTGTGGTGTTCTGTGGGGTTGCATAAAGACGCTTCACATTATGTAATGACGTAGCAATGACTTAATCCCCACTCGCTCCATATCGGTGGAAAACCAACTGGTGGAAAATAAGTATTTGGTCAATAACAAAAGTTCATCTCAATACTTTGTTATACAGTGGGGCAAGAAAGTATTTAGTCAGTCACCAATTGTGCAAGTTCTCCCATTTAAAAGATGAGAGAGGTCTCCAATTTTCATCATAGGTATACCTCAACTATGAGAGACAAAATGAGAAAAAAAAAAATCCAGAAAATCACATTGAAGGATTTTTAATGAATTAATTGGTAAATTCCTTGGTAAAATAAGTATTTGGTTACCTACAAACAAGGAAGATTTCTGGCTCTCACAGACATGTAACTTTTTCTTTAAGAAGCTCTTCTGTCCTCCACTCGTTACCTGTATTAATGGCATCTGTTTGAACTCGTTATCAGTATAAAAGACACCTGTCCACAACCTCAAACAGTCAGACTCCAAACTCCACTATGGCCAAGACCAAAGAGCTGTCAAAGGACACCAGAAACAAAATTGTAGACCTGCACCAGGCTGGGAAGACTGAATCTGCAATAGGTAAGCAGCTTGGTGTGAAGAAATCAACTGTGGGAGCAATTATTAGAAGATGGAAGACATACAAGACCACTGATAATCTCCCTCGATCTGGGGCTCCACGCAAGATCTCACCCTGTAGGGTCAAAATGATCACAAGAATGGTGAGCAAAAAGCCCAGAACCACACGGGGGGACCAAGTGAATGACCTGCAGAGAGCTGGGACCAAAGTAACAAAGGCTACCATCAGTAACACACTATGCCGCCAGGGACTCAAATCCTGCAGTGCCAGTCATGTCCCCCTGCTTAAGCCAGTACACGTCCAGGCCCGTCTGAAGTTTGCTAGAGAGCATTTGGATGATCCAGAAGAGGATTGGGAGAATGTCATATGGTCAGATGAAACCAAAATAGAACTTTTTGGTAAAAACTTAACTTGTCGTGTTTGGAGGAGAAAGAATGCCGAGTTGCATCCAAAGAACACCATACTTACTGTGAAGCATGGATGTGGAAACATCATCCTTTGGGGCTGTTTTTCTGCAAAGGGACCAGGATGACTGATCTGTGTAAAGGAAAGAATGAATGGGGCCATGTATCGTGAGATTTTGAGTGAAAACCTCCTTCCATCAGCAAGGGCACTGAAGATGAAACGTGGCTGGGTCTTTCAGCATGATAATGATACCAAACACACCACCCGGGCAACAAAGGAGTGGCTTCGTAAGAAGCATTTCAAGGTCCTGGAGTGGCCTAGCCAGTCTCCAGATCTCAACCCCATAGAAAATCTTTGGAGGGAGTTGAAAGTCTGTGTTGCCCAGCGACAGCCCCAAAACATCACTGCTCTAGAGGAGATCTGCATGGAGGAATGGGCCAAAATACAAGCAGCAGTGTGTGAAAACCTTGTGAAGACTTACAGAAAATGTTTGACCTCTGTCATTGCCAACAAAGGGTATATAACAAAATATTGAGATGAACTTTTGTTATTGGCCAAATACTTATTTTCCACCATAATTTGCAAATAAATTCTTTAAAAATCCTTCAATGTGATTTTCTGGATTTTTTTTCCTCATTTTGTCTCTCATAGTTGAGGTATACCTATGATGAAAATTGGAGACCTCTCTCACCTTTTAAGTGGGAGAACTTGCACAATTGGTGGCTGACTAAATACTTTTTTGCCCCACTGTATACCCTTCGTTGGCAATGACAGAGGTCAAACGTTTTCTGTAAGTCTTCACAAGGTTTTAACACACTGTTGCTGGTATTTTGGCCCATTTCTCCATGCAGATCTCCTCTAGAGCAGTGATGTTTTGGGGCTGTCACTGGACAACACAGACTTTCAACTCCCTCCAAAGATTTTCTATGGGGTTGAGATCTCGAGACTGGCTAGGCCACTCCAGGACCTTGAAATGCTTCTTACGAAGCCACTCCTTCGTTGCCCGGGCAGTGTGTTTGGGATCATTGTCATGCTGAAAGACCCAGCCACGTTTCATCTTCAATGCCCTTGCTGATGGAAGGACGTTTTCACTCAAAATCTCACGATACATGGCCCCATTCATTCTTTCCTTTACACGGATCAGTTGTCCTGGTCCCTTTGCAGAAAAACAGCCCCAAAGCATGATGTTTCCACCCCCATGCTTCACAGTAGGCATGGTGCTCTTTGGATGCAACTTAGCATTCTTTCTCCTCCAAACACGACAAGTTAAGTTTTTACCAAAAAGTTCTATTTTGGTTTCAATGGACCATATGACATTCTCCCAATCCTCTTCTGGATCATCCAAATGCTCTCTAGCAAACTTCAGACGGGGCTGGACATGCACTGGCTTAAGCAGGGGGACACGTCTGGCACTGCGGGATTTGAGTCCTTGGCGGCGTAGTGTGTTACTGATGGTAGTCTTTGTTACTTTGGTCCCAGCTCTCTGCAGGTCCAAAGACCTAATTTTGACCCCACGGGGTGAGATCTTGCGTGGAGCCCTAGATCGAGGGAGATTATCAGTGGTCTTGTATGTCTTCCATTTTCTAATAATTGCTCCCACAGTTGATTTCTTCACACCAAGCTGCTTACCTATTGCAGATTCAGTCTTCCCAGCCTGGTGCAGGTCTACAATTTTGTTTCTGGTGTCCTTTGACAGCTCTTTGGTCTTGGCCATAGTGGAGTTTGGAGTCTGACTGTTTGAGGTTGTGGACAGGTGTCTTTTATACTGATAACGAGTTCAAAAAGGTGCCATTAATACAGGTAACGAGTGGAGGACAGAGGAGCCTCTTAAAGAAGAAGTTACAGGTCTGTGAGAGCCAGAAATCTTGCTTGTTTGTAGGTGACCAAATACTTATTTTCCACCATAATTTGCAAATAAATTCTTTAAAAATCAGACAATGTGATTTTCTGGATTTTTTTCCCCTCATTTTGTCTCTCATAGTTGAGGTATACCTATGATGAAAATTGGAGACCTCTCTTATCTTTTAAGTGGGAGAATTTAAACAATTGGTGGCTGACTAAATACTTTTTTGCCTCACTGTACAGGTACATTCTCAATCCAGCAATTTGTGAACGCAAAGAACAGCAAGAACTTGTGTAAAACTGTTGGAAAGACTTTAACTTGTTAAAAACAAGTGTAATTATATATATATATATATATATATATATATATATATATATACTGTATATATATATATATATATTTATACATACATACACACACACACACACATATGGAAGATGACAGCTAAGCTGACCTGGAGAAGGTTTTGGCTCCGTTTCTGCTTTCAAAAGACTTTTCTTCTCCACCGCTGGCTGCCCCCAGATGAAAATCCACAGAATGTGGGGCTAGAATGTTCTGAATAAGGCTTTAGGAAGCTCTGGATCAGTCTGTAAATCACGGGATTGAAAATGTACTTGAACATGTACAGACTGGACCGTGGGGTGCTCACATGGTCAGGGGTCCACTTGAACTGCCCCCCCCCCCCCGTCTCTGCTTACCCTATACCCCTGGCATATTGTTATTGTTGTGATCCAACTGTCGATCTGTTCTGTTTTGTAATTTTATGTTAAATAAAGACACAGCAGCAGGGCTAACGGGCGTTAGCGGCTAACATGCTAGAAAAGATTTTCCACTAATCCAGAAGGTCAGATTGAGAAAGCAGATTAACTCAGCCACAGCCATGAAATAAATCAATATTCTTCCTGTCAGTATTAATGTCAGTCAAGCTACACAACAGTTTAATAGATTAATTAACGAAGTTTAACAGACCTGCAGCACATCCGGACCACCGCACACAAGCAGCAGCACATTCGGACCACCGCACACAAGCAGCAGCACGCAGCCTAAGCCCCGCCCCTCTACTTCCGCATATGGGACCTTTTTTTAAATACATAACAATCCACAACACTGGCAAAGTAGAACAACTGAGCAAATACAGAACACCTGACAGTACTGAGTCATAAGAGACAAGAAAGAAGGAAAATGAAACAATATTAATTAAAATAAGAAGAACACAATAAGAAATAAAAAAGATCACAGCGAGAGGAGATTTCCCCCGGGCCAGCCTTGTCAGGAGCCCCCAGCCAAGCGAATGCCGCTACAGTCCAGCTACTGGACTTCTGGCAGAACAATCCGCGCTCCTGGTTCAATGCGATTGAGGTACAGTTCAACCTCCGGGGGATATCGGTAGACGCCACAAAATTCTACCACGTAGTCGCAAAACTGGACAACAACACGGCCCAGCATGTGGAGAGCCTGATCGACCAGCCGCCGGACAGCGACAAATACGGCGCGTTGAAGGCTGCACTCATCCAGCACTTCACCCCCTCGGTCGAGGAGCGAGCAGAGAGGCTCCTGGCGCTTACCGAGTTGGAAAATGACATGCCCGTGAACCTTATGGAGAAGTTGTTGAGGTTGAAAGACTCTGACGACGATCACTTCATTTTCACCCACCTCTTCCTCAGGACCCTACCGTCAGCGGCGAGAGCGACCCTGGCCAGTTCACCACTGTTGGCCCAACGGGACTACCGCGCACTGGCCCGGGAGGCGCAACGAATTGTCAACGCCAGCAGACAGCGCGCGGCCACGGCCGCTGCAGCGGAACTCGGCGCGACGACCGGAGATGGCAGGGGGCCAGGGGCAGCAGTACCAGACTCACCGACGACGGCGGCGGCAGGGGCCAGGGAATGCGGAGCAGACGTCCTTTGTTTCTACCATCGCCGCTTCGCAGAGAGGGCACGCAAATGTGTAACTCCGTGCCAGTTCGGGCGTTCGGGAAACGCCAGGACCGGGGGTTGGTAGCAGCCGCGGCCCTCGGGGAGGAGAACAAGCTACTCTACTTGTTGGGCGCACGCTCGGAGAGGCATTTCCTCGTGGACACAGGATCCGAGTTGAGTTTCATCACACCTTCCTACGCAGACAGGCTAGCAGGTTCCAGAGGTCCCGGGGTGGCAGCAGCGAACGGCTCGGAGATTAAGACTTTTGGTGAGAAGACTCTGCTTCTGTCTCTACACGGCCATACATTTGAGTGGACTTTTGTTGTAGCAGCAGTGAATTTCAATATGTTGGGCGCTGATTTTTTGTGCTCACATGGTTTGTTGGTTGATCTCGCTAACAGGCACCTGGTTAATGCACTTTCTTTTGATTCTATCCCCTGTACAGCGCAAGTGGCCCCGCCAACAGCACAAGCCAACGTCACAGCTGCAAGCGGTAAGTTCCACACACTACTCACTCAGTTCCCAGCACTCACGGTCCCCACATTTTCGGCAACAGTCGCTAAACACGGGGTGGAACATTTTATTACCACTACTGGACCGCCCGTTTTCGCAAAAGCTTGGCGCTTGGACGCAGTTAAACTGGCCATAGCGCGCGAGGAGTTCGCCAACCTGGAGAGGTTGGGCATTATCAGGCGTTCAAACAGTCCGTGGGCTTCCCCGCTACACATGGTCCCGAAAGCTGACGGATCATGGCAACCTTGCGGGGATTTCCGCAGGTTAAACAACGCTACAGCGCACGACCGCTACCCAGTCCCGCATATCCAAGATTTTTCTGTTCATTTGGCAGCGGCTCGTGTTTTTTCTAAGATAGATTTGGTCCGTGGTTACCACCAAGTCCCAGTGCACGCTGAGGACATACCCAAAACAGCGGTAATAACTCCATTTGGCCTATTCGAGTTTTTACGCATGCCATTCGGACTTAAAGGGGCTGCACAGATGTTCCAACGCATGATGGACACGGTGCTTCGCGATCTCCCTTTCGTGTTTGTCTACTTGGACGATATTTTGGTAGCCAGCGCATCCGAAGACGAACACGAAAAACACCTGGCCACAGTTTTCCGAAGGTTGGGAGATCACGGGTTAATAATCAACCCAGCAAAGTGTCAGTTCGGGGTGGCGCAGATCGATTTTTTGGACACCGCGTCTCCCCCGAAGGAGCAGTTCCGCTTCCTGACAAAGTGCGCGCAGTGGCAGATTTCCCCCGGCCGCAGACGGTTAGGGTGTTACAGGAGTTTTTGGGAATGGTGAATTTTTATAACTGTTTTCTCCCCCGTGCGGCGCAACTCATGCAGCCACTGTATGCCGCGCTCAAAAAAAAAGAAACCCGCGGATAAGGTCGAGTGGTCCCTGGAGCGGGACCAAGCATTCTCGGAGGTGAAAGCAGCCTTGGCAAAGGCTGCGTTGTTGGCACATCCAGACCCAACGGCCCGCATAGCGCTCACTACTGACGCGTCAGATGTGGCCATAGGGGCGGTCGTGGAGCAACATGTAGCCGGGGTTTGGCAGCCCCTCGCCTTTTTCAGCAGGACCTTGCGCGATAGCGAACGTAAATACAGCGCATTCGACAGGGAGCTGCTGGCTCTCCATTTGGCCATCCGCCACTTTCAGTTCTGGCTGGAAGGACGCCGTTTCACCACGTTCGTTGACCACAAACCGCTAACATTCGCGATGGCCAAGGTTTCCGAACCGTAGTCAGGCCGGCAGCAGAGACAGCTGGCCGCGATATCAGAGTTTACCACTGATATTCAGCATGTGGCGGGCAAACTGAATGTAGTGGCAGATTGCCTCTCACGCGCTGTGGCGGCCCCAGTCAGCGTAGGAGTAGATTACGCAGCCATGGCCACGGAGCAGGTTAGTGACGCGGATGTGCGCGCGCTCCAGTCTGGACCAACAGGGTTAAGGCTGGAGAGCAGGGTGCTGCAAGACGGTATGCCCCCCCCCCACTCTGCGATGTCTCCACTGGACGGCCGCGTCCAGTAGTACCGGCCGCGTGGCGCCGCCGCGTTTTTGACTCGATTCATTCTTTGGCGCACCCGGGAGTGCGCGCGTTGGTCAAAATGGTAGGGGAGAAATTTGTGTGGCCGAGTCTTCGCAAACAAGTTAAGGAGTGGGCAGCAGCCTGCACGGCGTGTCAACGAGCCAAAGTACACAGGCACACGAGGGCTCCTTTGGAACCGTTTTACATTCCGGCCAAGAGGTTCGATCACGTTCATGTGGACCTCGTGGGACCCCTCCCGCCGTCGCAGGGGTGCACACACCTTCTGACAATGGTGGACCGCACCACACGCTGGCCTGAAGTGGTTCCGCTGGCATCAACCACGGCTGAGGAGGTAGCGTGCACGTTTTTAACAGCTTGGGTGGCGCGTTTCGGAGTTCTGTCGGACAGAGGCCCTCAATTTGTGTCAGAACTTTGGTCGACTATGGCCCGCAGCCTGGGTGTCACAATTCACCGCACAGCCGCGTACAATCCGCAGGCTAACGGGTTATGCGAACGTTTTCATAGGTCATTGAAAGCGGCTCTCAGAGCGTCACTGACGGATGCAAATTGGGTAGACAAGTTACCGTGGATTTTATTGGTGTTGCGTTCTGCGCCTAAAGAGGACTTAGAAGCCTCCCCAGCGGAGCTCGTGTTTGCGCAACCACTTCGGCTGCCTGGGGAGTTTCTCCCAGATAACCCGGCGCCAGACACCTCCCTGTTGCAGCTGTTGCAGAGTAACATAGAATCAAGCACGCTGCCTGGCCCCGTGCACCACAGTTTTCCGTGCGTTTTTGTGCCTAAAGCGTTGAAGAACGCAGAGTTTGTTTTTGTCAGACACGATGCGCATCGACCCCCGTTGCAACCACCTTATGACGGGCCGTTCAGAGTGCTGGAAACAGGGGACAAGCAGTTTTTGCTAGATTTGGGGGGTAGGAAAGAAAAAGTTGGCATAAACAGACTCAAACCTGCTTTTGTGGTGGCAGATGAGCAAGTGCTGTTGGCAAGGGCCCCGCGGCAAGGTAGACCCCCACGGGGGGCTTCACAGAGTAATGTTTCCCCAGAACACCCGCAGGGACTGACAAAAGGTTTTCACCCCCAGACGGCAAACCCCCAGTGCGACAGCGCAGCGGAGACGTTGAATCCCAGCTACAGCAGATACGGCAGGAGACTGAAGCCTAGACAGCATGTGGACTGATGTGTATTGATCCTATCACGGCATGCATACTGTATTCTCTGGTTCGTCTAAAATGTTTTGGGGGGGGGGCTGGTGTGGCCACACTTATGTGACCTACTTTGTGACTGATGTAAGGCCTCACATTTTAGACAAGAACAAAGGCAGAGCTTCCTTGGAGATGACAGGAAGCTGTGAAGGTTTTAGCTTTGGGATGCAAGGCCTGAGACTGTGGGGGGTGATTTCAGGGGATTAAAGAGGAGATGCATTGTTACAGGTGATTATAATGCAATGTGACTGGTGATGCAATTTGACTTGTGAACTGTGGGAGTCCTGGTATTTAAGGATGAGAGTTTCCTGTGTTGTGCTCTTTCTTCTTTGAGATGTTGGTGAATGTGAATAAAGCTGACTTGAGAGAACCCTGTCTCGTCATTCCCACATTCCCACAATACAGCCAATACTGTACATCATCCCAGAAAGCCTGACCATATATACATTCATAGAAGATTTGATCAGTTGACTCAATATTAGTCTCACAAAAGGAACAGCTGTTACAGTCTAAATTAAATCAATGTCAAAGGAACTCTGGTGATGGGTAGATACCAGAGAGGATTTTAAAGTGAACTAACTTAGCTTTTGCAAATAGAATCAGAATCAGAATCAGAATAAACTTTATTGCCAAGCATGTAAAAAAACACACGAGGAACTTGACTTGACATTGGTGCGCATGCGCGCGACACAACGACACGGCAGCCATAAAGGCGCCTCATCAAACAGAGATAGATAAGAAAGGGAGGGGAAGGGAGGGAACGACACAAGGGGGGAGGAGAAAAAAAACTTCGTTATCAAAATACAGCTTATTTTTAAGCAGATTGTGATTACAATGAAAAAAAATCTCTCAATAGCACAGAGCAACAACTCAGAATTCACGAGACACAAGAGAGCAGTGTACAGTATATCTTTAATCAGTTCATGAATCAATGTGTGTGCGGTGTTGAGCAGTGTTGATGATAATAAGAGAGACCCAAGGACCCTTGGCAGAAGATGTTTTGTCTGTCTGGCGCCCAGTCTTATCTGGCGCTGCAGCTGGCTGTCCAAGGCCTTGTGCTCATGATTTTGAAAAAAAACACAGTCTGCAGACAGCCAGGAGGAATTTTCATGGGGAATAATAATGCCAAATAGGACTGATCACAGAGAAGACTTGTATTTCTTCTGTAGATTCAGTACATTAATCCTTCATTGCGCAGCTTTGAACTCGTCGTGGAAAGACCTGAGCGAACCCATGATGTAATCCACCTTACGAGACAGTTCTCCAGTAGTCGCTATCAGGGTCTTCTCCAGTTTCTCAATTTGTTGGATGCACCTCGCCTGGCCAGCATTTTGATAGGTTGAATCCATCTTCAGCAATTTGCGGTAAACCAAGACAATTCCCGTCCCAATCAGAATTATCCCAATCACCAAGATTACGAAGATAAACAAATCTTCAATATCTTCGATAGAGAGATTAGAGAGACACAGCATTTTCCAAATACCTGTGTCACATAGATAGCCCACTGGAGCCGTTCCAGCGGGGCAAACAGCTTCCCCCGGAGCACTTTTCCTTGTTGAAAAAATAGTGTCAATTGTGTTCAAAGCCCAGCTTATTAACTCCATAATTTCTTTTCGGCGGTCGCAGTCAGACGCAGACAAACAACAGCAAGCTGGGATCCAGTAGGAGGGGAGGAAAAAATCAGCAGGAGAGAAGAAAAAAGCGTCTGCTCTCTTGGGAGGGCGGAAGTGAATAGTGGGAGTTTATTGTAAATATCTCTGATCTTTTTCTTTTCCTTGTTTGAAAATAGTTGAGAAATTGAGTTTGCGTTTCATTCAACAGATGCAGCACAGACCAAATGCCTTTATCCATCCAATTCTTCTTAAAGGCTGAGCTGTTTTTCACAGTTCCAGATCTACAGTTCCAAAGTGGAGTGTTGTGAGGGCTGAATTTGTGTGTGGAGATTAACTTCCAGGACAGTGAGACTTGCTGGTGGAAAGAGAAGGGTTTACTGGGGAACTTTTCAATGTCAAAATCACAGCTAAGGGGAAGTTTTATTCCACCAAATTTGGCAAAAATATGAGTGGGAATGTGAAACCAGAGACTATTTTGATTTCTTAAAAAAAGATCTTAACCAGTTAATTTTAAGAGTTCCATTTAAACAGTTAAAATCAATTGCTTGCAAACCTCCTTCATTAAATTGTTTGACCATATTACCTTTCCTAATGTAATGTTTTTTTCTTTTCCAAATAAATTCAGAGTTTGTCTGATTTATAGCTTTGATTGTGTCTTTAGGGAAGTCCATAGAGTGTGCTGGATAAATAAGCCTGGAGATGCTTTCCATTTTAGTCAAAAAAAATTCTGCCAAAAACGAAGAGGTCTCTGTGAGACCAGTGGTTTAAACATGTTTTACATTTGGAAAGTTTATTCCAAATATGATACATTTCTGATTCTTTTACATGTTTAGTTATTTGCATGCCCAAGTATTTTACTTCTGTGTTTATAGAGATATTATGGGCTACCACAAGAGGGCAGTCTTTTAGTGGGAAAATCTCACATTTACTAATATTCAATTTAAGACCTGAGGCACTGGAGAAGAAACTAATTATTTCCAGGATTTTAGGAATTTCATTAATATCAGTCCAAAAGATTTTTGTGTCATCAGCTAGCTGACTTATGACTAATTGTTCTTCCAGAACTGAAAGTTTACCAAAATCTGAGTTTTTAACTGAGACAGAAAGCATCTCTGCAGCTGCAATAAATAGCAAGGGTGACATTGGACAGCCTTGTTGGATTCCTTTATTAAAAGGGAATCTTTGGGAAGTACCATGGGGCAGTGAAACTGAGCTGTTTGAGTCTCTATGCAATATTTTGATTCTATTTATGAATTTATCACCAAAGCCAAAGGAGTCCAACGCCTGAAATATAAACTGATATCGTGTCAAATGCTTTGAAAAAATCTAAGAAAAAAATGAAACCCTGATATTCTATCAAATCATTTTAGTCTATTCAATCTAAAATTAAACATATATTGTTGTGAAAAGAATGACCCTTTAAAAAACCTGAGTGTCAGAAATGATTTTATTCCAGATTTTAATCTGTTTGCAAAAATGTGAGTCAAAATTTTATCGTCATTGTTTAAAAAGTTATTGGTCGTAAATTATCCAGTAAGGTTGAATCTTTTCCAGGTTTGGGTAAAAGTAATTATCCCTTGTTTCATGGCATGTGAAAGAGAGCCAGTTTGGATTATTTCGGTAAACATACAAAAAATCACATCTTTTAAATGCTCCCAAAAATGTTTTAGAAATGATTTGTTAGGCTGTCACAACCTGGGGCTTTAGCTGGAGATAATGAATTCAGAGCTTTATCTAATTCTTCTCGACTGATGTCTGCATCACATATCTTTTGAAAGTTTTCATCTGTTTTAGGGATCCAATTGTTAACAAATTGATAGAAAGAGTCGGCATTTGACTGGGAGTATGAGGAAGAACACAGTTTACTATAGAAAGAAAAGATTTCTTTGGATATTAACCGAGGATCAGTCCTTAACTGATTCCCGATCATCAGTTTTTTATGGCATTTCTCTCTTGTCTTTTCTTTTCCAATCTACAGAAATATGCAGAGCTCCTCTCACCTTCCTCAATCCATTTTGCACAAGATCTCAGATAAGCTCCTTTGGCTCTGGAGACTTCTTCTTCTTCTTTTTTAGATTTGATTGGCGGTTGGCAACCAGCTTACAGGTGCATTACTGCCATGTACTTCACTCTATATCATCACTCTATCTGGTGCTGGGAGACAAACATCATCTAAGGATGAATGTAAAAGACTCAATGTCTGTTTTTCAGATTCAGATAGAAGAGGTTGATTAGAAATTTGGTTAATTTCAATAATGACATCTAATTCTCTCTTTTCACATTAGATTAATTTACTATGCTTAATAGAAATTTGCCATACACGAAATTTAAAAAATTCCCACTTACTAGTATATGAAGTTAGATTCTTATCAGAGACTATCTCATTCAATTCTTTCCTGATTTCCTGTCAGAAAGCATCATTATTAAGGAGGGAGGAGTTAAATTTCCAGTAAGCTCTGCTGTAAGGTCTTCTCTCCTCAGGTTTAATTGTGAGACCTGTTATCCAGTGATCAGTTAAAGGAGCTGCTGACATGTTAACTTCTATTATTAATGCTCATTAAATTTTCAGAAACAAGCCAAAAATCAAGACGGGATTTAACTGAGCCATCAGGTTTAAGCCAAATGAACAGCTGTAAATATGGGTTTGCAAATCTCCAGGGATCAACTAGTTTAAGATCCAGACAGAAGTTGGACAGAATTGAGCTTGGATGACAAGTTGGATATTTAGATGGAGATCTATGGAGCCATTCATCAGCAGCCACGTTAAAGTCCCCACCAATGATAATATTGTTGGAGGAGTATTTTAGGCTGAATTCTTTAAGAATGCCTGTAATCTCTGCTAGTAACAGTTTGTTTAGATTGAGAACATTGTAACCATATACTTTCCCACAATTAGTATTTTCTTCTGTTTCCAGAGCACAAATTATCCAATGACCAAGAGAATCTTTCTTTGAAGCCATGACTTCGCCAAAATAATTACTAAACAATAGAGCTACACCAGCAGATTTGTTAGTACCATGACTGAAAATGATTTTATCTCCCCATTGATTGGACCAGAAATTTTCATCAGATTCCTTGGAATGAGTTTCCTGTAGGAAAATGCAGTTTACTTTGCCATTTTTACAAAATAAAAAGGTGGATTTTCTTTAAATGTTATCTCTAAGACCCCTAGCATTAAGAGACATACACGAAAAACTACATTTAAATAAAGACTGTGGAGAAAGGAGGCAGGCAAGGCAACGAGCTGGATGACACAAAAACTTTATTCCTTCTCCAACATAATTTACAGCAAAAGAGAATCCTGGGTCTCTATGCATTCATCTTTTATCTCTTTATTTCTATGCATCGAGACCCGGAACTTCCGACCGTACACATTGTTATATGAACAAAGAATTGTGTGGCACATTAACATAACATAATGCTGGCACGTCTCCAACACCTCCTCCTTCAGTCCATTGTTCTCCTCTTCACCTTGCCCTCTCTGGGTGGAGAAAAACTCCACCCCATGAACCCACAAGACATGTAATAAAAAAAAATAAATTAAAAAAAATTTAAAAAAATAGTAAAAGAGAAAAAAGTGTAATTAGAAGAGCTGTAGGTACTTAAACAAGTAAACTCAGGTGACCAATGCTGAGTCCTTTTTAGTAAAACAAGTACAGCATTTAAACCTTTAGCCATCCCATAATGTGAAATTGTCAAACGGTTGCTAAATTATTTAAGTGCAATAAAAAAAAATCCACCTCTCATAATTAGAGGGCCTTAGATGTCTTATAAGAGTAGAAAGAGTACTTCCCTTAAATGAAATAGTCTATAGCAAAGTGTGTGTATTTAGAACAGATTTTCAAAGTGCATAACTCAACTATTATTCCTGTTAGATTATTTTTCAGCATTGTAGAGTGTGTAAATGATGAGGCAAATTTGTCTCAGGCAGTTTATTACACATTCTCTCACATAAGCGTAGTAGAAAAGAGGACATCTCAAACAGAACTCTTCACTTAAATACTCAGGTCCTTCTACATATCAAAGGTCACATTGCATTCACATAAAAGATTACATTGCATGCACTTCCTTAATCCTTTAACATCCCCCTCACAGTCTCTGGCACACAAAGGATCCTCCAAGCCATCTCTGGCATACAAAAGATCACATTTCCCAGCTTCCTGTTATCTCCAAGGAAACTCTGCCCTTTGCTCTTATCAAAGATGCTGTTCATTATGTTTTGGCCATGTGCGGCCACAGCATAATCATTCTGAGTCAAAAAATCAGGCAGAATATTTAAATGTAAGTTGATTTATTTTCCTCATGGCCGATGAGAAGTATAGAGGCAGAGTACTGTGACGTTAGCGGGATTCACACAAAGAAAGAGGAGCAGATGGTTGTGATGAACAGGCTTTATTTACACACCACCAACCCCAACTACTTCTGAGCACAGAGAGGAGGGGAGGTCATTCTCCCAGACCTCCGTTTCAATCATGGTTACACACACATGATACATCTTGCCCTAATCCTGCTAAACACTGCTGGGTCATTATAACGCAGTTATAATGACACAGCAGTATAATAATTCAGTAATAACACATTTAATACACACACACAGTAACGTTTTCAACTGGCAAAGCATGCTGGGAAATCCCTGCCCCCCTTAACATGGCCCCGACGTTACACTGCCCTCCCCTGGACTGGTTTCTGTCCCCAGAAAATTCAAAGTCCACTTTCAGAAATCCAACGCGAGTCAGCCCGGTGCCGGGGCAGCACGCACAGGCCATCCAGTGTCCATCTGAGTCTCGGTCGGAGTATCTGGTTGGGGTAGGGTTCCAGTTTGGCCACCAGCGGGCGGATGGACACATCTGACAGCTTCTGTAGGACCATGCACAGTCCCTTCCCTGGCAGCGGGAGTCCCATGCCCGCTCCGGCCAACTCCCACCACTGCCAGGTCTCCCAGGTGGCCGCTGGCCCGTGTCCATGCGTCCAGCCCTTGGCCATGCCTGGAAAATGGCCGGATCTTCATCCTGCTTGCTCCGCTGCTGCGTTTCGCTGCTGCGCCGAGGGCCTCCGTGACGTCACCGAAAGGGAAAGCATCTGCGGGTGGCGGTAGGACTACGCACAGTTCCTCCTCTGGCAGCGGGAGTCCCATGCCCGCTCTGGACGACTTCCACCGCTGCCAGGTCTCCCAGGCGGCTGCTGGCCCGCGTCCATGCGTCCAGCCCTTGCCGCGCCTGGGAAATGGCCGCATCTTCGTCCTGCTCACTCCGTTACTGCTGCACTCCGAAGGCCTCTGTGACGTCACCGCCGGGGAAGCATCTGCAGGAGGCGGCCTTTACCCGTCCATGCCACCTCGCTCTAATTTAACGTTGGCGAGGGGCCAGTTTGTCGTGCGCTGCGTGCGGGGCAGTAACCGTGTGAAGTACCCTGGCTCTGTGCAGCGGAAGCCAGAATCAGAATCAGAATCAGGTTTATTGCCATTGTTCATGTAGTACACAAACTAGGAATTTGTCTCGGTGCAATGCTGCAACATTAAACATGATAAAATAAAAGAAATAAACTATACATGCAATAAAGTGTAGAATAAGAGTAAGTGATACTGGTCAGCAGTTAAAATATATTAGCGAGCAGCAGATACTGTGGAGAACTATATAGTGCAGTCGGTAATGCAGGAAGAAAACAGTGATGAATGACATGAGTCTGGTTAAGCTGCTGTACATAGTGCACGAGAGTCAATAAGTCACTTAGTGTTCAGCAGTCTGATGGCAGAGGGGAAGAAGCTGTTCATGTGACGGGAGGTTTTAGTCTGGATGGACCGAAGTCTTCTACCTGAGGGGAGGGGGGCAAACAGTACGTGACCAGGGTGTGAGGGATCGGCTATGATCCGGCCAGCACGCCTCCGGGTCCTGGAGATGTACAGATCCTGGAGAGATGGGAGCTTGCAGCCGATCACCTTCTCAGCAGTGCGCACGACGCGCTGCAGCCTTAGTCTGTCCCTGGCAGTGGCTCCTGCGTACCACACGGTTATGGAGGTGGTGAGGATGGACTCGATGATGGCTGTGTAGAACTGCACTAACATCTTGGTGGGTAGCTTGAGCTTCCTCAGCTGCCGCAGGAAGAACATCCTCTGCTGGGCTTTTTTGATGAGTGAGCTGATGGTCGGCTCCCATTTGAGGTCCCTGGTGATGGTAGTGCCTAGGAAGCGGAAGGAATCAGCAGTGGTGATGGGAGAGCCTGTGAGGGTGAGGGGGGGCAGAGGGGTAGTGACTTTCCTGAAGTCTACAATCATCTCCACTGTCTTCAGAGCGTTCAGCTGCAGGTTGTTATTGTTGCACCAGGACGCCAGCTGGGCCACCTCTCTCCTGTAGGCGGACTCGTCGCCGTTGGAGATGAGCCCGATGAGGGTGGTGTCGTCCGCAAACTTGATCAACTTGACAGACTGGTGGCTGGAGGTGCAGGAGTTGGTGTAAAGGGAGAAGAGTAGGGGGGAAAGTACACAGCCCTGGGGTGATCTGGTGCTGATGCTAGTAGAGTCTGAGACAGTCTTTCCCAGCCGCACATGCTGCCTCCGGTCCGTCAGGAAGTCGGTGATCCACCTGCAGAGGGAGTCAGGCACGTTGAGCAGGGACAGCTTGTCCCGGAGCAGAGCGGGGCGGATGGTGTTGAATGCGGAGCTGAAGTCCACAAACAGGATCCTGGCGTAGGTTCCCAGGGAGTCCAGGTGCTGCAGGATGGAGTGGAGGGCCAGGTTGACTGCGTCGTCTACAGACCTGTTGGCTCGGTAGGCAAACTGCAGCGGGTCCAGGAGAGGGGTGGTGATGGACTTGAGGTGGGGCAGGACCAGGTGCTCAAAGGACTTCATGACTACAGAGGTGAGCGCTACAGGTCTGTAGTCATTAAGTCCAGTGATCCGTGGCTTCTTGGGGACAGGGATGATGGTGGAGGATTTGAGGCAGGACGGCACGTGGCATAACTTAAGGGAGGTGTTAAAAATGTCTGTGAAGACAGGAGCCAGCTGTTTCGCACAGTATCTCAGGGTGGAGGGAGACACGCCGTCCGGACCGGGGGCCTTGCGCGGGTTCAGTCTGGAGAACTGTTTGAGCACGTCCTGCTCACTGGAAGCACAGGGAAGCCCCCCTTCCTCGCGTCGCCGCGGCTGTCTCCTCCGCGGTCTGCCGTAGCTCCTCCTCCCACTCGCTCTCAGCACGGTGGTTTCCTCCGATGACCAGTCGTTCAGCGCGGCAGCCAACTCGACCTGGGCCAGGTGGTCATCCAACAGGTTCTCGCCGTTGTAGCGGGGAATCTTGGCCCGCTGCTGGACGGATGGGACGGTCATCTCCTGGTCGATTGCCGCTCCTAATTGCTCTGGAATCGCCAGCCCGTCCTGCCCTGAAAAGGGCGGGAAACAGGGCTGGATTGCTCTGCTCGGCCCATTCTGCCTTGAAAAAGGCAGAGCAGTCCCGTCGAGTCCGCTGCTCCGTCCATTGCGGCGAGCCTCCCCGGGGGCCGGCGTCTCAGCTCTACACTCCGTTCCCAGCCGAGCGATGAACCGCTCCGGCCGCTGGACCGCCGCCTGGATCCTCATCTTGCTCACATCCCCACTCCTGACACCAGTGTGACGTTTGCGGGATTCACACAAAGAAAGAGGAGCAGATAGTTGTGACGAACAGGCTTTATTTACACACCACCAACCCCAACTACTTCTGAGCACAGAGAGGAGGGGAGGTCATTCTCCCAGACCTCCGTTTCAATCATGGTTACACACACATGATACATCTTGCCCTAATCCTGCTAAACACTGCTGGGTCATTATAACACAGTTATAATGACACAGCAGTATAATAATTCAGTAATAACACATTTAATACACACACACAGTAACGTTTCAACTGGCAAAGCATGCTGGGAAATCCCTGCCCCCCTTAACATGGCCCCGACGTTACAGTACTAAGACTGACCATCCATACTCCTGAATCAAACATGCATTGCTCAACGTTTTTAAAGCTGTTGTTATCAATGGGAAAATGGAAGATTAATGTCCAGCAAGACGTACCGTCTTGTCCTTGAGAGTCCACAGAGCACATAGTCCTTATCTTCTTTTATTCACAGGAAACAGGGAGATAATGGTCCTTTGGGGCTGCTAGCTTAGTAGCCGCAAAGTTTTCGCATGACATTTATAAAGGTTTGATTTAGGGATAAAGTTGGCTTAAAAATACCATAAGTAAATATTCTTCATTCAGCAGTAAAACCTGAGAGTGACCAAATCTGTTCAACTTCAAAATAAAGGTTAAAATTGTATCTTTGGGGACAGCTCAGCAACCATTCAGAAAAAGGCATCTGTCAGGTCTGCCATCTTGCCGGTCTCGTATATGGGCCTAAAATCTTCTTCTTCTTCTTGGGTATGGCAGACTAGACACATCAAAGGTGTATTGCTGCCCTCCACAGTTCAAACATCATGTTGGCAGCTGCATCTCAAATTCTCCCATACAAGCCAGTTCTGTACAGATACTCCAATAGTTTTTCAACTTTACTCCATCTGTCCAGGTTCATCAAGGTGTACATATTAAAGACAGTTTCTCCAGCAGATCCCAGGTCTCAGGACAACAGCTTCCTCTGTTGTCCAGCATATTTTTTTTGCTGTGGATTATGATGTGAGACACTCTTTCCATGTTTCCACAGTCACACTTGCCATCAGGGTGTTTCCCTATCAGAGCCAGTCCACTTCTGAGCCCACAGTACCCAAGCCTCAGCCTGGTTGAAACAACTGAGTCTTTCCTTTTGCAAGTAAAGGGGTTATTATGTCTAGTGACTTGTCTCTGTATGTTATAATAATGTCTTCCTCTCCCTTCATTTTCACATGCTTTCCCCCACTACTCTTTTATTGATTTATAAATGCTTTCCACAGTTTCAGGAGAACTGTGCTGCAGAGTAAACTCTATTTCTTCCCTGTGTACTTCCCTTTTTGCCAGTCTGTCAGCCCCCTCATTCCCCTCTACTCCCACATGTGTTGGAACCCACATAAAACCCACCTCACACCCTGCTCTGTGAAGCCTGAACAATGTAAGATATATTTCTGTGAGTAAATCTGGTCTTGCTTTGGATTTACGTTCTTTGATCGCTACCAGAACTGCTGAAGAATTGCTGCATATGACTGAATACTTTCTGTTCTCTTGTTCCACCCGCCAAAGTGCCCATAAGACCGCTACCATTTCTGCTGAGAATACAGACATGTAGTCCGATAGTCACACCCCTGTTTCAAATCTGAGATCAGGAATAAAAAACCCAAATGCCACCTTCCGGGTGGAAGTGGGCAGTGGGTGGTGCGGTGGCGCAGTGGTTAGCACTGCACCAGCACAGCAATTCACCCTTGGCCATGGGATCCCTGGTTCGTTCCCAGCCCCTGACCAACAGTGATCTGTGTGGAGTTTGCATGTTCTCCCCGTATCTGCGTGGGTTTACTCCGGGATTTCTCCGGTTTCCTCCCACAGGCCAAAAACATGCAGGTTAGGTTAATTGGAGACTCTAAAGTGGCCCTAGGTGTGAATGTGTATGTGAATGGTTAAGGGATAGCGCCGTACTGTGGCTGCTTCATCCATCCAGGTGGATGCCCTCAATTTCCCCTCTGGGGATCAATAAAGTATACAAAATCAAAACAAAAAATCAAAATTCCCATTCTCTGAGCTCTTTGACCCATCTGCATATAGTTGTAAATATTCTCTCCAATAATTACTTAAACGAGTCTGCACTTCCTTCACCACTTCTCCTGATGTTTTCCTCATGTTGTTTTTAAGAATGCTGAGGTCAATTCTGGGTTCTGGGAATGTCCATGGAGGTACATCTGACCAATAGACTAGAGGACATACATTTAGGCTCAGAAATATTTGGACAGTGACACAATCTTCATGATTTGGGCTCTGCATGCCACCACATTGGATTTGAAATGAAACAACTACAACGGAATTGAAGTGCAGACTTTAAGGTTTAATTCAAGGGGTTGAACAAAAATATATGATTAAACATGTAGGAATTGTAGCTATTTTTATACAAACGCTCCTCATTTCAGGGGCTCAAAAGTAACTGGACAAATAAACATAACCCTAAGTAAAATGTTACTTTTCAATATTTTGTTGAGAATCCTTTGCAGGCAATGACTGCCTGAAGTCTGGAACCCATGGACATCACCAAACGCTGGGTTTCCTCCTTTGTGATGCTTTGCCAGGCCTTTAATTCAATTCAATTCAATTCAACTTTATTTATATAGCGCCATTTCACAACAACAGTCATCTCATAGCACTATCAACTGTAGGGGGGAACCCCCACAGTTGCAGAAAGACCCCAGCAATCAGGCGATCCCCTGTGAGCAAGCACTTGGCGACGGTGGAGAGGAAAAACTCCCTTTTAACAGGAAGAAACCTCCAGCAGAACTAGGCTCAGGGAGGGGCAGTCATCTGCTGCGACTGGCTGGGGGGTGAGGGGATAGAGAAAAAGAAAAGAACAGACATGTAGAGAGCAAACAGCACGATGGGGACTCAATCTATGGGAGAGAACAAACAAATGTTAATGACCAGCAAAAAAAAATATTTCATAGAGAGTGAGGAAAGGAGTGAGGCCCAGTGCATTACTGGAGGTCCCCCGGCTGACTAAACCTATTAGCAGCATAACTAAGGGAGGGTTCAGAAACACATGATCCCTCCCTAATTGTAGGCTATATCAAAAAGGTAGGTTTTAGCCCTATTCTTAAAAACAGAGATCGAGTCTGACTCCCGAATCCAGATTGGCAGCTGATTCCACAGGAGAGGAGCTTGATAACTGAAGGCTCTGCCTCCCATTGTACTTTTGGAGATTCTAGGTATTACAGGTAATCCTGCATTTTGGGAGCGTAGTGCTCTGTTAGGATAATACGGTAGTATCAGATCTTTTAAATAAAAAGGAGCCTGATTGTTTAGAGCTTTGTAAGTAAGAAGAAGGATTTTAAACTTAATTCTAAACTCTATGGGAAGCCAATGAAGGGAGGCCAGAACCGGAGAGATATGATCTCTCTTTCTAGTACCTGTTAAAACTCTTGCTGCAGCATTTTGGATCAGCTGAAGACTTTTTAAAGATGTTTTAGGACAGCCTGATAATAAAGAATTACAATAATCTAATCTCGAGCTAACAAAAGCGTGGATCAGTTTCTCAGCATCACTCTGAGACAAGATGCTCCTAATCTTGGCAATATTACGCAAATGATAGAAGGCAGTCTTAGAAACAAATTTAATATGTCAATTGAAGGACAAATCCTGATCAAAAATAACTCCAAGGTTCCTCACAGAGCTATTAAGAGAAAGAGTAACCGCATCCAAACTGAAAGTTTGATTTGGAAAGGAATTTCTAAGGTTTTTTGGACCAACAAGAATGACTTCAGTCTTATCTGAATTTAATAGCAGGAAATTACAAGTCATCCAAGCTTTGATTTCCTTAAGACAGGCTTCTAACTTGGCTAATTGATTACTATAATCTGGCTTCATTGACAGGTATAATTGTGTGTCATCTGCATAACAATGAAAATGTATACAGTGCTTTCTAATAATGTTGCCTAACAGAAGCATATATAAACTAAAAAGAGTAGGGCCTAGCACAGATCCCTGTGGAACTCCATGACTAAGCTTTGAGTTGAAAGAAAACTCATTATTTACATGAACAAACTGGAACCTATCAGATAAATAAGATCTAAACCATTGCAACGAAGTTCCATTAAGTCCAACATAGTGTTCTAATCTATCAAGTAGAATATTATGATCGATAGTATCAAAAGCTGCACTAAGGTCTAAAAGGACAAGTACAGAAACTAGTCCATTATCAGATGCAATGAGGAGGTCGTTAGTGACCTTCGCTAAGGCTGTTTCAGTACTATGATGGATTCTAAACCCAGATTGAAACTCTTCAAGTAAACCATTTCCCTGCAGGTGGTCAAATAATTGCGTAGCAACAACTCTTTCTAAGATTTTTGAAATGAAAGGGAGATTAGAGATTGGTCTATAGTTAGCTCAAGCTCCTGGATCTAGCGTTGGCTTTTTGAGTAAGGGTTTAATTACAGCCGTTTTAAAAGCCTGCGGTACATGGCCTAAAGTTAATGAAGAATTGATTATATGAAGAATAAAGCTACCAATAAGTGGGAAGACTTCTTTAAATAACCTGGTAGGAATAGGGTCTAAAAGACAAGTTGAAGGTTTGGATGAGGAAACTATTTTGTCTAACTCACAAAGGTCGATTGGAGTAAACTCATCAAGACAGACATCAACAGAAGGAGTTGTAGTAGTTACAGTATTTAAGTTAACTGTGGGAAGAATCTGATTGATTTTATCTCTGATGGATGAAATTTTATTATTGAAAAAGTTCATAAAGTCCTGACTAGTAAGCTCTAAGGGAATGCTAGGATTGACAGAGTCCTGACTCTTTGTCAACCTGGCTACAGTACTGAAAAGAAACCTGGGATTATTCTTGTTCTCTTCTATTAATGCAGAATAATAACTCGTTCTAGCTTTTCTAAGAGATTTTTTATAAATTAAAAGATGATTTCTCCAAGCTAAATAGATTTCATCTAAATTAGTAGAGCACCATTTTCTTTCTAATTGACGAGTCTTCTGTTTTAAGGTACGAGTTTCTGTGTTGAACCAAGGAGTTAGAAATCTCTGATTAGACTTTTTCTTTTTTAAGGGGGCCACCAAGTCTAGAGTCTGATGCAGAGAAGCTGAAACACTATCTACCATGTTATCAATTACAGAAGGAGCAAGCTGTCTATAGCTTATTTCCGTTGTGTTGACACATGGCATAGAGGAAACAATCTGCATAAATTTGGAAACAGCATCATCTGAGAGGCATCTACTGTAATAATATTTTTCTTTAGAAGCCAAATAGTCAGAAATAGTAAAATCAAAGGTTAACAGACAATGGTCTGACAGTACAGGGTTATGAGGAGACACTACAAGATTTTCTATTTCTATGCCATATGTCAAAACAAGGTCCAATGTATGGTGGAGGTAATGAGTAGAATTTCCTACTTTCTGAGAAAACCCAATCGAGTCTAATATTGAATTGAATGCCACATTAAGGCAGTCACTATCTACATCCACATGTATATTAAAGTCCCCTACTATAATTATTCTATCAGATTTCAGCACTAAATCAGCTAAGAAATCAGCAAATTCAGATAAAAATTCTGAGTAGGTTGATGGGGGACGATAAACTATGGCAAATAAAATTGGGTTTAACCTAAAATTGCTAAAGTGCCCAATACTGAGGACCAGGCCCTCAAAGGAATTATAACATGTTTTTTGCTTTACATTAACTAGTAATTTGGAATGGTAAATTGTTGCTACTCCTCCTCCACGACCAGAGCTTCTAGGATTTTGACAGTTTAAATAACCAGAGGGAGTTGATTCATTTAAACCAACATAATCCTCTTGTCCTAACCAAGTCTCTGTAAGGGAAATTAAATCAATCTGATGATCAATTAACAAATCATGGACTAACAGAGACTTGGGAGTTAGAGACCTAATATTTAATAAACCACATTTAATTTTTAAATTATGAGGAGGAACAGAGGCCAAATCATTCAATTTAGGGGCTTTATGTTTAATTTGAGTTTTACCAGTATTTTGCTTTATCACTTTGGGATGCTTATACATTATATTTTTATTCACTTTGGAGGGAGCAGACAATGATTCTCTGATGGGGAAGTCAGAGAATCAGCTTTACTGCAGCTGTCTTCAGTTGTTGCTTGTTTGTGGGTCTTTCTGCCTTAAGTTTTGTCTTGAGCAAGTGAAATGCATGCTCGATTGGGTTGAGATCTGGTGATTGACTCGGCCATTGCAGAATATTCCACTTTGTTGCTTTAAAAAACGCCTGGGTTGCTTTTGCAGTATGTTTTGAATCATTGGTGAAGTGCCGTCCAATCAACTTTGCTGCATTTGGCTGAATCTGAGCAGAAAGTATATCCCTATACACCTCAGAATTCATCCGGCTGCTTCTGTCTTTTGTCACATCATCAATAAACACAAGTGACCCAGTGCCATTGGAAGCCATGCATGCCCATGCCATCACACTGCCTCCTCCATGTTTTAGATTTAATGCTTTGGATCATGAGCTGTTCCAATTCTTCTCCAAACTTTCTTCTTCCCATCATTCTGGTACAGGTTGAGCTTAGTCTCATCTGTCCAAAGAATGCTGTTCCAGAACTGGGCTGGCTTCTTCAGGTGTTTTTTGGCAAAGTCAATTCTGGCCTATTTTTAGGCTGATTCATGGTTTGCACCTTGTGGTGAATCCTTTATATTTACTCTCATGAAGTCTTCTCTTTATGGTAGACTTAGATACTGATACACCTACTTCCTGGAGAGTGTTCTTCACTTGAGTGGATGTTGTGAAGGGGTTGTTCTTCACAGGAAAGGATTCTGTGATCATCCACCACTGTTGTCTTCCGTGGACGTCCAGGCTTTTTTGAGTTCCCAAGCTCACCAGTGCACTCTTTTTTTCTCAGAATGTATCAAACTGTTGATTTGGCCACTCCTAATATTTCTGCTATCTCTCTGATGGATTTCTTCTTTTTTTTCAGCCTCAGGATGGTCTGTTTCACCTCCATTGAGAGCTCCTTTGACTGCATGTTGTGTGTTCACAGCAACAGCTTCCAAATGCAATCGCCACACCTGGAATCAACTCCAGACCTTTTAACTGCTTAATTGATGAGAGGTTAACGAGGGAAGAGCCCATGCAGCCTTGTTATTTTTTTTGCAACCTTCTGAGTCAATTGTCCAATTACTTTTGGTCCCTTGAAAAAGAGGCGGCTACATATTAAAGAGCTGTAATTCCTAAACCCTTGCTCCAATTTGGATGTGAATACTCTCAAATTACAGCTGAGAGTCTGCACTTTAAGTCCATATGATTATATAATTGTATCCTGAACATGTTTTCGTGAACAGCTAAAATAACAAAACTTGTGTCACTGTCCAAATATTTTTGGGCCTAACTGTATGTTAGCATTAAAAATACTCATTTGCTCTGCTAGTGATTTAACCTTTTCAATAAAATTATCCTTCTATTTGACCCCATGAATTCCCAGTGCTGTCTCAACATATTTTTAGAAGAAATTTTATCCTGTCCTTTTAATTTCATTAAATATTTCAATCCAAGCTTGTACCTTCTTAACTGCAAAGGCATTTCACCCATTTCTATGAGAAGAGCTGGAATGGGAGTGGCACAAAATTAAATCACCCTTTATTGTCATTCAACCATACATGGACAGTAGAACGAAATTGTGCTTTTCCTATCTACAGTGTTAATCACACACACCCCATGTGTAGAATCAGAGGGCCGCTGCCATGCAAGGCGCCGCCACAGATTTCCCTCCTCCATTCCATTATTGCTGAGCACCAAGTTGGACGGCAGGAAGTTCCGCTTTTATATGGTCTTCGGCATGACCCGGCCGGGATTTGAACCCCTGCCTCCCGGGTGTGGGGCGGATGCTCTACCAACTGAGCCACCACTTCGGTCAAATGCCCTACTACACACTGTTGGTGCTTTTGCTTGAATTATATCAAGCTTATTAATTACAGATTGTGCAACTGATCCATAAGCCATACACCCATAGTTAATTGCTGATCTTATCATAGCTCTATATATCATTAACAATGTTTTTCTATCAGCCCCCCAGTCAGATCCTGCCACACACCTAAGCATATTTATGATTTTTTTCACACTTTGAACAAATTTTGTCAATATGAGTTTTCCATGTTAACTGTTGATCCAGCCACATTCCAAGGAATTTAAAATACTTAACACTTTCAATGCCCTCTCCATATAATCACAAGTGCCATACAGGTAATTTCTTTTTATGCCCAATTACCATATACTTTGTCTTATCAACTGATTTTTTAAATCCACATTCATCAGCCCATCCTACTATATTCTCTAGGGCTTTCTGAACCTGGTTGTATACATAAGTTCCTGCCTCATTTCCAAATAGCCCCACCATCTGCACATAGGGAAACCCCAAATTCTTTCCCCACTCTACTAAACATACCATTCACTAGAATATTAAAGAGGACAGGGCTAATCACACTTCCTTGCGGAGTTCCATTTTCCACCTCAAGTTCCTCAGAGAGTTCCCTTCCCACCTGCATCTGAATTGTTTTATTACAAATGAAATTCTTGATCCAATTAAACATTCTCCCTTCGATTCCAGCATCATGTAGTGTGATCAACAGCCCTTCCTTCCACAGCATATTATACGCCTTCTCACTGTCCAGGAACAGTGAGAAGCCTCTCTACTGGCAATTGCCCAGTGTCTAAATTTAGGATAGCATCCATAGTAGAGCGTCCCTGCCTACATTCACTTTGATACTCCACAAAGAACCCGCTTTTCTCAAGCTTCCACAATAGCCTTTCTGATATCATCCATTCCATTATTTTACATAGTACCGAGGTCAGAGCAATAGGTCTATAGGAGCTTGGGCTGCTGGCCATCTTCTCAGGTTTAAAAATTGGAACTATTACATCATGCTTCCACTCCTTAGGAAAACACCCACTTTCCCACACATTGTTAAGCAGGGCCAATACCTCCTCTAGCAATACCACCCCAGCCTGTTTAAATAATTGGTAGCTCAGCCCATCTCTTCCCGGAGACGTGTCCTTTCCCCTATCTAGAGCTCTTTTAAGTTCATTTAAAGTAAACATTGCATTAACGATGTCAGAATTCTCACTATTCACTCGCAATTTGTACTGCTGCTTTTCTACAGTCTCTGCTTTTCTTCTTCTGCTTTCCTCACTTATATTTCTTTGGCTGTGCACCTTTTGAAATTGTTTAACCAATATCTTTGATTTTTCTTGACCAATTACTGCCTCACATCCATTATACTGAAGAACAGGGATTACCGTCTGCCTAAAGGATCCTGTCATTCTACGAACTAAACTCCAGACTTTTTTAACAGGAGTATCTATCTGGACCCAGTTTTTCACAGAAATTCCTCCAGCATTGTTTTTTGCTTCTTTGATTACTCTCTGTTCCGGCCCCGGATTATGAGCTGCATTTTGGTGTGCAATAACTGATGTTTGACACATCTTTAATGCCCTTGCTTTTGACTTTAATGCATCAAACACCGTAAAGACTGAAACATATCAAACACAAGAAACATTATTTCAGCTGTGGACACAAAATTCTAGTATTACAGAAATTAAATCATACTGCATACACACAAATGTAAACATTTATGATCTCAAATTGATAGATTTTTTAGGTTTACTGAGTTGTTGCAAGAAAGCTACCAGCAAAAATTATGCAGCATTTACTGTAAACAAATATAACAGATTATCAAATCCACATTTAAAATTGTATGGCTTGTGCACATCAGATTTTCATATTAAAAACACACACAAAAAGTTTCTATTCTTTGGACATGTGCATATTCAAACAACCATCATTAAGCTTCAACAGAGTTAAACATTTCACTAACCACTTTGCCGGGTCGCAGCCTTCCGAGGGCAGAAATTCCCTGCAGGCTCTCACATTTTGTCTGCAATTAATAGCCCGGAATAAATACCTTGTAAATTGGTATTTCAGCTAATTTAAAGTCAAGATGTCAATTCAAAAACATAACAATAAAACTGACTAGAACTAGGCATCCAGTAAATAATGAAGGATTGCCAGATTTGCACTTCTAAAAGCTACCAAGGCCATGCAGGCCGGAAGTTGTAGCAGTGACTGACCAGAATAATACTGCATTTACTTCAAGTCAAAAATACATCCCTATTCACAGAATGAAGCTTCAAAAATTACTTTTTCACAACTATTACAGTTTTTCGCACATGCATGGAGACTAGGTGAAATGTTACATAGGCATGGATTACCACTGACAGTCACATGGTCTAGTTACACTTCAACAAACTTCAAAAATATCATCATCTCTCAAACAACCTACAAAATATCGGGTAGATAATTGGATATGAGGGATTATTTCATCATTATGACAGTTTCACCCTACCTGGGCTGAGGTAAGCAGCTGGATGGCTTTGGATCTTTGTCTTAGCCAGCCATGCTCAATCCGTCCGTTGTCATATTTTGCTGGGCAGGAAGTCTCAAATCGTCTACTTCCTGTTGTGAATAATGCTTATACCTCATGTATTTTTGATGACAAATTATTTCAATAATTTTTAAATCTCAAAGGACAAATTTCCAAACCTAGGTTTTTAAAAGAAAATATGGAGGGAATAAATAAAAAAAAAAAGGTAGGGAATTCCCAAGGGATTCCCCAGAGGTCAAAGGTCATTTCCATGTTGGGGGTTCCCCCAGACACAAAGTAAACAACTTTTGACTGGCACACAGAGCCAGGCTGTGAGTATATATACCTGCCAAAACAAATCTTTGGGAGGCATTGCTGTACAACCAAAGGTCAAATACTAGAAAGGATGTCACTGTTGACATATATAGCGGGGAAATTACAACAGTCACAAGAATTGCCATGTTTCTCACATGGATCAAACAAACACAGCTGCTGCCGTTACACTCTCCTTGCTTTAGCTCTCAGTCTTTTAAACTCAACTGCTATGCTTTTGGTTGGATGCCTCTATACGCTCTGTTTCTGGTGTTAATTGACAGGCTACATTCTTCATTCCATCAAAGGACCATAGTCCCTCCCTTAGGAATCTCTTTCCTAAGGATAACCTCTGATGCAGCAGACCAAATCACTTTAGTTAGAGAATTGTTCCACTCATCCACTCCTTTCTCACTCTGTATATCTGCTACTTTAAGGTTTACTTTTTCTTTATACTCTACTCAGTTTGCTCTTTTATAGTTTAACCTCGGCCGGGGGGGGGGGGGGGGGGGGGGTTGTTGGATCTTCAATAAGAGTTCTGCCAAACTTGGCAATTACTGGCACATGATCACTGCTCAATAGGTTCCAATCCATTATCTTCCATGTACCAAAAGCTGCCAACTCAGCTGATGCAATTGTAATATCAGTCAAGGTTGTCATTCACCGACCTGTTCCAAACCAAGCAGGCTGCCCATCATTTAGCACAAACAAATTATATTTATCCATGAAATCCTCTACAATCTTACCATTTGTATCCCTTTTCCTTCTTCCCCATAACTCATTATGCGCATTGAAGTCCCCAAGCCAAACTACTGGGAGACTAACTTATAGGATATTTTCAGGTTTCAGTGATTATTAGATAAGCCTTTATTAGTCCCACAACGGGGAAATTCCAGGATTGCAACAGCACAGGGATAGCAACACTCAGAGTAACAATCAGAAGGCAAGAAAAAAAAGCAAGAGCAGCTAATATACATATGTACATATTACTATAAATATATATATATATATATACACACAGACACACAGTGCAGAGCATTGTAGCTGGATGGAATAAATATATGAGTATATAAACACACAGTGCGGAGCACTTGTAGCTAGATGGAATAAATATGTAGATATATAAACACCCACAGTACGGCGCATTGCAGCTAGGTGGAATAAATATGAAAATATATAAACACACACAGTGTGGAGCAATGTAGCTAGATGGAATAATATGGAGATATACAAACACACACAGTGCGGAGCATTGTAGCTAGATGGAATAAATATATAGATATATAAATATAAACACACCCAGTGTGGAGCATTGTAGCTAGATGGAATAAATATGTAAATATATAAACACACACAGTGCAGAGCATTGTTGCCAGATAGGATGAACCAGCACAACCGTCTACTTAGTTATCCTACATGGTATGATTATGTGCCCATACATATTCTCACCCTCATATTCTATATGATTTTAATGTTGTATTATTCTATTTTATATTATAATTGTATCTGGTGCATATAATGAGCCAATGTCTGATTCACTGTGTTTTTAAGATCAAAGCAAGATCATAGGCCAAAAACATGCAGGTGTAGAAGATGTGCTCAAATGACGAGGCTGAGTTTAGTCATAAACCAGCTTTATTTGACAGAACAACTTCTAGCATTCTCAAAGCAGGAAAGAGAAAGAATCATATCTCAACACCCTTTTATACGTTTCCAGCATCAGGATTCAAGTCACATGGTGTCTTCAGTAAACATACAGTTACAAAGCATCCCTTTGAAGCTTCACCTATTGTCTCTCATTTCCTGATGAACCGGAATTCTCTCCGGGGCATCTTCTGTGGGACAAAGAGACAAATCTCACACTTCCTTGTTATCTTCTGCAGATTCGAGTCCTCTGTCCTTGCAGACGTGACACCCCACAATACACATGCAGTCCTGTCTCTGTGGCAACGTGAGCCCACAACGTGTGTCGGCCACACTACCCCCCCCCCCCAAATGTCTAGTAAGGCAAAACCTGCATGGCATAACAAAAAAAAAAGAAAAAAAAAAAAAGAAAAACACAAAGCACTCCATACATCGCTAATCAATCCACCAACTGCCTAGGTTTTAACCTTCTGCCGAATCTGCTGCAACCTGGCTTGGCTGCACCTGCAACATCTCTCTGCACCTGTGGATTAAAGCTGTTAGCACCTTTCTGTGAAGACTTTGGAGAATGTCCCCTCAGCGGCCTGCCACGGCGGGGGGGCCTCGCGAGCTGCACCTCCTCGTCAGCCAGAACAAAAGCGGGTTTGAGCCTGTTTATGCAAATCAGCTCCCTTCTGCCCCCTAAATCTAGCAGAAAATGCTTCTGCCCGGTCTCCAGCACTCGAAACGGTCCGTCGTAAAACGGCCGCAAACTTGGACGCTGAGCATCATGTTTAACAAAAACAAACTCTGCATTTTTTAAAGCCTTTGGCACAAAAACGTGTGGGAAACTGTGATGGACTGGGCCGGGGAGCATGTTTGCTCCTGAGCCGCTCTGCCACGGCTGAGCAGGGGGGCCATTAGGTGCGGGATTATCGGGAAGAAATTCCCCCGGCAAACGGAGCGGTTGTGCAAAAACTAATTCAGCCGGGGAAGCATGCAAATCTTCCTTAGGTGCAGAACGCAACCCCAATAAAACCCATGGAAGTTTGTCTACCCAATTTGTATCCGTTAGCGACGCTCTGAGGGCTGCTTTCAATGACCTGTGAAAGCGTTCGCATAAACCATTAGCCTGGGGGTTATACGCGGTGGTGCGATGAATCTTCACCCCCAAGCTGCGGGCCATCGATGACCATAGCTCAGAAATAAATTGGGGACCCCTGTCGGACGTTATGTCCGACGGTACACCAAAACGCGCAACCCACGCTGCTAAAAATGCTCGCGCAACTTCTTCCGCTGTGGTTGATGTCAGAGGAATCGCCTCTGGCCAGCGCGTGGTGCGATCTACCATCGTCAAAAGATGTGTGTGCCCATGTGATAACGGAAGCGGGCCGACCAAATCAACATGCACATGATCAAAACGCTTAGCGGGGATGTGAAAAGGTTCTAACGGGGCCTTAGTGTGTCTGTGTATTTTGGCTCACTGACACGCTACGCAGGCTGCCGCCCATTCCTTGACCCGTTTGCGCAACCCGGGCCAAACAAATTTCTCCCCCACCAATTTGATCGATGCGCGCACCCCCGGGTGTGCGAGAGAATGGACCAAGTCAAAAACACGGCGACGCCACGCGGCTGGCACCACGGGGCGGGGCCGTCCCGTGGAGACATCGCAGATTAGTGGGGGCATACCGTTTTGTTGCACCCTGTGCTCCAGCCTTAACCCTGTTGGTCCAGACTGGAGCGCGCGCACGTCCGCGTCGTTAACCTGCTCTGCAGCCATGGCTGCATAATCTAACCCAACACAGACCGGGGCTGTGCGCGCTCCCGCGTCGCTGCCCGGGCCCGCGGCCATGGCTACAGAGTCTGCCCCTATGGGGCTTGGCGGTGCTACTGCACGCGAGAGGCAGTCTGCCACAACATTGTGTTTACCCGCGACATGCTGAATATCAGTAGTGAACTCCGATATTGCGGCTAGTTGCCTTTGTTGCCGGCCTGACCAGGGTTCTGAAATTTTGGCCATCGCAAACGTTAGCGGTTTATGATCCACAAAAGCGGTGAAACGTCGCCCCTCTAACCAGAACTGAAAATGACGGATGGCCAAGTGTAGGGCCAAAAGCTCCCTGTCAAACGCGCTGTATTTCCGTTCACTATCGCGCAAAGTCCTGCTGAAAAACGCGAGGGGTTGCCAGGTACCTGCCACAAACTGTTCAACTACTGCCCCCACCGCTACATCGGAAGCGTCAGTGGTGAGCGCCATGCGGGCCGTTGGAACTGGGTGTGCTAACAAAACTGCGTTTGCCAGGGCTGATTTGACCTGGGCAAAAGCGCGCTCCCGCTCCGGAGACCATTCAACTTTATTTGCGGGCTTTTGTTTTTTTTAACGCGGTGTACAATGGCTGCATGAGTCGTGCTGCGCTTGGGAGGAATCGGTTGTAAAAATTAACCATCCCTAGAAACTCCTGAAGCGCCTTGATCGTTTGAGGTTGCGGAAAATCCGTTATGGCACGCACTTTATTTGGAAGGGGAACCGCTCCCTCTGCCGAAACGCGATGTCCCAAAAAATCAATCTGCACCACCCCAAACTGGTACTTCGCTGGGTTAACTATTAACCCGTGCTCTGCCAGCCTCCGGAAAACTGCTGTGAGGTGTTTTTCATGTTCGCCTTCGGACGCGCTGGCTACCAAAATATCGTCCAAATAAACAAACACGAAAGGCAGGTCGCGTAAAACTGCATCCATCATGCGTTGGAAAGTCTGCGCGGCCCCCTTGAGGCCAAAAGGCATGCGCAAGAACTCAAAAAGGCCGAAAGGAGTTATGACCGCTGTTTTGGGTACATCCTGCGCGCGCACTGGAACCTGGTGGTAGCCGCGCACCAAGTCTATTTTAGAAAAAATGCGCGCCCCCGACAAATGAACAGAAAAATCCTGAATGTGCGGAATCGGGTAGCGGTCATGAGCTGAAACGTTGTTCAACCTGCGGAAATCGCCACAAGGTCGCCACGAGCCGTCAGCCTTTGGGACCATGTGTAACGGCGAAGCCCAAGGGCTCTTGGAGCATCTAACAATGCCCAGTTTTTCCAGATTAGTGAACTCCTCGCGCGCGATGGCCAGTTTAGCTGGGTCCAAGCGCCGAGCTTTTGCAAAAACGGGAGGGCCTGTGGTTGTTATGAAATGTTCTACCCCATGTTTGGCCACCGTTGCCGAAAACGTGGGGACTGTGAGTGCTGGGAACTGAGCAAGCAAAGTGTAAAACTTACCACCCGCAGCTGAGACGCTGGCATGTGCAGTTGGTGGGGCCACCCGAGCTGTGCAGGGAATAGAATGAAAGGACAGTGCATTAATCAGACGTCTATTAGCAAGGTCAACCAATAAACCATGTGAGCACAAAAAATCAGCCCCTAACATGTTGAAACTGACTGCTGCTACAATAAATGTCCACTCAAATGAACGGCCCTGTAAGGACAGAAGCATGGTCCTCTCACCGAACGTTTTAATCGTGGAGCCGTTCGCTGCTGACACTGACACCCAGGGGGCTTTAGAGGGCGACAGCCGTTCTGCGTAGGTGGGTGTGACGAAGCTCAGCTGAGAGCCCGTGTCCACGAGGAACTGTTTCCCCGAGCGTGCATCCGTCAGGTAAAGCAGCCTGTTCTCGTTGCCGAGGGTCGCAGCTGCTACCGGCCCTCGGTCTTGGCGTTTCCCTGGCGCTTGAAGTTGCACGGTGGGACGCACCTGTGCGTTCTCTCTGCAAAACGGCGGTGGTAGAAGCACGGGCCGTCCTCCGCTCCGCGTCGTCTGGCTCCTGTCGCCGCCGTCGTTGGTGCGTCTGGCGCCGCGGCCGCTGGACCTGCGCTGTCTCCGGACGCCGTTCCCGGACTGGCCGCCACGGCCGAAACCACGTTCCGCTTGTGGGCGTCGACCAACCGCTGTGCCTCTTTGCTCAACCCATGGTAGTCTCGCCTGGCCAATCGGGGCGACTCTGCCAGGGCCACTCTCACTGCTGGTGGTAGGGTTCGGAGGAAAAGGTGGGCGAAAATGAATTCGCCATCCTCAGAGGCTTTGAGCTGCAGCATCTTCACCATCAGGTCCGCAGGTCTATCGTTTTCTGCCTCCGTCAGCGCCAGGAGCCCCTCTGCTCGTTGTTGGACTGAGGGGGTGAAATGGCTGATCAGCGCGTCCTTCAATGCGCTGTACTTGTCGCTGTCTGGTGGATGGTTAACCAGATCCTCCACTCTCTGGACCGTGTTGCTGTCCAGCTTTGCTACCACGTGGTAGAATCTTGTGTCGTCGTTGGAGATTCTCCAGAGGTTGAACTGCGCCTCGACTGCGCTAAACCATGAGCGCGGGCTGTGCTGCCAGAAATCGGGCAGTCGGATCGTGGAGGCGGCCATCAGGCAGGCTTCCACCGAGCCCCGCTCGGGAGAATTCTGTCTGCTCATTTTCCGTCGTAGGTCACCAGTGTAGAAGATGTGCTCAAATGACGAGGCTGAGTTTAGTCATAAACCAGCTTTATTTGACAGAACACAATTTCTAGCATTCTCAAAGCAGGAAAGAGAAAGAATCATATCTCAACACCCTTTTATACGTTTCCAGCATCAGGATTCAAGTCACATGGTGTCTTCAGTAAACATACAGTTACAAAGCATCCCTTTGAAGCTTCACCTATTGTCTCTCATTTCCTGATGAACCGGAATTCTCTCCGGGGCATCTTCTGTGGGACAAAGAGACAAATCTCACACTTCCTTGTTATCTTCTGCAGATTCGAGTCCTCTGTCCTTGCAGACGTGACACCCCACAATACACATGCAGTCCTGTCTCTGTGGCAACGTGAGCCCACAACGTGTGTCGGCCACACAGGTTAGGTTAATTGGAGACTCTAAAAGTGGCCCTAGGTGTGAATGTGTGTGTGAATGGTTAAGGGATAGAGCCGTACCGAGGCTGCTTCATCCATCCAGGTGAATGCCCTCAATTTTCCCTCTGGGGATCACTAAAGTATACAAAATCAAAATTAAAAAAAATAGCAGAATGTTCAGTGCTGTCCATAGATTAGAAGCAGTCTCTTGGAGAGATGGCTCCAGCCAGTCTAGCTTAGATAAAGTCAGGGATCCTGTCTGAGGTATAAGAAGCAACATCCTTGAACACATGTTAGGGAGTTGGTGTTAGCAGGCTCTGAGGCACGTTTTGCTATGACCAGTTACCTCCTTTCTGATCAGAAAGAGAATAAATGGCTCAGAACTTGGAAAACCTCCTATTGATTATTGATTCAGTCTCAATCAATTCATTTTTGATCTAAAATTATTAGCGCCCAACGTGGGGCCCACATAAAGAGGTCCACAGCATTTTCCGACGGACCCAGACTTGGACAAGTGCACAGTCAAAGGAGAGGAGAAGCCCACATTTCTGGGAAGCGCTGAGAAAAAAAAAACAAAAAAAACCACACTGACCCTCTTCAAAAGCCCTGGAGACGTCGGGAAGCAACGTGGAGCTCTGATGGGTCTACCGGAACTCATAGAGGCGGATTCCAAGTGTGAGTAATTTATTTCAGTTTTTGTTATTGTTGTTATGGCCAGTGACTGACGACCTAAACCGATTGTACACTGATGAAAGACTGAAAGAATGAAACTAACGGCCTAATTGATGAGTCATTTTACCCACGGTGAGAATATTGCAATAATCCCTTGGGAGGAACGAGGTTTTCCTTTGCAAGTGGTGATCGATATTTCAAGACCCAGGGTAATTCTTAGAAATTCGCCATTTTTCCACACTCAAGTAAGTTCAGTGGAGGTTTAGAAGCTGCATGCAGAGAAAAAAGGGAAAGATTCATGGTCTCGTTCCTGTCGGGAAGAGTCACGTGATCCCAGAGAAGTGAATTTTTGGGGTAAGATTCGTACCTTTTGGGACCGCTTCTGCTTATGATCCAGTTTTGGACCTTCAGTATTAGTGGGGAGGCTATGTGAATCCCGAAGGGAAAAGGTTTTTTCACGGAAGATTCTTGCCCTTATCGGGTCTGCTTTATTGCCCAGGGGGCTACCCCCGCTACGGTGAGCTATTGCAAGATGCCGAGGGAGGAGGTCTAACTTTGGGCTTTAGGCACACAGCAGGGGGTTAACGTGACCGTTGAAATACTGTATTTTATTTTGTGAGTTTGTTGAAGCACTAGAAAAAAAAAAGTTACTGCAGTCTGAATTTGTTTTGTCTGTGTTACATGAAATCCGCTCCGGTGTGAAACACAGAGAGGCTAAGTTCACATGGAGGCGGAGTAAATAGGGTGTGAAATTGATGTCTGTGATTTTTTTTCCCCTAATATTTATGGAGCATAAAAGGGTTGGTTAGTTAATTATCTTTTGGGAAGTGTTTAAATTTATAGGTATTTGAAAATAGTAGCCTCGAGCAGAAACAGTGGACTGGTGTTGTGCTTTATGGCAGTGTAAGAAAAAAAAAAAGAGCTTCACGCTGCAAGTGGCGGTGTGAGGGTTGTCATATTTGATTTTTTCCTCTAAGGTTGCCAGATCTGGAGATTAATTGAACTAATTCTCATGCTGTTTTGGGTTTTGGCATGAACCTAAAAGTCTTTATTATATGATCTTGTGGAGATAACGCAAAAGAAAATGTGTCTGGGCCCTGTCTGTGTGTAATGTCTGTGTGTAATGTCTGTGGGTGTATCTATTTTGTGATTCTGTGTATGTGTGTCCTTGAGAGAGGGGAAAAAAGAAGCAGAGAGAGCTTGGGGGAAAACACAGTGAATCAGACATTGGCTCATTATATGCACCAGATACAATTATAATATAAAATAGAAAAATACAGCATTAAAATCATATAGAATAATCAATGAAACCTGAAAATATCCTATCATTCATGCGTTCAAAATGTCGATGATCAATGTGTCCTACAATTCACATTAGTTGTTGTAGCTAGCTGCGTTCTTCATCGACGCACGAGCCAAGTGATCCTCACACACTCACAGAGTTTAGTGGGGAGGCTACGTGAACCCCAAAGGGAAAAGGCTTTTTCATGGAAGATTCGTGCCCTTATCGGGTCTGCTTTATTGCCCATGGGGCTTCCCCCGCTAAGGTGATCTATTGTAAGATGACGAGGGAGGAGGTTTAACTTTTGGGCTTTAGGCACACAGCAGGGGGGTTAACGTGACCGTTGAAAATATTATTCAATAGTCCCTAGCTGTGAGTTCAGAGTAGGGTAAAGTTTACAGTGTGTTAAATGCACCCAAGAGTCCCGTCCTTCAACTTTCACCACTGTTGGCGTTGACAAAACAGCTTTATGTGGTCCTTGCCAGGGTGAATCAGTCCAATTCTTCTTTTTGACGGCTTTGATGAGGACAAGGTCTCCTGGCTTGGCCAAGATTTGTGCAGTTTCCTCATGAACCCTCCTGGGGAGAGTAGCGGTGTTAGTCAACATCCTTCTCATGGAATCTGCTAAATACACTTCTTCATCACTAGGACTGGTAGAACGCACAAACAGAATTATTAAAGAAAGACTCAGAAGAACAATGGCAGAAACAGGGCAAAATTGGATTTATTGCCTTCCGTTAGTTTTGTTTTACATGAGGATAATCCCAACCAAAGGGGGGTTGTCTCCCATTTGAAATCATGTATGGCAAACCAAACTTGCTGCCACCTTTGAGACCATTCAATCCTGGTGATGAAGAAGTGTGTTTAGCAGATTACATGAGAAGGATGTTGACTAACAGAGATAATATCGCTGCTACTCGCCCCAGGAGGGCGAGTGGCTCCAAGGTTGTCATAGCCAGGAGCGGCACTGGAGTTAAGCTCCCAGTGCTCATAAAATGCTCCTTATGGCGTGCGTCTCGAAAAGCCTCTGACAACTAAGTCCAACTCCTAGCCTGCCCGTGTGGTTTAGTCTCTAAGCCCTGCGGAACTGCTTTTACTAATAGGAGAAAGGGCGAGGGTGGATATCTGGCGCCTTAAAACCAGATGCTTCAGGTAGATGGTGGCTCGTCAACCTGGAAGGTAGCCCATCTAGGGGAAGGTAAACCCTGATTTCAAACCTCCGCTGCCTTGCGGCACACCCTGTCACAGGAAAGGCTTTGGGAGTCAACCCTGAGGAAAAATCCGGAGTCGGAGCCGATAAGGCAGTTCTCTGTTGTGCTCAACATCGTTCTGGCAGCTCCTGTGACGGGGCTGGTGCCAAACTGTAGCAGCCCTGCTGTTCCTTTGGATTCATCAGTGATGTGGAGAGGGGGGACATGCTGCATGGGCAACATCTTGTCCTCCATATCTTCCTGCCCAGGCTTGAATCCTACCAACACCCAACGCTGGAAGGTAGAACACCGGATCACTGGAGAGGACACTCCAGCTTCGCCTTTGGTGTAGACAAAACACGGGGAATGACAGTTACTGGTTATAAGCCACCGCTCAATTGGCGTACAGCGCGGCACCAGGGGTTGTTCCCGACGGTGGGAGGGATCAGCGGATCTCACTGGACAGCTACCGCCCACCTCAAGCTGGGCAGCCCCCAGCCAATAAGGTGTTGTCCCGCCACAGCTTGCTTTCCTCATTGGGTGCATGGAGATGAGGAGAAGTCCGAACAGCAGGCTGAGAACCTTCGCACCAGGCAAGACAATAAAACAAAAGAGACCAACTCTAAAACTGGGAACTTGGAACGTCCGCACTATGATGACAGGACTCGCTGCTAACCTCAAGGACATCAACGACACCAGGAAGACTGCCATCATCAATAATGAGCTGAAGAGACTGGGAGTGGATATCGCCACTCTCCAGGAAACACGGTTGGCTGACGCAGGCACACTGAGAGAGAAGGACTACACATTCTACTGGCAGGGAAAGGGCAGTGACGAACACAGGGAACACGGAGTGGGCTTCACAGTGAAGAACACCTTGCTGAAGATGGTGGAATCGGGCAGCAATGGCTCTGCACGACTCCTCACCCTCCGCCTGAACATCACTCAAGGCCCAGTCACCCTTGTCAGTATGCATGCCCCAACACTGACAGCCACACCAGAGGCAAAAGACGAATTCTACGAGAATCTCGCAACAACTGTCAGGATCATCCCCAACTCTGAACAACTCATTCTCCTTGGAGACTTCAATGCCAGAGTGGGGGCTGACCATGACTCCTGGCCCTCCTGTCTTGGACCATTTGGCGTGGGCAGAATGAATGACAATGGACAGTGGCTGCTCGAGTTCTGCACATATCACGATCTGTGCATCACAAACTCGTTCTTCAAGACCAGGCCCCAACACAAGGTTTCCTGGCGACATCCACGCTCAAAGCACTGGCACCAGCTGGACTTGATCCTGACCAGGCGCACCTCACTGAAGAACGTGCTAATCACCCGTTCGTTCCAGAGTGCAGATTGCGACACAGACCATTCATTGGTGTGTTGCAAGGTCAAGCTGCAGCTGAAGAAATTCCATCGTGCTAGACAGCCTGGAAAGGCACGGATTGACACCAGCAAGATGGCTCAACCAGAACTTGTTGAACAGTTTGCCTCCACCTTTGAGAAGGAACTTGGTGTACCACAAGAAGGAGAATCTGCAAAGCAGAAGTGGGAAGAGCTGCGGAACACCATCCACCGCACAGCCTTGGCTACCTTTGGGAGGAAGACCTCGAAATCACAGGACTGGTTTGATGCCAACTTGACCGAGATGACCCCCGTCATTGAAGCCAAGCACTCAGCACTTGCTGAGTACAAGAAGTACCCAAATGAGAAGAATCTCCAGATTCTCAGGGCTGCGAGAAGCAAAGTTCAGCAGACTGCTCGGCGCTGTGCCAACGAGTACTGGATTCAGCTCAGCCAAGACATTCAAACCGCTGCCATAACAGGGAACATCCGTGGTATGTACGATGGCATCAAGAAAGCACTTGGTCCAACTCAGAGCAAGACGGCCCCCCTCAAATCCTCCACTGGAGAGATGATCACAGAAAAGAACAAGCAGATGGAGAGATGGGTGGAACACTACTCCGACCTCTACTCCAGACACAACACCGTCAGCCCTTGATGCCATTGACTGCCTGCCATCCATGGACGAACTTGACGTCGAGCCAACCATCGATGAACTCAGCAAGGCCATTGATAGCTTGGCCGCTGACAAGGCACCCGGCAACGACAGCATACCCCCCCCCCCCCGACCTGATCAAGCACTGCAAGACCGCCCTACTGCTGCCATTGCATGACGTCCTCTGCCAGTGCTGGAAGGAAGGTGCCGTACCACAGGACATGAGGGACACCAAGATCATCACCCTCTACAAAAACAAAGGGGAGAAAAGTGACTGCAACAACTACAGGGGCATCTCCCTCCTCAGCGTTGTTGGCAAAGTCTACGCACGATTTGTTCTCGTTCGTCTACAGAAGCTTGCCGAACGTGTCTACCCCGAGTCTCAGTGTGGCTTCCGGGCTGAGCGATCGACGGTAGACATGATATTCTCCATCCGCCAACTCCAGGAGAAATGCAGAGAACAGAACATGCCCCTGTAAGTCGCCTTCATCGACCTCACCAAAGCGTTCGATCTGGTCAGCAGAGAGGGCCTTTTCAAGATCCTGCCAAAGATAGGATGCCCCCCAAAGTTGCAAAGCCTCATCGAATCATTTCACACCAACATGCAGGGGACAGTGCAGCACGATGGCAACGTCTCAGAGCCATTCAACATACACAGCGGAGTGAAACAGGGCTGTGTACTTGCGCCAACCCTCTTTGGGATTTTCTTTGCTATGCTCCTGAGGCATGCCTTCAGCACAGCAACAGAGGGAATCTACCTGCACACAAGATCTGGCGGCAGGCTTTTCAACCTCGTCCGCCTGAAAGCCAGAACCAAAGTACTCGAGGCTCTAATCAGAGACATGCTGTTCGCGGACGACGCTGCAGTTGCAACCCACACACAGCAGGAGCTTCAGACCCTGATGGACCTCTTCTCCCAGGCATGCAAGGACTTCGGGCTTACCATCAGCCTGAAGAAGACTAACGTCTTGGCGCAAGGCACGGAAGCACCACCAACCATCACCATCGACGACTACGAGCTGGAGGTCGTGAATCAGTTCATGTACCTGGGGTCCACGATAAGCAACAACCTCTCCCTTGATACAGAGATCAACAAGAGGATTGGAAAATCAGCCTTCACACTCGCTCGCCTCACCACACGAGTGTGGGAGAATCCCAAACTCTCTGTCAAGACGAAGATGGCAGTGTGTACAACGCCTGCATCATCAGTACACTGTTCTATGGGAGTGAGACGTGGACAACATACGCCCGGCAGGAAAAGAGACTGAACTCCTTCCACTTGCGCTGCATTCGCCACATCCTGGACATATCCTGGCAGGACAAAGTGCCCAACACAGAAGTTCTGGCCCACGCCGGCCTTCCCTCCATGTTCACTCTACTCAGGCAGCGCAGGCTCCGCTGGCTAGGCCCTGTTTACCGTATGGAGGATGGAAGAGTCCCCAAAGACGTCCTCTACGGAGAACTGGCGACTGGCAGGAGAGACGTTGGCCACCCACAGCTGCGCTTTAGAGACGTCTGCAAGAGAGACATGAAGGCCCTGGAGATCAACACAGAGCACTGGGGGGACCTTGCAACGGACCGCTCCAAATGGAGAGGCACCCTGACCAGACAGCTCAAGGCGGGTGAAGAGAGACTGACTGCTGCAGCAGATAAAAAAAGGACCCGCAGGAAGAACCGCCACAGACCCAGCAGCACGGAGACCACCCACAAGTGCAACTTGTGTGACAGGGACTGCCATTCGCACATCAGCCTGTTCAACCACAGGCGGTGCTGTTCTAGCAGAGTAAACGTTTAGGATTCTCTTCCATGGTCATCATAGACCGATGGAGGCCGACAACTCGCCCCAGGAGGGTTCACGAGGAAACTGCACCAATCTTGGCCAAGCAAGGAGACCCCGTCCTCATCAAAGCCATCAAAAAGAAGAATTGGACTGATTCACCCTGGCAAGGACCACAAAAAGTTGTTTTGTCAACTCCAACAGCGGTGAAAGTTGAAGGACGGGACTCTTGGGTGCATTTAACACACAGTAAACATTACCCTAGTCTGAACTCACCGCTACGGACTATTGAATAAATATTTTCAACTTCATTCCATTAAAGACTTTCAGCAAGAGACTTTTTCTTAATTGTTTCACTATACAAGTGTCGACTGACGAAGCCCTACGTGGTGTCCAGTACCGGCTTGGGATAGGAAAGCAAGTGGTTGACCATCATGGAGAGACAAGAAGTGGAAGGAAGACGTTCAATCATTAAATGGTGTAGTTGTTGTTTCCTTTACATCATCATCATAGGGGTGACGTTATTACTTTGGTTTCTTTTAGCTGCACCACAAACCATACATCGTAGTGCTAGGGACCTTGCACATATTCAGCATAATTGGTTAGAACTACATGAGCATCACAATCATGAATATGCTGCCAATACGTGGTGGAGGTATGCTAATTATACGGTCAGGGCAGCTAATCGTTCCAATTGTTATGTTTGCTCCTTAGTCCCAACGTCAGCTGGACAGACTGCTGTTGTAGCTAAAATGATGGAATCAGCAGAAGCTCTCTGTTTTTTTACAGAAGGCTATGAAAAGGGACTATACAAAAAAGATTATTTTGAATAACTCTTTTGAAATCTTTCATCACTCTACCAATCAGAGAACTTATGGTACCCTTACTCTGTAAGGGCAAGGTTAGTTTCATCAGGGACTTTTTCTTTTTGTCTGAAGGGAAGTGGTAACAACCCTCTGTGCAACCTACCCCTTTCTCTGTGTGAGGCAGTGTACAGTATACACCGCACCTGTGATGCTAGTACCCTGACCAATTGGATGGGCAGGTGGTGTCCACAGGCTAACCGTTGTTATTATGGACCTATCACCATGCTGGAGCTCTGCAATGCTGCTGTCTGCAACTTCCATATGTATGGCGCACATATGGTGACGGGTGGTTGGTGGCTGTGTGGTTGTAAGGCGTATTCCTATCTGCCTATGAATTGGGCAGGAACCTGTGCCCCCGTCTTTGTGACTGACAACACCCTGATTATGTCAGTGGGTCAGACGAGCAGAAGGAAGAGAGACCTATCACAGGATGCCATTTTCACACCACATGATTCCATCTGGGGTACGGACGTGCCGGAGCAGTTCAAGATACTCACTACAGGCCAAAAGATAGTTCACTCGCTATTCCCTTGGGTGTGAGTGGCAAAAAATACCTTGTGGATTGAGACTCTTAATTATAGACTACAGTCTTTTGTGAATTTTTCCTTAGCTGCCAGCAGTCTGCAAAGCAGTCAGATGGAGCTAAGGATAATGTTCATGACTCATCACACTGGATAAACTGGTTGTTTTCCTCATGGAGGAGTCTTGTCATAAACTTGGTGGTGATTATTGTAGTGATACTTTTGATCTTTTCATGTTTCATTCCTTGCATCCGTGATATGATGCTGAAACTTGTTCATGTGAATTTAGTATTATATCACGAGGCCACCACTGGAGATGATGGGAAAACAACACCAGCTTAATGTTTTATGAGTACAGAGTAAAAGTATGACTGACATGCAGAAAACCGAAAGGACATGAATGTTCATGATGTGAAATTGAAATGTACTGAGTTGCAAGAGTAATCAAATATGTCTTGAAGTTCAGAGAAGTTTTGTTATCCTTATTTGAGATTTTTCACTTTATCCTGTTTATGTTCTGTTTTAATTTATGTTGTATTTGAAACCACTGTTACTAATCCCTTTTTAGCCAGCATACAGTTTTACTGTATTGATTGCTGTTTGATTGTTGATACCTTGTTTGCAGTTTCACATTGAGGTACTAATACACATAGGTTAGGATGCTAGCATACATAGATCGCTAATAGAAACATACACATAAGTCTCTTACACATATAATCGTTTTTGGTCGTTTTTATTGGTCTTTATTGAAGTTACATTTACACATAAGTATTAACTTTTTATTAAATCACTGCTAATCTACTGACACATAGAATGACAAATACATACAGTGGGGCAAAAAAGTATTTAGTCAGCCACCAATTGTGCAAGTTCTCCCACTTAAAAGATGAGAGAGGTCTCCAATTTTCATCATAGGTATACCTCAACTATGAGAGACAAAATGAGAAAAAAAAAATCCAGAAAATCACAATGAAGGATTTTTAATGAATTAATTGGTAAATTCCTTGGTAAAATAAGTATTTGGTCAATAACAAAAGTTCATCTCAATACTTTGTTATATACCCTTTGTTGGCAATGACAGAGGTCAAACGTTTTCTGTAAGTCTTCACAAGGTTTTCACACACTGTTGCTGGTATTTTGGCCCATTCCTCCATGCAGATCTCCTCTAGAGCAGTGATGTTTTGGGGCTATCGCTGGGCAAGACGGACTTTCAGCTCCCTCCAAAGATTTTCTATGGGGTTGAGATCTGGAGACTGGCTAGGCCACTCTAGGACCTTGAAATGCTTCTTACGAAGCCACTCCTTCGTTGCCCGGGCAGTGTGTTTGGGACCATTGTCATGCTGAAAGACCCAGCCACCTTTCATCTTCAATGCCCTTGCTGATGGAAGGAGGTTTTCACTCAAAATCTCACGATACATGGCTCCAATCATTCTTTCCTTTACACGGATCAGTCGTCCTGATCCCTTTGCAGAAAAACAGCCCCAAAGCATGATGTTTCCACCCTCATGCTTCACAGTAGGTATGGTGTTCTTTCTCCTCCAAACACGACAAGTTGAGTTTTTACCAAAAAGTTCTATTTTGGTTTCATCTGACCATATGACATTCTCCCAATCCTCTTCTGGATCATCCAAATGCTCTCTAGCAAACTTCAGATGGGCCTGGATGTGTACTGGCTTAAGCAGGGGGACACGTCTGGCACTGCAGGATTTGAGTCCCTGGCGGCATAGTGTGTTACTGATGTAGCCTTTGTTACTTTGGTCCCAGCTCTCTGCAGGTCATTCACTAGGTCCCCCCATGTGGTTCTAGGATTTTTGCTCACCGTTCTCTTGATCATTTTGACCCTACAGGGTGAGATCTTGTGTGGAGATGGAGGGAGATTATCAGTGGTCTTGTATGTCTTCCATTTTCTAATAATTGCTCCCACAGTTGATTTCTTCACACCAAGCTGCTTACCTATTGCAGATTCAGTCTTCCCAGCCTGGTGCAGGTCTACAATTTTGTTTCTGGTGTCCTTTGACAGCTCTTTGGTCTTGGCCATAGTGGAGTTTGGAGTCTGACTGTTTGAGGTTGTGGACAGGTGTCTTTTATACTGATAATGAGTTCAAACAGGTGCCATTAATACAGGTAACGAGTGGAGGACAGAGGAGCCTCTTAAAGAAGAAGTTACAGGCCTGTGAGAGCCAGAAATCTTGCTTGTTTGTAGGTGACCAAATACTTATTTTACTGAGGAATTTACCAATTAATTCATTAAAAATCCTTCAATGTGATTTTCTGGATTTTTTTTTTCTCATTTTGTCTCTCATAGTTGAGGTATACCTATGATGAAAATTGGAGACCTCTCATCTTTTAAGTGGGAGAACTTGCACAATTGGTGGCTGACTAAATACTTTTTTGCCCCACTGTACATGACCATATTTTTGACATTCAAAGCACCTCAGTGGGGGCCTTTCGTATTCTTTTACTGTCAAACATAGCCCCTCCACACATCCGGCGAGCAGCATTAACTCAAAGGATGCTCCAAAAAGTTAAAGATTTTCCTCACTTACCAATCCATGCAGATATCTACACCCCACCCACTGCCCGACTTTCATCCAGACGGCCGATTTGGAAAAACCCTCCCCCAGCTGACTTTACCATCCAGACAGCTTGGCAAGAGGAATGGGAGACCAAGGAGGTCCCAAACAAACAGCTGGTGATAAACCCCAACCAACAGGTCCCGGGCACCAACCTCCCAAGGAGACAGTGGTCTACACTCAATCGCTTCAGGACTGGACATGGCCCCTGCTTGGCCAGCCTTCACAGATGGGGCAGTAGCCCTAGCCCACTGTGCGCATGTGGAGAGGAGCAAACTATGGAACACATCATAGAGGCTTGCCCGCTCCAAAGACTGGAAGGAGGATTACACACCCTCCATACAGCAAACCAGGAGGCAACTGCTTGGCTTAAGGACTTTGCATTCGCTAAATAAAATATTCTTTTACATTGTAACTGACATATCTCCTTGGCAGTTTATCTTTAAAGGTAATAAGGACAGGAGTACAGCCACCATTCCTCTCACCCCTTCCCATGCACCCGACTGCAACAACTTCATTCCCTTTCAGACAGGTCTGCAGTTCTTGGTCAGTTACTTCAGATGACACATTATAAGTAACTCCCTTAACATCTGAGGTGACTCATGGTTTCAATGTTTCCACACTTACCCCTGACAAACTTTTAATCTTGAGTGCTTTAGTCTGTTAATTAGATGATTGGCATATTACAAACATCATCCCACTTTTCAAGATTGTAACACGCATGACATCGCCGATTTCTCTTAATTTCTTTTGCCAGTTTTAAGGGATTCACAGAAGAAAACCCGGAACCTTCTTTCACTTTTATATAAATATTGTAACTAACCTCCTTTTCTTCCCCCTTCCTTCCCATTTTATCCTGAGCTCCACTATCCGAGTCATTACCTGTTATGTTGAGAAATGAAGGAGTCGGAGGCAAGACTTCATGCAACATAAAACTCTCCTTTATTACACAGAACTTGGGGTTTATATACAGAGGGGCTGTGCCAACCTCACGCCACCCTAGGGGGCGAGCACTACCACACACACACACACACACACACACCTCTAACATTCCCTCCCCCCTTACAAAAATGGAAAAGCACACCATTGAAAACCACAACAAATTTAAAACCCGATTCACAAGCTAGGAACATGGGTAATAACGTATTACATTAGAACAAACCTAGCACATTCACACAAAACAACTCAAAATGGACCATGTCTCTATAAAACACAAAATAAGCCCATATTTTTCACATTCACTCACATGCACACCAGCAAACAAATATATTGTGGCACACATACTGTATATGCACATATGTTGATTTCAGATGCTCCACAGATATACCACTGTATACTTATTGTATACTTCACGTCTCAGGGGAACAAAGAGGCTGAGCCTTCCAGAGGTAACGGGAGGGTGTGAGATCTGGCCTTTTGTTTCAAGGAGATGGCCTTGAGAGATTTCCTGACCACCGGAGACTAGGAGGTGGATGGTGTGAAGACCAGGGGAAGTTACATTGTGATTGGGATTAAGTACCATGTGACTGTATGTTTGATTAAGCACCATGTGATTGTATGTTTGATGTCCTGGTATAAAAGGACAGATGTGAGAAGAGTCATCCTCTTTTTCTGCTTTTGAATGGTGGAGAATGTCATTGTGAATAAAGCTGAACCTGAGGAATACACTCAGTCTCGTCCTTCACAACTCTCCACACTGGTGACCTTACGACGAAGCATGAGCAGAAGTAATTCTCCTGAGCCAGACTCGTCAGAAGCCAGCCTGACGAATGCCGCCACGTTCCAGCTGCTGGACTTCTGGCAGAACAGTCCGCGCTCCTGGTTTAGTGCGGTCGAGGCGCAGTTCAACCTCCGGAGAATTTCGAGAGATGACACAAAATTCTACCATGTGGTGGCGAAGCTGGACAACCACACAGTCCAGAGGATGGAGAGCCTGGTCAACCACCCACCGGACAGCGACAAGTACGGCACATCGAAGGCTGCGCTTATCAGCCACTTCACCCCCTCGGTGCAACAGCGAGCAGAGGGGCTCCTGGCATTGATGGAGTTTGAGAACGACAGACCCGCAGACCTGATGGGGAAGATGCTGAGGTTGAGAGACTCCGATGATGACAGCTTTATCTTCACCCACCTTTTCCTCAGGACCCTACCGTCAGCGGTGAGAGTGACCCTGGCCGGATCACCGCTGTTGGCCCGACGAGACTACCACGAACTGAGCCAGGAGGCGCAGCGACTCGTCGACGCCCACAAACGGAGCGCAGCTTCGGCCACAGCTGCAGAGCTAGGCGCGACGTCCGGAGACGGCAGGGGGCCAGAGGCTGCAGCACCAGACTCACCGACGACGGCAGCAGCAAGGGCCAGGCGACACGGAGCAGACGACGTCCTTTGCTTCTACCATCGCCGTTTTGCAGAGAGGGCACGCAAGTGCATCCCACCGTGCCACTTCAAGCGCTCGGGAAACGCCAAGTCCGGGGGTCAGTAGCAGCCGCGGCCCTCGGAGAAGAGAACAAGTTGCTCTACCTGAAGGACGCACGCTCGGGGAGGTAATTCCTTGTGGACACAGGCTCCCAGCTGAGCTTCATCACGCCTTCCTACGCGGGCCGGCTGGCACCTTCCAGTGGTCCCCGGGTGACAGCAGCGAATGGCTCGGCAATTAAGACCTTCGGTGAGAGGACTCTACTTCTGTCTTTGCAGGGCCGTACATTCGAGTGGACTTTTGTTGTAGCGGCAGTCAATTTCAACATGTTAGGGGCTGATTTTTTGTGCTCACATGGTTTATTGGTTGATCTTGCTAACAGACGCCTGGTTAATGCACTCTCCTTTTATTCTATTCCCTGCACAGCTCGAGTGGCCCCGCCAACTGCACAAGCCAGCGTCACAGCTCCGGGTGGTAAGTTCCACACACTCCTCACTCAGTTCCCAGCACTCACGGTCCCAACGTTTTCGGCGACAGTGGCTAAACATGGGGTGGAACATTTTATTACTACCACTGGCCCACCCGTTTTCGCAAAAGCTCGGCGCTTGGACTCAGCTAAACTGACCATAGCGCGCGAGGAGTTCGCCAACCTGGAAAGACTGGGCATCATCAGGAGGTCAAAGAGCCCCTGGGCTTCACCGCTCCATATGGTCCCAAAGGCTGATGGCTCGTGGCGACCTTGTGGTGATTTCCACAGGTTGAATAACGCTACAGCGCACGACCGCTATCCGATCCCGCACATCCAAGATTTTTCGGTGCATTTGGCAGGGGCGCACATTTTTTCTAAAATAGATTTGGTACGCGGTTACCACCAGGTTCCAGTGCACACTGAGGACATACCCAAAACAGCGGTAATAACTTCTTTCGGGCTTTTTGAGTTTTTGCGCATGCCGTTTAGGCTTAAAGACGCAGCGCAGACGTTCCAACGCATGATGGACGCGGTTCTGCGCGACCTCCCCTTCGTGTTCGTCTACTTGGACAACATATTGGTAGCCAGCGCGTCCGAAGTCGAACACGAAAACCACCTCACAGCAGTTTTCCGGAGGTTGGCAGAGCACGGGTTAATAATTAACCCAACGAAGTGTCAGTTCGGGGTGGCGCAGATTGATTTTTTGGGGCATCGCGTCTCTCCAGAAGGAGTGGTTCCTCTGCCCGACAAAGTGCGCGCAATAACAAATTTTCCCCAACCAGAAACGGTCAAAGCGTTACAGGAGTTTTTGGGAATGGTGAATTTTTAGAACCATTTCCTCCCTTACGCAGCACAGCTCATGCAACCATTGTATGCTGCACTAAAAAAACAAAAACCCACAAACAAAATCGAATGGTCTCCGGAGCGGGAGCGCGCATTCGCTGAAGTCAAAATAGCCCTGGCAAACGCTGCGTTGTTGGCACATCCAGACCCAATGGCCCGCATAGCGCTCACTACTGACGCGTCAGACGTGGCCATAGGAGCGGTCGTGGAACAGTATGTAGCAGGAGCTTGGCAACCGCTCGCCTTTTTCAGCAGGACCTTGCGCGATAGTGAATGAAAATACAGCGCATTCGACAGGGAGTTGTTAGCTCTCCACTTGCCCATTCGCCATTTCCAGTTTTGGCTGGAGGGACGCAGTTTCACCGCGTTCGTGGATCACAAGCCGCTGACTTTCGCGATGGCCAAGATTACAGAACCGTGGTCGGGCCAGCAGCAGAGACAGCTGGCCGCCATCTCGGAGTTTACTACCGATATCCAGCATGTAGCGGGTAAACTTAATGTAGTAGCGGACTGCCTCTCATGCGCCGTGGCGGCTCCAGCCCGCGCAGAGGTAGATTTTGCAGCCATGGCCGCAGACCAGGTTAGCGATGCGGAAGTGCGCGTGGCCCCAGTCTCCGTAGGGATAGATTATGCAGCCATGGCCACGGATCAAGTTACCGACGCGGACGTGTGCGCACTCCAGTCTGGACCAACAGGGTTAAGGCTGGAGAACAGGGTGCTACAAGATGGTATGCCCCCCCTAATCTGCGATGTCTCCACGGGGCGACCACGCCCAGTGGTGCCGACCACGTGGCACCACCGCGTTTTTGACTCAATTCATTCTCTGGCGCACCCGGGGGTGCGCGCGTCGGTCAAAATGGTAGGAGAGAAATTTGTGTGGCTGTGCCTGTGCAAGCAAGTCAAGGAGTGGGCAACAGCCTGCGTGGCTTGTCAGCGAGCCAAAATACACAAACACACTAGAGCTCCCTTGGAGCCTTTTCACATCCCGGCTAAGCGGTTTGATCACGTGCATGTCGACCTCGTAGGCCCCCTCCCACCGTCACAGGGGTGCACACACCTTTTGATAATGTTGGACCGCACCACGCGTTGGCCGGAAGTGGTCCCACTGGCATCAACCACAGCCGAGGAGGTGGCGCGCACATTTCTAACAGCATGGGTAGCGCGTTTCGGAGTTCCGTCAGACATTACGTCTGACAGAGATCCTCAATTTGTTTCCGAGCGCTGGTCAGCGATGGCCCGCAGCCTGGGGATAACGATCCACCGCACTACCGCATACAACCCGCAGGCTAATGGTTTCAATTCAATTCAACTTTATTTATATAGCGCCATTTCACAACAACAGTCATCTCATAGCACTATCAACTGTAGGGGGGGACCCCCACAGTTGCAGAAAGACCCCAGCAATCAGGCGATCCCCTGTGAGCAAGCACTTGGCGACGGTGGAGAGGAAAAACTCCCTTTTAACAGGAAGAAACCTCCAGCAGAACCAGGCTCAGGGAGGGGCAGTCATCTGCTGCGACTGGCTGGGGGGTGAGGGGATAGAGAAGAAGAAAAGAACAGACATGTAGAGAGCAAACAGCACGATGGGGACTCAATCTATGGGAGAGAACAAACAAATGTTAATGACCAGCAAAAAAAAATATTTCATAGAGAGTGAGGAAAGGAGTGAGGCCCAGTGCATTACTGGAGGTCCCCCGGCTGACTAAACCTATTAGCAGCATAACTAAGGGAGGGTTCAGAAACACATGATCCCTCCCTAATTGTAGGCTATATCAAAAAGGTAGGTTTTAGCCCTATTCTTAAAAACGGAGATCGATTCTGACTCCCGAATCCAGATTGGCAGCTGATTCCACAGGAGAGGAGCTTGATAACTGAAGGCTCTGCCTCCCATTGTACTTTTGGAGATTCTAAGTATTACAAGTAATCCTGCATTTTGGGAGCGTAGTGCTCTGTTAGGATAATACGGTAGTATCAGATCTTTTAAATAAAAAGGAGCCTGATTGTTTAGAGCTTTGTAAGTAAGAAGAAGGATTTTAAACTTAATTCTAAATTCTATGGGAAGCCAATGAAGGGAGGCCAGAACCGGAGAGATATGATCTCTCTTTCTAGTACCTGTTAAAACTCTTGCTGCAGCATTTTGGATCAGCTGAAGACTTTTTAAAGATGTTTTAGGACAGCCTGATAATAAAGAATTACAATAATCTAATCTCGAGCTAACAAAAGCGTGGATCAGCTTCTCAGCATCACTCTGAGACAAGATGCTCCTAATCTTGGCAATATTACGCAAATGATAGAAGGCAGTCTTAGAAACAAATTTAATATGTGAATTGAAGGACAAATCCTGATCAAAAATAACTCCAAGGTTCCTCACAGAGCTATTAAGATAAGATAAGATAAGATAAGCCTTTATTAGTCCCACAATGGGGAAATTCCAGGATTGCAACAGCACAGGGATAGCAACACTCAGAGCAACAATCAGAAGGCAAGAAAAAACAACAACTAGTAAACATATGTCCATATTACTATAAATGTATATATATATAGACACACAGTGCAGAGCATTATGGCTGGTGGATGTGCAGCAGAAAGTCTAAGCTCTCTCTCCGCGGATGCAGCGGGCCAGCTGGAAGTCTTTGGGCATGATGGTGACCCCCTTAGCGAAGAAGAGACCACCAGGTGGGTCTCGCTGGTCTCCTGCAGAGCCATGACGGCGAAACTCAGGAAACGCAGGACGGTCTTGAAGTCCTGAGCGATCTCCCTCACCAGGCGCTGGACGGGCAGCTTACGGATGAGCAGCTCCGTGGATTTCTGGTAGCGACGGATCTCTCTCAGAGCCACGGACCTGTGACGGCGAGGCCTCTTCACTCTGCCGGTGGCCAGAGCGCCTCTCCGAGCAGCCCTGTGGCTAGCTGTCTCCTGGGGGGCTTCTTCCTCCAGTAGATTTTACGGGCGGTCTGCTTGGTTCTTGCCATCGCTCTTTATTATTCTGTCTTATATTTCTTTCACGCCGCCTAAACTCCAGCCCGGCACCCGCTTCGTTTTCGCTACAGCTCCCGGTATGTCGTGTTTCCCATTAGCACCGGGCAGCGGCCAAGTGCTAGCTAGCACTAGCTCCTCCCCGCTGTAACGTCTCCCGCTGCAAACCGTGGCTCCGTCCGCCGACCCGGGAGACCCCCGGGGCGATCCGTGCGTCCGTGATATATATACAGAGTGAAAGGTGTAGAAAGAAGAAGGAAGATTAAAAAAAAGGCTGTTGCAACAGGCAGCCGACTCGTGTGGCGCCGCCGGTCCGGCGGAACCGGAACCGGAAAAAGAAAGAGTAACTGCATCCAAACTGAAAGTTTGATTTGGAAAGGAATTTCTAAGGTTTTTTGGACCAACAAGAATGACTTCAGTCTTATCTGAATTTAATAGCAGGAAATTACAAGTCATCCAAGCTTTGATTTCCTTAAGACAGGCTTCTAACTTGGCTAATTGATTACCATCATCTGGCTTCATTGACAGGTATAATTGTGTGTCATCTGCATAACAATGAAAATGTATACAGTGCTTTCTAATAATGTTGCCTAACGGAAGCATATATAAACTAAAAAGAGTAGGGCCTAGCACAGATCCCTGTGGAACTCCATGACTAAGCTTTGAGTTGAAAGAAAACTCATTATTTACATGAACAAACTGGAACCTATCAGATAAATAAGATCTAAACCACTGCAACGAAGTTCCATTAAGTCCAACATAGTGTTCTAATCTATCAAGAAGAATATTATGATCGATAGTATCAAAAGCTGCACTAAGGTCTAAAAGGACAAGTACAGAAACTAGTCCATTATCAGATGCAATGAGGAGGTCGTTAGTGATCTTCGCTAAGGCTGTTTCAGTACTATGATGGATTCTAAACCCAGATTGAAACTCTTCAAGTAAACCATTTCCCTGCAGGTGGTCAAATAATTGCGTAGCAACAACTCTTTCTAAGATTTTTGAAATGAAAGGGAGATTAGAGATTGGTCTATAGTTAGCTAAAGCTCCTGGATCTAGCGTTGGCTTTTTGAGTAAGGGTTTAATTACAGCCGTTTTAAAAGCCTGCGGTACATGGTACATGCGAACGTTTCCATAGGTCATTGAAAGCAGCCCTCAGAGCGTCGCTTACGGATGCCAATTGGGTGGACAGGCTACCATGGGTTTTATTGGGGTTGCGTTCTGCACCTAAAGAGGATTTGAAGGCCTCCCCAGCTGAGTTGGTTTTTGCGCAGCCACCCCGGCTGCCCGGGGAGTTTCTCCCGGATAATCCTGCGCCAGAGTGCCCCCCTGCTCAGCAGTTGCAGAGCGACACGGGAGTGAGCACGCTTCCTGGCCCAGTTCATCACAGCTTCCCGCGCGTTTTTGTGCCTAAAGCTTTAAAAAATGTGGAGTTTGTTTTTGTCAGACATGATGCACACCGCCCACCCTTACGCCCACCTTATGACGGACCATACAGAATGCTGGAAACGGGACAAGCATTTTTTGCAAGATTTGGGGGGCAGGAAAGAAATGATTTGTATAAACAGGCTCAAAGCCGCTTTTGTGCTGGCTGACGAAGTGCCGCAGCTGGCGAGGGCTCCTCGACGCGGCAGACCACCTAGAGAGCATTCCCCAGAACACCCACAGAGATTGACTAACAGTTCTAATCCTCAAACAGCAGCTCCACAGTGGGAAGACGCCGCGGGGGTGGTAAAGCCCGCTTACAGCAGATATGGAAGGCGACTGAGGCCCAAGCAACATTTGGACTGATGTGTAATAATGTGACCATGACTTGCAAACTGTATTACATTTGTTCCATCTTAGACGTTTGGGGGAGGGTCATGTGGCACACATATATGCACATATGTTGATTTCAGATGCTCTACAGATATACCACTGTATGCTTATTGTATACTTCACGTCTCAGGGGAACAAAGAGGCTGAGCCTTCCAGAGGTAACGGGAGGGTGTGAGATCTGGCCTTTTGTTTCAAGGAGATGGCCTTGAGAGATTTCCTGACCACTGGAGACTAGGAGGTGGATGGTGTGAAGACCAGGGGAAGTTACATTGTGACTGGGATTAAGTACCATGTGACTGTATGTTTGATTAAGCACCATGTGATTGTATGTTTGATGTCCTGGTATAAAAGGACAGATGTGAGAAGAGTCATCCTCTTTTTCTGCTTTTGAATGTTGGAGAATGTCATTGTGAATAAAGCTGAACCTGAGGAATACACTCAGTCTCGTCCTTCACAACTCTCCACAATATACGCATGTTGAAATATAAACAAATATTGGTGTATTTACATATCTATATATAATAACTAAGTGACCCCAATGTCTCTGGGAAGCCTGTTGTGGGCAGCGGGAGCGCACCCCTCCCCTCCGGTCTCACCTTCGTCAACTCATCACTGCACCTGAGTCAGAAGACACACCTGCGCCCGCTCATCAGCCAGTGTACTTAGGGAGGTCCTCTCCGCGCAGTCTACGCTGGCTCGTCTGGGTATACTGCCCGTGTTCGGACTTGCTTATACATTTCTATGATCGTTAACACGCCGTTAACCATCTTCTTCTCCTTCTCCCCAGGTTGCTGCCATGGTGTAGGTGTTTCGCCGGGACTGCGCACGCTCTCCTGCCCCATCTCACTGTCCTTCAGCACCATCATCTCCCGGTCAGGCACCATCAGCTCCACTCCCCTCCTACCCTACCGGTTTGTCTATTTTCCCTCTGGGTCCTCCCGGTCATCCCTGGATTTTCCAAGTAAGTGGTAATTTGGCTCGCCCATTTTCCTCCTTTACTCTACTCCTCAGCTCATGGCTCTCGTCTTCTCTCCACAGGTCCTATTCCCTCTGGCAAGTGACTGTTTCCATAGCTGTGCGCTGTTATTTTGCCATTTAATAAAAGCTGTCAAACGTGCCCCTCAGTGTGGTTCTATCCTGTGCTTGGTATTGTGCACGTGAGCTGTCTAGAATTTAACACGCCATGACAGAATGAGCCAGCCAGGAAGGTAGCTCAGCCTGTGCCTCACTGCAGGAGCAGTCTGCTATGGATCGCCTAGCGGTGACCGAGCAGCAACTCACTGCACTGACGCAACAGGTTTCCCATATGGCAACAATATGGTCTACGGCACATCCCGCGGCCATGCCACCCCCCTAGCCTGCTCCACGCACTATGCGCCGTACTTATTCTGTTCCCTCACCCTCCCCGTACCCGGGGGAGGTGGGGAAATGCAAACCATTTCTTGTCCAACTTCAAATGTACTTGGAGCAGGTTGGGGAGGAGTATCCGGGAGATAAAGCCAAAAAACAGCTTTTTGTCCTGTTGCTCAGGGATCAAGCGCTGGAGTGGGCCTAGGCCACTCTAGACAACCCTGAGGAGCGCAGATATTCATTTGACTGATTGGTGGCCGCATTTTCTAGCGCGTTCGGTCAGACCGAGCATCCGAGCAATGTTATGAGCCGCCTGATGACGCTCCGCCAGGGTACCTGGTCGGTGGCTGAGTACTCGGTGGAGTTCCGGGTTGGGGCGTCTGAGTCGAGGTGGAATGAGACTGCTCTACGTTCCTCCACGGCTTGAGCGACCAACTCTGCGATGAACTGGCGGTCCATCCTGTCCTGGAGACGCTCGATGACTTGATAGATCAGGCTGTAGGGCTTGACAGTCGACACCAGGACCATGGCCCCAAGCCCTGTCCGCGGGCCTTCCCGCTGCAGTTGCTGGGACCGGTGGCACCAGGTCTTCGCCTGAACCGATGGAGCTCTCTCGGAATATCACCGACGAGGAGCGTCAGCGAAGGTGAAAGGCTGGCGTGTGCATTTACTGTGGTTCGCTCGACCACAGTCTGGACGAATGCTGCTGGCGGCCAAAAAGATACGGCCCGTCAGTAACTGCAGGGGGTCTGGCGGGCGGGACTTATTCTTCTCCCCCCAGTAAATTGTGCATCTCAACCCTCATGCAGGTGCCAGGGGTCGAGAAGAGGGTTGAGGTGCTGATTGATTCGAGGTCCAAGGGTAATTTCGTTTCAGCTGCTCTCGTGGAGCAGGTGGGCATTCCCACACGTAAATTGCCCCATAGGCAGAGAGTCACTGCCATCTCCGGCAGTGAGCTTGTGGTGGTTACCCTAAGCATGGTGCCTATTCCCCTCCTTCCTTCCGGGAACCACCGGGAGGAAATAGCGTTCCTGGTCCTCCCTGTGTCATCTTCCCCCGTGGTTCTAGGTTACCCATGGCTCCAGAAGCACAGCCCCATGATCAATCGGGCTCAGAATACCATCTCAGCCTGGAGCCCCTTTTGTATGGCCAATTGTATGCGTTCGGCTGATTGCTCCCCATCGATCTCCGTTTCTCCCTCCCGGGCTGAGCCGCCAGACTTCAGCCTCGTCCCTCGGGCTTATCACGATTTGGGCGAGGTCTTCAGCAAGTCGAGAGGGTTGTTGCTGCCAACTCATCGGTCTTATGACTGTGCTATAGATCTCATCCCGGGGGCGCGGCTGCCGTCCAGCCGGCTGTACAGCATTTCCGGCCCGGAGAGAGGGGTGACGGAGCAGTACATTACGGAATCGCTGAACGCTGGCCTCATTCGGCCATCTTCAGCTCCACTCGGGGCCCGATTCTTCTTTGTCGGGAAGAAGGATGGCTCACTGCGCCCGTGCATCGACTACCGGGAGCTCAACGCCATTACAATTAAAGACAAATACCCTCTGCCTTTAATCAATTCAGCGTTTGAGCTCCTTCAGCACTCACGGGCTTTCACCAAGTTAGACCTTAGAAACGCGTATCATTTGATTTGCATTTGCGAGGGTGACAAATGGAAGACAGCCTTTAAAACACACCAGGGCCAGTTCGAACACCTAGTGATGCCATTTGGGCTCACTAACGCCCCTGCCGTCTTCCAACGGTTGATTAATGATGTCCTCCGTGATATGCTCTATCAATTCATGTTTGGCTACCTTGATGATATTTTGATTTTCTCCCGCTCGCCTGAGGAACACGAGGTCCACATGAGAGTTGTTTTACAATGGCTCTTGGAGAACCAGCTGTTCGTGAAGGCTGAGAAGTGTGAGTTTTCTACACCATCTACCACCTTCTTGGGCTTCATCGTGGCTGGGGGGGGGGGCTGATTGCCGAGTCGGCCAAGGAAAAGGCAGTGTTGGATTGGCCAACACCTCACTCCCGCAGGGAGCTTCAACGCTTCCTCGGGTTTGTGAATTTTTATCGCAGGTTCATCCGAAACTATAGTGGGATCGCACTGCCTTTAACACAGCTGACCTCGGTCAAAGTCCCCTTTCGGTGGACTGAGGCAGCTGAACTGGTGTTTAATAAATTAAAGTGCCAGTTCACTGACAAACCTATCTTGGCCCAGGTCGACACGCAGCTCCCGTTTGTCCTTGAGGTGGACGCGTCTGATTTGGGGGTTGGTGCTGTGCTGTCACAGCGCACGCCTCCCGATCAGAAGCTCCGCCTGTGCACATATTTCTCCCGGCGGCTTTCGCCAGCCGAGAGGAATTATGACGTAGGGGACAGAGAGCTGCTGGCCATTAAGTTGGCACTGGAGGAGTGGAGACACTGGCTTGAGGGTGCTGTTCACTCCATTGTTGTGTGGACCGACCACAAGAACCTTGAGCACTTGCAGTCGGCCCGCCGACAGAATGCCAGGCAGGCTCGCTGGTTGTTATTCTTCCGGTGATTTGACTTTACCATCATGTACTGGCCTGGCACCCGGAATACCAAATCGGACGCGCTCTCGCATCAGTTCGACTCCGGGGACGTAGCCCACCCCAAACCATCATGCCACCGGCACACATTATCGGAGCCCTTACTTGGGATATCAAGCGGAGGGTCTGCCAGGCCCAGTTCCAGGAGCCTGTGCCGGTAGGGTGCCCCTGGAACTGGTCTGTATGTCCCGACCACCCTCCGCAGCGACGTCATCCAGTGGAACCATACCAGCCACTTTGCCTGCTATCCTGGCATCGCCCGGACTATAGATTTTGTCAAGCGGGCATTCTGGTGGCCAACGCTGTGGTGGGACGTTCAGGATTACGTCAGCGTTTGTCAGACATGTGTCCAGGGGAAGAGTGACTCCTCCATCTCCTCCCCATCCCCGGCCGGCCGTGGTCCCACATCGCCGTGGACTTTGTTACTGGGTTGCCCTCCTCCCACGGCAAGACGGTCATTCTGACAATTGTAGATCGGTTTTCCAAGGTGGTCCATCTAGTGGCCCTCTCCAAGCTCCCATCAGCTCTGGAGACGGCAGCCCTTTTCACGGACCACGTGATCCGGATTCACGGCATCCCTGTGGACATTGTGTCTGACCGGGGTCCGCAATTCACGTTCTAGGTCTGGAGGGCTATTTGCCGAACATTAGGGATGACTGTGAGCCTCTCCTCCAGAAATCATCCCCAAAGTAACGGGAAGGCGGAGCGCGCTAACCAGTCCCTGGAGGCTGGCTTGTGGTGTGTAGCAGCCGATAATCCCTCTTCCTGGAGCGCACACCTGACCTAGGTGGAATACTCAATGAACTCTGCTGTGTCCTCCGCCACCAGATTGACCCCCTTCGAGGCATCATTGGGGTACATGCCTCCCCTCCTTCCCTTGGCTGAGAGGGAGGTTTCGGTGCCATCTGTGGGGGCCCACACTCAGCACTGCAGACATGTCTGGAGAGCTACTCGGGCTGCTCTAGTCCACGCCACAGAATGCACTGGGGCCGCCGCCGATCGGAGGCGGGTCCCGGCCGCCAAGTATGTCGTGGGACAGCTAGTCTGACTGGCGGCTAGCCAGACTCCTCTGAGGAACAAAGCCAAAAAGCTATCCCCCCGCTTCCCCTGGCAGTTCCCCATTGCCCTGGTGGTCAACAATGCGTCGGTCCGGCTCAGGCTGACTGCGGCCCTGCGGGTGAACCCCATTTTTCATGTCAGCCACATAAAGCCCCTCTCTACCAGTCCTCTTTGCCCTCCCCCACCTCCCCGCATCATTGATGGCCACCCCGCCACACGGTTCGGCATATCCTGGATGTCCACCACAGGGGTCGGGTCTGGCAGTACCTCATTGATTGGGAGGGTTACGGGCTGGAGGAGCAATCCTGGATGCCCTCGTCTAGGGTATTGGGACAAGGAGATGCTCCGGGCTTTCCACTGTGCCCACCCGGACAAGCCCTCCGGTCTGCCAGGAGGCGTCCCTAAAAGGGGGGGCCCCTGTCATGGGCAGCGGGAGCACGCCCTTTCCCTCCAGTCTCACCTTCATCAACTCATCACTGCACCTGAGGCAGATGACACACCTGCGCCCGCTCATCAGCCAGCGTACTTAGGGAGTTCCCCTCCGTGCAGTCTACGCTTGCTCTTCTGGGTATAGTGCCTGTGTTCGGACTTGCTTATACATTTCTACGATCATTAACACGCCGTTAACCATCTTCTTCTCCTTCTCCCCAGGTTGCTGCCATAGTGTAGGTGTGTCGCCGGGGCTGCACACGGTCTCTTGCCCCACCTCACTGTCCTTCAGCACCATCATCCCCCTGTCAGACACCATCAGCTCCATTCCCCTCCTACCCTACCGGTTCGTCTATTTTCCCGCTGGGTCCTACTGGTTATCCCTGGATTTCCCAGGTAAGTGGCAATTTGGCTTGCCCATTTCCCCCCTTACTCTACTCCTCAGCTCATGGCTCTCGTCTTCTCTCCATAGGTCCTATTCCTCTGGAGAATGACTGTTTCCATAGCTGTGCATTGTTATTTTGCCATTTAATAAAAGCTGTCAAACATGCCCCTCAGTGTGGTTCTATCCTGTGCTTGGTATCATGTGTGTGAGCTGTCTAGAATTTAACATGCCATGACAAAGGCCCCCTCCTTGGCAAAAATGTCTTTACCAGTCCGTTGGCACCTCTCCCCTCTGGGCCCGCCATGCTGACGTTTGGCGCACTGCCTCTCCGTGCCTGACGAGCCAGTCCCGACTGCCTTACGCACCGCCATCATGGCTCCAGACACTCCAGCACCCAGTGGCCACCTCTCGAGGAGAAACAAAGCCTGTTCGGTGGCCTCATCCGCCACCTCGGGCACCTCGCCGTACAGTCCAGCGCCCTCATCCCAGGTGCATGGAGCTGTGGCATTAAGGCACTGCCTAACCTCCATGGCACACAGCTGCTGCTGCTCACCTCCGGGGCTCATGACGTCACCCCCCATCAGTCTTGTTCTCCGGCCCAGGCACCTTGCCATTGCCTCCAGCACTCAAGGTCTTGGTGCTCCGCTGTGCTGTCACCATGTCCAGCTGCAGTTGTTGTCCCTCGGGGCCCTCGGTGATGCTCCTGTAGGCCCTATCCTCCGACCTGGGCATCTCGTCACCTTTCTCGTTGGTCTTGTCCTCCAGCCCAGGCACCTCGCCGCTGCCTCCAGCACTTATGTACTCAGTGCTTCGCTGCACTGTCATCATGTCTGGCTGTGACTATTGTCCCTTGGGGCCCTTGGTGACGCTCCCGTCGGCCCCATCCTCCGACCCGGGCATCTCATCACCGTTCTCGGCACTCTCGTTCCAGGTGCCCCCCTGCGTCGACTTGCTGTCTGTTTGTGGCTGTTCTCCCTCTGGGTTCTCAGCGTCGCTCTCGTCGGCTCCACTGTCCGTTTGCGGCTGTTCTCCTTCTGGGCTCTCGGCACCGCTCTCGTCGGTCATACCCTCCAACACGGTTGCCTCGACGCTGCTGTCGTTACCCTCATTCCAGGTGTCCCGCTGCGCCGTCTCTGCATCCTGTGGTTGAAGCTCTTCCCCAGGGCCTTCAGCCTGCATGGTCTCACTCTCCCGCTGCTTAGCTTCCAGCAGCGGGACCGACTCCTGCTGCACCTCGTCTCCATCGCCTTCACGTACCTCACTGTCCGACCCGTCACTGCTGTGGTCCTGTGTCAAGCTGAGCGTCATGGCTGGCTCACTGACCTTAGTGACCGGGGACACCTTTTCTCACGGTCCCGGTTCTGCCTAGAGGACCATTTTGGCGTCCTTAGCCTCTTTGTGGCACACAGCTTGTTCACTAGCCCGTCCATTGACCTAGACTAGGCCGCTCACATCTCGGCGCGAGCTCACTCATCTAAGTCCGGCACCCACAGCTTCAGCGCTTGCCATAGTATGAACATCATCTGCCCGCTAAAAAACCCGTCCAGCTGCTGGACCGAGTCCTCGCAGCACTCAGTCGGCCCCAGCGCATTGAGGATCCTTTGTCCCTCCTTGCCGAGTTTGAGGGCTAGGAGTCCCTGGTGCTGTTTCCCATTAAGCCAAGGGACATCCAGCTCTCTGAGGTACTCCAACTCCTGTCTCCACTCCAGCCACAGGACCGCCGGCTCACCAGGGTCTCCAGAAACGGCAATAACAGCCGAGGTGTCATGCACGCTTCCATGCTTTAAAATATTTCCAATTTACCTCATCGCCAAATGTTATATCTTGAAATGAGGGAGTCATTTCAAGGAAGCGAGACTTCACGCAACATAGAATTCTCCTTAATTACACAGAACTTGGGGTTTATGTACAGAGGGGCTGTGCCAACCTCACGCCACCCTAGGGGGCGGGCACTACCACACACACACACACACACACACACACATCCAATACTACCCTGAGACCCATCCAAATGTTTCTTCCTCTTTGGTCCACTTATATCCCTTACTTGCCACCCACCCCCATCCCACTTACCACCCGCCTGCATGGACCGACTCTGATATTCCCCAAAACAAGGCAAATTTCTCCTGAAAGGCTTTTCCTTTTATCTTTAGCGAAAATTTGAACTTCCCCTTGTTGAAACTCAAGGACAGCCTCGAACCGCGACCCGCTCCTCTCCTGGACCTGAAATCAGAAAATTCTCCATTGAAACGAATGGCAAGAGCAAAATTATCTTTAGATCCCGATCAAATTTTGCCACGAGTTAAAAGAACTTTCCATGTAATTAAAGATGTCGGCTGTTGTATAATAACAGAGTAATATTTAATATTTAGTTTTTGTTTAAATGACTAATGGACGACATCTCCCATCATCTCACAGCACTAAACATGCTTACAGTTCAATGATGTGGGATGATGGCAGATGTAGTTGCTTAAAACATGAAACCTGTTAACCCATTAAACCCATTAAAACCTCAATCACTAGGTTGTCAACAACATCATTCCCGAGAGTCAGTGCGGCTTTCGAGCAGGACGAGGCACCATTGACATGATGTTTGCAGCCAGGCAAATACAACAGTAGTGCCAAGAACAAAATTGTGATTTGTTCATAGTGTTCGTAGACCTGACTAAGGCTTTGACTCTGTTGGGAGAGAGGGCCTGTGGAAGCTGCTCGCCAGGGTCGGGTGGCCTCCTAAGATTGTCAATGTCATCCGCTCATTCCATGGTCGGGCGGGTGGTTGAGAGTGGTTTAATCTCCGAGCCATTCCCTATCATCAATGGCACTAAGCAGGGGTGTGTTATGGCCCCGCTGCTCTTTAGTATAGTCTTCGCTGCAATGCTCCTTGATGCCTTCAAGGACTGCGACAGGGGTGTAAGGATCCGGTTTCGCACTGACAGCAATATATTTAACTTGCAACGTTTAAAGGCTAAAACAAAGACATCATGCATGATGCTGCGAGATCTTCTCTATGCCGACGACTGTGCACTCATCAATCACACTCTTGAAGATGAACAGTTCATCATTGACCATTTTGCTAGAGCAACGAATCGTTATGGACTCACTATAAGTATCAAGAAGGCAGAGGTCTTACATCAACCTCGTCCTGGTACGCTCCCAATAAATCCTGTTATTACCATCAGTGGTGAGCCCCTCAAGGCAGTTGACAAGTTCTGCTACCTGGGGGGCACCATCTTGCAGAACGCTAAGATTGATGATGAAGTTACCCACCGCATCAGTAAGGCTAGCGCATCCTATGGACGCCAACAGCACTGTCTATGGTCGAAGCGTGGCATTCGTCTAAGCACCAAGATCAAAGTCTATCACATCGTTGTTCTATCTACACTTCTATGTGGGTGCAAGTCGTGGACAACCTATCGCCCCCATGTGAAGAAACTTGAACAGTTTCACATGCAGTGTTTAAAGCAGACGGACAGTGACATTTTTTTTATTGAACCAATCAACAGATTGTATGAAAATATTCTATTCTGTCTATTCCCGCGATTTAATATGTGTCACCAGCTTCCATAAATGACCTTATTTGCTCATAGCTCAGCCTTCACTTAGTGAGGCTGCAGTACCGCCATCTCTCGATAGGTGCGGGCATTGGTGACGTCACAACAGCAATAGTAAATGGCAGAACGAGAGCAAAGTGATTCGGACAGCAATTATTTTCTCGAGTTTGACGACCTCAATATAAATGATGACATTGAAAATGAGGAATCGGATGATGAAGTAGTTTTGGGTGGTGCTGAGGGGGTATTCAGCCTTATTTGTGGGAAAGAAGTGAGGGTTATGTTGCCTGCCTGTGCGGTGAGCCTCATCAGAGAAACATTCCCATTGGATCACTACAAGGGATTTTGCCTACCAAGATTAAATTTGTGAACAATGATATGTAAATAAAGTTTTGTAAAATCATATATTGAGTTTATTAATGTTAATGTCAATGTTATAATTCTCATAGTTCAGCATTCATCAAAGCCGCATGTCATATACATTTGAATAATTTGAACACACTAAATTCTTCTCAATTTGAAAAGAAATATTACATACTATACCACCTTTGTATGAATGTTTGAAAACACAGCAGAAATATACAAAGAAATACAAAAATCAATGGAGTATCACTACAGATTAAGAAAATAACTAGTTTCCAGATATAGCAATTATTATATTCCAATAAATAACATTTCACAGTTATAATGGGCACCATTTTATGGTAGAAAATTGGGGTTCCATTTTTAAAAGCACATTTCTCTTACAATCTTAGGCTTATATTTATTTTTCTTAGCAATTATGTTGCTTCCCTAAAAATTGAAAGCTGAACTGTCATTGGTAATTACCTCCGCCAGGCCGAAAAGGCCAGGAGGAGGTTATGTTTTTGCCGGGGTTTGTTTGTCTGTTTGTCAACTCCGCGTTCTTCAACGTTTTAGGCACAAAAGCACGCCGAAAACACTGGTGGCCTGGGCCCGCCAGCGTGCCTCTGTTTGCACGCAGCTCCAAAACCTGACACGGGCACCTGTCCGCCGCCGCATTATTTCCCAGAAATAATTTGATTTTGAAAATCATCCATTGCTTGGAATTCATTTAAAATGTTTAGTAAACATTTGCAGTGAATATTAAAAATACAAAACTTACCCTGTTTACTTCTCGTTTTCTGACAGCTGATCGCCTCGGTAGATCACCCTGGCTTTTCACGCCACTGTCACTGACACTTGTCTCAGTCAGACTTGGGAATCGCCGGATATATAGTTGGAATAGCCGTTTTCTTTATCACCAATCTTTTTGCAAATTGCATCTTATTCTCGAAATCGCTGTCAACGAAATGTCTACTGCACATATAGGGCGCTAACGAGGTGCAGGTGTGCGCGCAGCTGAGGCAGATGCCTGAGAGCGGTGAGCCGTGACACCTGCAAAATATATGTGGACAAGAAAGACTGACAAACCTGGGTACTATTTCACTGGAGCCTGCTTTAATACAGAAGCTGAAGCAATAGGGAACACTGTATGTCTCTGTAATTGAGAACTTTGCTTCTAAAAAACACAGGTGAGTAAGTAACCGGTGAGTTAAACTGTCTTTCTTCAGCATGTTTTTCCCCCCTAACCGTTCTTATGATCATGAAAATATTTGGTAATTCCGAGAAATATCCGTAATCGCTGATTTTAAAACGTAAACATCAAGTGTTGCATGAAGCAAAACACAGCAGGACCATCGCACCTGTAGACAACACAACGCCAAACCATATTAATTCGATTCCTGAAATCCTAATCTTCATAAATAATCTATTTGTAATCCACAAGTATTCCGAGAAATATCCGTAATCGCCGATTTTAAGACGTAAACAAGTGTTGCATGAAGCAAAACACAGCACTGGCCGCCGACCGTGTGCGTGTGTTTGCCGGTGGTGACGTCACACAGTCAGTGGCCATCTTAGCCGCTGATCGCTTGGCTGGGTCAGACAGCTCTGCACGACAGCGTACTTCAAGAGCGCATTGTCACCTTATGCGACATTTGTTGACACCAAAACATGTGCGGTTCGACTTAGCTCGTCTCAGACAACAATTTGAGATAAGAATTAGCGATATTGAATTTTCGTCTGTCCGTCTGCTTTAAGGAAGCTGTGTGGAATCACGTGGTGAAACAAAGTTGCCAATACAGATGTAGAGGAATATATAATAAAATATTGTCATAAGGTACAGGAATTATTTATTTTATTTAATCGTGGGTGTGAAAGGGGGCGGAGTTAAACCGTCATTTCTACACCCACTAAATTAAATAAATAAGCACTCGTAAAAGGGGGCACCAGTCATAATGGACAATAATATTAACTTTAACTTTAATTAATTTTGTACCTTCAATTACTTAATGGATCAGTCTCAAAATTTAAGTGAGTTCTTCTCCTGCCGTGATCTAGGAAGCAGATATATGCAAAAGGAAAACGCTTCAACTTCTCTCATTCACCCTTTTATTGAACTCATTCAGGTTACATGATATGGCATTCAAATGATGGATAAACTGATTCAAATGATAACAGCGTACGATATCACATCCACTGTTATTGTTTTCCTGAACATAAAATCCAGCGTTACACCTTTGTAGAACCAAGGAGGAACCAGACTTATGTTTCAACGGTAAATGAAGGCTGAAATGTCTAACAAAACAATGCAGTTTTATGGGGAAAATTCATAAGCTGATTATCGACTGAACAAACTGATTAAGAAAGCTAGCTCTGTCCTGGGGCAGCGCCTTGATCCGATGGAGGAGATAGGAGAGAGAAGGACGGTGGCTAAACTGTCATCTCTGCTGGAGTCCGAGTTCCACCCTATGCAGGACATACTGAATGCACTGAGGAGCTCATTTAGCAGCAGACTACATCATCCCAGGTGCACAACCGAGAGGTTTCGTAGGTCCTTCCTACCAACGGCTGTCAGACTGTACAACCTAAGCAGGGCTGCTCGCAGAGATAGCAAAAAGACGTAACAAACTAATAGTTTTTTGAATGCAAAAGATGCAATAGACTTACACAATGGTCCCCTCCGGCATACAACTAGGAACATACCGGTCGCTATGGAGGGTGAGAATATGTATGGGCACATAATCATACCATGTAGGATAACTAAGTAGACGGTTATGCTGTTTCATTCCATCTAGCAACAATGCTCTGCACTGTGTGTGTTTATATATTTGCATATTTATTCCATCTAGCTACAATGCTCAGCACTGGGTGTGTTTATATATTTATATATCTACATATTATTCCATCTAGCTACATTGCTCCGCACTGTGTGTGTTTATATACTTGCATATTTATTCCACCTAGCTGCAATGCTCCGTACTGTGGGTGTTTATATATTTACATATTTATTCCATCTAGCTACAATGCTCTGCACTGTGTGTTCATATATTCATATATTTATTCCATCCAGCTACAATGCTCTGCACTGTGTGTCTGTGTGTGTGTGTATATATATATATTTATAGTAATACGTACATATGTTTATTAGCTGCTCTTGCTTGCTTGTTTTTTTTCTTGCCTTCTGATTGTTGCTCTGAGTGTTGCTATCCCTGTGCTGTTGCAATCCTGGAATTTCCCCGTTGTGGGACTAATAAAGGCTTATCTTATCTTATCTTATCTTATCTAAAAATGAACTTCTGAATTAATCTACAAAATTTAAAGGCAGTTACTTAAAAATGACTAAGAGTTTTCCTTCAGTTTACAGCTTTACCCTGTGGCTAAGAGACTAATTGAGCCCTGAAATACGGGCTACATTTAATTGTAATTTAATTGTTCGGACATCACGTTTTAACCCAGGAGATAGGAAAAGTAGGAGTTTCACTTACACAACAGCTGTAGGTCCACGTTTCAGCGGGTCGGTACCGCTGGGTTTTGAAGTTAGGACGTCGGTGGAAGCGGCTGCTGCAATGCTTCCTCACAGCCGTGGAAGTGATAACTCAGCTGGGGGCTCTCTAGACAATGGCAGCAGTGGGTGGTCTGTCACCGAGCGGTGTGACAAGTCCTTGGAAAAAGGGTCTGAATTTGAAGTCTCTTGTAGTGGGATAGGCCCAAAACTGAAGGAAGAGACTTCTCAGTCAGGCGGGTATGATGCCAGAAAGAGTCCAAAACAGTCTCTGTTCACTTTAAACTAGGAAAATTAAAGGTCCACTTTAATGGTGTGAAAAGTCAGAAAAACTTGAGAAAACATTTACTAGGATAAAAAAAGTTTTGGGAATTTAATTCCCTGATAAGGCGAGCTCTAAGATAAGGTGATTTGAATGAATGAATGAATGAATGAATCTTTATTTCAGATAGATAAAAGTACAGATTAAAAGAAACAGAATAATATAACAAAGGGGGAAGAAAATCCAACAAGGTCAAATTAGACAATAACTCCTCTGATTATACAGTTCAACATAAGTTATCCGAAATTGGTGATGGCTGAAGCCGCAGCTTATATTGCCCACCCATATCCCATCCAAAAATTCAAAAGAAAAACAAAACAAGAGCGATTACAATTCAGAACATAGCTAAGACAAAATGTGACCAAAAAAAAAAAACTAAGCTACAACACAACGCAGACTGGATATGACAATCCTTATTGTCACCATGGGATGAGATGCCATCTCAGCGCTCAGCCCATGTTTCCCTTCATCCCTGCTTCTCATTGAGCAGCGTCTCAGCAGGCTCCCAGCTGGCAGCATTACGGACAGCTGGGGCCAATTAGTCCTCATCAGCTGGGGCGCTGCCAATGAGAATAAATAGGAGCAGCCTCGATGACTCGGGGCTGCGACATAAGCACTGCTAGGCTGAAGCCCCTTCGTCTGGTGTCAGTCTCTACTCCCCTTACAGCATTCCTGTGATTGTTCCCGCTGTGAGTATGTATGCCTTGTTACCCCTATGTCCGGTATGAGCTCCCTGCTCCTGCGCTGTGCAACTTGTGAGTGTACCTCTGTACGAGTATCTGTGCTTTCCTCATCCCTCACCCCTTACCTTTAATAAAACATCACGACTCACTGGCTTGCCCTTGGCTCTTATTGCGTGGCTCCCTAGAGCCCCGCGTGACAGTATGTCGCAGCCAGACGAGTTGCCGGCGGCCGTGAGTCGCTGTGGAATTGTATCTTTCTGTCCGGGTGTCAGCGCTGCTAGCATGCCGTTTCCCAGGAGTCACTCCCGACGCCAGGGCAATGAGCTGAGGTCCATCTCGGGGGCTGTCGACAGGACGCTCTTCACCCTGCACGACGCCTCCAACTCGAGACGCTGGCATCCGGGCCGTGCTGAGGATCTCCTAGACTGTCACCCTCATTCTTTGTTCCATCTCGAGGACTGTGCCAGGATAGACGCCACAGGTACACAGCGAGAGAAGCTCCGCGGGTTGGATGGAAACCCCGGCAGGAAGCCGAAGTGGATGACGTTGCCCCCCGCTTCGGGATCCCGTTCCTGCTGCCATTCCAGCCCGGGAGTTTGCGCCAACCAGAGGGCTTTCCCCGACCTGCACCATGTCACTCGGGATTCCCTCCAAGGAGCCGCAGCTGACAACAGTTACGTCAGGGGCTGAGCGGCTGTCGCGAGCTCCACTGTGCATCCTGTCACCATCTGCAGGCACGTGGCGGCGGCAGTGAGATTGGTGGAGAGGACTCCAGGGCAACAAAGCTGTCCCAAGCTCAATGCCCTCCTCACCTCGGTCTCTGATCAGGAGCGGCGATTCCTGGGTTCCCCCCTCGTTTCGTCCCCTGGGAGAAGTCGTCGTCACATCGCCAAGTCACCTCTGCACGACCCCCTTCCGGATCCAGTTCTGGGCTGCCGCCAGGACCGTTCCCCTCACGCAGCTGTCACCTCTTCATCTCGTCAGCATGGAGTTTTCACAGCCTCGTTCCCTGAGCCTCGTTTCCCCGCTGTCACTCCAGGACATTTGGGCTGGCTCATCCTGGCTGTTTCCCCCTCCTCCTCGACGCGCTTCTCAACGGCTGTGTGTGCTTGGAATCCCGGCCTGGTGAGCTCTCTGCTGGAGACTACGCGAGCGATCCTCAGACGGTTTCCCAGGGGGTCCTCCGTTATCGCCGGGCGGGGAGAGGAAGAAGCGGTATCCACCACAGCAGGCGATATCCAACCTCCAGGAGACAGGCAAGTCATAGCTTATTCACATCTGCTTAATGATTTGCTCTGTCATATTCCTGGAGGAGGAGTTCAGGGTTTGCAGCTCCCTGAACTCCCCCCACCTGCTGTAACCTGTGTTCCTAATCCTGCATCCTCTGTGTCTCTCTCTGCCGAGCGATCCCCGGCTCCGGGTCAACGTGGTGGGATAAGGAGAGGGCCTGTGGTTCCGCAGCTACGTTGCGGACGGAGGAGGGGGACTGACTGCTGCGTGGAGTCTGCGCCGACGACTAAGTGTCCCCGGGTCTCCACGGAGGAGCGGTTCGGTCCAGCGGGACGAGATTCTTCTGGCTTCACGCCGAGTGGATCGTCGGCGGGGTTACCGGAGCTGGAGGAACCTCAAGCCGCGCTGACCATCGTGCTGGCTGTGGGGCCCGACGCGGCTGGATGGGAGTCTGACAACGACCTCCTGACAACGGATCCTGGATCTTCGCAGTCCTGGACGGCGTCAGAACCCGAGATCAGGCGAGTGCTCTCCTTTCTTTTACTCCCTTTATATCTTTGAGCACTTTAGCCTGTCTCTAGGGGAAACGAGCCGGGTGCGGCCGCCTGCTGCGTCTGAGCTCGTCTCACCGGGTTCTGGCGCTGCCGGTGATCCTGATCCCGGTTCTGTTTTCTCTTCTGAGCCTTCTTCCAGGGTCACCGGCGAGGAGTTGCTGTTCCTCGTGGTGCTGGAGGGTCCAGGTTCAACGTTGGAGGTCGGTTCTGGTGCGGTGTCCAACGTGGGTTTGCCCGAGACCCAATCGGGGTCCGACGTGGGTGCTGCTCCAGCGGTGTCCGACGTGGGTTCGCCTAAGGCCCAATCGGGGTCCGACGTGGGTGCTGCCCCAGTGTTGTCCAGGTCCGGTGAGGAGGTGGCCGCTTCCCTGCGGCCTGACGCTCGTCGCCCTCGTCATCGGCTCTCCCCTGAGCCTCTTCCACCGGGACCCGTTTTGACCCTTCGTCCGTCTCAACAGTCCCGGTGGTTGAGTGATGCGGGTCGACGACCCGACCTGCAAGACTTTCGGTTCGGTGATCTGGTTCAACCCCCCGATGATCTGTGTTTGCTTCTGGGCGGCCTGGTTCGGCTGCCGGTGGACTGGGTTCCTGGGATCTGGGTCCGGAGTTCGCCGTCCGAACATTTCCCTTTCCCCGGTTCGCCGACTGGACAATGGGCGGGGAGACCTCCGGAGCCACCTCGGCCATTTTGGACTCTGCCTGCCATATTCCTCGGGTGTCGTTTTTTTTTTTTTTATTTTGTTGTTATTAAGGTCACTTGGGTGTAATATTTTGTCCTGTTGGTGAATATATATTCATAGTGCTGTGTGCTGTTTTCCATTGTCCATACTCAGCATTTTACTTTTTTTTTGTGCCTTGTTTTTAGCTTTGTCTGTGCGTTATAGAGTTATGTGTTTTGTTTTCCATCAAACCATACTCTGTAATTGTCCGTTTGTCCCAGTCACTTTCACTCCTTTAGGTGACTGTGTGTGTGTATATATATATTCATAGTGCTGTGTGGTGTTTTCCATTTTCCGTACTCAGCATTTTCCTTTTTGTGCCTTGTTTTTAGCTTTGTCTGTGCATTATAGAGTTATGTGTTTTGTTTCCCATCAAACCATACTCTGTAATTGTCCGTTTGTCCCAGTCACTTTCACTCCTTTAGGTGACTGTGTGTGTAGATTTATATAGACGGTGCTGTGTATTGTGGGGGTTTTTTTTCTCCCCCCTCTTCATTATCCGTACTCAGCATTTTCCTTTTTTTTGTGCCTTGTTTTTAGCTTTGTCTGTACATTATAGAGTTATGCGTTTTGTTTCCCATCAAACCATACTCTGTAATTGTCCGTTTGTCCCAGTCACTTTCACTCCTTTAGGTGACTGTGTGTGTAGATTTATATATACGGTGCTGTGTATTGTGGGGTTTTTTTCTCCCCCCTCTTCATTATCCGTACTCAGCGTTTTTTATCACTCTTGTCCTGTTCTTAGTTTTGTCTGTGCATTATGGAGTAGTGTTTGTTCTGTTATCCATACTCTGTAATTGCTTTATCCATTTTTGTCATTCTTTTGGTGGGTTGTTATCTGTTCCCGTGTTCTGTTTTCTCCCCATCTGTGCCTTGGTTCTTTTTTCTTTTTTTGGTGCGATGTAGAGTACCGTATTTGTTTTTTTTTTTTTCTCTGCCCTGTTACCCTACATTGGTCTATTGGTGTTGTCCTTCCCTTTGCTTCTTCCCCTCCGGTCCTGCCTCCCTTCCACCCACCCTAGGTGGGGGGGAGGGGGGGGGGGGGCTGGGATGTTCCTGGTCGTTCAGGAGCCCGACCTTGAGGGGGAGGCTCTGTCACCATGGGATGAGATGCCGTCTCAGCGCTCAGCCCATGTTTCCCTTCATCCCTGCTTCTCATTGAGCAGCGTCTCAGCAGGCTCCCAGCTGGCAGCATTACGGACGGCTGGGGCCAATTAGTCATCAGCTGGGGCGCTGCCAAAATAGGAGCAGCCTCGATGACTCGGGGCTGCGACATAAGCACTGCTAGGCTGAAGCCCCTTCGTCTGGTGTCAGTCTCTACTCCCCTTACAGCATTCCTGTGATTGTTCCCGCTGTGAGTATGTATGCCTTGTTACCCCTATGTCCGGTACGAGCTCCCTGCTCCTGCGCTGTGCAACTTGTGAGTGTACCTCTGTACGAGTATCTGTGCTTTCCTCATCCCTCACCCCTTACCTTTAATAAAACATCACGACTCACTGGCTCGCCCTTGGCTCTTATTGCGTGGCTCCCTAGAGCCCCGCGTGACACTTATGTGATTTTTACATGTCATCTTGTATATATGTTTGGGAGTATTTCTTCCTTTAGTTTTTGTTTAAATTGTCCAAGCGTTGTACATGATTTTAATTCAGGTCCAAAATCGTTCCATAATCTGACTCCTTGCACTGAAACAGTGTTGCTTGGTGGTAGTTCTCACTGAAGGATTTTGAATTTCTGATTGGATTGATTTCTCCTCAGTAACCAGAAAAACGAACACAGGATTTGACAAACTTCACACAGAACAATTTAGATAAAATAAAACTACACAGGACCTTGAAATGGTGGAATAAAATCTTCCCAGACTTCTCTGATCTCATTCTGTCTCTTTGTTTGTCTTACATTTCTAACTTTCTTTTCTTTCTGCTCATCTTGTCTGCTTTTTCTGCCTGTGTCCTGTCTTGTGCTTACATTCTCTTCTCTAATTCTCTCCTTCTTTCTGTAGAGCAGCTTCTACTTTTTAAATGACCCCGCCTTGGTCATAAACTTGTGATGCTGGTCGCAAGACTGACCAATCGACTTTATCAAAAGCAGTTTGAAATGGCTGCCATCCAATGTGAAAACATTTCTTTGTTTGAGAGCAGCCAATCAAACGAAGACACCATCCCATGAAATTGCAGAGAAAAATCAACACTCAGTCAGTTCTTATGAAATTAGGTGCTCAATATAAAATCTAACTAAATTAAATGACTTGGCTACTATTTGGTTTTCATGCGTTTATACCATTACTCTAAGGTTACATTTGTTTGAATAACACTCGTGAACATAACATTTCTTATACATAATTATAATACATGCATTCATATTTAGATCAAAGCTTGATGTATTACTGCCAACTATGGTTAGTGATAAAAAGGATGATTCTCAGTGTCCTTAGGATGAAGGAAGAGGATAAGCTGAAAGAAACTTAATGTTTAGAACAAATTAAGAAGTCATCCTACATACTGAAGCACATTCCGTAGGTATCCACTAGGAGGTACTATTGAGCTGTGGATTTCTTTAGGTCCATGATATCTGGAAGAAAAGAATCTGGGAACCATCGAAGGTCATAAACCTGTCTGATTAAGCCGTTTATGACCCTTTAAGAGCATTAGCTTCCTGTAAGGCGGATGTTATCCAAATGCAATGTTCACGTTGGAGGTCTGGTCTCCCAAGTTTTATGTTCCTTTGAGCCTTTAAAAGCAAATTCTGATCCTTACCATCTCTGCAAGAGGCAACTGTTTACATTGGGGTCCTGGGAAAACAGCCTTGGTCAGGCCTGGATGAGTGTAGTCAATATGAAAGCCAGTGATATTCCTGTAGAATGCAGAAAAGTGGTTTTCCTGTAGAATGAAGAAAGTGAAATTCCTGTAGAATGGAGGGAAGTGATCTTCTGTCTTGGTTTGAGGAGATGATGCTACACAGAAGTCCTCTGCCGATGCAATATCACCAGCATCAAGTCATTCATCATACGGTCCCAGTTGCGCTGGACCGGCCACGTTGTTCGGATGACAGATCAGCGCATTCCTAAAATCCTGTTATTTGGCCAGTTGGACAAAGGGCGGAGGTCACGGGCGGTCAGTGGAAGCGGTATAAAGATGTGCTCAAAGCCTCACTCAAGTTGTTTGGGATTGATCCTATGACACGGGAAATGCAGGCCAAGAACAGTCCCCTTTGGCGAAAGATCTGCCATGAAGGTGTTGACCTCCTCGAGAGAGAGAGAACTGCCCATTTGGATGTCCGCCATAAAGCATGTCATGGTGTCGCCCAGCAACAAAGACGTCTACAGCAGTCGGTGTCATCCACTCAGCCAATTATGTACATCTGTCCCAACTGCGATATGCCATGTGCTTCACGCATCGGTCTCAGTCATTGCCGTCACAAGCACCCCCTTACAATTTAATGCAGCCAGAAGGCAGGAGATCTGTCGTTGGCGACGGCTCAATCCATCAAAACAAATTAAATATTACTCTATTATATGACAGCCGACGACTGTCATTAGGTCTTGTCATCTTGTATGGCCTTTCTGTTTTTAATTTAGAAATCTGTGACGCTGTATTGTCCAACCATATGCCTTATTTGAGGCTGATCCGTCATGCTCTGCAGCTAAAGCTCGAGCTCCTGCTGCTGCCGGATTTTTAACCCTTCCACTGCCGGTCAGTTCTCCGCTGCCTTTGACCAGCACTGTGTCCCTCCCGGCTCCATCTCATCTGTGGAGGAACTTGTTATGTATGAGCAAAGAGAGTCAGAGTCTCTCTTCATGCAGCCAACAACTATCTTTATTACAGAGAACAGAACTATATACACAGTGGGCCGTGCCCGCCTGACCTCACCCTGTGGGCGGGTATGGCATCACACAAACTACACAACAGAACTCAGGTCCTGGTTTCACTCTTCCTGCCAAACTATCTTGGAGTCTGTGGCTCCACTGAAAATCAAGAAGCCTCGATCCAAACCTGAGCCGTGGTTCAATGACAGAACTCATGTAGTCAGACAGGAGTGCCGCAGAGCTGAAGGAAGGTGGAAAAAGGACAAACAGCAGGTGTCATTGCAGATTTTAAAAGACTGCTGGCGTCAGTATCAAAATATTGTCAAGTAGGCAAAAAGCGAATATTTTGCTAATATTGTTTTATCTCAGTGTCATAATCATGTTTTATTTATACCAGTGATCGAGCATGTATAGTGTTGCCAGACGTACGATAATTGTCGTATTTGTATGATGTACAATCAATAATTTAAAGGCGTCAGCCGGACGAAATTTCAATATCGCTAAATCATATCTTAAATTTTTGTGTGAGACGAGCTAATTTGAACCGCACATGTTTTGGTGTCAACAAATGTCACATAAGGTGACAATGCGCTATTGAAGTATGATTTCCTTGAGAGCTGTCTGACTGCCAAGCGATCAGCGGCTAAAATGGCCACTGACTGTGTGATGTCAGGTCAGGAAGCGACCAGCAAACACTCGACGGAAATTGCGTGTTGTTTACGTTCGGCGATAACGGATATTTCTAGGAGTACTTGTGGATTACAAATAGAGTATTTATTATGATTAGGATTTCAGTGATCGAATTAATTATGGTCCCCCTCATGGATCGTCACCTTATCGTGGTGGGGGGGTTTGCGTGCCCCAGTGATCCCAGGAGCTATGTTGTCCGGGGCAATTTGCCTCTGATAGGGTCTCCCAAGACAAACTGGTCCTGGGTGAAGGGCCAGACGAAGAACGATCCAACAGACTCTCATGATAAATTGTATATCAAGGATTCAGTGTACCCCGCCCGGTATGGGGTTACCGGGGCCCCACCCTGGAGCCAGGCCTGGGGGAGGGGCTCGAAGGCTAGCGTCTGGTGGCCGGGTTTCCACCCATGGGACCCGGCCGGGCTCAGCCCGAAGGAGTTACATGGGTCCGCCCTCCAGTAGGTTCACCACCTGCAGGAGGGATCATGGAAGTCCGGTGCTATGTGGATTAGGTGGCAGTCAAAGGCGGAGACCTTGGCGGACTGATCCCAAGCTTTCTAAACTGGCTTTTGGTACGTGGAATGTCACCTCTCTGGTGGGGAAGGAGCCTGAGCTGGTGTACGAGATTGAGCGATACCGGCTAGATATAGTTGGCCTCACCTCAACACACAGCTCCGGTTCCGGAACCAGTCTCCTGGAGAGGGGCTGGAGCTTGGCCTTTTCTGGAGTTGCCCCGGGCGAGAGGCGACGAGCAGGGGTAGGTATTCTTGTATCGCCCCACCTTGCTGCCTCTATATTGGAGTTTTCCCCGGTGGACGAAAGGGTTGCTTCCCTGCGCCTTCGGGTTGGGAAACGGGTCCTGACCATCATTTGTGCCTATGCACCAAATGATGTTTCAGAGTACCCACCCTTTTTGGAGTCTGTGACTGGGGTGCTGGAGGGTGCTCCTCCTGGAGACTCCATTGTCCTACTGGGGGACTTCAATGCGCACGTGGGCAACGACAGTGAAACCTGGAGGGGGGTGATTGGGAGGAACGGCCTGCCCGATCTGAACCCGAGTGGTGTTCAGTTATTGGACTTCTGTGCTAACCACAGTCTGTCTATAACGAACACCATGTTCAAGCATAAGGGTGTCCATATGTGCACCTGGCACCAGGACACCCTAGGCCGCAGGTCGATGATCGATTTTGTTATCGTATCATCAGACCTGCGACCGTATGTCTTGGACACCCGAGTAAAGAGAGGTGCAGAGCTGTCAACTGATCACCACCTGGTGGTGAGTTGGATCCGATGGCAGGGGAGGAAGCCATTCAGACCTGGTAGACCCAAACGTATAGTGAGGGTGTGCTGGGAGCGTCTGGCTGAGGCCCCTGTCCGGGAGGTCTTCAACTCCCACCTCCGGAAGAACTTCAACCACATTCCGAGGGAGTCTGGAGACATGGAGTCTGAATGGGCCATGTTCTCCACCTCTGTTGTTGAAGCGGCAGCCCAGAGCTGCGGCCGCAAGGTGGTCGGTGCATCTCGTGGTGGCAACCCCCGAACCAAGTGGTGGACACCAGTGGTGAGGGGGGCCATTAAGCTGAAGAAGGAGTCCTATCAAGCTTGGTTGGCTTGTGGGACTCCCGAAGCAGCTGAGGTGTACCGGCAGGCCAAGCGGAGTGCAGCTCGGGTGGTTGCTGAAGCAAAAACCCGGGTATGGGAGGAGTTCGGTGAGGCCATGGAACAAGACTTTCGGTCGGCTTCAAAGAGATTCTGGCAAACTGTTCGGCGGCTCAGGAGGGGAAAGCAGCTCCCCGTCCACACTGTGTATGGTGCGGATGGGACACTGTTGACTTCAACTGGGGATATCGTCGGGCGGTGGAAGGAATACTTCGAGGATCTCCTCAATCCCACTGATACGCCTTCCACAGAGGAAGCAGGGTTTGGGGACGAGGGGGATGACTCGCCTATCACAGGGGCTGAGGTCGCCAAGGTGGTTAAAAATCTCCTTGGTGGCCGGGCCCCGGGGGTGGACGAGATTCGCCCCGAGTACCTCAAGGCCCTGGATGTTGTTGGGTTGTCATGGTTGACACGCCTCTGCAACATTGCGTGGAGGTCGGGGGCAGTGCCTTTGGCATGGCAAACCGGGGTGGTGGTTCCTCTCTTCAAAAAAGGGGACCGGAGGGTGTGCTCCAACTTTAGAGGGATCACACTCCTCAGCCTCCCTGGGAAGGTCTATGCCAAGGTATTGGAGAGGAGAGTCCGGCCGTTGGTCGAACCTCGGATTCAGGAGGAGCAATGTGGTTTTCGTCCTGGCCGTGGCACATCGGACCAGCTCTTTACCCTCTCGAGAATTCTTGAGGGTTCGTGGGAGTTTGCCCAACCAGTTTACATGTGTTTTGTGGACTTGGAGAAGGCATTTGACCGCGTCCCTCGTGGATTTTTGTGGGGGGTGCTTCGGGAGTATGGGGTATCGGGCTTGTTGTTACGAGCTATTCGGTCTCTGTACGACCGTTGTGAGAGTTTAGTTCGCATTGCCAACACTCGGTCGGAGTCATTCCCAGTGAGAGTTGGACTCCGCCAGGGCTGCCCTTTGTCACCGGTCCTGTTCATAATTTTTATGGACAGGATTTCTAGGCGCAGCCAGGGAATGGAGGGTGTCATGCTTGGTGACCACAGGATCTCATCTCTGTTGTTTGCAGATGATGTTGTCCTGTTGGCTTCATCCAGCAATGACCTACAGCTCTTGCTGGGACGGTTTGCCGCTGAGTGTGAAGTGGCTGGGATGAGAATCAGCACCTCCAAGTCCGAGTCCATGGTCCTCAGCCGGAAAAAGGTGGATTGTCCTCTCCGGGTTGGGGACAGGCTCCTGCCCCAAGTGGAGGAGTTTAAGTATCTTGGGGTCTTGTTCACGAGTGAGGGGAAAATGGAGCGAGAGATCGACAGACGGATTGGAGCAGCATCTGCAGTGATGCGGACGTTGTACCGGTCTGTTGTGGTGAAGAGGGAGCTTAGTTCTAAGGCAAAGCTGTCGATTTACCAGTCAATCTACGTTCCTACTCTCACCTATGGTCACGAGCTTTGGGTAATGACCGAAAGAACGAGATCGCGGATACAAGCGGCTGAAATGAGCTTTCTCCGTAGGATTGCTGGACTCACCCTCAGAGATAGGGTGAGGAGCTCAGTCATCCGGGAGAGGCTCAGAGTAGAACCGCTGCTCCTCCACATTGAAAGGAGTCAGTTGAGGTGGTATGGGCATCTGATTAGGATGCCTCCTGGACGCCTCCCACTTGAGGTGTTTCAGGCACGTCCCACTGGGAGGAGACCCCGGGGCAGACCCAGGACTCGGTGGAGAGACTATGTCTCCCAGCTAGTCTGGGAACGCCTTGGTATCCCCTCTGAAGAGCTGGAGCAGGTGGCTGGGGAGAGGGAAGTCTGGGCTTCTCTGCTTGAACTGCTGCCTCCGCGACCCGGACCTCCGGAAAAGCGGTAGAAGATGGATGGATGGATGGATGGAATTAATTATGGTTTGGCGTTGTGTTGTCTACGGGTGCGACGGTATACCGGAGGAGCACGCGGTGAGTGTTTATGAATTTCCCCTGCCTGGGAAAATCAGAACCGCATGGGTGAAATTCGTTCAGAAAACGTGAAAAAATTGGAATTATGTCGCAAAATCACCCAACATGTGCAGTAGACATTTCGTTGACAGCGATTTTGAGAATAAGATGCAATTTGAAATGAAATTAGCAAAAAGATTGCTGATAAAAAAAATCGGCTGTTCCAACTATATATCCGTTCATTTCAAAGTCCCACTCTCAGACAAGTGTCAGTGACAGTGGCGTGAAAAGCAAGGGTGATCTACCGATGCGATCTGCTGTCAGAAAGAGAAGTAAACAGGGTAAGTTTTCTTTTTTTAATATTCACTGCCAATATTTACTAAAATTATTTACAAGCAATGAAGAAAACAATATATACTGGCACATCCCAAGTGCACTCAGATGCTGGGGCCCCATGCTAAATCAGTTTGCCTGACCCAGAAGTCCCCGCTGCACAGACATCCCCCCCAGGGCCCCCAGCTTCCACTGGGAAATAATTTAGTTATGTCATTATATAGCCCGGCTATATATGTAATCCAGTTTGACACCTCTGGAATGAAATTATGTTGATCTACTGTTTTTGCAGATGTTATCCACTGTCACTCAACCTTCAAATACTGTGGATTTTTTTTTTAAATTTGATTATTCAGCAATTGTCCTCATTGCAGTCATCCATGTGAGGTAACAAGTCACACTAAAGGCTCTCTGTTGGTGATCAAACAACATTGTCCACATTGTGTTGAGGATCGATCCTGGCACAGCCAGCCGATGATCAGGGACATGCCAGCTGGTAACATACAGCTTTCATCCGCCATTCTCTTCACTGGGGCGTCATATGTCAAGGTCCTCAGAGTTCTAAATGCAGCCAATATCGTTGGAATTTCCACGACCACTTACAAGGAGCTTTCGATTTCTAATTTTTATTAAATTAATTTTATTTCAGAATATGTGGATGATCTGATGAATACTCTTTTCGACAAAACCTTTGTTGATCCAACCCACTTATTGGAGCAGTGGCACTCTGTACAAGCCAGAGTTCCAGCAACATTGAGTGCCAAATTTCAGCGTCCCATCAAAGCTGATGCTGTTGAGCAACATGTATCTAGATTTTCAAAATCAAACATGTAAAAGTAGAATAAATTTCCAATTAGCAATGAAAGTTCAGCTTTCAATTGTTAGGGAAGCAACATATTTTGCTAAGACAAACAAATATAAGCCTAAGATTTTTAGAGAAATGTGCTTTTAAAAATTGAACACGAATTTTACACCATAAAATGGTAGAAAAATTAGTCTAATGTATATGAGATCCGACTTTGATGAATGCTGAAATATTAGAATTATAAAATTGACATGCACATTAATAAACTCAATATATGATTTTAAAAAACTTTATTTAAATAACATTGATCACAAATCTAATCTTGGTAGGCAAAATCCCTTGTAGTGATCAGATGGGAATGTTTCTCTGATGAGGCTCAATCAATCACTCTGCTGTCGTTCAGCCATTTCCTGTTTCTCCCTGACCTGACGTCACTGCTGCCCGCCCCTATCGAGAGATGGCGGTACTGCAGCATCACTAAGTGAAATATGGGCTATTAACAAATAAAGTCATTTATGGAGGCTGGTGACACATTTTAAATCACGGGAATGGCCAGAATGGAATATTTTCATACAATCAGTTTATTGGTTCAATAAAAAAATGTCACCGTCCGAGGACTTTAAAAATTCCCCTAATGTATGATAATTTGACCCCTTCATTACATGGCTACGTTAATACATTAACAAACAATCAGAATACAGATCCTTCGCATACAAACTACACTTGCTTTGACACATCATCTCATGCGCGTGGACTGTGTGGAAAAGTAGACAGAAGACTTGTGTTTCAGTAGCAGAGAGGCAGCCTCGTATGGAGGTTACTGATGGGATCCACAGTTCAATGAAATGTGCCTGGTCAGTCTAAAAACATCAGTTATAAATAGTTGTACACTGAACCACTCAGTGGTGTACTGGAGCTCCAACTGTCCACCACTCACTGAACTGAGAGTCGGCTGAACCGAGCGGGCAGGGCTCGTTTGCTGCTCAGGAGGGGGATTCAGCTGCTGATGGCTGGCTTCCAGTACAGCTCTGATGAGTCATTCAATACAGTACGTTCACTCATAAAAACTAGTAACTCATGTAAGTTACAGCACTAATGCAGGCACTGCAGTGATGTATTGTAAGTAGTAACACGGCGGCCGGGGTGGCCAGGATATAGTGGGGGGTGGCGGACTGCTTTTCCGGTGGGGACATCAACCGGGATATAAAGGGCACGGCCAGAAGACGTTAGTCCTCTTTTGTCATGGACACTGGAGGGTGCGGCATAGCCTGTATGTTGGTTCTCATTTATATTGTTAATAAAAGTAAGCTTAGCTGAAGTCCTGGTCTCTTCATTATAATCACCCAAGATATGGACACAACATTTGGCAACGAGGTGAACACGGGCATGGAGCGAGCTGTGACAGCATTTTGGCCATTTCTGGAGGTGCCGGGTGAGCCGCCTGTGCCATGGCCTAGATGGTATGCGGCATTTGAAAATTATTTGGTGGCCCTCAACCTTCGCGCCCTAGACAAAGTGCATGCAAGAGCGATTCTCATCCATAATCTTGGGATGGAGGGTCAGAGGATCCTGGGCACATTGGGAGTGGCAGCTAGTTTTGGGGATGTGGTGGAGTTGATGGCGTGCCATTGAGAATGTTATTGTTGTATACATTGTATACAACAATAACATTCAACAATAACAACAATAACATTCAACAATAACAATAACATAAAATGTATACACTGTATACATTTTCATTGTTATGCAGATGACACACAATTATACCTGTCAATGAAGCCAGATGATAGTAATCAATTAGCCAAGTTAGAAGCTTGTCTTAAAAGAAATCAAACCTTGGATGGCTTGTAATTTCCTGCTATTAAATTCAGATAAGACTGAAGTCATTCTTGTTGGTCCAAAAAACCTTAGAAATACCTTTCCAAATCAAACTTTCAGTTTGGATGCGGTTACTCTCTCTTAATAGCTCTGTGAGGAACCTTGGAATTATTTTTGATCAAGATCTGTCCTTCAATTCACATTAAATTTGTTTCTAAGACTGCCTTCTATCATTTGCGTAATATTGCCAAGATTAGGAGCATCTTGTCTCAGAGTGATGCTGAGAAACTGATCCATGCTTTTGTTAGCTCGAGATTAGATTATTATAATTCTTTATTATCAGGCTGTCCTAAAACATCTTTAAAAAGTCTTCAGCTGATCCAAAATGCTGCAGCAAGAGTTTTAACAGGTACTAGAAAGAGAGATCATATCTCTCCGGTTCTGGCCTCCCTTCATTGGCTTCCCATAGAGTTTAGAATTAAGTTTAAAATCCTTCTTCTTACTTACAAAGTTCTAAACAATCAGGCTCCTTTTTATTTAAAAGATCTGATACTACCGTATTATCCTAACAGAGCACTACGCTTCCAAAATGCAGGATTACTTGTAATACCTAGAATCTCCAAAAGTACAATGGGAGGCAGAGCCTTCAGTTATCAAGCTCCTCTCCTGTGGAACCAGCTGCCAATCTGGATTCGGGAGTCAGACTCGATCTCTGTTTTTAAGAATAGGGCTAAAACCTACCTTTTTGATATAGCCTACAATTAGGGAGGGATCATGTGTTTCTGAACCCTCCCTTAGTTATGCTGCTAATAGGTTTAGTCAGCCGGGGGACCTCCAATAATGCACTGGGCCTCACTCCTTTCTTCACTCTCAATGAAATATTTTTTTTTGCTGGTCATTAACATCTGTTTGTTCTCTCCCATAGATTGAGTCCCCATCGTGCTGTTTGCTCTCTACATGTCTGTACTTTTCATCTTCTCTGTCCCCTCACCCCCCCCAACCAGTCGCAGCAGATGACTGCCCCTCCCTGAGCCTGGTTCTGCTGGAGGTTTCTTCCTGTTAAAAGGGAGTTTTTCCTCTCCACCGTCGCCAAGTGCTTGCTCACAGGGGATCGCCTGATTGCTGGGGTCTTTCTGCAACTGTGGGGGTTCCCCCTACAGTTGATAGTGCTATGAGATGACTGTTGTTGTGAAATGGCGCTATATAAATAAAGTTGAATTGAATTGAATAATCTTGGGATGGAGGGTCAGAGGATCCTGGGCACGTTGGGAGTGGCGGATAGTTTTGGGGATGTGGTGGAGTTGATGGCGTGCCATTGAGAATGTTATTGTTCAGTGGATAAAGTTTCGGCAGTGGCACCAGCGGACAGGGGAGTCTGTGCAGCGCTTTGTTGCGGACCTGCGTCAGCTGGCCAGGGATTGCCATTTTGGAGCCATGGAGGAAGAGATGATCCAGGACCAGTTGTCCCTTGTTCTGCAGCATGGTCAAGGCTCTGGACTTATCCAGGCGAACTGACACAGACCATGGCTATCGATATAGCGAAGCAGTGTGAGGCAGCGGAGAAGCTTTCTGAAGACCTCCATGTAAATGAGACATGTAGGTGTAGAGAACCAGGCTGGAGCTCTTTGAATGTGGACTCGGACAGCGAGGATGGTGCGAGTGAGGATGAATATGCCACCGCCGTGAAGATTAGGTCCGCCCCGGGTACGCCTAAGTGTTATGGCTGCGGGTCCACACGGCACCGCTGTAAGTCAAGAAAGTGTCTGGTGAAGGGCAAGCGGTGCAGGAGATATGGTCTTCTAAATCACTTTGCCAGAACATGTATTTGAGATGTACATGTGAGAATTTTGAGCCGGAGGACCGAAAACGTGAAGCGGATTCCCCCGCTGTGACTCCTACAGTTATCCATACCGTCTCCCCAGCTATGTGTGGATATATTTACTGCAATGTACTGCTGGACGGAGTGGAGGTTCTGTTGTTGGTGGACACAGGAGCAATGGCTTTGGCACTGAGCTGGACTACCGTGAGGAGCCTGTTTCCACAGCATCGTGTGAGGGTGCTGTTGCCATTGTACTGTAGGTATGGTGGAGATAAACTGGCTACGATGGCCTCATTGGTGTTGACGGCCGGTTGGTGGTGATGGCCAGAGGAGAGAACATTATGGAATGCAATTTGTTCTACGGCCTGGAATTTAAAATCACCAATGGCATCGGAGAAGAGTGGTCGGGCAGGGTTTTGGGGGACTGACCAGAGACTCATTCAGAAGATGACATAGCTTGGGACACGGACTGGACCAAGTTGTTGGGAGGTGATGAAGACTGGCGCCACAGAGATTCAGCATGGGAGGTTCCCGATGCCAGTGTCCACGTTACCCTTGGTGTGGGAACCAGACGACATAACAGGACCCCCGGGAGGACAGTTGCTGAGACCGGAATGACAAAGAGAGGGGCAGGACCAGCTAGCATCAGTCTATGACGAGCCACACAACATCACGGGAGAAGCCTGGATCGGGTCGGCAGGACAGCTCGACTCAGGAAGGAGGTCCAGCTGTGACGTGAGAGACGAAGGAGGTCGAACCAGGTTCCCCTACAGGTCGGTGACGAGGTCTGGCCCAGGGAGGAGGCTCAAGCGAGAAGGGTGCACAAACGAAGACGACGGCATGATGAGCAAGGGTGGCTATGGGTGGTGGCCACCCGACGGCTATTTAAAGTTGTTTGATATGTCATGGAGGCACCCGAATGAGCTGAGGTGCGTGGAGAAGAGACATCGGTGCAGCTCAACTCCGGAGGTCAGGAAGCGGAGATGCTCCTGACGGGATCCACCAGTTGGAGACCCAGAGAGTGGCCCAGCACATTGGGCCAGTGAGGTGGCCAGGGGGACATTAGAAGGTACTTTTCGTTAACAACCCTGGTCATCTGAGTGATTTGATTTGTTTTGTGTATCCTATTGTGTGTGTTGACTCCGTTCTATGGAAAAAAAAAAAAAAAAGAGCTCCTGATAATATATTTTTCTTTTCTTCTTTTAACATGTTCAATTTGATGTGCCCAATTGTGGGGTGGGTATGTCGGGGTGGGGGCCACCAATAGGTGTATATAGGTTATTTGCCATGTGATATTTGTTCTAATTGTGGTTGTATATACAGGTATGCATTGGGAAAATGTTTGGGGATTATTTTGATTTTAGAAACATGGCTGATTTTATTTTGGACTTTTTGTGGATTAGGCGGCAGAATAATCCGCCTGGCAGTGTAAGGGGGTGCCAGCAGTTTACCTACCCCTCTAGTTTGTTTTGTGTGAATGGATAGGCCTATTTAATTTAGTACAAACATGTTTTGTTGATTAGCAGGTGAGTCGGGTTCAAATTTGGGGAGGGCCTAATGAGTGTGCTTGCATTTTTCTATGGGGGGTGGGGTCCACCTCACACTGTCGATCCCTCTACCCAAAATTCTTACAAGTCCTGGCAAAGTGGTTCAGTAAGCCACACCTCCCACAACGCTTGCCCTTCGCTGGAAATTCCCTGGACTTATAGCGGTTTTTAGGGGACCCACAGCCGTAACATCTTGGCGTTCCTGGGGCGGACCTAATCATGACCACGGAGGCGTATTTGTCATCACCACTGTCTTCATCCTCAGGGTCCAAATTCAGTGCCTTTAAGCCAGGCTTGTCCTGGGTCAGAGCGGCTCTCTCACTGAGGCCTCTCGCTATTGTCTCAGCTGCCTCAAATTGCTGACCGAGCTTGATAGCGGCGGTCAACGTCAGCTCACCGAGGTGGGTTAAAAGCATTGACCGAGCTGCAGGACACCGAACATGCTCCACTAGCTGGTCCCGAATCATTTCCTCCTCCAGGTTCCCAAACTTGCATTCCCTCGCCAGCTCACGGAGGTCCGCTATGAATCTTCTTATGGACTCTCCCATCCGCTGGCGGTGCTGTCGAAACTGAATGCATCGGACGGTGACGTTCTCAGGGGTGCAAAAATAGCGCGCCATAAGCTCCACGACCTCGTCGAAGCTATCGGCTCCTCCTAAATTTTCCAAAATGTTCTGCCCCTCCATGCCCAGATTATGGACCAAAATTGCCTTTTCATGAAGATTCTCAAGTTTGCTGAGGTTCAAAGCCACCAAATAGTTAGTAAATGCGGCAAACCATCTAGGCCACGGCATGGGCGGCTCTCCCTGTGCCTCCAAAAATGGCTGAAAATTGGCAACGAACCTCTCCATAACTACATTTACCTCATCGCCAAATGTTGTGTTCATAATGAGGCAATAATAGACAGAGTGTAGTTACAGTTAATGGAGCTTTATTAACCTCTTGCACTCCAGTGTACCGCGGGCAGACACGTCTCTGTGTCCTAGAGCGCACTGAAAAAAAAAAAAAGCTGCATTTCCGTTCTTCCACTACAGACACAGCCACGAACAGAAAGCCAAAGGAGTGCTTTGATTGGTTTAGATGTGATTGACCTCTCATTCAACTAATAAGAGCCTTGAATTGGGTTTCTGAAACCTTGAAGAACCCATGACTGAAAACCTAGCAAGAAGGACCCGCCTACCAACGGCTGCGAAAACAGCAAGCCAATTGAAGCACAGAAGTTCGAAAGCATGAGTCCCTTGCATAAAATCTGTTTTGTGTAAGGCTGGGTGACACACAGGCGTTCGCCAGTCTTTTTTTCTTACTACTGTTCTTATTTGTTTTGAAAAAATCGTTCGCCAAAACCACAATCATGGAAGCGCAAAACCACAATAATGGAATTATGGTTTGACCGGGTCGCGTGACCAGAACCACGAGTCCGTAACAAGTGGACCAGCGTCATGTTCGTCTGACAATGGGGAAGAGAAGTTCGCCAGAGACACTGCTGTTGTGGACAGGTATGTGTTATAAGCTAAATTATTCTTTATCCCTGAAAATTGTAATCAAAATGACTTTTGACCGATCGGTAAATTACAATTGTGTGTCATCGTAACATTAAGATCGCGGCACACTGGTCCAGTCCGTGCGCCACGTCCGGACCGTGAACGCCCCCCCACCACTACTCTTCTGTAGTGGACTGCAGATATTATTGCAGATATTTTAGTACAACTGTGCGTAGTAGACCGCGGCGCACGGATCATGTACCGCGGCGCACGGACTGGACACGGTTTGTGCGCCGCATCCGGACCTTGAACGCCCCCCCCACACACACACACAGCCCTGAGTGTCACCTTTCATTAGAGCCCAAGATGAAGCTTCTATATTGAATCATTCAAAAGTTACAGACGTTTTTCCAAACTGTGCCATTTGGCACAATTTGGCACAGTTCAAAAATGCCTGGGAACAACCTAAGAAAAAAGCTGTTAATATATTCATTTTTTGTGGTATCGTTACAAAATTTTGACCTCAGCTGGATAACACTTGGTTCTACATTTCTGTTGCATTTTCCAGCCCGGATCTGACAGCTGTGTGTTATTTGCAAGCATTTGTATCCAAAAAAACACCTAGGTGAAATTTATTTTCTTCAAGTTCAGTATGTTTAGATGACTGTTACTCAGTGGCCGGAGCACTTAGAGAGATTATGACTGTTTTGCCAAAAAATTCAAAGTGTTTTCTTTTAAATGAGACCAACCCCATGAAGATGCTGCAAAGGGTTGAAGAACAGCTTTTGATTTACTTTGGGTACGTTATTTTTTGGCATTTTTAGGGAAATTGACCAGAGTGCAAGGGGTTAACAGTAACTATGTACAAGACCGTACGGACTTTTGACGCTCTCCAGTAGGCCAGGGCGTCATCAGCAAAAGAGGATGAGCCTCTTCCGCCCAGGACCTTTATACCCTGGGTGGCGTCACTACTGAAAACGGCAGTGCGCCACCCCAGACCGTTCCCTGGCCAACCCGGCTGCAATCTTACTAATACAATTTTCATATGCAACAGTAAGCCACTGGTTCGCCACCAAGCTGTTCATGTTTCTAATCGCTTTTCCCCGCTCAACAACACACCCGCTGAGGAAAAAAAACTCTGATCATTGGCAACTCTGTAGTCAGAAAAGTGAACCTAGAGACTCCAGTGGCCATAGTCAAATGCATTCCAGGGCCACCCTGGTAAAAAATAAATATGCTAAATATATTTAATTTAGGTATATTTTAGTGTATTTTAATATATTTTGGTAAAGTAAATTTTAAGTGTGCTATTTTGGAACAACTTTTTTTGTATTCAATACATTTTAGTTAAATTGAAATTGAAATAAAGTTGAACTTTAAGTATGCTTAATGTATTTTTATGTACTAAAGTGGAACAATTTTAAGTACACTTAATGCATTTTTAATATATTATGATCTGTGACGATTTACTCATTCACTAATACACTATGATTACACTACTTTCATATTTTAAGTGCATTTATTGTGCATTAGCAATAGTCTTATAATTGATTTATAGTTTATTTAAAACCTATTTAAAATGACTCTGCAATACATAGAAACGTCATTTAAAATACTCTTATAATATACAATGTTTCTATTGTAAATACATTTTTCGTATAATGAAAATACTTCCAAGTATACACTTAACAAATATATTTTATTTGTATTTCAAAACAAACCAAAAATACATTCAATTACAATGTAGTGCAAAAATTGTAACTAAAGGTTTCGAACCTCGAGAAGTGAATTATGCAAAAAGTAGAATAATCTCAAATGAGTTAGAGCTGTCACTTCACATGACTCTGGTCTGAAGTGTCCCCTTTAACGTCATTGTCTGCAAGTTGAAATAAATTTGGACCGACATTTTGATGTAAAGAAATTAATTTCATTTATTTTTTTCAAAGTTCTTCCCTTTGCTGATTTCTGTCATGACTCGCCGCTCATTAGCGGTGCCAGCTGCGCGCACACCTGTACCTCGTCAGCAGCGTGGGATTTAAGCCACTCTGCCCTGGGCTTCTGCCTGAAGCCGTCTGATCTCGTCGGCCTGCTTGCTGCAAGGAACCCCCTTCTACCAGCAAGATCATTCACGTAAGAATCTCTTACCTTCCTCTCCAGTCGTCTCCCCTGTGCACAGGTGGATTTCCCGGCGGCGGACGTCTCCTCTGCTTCGCCGTCTCCTCGCTGCTGTCACAGGCGCTCCAGGTCGCTGTCTCCCGGGGCTACGCCCTTGTCAACGCCAGCCACCTGACTAACCAAGTAAGCCAGCATATCCCATTATCCCTCTGAATTGGTTTGGTGCCCGTTACCCTTCTCCCTGTGCTCTCTCCCGTAGGGTTGCCCGGCTGCACGGCTTCCTGCCCCCGTGCCTGAAGCTAACGTCCACCACCAATACATTCACATCTCACAGACACGCAGTCACACACCCTTGTTGTTGAATAAAGCTGTTGAATCTACACTGAGCCTGCGTGTGTGTCTCCTGAGCCGTGCGTTATGTCAATTTCAGCTTCAAATCCATAGGCAAAAATTCAATATTTCTCTCCCACACACCTAATTTTCCAAACTTGTAGACAATAACATCAAGCATATCCTCAGAGTGAGCGGCATCTGAAAAAAGCAGCCCTCTCGGAGCTTAGAAGCACATTAAGAACTGCTAGACAAGAGATAAACTGAACACATTCATCACCACTTTTTGTCAAAACTTATGTGGTGTTGCTTGGTACCTGGTAGCATGAAAACAAATGTACAAATAACTTTTTTTACCCTTTTTGGCAAACAGCCCTTAACAATGGGTAGAAAAAGAAACAATCAGACCTTATACGAAACATTTATGGCCTCTTATGTGAAAAATGTTCATTGTTGCACTTCCTGCGTAGTGCAGCTCGCACCTCAGACACTGTGGTTCCGGGAAACTCCTCAATCACCGCGTCTGCAAAAGAAAACTTACTTAATACAGATTTTAAGTATATCTATAAATCACGTTTTTGTACTGCTATGTACTAAAATGTATAAGGAGATCGTTTCACATGACAAATCACCTAAGACAAGGAAAGAATTAGTTTTATTCACACTACATGCTCTATAGTTTAAAGGTATGTCTGGTTACACAGTTGAAATTACCTGTAATGGCCTGCACCTTGGCTACATCAAGCTGGCCTTTGGTCATATCTCCTCTTCCATTTCTCCCGGTTAGTGTGGAATTTGCAAGAGTGTCCTTTGAAAAAATCAGAACTGCCAGTTCTTATGCGAAAACAGTCATCCTTGTGCAGTTTAAACGTAGGAAAGACCTTTTGGAAACAGCCACCGACTTCCCAGGTAAGAAGTGCTGTACAGATAAAGATAATAAAAGTGACATTGTGTGTTACACATTTTTGATTCAAACACATCAGTTTGAAGCAAACATATTGTATACAATTTGATATGAAATGAAGCTTACCATCTCCCCTTCACTCTCTGATGAAGACATTGCCGATGACATAGAAATTGACATTGAATTGTCTGAGACATGTGCCATTGAAGCATTAACTTTTGCAATGCAATCCTTCATCAATTTCAATGTCTCTGGGAGTTCTTCAAAAGCAGAATAAAGAAGGTAACAGCAGGATTACATAAGCCACATTTACAAATAAGAATACAAATATATTTCCATAAGAGCCTTTATACATACTACGAAGACAGTCAATTATCTCAGCCATAGTTGGCACAGCATGTTGAACCTCAATCAAAGACTACAAACAGAAAACATTTTTAAATAATTATAATTAAGTCCACCAAATTATAAGTACTTACCTCTGAATTGGCATCTTCAATGTCTTCAGCCTAGAAACTGACACATTAGTCATGATAGAATTTAATGTAAATACCAAGTCAAACATGGTTTTACAAAACTTACAACGTGCAAAGGGTGAGGACTGCCGATGTCAGTTTCATCACCACTATGATCAGGTGAAATCTGCCGTATGCGTCTTTTCTTTAAGAAAATAAAAATCTCATAAATATATACAAAATGATGACTGGGATTCTTTACAGTCAAAAACACCAAGCCAACCTTGCGAATAGGGGTCTGACAATCATCTGAGCTGCTGAAAACTACATCACGCTCCGTCTGTACCTCGATCCCACACAGGCTCCCCCAGCAAAGCAACGCGATACTGTGTGGAAAAGGAGCTCTAAAATAATTTTACAATAAAAAAAATAAATAAATTACATTTCAAATAAGAAGATTTTTCAAAAACAAACATACCTGTAGATGAAATAAAACAAACTACATCACGCTCCGTCTGTACCTCGATCCCACACAGGCTCCTACATTTACAAAAATATGAATTACACAACGGCACAAGTTGCTGGAGTCACCATAAAGCCTATATTGGCGCGAAACTCTAAAATGGCGCCTAGCGGACTCCTAATGTGCGCCGAAACATCCATAAAACTCTTATTTACAACACAAATAACAAAAAAAAATACACTACAGTAACATGTCAAATTAATAAAGAACAATTACAAACCAAGGTTACAGTCCAAATGATAAAACTAACGAACAATACAGTCATTCAGTGCCAGCAGCGTTTTAAACATGACTTACCCCCAGCAAAGCAACGCGATACTGTGGGGAAAAACTGAACTACCGGAGCCTCGGAGGTACAGGAAGAACGGATGTGAGAAGTGTACCACCAAAATAAAACACTCAAGTAAAATAAAATTCACAACAATATAAAGAAAAACATAACTGAGAAAAAGAAATGCTTAAGGTACATTTTCGACTCCGTTACACCCACCCCACTGAATTTTATCAAACTTGAGCCATAGCTACACAGAACTCACGACAATACACAAAACACCCGGGGTTAATTTTAGCTAAATATTACTTTACTATATTTATTGTATTATATAAAAATATATACTGAAAGTATGCATAAAATATACTTTAAATGTATAATGAAATATTTGAGTATAAGTATATTTCCAATTAGATATATATATTTTATTTGAAATATATTTTTGGAAAAATATATTTCAGTATAGTGTATTAAAAAAATACTTATTACAAAGTATGTTTTAAGTACAGTTACATAAATATATTTACGTTATACTTGAAAGCGATTCCTAGAAAGTACAAGTATATTCTAATATATTTAACTTGTATTTTTGAAAAAAAGAATATAGTAATAATACACTTCAATATATTTTTTTTTTTTCCACCAGGGCAGAGCAGGCAACATTGAGTCAAATTTGAAAATGCTGGCTAAAAGTAACTAAATACTCCACAATTGTTATCCACGCCAGCATAAACAACATCCAACTCTGGCAGTCGGAAGTCACAAAACTTCCGTGGAATCGGTGTGTGACTTTGCCAAAACAATGTCTGCCTCTGTAGTATTCTCTGGGCCCCTCCCCAATCTGACCAGTGATGACATGTTTAGCCGCTCGTCATCCTTCAACCGCTGGCTGTCTGTGTGGTGTCCTGCAAACGATGTGGGCTACATACACAATTTGAACTCATTTTGGGGAAAACCTGGTCTTATGAGACGAGACAGCGTCCACCCCACTTTGGATGGTGCGTCTCATTTATCTAACAATCTGGCATCTTTTTTATCCAAATTTCCAAAATCTTGACAACTCAGAGTTGGGACCAGGAAGCAGAGTTGCAGTCTTACACGCCTCTCTGCAGCTCCTCTTCATCCGCCACCCCTCAACTTAGCCCCTGTCTTCCCCATTAGAGAATCATTGTCTGCGCCTTCCAAAGTTAATAAAAATATAATGTATAAGCATCCCAAAGTGATTAAACAAAAAGTTGGTAAAACTCAAATTAAACATAAAGCCTCTAAATTGAATGATTTGGCCTCCGTTCCTCCTCATAATTTAAAAATTAAATGCGTTTTGTTAAATATTAGGTCTCTAACTCCCAAGTCTCTGTTAGTCCATGATCTGTTAATTGTTCATCAGATTGATCCCTTACAGAGACTTGGTTAGGGCAAGAGGATTATGTTGGTTTGAATGAATCAACTCTCTCTGGTTATTTAAACTGCCAAAATCCCAGAAGTTCTGGTCGTGGAGGAGGAGTAGCAACAATTTACCATTCCAAATTACTAGTTAATGTAAAGCAAAAAACATGTTATAATTCCTTTTAGGTCCTGGTCCTCAGTATTGGGCACTTTAGCTATTTTAGGCTAAACCCAGTTTTATTTGCCATAGTTTATCGTCCTCCCTCAACCTACTCAGAATTTTTATCCGAATTTGCTGAATTCTTAGCTGATTTAGTGCTGAAATCAGATAGAATAATTATAGTAGGGGACTTTATTATACATGTAGATGTAGATAGTGATTGCCTTAATGTGGCATTTAATTCAATATTAGACACGATGGGGTTTTCTCAGAAAGTAGGAAATTCTACTCATTATCTCCACCATACGTTGGACCTCGTTCTGACATATGGTATTGTCGTGTCTGGCCAAATGAACTCCAGACAAAAAAACAAAATATATAAAGAGGTTCTTTGCAATACTACACAAAGTGAAATATTTGCTGAATCAACCCACACTATATACCTTGTATCATTCATTAATATTCCCATACATGACTTATTGTACTGAAGTATGGGGAAATACATATAAAACAAACATATATCCTGTGGAACGTGTAAATGACGAGACAGATTTGTCTTAGGCAGTTTATTACACATCTCCAACATGAGCATCGTAGCAAGAGGACATCTCAGAAAAAACTCGACCCTTAAATACTCAGGTCTTTCTACAGCTCAAAAGTCACATTGCATTCACATTAAAGGACACAATATATTCCCTTCCTTAATCCCCTGACATCCCCCTCTCAGTCCCTGAACACAAAGGAGCCTCCTAGCAGTCTCCGACGCACAAAAGATCACACTTTCACAACTTCCTGTTATCTCCAAGGAAACTCTGCACTTTGTTCTTATCTAAGATGCTAGACATTATGTTCTCCCCATGTGTGGCCCATGTGCGGCCACAATCCAGTCTTTATGCTTCAGAAGAGAGCTATTAGTGTAGCTGTCGCAGTAAAGAATGTTTTTCTTTTACTGTTTGTTTGTTTATATACTATATTGTAATACCCATCTAAGAGTTGATTTACACCTGTGTTACGTTACTGCTGCCATCTAGTGGACGGCAAATGACATGCAACCCAGTGGTAGGAGAGAGCGTGTAAACTAGCATACAGTGCTCATGTGCTCAGTTAGCAGAGAGAGAAGCTCAGAAGCTGCAGACTCGGGCACAGAGAGAAGAAGCTCCAAAAGCCCTGAGTAAAACTAAAGAAAATGGACTCTAACCACTCCTAAATGTTTGGACAGAAGGCGCACACGGTATGTAATGTGTATTTGTGAGAATGTGGAGGTATTATTTTTGGTTGTGATAAATTTCAAAATGTATTTTTTGTTTTGTTCTTTCACCGTAGTTTTTCACGGTGGTTGGTCGGAGGTCCAGCTAAGAAAATGTGCTTGCTGTGACAAAATAAATCCTGGCTAAACATCAGTTGGAGCGTGGCTTTATCTGTTTCAAACAAAAAACCTTTGGGAGCAGTTATAGTGAAAAACGTGTCCCGTTGGTGCCATGTGGTCTGCATGCTGCCGGTGAAGGAGCACGTGTCTAATGCTGCTGACAACAAGGGAACAACGCGGAGGCCAGTCGGCGACAGAGCGGCGACATAACAACGAGAGAGCGGGGTGGCTTCGGTGAGACCATGCTCTGAGGGAACAAGACCCACATGGAAGTCAGCCTCTGGGATCCTGCAGAAGCTGGACACCCAAACTTCTACAGCCTTTCCAGTTGAATATGGAAGAAGGCCTAAAGCTTCAGCTCAACACCACGCAAGTTTTCAGTAAACTACAGTGTCTCTGGGATACCAGGTCAGACTGTATCTACAGAGTTTAATATATCAACCATAATACCAAGAAAACGAACATTGAAGAGAAGAGTTAAAGTAAAAGGTTGTGAATATGTTTTAAGTTCATTCTGTGCTGTGACACTGATTGTTTATTTTCATTGTGAAATATTTCAGATTTACTGTAAAATAATACTTCGATATGGATCCAAGTATTCCAGACACTCGTGTTTTGGAGGAAGTTATTGAAGCTTTAGAAAGGGAAAAGGCTCAGTTAGAAGCTACACTACAGACTGATCTTGAAGATGCACAAAGAGAACAACTTGAAACACGTTTAGGGGAGATCTGTGCAGATCTTGAAATACACAAAATAGGTCAACCCCAACCCGTATCAGAAGTTGAAACAGAATTGAGGCGTTCAGAAAGAGATAGACACCTAACTGAGAAAATGTTAGAGCTTAAAAGGGATGACATAATGAGTAAAGAAAGAAAGTTTATGTCAACATATTTGCACTTTAAAGCAGAGGTTCAACTCGTAAGGTCCAAACTGAAAGTACACTGCGCTAAAGCTGAGTTGGGCAACATGATTCAAAAGGTTGAAAATTGTGAGTCAGAGTTAAAACAAGACTATTTAGCATTGCATGCACTGACCACACCATCTCAGGATCTAAGGAGAAAAATGGACAACTGCAGTTCTGTCTCCACTGAGATCATTGTACTTTTGAAAAGGCGTTATGCAGATGTGGATAAGGAGTTTGATGCACAAGCTGTAAAAGAATCACTCCGTCTATTATTGCAACGAGAGGACGCAAAGTCAATATATGGATCAACAGTATCAAGAGCTGAAAAGAGCCAATATAACAATATCAGTGAACAAGGGACTCTTGTATCTGCAAAACGAGCAGAAGCAGCGGCGCGCTTAGCGTCAAAACGAGCTGAAATAAATAGAGAAAGGGAAATCTCAGCCCAGAGACAAGAGATTGTAGCTCAGCAGGAAAAGCTAAAAATGTTGGAAAGTCAAAGAGATCTGGAGGCAATAGAGGCAGAATACAATGTATATGCTGAAGAGGAATCAAAGGTGAATGCTGAAATAAGAGAAAGTGAAATGAAGGTCACTTCAAGTCAGCTTCCTATACAGCAATACAGCTTCCCACGCCCACAAGTTTTCCAAAATTCTGCTCCAGTTACTTTCCCTGTGATTAGTAAAAGGACTTCTCAAAACATGTCAGTCCCGCAGAGCATAGACAACAAGATACTGCCAAATGATAGTGAAGTTTCTCTAGTTCAAGCGTTGAAAGAGTCGTTAACTATGACTAGACTTCCAGCACCTGAACCATTTGTGTTTAGTGGGGACCCGCTCAAGTTCCTGGAGTGGAGCACTTGCTTCAAGGCTCTCATAGAGACAAGTTGTGTAGATCCAGCACATAGACTCTTCTATTTAAAAAGGTATATAAGTGGAGATGCACTTAGTGTATTAGAAGGGACGTTTTACAGAAGTGATGAGGAAGCCTATACACAGGCTTGGGAAGCTTTGAGCAAACGTTATGGCCATCCCTTTGTAGTTCAGAGAGCTTTCAGGGGAAAACTAAGCAGTTGGCTGAAGATTGGGTCAAAGGATTCGTTGAAATTGAGAGAGTTTAGCGATTTCCTCATTTCATGTAAAAACGCTATGCCCCATGTACAAGGACTCAGGGTCTTAGATGATTGTGAGAAAAATCAAAAAATACTCCTCAAACTTCCAGACTGGGCAACAACTCGATGGAATAGACATGTGACCAAACTACTGGATGAAGGAAACGAATATCCAGGTTTTGCTGAATTTGCTGAGTTTGTGGCTGAAGAAGCACGCATAGCATGCAACCCAGTCTCATCCCTGTTTGCATTACGTACATTTGACAAACCAGACAAAGAACAAAGACGTCTAAAGGCTAGTATCCTAACTACTACAACAGAAGTGACCAAAAATACAAAGACTGCAAACACAACTCCGAGTCACAAGAGATTCAAACCTAATCCTGCAGCTCAGAGTAAAAGGCAAATCGAGTGCATTTGTTGTAAGCAAAGTCACTTTATTTACAAATGTGATAAATTTTCTGAGATGCCTCTAGAGGAGAAGAAAAGGTTCATTACTGAAAATAACATGTGTTTTAGTTGCCTTAGAGTTGGCCACTTCTCAAAAAATTGTCGTCAAAAGGCTACTTGTAATGTTTGCAGGAAAGGTCATCCTACACCACTTCATGAGGATCGTCCACGAGTAGACAAACTGGAAACGCCACTAACAGAGGAAAACGCTTCTGCGGTGTCAAACAATGTGACAGTGGACAGTAGCGATCGGACTTCGATGATTGTACCAGTGTGGCTATCTTGCACAGAAGGTAATGGACTTGAAATCCTGGTTTACGCACTGCTAGACACTCAAAGCAGCAACACGTTTATTGTCCATGATGTTTGTGAAAAGATTCAAGTGTTCACAGAACCAGTCAAGTTGAAACTGACAATAATGACAAACAGAGGAACACTCGTACAGAGTCACAGAGTGGATGGACTGAAAGTAAGAGGGTATTATTCACAAGACTACATTGAGTTACCCCCTGCTTACACTCGTGAGTACATTCCTCTTGAACGAGACAGTATTCCCACTCATGAAACTGCCAAAGCTTGGACACATCTCCAAAGTATCACAGGAGAGATGCCAGAGTTGCTAGATTGTCCTGCAGCACTTCTGATTGGTTACGATTGTGCGAGAGCTCTGAAACCAAGAAAGGTAATACCAGGCAATGACTATGATCCCTATGCAGTTAAAACAGACTTAGGTTGGAGTATTGTGGGATCTATTAAGCCTTGGACAAGTTCAGCAGAGGTGGCGGGAGCGTGCCATCGTGTTTCTCTCAAAGAGTTGCCATCTATCACACCTTCCTCGGTGATTAAAGTACTGGAAACAGATTTTAAGGACACAAATCCTACAGAAGGAAACATATCACAAGAGGACATTCAGTTTTTGCAGATGTTGCACAAAACCATACATTTTAATGAAGAAGGCCATTTGGAAATGCCTTTACCTTTCAGAGAACGTCCACAGCTTCCAAATAATAAGCAGCTTGCAATAACACGGCTGAGACATCTGATAGCAAAGATGGAAAGAATTCCAAAGTACAAAGAGGACTATGTGAGATTCATGAACAGTGTCTTTGAGGATGGTGATGCGGAAGAAGCAGTTGGCACACCTGCAAATGGTTACACATGGTATATACCTCACCATGGGGTATATCATCCGAGAAAGTCAGAGAAAATAAGAGTCGTGTTTGACTGCTCTGCAAAATTTGAGAACACCTCTTTAAATGACCACCTCCTCACTGGCCCAGACTTGACCAATGCTCTCACAAGCGTACTCTGCAGATTTAGAGAACACCAGATCGCCATTACATGTGATGTAGAGAAAATGTTCCACCGCTTCCACGTCACTCCTGAAGATAGGGATTTCCTAAGGTTCTTGTGGTGGCAGGATGGGGACACTAGTACAGAGCCCAAAGAGTATCGCATGCGTGTTCACATTTTTGGAGCAGCATCTTCGCCAGGATGTGCGAACTATGGCATGAAATATCTTGCTCATGAACATGAAAGGGACTATCCATTGGCAGCCAGCTTCATTTACAAAAACTTTTACGTGGATGACGGGTTAATCAGTGTCGACTCAGTCCAAAGGGCAAAACAGTTGGTCGTTCAGGCACAAGAGCTCTGCGCAAAAGGCAAGCTGCGGCTTCACAAATTTGTGTGCAACAAAAGGGAGGTCTTGGAAGTTGTACCAGAGTCGGAGTGTGCTAGTAATGGCAAAGATGTGAGCCTAAACTACTCTGACATTCCAATGCAAAATGTTTTGGGGGTGAAATGGGATGTTGAGGCAGACATGCTGTCTTTCAATGTCATTCTCAAAGAAAGGTCAGCTACACGACGAGGAATCCTGGTAACGGTTGCAAGCATTTATGATCCATTGGGATTTCTCTCTCTGTACATTTTAACTGGAAAACAAGTGCTACAGGAAATGTGCAAACGTGGCATAGGATGGGATGAACCTATTCCCCCTGCATTGGAGGCCAAATGGAAAGCATGGCTAAATGATTTTGAAAATCTACCAAATATTCAAATACAAAGATGCTTCATTCCTAAGAACACAGACACGTTGCAAAAGATCGAGCTGCATCATTTCTCAGATGCAAGCAGCAGTGGCTATGGACAATGTTCATACATAAGGATTGTTGCAGAAGACAAAGTACACTGTGCTCTGGTTATGGGAAAGGCTAGAGTGGCCCCCACTAGAGTTGTCACAATACCGCGCCTTGAGCTTACTGCAGCAGCAGTTTCTGCCGGAGTAAGTAACTTTCTAAGAGCAGAGCTTGAGCTGAAGATAGATGAAGAGTTTTTCTGGACTGATTCCCAAGTAGTGCTCGGGTACATTAAAAACGATGCTTGGCGCTTTCATGTCTTCGTCGCCAACAGAGTTCAGAAAATCAGAGACTTTACAGATCCAAAACAATGGTTCTACATAGAAACTGATCAGAATCCAGCAGATCATGCTTCTAGAGGTCTCAAGGTGGCAGAACTCATAGATTCAAACTGGCTCAAAGGACCGAGATTTCTGTGGGAACGAGAGCTTGTCACACAACCACATTCCCCAGAGCTTTTAGTAGGAGACCCTGAAGTTAAAGTTTTAGCAACTACTGCCTTAGAGAGTGAGGTTTTTCTTGAAAGGTTCTCTAGGTTCTCAGACTGGGACACAGCAGTTAATGTTGTTGCAAAGATAAAGAGACTTACTAAAAGAGGCAAATCAAAGCCCATTAGTGTTGAGGAGAGACAAGCAGCTTCTTCAGCGCTTATTCGGACAACACAGAGACAAGCTTTTGAACAAAGAGATTTAGGGAAGAAAGGTGAACGTGTGAACCAGTTATCTTTTCTTGAGCGTCCGGTTCAGAAGCTAGTGGTACTAGTGCAAAATGAGTCCACTTAAGTAAAAGGTTTCTGAGATGTGAAACAAGGATATGGTTCCAAGGTTAATGTTTTTGGAAAATTACAAGTTTTATTTTGTGTGTAAAATTAACCTTTGTAATTTTGGTGGCAGTGTAGCTGTCGCAGTAAAGAATGTTTTTCTTTTACTGTTTGTTTGTTTATATATATTGTAATACCCATCTAAGAGTTGATTTACACCTGTGTTACGTTACTGCTGCCATCTAGTGGACGGCAAATGACATGCAACCCAGTGGTAGGAGAGAGCGTGTAAACTAGCATACAGTGCTCATGTGCTCAGTTAGCAGAGAGAGAAGCTCAGAAGCTGCAGACTCGGGCACAGAGAGAAGAAGCTCCAAAAGCCCTGAGTAAAACTAAAGAAAATGGACTCTAACCACTCCTAAATGTTTGGACAGAAGGCGCACACGGTATGTAATGTGTATTTGTGAGAATGTGGAGGTATTATTTTTGGTTGTGATAAATTTCAAAATGTATTTTTTGTTTTGTTCTTTCACCGTAGTTTTTCACGGTGGTTGGTCGGAGGTCCAGCTAAGAAAATGTGCTTGCTGTGACAAAATAAATCCTGGCTAAACATCAGTTGGAGCGTGGCTTTATCTGTTTCAAACAAAAAACCTTTGGGAGCAGTTATAATTAGAATAATAAACAAAGCTGCTTGCAGGGAACCAACAAACCCACTTTTTCTTAAATTAAAAGCTCTCAAGTTGAAAGATCTGGTTGACTTTAAAACTGCAGTAATAATGTTTAAAGTGAAGAATCTATCACTGCCCACAAATATCCAAAAGCTGTTCCAAATACGGGAGAAACAATATCATTTCAGAGGAACATGTATATTTCAAAAACCTTCAGTGAGAACTACCACCAAGCAACATTGTGTTTCAGTGCAAGGAGTCAGATTATGGAACGATTTTGGACCTGAATTTAAAATCATGTACAACGCTTGGACAATTTAAACAAAAACTAAAGGAAGAAATACTCCAAACATATGTACAAGATGACATGTAAAATCACATAAGGATTATCATATCCAGTCTGCGCTGTGTTGTTGCTTAGTTTTTTGTCACATTTTGTCTTAGCTTTGTTCTGAATTGTAATCACTCTTGTTTGTTTTTCTTTTGAATTCTTGGATGGAATATGGGTGGGCAATATAAGCTGCGGCTTCAGCCATCACCCATTTTGGATAACTTATGTTGAACTGTATAATCAAGTATAATAAAGATATTAAGGTAGAAGCAAATGCAATTTCAGCCTGTTATGCTTTACCGAAGAAAGATAACAAAACAAAGAAATCAATTGTGATGCGCTTTGTAAACAGAAGGGTAAAGAATGACATACTGAGGCAGGCCAGAAAGCTATGGGGAACACAAGTTTACCTAAATGAACACCTGACAAAAACAAATGCTGAAATAGCACGGCAAGCACGGATGCTGAAAAGACAAAATAAGATACAGGCAACCTGGACAAGAAATTGTAGAATTTGGATTAAACTAAATGGAACACCTGAGCAAGCAAAGAGTATAATGATCAGAGATGCTACTGACTTAGATAAATACAGATGAACACTGATTAAGAAAATTATGAGTCAATGATAATCCATATTCACACACACTGTAAGAATAGTTCTTTTGATACACCATGCCAAAGTACTTTAAAAAAAATAAGCAAAACAAACAAAAACTTATAACTGACTTGAGTAGACATCAATTATCCCCAGTTGGAGGAAGTCATTTGACACAGAGTGAGGAAACTCAAACTCTGAAAATATGCCATTATGCTGATCATAAACCACAAGAGATGGAGAATGATATTGATCCTGATAACCACTTTTTCAATAATATTCATAACCATTGTGAATATTACACTGAAAAGCAATTCAAAAGTCAAGTGCAACTAGATGGTAAACTATCAATAATACACTTCAACAGCAGAAGCCTTAACAAAAACTTTCCACAGATCCAGGACTATTTAAAACAGCTAGACAGAAAATTTACAGCTATTGCAGTCTCTGAAACCTGGCTTAATGAAGAGCAGGCTCCCCTGATGGCAATAGAGGGATATCAGATGTTTCATATTAACAGATCTCGAAAAAAGGGTGGTGGTGTTGCACTGTATATTGATGACCTGTATAGGTGTAAGCTTGTAAATGGAATGTCCTTTGCACTACCAGGGATCTTGGAATGTGTTACTGTTGAGATTGACCAAGATAAAACAAAAAATCTAATTATAAGTTGTATATATAGAACGCCGGGAACCTGCATTGAGACATTCAGAGATAAATTAGTTGAGCTGTACAATAATATTACTTGTAAGAAAATGGTAGCAATTTGTGGAGATTTCAATATTGATTTACTAAATCCACATCAACAAAATGTAATTACAGAGTTCATGAACTCTATGTACAGCATGAGTCTATATCCCACAATAACACATCCCAGTAGAATCACAGTTCACACTGCTACACTTATTGACAACCTGTTTGTCAATGTTATTGATAAGAAAATAGAAAGTGGATTATTGATAAATGATATGTGACCACTTGCCTACCTTTGCACTTATCCATGGCCACATGGGGGCCAATACAGAAAATTTTTTTAAAATCGTTCAGATACAAATCACCAAACACAATCAGTTCTTTTAAAGAGGACTTGCTGAAGCAAGACTGGACAGAAGTCTATGTATCAGATGTAAATGAAGCCTATGACACATTTATAAACATTGTAACCGCTCTTTATGAAAAAAACTGTCCATTAGTAAAAAAAAAGCTTAAACATAAATTTGCCGATAAGCCATGGCTAACCAAAGGACTACAAAAGGCGTGTAAAAAGAAAAATTTATTATATAAAGCTTTCCTAAAGAAAAGGACTAAAGAAGCAGAGCAGCGGTATAAAACATACAAAAATAAGTTAACATATATAATAAGATGTAGTAAGAGAGACTATTACTGACTATTACTATTACTATTAGAGCGACCGGCAGCCAGTGGCTTGTCACCAGACTGCAAACCAAGTCTACCTACGGGTACAAATAAGTAACAAAAAAAAAAAAAAGGCCCTTTAATCGCCTTTCTCCAGCGACTTCCTGCGCCTTCCTGAAGCGATTGCTAAGCTAACACTAGTTAGCTTAATGCTACCTGAAGCGATTGCTAAGCTAACGCTAGTTAGCTTAATGCTGGCGCCAGTCTCTAAAAATCTAACCTACAGCGATCGGATATACCTCCGGTGGATTACCCCTTTGATCGCTTTTATCCGGCCACTGTGAGTAAACTGACCAGCGATTCCAGCGCTTCCTTGTGATTCACTGATGTGCCCTACCTGAAGCGATTGCTAAGCTAACGCTAGTTAGCTTAATGCTGGCGCCAGCCATTCCACCTAACACCAGCCTGAATCAAAGCCCAGCTGCGAGGCCCAGCGGAGATACTACCAGGCAGGCGGCTATTTGCTTGACGGGGCTCAGCAGAGATTTCACCCAGGCAGACGGCGGTAGGCGGCGGTGCCCAGCGGAGGACTTACCGTGACTGCAGCGGCGGTGTGCGACGAGACTACCCGAAGCGATTGCTAAGCTAACGCTAGTTAGCTTAATGCTGGCGCCAGTCATTCCACCTTACACCAGCCGGAATCGAAGCCCAGCTGCGAGGCCCAGCGGAGATACTACCAGGCAAGCGGCTATTTGTTGACGGGGCTCAGCAGAGATTTCACCCAGGCAGACAACGGTAGGTGGCGGTGCCTAGCGGAGGACTTACCGTGACCTCAGCGGAGCTCGGTGGCAGCGGCGGTGTGTGACGAGACTCGGTTGGAGGAGCGGGACGGGAGACCAGTTACGGCGACTATGAGCAACGAGACCAGCAACGGAAGGGGCTAGTTGGCTAGCTGAGGCCCAGCTGGATTCGAGGACGATCGGATCAGATTCTGGCGATATAAGCAGAATTTATTTTACTATCCACAGATTTTCTTTTTCCTTCTTTCCAAGAAAGACTGAAGATGGCGGCCACCGGATTAAAAAGTGGGCTGATGGGCACCACTAATAAGCCTTCTCTACTTCTCTACTTCCTCTTCGTTTTGTCTTTGTGTGTCTGGACCTGCAACAAGAAGGATTTTCCGACAAACTCAACCAAAGGTGAAGTTAAAAAGTTTTATCTGTATGGATTTGGGCTTGGACATCTCACCCTACACTCTATGTGGTCTTTAAAAGCCCTGAGCAAAAACTTCCAAATTAAGGCAAACATGGCTGTTAAGCAAAAATCACAATATGGCAGAGGATATACAATTAAAGTTCTGTTAGTTCTGCTACTTCTGGCAGGAGATATTCACCTTAACCCTGGACCTGCCACTATTAAACAGCAGACCACTGGGTTAGCACAAAACCGAGCTGTACAAAAGCAAAAACAACATTTATTTTTCCAAACTGTTAATCATGCACGAGTTCTTTGGGACACCAAGGCTAAACCAAAGGGGATCCTCGGCGGACATTTAAACATACGGAGCATAATCCCCAAAAGAGATGAGATTTCGGTGTTGCTGTTGGACTCAAATCTGGACTACCTTTGTCTCTCAGAAAGCTGGCTACACAGTAACATAGACACTAATATGATCGATATTGTGGGCTACCAGTGTTTTAGAAAAGACAGGCAGGTAGGGAGGGGAGGAGGTGTTTTAATTTACATCAAAGACAAATATAAATGTCAACTGGTTGATTTGAATACTTCACTTGAATGTTTAGCTGTTAATGTATGTCTCTCTCCGGTAATGAATTTCAACATTGCAGTAGTGTACAACCCACCGTCACACAACTCTTCCTTTTATAATGAATTAAGTGATCTGGTTAAACAACTTGAGAAGAACAGAGAAACAATAATTCATGGTGACTTTAATATCAACTGGTCTGATAAAAAAGACAAACAAAAACTGAAAAGCCTCATGACTAAATTTAATTACCAGCAAATCATCAAAGGACCCACCAGGATAACCAAACAATCCAGAACACTTATTGACATGGTATTTACTAATAAACCAGAACGAATAACCAGAACCTATAATCTTGTAACTGGTCTCTCAGATCATAACATGGTTCTTGCTGTCAGGAAACTTACTAAAAAGCGACTACAGTATTTTGGGGGAGTCGATATTGACAAATCAAATTTTATTATCCCCAAATCAAAAAATGAGGAGTTTGAACATTACTTAGAGAATCAAAATTGGGAGCAGCTCATGTCAACATGTGAAGTAGATGATTGTTGTAATTTTATAACTGCAACAATCACAAAGTCTATAGAAAAATTTTCAAAGCAAATTAAAAGTAGACAACAGAAGATTAGCCTACCATGGTTAAATAATGAAATAAGAAAACTTATGAAGAGGCGAGACTATGCACTGAAAACATCACTAACCTCCAAACTACAAAATGATCACCTTGTGTACAAAAGTTTAAGAAATAAAGTGGTACATGAGCTGCGAAAATCAAAAATATCTTATTACAATAAACTGATAGATCATGCAAAGGGTAACAACAGTTCCCTATGGAGGCATTTAAATAACTTAACTAATAAAAAAAACGATCAGAAGGGGGTAAAGGAACTTAGAATCAATGGCAAGACCGTCAGTGACAAGGCTACTTTGGCAAATGAATTTAATTCACACTTTGTGGGCTCTGTGGAAGACTTAACAAAAATTTTTGTGCTGCCAAATGTGCTCAACAACACAAATTCCATACTTCCAACAGATACTTTTCACATCGATGAGGTAAATGAGAAGTTAATTGCTGGTATTGTTAAAACACTGTCAAACTCAAAAACTAATGATATCTACAATATGAGCACCTCCTTTCTCAAAATGCACAGCAAAATATTAATCAAACCACTGACTCATCTCATTAATCTCTCCATTAGGTCTAGTACATTTCCATCTGGCTGGAAAAAAGCTGTCGTCATACCAGTTCATAAATCAGGCAGTAAAGACGATATATGCAATTACCGCCCAATCTCTATCTTACCAGTCCTATCTAAGGTTCTTGAAAAAGTTGTAGCTACACAGCTGATAGACTACTTACAAGACAGTCAACTTCTTCATCCACATCAATTTGGTTTTAGACCAGGATACTCAACAGAAACAGCAAATTGTTGCCTTATTGAAAACGTCAAACAGTCCTTGGACAGGGGTAATGTGGTAGGAGCTGTTTTTCTAGATCTCAAAAAGGCTTTCGATACTGTAAACCACAGTTTGCTTTTATCCAAAATGGTATCTTTTAACTTCTCCCCAAATACATTAGAATGGTTTGCATCTTATCTCCAGAATAGAGAACAGTGTGTAAAAGTTCACCAGGATAAATCCTCATTTTTAAACAACCGCATGGGTATCCCACAAGGGTCCATTCTTGGTCCTTTACTTTTCAGCATTTTTATTAATGACCTGCCGTTACACTGCTCAGCTGCAACATGCCAACTTTATGCAGATGATGCAGTTATTTACACAGCTGCCAAGACTCCAGCACAGGCTGCAGATGTACTGTCTACAAGTATGGTTGATGTCCAAGAGTGGCTCCTCAAGAACCATCTATTGCTGAACCTTCAGAAAACAGTCTCAATGTGCTTTTCAATCAAAAAATGTAACCTGCAACATTTTAAAGTTAATATACATGATCATGACATCAGTTTAGCTACAGAATTCAAATACCTTGGCATTGTACTAGATCCTCAACTCAAATTTAATCTTCATATAAAGAAAATTTCAAAAACAGTAAAAAAAAATCTGAACTGCTTTAAATTAATTAGATATTACATACCTTACGAAGCAGCTGCACTGTATATGCATTCTATGGTTTTTTCTCATATATCATACTGTTTGACAGTCTGGGCTCAAGCAGCCCCTTCCACAATAAGACATATAGGTTCATTATATAATCAAACCCTAAAAATCTTGGACAAAAAGCCCATTAGGTGGCATCACTGTAATGTTTTAAAAAAATACAACCTATTGAGTTTTGAGAGCTTCATTGACCTCTGTCTTCTGAAATTAACGTTCAAATGTTTCCATAAATCAGCACCCGAGCCACTTGCTGGTTTTGTCCAAAGACAGGACAGCAGCAGAGCCACCAGGAGTTCTGTTAACAATAACTGTAAAATATTCCACCGCAGAACCACATTTGGACAAACAGCTTTCTCTATAAAGGGCAGTCACATCTGGAACACAATGCCAAATGAAATTAAAATAATAACGGACTTTAAAACATTCACTAAAAATGTTAAAAACTGGCTGAAAAATAAACAAGAATGTACTCATGTATGAATTAATTGTCTGCAAAGTGAGAGTGAATGAAGGGAAGGAATAAATGTGTTTGTTTATAGTGAGTGACGGAGGGAGGAAGGCCTGAAATAGGCAAATGTGAGTTATGTTATATGTGTTAAATGTGAGTCAGGCTGTTATATTTGTGTATTTATAATATTTATAATATTTATGTTAAATGTGAGTCAGGCTGTTATATTTGTGTATTTATAATATTTATAATATTTATAATTGTGTATTTATAATTTTTCTGCATTGATGTATGTGGTTATTGTGTATATTTTTTATCTTGATTCTTTTTTCTAAAGCCCATCCAGGGACAAGAGTTGCAAATTAGCTAATAGCTATACACTCTATGTGCAACACATCAGATTGATTGTCTTTGATTAATTGTCTATGTTTATTGCACTGTCCCTGTCAAATAAACTAATCTACTACTACTACAGTAAAGAACTGGAGAAAAACAAAGACAATATTAAAAATACATGGACAATACTTAACAGTATCCTTGGAAATAAAAGCAGAAATACAAGCAACCCAACCAATATTCCAAAAAATAATAAAACGACTCAGAGTGTGAATGTAGCTTCACCTGCAGATGAATTTAATAACTTTTTTGTTAACATTGGTCCTAATTTGGCTCGAGAAATACCCATTACGGCGCCTACAGGTGATGCAATATGCAATAACACTGCTATAAAAGACTCTATTTTCATAAAGAACACAGACGAAAGAGAGGTCATTGAAATTGTTAAATCGTTTAAAAGTAAAACATCTACGGACTGTGATGGTATTGACATGCTCTTAGTCAAAACAATTATTGAATGCTTAGTAAAACCACTGACGTATATCTGTAACCTGTCTCTCCAAACAGGTATATTTCCCAATGCAATGAAAATAGCTAAAGTAATTCCAATATACAAGACGGGTGACAGAGGGGAATTCTCAAACTATAGACCAATTTCACTATTGCCGCAATTTTCCAAGATACTTGAAAAAATATTCTATGAGAGAATTGACAGCTTCATACTGAAGAATAATTTATTGTGTGAGCAGCAATATGGGTTCAGACACAAGAGGACAACTGCATTTGCTCTAAAGGAATTTATAGAAAAATATCAACAGCCATTGAAAATAAAGAGTATTCAGTTGGAGTATTCCTGGATCTTAAAAAAGCATTTGATACAGTGGATCATAATTTATTATTAAAGAAACTACAAAATTGTGGTATTAGAGGGGTAGCACTGTCCTGGTTAAGTAGTTACTTAAAGAATAGATATCAGTATGTATGTGTTAGTAACAAAAACTCACAGTTACTGAAGGTTACTTGTGGAGTCCCACAGGGATCAGTTTTGGGGCCATTATTATTCAATATGTATATAAATGATATATGTAAAGTTTCAGAAAAAATGGACTTAATATTGTTTGCCGATGACACTAATCTATTATGCAGTGGAAACAATTTGGAGCAACTTCTGGATACACTCGGAAAGGAATTAGGAAAGCTTAAACTGTGGTTTGATTCAAACAAATTAACGTTCAATTTAAGTAAGACAAAATTTATAGTCTTTAACAACCATCACAACAACTCAGTACCTAAACTCAGTGTAAATGGTGTAGAGATCGAAAGGGTATCTGAAACTAAATTTCTTTGAGTAATAATTGATAATAAACTGTGTTGGAAGTCACATATTAATTATATTAAAGGTAAAGTATCCAAATCAATTGCAATATTACACAGAGTGATATATTTGCTGAATCAACCCACACTACATACCTTGTATCATTCATTAATACTCCCATACATGACATATTGTAATGAAGTATGGGGAAATACATATAAAACAAACATACATCCACTTTTTATGCTTCAAAAGAGAGCTATTAGAATAATAAACAAAGCAGCTTACAGGGAACCAACAAACCCACTTTTTCTTAAACTAAAAGCTCTCAAGTTGAAAGATCTGGTTGACTTTAAAACTGCAATAATAATGTTTAAAGTGAAGAATTTATCACTGCCCGCAAATATCCAAAAGTTGTTCCAAATAAGGGAGAAACAATATCATTTCAGAGGAACATGTATATTTCAAAAGCCTACAGTGAGAACTACCACCAAGCAACACTGTTTCAGTGCAAGGAGTCAGATTATGGAACGATTTTGGACCTGAATTAAAATCATGTACAACGCTTGGACAATTTAAACAAAAACTAAAGGAAGAAATACTCCAAACATATATACAAGATGACATGTAAAATCACATAAGGATTGTCATATCCAGTCTGTGTTGTGCTGTTACCTAGTTTTTTCTTTTTTGTTTTTTTTTGTTTGTTTTTTTTGTCACATTTTGTCTTAGCTTTGTTCTGAATTGTAATCGCTCTTGTTTTGTTTTGTTTTTTCTTTTGAATTCTTGGATGGAATATGGGTGGGCAATATAAGCTGCGGCTTCAGCCATCACCCATTTCGGATAACTTTTGTTGAACTGTATAATCAGAGGAGTTATTGTCTAATTTGACCTTGTTGGATTTTATTTCCCCCTTTTGCTATATTATTCAGTTCCTTTTAACCTGTACTATCCAAAATAAAAGATTCATTCATTCATTCATTCATCAGAGGAGTTATTGTCTAATTTGACCTTGTTGGATTTTCTTTCCCCCTTTGTTATATTATTCTGTTTCTTTTAATCTGTACTTTTAATCTATCCGAAATAAAGATTGATTGATTGATTGATTGATTCTGAATGACAAAAAAAACTGAGTTCTTTAAAATAGACAAATCTTAAAGGAAAACTTGTCATGGTGGCCTCTGGGCCGTCATTAGTGTCATTAGCCCCAGCTGCACACAGACCAACAGGTGTGAATCAACGGCTGTTAAAAGCCAGTGTCGCTGACAGCCCGGCACGGAGTCGTCTGTCTTCCTCAACGGAGAATGAACCTGCACTCCGCTCTCGTCAAGAATATCTCTCGTCTCGTCTGGAACCTCGTTTGTCTCGTCAAGAGCTTCACTTGCTGCATCCAGGAACTCTTCCCAGCGTCAAGCAAGTAAGCGCACCATTTGCTACTCAACGCCAAACCTTTACCCCTGTGCACAGGGGGACCACCTTGGCGGCGGACCTGCGTCCCCAGCTGACGGGGTAACGCAATCACGTCTTCGTAGCGGCTCGCTACCACCACGCCTACCGGTACGTCTTGCTCCTCAATTACCAGAACTGTTATTGTATCAGTTACAGGAGTATTGGCCAACGTTATCGGCGGAATCACTGTCATCAGCATCAGCTGTGTCATCATTGCCACTGTCTGTGGAGTCACTAACCTCGTCTTTGTCTGCATCATCATCTGCATCATCGTTATTCCGGTCTGTGGAGTCACAGCCGGCGTCATCGTCAGGATCATCGTCATCCCGGTCTGTGGAGTCACAGCCGGTGTCATCGTCAGGACTGTCATTGTCACAGCCACGGGTTGTAACCCCAGCACGGTCACGGACGCCTTCACCTCCACGCTGCCCGGCCGCTGGAACTCAGCAGAGCGAAGCCAGTGCTGCTGTCAAGTAAGCCTTGTTATCTGCAGCTCTTTGCTAGTGTGGAGCATTAGTAATTTGTCTCTGCTTATCTGTTCCAGGGTTGCCGGGTCTCCGTCCAGGTCGCTCAGCTCCAGTGACCAGAACGACATTCTCGCACTCACACTCGCATTACACTCACTCACGATTAAATAAAGATTATTGTCACTATCTGCTCGTGTCAGTGTCTGTCTCCTGGGTCCCGAAACATGTCAAAACTGTCCACAAATTGAGTGCATTAACAGCTACAGTGGCCTGCTCTCCTATTTAGAGCAGAACACAAAAGCCACATTAACAGAAAAACAACAACAGTTATACTTATTAAACAGTGAAATTCACACAATACTAACTTTTGGTGCAATGCTAGGGCCCACTCACAAATGCACATCTCAACTCCCAACAGTTCTAAAACAACAGAAAATACATCATCTACATTTCAAGTCAGTGGTAGCAATAAAACATGAAATAACCCCATTGAAATACACGATAAATACCATTATAGACGCAGAAAGCCCATGGCCCTCATCCTTTGGGCCTACAAGGTCACCTGGCATTCTACCACCCAAACAAGCCTAAAAACATTACACAAACACTTTTATTTCTTTAATAAATACAGTGCTAGGCAAACTATATCAACTCTTTAAAAGCACATTCACATACAAATACATTTCATAACATTTTACCTAAAATCACTGGCTTGTTCCAAACCTTGGATGTGGCCTTCTGCTTGAGCTGTCTGAGCAGAACAAAAGAACTTCCTGTTTCCTCTAAGGTATTTATAGTCTTCTCCCCCCCTTCAGCTGCTGCCAACTAAAACCAGGAAAGAGGCTAACAAAATGCTACCGCCCCCTTGTGTAGAGGAGACCCCCCCCCCATTCTTCCACCTGGCTACAGTATAGAAATAGAAAATCTGGTAGTGTCTCCTCATCACCCTGTACTGTCAGACCATTGTCTGTTAACCTTTGATTTTACAATTTCTGACTATTTGGCTCCTAAAGAAAAATATTACTACAGTAGATGCCTCTCAGATGATGCTGTTACCAAATTTAAGAAGATTGTTTCCTCTGTGACATGTGTCAACACAATGGAGATAAGCCATGGAGAGCTTGCTCCTTCTGTAATTAATAGCGTGGTAGATAGTGTTACAGGTTCTCTGCATCAGACTCTAGACATGATGGCCCCTTTAAAAAAGAAAAAGTCTAATCAGATTTCTAATTCCTTTGTTTAACACAGAAACTCGTATTTGCTTTTTGTTCTTGTTAAAGACAAAGATAGAAAGGAGATCTTTTTTTACCTTCTTTACATGTTTCGACTGTTCACTGCAGTCTTCTTCAGAAGCGTCAGATGATTGCTGCAAGGTGTCATTTATCAGCTGACTTTTGTAGGCGGGGCCATCCCAGCAGAACTGTTAGATCTACCAAGCTGGTGTTCTGCCATTTTGCCATAGGTCATCAGAATACCATAACTTGGGTTACTTTTCATTTGCGGCATGTGCACGCATGTGTAGTAACAGGAAATACGCTTCTGTTCATCATTTCAGCATAGATACTGCTGATGCAAACAGCTGACTGAATGTAAGCAATGAGCACACGTATAACAGGAAAGGGCTTGACATTGATTCAAACACGTGGTGCGATTGTGCAGTGATCAGTCTATGGTCTATTTCTCACAAAGGTAAGCTGTTAGTGCAACTTCTATATCATAATGTGGAGTTGCATAATATTAATTTTGTTGTTGCAGTGCATCTCTTATATATTCAGGCTGCAGTTAACTTAAAAAAATGCCGTTGTACTGGCGAAAACTGAGGACAGTCCATGCCTGTGTACTGAACTAAATTTGCCATGTTTTATTAAATGTTATGTTGTTCCTTTGTCTTAATGCATCGCAGTTGTACTGTATGAAAGTCTAGTTATTTTGTAGTTTTCTGTAGTTATTTCCCATAAGTGCAGCAAGGTCCTGAGGGCTTATGAGGGGGTGAGGGGGTTCTTTTTTATGGACATAACAATGCTTTACCTCTAGGCCACCACTCTGGTGTAGTTTATCCAAATGTGGTTTATTTTTCAGCATAGTCTCCCCTTCAGTCCACACACTGCTTCCATTGGTGTTGCAGTGCTTGAATCCCTGCGGCTGAAAAATAAACCATGTTTGGTCAAATTTGACCACTATGAACTTTTCAACACCCCTGTAAGATGCTAACCATATTGTTTTATTTAATGCTAGCACCCACCACTCCATTTTAATGTAATATAGCCTAAATGTTCTGGTATATCTTTTTGTCCTTATATTAGGCTGTATTAGAGTCAGATGAGTTCGTTCAGTTTGTTTTAAAAATTACGTTTTATCATTTTTTGAAAAATGTGTAGTGTGTATCCACAACCATGGAAAAGAAGTGGCAGAAGATTTTTAGTTTCCTTTCCAAGGGGTCAGACCTGCCAGAGCTGAATTACAGACGAAGGCGAACCCTTAGAAAATACTGTTCTAAATTCAACATTCATTGTCAGTATTTAACATTCAGAATTAATTACCACGATGTTGACAATGCTATTTGTATAGTATGGGACCTTGGGGGAGTCAGATTATTTAGCATCTCAGACAGAGACAGTGAATAAGCATAGGAGAACAATGCCCAGGGAGTTCCTGGCGAGATGGCAGGATGGAGTCAAGGACATAGGGGGTTAATGTAAATGTCATGCTGTGTGTTCAGAAGTGCCATGAAACTTGTGAAGAGTGATTGGGGTAAAAGCAGAGCGCTTGTGGAAATGATTCATTCTGTTCTGTGCTTGTGAGATGTGAAATGTGTAATAAACCGTCTGTCCATGGATCTGCCTCTTATTTGACACACTCCACAATATTAATATTTTGATGATCACCCTAACCCTAAGATGGTGAACTATTCTTCAAGGGCCAACGAAGAGTAATAAAGTCAAAGGAGGAGGCCCTGAATCTTTTTAAGGAATTTCATAGCTCACCAATTGGAGGACACACTGGTGTCATGAAAACAAGAACTTCCATGTTTTTAAGGTTTTACTGGTATGGCCTGACAGCAGATAGAGAAAAACGGGTATGCAGTTGTTTGTATATCATTAAGCATAAATGTACATATCGCTCTATGAAACTAAACGCTGTTATTTTCAAGGTGTCTGAATGTGACCTGTGTCAAAGGGTGGGACCACCGCTGAGTGCAGTTAAAAAGCTGGAATGCATCAAGGTGACCAACTATTGCAGTGCACTATAGGCCCTTTTCCACTAGCCCCGCGTTGTAGCTCTTTCCACTAGCCCCAGCATGGTTTAACAGGTGCTATTTTCATGCCTGATCGAGGGCAGGGTACAACCGTGCTGAGTTGCGCCGAGATGTGACGTCAACAGACTGGTCGCCGCTGATTGGTCAGGTCGTAACGTCACGAAAGCGACCATCTTCTGATGAATCTACACGACCGCCATTTGCAATATTTCACGGACTGACTCTGTCACGGAGTAAATACGATATTAATACAGACAGCGTTGTAGGTTTTGCGGAACTCTACACCGTGGTCCAACAAAGAGGTGCAGAGTTTTCTCTGCTTGGTGGCAGATCCACAGTGAGAGGAGCGACATGCACCGATACAGATGCAGCCCAGCATAGAACCAGACTACGGACAAGCTGAAGATGAACGTGAGAGAACCATCGATGGTGAGTGATTTGTAATAATGTGCATCTGTTCGCTTATTTATCCTGTTGGTGGTAAGCTCACTTTTTTTGAGCCATACAGCACCGTTTTGTGCTGGCTAAAGAGTGTTAGCTAGTAGCTAGCTAGCTAGCTAGTAGCCAACTGCTGATTCTTGCTTGTTTTCTCCTAAGTATTTGCTTGTGAGAGCAAAACGATGAAATATGTTAATCCTGGTTAAAGTCCTGGTTTGTGTATGTATTGCACTTTGGTGCTGTGCATTAAATTGTGTGCAATTTAATGCTAGAATGTGTTTCCACATGCCAGGGTTTAGCCTCCCTCAGTGTTTATATTGTGGATACAGGTCAAGTGGACCGCAGGAGCTGAAATCTCGTCGTATTAAAATTGCTTTTCCAAACCAGTGATTTATAAAGTCATTCATATAATTTTCTAAAGTGTCAGAATAGACCCACACACCTATTCTGTGGATCCTGCAGTGCTTGTCAGGGAAACAAAGCATTTTTGTCACATCCCACCACTGACTTTCACAGGTGTATTTCCCTAACACAGGTACATCTCCAAAAATTAGAATGTCATGAAAAACTTCAATATTTTTTGTCACTCGTTTCAGAAAGAGAAATCCATATATTATATTGATTCATTACACAGACAGTGATGTATTTCAAGCGTTTATTTATTTTAATTTTGATGATTACGGCTTACAGCCCCTGAAAACCCCAAATTCAATTTGGCAAAAAATTAGAATATTAGATAAAATTAACTTTAAAAAATAGTTTTTAAATATAAATGTTGGCCGCTGAGGTGTTGGTTAATATGGGCTGTAGCCGTAATCATCAATATTAAAATAAATACTTTCAATATATCACTGTCCCTGTAATGAATCTATATATGGGTTTCACTTTCTGAAATGAGTGACAAAAATATTGAATTTTTTCATGGTATTCTAATTTTTGAGATGTGCCTGTATAAGTGTTGAACTTGCTTGAAACTAACCACCATCCATTTCTGTCGTTAGTCTAGGCAATAGGAAAGCAGCCGCCCCACAACGGACCTCGCCACTGTGGAAAGTACTGAAATACTTTGCTTTTATAGGTAAAGTGTCCAAACCAAAGTAGCACAATTTCCACTTAATATAAATGGGACTGAACTGAGATTTATTTGATTGTGTGAATATTAATTACAGAATAATTGAAAACGACTGGCACATCAACTGTAAAATAAACCGCTTGTTAATGTATTTATTTTTTTGTCAGATCACTTGTGTGATCCTTTGTGAGTTATGTTCATAACTGTATGTTTTGGCAAATGTGAGATGTTCAGTCATCAATATAATTTACTTTATATGTGTAGTTTATAGTCTATCATCAATAAACTCATGCAGTAACAGGACACATTACAAATATTTGAGACCCATTGTAGTGCTTCCTTTTATATTTTAGCAATACAAGTACAAAACACCGCCCACACATGAAGCCAGGGCAAGAAGAGACACTTTTACAGACAAGACAAACTTTTATTGATAAAAACTTCATATTTTGACTGAGCAACTCCATACTCGGTGATGCACACCTTCAGTTAAAGTACTAGATTCCATTCAAGTGAATGTATTAATTCATTCTGATTGCTGAGGCCACAGTACAAACAGATGATTTTAAATGTAACGCAGCCCTTGTAAAATCTACTGAAGCGCAGCTACATGAAAATTGTGGTTAAATACAACAACGAAGTACTTTATTGTCACATTCAAATTGTAATCGCTCCTGTTTTGTTTTTCTTTTGTATTCTTGGATGGAATATGGTGGGCAATATAAGCTGCGGCTTCAGCCATCACCCATTTCAGATAACCTATGTTGAACTGTATAATCAGAGGAGTTATTGTTTAATTTGACCTTGTTAGATTTTTTCCCCTTTGTTATATTATTCTATTTTCTTTTAATCTTTACTTTTAATCAATCTGAAATAAAGATTCATTCATTCATTCACATTCCACCACTGGCTTTTAGCAACAAGTGTATTTCCCAAATATGTTTTAAACTTGCTTTTGACATATTGTTCGGCCCAGGAAACACGCACGCAGGCTCAGGCAGATTTGAAAGCTTTATTTACAGCAGTGTTCGTGCATGGATGCGTGAATGTGAGATGCGAGTGTGATGTGGGTGGAAGATGCAGTCAGGACAGAGCAGTACGCCATTCAGCCAGGCAAGCCTAAAATGAGAGGAGAACAGGGATTAGCTGGGCAACCACACAGGAGAGTGAGAATGTCTTGTGCTTACTTGTAGCGGCACAGTGGCTGGCGTTGGCAAGATCCCAAGCCTGGGAGACAGCGTCCTGCTGTGCGTCCAGGAAGATGCAGTGAGGTAGAGGAGCAGCGTGACGAGGGGGAGTGAGTCTGCCGCCTAGGAATCCACCTGTGCACAGGGGAGGACTGAACAGGAGAAGGTAAGGCAATAAGACAGCTTACGTGTCCAGACGAGTAGTCAGCAGGCCTGAAGAGAAGGAAGTTGCTGAGATGATCACGCAGGGAGACAGACGGCTCCAGGCCGCAGCTCAGAGCAGGATGGAATAAATAGCTGCGTACTAACGAGGAGCAGGTGTGCGCGCAGTTGAGGTGGAGGCCCGTGAGCTGCGGGAGATGACAGCTTTAATTAACCACCACCCATTTGTCTTTTGTCTAGCCAAGAGGGAAACTGTCCACCCCAACTGAACCTTGCCTCACTATTTACAGAGATGCAGGCTGAAGATCTGCTGAACCAGGACCAGTACGAGGAGCCGATCCAGTTGCTTCTCAGTGAGGCAGCGTGGCTGGCGTGTGTGACCCATTCCAGTTTTTTTTTTTTTTTTACAGTTTGAATTTTGCACATTCTGAATAATCTGGAATTTGCTGCTGATTGTAATAAACAATTTAGTGACTTATGTGTTTGCATCATGATTTTCTATTTTGTCTGTTAAGACACCGGTGGGAAAAGAATAAACTGTACAAAGGATTTATCGGTGACCTTGAAAATAATGGCTCATTTTTAAGAAAAAAGTAACCAAAACAATTATTTTATTAACTGAAGACTGTATTGTTGGATGTGCCACCGCAGAAGACCCTGCATACTTTAGTGACAGTACCAGTATATGGAGGAATTCTGGGTCATATTAGCATCTGCTCTTCATCATAATGGGTTTGGGCGGGGGTGTCTAATCATGTGCCATGAAGGGCCAAGACCCTGCAGGCTTTACCTCCAACCAGTGTCTTCAACAGCAGATTCCACTGAACTTCTTCCACTGACTGCTGATCAGTGAGAACACCTGCTGAAGAGACTGGGTAGAAGAGAGAACCTGCAGGGTCTTGGCCCTCCATGACACATGATTGGAATCCCCCGGATTAGGGTTTAATGGGATTTAACATTTTAACACAAACTGCTTTATGGTTCATAATTCTGTTGACAGACTTACACCAAACCAAAAGTGATTTCTCAAACTGCTGGATTGTTCTTAGACAGCTTTTCCAATCTTTTAGTATTTAATTTGTGCCACATGATGGTAACCTTCACATATAAAAAGAGACATCTGCAAAAACTTCACAGGTTTATTGTCAGTGCAATACTACATGAATGCATGTCTAGTACATTGTTGATGCAGAGAATATATATTTCTACAGTACATGTATCTAGTAAATCAAGTATTTTCCATGTAACCTTGTGACTGCATTATTTTAATTGCTTTTAATCCTAGATCAAGTTTGTTTTGGCCTAAAATGCATCATAACTGTCAAATATATCTTATTATACGTAACTCAGTACTGTTTACTTTTTGAATATATATTTTGTGGCTAATATAGTTATTAACATGGCGATCAAGTTGTGTCAGCTGATCATTTTTTGCCATGACACCACCTCAGACTCAGTGCTGCTGGAGCAGGTACATCCATGATGTCTCAACAGTCTCTCCATGATTTTCACACAGATCAGAGCAATTTTTTGCACAGGAAATAAACGTTTCTACAGACATTCTTAAGCTCTACAACCACTGATCGTTTGCGAAGCTGGGGTGACATCTCATCACTGGGAGCCTGTGACATCAGTGACAGACTGTGTTGAACGCCCAGACCGACCGTTTGAAGCTGTAATTTCCCCACAACAGAGCCATCTGAAACACACACACACAGCGTACATATTTTAGTACCTAACAGCGATAAGTTGCAGACATTACAATGTAGTACAACGTACTTATAGCAAACTAGCATTAGCAACATTAGCTTACCGTCATATATGACCTAGTTTGTATCCTCATGTCTTCGGCTCTCCAAGGAGCTGCAGAACTATTCCAGAGTGTTTTGTCTCGCTGCCTGTACCCGTGTCTTGCGGTCCTTTTTGGCATTTACGGTGAAAAAAGCCACAGACCGAGGAGTCGCCTTGTACAGCCGCCATGATGCATGTGTTATATTTTGCTTGGGTTGCGTGTTTTACGTCACGGGAGTGTGGCGCCGCCTTGCTGTAAAAAAAATCCCGCCCACCCCAGCTTAACCCGGCTGTAATGGAGACACAACCGAGCCGAACCGTGTCAAAGTGAATCGAGACGTGGCGAGGTGAGCTGGGCTAGTGGAAAAGTGCCTATATTAATTCACTGTAGTGTTAGCTCAGGGTAATTAAATATTACTGTAGATCACTGGCAGGTATCTGCTGTTTGGGAGCTGGTTGGAATTGACCTCACAGGTCCAGTTCCAAAGACATCCTCTGGGTTCCAATACATTTTAACAGCCACAGATTACTTTTCCAAGTGGGTGGAGGCCTTCCCTCTGCAGACAAAGACTGCAGTGGAAGTGGCAAAAAACCTCTGCAAACTTATTTCCAGACATGGCTGTCCCCAGTGCATTCTCTCAGACCAAGGACGGGAGTTTGTAAATCAGGTAAGCTGTGCTAGATACATGTTGGGATAGTTATGAGAAGTCTGTGACATCTTGACTTGATGCAGAATCAGAATCAGAATCAGCTTTATTGGCCAAGTATGCACAACACATACAAGGAATTTGACTTTGGCTAAAAACTTGCTCTTGTTGTTCAGGTGGAGGATTTAAATAAGGATTCAATGACAACAGAGTATGTACAGTAAATTACAGTCTGTCCACGTTTCTATAAAAGGATGCAAATATATACAGGAATATATGCAGTTATTTACTCAGACTATCCACACTTTGCAGAAATATATGAAAAATATACAGTCATACAGTATTTCAATGTGAACTCAGATTCAGTGATATAATGTGAATGAAGTAAAAAGCAGTGTGAGAGTTATGTGCAATGTAAGAATGGATGAAAAGTCATGAGTACAGCAACAGGTAGGACTAGGTGAATGTTAGGAGTTCATCAGAGTGATGGCTTGAGGAAAGAAACTGTTACTGTGATGGGTGGTTTTGACCTTCAGTGATCTGTAACGACGACCAGAAGATAGAAGTTCAAACAGTTTGTGGCCGGGGTGTGACGGGTCAGCACAGATGTTTCCCACCCGTTTCCTGGTTATGGACTGATATAAGTTCTCAATGGAGGGTAGGTCGGTACCAATGATCCTCTCCGCAGACTTAATGATCCGCTGCAGTCTGGTCTTGTCCCGTTTAGTGGCAGATCCAAACCAGACAGTGATGGAAAAGCAGAGGACAGATTGGATGATGGCGGTGTAGAAGACAACCAGCAGCTCCTGAGGCAAATCAAACTTCTTGAGCTGAAGCAGAAAAAACAACCTCTGATGGGCCTTTTTCCGGACAGAGTCTATATGGGATGACCACTTCAGGTTCCGGGAGATTGTGGTATCCAGAAACTTGAAGGGGTCCACAGTGGACACTGTGCTGTTGAGGATGGTGAGTGGGGGGAATGAAGGAGGGTGTCACCTGAAATCCACAGTCATCTCCACCGTTTTGGCTGGGTTAAGTTCAAGATGGTTCTGGCCACACCAGAGGATCAGCTGCTCCACCTCCCACCTGTATGCAGACTCATCACCATCCCGGATCAAACCAATGACTGTGGTGTTGTCCGCAAACTTCAGGAGCTTCACCGAAGGGTCCTCTGAGGTGCAGTCATTGGAGTAGAGGGAGAAGAGCAGTGGGGAAAGGACACACCCTTGGGGGGCGCCAGTACTAATTTTTCGGGAGCTGGATGTAAATCTCCCTAGCTTCACCTGTTGCCACCTGTCAGTCAGAAAGCTGGAAATCCACTGGCAGGTGGAGGGGGGCACCTTGAGCTGGAGGAGTTTCTGATGAAGAATGCCTGGGATGATGGTGTTGAACGCCGAGCTGAAGTCGACAAACAGGATCCTGGCGTACGTCCCTGGGGAGTCGAGGTGTTGCAAGATGTAGTGTAGTCCCATATTCACTGCATCATCCACTGACCTGTTTGACCGGTAGGCAAACTGCAGTGGGTCCATCAGGGGGCCTGTGACGACCTTCAGGTGGTTCAGCACCAATCTCTCCAAGGATTTCATGACCACAGAGGTCAAGGCAACAGGTCAGTAGTCGTTTAATCCTTGTAACTGTAAATGTAACTGTAATGTGCTTATTTGTTCATTAAGATTAACAGCAAGCTCTGTAAACTGCTCTGCATTGAGAGAAGTGTAACTGCTGCCTACCACCCACAGACAAACGGTCTTGATGAGAAAACCAACAACAACATCAAACAGTCAGAATCAGATGGTATCTGGTGTGTTCTGAAGGAATGAAAAACTACTTGTAATATGGTTTAGTTTTTTATTGAGCTCTCACAGCCAACATAATGTACAGCTTCAACATTTGTGTTTGTGATAATTGTGTAACATCAGATTATGTTAAATTTGGGTAGTTTTTGGTTTGAAATACATTCATTTCTATTAAAAGTAGAACTTTGTGTGTCCATACATGATAAGAATTATTCTATTTTTAATATAGTTGCTCCAATTTCCCATATTATTAACGCAAAGCCATTTATTCTTCCTAGAGCACTTCAGAAACTGGTGAACAGGCAGCAGGATGATTGGACATATACCTATCTTTCTTCCTGCCCTTCAGAGAGAACGGTCGCTTTTTCTTCTGCTCCCTCTTTCACCCTCCTCCACCCTCCCTAACTGAGAATCCCAGCTTGCTGTCTTGTCTGCGTCGCTGTTCTTCTGGCTGAATCTTGATCCAAATGAAAAAAATGGATTTGGTGAGCGGCTTTAATAAAAATTAACAACTTTTTACATAAATTTGGGCCAGGGGGAGCCCCTATGGAGAGACCCATGGATTGGAACACATGTGTCTGCAAGATTCGACTGATGATGTGGAAACATCTATCTGGTTTGGCACGATCACAGGATTTTTCTGCTGATTGGCTCTGGAGTTTTCCTGGTGTATCGAAAATTTAACTAGAAGAGCTAATCAAAGCGGTCCCGGCGTAGCTGCTTCTTCAACAATTCGACTAGACGGGGGAGAGCACTAACTAACGGCAAGACTAACATGGAAATTACCATCTGGCATGCACTGTAGAGGGATGGACTCTGCCGGACATGCTTCCCATGTTTAGAAGGGAAACATCTGGAGTTGTTTTGGTGCCCTCCAACAATGGATTTAAAGCCTATGTATGGAAATTATGAACACAGGATTGCAAGAGCTGTAAATTCTATGCTCTGAGTGATCTGTGTTATCAGACCTTGAATTCGGTGCCCTGTTGACTATTTTCCTCCTGGATTAAGACAAAACAGAAGCTTGTGCTTCTCTTCATAAACATTCTGGTGTTCTGCAATCTGAACTCTCGAGGACAGTGACTGGCTCAGGAAATTTCCATCTGCCATGCCTCAAGGACATGCTTCCGAGTTTCAGACACTAAGACATAACATCTCGGCTGGGAGAGATTTGCTGCCTCCAGTAACTGATAAACACCCACCTGCATTCAACATACACGAACACACTGATTCACATATACTGAATTACATCCATTCATTCACTGATCCTCTCTGACTTTTAGTTTTGTTGTCTGCTAAATGTGCATTGAGGTTTTTTTTTCCTGCAATCAAAATTTCGCTCACTCACTGAGCGCCATTTTGATAAACATGTTTTTTTCTCTCGCCTACTGTGTCATTCCATATCCCTTCCCTTTTTCTTTCTTTATCACCACTATGACTGGCGCCTAGCGGCTGCCCCGGCCTTGAATGCGCTCTGCAGCGCGTGCCCAAATGCCAAGTCACGTTTCGTTACCTTGTATTCATACATGTGTAATGACAATAAAGTTGAATCTCATCATCTCAATCTCATCTCACCTTGATGCAACACTTTTTTCACTCTGCTCTAAAATTCACACCACCACAAAATTCTCTCCATTTTTCTTGTTGTACGAAAGAGAGGCAAGGTTGCCCTCAGAAGTGCCTGTTGAAATGCTGGTGAGTGTCCCTCTCTCTGGCTTTTTGTCTCTCTACAATAAAGAGGAAAAAAATCAAATTTTGACTGAGCAACATACTAATGGATGATTTACTGTAGGTGTTGAGCCGAAAAAGTAATTTGGTTTTGCTCATATCATCCAGCCCTATTTGAAGTGTAAAGTTAACTGGGTATTGCATGTACCTTCACAGGTATGTTTCTGTATGTAATGTTGTATAATGGAGCATGCAGTATAAAAATCAATATCTATTTTTTCCCACATACAGTAGCTGTCTACAATAATACTACCTGAAGACTTCAATCAATTCATTAAGGAAAAACAGGAAGCTCAAGATGGCACAAGAGAAAAGGTTGAGGACAATATCATACAGGCACAACAGAAAATGACAGAAGCATTTGAAAAAAAGAGTTTAGAAGAAGTACAGAAATGTTGAGTATAAAGAGGGAGATGAAGTGCTGTTGCTGAATATGTGAAAGAGGTAGGAAAGGAGGAAGAATAGAGGCAGATTATACTGGACCCTACATCATTCAGGCACTTTCAGGGAAGACTGCCACCCTGAAGTCACTGCAAGGTGACTGCTTAAAAACAAGATATAATATCAACCACCTCAAACCATATAAAAGAAGTAGTGTAGAAAGTGGAGTTGACCTTGCTTTGGAACACACAGATGAGAGGTCAGTGCACAGGAGTGCCTTCAGCACTACTGCACAGACCATCAAGAGAAGGTCAGTTATCACTTATACTGGAAAACCTAAACAAATTCTGTTGACCAAGACTGAAGACCAACAGGCAAGAGCAAGACTGCAGTCACCTCCAGAGATTCGTCTTCAGTCACTTCAAGAGATCTCTTCTCAGTCCCGGCTTAAGGCCCCATCGTCACAGAATAGTGTTCATGAGCAAGGTCCATAGTAACTAAAATATAAATGTCCTGGTTCCAAGTTGTTGGTCATGGGTTCTGACCTGTTGGTCAATTTGATTGCACGGTCCTTTCATTACTCAACCTGTTGGTTGTACGTTCTGACTGGCTGATCACTTCATAAAATCTTTGTGCCATGACCCTACATGTAAACCTAAATATTCACAAGACTAATTTTATGTTGTATGTTGTGTAAAGCCCCTTAAAAAGGGAAAACTGACAAGGGTGAACACAGTGTGTGCGTCTCCTCACTCCCTTGTATTAAAAGTGAGGATGTTGTGCGCGCACTCCCCTTGCTGGAGCTCTAAGGCATAACTAATAGAGTGATGATTTCATGATCGCATTCTCTAAATCGAACACCGATAGCATTGCTGAATAACCAATAATAACTCTCATTCAATCAAGTACAAGAATAACCAAATAAACAGCTAAATCCATTACAAATAACAGTATCTTAAGCAACAAATATCTATCTTGAATGCTTGAGTAACAAATACAAATATAGTAACAGTATCTTGAATGACAAATGTCTTTCCATCTATCACATACTCCCACTCAATGTTAAATGTTGTCCTCAACATCAAAACCCTCGACCCCTAGCGCAAATCAGGTATTCAAACTTCTCATGACCAAAATAATCAAATCACGTATTAGTTCAATGCTTCTATTGCAACATCTAACATTTAGGAATGAATTGTTACAGACTGGAACTCTTTTCATACACTCTGTCATGCAAGTAACAAATACTCATTGTACAGTGTTTCTTGTGTATGCATTTTGTTACAGACTGGAACTCTTTTGATACATTCAATTTTGAGTCCAAATAACACGTTTGACAGACTGAAACTCTTTTGATACATTCAATTTTTATCAGAATGCAACTTACCAGTCTACATCCCGTATACACATATGGGCTGGTAGTGATGTGGCTGCGCTGAGTAATGAACCCTTGGATAAAGGCGCGATGCAGCGGCACTGTAACAGGATGGAGTTCCTATTTGATCATACCTGAAGATCTTTGGTGGCCTACAGTTCCTCTGAGGCCACTGCTGTTCCTGATTATGGTTCTCTTTCCTTTCAACTGACAGGAAAGGGATGTCTTCGACAGGCTGGTCTTCTGTCAAGTCTTCTCCTGTGTCTGATGGAATGTCACTGTGTGGCTCCTGGCTTACTGAGGGATTATCGTTGTTGCGTTCTAGCTGGGGAGCAAGTTCTCTCCAGTCAAATTCAGCTGCTCTTTCTGTACTGGCAGGAGTCGCTGTCCATGGTCCTGACGACTGAGGTGGGTACTGAGGTGGTATGGGAAAATAATAATCATCATCATCATCTTCCTCTTCCTCGGGGCTGTCCCTAGCTTTTGCAGTCTGTGCTGTTGATTTTTTTTGTTTTACAGGTGAATGCATTCTTGTCTCCAGCGGCAGGTGATCACATGGCATAAGAAGGTTCCGATGCAGGGTCCTGGGCTTTCCTTTCCCTTGTTCCAGCCTCAGTTCATAGATGGGACTATCCTGCCCAACTTGCCTTACCACAGTATGAATTGTGTCTTCCCAGTGATTTTGCAGCCTACCAGTTCCTCCACGGGGAGGGCCTCTCCTTCTGGGGTAGCGCCTATAGCGGCTCCTGTCAGCGGCATACCTGCTTCCTTGAACTGCAGTGCCTCCTGGGCCGGTAACATTTGCCGCCTCTGCTCCCTTTTCTCCCTCAACTACATCAAACTCCACAGTTTCGCCATCTCCAACACTGCAAAGGTATTTCCTCGGGTTGTTCTTTTTGATGGCTGTCTGGTGTACAAAAACGTCTTCTTTGGTGTCATTCCTATTGATGAAACCATATCCATTTCTGACGTTGAACCATTTGACTGTACCCAAGACTTTTGTTGCGATGACCTTCTTATTCCCCGCTGGGGCTGCGGCTGCTGGGCTGGATGGGCTACTGTCTTTCGGGCTCTCTGCTTTCCTCTCTCTTCTCCCTCAGCTAGCACGACTTTGGGACTTCCTAACAAAGCCGGTCACTCCCTGTCCCTTGGGGGCAACCGCTCTCCGTTTAAAGAGCTCTCTCTTGCAGCATTATGCCCCCTATATGCTCTACAGCCTGCCTGAAAATGCTCACTACTCCCACACCTCTAGCAATGTTGGCAGTATTCCTCACCCCTCTGCTGGCATGCAGAGCACCTCGGCCGCACACGTGGCGTTGGATATCTCTGGGGTGCAAATCTCTGTTGAAACTGCACTGTTCCTCTGTGGAACACTGGACCCCTGGGGAACCATGATTCCTGAACTGGTCCACCTGAAAGTTGGGGGGGGGGGGCACTTTGGTCATTCAGGGAGGGGTACTGTGGCTGGACATATAGCGGGGGGTAAGTGACTCCATAGCTGGATTCTCTGGTTACGTCAGGATACATCTTTGGTATGTTTTCTGTCTCACTCATGGACTCTGTTATTTGTGACACCTGTGCCTTAAGGTCTTTTAACAGCGTCATGTCTGCTTTCATTTCTTTCAGGTCAGACAACACATTTGGGGGAAGTGTAGCTACACTTTGCTGGGCTGCACACTTATCTTTGCTGTTATCACTAGACTGGATAGTGTGTACACTAATTGGTCACTGTGGCACGGACTGTCTCCTTTTATCCTGCCTCTCAGCAACAAATGTCCCAACGGCGGAACAGGCGGAGAGGACAGCGAACTCCCAACGGCTGTGAAGGCGGAGGAGGACAGACGGTTGCACAGGAAGAAGGGTCTCGGAAAGCCTTGGCAGGCAACCTTTCTACAGGGTGGACCAAGCTCTCGACAGCCCAGCCATGGAAGGCAGTTGGTCTAGGGGAGGGACCCCCAACAAACGTCCATGGCTGAAGACGGAGATGCAGGACCCCTGTGGTGCCACAAACCTCTGCATCACGCATATTCGCTTCATTAGCGATCGACGAAGAAGAAGAATCCTGCTTCTCTTTTTCATGTGCACATGCTATGTTCAATCTTTCTAACAACAGTTCATCTGAGGTTGTTGTCTGCAAAAGGAGGAGCTGAAGGTCGCTCCTGATACTATCATTTTGCAGCCCTGTTAATACTGTGTGCATGAACATGCTTTGCACGAGAGCTGGGTCATATTTGAGACTAGACTCGGCTTCCTGTGATGCAAACAATATTTTCTGCCTTAAATCCATTGTTAGAATTAAAAAGTTCTGTGGGGTCTCCCTACTGCTCTGGACCTCTGCAGTCAACTGCTTGTAAAGCTCTGTAGCGCTTCTCTCTTGATAATGTGACCTAAGAATTCTCCTAAGGGTAGGGAGAGACAGGTCGCTTTTACCTTCGAGGTAACTCCTAAATTGCAAACCCGGCACAATGGCTCTGATGACAGCATCCACTAACTCTGACTCAGGATATCCTTTGCTGAGGCCGTTCTCAATTTGGCGAGCTAAACTGGAGAAAGTGAGTCTGTCTTTCTGTCCAGGTTCACCAATCTGACCAGAAATCTTATAGTCTTTATGCCAGAGTGGATTGGTTACAACAACCGGGGCTGTGTGGCGTGGGGCAGTCACATTATTTGCTAAAACTTGCATTTCAGCTTCTTTTCACTGCACTGCCAATTTCAGCTGCTCCAACTCTTTCATTTCATTCTCCTTTGCATGCGTTGTTTGTGACACATCATTTATATTACTCTGGTTCACACTTTTTATTGTAACTTGTATGCTCAACAGTTCTGACATACCTTCATCTTCCCATTGTTTTAATTCGTCACGTTCAATGTGCTGACTGATATAAGACACCAACGCACAGCGAGTTTTTCTTGTATTTTCTCTCGATTGTCTCCTGAAATCTCAATCAAATCATATATTTTCACTAGCTGATCCGTAGTAAGCTGGAATAGAGCTCCTTTCATTTCAAACAACAGATTTTCAATTTCCGACTCCATTTTGGGCAAGTGAGTAACAGACAGTGTGGATACGTGATGCTGAGACCTGATGCTGAAGGCTTTGCAGCTCCTTGGTGGCTGTTCTACACCTCAGGATGCGCGTTGCTCCTCGCTGGCCTCGTAACTACCACCGATCTGTTCTGCTGAAACACTTCCCTGCCTGGGTTGCTTTTCGGGATGAAAAATGTAAGATGGCTCCCTTCATGTTGAGGTGTCGGCCTCACGTTTTTTATCCCAGTGGTGTCTCCAAATGTAAAGCCCCTTAAAAAGGGAAAAATGACAAGGGTGAACACAGTGTGTGCATCTCCTCACTCCCTTGTATTAAAAGTGAGGAAGTTGCGCGCGCACTCCCCTTGCTGGAGCTCCAAGGCGTAACTAATAGAGTGACGGTTTCATGATTGCAGTCTCTAAATCGAACACCGATAGCATTGCTGAATAACCAATAATAACTCTCATTCAATCAAGTACAAGAATAACCAAATAAACAGCTAAATCCATTACAAATAACAGTATCTTAAGCAACAAATATCTATCTTGAATGCTTGAGTAACAAATACAAATATAGTAACAGTATCTTATATGACAAATGTCTTTCCATCTATCACATGTTGCGGTCTACAAACTGTGGTCATCAAAAGATTCAGGCAAACTTGAAGCAATTATTGGACCATACAAACTGAATGACATCATTTTGAACACTTTCTGGGAATGGCTGGCTGTCAGATGAAGTAAGAGTACATTTTTGTTGTGTGCAAAAAAATGTTACATTGCGGTTTCAATGATTAACTTACTAACAACTATTCTTCATTTAAACAGATCATTGAAGTGTACCTTCACTGTATTGTGAAACAAGGGGTAAGGGGAAAGCATGTCAACAGTTTCTTAAACCAAGTCTTTTGTCTTTATCATTTGTAAATATGTTAGAAACTTTTAATAACAGCATACTGTTACAGACACCTGTGCATAAGTTAGATGCAGTAACTGGATCATTTGTCTTTTATCGGGGCCAGTTCAGAGTCATTCAAAGAGTAGTTAACAACATTGCTGACTAATTTACTGCAACTGCACTCATTTTATGTTTGAGTTGTGATTAAAGTGCTCTCTGCTGTTTTAAAAGATGAAGTTACCTGATTCTACAGCTTGGATTTGCCCTGTAAATGTCGGTCACTGGATTTTAGTGGTACTTTTTTTTTTGATTTTGTATACTTTATTGATCCCCAGAGGGGAAATTGAAGGCATCCACCTGGATGGATGAAGCAGCCACCGTACGGCGCTATCCCTTAACCATTCACACACACATTCACACCTAGGGCCACTTTAGAGTCTCCAATTAACCTAACCTGCATGTTTTTGGCCTGTGGGAGGAAACCGGAGAAATCCCGGAGTAAACCCATGCAGATACGGGGAGAACATGCAAACTCCACACAGATCACTGTTGGTCAGGGGCTGGGATCGAACCAGGGATCCCATGGCCAAGGGTGAATTGCTGTGCTGCCGCAGTGCTAACCACTGCGCCACCGCACCGCCCGGTGTGGTACTTCTTGTCTTCATTGTGGTTTCACTAAACAACATATTTTCCACAGAAAAGTTTCTATGTATATACCGCAACTTTTAATACTTTGTAAGACTTAAAATCAATTCATGCTGTAAACTTCTGAGAGATTATCAGGATGGATGAAAAGTCGGTCATTGTGATAGACCCCCCTTGGGAATGAAAAGCTTTATGAAGGGAAAATGCTCTGTAATTGGAGGTAATGTGGCATAAATCTTTATACTAATTCCCTTTGTTATACTTTTTGTCAATTGGATAACTGTAAAATGCTACTAAAACCTTAATTTGGGCAATTGCACAGAAATTTTTGGAGGACAAGAAGTCCTGGTGAAGAGCAGTGGAGAATAATGACCGTACCACACAAACTGCAGCAGGACATGTCAAGTTGTGGAGTCTTAATTATAAGGGTATGAACAATATTTATTTATGCAGTTGAGGTGAGTGAGTATCTGTGAATATTTAATGTGTAGCTTAACACTTACACTGCCCTTACATAGTTTGCAGAACAGTATCTGAAAGGCAGAGAACTCAACCTTGTTGCAACCAACAAAGAAGAGATCTCTGCTGCAAGACTTGAAATTGCAACCACTCTTCTGAAATGCCGAGGTAACCATTATAAAGTATATCTACAACTATTGTAGTCTGAATAGTGTGTAGTGGGAGTATGTCCAAGTAAATATGAAACAAAGTCTTGATTAATTTTAAAGACTTGCTGCAGTGGATATAAATCCCCTTAAAAACATCTAAATTGTCAAAAAGTGTATCTTACGCCCATTTTTCCTACAAAAAAAAAAAAAAAAAACAACTTTCATTGTCTTACATCTTCTACTGCTTTTCCGGAGGTCTGGGTCATGGAGGCAGCAGTTCAAGCAGAGAAGCCCAGACTTCCCTCTCCCCAGCCACCTGCTCCAGTTCTTCAGAGAGGATACCAAGGCATTCCATGGCCAGCTGGGAGAGGTAGTCTCTCCAGCGAGTCCTGGGTCTGCCCCAGGGTCTCCTTCCAGAGGGACGTGCCCGAAACACCTCAAGAGGGAGGTGACCAGGAGGCATCCTGATCAGATGCCCAAACAACCTCAACTGGCTCTTTTCAATGTGAAGGAGCAATGGTTCTACTCTGAGCTTCTCCAGGATGACTGAGCTCCTCACCCTATCTCTGAGGGTGAGTCCAGCAATCCTACAAAGAAAGCTCATTTCAGCTGCTTGTATCCGCAATCTCATTCTTTCGGTCATTACCCAAAGCTCATGACCATAGGTGAGGGTAGGAACGTAGATTGACTGGTAAATTGACAGCTTTGCCTTAGAGCTCAGCTCCCTCTTCACCACAACAGACCGGTACAATGGCCGCATCACCGCAGATGCTGCGCTGATTCATCTGTCAATCTCTCGCGCCATTCTTCCCTCACTCATGAATAAGACCCTGAGATACTAAAACTCCTTCACCTGGGGCAGGAGCCTGTCCCCAACCTGAAGAGGGCAATCCACCTTTTTCCAACTGAGGACCATGGACTCGGACTTGGAGGTACTGATTCTCATCCCAGCCACTTCACACTCAGTGGCAAACTGTCCCAGTAAGACCTGTAGGCCATTGCTAGATGAAGCCAGCAGGACAACATCATCTGCAAACAACAGAAATGAGATCCTGTGGTCACCAAGCATGACACCCTCCATTCCCTTGTTGCTCCTAGAAATCCTGTCCATAAAAGTTATGAACAGGATTGGTGACAAAGGGCAGCCCTGGCGGAGTCCAACTCTCACTGGGAATGAGTCCCATCGAGTGTTGACAATACGAACCAAACTCTCACAACGGTCGTAAAGAGACTGGATAGCTCGAAACAACAAACCTGATACCCCATACTCCCAAAGCACCCGCCACAAAAAAACACAAGGGACATGGGTGAATGCCTTCTCTAAGTCCACAAAACACATGTAAACTGGTTGGGCAAACTTTCACGAACCCTCGAGAGAGTAAAGAGCTGGTCCGATGTGCCACGGCCAGGACGAAAACCACATTGCTCCTCTTGAATCTGAGATTCGACCAACGGCCGGACTCTCCTCTCCAGTACCTTGTCATAGACCTTCCCAGGGAGGCTGAGGAGTGTGATCCCTCTAAAGTTGGAGCACACCCTCCGGTCCCCTTTTTTGAAGAGAGGAACCACCACCCCGGTTTGCCATGCCAAGAGCACTGCCCCCGACCTCCACGCAATGTTGCAGAGGTGTGTCAACCATGACAGCCCTACAACATCCAGGGCCTTGAGGTACTCGGGCAGCACAAGTGGTGCAGTGGTTAGCACTGTTGCCTTACAGCTAGAAGGTTCCTGGTTCAAATCCCCAGGCTGGCAGGGGTTGGAACCTTTCTGTATGGAGTTTGCATGTTCTCCCTGTGCTGTGTGGGTTTACTCCGGGGGCTCCGGTTTCCTCCCACAATCCAAAGACATGCATGTTAAGTTAATTGGTTGTTCTAAATTGTCCCTAGATATCTGTTTCCTATAGGCCCTTAGAATAGAGGGTTAGTACTAGTGAAAGCGCTTTGAGTGGTCTTTGTGACTAGAAAAGCGCTATATAAGTGCAGGTTAGTTAGTTAGTTAGTTAGTTACTCAGGGCGAATTCCATCCACCCCCGGGGCCCGCCCACCAAGGAGATTTTTAACCACCTTGGCGACCTCAGCTCCTGTGACAGGCGAGTCATCCCCCTCGTCCACAAGCCCCGCTTCCTTTGTGGAAGGCGTATCAGTGGGATTGAGAAGATCCTCGAAGTATTCCTTCCAACCCCCCACGATATTCCCAGTCAAAGTCAGCAGCACCCCATCCGCACCATACACAGTGTAGACAGGGAGCTGCTTCCCCCTCCTGGGCCGCCAGACAGTTTGCCAGAATCTGTTTGAGGCTGACTGAAAGTCTTGTTCCATGGCCTCACCGAACTCTTCTCATACCCGAGTTTTTGCTTCAGCAACCACCCGAGCTGCACTCCGCTTGGCCTGCCGGTACACCTCAGCTGCTTTGGGAGTCCCACAAGCCAAACAAGCTTGATATGACTCCTTCTTCAGCTTAATGGCCCCCCTCACCACTGGTGTCTCACCACTTGGTTCAGGCATTGCCACCACGAGATGCCCCGAAAAACTTGCGGCCGCAGCTCTGGGCTGCTGCTTCAACAATGGAGGTGGAGAACATGGCCCATTCAAACTCCATGTCCCAGTCTCCCTCGGAATGTGGTTGAAGTTCTTCTAGAGGTGGGAGTTGAAGACCTCCCAGACAGGGGCCTCAGCCAGACGTTCCCAGCATACCCTCACTTTACGTTTGGGTCTACCAGGTCTGAATGGCTTCCTCCCCTGCCATCGGATCCAACTCACCACAAGGTGGTGATCAGTTGACAGCTCTGCACCTCTCTTTACCCGAGTGTCCAAGACATATGGTCGCAGGTCTGATGACATGATAACAAAATCGATCATCAACCTGCGACCTAGGGTGTCCTGGTGCCAAGTGCACATATGGATACCTTTATGCTTGAGCATGGTGTTCGTTATGGACAAACTGTGGTTAGCAGGCTACATCTCATTGTCTTACAGTTGCTTGTAAAAGTCTTTTTCCTTTTCCTCCTCCTTCAGACACCAGGGTCTAATTAGGCTCACTCACATCCCACCCACCAGGACACTAACGCACTGACTCTCCTCCAGGACCACACTATGGTTGTCCACACATTTACATACAATTACATCATGTAGCCAACATACGTCTACCATGTTTTGTGCAGAAGGCCTGGTGGGGAGCCTGGGACCCATCATGTTGTCAAAATCCCTGGTGCTGCTGAATGGGGGGGGGCACTGGCCTCCTGGGGCCCGGGGGTGGGCGTTGGCACCGCTGGGGGGGGGGGCCTGGCTGGTGCGGGGGTGTAGGCTTGCCGCGCCGGCCGCCTGGCCTCCTTCGATTGTCCCTCTGGGGGCGGATGCCTGGCTTTCCTGGGGCTTGCTGACCTTGGGCGTTTGTGCCCTGTGGGGGTTGGTGATGGTGCCTTGCCTGCTCGGGGTTCCCAGGGGGCGGGGAGGGGGGGCTTCTGCGACTGGCCCCCGCTTTTATGTTTCCTGACAAACCACTCACATGCACACACTTATTTTGCATGAGCTCTCAAACACACATGCACACGCACAAGTCTCTCTCCTTTAACAGATGCGGAAACCAGACTCGTGTTGAGACATCTTCGGTGGAAGAAGCAGTTTGTCTTATGTTTGTTATAGTTGTTGGTTTGTTTGTCTTTTTGCCTGCTCCCCTCCCTTTTCCTTCCCCCTCCAGACTTCCTTTTCCTCTTCCCCATCCTGTCAGGTCCTCCATGGGTAAAATAATTAAAGTATTAAAAGTTATTACGGGAGGAGTTTACAACAATATACAGTACATATATAGTTAGGTACTGTATAAGCTCCTCTTGGCAAAGTAAATCTGTTTGGACACAATAAGGGTGACAGATCCCTGTTCTGCTTACCTAGCTGCCTGACAGGACAAGGGGAAAAAAAAAACTGTCAGTGCTTAGTCCTGATTGGTTCACCTGTCAGAGTGACATCACCAAAATGCTGAACAATTTAGACAGACGAAATGTCAGTCTATGTTCTATGCATAATGTTATATTGTAGCATCATCTCACTTTGGCTCAGCAACAATTATTCTTCTGCTTAAAGACAGTTTTGTTTCATCCAGGAATAACGCAAAGAAATGGATTTTCTTCCCCCCAGGCCACAGCTGAAATCCCCTTCTTTTGTTAAAACCAGCCTAAGGAATTTCCCCAATGTCCGGCTTCACTTTTATTGCCCCCATAAACATGCAACAGACCTGGCCACACAGACCCACAAATTTCCTTAAATTCTGGGAAACGCTGGATTTAACCAGTGAACTTTAAAAGTACATTATTACAAACTCAATTCTAAACCTTCATTCTTTTCAGAACTATGAAAATGCAGATGGACTCTGATGTTTTTGATGTGGAAAATCAATATGTGTGAAATGTATTAATCTGTGATTTTATATATATGCATGCTAATGTTTTAAATGAATGTTTATTCCTGCATGGTGATTTAGAAGCACTGCTTATAATTTATACTAATCACTAAAGTTATCTTAGTTTAATACATAAAGGGAAATATTAACTTCCAGTATGTATCAAAGTTTTGCCTCGATATCACATGTGACTCCAACAGCCAATCTCTGCATGACAACTCTTCATTCCAAAGCGCTCCAAACAATAGACTGTTTGTTCATTGGACTAAAAGTTCATCGAGCCCGCCCACGAAGGACGCTCATTGGCTGAGATTCCGGTCAGGCCAGAAGCCCGCGAAACTCAACAGAGCTTATATAAAGGAGAGAGACTCCGGCTTCAGCCTCTTTTTCGTCAGACCTCTTTTCTGCTCCGGACTCTCTTTTCGCCTGCTCTTTTCGTCACCGCTTTTCGGCTGCTCCATTGTCTACACACAGCAAGGAAGAACAAAGGACCGTCTGACCACGCGTCGCTTTTCTGAACACAGAGCAGATAACTCGTAATTTGTTTATGTCACTTTGTATTTTTCTTTTTCTCTTAAATACCTAGGAATTCCTATTTCTTTGAGCTCAATTCTTAATCGGAGTTAAACTCCAATTTTTATTCATCACCTTTTCTTTGTTAAACTTTCTGTAAAACCACCGTTTGTTTAATTTTAATGTAAACTTTAATCTTGACTTTATTTTATAATATTTTTCTTGACCAAGCACCCACCAGAAGCTACTATTTTTATCTAAAGTCCGAAGCCTTTTTAACTTGAGATCGGATTGGATATCTTTTAATTATTATCGAAGACCTCTTGAAGAAAGACGCAGCCTTCCACGTCACGTGCAGCTGAGGAATCAAGGCTGTTCATCAAACGCTAAAGAAAAGTCATCTAACCCAGTTACAACTCTGGGTCATACAGCCCAGAATCCAGCCTCCTTCGACCGCTTGAATCTAAAGGTCGAACTGTGGACCCTGAAATATCTGCGGGCAGATATTTCCCCTAACATCCACGAAATCTTGGGCTGAGGACGGACGACAGAACTATCATCACCGAGGAGCACGTGAGCTGCAAAAACTTTAATTCCACTGCTGAATTAACGTCTGAGGTTCGGTAATAATTTGTATATCTAATCAGATGCAAATTAAGAAGCCCTTAACATAACTCTTCTTTTCATTAAAATTCCGTTTTTATTTTCTTAAGATTAATTTAGGACTTTTTCATAATTAATAAACTTTCTCCATAAATTTGCATTTTGTTTTTTTTTTTAATAATCTGTTAACTCAAACTGATAGAAATTCATTTCTCAGTTTAACCCTGGTTCCGAAAATATTGACATTGTTAATCTATCATTTACAAGATTGATTTTATGATTAATGAAATTACTACCATGTCTGTTAATCATTTCATTTAATAAATATTTAAAATTGAGAGAAGTTGTTGGGAATTTATTTCATTCCAAGTCTGTTTCAAGCCCAGGTATCGAATTCACGGAAAATTTTTGAGACTGATTATTGATTAATTTATTGAGTGATCAAACAGGTATAAAGTGAAATTAAAGATCAAATTGCTTCTTAAAGATAGAAGCTGGTGCCCCTTACGAGTGTTATTAACTTTTCTGATGTATATGACATGAGATTTGAGCTCAGATTCCAATACATCAATATAAATTAAATAATTCATACCTGATCATATTTATTATTTATTAATATTCCATATTTCCGTTACAATATATACATTATATTTTTGTATATATTTGTGTATACCTTTTTATTAAATATTCCTACATTTGGTATACCATTTTTTAGTCACTGAAGGAACTGCAAGCAGTAAAACCTCTCACTCCATTAGCAGGTTAAGCGATATGTAGATCATTTTTGTGAAACTATGATAGATCTAGAACAAACATGATTGTCTTGTTTGTACATAGATAAATCATAGTTGGCTTGTTTATTTCTACACTATTAGTGTTGTATATGTATCACAATAAAAACTTCTGTGTGAAAAAAACTATTTTTTTCCTCATGAATGTGCAACCCCTTCTGCTTGAAAATTAATTACATCTTTTCTTTGATTTTTTTTTTTGGAAGACCCTTTATATAAACTATAGAAATGTTATTGTTTGACCTTAAATACACCCATCAGAACATCATAGCACTGTATAACCTATAGATATGCTATTCTTTGATCTTAAATATATCTATCAGAACATTATATCACTATAAACTATCAGAAGATTAGCCCACATATTATAGAAATGCTACTGTTTGACCTTAAATATACCAATCAGAATGTCATAGCACTGTATAAACTATAGATATGCTATTCTGATAAAGTACCACTGTATTAACTATAGAAATGCTATTCTTTGATCTTAAATATATCTATCAGAACATTATACCACTATAAACTACAGAAATACTATTGTTTGACCTTAAATATACCCATCAGAACATCATAGCACTGTATAAACCACAGATATGCTATTCTGACAAAGTATGCTAAACTGATAGTTATAGCTATCAGTTTGCCATAGGGCTATGGTATTCTGATGACCTATGGTAAAATGGCAGAACACCAGCCCTGCTTTCCACCGTCCGATGGTATCTGGAGAATGTAGTCCCAGGTGTGGGAAAGCATAAATGCCCCCTCATCCCGGTTCATGCTGTCTTTTCCCTGCTTCCTGATTTCTTTGGCCTCCTTGATCCAGCGTTTGTGTCTGGTTGATGAGAAAGCGGGGTGGCTTTGTGGATCTCACAGTTCTGCTGGGCTGACCCTGCCTACAAAAGTCAGCTAATAAATGACACCTCACAGCTATCAGCTGACACTTCTGAAGAAAACTGTAGTGAAAAGTTGAAACATGTAAAGAAAAGACGGTAAAAAACATCTTCTTTCTAGCGTTGTCTTTAATAAGAACTAAAAGCAAATAATTAAAATAAGACAAAATGAACCTACTCGAGCTACAGAAAATTGTAGCTGAAAACAGAAGACTCATCAGTTAGAAAGAATATGGCGCTCCACTAAATTAGATGAAATCTATTTATCCATCCATCCATCCAACTTCTTCCACTTAATCCTATTCAGGTTGCAGGGGAGCTGGAGCCTATCCCAGCATCTTTGGGCAAGAGGCAGGGTACACCCTGGACAGATCACCAGTCCATCGCAGGGCCAACACAGAGAGACAGACAACCATTCACTCTCACAGTCATACCTAAGGACAATTTAGAATCTCCAGTTTGAGGCCAATTAACCTAGCTTGCATGTCTTTGGCATGTGGGAAGAAACCGAAGAAATCCCGGGGTAAACCGACGCAGACACGGGAAGAACATGCAAACTCCGCACAGATCACTGTTGGTCGGGGGCTGAGATCGACCCCAGGATCCCCCGGCCAAGGGTGAGTTGCTGTGTTGCCGCAGTGCTAACCACTCCGCCACCGCGCTGCCCTATCTATAGTTTATACAGTGCTTTGATTTTACCATTTCTGACTATTTGGCTCCTAAAGAAAAATATTACTACAGCAGATGCCTCTTAGATGATGTTGTTACCAAATTTATGCAGATTGTTTCCTCTATGCCATGTGTCAATACAACGGAAATAAGCTATAGACAGCTTGCTCCTTCTGTAGTTGATAGCATGGTAGAGAATGTTACAGCTTCTCTGCATTAGATTCTAGACATGGTGGCCCCTTTAAAAAAGAAAGTCTCAAAGATTTCTAACTCCTTGGTTCAACACAAACTTGTAGCTTCAAACAGAAGACTCATCACTTAGAAGGAAAATGGTGCTTCACTAATTTAGATGAAATCTATTTAGCTTGGAGAAATCATCTTTTAATTTATAAAAAATCTCTTAGGAAAGCTAGAACAAGTTATTATTCCACATTAATAGAAGAAAACAAGAATAATCCCAGGTTTCTTTTCAGCACTGTAGCCAGGCTGACAAAGAGTCAGGACTCTGTCAATCCCAGCATTCCCTTAGAGCTTAGTATGCTGAAACAGTCACCAGCTACATCGCGAAGTGCACAGAGGATGTCACTATAGTGAAGACCATCACTATGCGGGGTAACCATAAGCCCTGGATGACTGCAGAGGTGAGCTTGCTGCTTACAGCCAGGGATGCAGCCTTCAGAGCGAATGACAGGATCGCCCTCCGCTCAGCCAGGTCTACGCTCTCAAAGGGAATTAAGGCGGCAAAGCACGTCTCTGCGGAGAAAATCCAGGGACACCTCTGTGACACTAGGAACACCAAGCAGATGTGGCAGGCAGTTTGGACACTGACGGGCTATAAGTCTAGGCAGGGGGTCGATGATGACAACGCTTTGATTCCAGACAGGCTCAATGACTTCTTTGCACGTTTTGAAGCATCAAACTCGACAATCAGAGGGAGGGCTGGCCCACCCCCACCATCGGTCGGACCAGCTTTTACCATCAACACAGCGGACACACAGAGGACCCTAACCAGAGTCAACCCACGTAAAGCTGCAGGTCCGGACAACATCCCGGGACGTGTGCTCCGAGACTGCGCGAGCGAGTTGGCGCATGTCCTGACTGACATTTATAACATCTCCCTGAGTCAGGCCATCGTTCCCAGATGCTTCAAGACCTCTATCATTGTACCGGTGGCAAAGAAACCAGTTGTGTCCTGTTTGAATGACTATCGTCCTGTTGCACTGACACCAATTATGATGAAGTGTTTTGAACGGCTTGTCAAACCACACATCACAGCCTGCCTCCCTGCATCACACGACCTGCTCCAGTTTGCATATCATTCAAACCGCTCCACGGAGGATGCTATAGTCACCACCCTACACTCTGTCATCACCCACCTGGACCAGAAAGACACCTACGCTAGACTCCTGTACATTGATTTCAGTTCAGCATTCAACACCATTATTCCCCAGAGACTGATGGAGGAATTATACCTTCTCGGTCTGAACACCACCACATGTCTCTGGATCCTGGATTTCCTGACTGAGAGACCTCAGTCTGTCTGGGTTGGAAATAACATCTCCAACTCTGTCACGCTGAGCACCGGATCCCCTCAAGGCTGTGTACTCAGTCCACTGTTGTTTACACTTCTAACACATGACTGTGTATCCAGACACGAGGGGAACCACATTATTAAGTTTGCAGATGACACCACGGTGGTGGGACTTATTCAGAGGGATGAGGAATCAATGTACAGGGAAGAAGTGAGAGACCTGGAGGGCTGGTGCAGGGAGAACAATCTGGTGCTCAACGTGGACAAAACGAAGGAAATGATTATCGACTTCCGGCGGTCACAGCCTGAGCACGTCCCCCTCAGCATCGGCGGTCGTTTAGTGGAAAGAGTGGAGAACATCAAGTTCCTCGGAGTGCAGATCTCGCAGGACCTGACCTGGAGCAAGAATTCCTTGGGGATCAGGAAGCGGGCCCAGCAGAGACTGCACTTCTTGAGGAAACTCAAACAGGCCTCTCTCCCCATCTGCATCCTCAGGACCTTCTACAGAGGTGTGGTGGAGAGTGTTCTGACGTACTGCATTGCTACATGGTACCCCAGCTGCAGTATGTCAGACAAAAAAGCCCTGCAGAGGATAGTCAAGGGGGCTGAGAGGGTAATTGGAGTCTCCCTCCCCTCTGTCCAAGAACTTTTTCAGAACCATTGTAGGAGCAGGGCACTGAACATTGTCAAGGACCGTTCTCACCCTCTGCATAAACACTTTGAACTTCTTCCATCTGGTAAACGATTCCGGAGCATCAGAGGCAGAACCACCAGACTGATCAACAGCTTCCTTCCACAAGCTGTCAGGATGCTGAACAGTTGACCCGGAATCTCTCATACACACTACTGCACCTACAGACATTTTGTATATTATTTGTATATTATAGTTAGTTTTTTCCCAAGTATGTCTCAGGGATGTGTGAATGGATGGGGGGTGGGGGTGGGGGGGTGAAGCTATGAGTGAGTGTGTCTTAAATCATGCTGCTTCTATTTATATGGATGCTGAGAGAAACACAATTTCATCTTGCCTGCACTACAGTTGTATGTACAGCAATATGACAATAAAGTTTGATTTGATTTGATTTGATTTGATTTGATATGAGCTTGCTAGTCAGGACTTTATGAACTTCTTCAATAATAAAATTTCATCTGTCAGAGATAAAATCAGTCAGATTCTTCCCACCGTTAACTTAAATACATTAACTACAACTCCTTCAATTGATATCTGTTTGGATGAGTTTGCTTCAATTGACCTGATTCAATTGATGATTATCGACTTCCGGCGGTCACAGCCTGAGCACGTCCCCCTCAGCATCGGCGGTCGTTTAGTGGAAAGAGTGGAGAACATCAAGTTCCTCGGAGTGCAGATCTCGCAGGACCTGACCTGGAGCAAGAATTCCTTGGGGATCAGGAAGCGGGCCCAGCAGAGACTGCACTTCTTGAGGAAACTCAAACAGGCCTCTCTCCCCATCTGCATCCTCAGGACCTTCTACAGAGGTGTGGTGGAGAGTGTTCTGACGTACTGCATTGCTACATGGTACCCCAGCTGCAGTATGTCAGACAAAAAAGCCCTGCAGAGGATAGTCAAGGGGGCTGAGAGGGTAATTGGAGTCTCCCTCCCCTCTGTCCAAGAACTTTTTCAGAACCATTGTAGGAGCAGGGCACTGAACATTGTCAAGGACCGTTCTCACCCTCTGCATAAACACTTTGAACTTCTTCCATCTGGTAAACGATTCCGGAGCATCAGAGGCAGAACCACCAGACTGATCAACAGCTTCCTTCCACAAGCTGTCAGGATGCTGAACGGTTGACCCGGAATCTCTCATACACACTACTGCACCTACGGACATTTTGTATATTATTTGTATATTATAGTTAGTTTTTTCCCAAGTATGTCTCAGGGATGTGTGAATGGATGGGGGGTGGGGGTGGGGGGGTGAAGCTATGTGTGAGTGTGTCTTAAATCATGCTGCTTCTATTTATATGGATGCTGAGAGAAACACAATTTCATCTTGCCTGCACTACAGTTGTATGTACAGCAATATGACAATAAAGTTTGATTTGATTTGATTTGATTTGATTTGAGCTTGCTAGTCAGGACTTTATGAACTTCTTCAATAATAAAATTTCATCTGTCAGAGATAACATCAGTCAGATTCTTCCCACCGTTAACTTAAATACATTAACTACAACTCCTTCAATTGATATCTGTTTGGATGAGTTTGCTTCAATTGACCTTTTAGAGTTAGATAAAATAATTTCCTCATCTAAGCCTTCAACTTGTCTTTTAGACCCTATTCCTACCAGGTTTTTTAAAGAAGTCTTCCCATTTATTGGTAGCTCTGTAACGTATGCCGAGCGGCCTAGGCATACCAGACCAGAAATGGAGGCTTCCAGACAATTTGCAATCAGCAATTTTCATTTATTCCAAAAGTCTTCACAGGCAATAACTTCAACAAAACACCCGACACCTTCACACCGACACGACTCAACATAAACCAAATACCAACACCTGTTATTTACTGTGTGAGATAATTAAAGTCAATTAGAACATACCATAACTCCAGGTAAGACAATAAACATTTTCATCTTTCCACACATACCCAATAACATCTAAAAGAGACATAAATAATTAAATAATTCTCCCACCTATTTACAGAATAAATAATACACCAATAAATCATACAATAAATAATTTAAACCCCTATTTACATATTAAATTACCCCTAAACTCACCACCACATGCTTCCTTCCTGCTGGTATCCTTTAAAAAGCATTCAACCCCTAAAGAGTCTTTTGCCCAGACACCATCAGGAAGCATGTTGGCAAAGGTATGTGGATTTAATAATCACCCATTGTTTCACCCAATCAACACAATTAACATAAGAATTATCTCACAAAGGGAATTCAGAATTAGTCAAAAACAGATCCTAAAATTATATGTGCATTTAACAATCATATTAACGTTCACAAATACTACACATATAATCACAATTACAGGAAACCATGGCAGTGGCGACACTCCATCGTCACATTTCCTCCCCCCTTTCCCAAGAGTACAATACTCTAAGAGTCATGTACTCTGGAGAGACTATCTGCCACAAGGTTGGTTTTCCCTGCCACATACCGAACAGTAAAGCTATACGGTTGCAGGGACGCATACCACCCTGTGAGACGACTGTTCATGTCCTTCATCCTGTTCAGCCACTGTAAGGCCTGATGATCTGTCTCCAACATAAAATGATGCCCCAGTAAATAGTACTTAAGAGACCCTATTGCCCATTTCATGGCAAGACATTCCTTCTCTACCGTAGAGACTCTCGTCTCCCGGTCCAACAACTTTCGGCTCAAGAACAGTATTGGATGTCTCTCTCCCATCTCCTCCTGGAGAAGTACTGCTCCAATGCCAACTCCTGAAGCATCTGTCTGTAAAATGAATGGACGAGCAAAATCTGGACTGTAGAGAACCTTCTCACCAGAAATAGCACTCTTCAGATCTTCAAAAGCTCTATCACACTCCTCTGTCCATTTTACCCTATTCGGTGCTGAAGCCTTAGTGAGGTCAATCAGAATTGCTGCTCTTTCAGCAAAATGGGGAATGAACCTACTATACCATCCTACCATTCCCATAAATGATCGTACCTTCTTCTTAGTAGTAGGCACGGGATAGGTCCGGATAGCATTCACTTTACCTACTCGTGGTCTAATGACTCCCTGACCAACCACATGTCCCAGGTACTCCACCTGCTGCTGTCCAAATGCACATTTGTGTGGATTGATAGTCAGTCCTGCCCTCTTAATCAACTGAAGGACCTGCCTAAGGTGTACCAAATGTTCTTCCCAGGTCTGACTGTAGATGACTACGTCATCCAAATAGGCAGCTGCAAAGTTTGATACCCTTCTCAATACCTGGTCCATGAGCCACTGAAAAGTTGCAGGCATCCCCTGGAGGCCAAATGGCATAACCTTAAATTGGAAACTGCCATAAGGTGTTTTAAAGGCTGTAAGTTCTTTTGTTTCCGGTGCCAATGCCACCTGCCAATACCCCTTGCATAGGTCCAGTGTAGAAATAAACCTAGTCCTGCCCACTTTCTCTAATAATTCATCAATCTGGGGCATGGGGTATGACTCAAACTTAGACACTGAATTAAGGTATCTGAAATCAATACAGAACCTCAAAGAGCCATCCTTTTTGGGGACCAGCACAATCGGGCTACACCACTCACTGACTGACTCCTTGATCACTACCAGCTGCAACATCAAATCAATCTCTTGCTTCAGTTTTGGGACCAATCGCTCAGGGATCCTATAAGATTTCCTACGTGGAACAGCCTCTTCTTTCAAATGAACTTTATGATGCACAAGCGTGGTGAAACCAGGTCTCTCCTGAAAAAACTCTGGATCTAACAGTGCCTCTAACTCTCTCTGCTGATCAACCTGCAAATGAGACACTCGAAATAAACACGGCTCTGACACATTTGTGGGAAAAGACTGTTCTCTCTCCTCATCCACTTCCGTCGCACAAATGAAGAGCTGATAAAGTGTCTCCTGAAGGACAGGCTGCTACTGCTGATGACCAGGCTGCTGAAACTCCTTTAACAAGTTAATATGGAAGCACTGATGTTTTAACTTCCTGTCAGGCATATATAGTTTGTATGTCACTGAACTTAGTTTCTTAAGAGATTTCATACGGCCCCTGCCATCGAGCCAACAGCTTACTGTCACACAAAGGCAGCAGTAACAAAACCTGCTGACCTGGGTGGAAAAACCCTCTTTCTGACCTTCTTGTCATACCAAGTTTTTTGTCTGGCCTGCGACGTCCTCATGTGCTCCTGAGCCAAAGCAGTCATTCGATCCAGATTCTCTCTCATCTTAATAACGTATGAGACCACATTGTCCTGATCACTCGGTGAACTCTCCCAGTGCTCCTTTAATAAGTCCAATGGGCCCCTCACCTGACGACCATACAGCAGTTCAAAAGGTGAGAACCCTGTTGAAGCCTGGGGCACCTCCTGATAAGCAAATAATAAGTATGGCACCCATTGGTCCCAATCCGAGCCCGTATCAGAAACAAATTTCCGCAGCATGTTTTTCAGAGTCTGGTTAAATCGTTCAACTAGTCCAACTGTCTGAGGGTGATATGGGGTGGTCTTAATACTCTTAATACCCAACAGCTTGTATACCTGCTGCAACAATTTTGACGAAAAATTTGTTCCACAGTCTGTTAGAATCTCTCTGGGTATGCCTACCCTCGAAAATAACTGGATAAGGCAGTTGGCAACCTGCCTAGCCTTAATAGATTTTAGGGGGAAGGCTTCTGGGTACCGAGTAGCGTAGTCACAAATCACCAAAATGTATCTATTACCAGAGGAGCTTCTCTCCAGGGGGCCAACTACATCCATCCCTATTCTGTCAAAAGGTGTTCCAATGATTGGCAATGGTTGCAGTTGGGCACGGGCTACTCCCCTAGGTGATGTAATCTGGCATATTGGACATGTTGTGCAGAACTCCTTTATCTGGGTATACATTCCCGGCCACACAAACCTTCTAGCAATTCTCTGTAAAGTTTTCTGAAATGCTAGATGACCTGCCCAAGGGACAACATGTCCCAGTTCCATAATCTTTGATGTGAGGTCCTGTGGCAAAGCTATGGCCATAAATTCACCTTGCTGCTGGTACAGAATGCCCTTTTTAATGACATACAAGGCCTCAGCCAAACAATCCGTTCTGCCCTGTTTCACACCCTCAATCTCCGAGACTTTATCAAACCAAGGTCCTAATGCTGAGTCAGCTTTCTGTAGTGCAGCTATGTCAGGAGGAATATCAAAATCTACTACCTGGCTTAGCTGTGATGTTACTTCACCCACGTTCTTTACTGACGCTAACACCTTGTCTCTTCTTCTCTGAGCTTTGGATTTAGACTGTTTAATAGGGCCTGCCTCTATCCCAGAATCATAGAACGGCAACTCCTGGAGAACATTGGCAGCCCTCTGCACCCTGGTTGTCACCATATTACAAATTTTCCCAACAGGTGCATCAAGCCTCTGCTCAATAGAGCCACCTGCCTTTCCCTCAGTTTGTTCATCCCTAACCTGTTGTATGATGTCCAACAACGTTGGAACATCATTGCCAAGAATAATTGGGTAAGGCAAATCAGGCACAAGAGCTACAGGAAGGAGATAAGTTTGCCCCTCCACTGTTAAATAGACCTCAGCGGTCGGGTACAATTTCTTATCCCCATGAACACAACTGATATTTATTGTAGTCTCACTCCATGAATCTCTCGGGACTAAACTGGGCAAAACAACAGTCTGGAAACAACCGGAGTCTAACAAGGCCTCTTCACACTGACCATTAAGCAGAACGGTAGTTTTATATATTTCACCATGAATTGGTGCTGACAGAGTGGGTCTTGGAACTGAACATAATAATGAAGGTTTATCATTTTTTGTGGCAGGACATGAATATTGAGTATTCTGTCCTGGTAATACGGCTGGGTATTGTAGACAGATAGCGAACAATAAAGACAGCAGGCTGATTCCAGGTTGACTGATTTACTGAAATCGTTTTGTCTTGTCTTTTTTCTTTCTTGTAAAACTGAAACACAATGAAATATACATAATACAGAATGTTACATAAGAAATAATAATACAACACTCTGTATATAAACAGTTTCTCTTATTACAGGCACTTAACTCAGGTAAGTATTTCACAGTTTCCACAGGTTACAAAGTTAAGGTAAGTTAAATCAGGTAAATATTACGAAATTATACTAACACATTTTTATTTTACAGAGGACAGCTACACAGCTAAGTAAGCAGGTAAGCATAGCCAAGTGAATAGCTAACTAGCTTTCACACGAAGCACTATTACAACACAATATAACTTGGGCTAACAAAAGGCGAAATGACTCAGCAGTTAGCTAAGTACCATTGCAAGCGATTAGCCATTAACACCTTTTAATCGCGATCTTTTTATAGCTTAAATTTAGCGTTTTTAACATCATATTCCAAACTATGGTCATCTTAAACAAGTATTACAACAATTTTCAGCATTAACTTACTGTTGGTTCCACTCCTAGGTTAGTACAACCAAATTTCTGGCGAGCACATTTTCACATTGCTTTCATCATGGCAGACTGAACAAAGAAAAAGGGTTTTTATAGGAAACAGGAAGTAGCTACAATTAAAGGTGCAATAACGCAAACTACCACTAGAGGGAACATAACCCCACCCAATATCTGACAAGTCAGCACACTCCCCGCTTGGTATACATGTATACCACTATTTACTCTTCTCTAGTGACATCAATAGCACAACATCAGAGATGGGTCTAAGGTACTCTTTAGCTACCCCTTGACTAGAGGTCTTAACTGTGACCTTACGGACCTTGTCGTCTGAACTAGGAATGGCCTTAACTATTCGCCCTAGAGGCCACATGTTGCGCTTTGCTTGATTGTCCTTTATCAAAACAATGTCACCTTCCTGGAGACTGGACTTCTCGGAGGTCCACTTCCTCCGTGGTTGAAGTGTGGCCAGGTACTCCGACCGCCACCTCTTCCAGAAGGAGTCCGCCAAGCTCTGGACCTGGCGCCACTGGACCTGGCTGAGGTGATCCAGGTCGAAGTCTCCCAGGGGTGCAGGACTGACACTCGCCTTCTGGGTGAGCAGAGTGGCAGGTGAGAGGATTTCAGGTACCTCTGCATCAACAAGCTCAAACGTTTCAGCCTCCTCAACCTTATCCGTGGCTGACTGCCTGAGAAACTGGGGACCGAGCAACCAGCTGGAAGATGAAAGTTGAGCTGCTGAAAGTGGTCTGGTTCCCTGGTCTGCAGGGTTCTGGTCTGTCAAGATGTATTGCCACTGTTCTGGTTCAGTAGATCCACGAATGCGAGCTACTCGGTTAGCTACGTAGGTGTAGAACCTTCGTGAACTGTTGTGAATGTAGCCCAGCACAATGCGGCTGTCAGTGAAGAACTTGACTGCCTGTAGCTCTATGTCTATCTCAGACTGGATCACTTCTACCAGCTCAACGGCCAAGACAGCTGCACACAACTCCAGGCGTGGAATGGTGTGCATGGGGTAAGGTGCAAGTTTTGATTTACCCATAACAAATCCTACGTGCCATCTTCCTTCAGAATCTAAGGCACGCAGGTAAGCTACGGCAGCTATCGCTAGAGTTGAAGCATCTGCGAAAACACAGAGTTTTATCCTGTTACAGCATGACAAGGAGGTAGGTAGGTATGATCTGCTAATGCAAAGCTGCTCCAGGTCTGTTAAGGAGTTGATCCATGTTCTCCAGTGTGCCTCTTTCTCTGGTGGGAGAGGCGTGTCCCACTCATACTGTTCAGAGGAGATGTCTCTCACCAATGCCTTTCCCTGGACAGTGATGGGAGAAGCGAATCCAAGGGGATCGTAAAGACTGTTTATGGTGGACAGCATGCCTCTCCGACTGAATGGCTTAATGTCTCTTGAGACTCGGAATGTGAAGCTGTCAGTCTGGAGCATCCAGTTCAGGCCTAAGCTCCTTTGAAGGGGCAATGGGTCTGCTCCCAGATCGAGATCTTTCAGGTCACTTGCTCGTTCCTCCACTGGGAAAGCCTCCATGACCCTCGGACTGTTTGAGGCGATCTTGTGGAGTTTTAAGTTGCTCTCAGCTAGCAGAGCCTTGGTTCGCTGCAGGAGATCGATCACCTCATGCTCCTTGGCCAATGACGTGAGCCCATCATCGACGTAAAAGTTCCTGAAGATGAACTCCTTTGCATCACTACCATGCTCAGCTTCTCCTTGCTCTGCAGCTCTCCTCAGCCCATAAGTCGCTACTGCTGGAGACGGGCTGTTGCCGAATACATGCACAGTCATCCAGTAGTCAATGATGTCCTTGTCTGGATCATTGTCTTTGTGCCAGAGAAACCTGAGGAAGTGGCGGTGGTCCTCTCTGACCTTGAACCCATAGAACATTTGCTCTATGTCGGCGGTAGCAGCAATTTGTTCTCTTCTGAACCGTAATAGGACTCCTATTAGTGTGTTGTTCAGGTTGGGTCCACTGAGAAGCACATCATTCAATGATGTCCCCTTGTACTCCGCGCTGGAGTCAAATACAACTCTTATTTTTCCCGGCTTCTGGGGGTGGTATACGCCAAATGTCGGCAGATACCAGCACTCCTGCCCGAGCTGTAGTGGAGGAGCTGGCTCGGCCTGTTGGTTGTCAATGACCTTTTGCATAAAATCAAAGAAGTGCTGTTTCATGTCAGGTTTCTTCCCGAATGAGCGTTGGAGGGATTGGAGTCTTTGAGCAGCCTGCTCTCTGTTGCACGGAAGACGCTTACGAGGAGTATGAAAGGGTAGTGGCGCCACCCAGTGGTTTTCATTGTCCATATACACCTCGTCTTCCATTATTCTCAGAAACTCACTGTCATCTACTGACATGGCTGGTTTGTTGTCGGCTGGTGTTGTCTGGAACACACTTTCACCAAGACCATCCCTACATGTCTCTGGAATGGCTTCCTCACTGCGAGTTGGGAACTGAAGGCTGCACTGAATCGGTTCACTGGGTCTTTCCTTGATGTGAATGCTGTTAGTGCAGGGCTTAAAGAAGGAAGGGCGTCCATTTTGGAGGACATGGGTCTTATAAGCATTGACTTCCTGAGTCTTGTGAGCGCCACCCAGACACAGCTCTCCCACTATGACCCAGCTGAGATCAAGGCGCTGAGCGTATGGCGAGTCGTGTGGTCCGTTGCGCTGCTCTCGCACCTTGTGCAAGCTCAAAACATCTCGGCCTAGTAGCAGAAGAATGGGTGCACTGTTGTCAAGTGCAGGGATTCTGTCAGCCACTGGTCTGAGGTGAGGGAAATATTGTGCGCACTCAGGGGTCGGGATCTCTGACCGGTCACCAGGTAAGTATTCACACTCCAGCAATGTGGGCAGTGCGACCTTGGTCTTCCCATCGAGAGATTCCACAATGATGTTGGTTGCTTTCCTTCCTGCAGTCTCCACTCTGCCTGAGCATGTTTTTAGCGTGTAGGGGGATGCCCTGCTGTTAATACCCAACAGACTGAAGAACTCAGATTTCACTAAAGACCTATTGCTTTGGTCATCGAGTACAGCATATACTATGTGAGACTTGCTTGGATTATCAGCATGGGAAACCTTGACCAAGCAGATTTTAGAACAGGATCTAGGCTGGGGTGCATCGCCACATATCTCTGTGCACTTAGAAGTGACAACAGGAGTTGCTGCAACTTCACTCTCCCCGCTTTGCTCCCTTCCTTGCTCCCCGCTCTGGTCATTCCCAGGTGAGTGCCCAGCCTGCCCATGAGGCGACCATGGTGCTGGACCAGGATGCATCGCCGAAGTGTGCTTGTCACTCTCACACTCTCTGCATTTGAGTGCGGTCTTACAGTCTTTGGCAATGTGCTTGGTGCTGGCACAACATCTAAAGCAGATCGAGTTCTCCTTTAAATACGCTTTCCTCTCATCCAGGTGCTTTCCTCGGAACCCACGGCATTTTGTGAGCGGATGTGGTTTGTTGTGCATTGGACATTCTTTGTCCGGTTCAGTTTTCTTCACAGATGTGCTGTCCCGAGATGCACCACCTGCGGCTGTGACATCAGTTTTCCTCACTGTTACAGCGGATTTGTAGATGTGTTTTTGGTCTTTCTCACCTTTTGACTGATTGGGAGTAGAGGAAAGGTTGAATGCGAAACTGGGGTCATTGCGAGTCTTAGCTTGAGAACATACAAATTCCACAAAGTAGCTGAATGGTGGGAAAGGCACATGATAAACTTCCTTGTACCTGGATCCCTGTGTCATCCAGCGTTCACGAAGTGAGAATGGAAACTTCTCCACAATTGGATTTACCCCTCGAGCTGTATCAAGATACATGAGCCCAGGTAAGAATCCCTCTGACTTAGCAGCTTGTAGCTCTTTTAACAAGTCTCCTAACTCTCTGAGCTTGTGTGTCTCTTTGTTAGAGATGACTGGGAAGGCGTCCAATTTTTTCATTAGGGCACTTTCAATCACCTCTGGGCTTCCATAAGTTTCCTCCAAGCACTCCCATACCGTCCACACACCTAGTCTAGGATTGTTTACATGCACAGACCTGATCCTCATGGCTTGAGCTGACGACTTGGGCCCCAACCATTTGATCAATAGGTTGAGCTCTTCTTGCTCCGAGAGGTTAAGCTCCTTGGTGGCTGCTAGGAAGGAGGCCTTCCACGCCCAGTAGTTTTCTGGGCAGTCGTCAAAGGTAAGGAGTCCTGAGCTCACCATCTCTTTTCTCATGAGATACTGGGCCAAGACATGGGTTTGTGTTGATGGAGGTGAGGATTTATTTCCCTGGTTGGGATGAGAGGCTGGAGGGTTAGCTGCAGTGTCTTTCCTTCTAATGTCAGGGAGAACAGGTGAATGTTCCTGCTTTGGAACAAATGGCCTTGGGGCAGAATGAGGAACGTTGTGTCCAACCATCATGGGCTTGTGTTCATTTCTGTCCACGAAAGACTCATACAGTGAATCTTGTTCTTTAATGCTAAAGAGGTGTGAATTCACTGGTGCTTGATGATCAATTTGTTGCTGTGGAGTTGGCCCTGGTTGCAACTGTGGTGCATGTGCATCGAATGGCTGTGTTTCCACGTAGCGTCGTGTGCGTCTCACTGGATCATCAAGGGCTAGATTCTGTAGCTCACCAAGAGAGTCGCTGTGTCTTGGATCGAGCTCTGCTGCTGCAGCTTCTTCCAATATAGCTGCCTCTCTTGATGCTGCAGTTGCTTCTTTCTCTTGTTGTAGCACGTGAAGATTTGCGTCTATTGAAGCCCTTTCTTTAATCATGGCAGCCTCTACTGAAGCCCTTTGTTTCATCATGGCTGCCTCCTTCTCTGCAAAGGATGCTTTGACTTTAGCTGCTTCAGCCTTAGCTCTGGCTCTTGCTGCAACGATGCTGGCAGATGACTGGGTTGATGCTCTGGAGGACTTGTGTGAACTTGAGGCTTGAGACCTTGTCTCCAACTGAGACGGACGGTCCTCCTCACCAGCGTGGCTCATCTTGGCTTGCTTCTGTGTGCTGTTCACCGTATTTCAGCTGCCTATCCCCGCTGCGTGGTCAACATTTTAGTATTCTGTCCTGGTAATACGGCTGGGTATTGTAGACAGATAACGAACAATAAAGACAGCAGGCTGATTCCAGGTTGACTGATTTACTGAAATCGTTTTGTCTCGTCTTTTTTCTTTCTTGTAAAACTGAAACACAATGAAATATACATAATACAGAATGTTACATAAGAAATAATAATACAACACTCTGTATATAAAGTTTCTCTTATTATAGGCACTTAACTCAGGTAAGTATTTCACAGTTTCCACAGGTTACAAAGTTAAGGTAAGTTAAATCAGGTAAATATTACGAAATTATACTAACACATTTTTATTTTACAGAGGACAGCTACACAGCTAAGTAAGCAGGTAAGCATAGCCAAATGAATAGCTAACTAGCTTTCACACGAAGTACCATTACAACACAATATAACTTGGGCTAACAAAAGGCTAAATGACTCAGCAGTTAGCTAAGTACCACTGCAAACGATTAGCCATTAACACCTTTTAATCGCGATCTTTTTATAGCTTAAATTTAGCGTTTTTAACATCATATTCCAAACTATGGTCATCTTAAACAAGTATCAGAACAATTTTCAGCATTAACTTACTGTTGGTTCCACTCCTAGGTTAGTACAACCAAATTTCTGGCGAGCACATTTTCACATTGCTTTCATCATGGCAGACTGAACAAAGAAAAAGGGTTTTTATAGGAAACAGGAAGTAGCTACAATTAAAGGTGCAATAACGCAAACTACCACTAGAGGGAACATAACCCCACCCAATATCTGACAGGTCAGCACATTGTGACCGATCTTATTACACTGATAACATCGTATATCTTTATTTGAAACAAAATGTGACTTTTTGCTACTATCATATCTGCTATTTGTGATCTGACTGGACCTGGAATACAGCCTATTCTGAGCTGGACCACTCCTTTCACCCTCATTAGACTTACTCCATGTGATCAAAGAGCTGTCACGGCCGAGAGTAGGTCTCCTGCTCCCAGACCTGGCTGACAGAAAGACCTCCGCCAGACGAGCAGCGCCCTCTGCAGTCTTCAGGTCCCGCTCTTGTATCCAGAGTCCCAGTTCTGGGTTCACCATCCACAGAAACTGCTCCAAAATCAATAGTTCCGTAATGTCTTTCACAGTTAAGGTCTCTGGTTTAATCCACTTACAGAACAGGTCCTTTAAACGTACATACAATTCACACGGGGTTTCGTCCTGATAAATGTCCAGGGACTGAAACCTCCTCCTATAAGTGTCGGATGTTATCTCATATTTACTTAAAATTGCTTCCTTCACTTTTTCATAATTGTTCGTGTCTGCAATGTCCATCAGCACATATGCACTCCGTGCTTTACCTGTGAGCAAAGGAGCCAACTGAATAGCCCACTCTTCTTCACGCCAGCGGCAGACCATGGCAATCCTCTCAAACGTCGACAGTGTTCGATGTCATCCTCGGGAGACAGTGGATTCAGCCTGGGCTCTTGGTGCGTTTGAGTCATCCTCGGCTGCACCTGCAGCGGTAAATTATCCTCCTGCGGGCCGACCCAACTGGCCGTCACCCTGGGGTCTTCCCCCGAAGCGCCGTCGTCACCACTGCGTTCAGCCCGGCTCCCATACTCCTCTCTCAGCTCCGCAACTTGCGACTGCATCTGACAAATTTGATTATTCATAGTCTGCCACCTTTGATCTTGAAGAGCGGCTTCTTCCACCCTCTGATGGTCTCCGACAGTCAGTAAACGTACCAAGGACTTCACCAAGCACGTTAATTCTTCCAGCTCGTTTAGTCCACTGGCTCCCTGCTCCTCAGTTGCCATACCTGCGTCAAAGTCTAATTGCTCTTCTTGCCTCGTTATTTTCCTTCTGGACATTGTTCCTTTCGTCCCGTGTTGTCACTCCTTTGACAGCACCAACGTCACCAATTGTCCGCATTCATCAGGGAATGAACCACTTATGCCACCAAATGTAACGTAGGTGAGCAGTCTAGGCATACCAGACCAGAAATGGAGGCTTCCAGACAATTTGCAATCAGCAATTTTCATTTATTCCAAAAGTCTTCACAGGCAATAACTTCAACAAAACACCCAACACCTTCACACCGACACGACTCAACATAAACCAAATACCAACACCTGTTATATACTGTGTGAGATAATTAAAGTCAATTAGAACATACCATAACTCCAGGTAAGACAAACATTTTCATCTTTCCACACATACCCAGTAACATCTAAAAGAGACATAAATAATTAAATAATTCTTCCACTTAACCAACTTTGGGGGAAGATTTCTTAACCAACAGGACACAGAGAGTAAGGGTCAATGGTACATTGTCGGACCTAAAGTGCTCTTCTACTGGCTCTCCTCAGGGGTGTGTGTTGTCACCACTACTCTTCATCCTGTACACAAACATGTGTCGGAGCAGACATGACAACAGACACATTAAAAAGTATGCTGATGATTCAGTTATTGTCAGTCTCCTCCAGGATGGTGAGAGTGGTCACGGCCCAGTAGTTGATGATTTTGTTCACTGGTGTGAGGATTCCTACCTGCAGCTGAATACGACAAAAACTGAAGACATGATTATTGACTTTAGGAGGAAAAATCCCAGGCACAAAGTCACCGTACTAAAAGGCCAGACCACCAAATGTGTACAATCCTACAAATATCTTGGGACGATTATTGATAGCAATTTAAACTTTGAAGAGGACTGTGAAAGGGTGTGCAAAAAGGGTCAGCAACATTTGCATTGCTTGAGAAAACTTGCACGCTTCCAAGTTGACCGAACCATAATGACAATGTTTTATCGGGCTTTTATTGAATCTGTTTTATCCTTTTCTTTAGTGTCATGGTTTGGTCAGATAAAACTGAAGCAGAGGAAATCCTTGGATCAGGTAGTTAGATGGTCCAGTCGTTTGCTTGGTGAGCCACAGCTGAGCCTGACATCCCTGTACACCAGACAAGTACAGAGGATGGCTTCTTCCATTTTAAATGATGACTCCCACCCTTTGCACTGCCACTTTCAGCTTCTTCCCTCAAGACGGAGGTTTGCTGTCCCAAAAAGTAGAACCCAGCGCTACAAAAATAGCTTTGTCCCTGCTGCTGTTAAAGAGTTGAACAAGCTGTAAAAATATATTGCACATAATATAGGTACCTATTTATTAACTCCATTTTATATTTACTTATTTTTGTAGGATGTCACTTGGGTTCTAACTATTTTATTGGGTTTTAGACCTCTGAGTTTTTAACCTCTTTGACTAGTTTTTAACTTTTAATATGACCCTTCTCTCTTACCTCTGGTTTTTCTCCCATCTCTTTGTCTTTTTATACCCTGATTGATGGAGCCTTGAGTATTTTTATCATGTTTATAGTCAGCTTCATATGTGCCTGTGTTTGTGTCTATGTTGAATGTAATTTGTGGCTTGTAAATATAGTCCATGGGCCCAGACCAGATTTTTGGGTTATTGGTACCACTCAAAGGGACAAATTCTAGTGATGCATTTTGGAATGGCCTATATCTGTGGATGATATTTTGCCATGATAGCAATTCCAAAGTAGTAGTTTAGTCATAGCTATCAGGCATTGAATATGATGCCCCATAAATCATAAAATCTGAGGCTGCGAATTTTTGGAATGATAACACCAACACATATTTACCCTATTAATGAGCAGTTACTTGTTATTACAGCATATCTGAGATACAAATAAAGCACAAAAAAACAATTTTGACAGTTGGTATTGTAATACTGTGGCATTGCAAAGCACTTCCAATAGAGTACTATAGCGGTTAGTATTAGTCTGTGTCCGAATCATCTACTGCTGCTTCTTCATAATTGCAGAAGTGAATGTTATTAGAGGATATCTGAGATACAAATGAAGCACAGTAAACAGTTTTAACAGTAGATTAATGCATAATTATTGTAGGATTACAAAGTAGTCTCCTAGCAAAAGAGTAGTATTCCATTACAGTACTGTAACAGGTAACTAGTAGATCTATTCGTCTGTATCTGAATCATCTGCTACTTCATAAGCTTCGCCATCTTCATCTTCTTCCCTCTGGTTGCTGCAAGTCTGCAGTTTGCACATGTACAGTGGGGCAAAAAAGTATTTAGTCAGCCACCAATTGTGCAAGTTCTCCCACTTAAAAGATGAGAGAGGTCTCCAATTTTCATCATAGGTATACCTCAAATATGAGAGACAAAATGAGAAAAAAAAAACCACAAAATCACATTGAAGGATTTTTAATGAATTAATTGGTAAATTCCTTGGTAAAATAAGTATTTGGTCAATAACAAAAGTCATCTCAATACTTTGTTATATACCCTTTGTTGGCAATGACAGAGGTCAAACGTTTTCTGTAAGTCTTCACAAGGTTTTCACACACTGTTGCTGGTATTTTGGCCCATTCCTCCATGCAGATCTCCTCTAGAGCAGTGATGTTTTGGGGCTGTCGCTGGGCAACACAGACTTTCAACTCTCTCCAAAGATTTTCTATGGGGTTGAGATCTGGAGACTGGCTAGGCCACTCCAGGACCTTGAAATGCTTCTTACAAAGCCACTCCTTCGTTTCCCGGGCGGTGTGTTTGGGATCATTGTCATGCTGAAAGACCCAGCCACGTTTCATCTTCAATGCCCTTGCTGATGGAAGGAGGTTTTCACTCAAAATCTCACGATACATGGCCCCATTCATTCTTTCCTTTACACAGATCAGTCTTCCTGGTCCCTTTGCAGAAAAACAGCTCCAAAGCATGATGTTTCCACCCCCATGCTTCACAGTAGGCATGGTGTTCTTTCTCCTCCAAACACGACAAGTTGAGTTTTTACAATAAAGTTCTATTTTGGTTTCATCTGACCATATGACATTCTCCCAATCCTCTTCTGGATCATCCAAATGCTCTTTAGCAAACTTCAGACGGGCCTGGACATGTACTGGCTTAAGCAGGGGGACACGTCTGGCACTGCAGGATTTGAGTCCCTGGCGGCGTAGTGTGTTACTGATGGTAGCCTTTGTTACTTTGGTCCCAGCTCTCTGCAGGTCATTCACTAGGTCCCCCTGTGTGGTTCTGGGATTTTTGCTCACCGTTCTCGTGATCATTTTGACCCCACGGGGTGAGATCTTGCGTGGAGCCCCAGATGGAGGGAGATTATCAGTGGTCTTGTAAGTCTTCCATTTTCTAATAATTGCTCCCACAGTTGATTTCTTCACACCAAGCTGCTTACCTATTGCAGATTCAGTCTTCCCAGCCTGGTGCAGGTCTACAATTTTGTTTCTGGTGTCCTTTGACAGCTCTTTGGTCTTGGCCATAGTGGAGTTTGGAGTCTGACTGTTTGAGGTTGTGGACAGGTGTCTTTTATACTGATAACGAGTTCAAACCGGTGCCATTAATACAGGTAACGAGTGGAGGACAGAGGAGCCTCTTAAAGAAGAAGTTACAGGTCTGTGAGAGCCAGAAATCTTGCTTGTTTGTAGGTGACCAAATACTTATTTTCCACCATAATTTGCAAATCAATTCTTTAAAAATCAGACAATGTGATTTTCTGGATTTTTTTTTTCTCATTTTGTCTCTCATAGTTGAGGTATACCTATGATGAAAATTGGAGACCTCTCTCATCTTTTAAGTGGGAGAACTTGCACAATTGGTGGCTGACTAAATACTTTTTTGCCCCACTGTATGTGCATTTCAGCTGGTTCACCAGGCTCCACGTTTCCAGTAAGTGACTTGACAGCGAAGGGCAGAGTGATGTGCTTCATTGGCTTCACCTTACCATTGGTAATGACATATACCAAGTCCTGGCCAAATGAGCTGCAGAGACGCTGGATTCTGTCAGATGGGTTTGAGCGGTCTGTTGAGCCTGTCAGCAGTGTGTTCAGGAACCTGGTCACTGAAGAAGGAATGACCGCATCCTCCGACATCTGAGGTGGCCAGGACTGTCTGTAGTCTTGCTTCTTGATGTCACCTCTCATCTGCAGTGCTGCCTTGTTGATGATGTCCTCACTCCTGTCTGATTCCATGAGTTGCACCTTTCTCTGGAGTATTTGGTATGCCTTAACAAGCTCTGGCATAGAAAGGCTGTTGGGATACACAAGTAGTTTCCCACTGTCATCTTGAGTGATTTGCAGGGCTTCTCCAAACTCAGCTACCAGTTTGCGTCGGATGTGTTTCTTGGTCGAGGCTTTCACTGTTTCCACTCCAAGAGTTACCATGCCCTCGACCAGTCTGGCTGTGAGGTTGGTCATTGGCACCACATCAGGGTTGACAAACAGCTCTTCTCTTACGTAAGAGAAAAGGTCATTGTATGACTGTTGCTCTGCAGCTTCATACTCAGCATCAGTATCAGTTGGAGCAGCACTGGCACCTTTTCCACTGTCCTGTGTGGTGGTGCTTGAATCCCGTGTGTATTCACAGTAGCAAGTCCGGTGGTAATGACCTTCCGCTGCCACGAGGTCTCTGCTGACGATGGCAAGCATTCTGTTGTCCAGTTTACTGACAGCAGCCTTTCGGACTTTCTCATCGGCACGCAATTCAGTGCACTGGACGAGAGGATCTCTAGTCCTATCTCCTTTCAAGTACTTGCTGGTCTTCTCACAGAAGATGCACTCTGCCTTATAAACCCTTGACTGAGATGGTGCTGGCCTCTGTGACTTTTTTCTTTCCGTTGAGCTTTTGTTTTCTTCTGTGCACCTCTGCTTGGAAATTATAGCATCGAGGTCCCTTTTCATGGTGAAAATGCTTCGGCATTTCCGGTGGTAGGCCACAGCTGGTATGGCATCACCTGGCAATCCTTTTGCTAGGTCCAGGATCGGAGCATGCTGTCTTATTTCAGTGGCTCTCAGCAGGGTTTTCCAGGAGTTGATGTCCTTTGGAGATACTAGTTCTTCATCTGAAGATGAGCAATGGATTATGCAATCAAGGCGTGCGTGCTTGGGTGCCGTGCCACTCCCTGCTTCTTGGGTGGAATCCATTTTCAGTTAGGTACATTCATCCAGACCTGCAATGACACCAGGTATTGGTAAATTATTTCATGTAATAAATTGCATCAATTGAAATTGGCATTGAAATTACTCATTCTTGTCTATAAAGTTGTACACTATTATTCTGGTTTCGTTTTTAATAAAATGTTGCGATCCTCCAAAACTCCAGTTTCTTTTGGCACACTATAAAAGATAACATTTAATTAATTTTCTTAACTAAGTGATAACCAAAATAAGTCTTAAATAAACATTTATATTGACTTGCCTCGCGGCGCTCCACTGGAATGCGAAAATGTGCTGAAATCAAAAATAAATCATACCTTCTCCCTCAAAAAAAACCTGAAAAGTAGAAACTGAATAAAAATTAATATTGGAAACTATCCAAGGTCAATTTCTATTAGCATTTTGTACAGTAAAGGGGAGAATAATTCAGAAATACCAGCATGTGATATTAGGCATCATTGTGGCTTATATTAATCATATATTCCATACCTACATATGTATAGACATATTAGAATGTTTAGTGATTACATATGTGGAATGACCTCACGCCTCAGAACAGGACAAGAGGTCTCAACCACCGGCGAAGATCAAAGAACAGACTGAGTCGCAGCAGTGGAGACCGGATCGAACTTCCTGACCACCCAGGGTCAGGTGGAGGAGATAGAGGACAATGGAGGGGGATTACGTTAATGCGGGATGTCAGCTTTGATATGCAATGTCTTTTGTTGAGTGTGGGTATAAATATGAAGGTCTGACTGCGCTTGACCTCTCATTCTGCTTCTGCATCGAGATGAGACATGTTAGGGAGATGAAGCTGATAATAAATCTTGATTTATGAAATCACATCGCTTCTTCATTCCAAGCTCCCTACACTGGTGACCAGACGTGAGGATGGAACAAAGACGTTCTCCCGCGACAAACTCATCAGAGGCGACCCAGGCAAGCGCCGTCGCCAATGCAGACAGGGGAACGGATGGAAGACGTTCCCCCACGGCAGAATCTACAGAGAGGGCTCAACCGAGCACCATCCCCAGCTCCGCCGTGAGAACAGAAGAAAGGCGTTCTCACCCCGCTGACACATCAGAGACGGCCCACACAAGCGCCGTCACCGTCAAGCTGCCAGAGTTCTGGCAAAGCGACCCGAACTCGTGGTTCCAGCAAGCTGAGGCTCAGTTTGCGCTGGCGGGCATAACGGCAGATAAAACAAAATTTTACCACATCGTCGCCAGACTCGATACCGCCACATCAAGATGCGCGCGGAGCGTGATTCAACAACCGCCCGCCCACGACAAATACAAAGAACTGAAGGCGACCCTCATCGAGAGTTTCGTCCCCTCAGCCGAGGAGAGAGCAGGGAAGATTCTGGCGATTTACGGCCACGGAGGACGCAGACCAAGGGCCCTCATGGAGGACATGCTGCAGCTGAAGGAGGCAGACAATGACAACTTCCTCTTTCAGCATATCTTCCTCAGCACTCTGCCGCCGCACATGAGAGGGACACTGGCCAACATGCGGTGCAGCACCCAGCAGGACTTCAGCGCTGGCCCGAGAAGCACAGCGGCTCATCAACTCCTGCGGCGAACAGATGGCCACAGCAGCATCTGCAGATCTCAGCGCGGAAGCCCAGAGCAGCGGAGAACCGCGGACAACGGAGCAGAGCCCGCCCACCATGGCAGCGACGCGACCAAGGTGCAGCAAGCGGAACGACCTCTGCTATTATCATCAGCGTTTTGCCGTGAGGGCGCACAAATGCGTGCCCCCCTGCAGTTTCAAGAGCCGAGAACCGTTAACAGCTGCGGCTCTCGGCGAGACGAATAAACTGCTTTATGTGACTGACGGACACACCGGGAGACAGTTCCTCATCGACACCGGAGCTCAGGTGAGCTTCATCACCCCTTCCAACGCAGACCGGGCCATGTGACCCCGGGGAAACGGAGCGATGGCAGCCAACGGCTTGATCATCGACACTTTCGGTGAAAGGAACCTGCCTCTTCTCATTCACGGCCGCAACTATAGATGGACATTTATTATAGCGGCGGTGAGTTTTAACTTGTTGGGTGCTGATTTTTTGTGTGCACATGGGTTGTTAGTCGATCTTGCAAATAGACGCTTGGTTAATGCACTGTCATTTTCTTCTATCCCCTGCTCAGCTCGAGTTTCTCCACCACCCGTGCAGGCCAGCGTCACTACAGCAGGAGGTAAGTTTGACCAACTCCTCACCCAATTTCCAGCACTCAGTTCCAAAATTTTCAGCAACAGTAGCGAAACATGGGGTTGACCACTTCATCCCCACAACAGGCCCACTCGTGTTTGCCAAAGCTCGGCGCTTAGACGCGACCAAGCTCGCCATAGCACGCGACGAGTTTGCCAGCCTGGAAAAATTAGGCATTATTAGGCGCTCAAAAAGCCCTTGGGCATCACCACTACACATGGTCCCGAAAACCGATGGTTCTTGGAGACCTTGCGGCGATTACCGCAGATTAAACAATGCGACAGCGCATGACCGCTACCCAATTCCTCACATCCAAGATTTTTCACTACAGTTTTTCAGAGACTAGAAGAGCACGGGTTAATAATCAACACAGCCAAATGCCGATTCGGCGTGTCACAAATTGATTTTTTGGGACACAGAGTTTCACCAAAGGGGGCAGTCCCATTGCCAGACAAAGTCCACGCGGTAAAAAATTTTCCACGACCACAAACGGTCAGATCACTGCAAGAATTTTTGGGAATGGTGAATTTTTACAACCGTTTCCTCCCCCGCACAGCTCAACTCCTGCAACCCCTGTATGCCGCGCTCAGAAAACAAAAGCCTTCCAACGCGGTCGAATGGACCCCGGAGCACGAAAGCGCCTTCGCGGAAGTAAAGAGTGCTCTAGCGAATGCCACATTGTTGGTTCACCCTGATCCCTCGGCCCGTATAGCGCTAACCACAGACGCTTCGGACCTGGCCATAGGGGCAGTTGTGGAACAACACGTTGGCGGAACCTGGCAACCGTTAGCATTCTTTAGCAAATCTTTAAACCAAACCGAGTGCAAATACATCACTTTTGACAGGGAGCTGCTAGCGCTTCATTTATCCATCCGCCACTTCCAGTTCTGGCTGGAAGGGCGGCGTTTCACAGCTTTTGTAGACCATAAACCACTCACTTTTGCAATGGCTAAAATTTCTGAACCATGGTCAGGCAGGCAACAAAGACAGCTAGCTGCAATTTCAGAGTTCACCACAGACATTCGACATGTGGCAGGCAAACTTAACGTGGTAGCAGCCTGCCTCTCTCGCGCTGTGACATCGCCAGAACACGAGGAGACAAGATTATACTACCTCAGCCGCAGAACTCTTCGCCAACGCGGACGCGGCCCCAATTCACGTAGGGATAGATTACGCAGCCATGGCAGAGGAACAAAGCAGTGACGCGGACGTGCGCGCGCTCCTGTCTGGATCAACAGGGTTAAGACTGGAGGAAAGGGGTTTACGTGACGGTGTACCCCCCCAATCTGCGACGTGTCAACCGGCCGACCTCGCCCGGTAGTTCCAGCTGCATGGCGCCGCCGCATTTTTGACTCTGTTCACTCCCTTGCGCACCCAGGGGTGCCGCCTCGGTTAAAATGGTCGTGGAAAAGTTTGTTTGGCCGGGCCTGCACAAAAATGTAAAGGAATGGGCAAAGACTTGCATGTCTTGCCAACGCGCCAAAATACACAAACACACAAAAGCTCCTCTAGAGCCTTTTCGAATCCCAGCCAGGAGGTTTGACCACGTTCATGTCGACCTCGTGGGACCACTACCTTCGTCTCAAGGGTTCACAAACCTGTTAACAATAATAGACCATACTACGCGCTGGCCGGAGGCGGTCCCTTTGGCGTCAACCACAGCCGCGGAAGTCGCTCGTGTTTTTTTAACAAACTGGGTGGCACGTTTCGGCGTCCCATCGAACATCACGTCCGATAGGGGGCCTCAATTTGTCTCAGAGCTGTGGTCAGCCATGGCCAGCAGCTTAGGAGCGACAATTCACCGCACCACCACGTATCACCCTCAGGCTAATGGGTTATGCGAGCGTTTTCACAGATCTTTAAAGGCCGCCCTCAGGGCCTCACTAACGGATACAGATTGGGTGAATAAACTTCCCTGGGTTTTATTAGGGTTGCGTTCTGCGCCTAAAGAGGATCTAGACGCCTCCCCAGCAGAATTAGTTTTTGCACAACCTCTCAGACTCCCAGGTGAGTTCTTACCAGAACATCCAGAGCCTGGGCATCTTCCAGCCCTGAGGCCCTTAAGCAGCACCGGACCGGACACGCTCCCCTGACCTGCACATCACTGTTTTCCACGGGTTTTTGTCCCCCAAGCTTTAAAAAACGCCGAGTTTGTTTTTGTTAGACAGAAAGCTTTAAAATCAACCCTCCGTCCACCATACGACGGACCATTCAGAGTGCTGGAACCTGGTGATAAGCATTTTGTGCTTGATTTAGGGGACAGAAAAGAAACAGTCAGCATTGACAGACTTAAACCTGCCTTCTTGTTGAGCGATGAGCCTGCACGAGTGGCGAGAGCACCTCGGCGGGGTAGACCCCCCCAAGAGAAAAGACTCAGCCCCCCTGCAGGGAACAAATAACCACTCTCCTCCCCACACTGCAGATTCCTTACAGGATGGTCCCACCAGGACACCAAAGCCGACCTACAGCAGATTCGGGAGAAGATTAAAACCCAGACGGCACAGGGACTGATGCAAAATTGACAAAGAGTTGTTAACTATGTTATTAGATTGTGCCGTGACAGTTTTAAGGCTGATTTGTGACATTACTATACTGTTGTTGTTACCACTGAATTTTCTACAGGATCATGCTGCATAACCTGAGGGGTAACATGACTGCTGGAAAGATTTTTTCCTTGTTTTCCCTGTCAAGATGTTTAACAGTATAATATGTCATGGAGATTATCTTAAACTGTAAACTTAATTTGATTGTCCTTTTCTTAGTCGTTTGGGGGGGGGGGGGCTGTGGCTTATATTAATCATATATTCCATACCTACATATGTATAGACATATTAGAATGTTTAGTGATTACATATGTGGAATGACCTCACGCCTCAGAACAGGACAAGAGGTCTCAACCACCGGCAAAGATCAAAGAACAGACTGAGTCGCAGCGGTGGAGACCGGATCGAACTTCCTGACCACCCAGGGTCAGGTGGAGGAGATAGAGGACAATGGAGGGGGATTACGTTAATGCGGGATGTCAGCTTTGATATGCAATGTCTTTTGTTGAGTGTGGGTATAAGTATGAAGGTCTGACTGCGCTCGACCTCTCATTCTGCTTCTGCATTGAGATGAGACATGTTAGGGAGATGAAGCTGATAATAAATCTTGATTTATGAAATCACATCGCTTCTTCATTCCAAGCTCCCTACAGTCATGATAAGTTTACTTAAAAAAAGGTGCCGTGTATCATGACTTGCGAGGACGGTAGGGGGCCTACAAGGTCCACGTAGACATGATCAAACCTTTTAGCTGGAATATGAAACGGCTCCAACGGAGCTCTCGTGTGTCTATGCACTTTGGCCCGCTGACAGGCCATGCAAGCTGCCGCCCACTTTCTAACTTGCTTGCGCAGGCCCGGCCATACAAATTTCTCCCTTACCATTTTGACCGAAGTGCGCACCCCCGGGTGTGCCAGAGAATGGATCGAGTCAAAAACGTGGCCGCGCCACGAGGCCGGAACCACTGGACGGGGTCGCCCGGTGGAAACATTGCAGATTAGGGGGGGCATACCGTCTTGCAGCACCCTGTTCTCCAGCCTTAACCCTGTTGGTCCAGACTGGAGCGCGCGCACGTCCACATTGCCGCCCTGCTCCACGGCCATGGCTGCGTAATCTATCCCTACGTGGACTGGGGCCGCACGCACTTCTGCGTCGCTACCCTGGTCCGCGGCAACGGCTGCGAAATCTACCTCTACGCGGGCTGGAGCAGCCACGGTACACGAGAGGCAGTCTGCCACTACATTAAGTTTACCCGCTACATGCTGGATATCGGTAGTGAACTCCGATATTGCGGCCAGCTGTCTCTGCTGCCGGCCCGACCAAGGTTCCGAAATCTTGGCAATCGCAAAAGTCAGTGGCTTGTGGTCAACGAACGTGGTGAAACGGCGTCCCTCCAGCCAAAACTGGAAGTGACGAATAGCCAAATGGAGAGCTAATAACTCCCTGTCGAACGCGCTGTATTTTCGCTCACTATCGCGCAAAGTCCTGCTGAAAAACGCGAGCGGCTGCCAGGCTCCAGCCACATACTGTTCGACAACCGCCCCTATGGCCACATCTGACGCGTCAGTAGTGAGCGCCATGCGGGCCATTGGGACTGGGTGTGCTAACAATGCAGCGTTTGCCAAGGCTGTTTTGACTTCAGAGAATGCGCGCTCCCGCTCGGGAGACCATTCGATTTTATTTGCGGGCTTTTGTTTTTTTTAGCGCAGCATACAATGGTTGCATGAGCTGCGCCGCGCGGGGGAGGAAACGGTTATAAAAATTCACCATTCCCAAAAACTCCTGTAGCACTTTGACTGTTTGTGGCTGGGGAAAATTTGCCACCGCGCGCACCTTGTCAGGCAGAGGAACTGCTCCTTCGGGAGAGACGCGATGCCCCAAAAAATCAATCTGCGCCACCCCGAACTGACACTTCGCTGGGTTGATTATTAGCCCGTGCTCTGCCAACCTCCGGAAAACTGCTGTGAGGTGGTTTTCGTGTTCGTCTTCGGATGCACTGGCTACCAAAATGTCGTCCAGGTAGACGAACACGAAAGGGAGATTGCGCAACACCCCGTCCATCATGCGTTGGAAAGTCTGCGCTGTGCCTTTAAGCCCAAACGGCATGCGCAAAAACTCAAAAAGCTCGAAAGGAGTTATTACCGCTGTTTTGGGTATGTCCTCAGTGCGTACTGGGACCTGATGATAACCGTGTACCAAGTCTATCTTAGAAAAAACACGCGTCCCCGCCAAATGAACTGAAAAGTCCTGGATATGTGGGATTGGGTAGCGGTCGTGTGCTGTAGCATTGTTCAGCCTGCGAAAATCACCGCACGGCCGCCACGAGCCATCAGTCTTAGGGACCATGTGAAGCGGTGAAGCCCAAGGGCTCTTTGAATGTCTGATGATGCCCAATTTTTCCAGGTTGGCGAACTCCTCGCATGCTATGGCCAGTTTAGCTGAGTCCAAGCGCCGAGCTTTTGCAAAAACGGGCGGTCCGGTGGTAGTAATAAAATGCTCCACCTCGTGTTTAGCCACGGTCGCCGAAAACGTTGGCACCGTGAGTGCTGGAAACTGAGTGAGGAGTGTGTGGAACTTACCACCTGCAGCTGTGACGTTGGCTTGTGCTGTTGGCGGAGTCACTCGCGCTGTACAGGGAATAGAAGAAAAAGAGAGTGCATTAACCAGGTGTCTGTTAGCAAGATCGACCAACAAACCATGTGAGCACAAAAAATCAGCACCTAACATGTTGAAATTGACTGCCGCTATGACGAAAGTCCACTCGAATGTGCGGCCGTGTAAAGACAGAGACAGGGTCTTCTCCCCGAAGGTCTTAATCGCCAAGCCGTTCGCTGCTGACGCCACAGGGCCACTGGAAGGCGGCAGCCGGTCAGCGTAGGAAGGCGTGATGAAACTCAGCTGGGAGCCTGTGTCCACGAGGAAGTGCCTCCCAGATCGCGCGTCCCTCAAGTAGAGCAGCTTGTTCTCCTCTCCAAGAGCCGCAGCTGCTACTGACTCCCGGTCTTGGTGTTTCCCGAGCGCTTGAAATGGCACGGTGGAATGCACTTGCGTGCCCTCTCGGCGAAACGGCGATGGTAAAAGCAAAGGACGTCGTCCGCTCCGCGTTTCCTGGCCCCTGCCGCTGCCGTCGTCGGTGAGTCTGGTGCTGCAACCTCTGGCTCCCTGCCATCTCCGGACATTGCACTCAGCTCCGCTGCTACGGTCGTGGCCGTGTGCCATCTATTGGCGTTGACGAGTTGCAGCGCCTCCTGGCCCAGCTCGTGGTAGTCTCGGTGGGCCAGCAGCTGTGAACTGGCCAGGGTAACTCTCACTGCTGACAGTAGTGTCCTGAGGAACAGGTGGGTGAAAATAAAGCCATCATCTTCGGAGTCTCTCAAACTCAGCATCTTCGCCATCAAGTCTGCAGGTCTGTCGACCTCACACTCAGTCAGCGCCAGGAGCTTCTCTGCTCACTCTCCCAGCGAGGGGGTGAAAAAACGGATGAGAGCAGCCTTCAACGTGCCGTACTTGTCGTCGTCTGGCGGGTGGTTGATCAGGCTCTCTACTCGCTGGGCTGTGTGGTTGTCCAGCTTTGCAACCACATGGTAGAACTTCGTGGCGTCTGCCGAAACCTTCCGAAGATAGAACTGTGCCTCGACTGCATTAAACCAGGAGCGCGGGCTGTTCTGCCAGAAGTCCGGTAGCTGGACTGTGGTAGCTGCATTAGCCTGGCTGGCTCCTGATGAGTCCGGCGCAGGAGAATCGTCTCCGGCCAAAATACGTCTTAAGGTCACCAGTGTGGAGACTGTGTGGAAAGGATGAGGCTGAGTTATTTCTCAGGTTCAATTTTATTCACAACACATTCTCCAACATTCAAAAGCAGAAGAAGGAACAACCTCCAACATCTGTCTGTTTTATACCCCAGACATCAAAGCACAAAATCCCATTGTCTTTAAATCCCAAACACAATGCATCCCCCCTGCAGTCCTTCTTGCTTCCACCCAAACCTCGGTGGTCAGGAAATCATTCATGTCCATCTCCTTGCATATCAAAAGGCTAACTCTCACATCCTCCTCTTATCCCTAGGAGGTCCAGACCTTTTGTTCCTCTTCAGACGTGAAGCCACAATAAGCACACAAGAATATACATGAGAGCATATGAACAGTAATATACATGTGAGCCTGTGAAACTACATATGTGCACCACAAATGAACAGATTGCGGCTCTGGATGCACCTCTTTAGGTGTTTGAACTCCAGGAGGCACTTAAGCACATCCCAAACAACAAAGCCCTGGGACCAGATGGTTTTCCAGTAGAATTTTATAAAGAATTTTGGCCTGTGATGGCACCTACTTTTTTTAAAATGGTGAACCAAATCAAAGAAGATAATGTAATTCCTCCGAATATGAATCTAGCTAGTATTATCCTGTGCGGCGGATGATAAAAATAAGCAGCAATGCTGTGGTTTTAAGTAGAGTTTATTATATCATACCGCCGTCACGAGCTCCGCTCCCGGCGCCGTGCATACGCGCCGGGAGCGAGCTCAAGCGGCTCTCAGAGGAGGAGGACACAAAGTCTGTGTCCTGCAGCAGCAGTTGCAGAATCAGAATGAGAGGAGTTTGCGTTACAGAGTTGCAGCATATATACCCAACTACAACAATACATCAAAGAGCATTCCCCAGCAGTTGGTATGATCAAAGGGACTGCAGAACAGGCATGAGATATTTGCATTTGAAAGACCTACATAACAATAGGCAGATTTGCTAGCCTCTGCTCCAGGTGTAGGACAAAGAGGTTACAAGGCACATCTACATATTGATCTCAGCCTCTAGGTCACAGTAAGGACAGGACGCATGAACACTATACATGAATGGCACATTACATCACAATACATGAATGGCACATTGCATCACGATACATGAATGACACATTACATCACAATACATGCATGGCACATTACATCACAATACATGAATTTGGCTGCACGGTGGCGCAGTGGTTTAGCACTGTGACAGCACAGTTTTACCCTCGGCCGGGGGATCGCGGGGATCATGAGATCGTGGGTTCGATCCCAGCCCCCGACCAACAGTGAGCTGTGTGGAGTTTGCATGTTCTCCCCGTGTTGCGCGGGTTTACTCCGGGATTTCTCCGGTTTCCTCCCGCACACCAAAAACATGTAGGTTTAGGGCGCTCGCGCACGCAGCGACCAGCAGCCGGTGGCTTGTCACCAGACTGCAAACCAAGTCTACCTACGGGTACAAATAAGTAACAAAAAAAAAAAAAAAAAAAAAAAAAAAAAATGAATGGCACATTTCATCTCAGTAGTGCAGCGGGAAAAACCAAGAGAAGAGAGCTGACTGTCCTGTGTGTTGTGGGGGGGTTGAATCAACCCGCCACACCTGCTCCTTAAACCTGGAAAAGAACCTACGCTTCCATCCAGCTACCGTCCCATCTCACTTATGAATGTCGATCTCAAAATAATTTGCAAAGCTCTCGCCAAAAGACTGGAAAGGATAATCCCGTTTATTATACACCCAGATCAAGCAGGTTTTATCAAGGGTAGGCACTCGGCTGATAATACACGCAGGCTATTTAATAGACTACTGCAAGATCAATAATGTCGAAACTACAATCTTGTCCCTGGATGCAGAGAAAGCCTTTGACCGTGTTAACTGGAGATTTCTTTTTATGGTGTTAAACAAGTTTGGGTTTGGTTCATCTTTCATAAACTGGATTAAAACACTATATAGGTGTCCAGTTGCGTCTGTCCGAACAAATGATCAGACTTCCCGAAGTTTTAATCTCCAGAGAGGTACTAGGCAGGGGTGTCCACTCTCTCGTTCACTTTTTACTATAGCACCTTGGGGGAGTCAGATTATTTAGCATCTCAGACAAGAGACAATGGATAAGCATGGGAGAACAATGCTCAGGAGGTTCCTAGTGAGATAGCAAGAAGGAGTCAAGGACGTAGGGGGTTGAATGCAGTGTAATGCAAATGTCATGTTGTGTGTGGAGAAATGCCATGAAACTGGTGAGGAGAGATTTGGAGTAAAAAGACAGTGCCTGCTGAAATGAGTCAGTCTGTTCTGTGCTTGAGAGATGTGAAGTGTGTAATAAACTTGTGTGCCATGAGTTGGCCTCTTATTTCACACACTCCACACTGGTGACCCAAGACGTATTATGGAACACGAGGCAAGAACTCCGGAGCCGGCCCGGTCGGGAAGCTCCAGCGAGGCGTCAGCCATCCCACAGACAGCCCGGACTGGAACCCTCAGCCACGCGTGTGCGGTTTCAGTCAAGCTACCGGATTTCTGGCAGCACAACCGGCACTCTTGGTTCCACCACACCGAGGCCCAGTTCGCCCTCCGGGGCGTAACGGCAGACGACACCAGATTCTACCATGTGGTTGCAGTGCTGGACGCCCGCACAGCTCAGCAGGTAGCGAGCCTGCTCGATCAGCCACCAGCCAGCAACAAATACGAGGCGCTCAACGCTGCGCTGACCGGGCGCTACACGCTCTCGGACTGTGAGAGAGCGGAGAGGCTCCTGACGCGGACCAAGTTAGGAGATGGTTCGGCCGTAGACCTGATTGAGAAGATGCTGGCGTTAATGGGCACGGACGACGGGCACTTTCTGTTTGCCCACCTCTTCCTCCGGAACCTTCCAACAGTGGCGAGAGCGGTTCTGGCCAATTCGCTGTCGCTGGCCGCGCACGACAACAGTGCGCTAGCCCAGGAGGCAGACCGGATAATCATCACCACCAGGGCGATCACAGTCAATGTGGCAGCGGCGGAGCCCAGTGAGACGACCAGAGGAGACGAGGAGCCACCGACAGTAGCAGCAGCGGAGAGAATGCACGCAGATGTGCGCCACCGTGCCAATTCAAGCGCTCGGGAAAAGGCCGAGACCGGCAGTCGGTAGAAGCTGCGACACTCGGTGAAGAGAACAAGCTACTCTACTTGACGGATGCACGCTCGGGGAGGCGTTTCCTCGTGGACACCGGAGCCCAGAAGAGTTTCATCCTGCCGACCTACGCTGACCGGCTGGCAGGACCTAGCGGCCCCGAGATGTTGGCAGCAAATGGCTCGGATATTAAGACCTTTGGTGAGAGGACTCTGCTCTTATCTCTACACGGCCGTATATACGCGTGGACTTTTGTCGTAGCAGCACTGAATTACCATATCCTGGGGGCTGATTTTCTGTGTGCACATGGTTTACTGGTTGATGTTGCTAACAGGCACCTGGTTAATGCACTGTCATTTGACTCTCTCCCCTGTATAGCTCGAGTGACCCGGCCAACAGCACAAGCCAACGTCACAGCTACAGGCGGTAAGTTCCACACACTGCTCACTCAGTTCCCAGCACTCACGGTCCCGACGTTTTCGGCGGCCATCGCTAAACACGGGGTGAAGCACTTTATCACCACCACCGGGCCGCCCGTTTTTGCAAGACCTCGACGCTTGGACGCAGCTAAACTGGCCATAGCGCGCGAGGAGTTTGCCACCCTGGAAAGGTTGGGCATCATCAGGCGATCAAACAGCCCATGGGCATCCCCGCTACACTTGGTCCCTAAGGCTGAGGGATTGTGGTGACCATGGGGTGATTTCCGCAGGTTGAACAATGCCACAGCGCACGACCGCTACCCAATTCCCCACATACAGGATTTTTCCGTTCACCTCGCCGGAGCACGCATTTTTTCCAAAATAGACCTGGTCCGCGGTTACCACCAAGTCCCAGTGCGCGCTGAGGACGTACCCAAAACAGCGGTAATAACTCCGTTCGGTTTATTCTAGTTCCTGCGCATGCCATTCAGGTTAAAAGGAGCGGCACAGACATTCCAGCGCATGATGGATGCAGTGCTGCGCCCGTTCATGTTCCGTCTCCCGTTCGTGTTCCGTCTCCCGTCCCGTCTCCCGTTCGTGCTCGTCTACCTGGACGATATCCTGGTAGCCAGTGCGTCCGAAGATGAACACGAAACCCACCTCACAACGGTTTTCCAGAGGTTGGAGGAGCACGGGTTAATAATCAACACGGCGAAATGCCAGTTTGGCGTGACGGAGATTGATTTTTTGGGGGCACCGTGTCTCTCCGAAAGGAGCGATCCCGCTGCCCGACTAAGTGCGCGCCGTGGCGGATTTTCCCTGGCCTCAGACGATTAGGGCGCTGCAGGAATTTTTGGGGATGGTGAACTTTTATAACCGTTTTCTTCCCCGTGCAGCGCAGCTCATGCAACCATTGTACATGGTGCTCAAGAAACAGAAACCCGCAAATAGGGTCGAATGGACCCCGGAGCGAGAGCGGACATTCTCGGAGGTTAAAGCAGCCCTGGCAAACGCCGCACTGCTGGCACATCTGGACCCGACGGCCCGTATAGCGCTCACCACCGACGCTTCAGACGTGGCCATAGGGGCTGTCGTGGAGCAGCGCGTCGCCTGGGCTTGGCAGCCGCTCGCTTTTTTCAGCAGAACTTTGCGCGACAGCGAACGTAAATACTGCGCGTTCGACAGAGAATTACTGGCCCTCCATCTGGCCATACGCCACTTCCAGTTCTGGCTGGAAGGGCGCAGCTTCACCGCGTTCGTGGACCACAAGCTGCTAACATTCGCGATGGCCAAGGTTTCAGAACCGTGGTCAGGCCGGCTGCAGAGACAGCTGGCTGCGATCTCAGAGTTTACTACCGATATTCAGCATGTGTCAGGTAAACTGAATGTGGTGGCAGACTGCCTCTCGCGCGTCGTGATGGCCCTGGTCTGCGTGGGGATAGATTATGCAGCCATGGCCGCGGAGCAGATTAGCGATGCAGACGTGCGCATGCTCCAGTCTTGACCAACAGGGTTAAGGCTGGAGAGCAGGGTGCTGCAAGTTGGCGGTCCCCCCTTAATCTGCGATGTCTCCACGGGACACCTGCATCCGGTGGTCCCGGTCGCGTGGCACCGCCGTGTGTTCGGTTCACACTCTGGCGCACCCAGGAGTGCGCGCATCGGTCAAAATGGTGGGAGAGAAGTTTGTGTGGCCGAGCCTACGCAAACAAGTGAAAGAGTGGGCTGCAGCCTGTGTGGCGTGCCAACGAGCCAAGGTACACAGACACACGAAGGCTCCCTTGGAGCCCTTTCGTATTCCGGCTAAGAGGTTCGACCATGTTCACGTGGACCTCGTGGGCCCCCTCCCGCCATCACAGGGGTGCACGCATCTCCTGACAGTGGTGGACCGCACACGCGCTGGCCAGAAGCAGTCCCGTTGGCGGCAACCACGTCCGCGGACGTAGCACGCACTTTTTTGACAGCATGGGTGGCGCGTTTTGGAGTCCCATCGGACAGGGGCCCTCAATTTGTTTCCAAACTCTGGTCCGCGATGGCCCGCAGCCTGGGTGTTACAATTCACCGCACAACCGCGTACAACCCACAGGCCAATGGTTTATGTGAGTGTTTTCATAGATCACTGAAAGCAGCGCTCAGGGCTTCGCTGACGGATGCAAATTGGGTAGACAGGCTGCCGTGGGTTTTATTGGGAGGATCTGGAAGCTTCCTCGGCAGAGCTTGTTTTTGTGCAGCCCTTACGGCTGCCCGGGGAATTTCTGCCAGATAATCCCGCGCCGGACAGCTCCCGGTCTCAGCTTTTGCAGCGTAGCGCAAACACAGGCACGCTGCCGCGCCCTGCCCACCACAGTTTTCCGCGTGTTTTCGTGCCTGAAACTTTGAAGAGCGCGGAGTTCGTGTTCGTCAGACATGACGCCCACTGCCCTCCATTGCGCCCACCCTATGATGGACCGTTCAGAGTGTTGGAAACAGGGGATAAGCATTTTTTGCTAGACTTGGGGGGTAGGCGGGAAAAAAATTGGCATAGACAGACTCAAACCCGCTTTCTTAGTGGCGGACGAGCAAGTGCTGTTGGCTAGGGCCCCTCGGCATCTAAGACCCCCACGGAGAGCTCCCCAGGGAAACGATTGACCAGAGCAGCCACACGGACAGACCGAAGTGCCCCCCCCCCACCCGGCATGGCCCACCCGCAGTCAGTCACACTGTCAGCAGCCCCCCACCGGCACAGAAGCGCCACGGAGGCGGTAAACCCCAGTTACAGCAGATACGGGAGGAGACGGAAGCTCAAACAGCATGTGGACATCAGTCCACATGCTGATATTGTCTGATATTGTTCTATCTAAGATGCTGGGGGGGAAGTATAGCACCTTGGGGGAGTCAGATTATTTAGCATCTCAGACAAGAGACAATGGATAAGCATGGGAGAACAATGCTCAGGAGGTTCCTGGCGAGATAGCAGGAAGGAGTCAAGGACGTAGGGGGTTGAATGCAGTGTAATGCAAATGTCATGTTGTGTGTGGAGAAATGCCATGAAACTTGTGAGGAGAGATTTGGGGTAAAAAGACAGTGCCTGCTGAAATGAGTCAGTCTGTTCTGTGCTTGAGAGATGTGAAGTGTGTAATAAACTTGTGTGCCATGAGTTGGCCTCTTATTTCACACACTCCACATTACCATCTTTATTGAACCATTAGCAGCAGCCATACAACAAAATGTTGATATCAGAGGTATTCAAACTGGAGAAAAGGAACATAAGATAAGTCTTTATGCTGATGATGTATTGATTTTCCTTGAAAACTCAGATCTCTTCTTCAGACAGTGGCGCTCATTGATAAATTTTCATCCTTATCAGACTACTCTATTAACTGGGTAAAATCAATAGCTTTACCCATAAATTGCAATTTCCCAAATACATCTACTATTCCAATACAATCAGGGAATGTTAAATATTTAGGAATAGATATTTCCCCCAGGCTCTCAAGAGTTATTGCGACTAAATCATATCCCTCTTTTAAAAATGATACAAGACGATCTTATGCGCTGGAGGACAATACCTTTATCATTAATTAATATTAATGATATTAATGATTAATATTAATTAATTAATATTAACCGAGAAATACCCACTACGGTGCCAACAGGTGATTCAATATGCAATAACACTGCTGTAAAAGACACCATCTTCATAAAGAACACAGACGAAAGAGAGGTCATTGAAATTGTTAAATCGTTCAAAAGTAAAACATCTACTGACTGCGATGGTATTGATATGCTACTAGTCAAAACTGTTATCGAATGCATAGTGAAACCACTGACGTATATCTGTAACCTGTCTCTCCAATCAGGTATATTTCCCAATGCAATGAAAATAGCTAAAGTAATTCCGATTTACAAGACAGGCGACAGAGGGGAACTCTCCAACTACAGACCAATTTCACTATTACCGCAATTTTCCAAGATACTTGAAAAAATATTCTATGAGAGAATTGACAACTTCATACTGAAGAATGATTTATTGTGTGAGCAGCAATATGGGTTCAGACACAAAAGGACAACAGCATATGCCTTAATGGAATTTACAGAAAAAATATCAACAGCCATTGAAAATAAAGAGTATTCAGTTGGAGTATTCCTGGATCTTAAAAAAGCATTTGATACAGTAGATCACAATCTATTATTAAAGAAACTACAAAATTGTGGTATCAGAGGGGTAGCACTGTCCTGGTTAAGAAGTTACTTAAAGAATAGATATCAGTTTGTATGTGTTAACAACAAAAACTCAGAGCTACTGAAGGTCACCTGTGGAGTCCCACAGGGTTCAGTTTTGGGACCATTACTATTCAATATGTATATAAATGATATATGTAAAGTTTCAGAAAAAATGGACTTAATATTGTTTGCTGATGACACTAACCTGCTATGCAGTGGAAACAACTTGGAACAACTTCTGGATACACTCGGAAAGGAATTAGGAAAGCTGAAACTGTGGTTTGATTCAAACAAATTAACGCTCAATTTAAGCAAGACAAAATTTATAGTCTTTAACAACCATCACAACTACCCAGTACCCAAACTCAGTGTAAATGGTGTAGAGATTGAAAGGGTATCCGAAACTAAATTCCTTGGAGTAATAATTGATAACAAACTGTGTTGGAAGCCACATATTAATTATATAAAAGGTAAAGTATCCAAATCAATTGCAATATTACACAGAGTGAAAAATTTGCTGAATCAACCCACACTATACACCTTGTATCATTCATTAATACTCCCATACATGACATATTGTAATGAAGTATGGGGAAATACATATAAAACAAACATATATCCACTCTTTATGCTTCAAAAGAGAGCTATTAGAATAATCAACAAAGCAGCTTACAGGGAACCAACAAACCCACTTTTTCTTAAACAAAAAACTCTCAAGTTGAAAGATCTGATCGACTTTAAAACCGCAATAATAATGTTCAAAGTGAAGAATCTATCACTGCCCGCAAATATCCAAAAGTTGTTCCAAACAAGGGAGAAACGATATCACTTCAGAGGAACATGTATATTTCAAAAGCCTACAGTGAGAACAACTACCAAGCAACACTGTATTTCAGTGCAAGGTGTCAGATTATGGAACGATTTTGGACCTGAATTAAAATCATGTACAAAGCTTGGACAATTTAAACAAAAACTAAAGGAAGAAATACTCCAAACATATTTACAAGACGACATGTAAACTCACATAAGGATTGACATTTCCAGCCTGTGTTGTGTTATAGCTTAGTTTTTCTTTTTTCTCTGTGACACTATGTCTTAGATTTGTTTTTGAATAGTAACCGCTTAACTTAGACTAGCTCAGTTTTCTTTTTCTCTCAGTCATATTTTGTCTTAGCCTTGTTTTAAATTGTAATCACTCTTGTCTTGTTTTCTCTTTTTTCTCCTTTGAATTCTTGGATGGAATATGGGTGGGCAATATAAGCTGCGGCTTCAGCCATCACCCATTTCGGATAACTCACGTGGAATTGTATAGTAGAAGGAGTCTTTGTCTAATTTGACCTTGTTGTTATATTATACAGTTTCTTTTAACCTGTAATGTACTATCCGAAATAAATAAATAAATTCAATTCAATTCAATTCAATTCATTAATGGGAAGAGTCGCAACCATTAAAATGATGGTCCTTCCTAAAATTAATTATTTGTTCTCAATGATCCCTACCCAACCATCAATGGCCTGGTTTAAGTCTCTAGACTCAAATATAAGTAAATTTTTATGGAAGGATAAACCATCACAGATTAGTTTAAAAACCCTCCAAAAAGCAAGAGTGCGGAGGCTTAGATTTACCAAATTTTTTTAATTACTTTTTAGCCAATAGATTGCAGTTTGTTTCAAAATGGACAAAATCAACCCCAATAGGGAACCCATGGTTAGATGCTGAACAGGCTCTCTGTGGGTCGCTAAATATCTCTGACTTGTGGTCTATATTAACCATATATTCCATAACTACATATGTTGAAGCATGTGGAAATGTTTAGTAACTACATATGTAAAGAACTTCACACCTCTGAAAGGACAAAGGACTCTCACCCGCCGAGCGAAGAACAAAGACGTTCCCGGACGCGGCGGAGGAGACCGGAGGAGCCACCCTCACCCCCCAAGGCGAGGAGAGGAAATACCAAGACAATGGGGGGATTAAGATAATGAGGGATGTCAGCCTTTATTATGCATGTCTTTTGTTGTGTGCATGTATATAATCAGTGAGTTGGAGAGATTCTGCCTCTTTTCCCTTCTGCCACTCTCTGCACCAGATGAGACTTGTTAGAAGAGCTGAATATTAAAGCTTTGCTTATAAACCAAATCGCCTCTTCATTCCCAAGCTCTTCTACAGACTTACCTTTTATAATTCCCTGTATTAAACGCCATGACTGTTTTAAAAGTATTAATATCAGCTCCTCTCTGATGGCTTGGTGGAAATTTTTAAAACTAACAGGGTCTTCACTTGTCCCCTGTAAACTCAGCCCATTTGGAATAATCCTGATATCCTGCAACCAACGAGGACATTAAAATTTCCACTATGGCAAGAGAAGGGAATAAACAACTTAGATCATCTTATTCAAGGTGGAAATTTTATCCAATTTCAGGATCTAGTGTCACAACATGAAATCAGTGATAAAAAGTATTTTGAATATCAACAGCTTAAATCCACAATAAAAGCAAGATTTAATCTTAATCAGACAGATTTAGAAGTACCAGATAAGGTGGCAGTTTCTAAAGGCCCTTTTCCACTAACCTCACTTAGCCCTACACCGCACCACTCAGCCCGCGTTTGAGCATTTTCCATTAGCCCCAGCACCGGTTAGCAGGTGCTTTTTTAGTACCTGATCCAGGGCAGGGTCTAACCGAGCTGAGTAGGGCTGAGTATGGCTGTGATATGACTTTAAGAGACTGGTCGCCGCTGATTGGTCAGGTCGTAATGTCACGAAAGCGACTTTTTCTGCTGAATCTACTCCACGACCGCCATTTGTAGTTGTTCAGCCAGTGAACACAGTGCCCCCCCTTTAATACAGTATATTATATTAATATACTGTACAATATACTTATATAATAATATACTCCTTGTGGTTTATATTAATCATATATCCCATAACCTACATATGTATAAGCATATTAGAATGTTTGGTGATTACATATGTGCAACGACCTCACGCCTCAGAACAGGACAAGAGGTCTCAACCGCCAGCGAAGATCAAAGAGCATCTGAGGCGCAGCGGTGGAGACCAGATCGATCGCCCTGACTTCCCAGGGCCAGGTGGAGGAGACAGAGGACAATGGAGGAGATCGATCGCCCTGACCACCCAGAGTCAGGTGGAGGAGTCAGAAGACAAAGGAGGGGGGATTAAGCTAATGCGGGATGTCAGCTTTGATATGCAATGTCTTTTGTTATGTGTAGGTATAAGTATGTAGGTCTGAACGTGTTCGACCTCTTATTCTGCTTCTGCACTGAGATGAGACTTGTTAGAGGAGAGAAGCTGATAATAAACTTGGGTTTATAAATCACATCGCCTCGTTATTCCAAGCTCTTCTACACTGGTGACCCTGACGCGAGGATGGAACAGAGGCGTTCTCCCGCGATTGACTCATCAGAGGCGACCCAGGCAAACGCCGGCGCCCATGCAGACAGGGGAACAGATGGACGACGATCCCCCACGGCAGAAGCTACAGAGAGGGCTCAACCGAGCACCAGCCCCACCGCGAGAGCCGAAGGAAGGCGCTCTCACCCGGCGGACACATCAGGGACGGCCCACACAAGCGCAGTCACCGTCAAGCTGCCGGACTTCTGGCAAGAAGACCCGAGCTCGTGGTTCCAGCAAGCTGAGGCTCAGTTTGCACTGGCGGGCATAACGGCAGACAACACCAAATTTTATCACATCATCGCCAAACTCGACGCTGCCACTTCGAGATGTGCGCGAAGCATAATCCAGCGGCCGCCTGCCCAGGACAAATATAGAGAACTGAAGGCGACCATCGTCGAGAATTTCGTCCCCTCAGCAGAGGAGAGAGCGGAGAGAATCCTGGCGATCTACGGCCACAGAGGATGCAGACCCAAGGCCCTCATGGAGGACATGCTGCAGCTCAGAGGACAACGACAACTTCCTCTTCCAACATATCTTCCTCAGTACTCTGCCGCCACACATGAGAGGGACGCTTGTCAACATGCAGTGCAGCACCCAGCAAGACTTCCGCGCGCTGGCCCGCGAAGCGCGGTGACTCGTCAACGCCTGCAGCGAACAGATAGCCACAGCAGCATCCGCAGATCTCAGCGCTGATGCCCAGAGCAACGGGGAACCACAGACAACTGAGCAGAGCCCGCCCACCATGGCGGTGACACGACCAAGACGCAACAGGCGGAGCGACATCTGTTATTACCACCACCGTTTCGCTGAGAAGGCTTACAAATGCGTTCCCCCCCTGCAAGTTCAAGAGTTCGGGAAACGCCAAAGCCGAGAACCGTTAACGGCTGCGGTTCTCGGCGAAAAAAATAAGCTTCTCTATGTGACCGACGGACACACCGGCAGACAGTTCCTGATTGACACCGGAGCTCAACTGAGTTTTATCACCCCTTCCCACGCAGACAGGGCCATGGGTCCCCGGGGCAATGGGGCGATGGCAGCCAACGGCTCCATCATTGACACTTATGGTGAAAGGAGCCTGCCTCTTTGCATTCATGGCCGCAACTATAGATGGACATTTATTGTAGCGTCGGTGAGTTTTAACTTGTTGGGCGCTGATTTTTTGTGTGCACATGGGCTGTTAGTCGATCTAGCAAATAGACGCTTGGTTAATGCACTGTCATTTTCTTCCATCCCCTGCTCAGCTCGAGTTTCTCCACCACCCGTGCAGGCCAATGTCACAACAGCAGGAGGTAAGTTTGACCAACTCCTCACCCAATTTCCAGCACTCACAGTTCCCAAATTCTCAGCAACAGTAGCTAAGCACGGGGTTGAACACTTCATTCCCACAACGGGCCCACCCATATTCGCCAAAGCTCGGCGCTTAGACGCGACCAAGCTCGCCATAGCATGGGACGAGTTTACCACCCTTGAAAAATTAGGCATTATCAGACGCTCGAAAAGCCCCTGGGCATCGCCACTACACATGGTCCCGAAAACCGACGGTTCTTGGAGACCGTGCGGCGATTACCGCAGATTAAACAATGCGACAGCGCATGACCGCTACCCAATTCCTCACATCCAAGATTTTTCACTACATCTGGCGGGTGCGTGCATTTTTTCTAAAATAGACCTGGTCCGCGGCTATCACCAAGTCCCCGTTCGAGCGGAAGACATTCCTAAAACAGCTGTAATAACCCCCTTCGGTCTTTTTGAATTTTTGCGGATGCCGTTTGGCCTCAAAGGCGCTGCTCAAACCTTTCAGCGGATGATGGACGCGGTATTACACGATCTCCCTTTCGTGTTCGTCTACCTCGACGATATGCTGGTAGCCAGCTCGTCGGAGGAAGAACACGAACAACACCTCACTACGGTTTTTCAGAGACTAGAAGAGCACAGGTTAATAATCAATCCAGCCAAATGCAAATTCGGCGTGTCACAAATTGATTTTTTGGGACACAGAGTTTCACCGAAGGGGGCAGTCCCATTGCCAGACAAAGTTCGCGCAGTAAAAAATTTTCCACGACCACAAACAGTCAAATCGCTGCAAGAATTTTTGGGAATGGTTAATTTTTACAACCGTTTCCTCCCCCGTGCAGCTCAACTCATGCAGCCCCTGTATGCGGCGCTCAGAAAACAAAAGCCTTCCAACGCGGTCGAATGGACCCCGGAGCGCAAACGCGCCTTCGCGGAAGTAAAAAGTGCTCTAGCGAACGCCACATTGTTGGTTCACCCTGATCCCTCGGCCCGCATTGCGCTAACCACAGACGCTTCAGACTTGGCCATAGGGGCAGTTGTGGAACAACACGTTGGCGGAACCTGGCAACCTTTAGCATTTTTTAGCAAATCGTTAAACCAAACTGAGCGTAAATACAGCACTTTTGACAGGGAGCTGCTAGCGCTTCATTTATCCATCCGCCACTTCCAGTTCTGGTTAGAAGGGCGGCGTTTCACGGCTTTTGTAGACCACAAACCGCTCACCTTTGCGATGGCTAAAATTTCAGAACCATGGTCAGGCAGGCAACAAAGACAGCTAGCTGCAATTTCAGAGTTCACCACAGACATTCAACATGTGGCAGGCAAACTTAACGTGGTAGCAGACTGCCTCTCTCGCGCTGTGACATCGCCAGAGCACGAGGAGACAGATTATACTACCTCAGCCGCAGAACTCTTCGCCAACGCGGACATGTACGCGGCCCCAATTCACGTAGGGATAGATTACGCAGCCATGGCAGAGGAGCAAAGCAGTGACGCGGACGTGCTCGCGCTCCTGTCTGGACCAACAGGGTTAAGGCTGGAGGAAAGGGGTTTACGCGACGGTGTACCCCCCCAATATGCGACATTTCAACCGGCCGACCTCGCCCTGTAGTCCCAGCTGCATGGCGCCGCCGTATTTTCGACTCAATTCACTCCCTCGCGCACCCAGGTGTGCGCGCCTCGGTTAAAATGGTCGCCGAAAAGTTTGTGTGGCCCGGCCTGCGCAAAAATGTAAAGGAATGGGCAAAAACTTGCATGTCTTGTCAGCGCGCCAAAATACACAAGCACACAAAAGCCCCTCTAGAGCCTTTTCCAATCCCAGCTAGAAGGTTCGACCATGTTCATGTCGACCTCGTGGGACCACTACCTTCCTCTCAAGGTTTCACACACCTGTTAACAATGATAGACCGTACTACGCGCTGGCCTGAGGTGGTCCCTCTGGCGTCAACCACAGCGGCGGAAGTCGCTCGCGTTTTTTTGACAAACTGGGTGGCACGTTTCGGCGTCCCATCAGACATCACGTCTGATAGGGGGCCTCAATTTGTCTCAGAGCTTTGGTCAGCTATGGCCAGCAGCCTAGGGGCGACAATTCACCGCACCACCGCTTATCACCCTCAGGCTAATGGGTTATGCGAGCGCTTTCACAGATCTTTAAAGGCCGCCCTCAGAGCCTCACTAACGGATACAAATTGGGTAAATAAACTTCCCTGGGTTTTATTGGGGTTGCGTGCTGCGCCTAAAGAGGATCTAGACGCCTCCCCAGCAGAATTAGTTTTTGCACAACCTCTCAGACTCCCAGGTGAGTTTTTACCAGAGAACCCAGAGCCTGGGCATCTTCCAACCCTGAGGCCTTTAGGCAGCAACGGACCGGACACTCTCCCCGGACCGGCACATCACTCTTTTCCACGGGTTTTTGTCCCCCAAGCTTTAAAAAACGCCGAATTCGTTTTTGTTAGGCATGAAGCTTTAAAATCAACCCTCTGTCCACCATACGATGGACCATTCAGAGTGCTGGAACCTGGTGATAAGCATTTTGTGCTTGATTTAGGGGACAGAAAAGAAACAGTCAGCACTGACAGACTTAAACCTGCTTTCTTGTTGAGAGACGAACCTGCACGGGTGACGAGGGCACCTCGGCGGGGTAGACCCCCCAAGAAAAAAGACTCAACCCCCCTGCAGGGAACAAATAACCACTCTCCTCCCCAAGCTGCAGATTCCTTACAGGAAGGTCCCGCCAGGACGCCCAAGCGGACCCACAGCAGATTTGGGAGAAGATTAAAACCCAGATGGCACAGGGACTGATGCAAATTAACCAACAGTTGTTAACTATTTTATCAGATTGTGCCGTGACAGTTTTAAGACTGATTTGTGATATTACTACGCTGTTATGGTTACCACTGAATTCTCTACAGGAGCATGGCTGCTGGAAAGTTTCTTCCTTGTCAAGAGGTTTAACAGTATAGTATGTCATAGAAATTATCTTAAACTGTGGACTTACTTTGATTGTCCTTTTCTTCGTCGTTTGGAGGGGGCTGTGGTTTACATTAATCATATATCCCATAACCTACATATGTATAAGCATATTAGAATGTTTGGTGATTACATATGTGCAACGACCTCACGCCTCAGAACAGGACAAGAGGTCTCAACCGCCAGCGAAGATCAAAGAGCATCCGAGGCGCAGCGGTGGAGACCAGATCGATCGCCCTGACTTCCCAGGGCCAGGTGGAGGAGACAGAGGACAATGGAGGAGATCGATCGCCCTGACCACCCAGGGTCAGGTGGAGGAGTCAGAAGACAAAGGAGGGGGGATTAAGCTAATGCGGGATGTCAGCTTTGATATGCAATGTCTTTTGTTATGTGTAGGTATAAGTATGTAGGTCTGAATGTGTTCGACCTCTTATTCTGCTTCTGCAATGAGATGAGACTTGTTAGAGGAGCGAAGCTGATAATAAACTTGGGTTTATAAATCACATCGCCTCGTTATTCCAAGCTCTTCTACACTCCTAATATTATATATTAGGAGGTGTGCAATTTTCTTTCTATATTAGCCGACGATCGCATCCAGCGCGAATTGGACGGATCTACTCGAAATGCAGGTGTCCGAGCAGATGGGTTCCCAAGGGCACATCCGTACTGCCAAACAGTGTCGGGAGAAGCTGAAAAAGCTGAAAAGCGATTACCGAGCAGTGAAGGACCACGATGCTCGAAGTGCAGCGGATCGGAAGGAGTGGAAGTGGTTCGTTGAGAGACATTCAGCTCGACACGGCCACAGTCACGGCCTTGGAAACCGTGGATGGTGAGTGTTGTTTTGATATTGCGCGTCTTTTCGCCACTTTATTCTTTCTGTGCCAAGCTAACTGTTTTTAAGAAATAGGAAGGTTGTTAGATTGTGGGTAATGGTTGTTACTGAGGCTTGCCTATTGTTTTGCAGCCAACTACAGATTCACGCTTGCTTTGTGTTAAGTATTAGCGCGAACAAAACGCTGAATTATGCTTATTGTATTCCGGTTAAAAACTTTAGAGTGTTGTGTACATGTTGCACTTTGGTATTAAGTTTTAAATTGCGTGCATTTTCTTTCTAGAATTGCAGTTCATATCACAGGGGTCCACCTCAGTGGACATGGACACACCGGACTCTCCTGCCTCTGCGTCTGGCGGAGCGCCAGCTGGATCGGCTCCGATGTCAGCCACATCACCATCTCCATCTGGATCACGTTCAAGTGCCGGTAAGGCACAATAACCACAATTTTTTTTGGGTTTAAACAGGTCCAGCGGAAACCAGGGTCGAAAATCCATCCATCCATCTTCTACCGCTTAATCCTTTACAGGTCGCGGGGGGGCTGGAGCCTAACAAGTTATGTACCAAATTGATTAATGCAATTTCCTGTAGCTGCATATTAATTAATTGAAAATGTCTTTTTAAATGTACAAAAAGGTTATTCTTTGGTCTTCACTTATCGGTGTTCCACAACCATTTTTAGGTGTGGTGATTGAAGTGCTGTTGTAACTCCTGTTTTAGAAAAACAAATAAAGCTCATGAACTGCCGTTGAAATCAACATGCTTCATTGAAATGCTTTGCGTCAGCTGACTGTATTAACCCACTCAGATTTCTGCGGCCACACTACAAGCAACTAGTTTAAACATTACCCATCCATCCATCCATATTCTTAATCTTAATCCTTTTTAGTTTTGCAGGGGGGCTGCAGCCGAAGACAGCACCCTGCGTGTTGCAAAATCCGCTCTACTGAGGGGCAGCAACATGACAGTTCAGCTTATATACAGCAATGAAGCATATTATAATAGTGACATTCCACCACAGACTTTCACCTGTGTAATTCCATAATATATGTAGTGATCCAGCTTTAACGACCATGCCTTTCTGTCTTTCCATCTAGGCAAGACGAAAACAGACAACTCCATCGCTGACCTTACATCAGCGATGGCCAACATGCATGACGAAGAGATGCAGCTCTTGGAACGGCAACATGACCAGCGGCAAGAACACCATCAGGAGTACATGCAGCATTTGCGACAGGTGGCCGCAGATGTGCGGGCAGATGCGTGTGAAGCCCTGGAGCAGGACGCTGCGTTACGAAGGGAAGGACTCGCAGAGATGTCAACATTCAACAGAGATTTCCTGACCCTATTTGGCAGGCTTGTGGATGCATTTAGCAGTCGGCCTGTCTAACCATGTCTCCCCACGCCCAGTCTGTTTATTGGTTTGTAAATTTTGCTTCTGGAATAAAATTGTATTGTTTGCATCAAAAGTCTGGTTTATCTGTTATGACACCGTATGAGAAAAGCCAATAATTACATACACATTCCATTCTCTGTTCACTCCACATGCTGCTGTTCATCAGGTCAGGTGTATAGCCTTCTAATGGTAATTTAATTTTTAACAACACAACGAAACGTAATGTCTTGGTAGGTTTTTTTTTTTTTTTAAACAAATTTGCAATGCTGAATCCATTTCTCTTGAACGGGTACATTTTTTATGTTATAAGCAGTTGTACAGGTGTGCTTTAACTTGTACAGTAGACACTGATAAAGGTAAGTACATGTAAGTTGAATGTTGCATCACCAGTCAAAATTTAATAAATTAAGAAGGAATCTAGCAAAAATTTGGCACTAATAACAGTAGACAAATCGGACAAGGATACACAACTGTGTTTTTGTTGCACACAACTGTTGTTACCAACAAGTGCAAAATTTATATTCCCTTTTCCCAAAAATTAAAAATCAATTTGTAAGTAAAAGTGAGACCTTTACATGGGAATATGACATGTATCAGCACATGATTTATAGTTCAATTTGCATTTCCACCTAAGCAAAAGTGGCTTGTCGAGCTGGATTTTTGTGAAGCTGGCCTGTGCGTTGTTTCTGCATGTAATTACATACCTGTCAAGTGATACGGTTTCGCCGTATTTTAATACGGGGAAAATGCAATTTTAGCAAATACGGGCGTATTGCCATTTCTGTACGCCAAAAAGAAGAATATACGGGAAAAAAAATTATTGAGAGTGTTGAGGAACACGTCGTGTGTGACCCCCATAGCGTACAGGCGGGCAGAGCGCTCAGCGTGAGCAATTATCACAACAGTGAGAAGTGTGGACTGATCATTAGGCTGATGGCTTCACACCTTCTGTTGTCCTGCGGCTCCTGCAAATTAGCTAATAGCTATACACTCTTTGTGCAACACATCAGATTGATTGTCATTGATTAATTGTCTATGTTTATTGTACTGTCCCTGTCAAATAAACAAATCTAATCTAATCTAATTACCCGTACCTTAACAGATAAGCGTTATGAACAACAGAGCACAGGTAGATGGAACATGCACAACATTTTACTTACAAAAAACATTTTTGAAATACTGTATGTATGCACATAAATGTGGACGAAATAGACAAGTACTGCATCACAGCATCTCGTATATCGCCACCCTGCTCCTCTGCTCTCTGTGCCGCTGCCACCACTGGTTCATCTACTGCATCATTCAATGTAGTGTCAAACGTCTCTCCATGACTCTCACACAGATTGTGCAGAGCACAAGAAGTCAGCACCATAGATTTCACCAGTTTCATGTCACAGTCATTCCTCTCTCCTTCCTTCTCTCCTTGTCATCAGCCATTTTCTTTGTTGTGGAGGATTTGGTTGCGTTTGACGTCACGAGAGTGTGGCGCCGCCTGCTGTTCAAGAAATCCCACCCACCGCAGGTGTGCCAGCAGTAATGTTGAAAAGCAACCGAGGCAGTACCGAACCGAAGTGAGTAGAGTCGAGTTTTCTAATCGGGGCTAGTGGAAAAGCGCCTTAAATCTCCGTTCCCCTAAATTGATATCGAAAATATATGGACTATTATCAAAGTTGGATGAGTCTGTATCTCTTCCAATATCAAAATGGGAGACAGACATCGATTAATAAGGAGGAAAGTTTCTGGACACAAATATGTTTAAACACTTTTAAGATGACTAAAAACTCTAACTTACAACTTATACAGTATGAAGTTCTACATAGAATTCATTATACAGGACAAAGGATGTTCAAAATGGGCCTGAATCACACAAATATCTGTTCTCACTGCACTAGCAACGTCCCGGATAGCTACATGCATGCTATGTGGTCCTGTGCACCGGTTCAAAAGTTCTGGCAGAAGACATGTGAAGACCTGTCGGCATGGCTTGGGTATAGTGTCGCACCCTCACCCACACTTTGCATATTAGGTGATTTAAGTGAAATAAATATAGATGCAAGGATGTCACACATGGTTCTCACTGCCTTATGCATCGCAAAGAAAGCTATGCTCATGAACTGGAAAACAAGAAATAACTCATGCACGACTTATTATAATAACTTACTATTGGATTATATTAGCCTGGAAAGAATGTCAGCCTCCTCAAATAATCAATTGGCAGAATTCAATTCTCTCTGGTCCCTGCTTATTAATTCTATAATCTGAGGAGTGGCGGGCAGTGACTCACTCTCCTTGGCACCTCTGGCGGCTGGCTGCGCCGCGACCGCAGGTGTCCGGGGGGCCTGTTCCAGGGTGGCCATCTGTCTGGCTGTGGGGTGGGCCGGGGAGGTTGGGCTGTGGCCCCTGGCCGGCCGGCCTCGCCCCTCGGGGGGGGGGGGGGGGTCTGGGTCTGGCCCTGGGCCCCTGGTGCTAGGGTGGGGCGTATCCCCCCCCCCCCGGGCCGGGGTCGGGTGTGCACCGGCGGTGGGGGTTGTCCCTGGTGCATCCTTGCGCGGTGGGGTCGTGTGTTTCTTGGGGCCCTGGTGCCGCCCTGGGGCTGGTACCCGCATCCTGGGTCGCCCTTCCCGTTCACTGGGGTCTGCAGGTGGGTGGGTGGGGTGAGAGTGTGGGCTTGTGTATGAGCGGATGCGGTGGGTGTGTGTTGAGTGGGCAGGTGGGGTTGTGTGTTTGTGTAGGTGGGTATGTGTGATGGTGGGTGGAGTTACATGTGTGTATGAAGCGGTTACTTGTGGGTAGATGTCTAGGGGGCGGAGGATGTGTGTATGAGTAGGACAGCTTTGTTGGGTGGCAGGGGTTGGGCAGTCCATCTAGTGGCATGGGGGCTGGCGTTTTGGGGCCTGCTTGTCCCGGCCGCCCTGCTGTTGTGTTGGGGGGTGAGGCACTTTGTTACATCGCCCCTGGTGTCATTGGCAGCGGGTGTGTGTTGGTGCTTGGGGGTGGCTGGGGGGGTCATTGGCGCGGGTTGATAGCCGTGTTTCCATTGGGTTGCTCCGGGGTGGCTGTGGTTGCAGGGCGGCCTGCAGCTGTCGGTGTGCGTCTGGGGTGGGTGGATGTGGGCCTGTGTGGGCGCTCGGGGGTGTCGCCTAGCGTGTTGAGCGCCATGTGAGTCCGGCCCATTGTTCACTATTGTGACTGTTGTTGTCCATGTTTATGTGTGTAAGATGAGTGGAAGTATGTTTGGCTGCCCCATCATGTTAGTGGTGCTGGAGCGCTGGGGCATGATGCTGGTGGGTCCTGGGCTGTTTCCGCTGGCGGCCCTCGCGCTGGGTTGGGATTTGGGGGCAGTGGGTGGCCTCATAAACCAGTCTGCAAGCTGGCTTCTGGGGGGGACGACCTTGCTTTTAGACCGCCTACCTCCCAGTCCTATTTCCCACCCTCCCCCTCCCCCTGATCTTTTTTGTTACATTTAGGGCTTTGGGGTGGGGGTGTGCTGCACAATGTTGGTGAAGGGAATACCTTTGCTGTGTGGTGGGGCTGCACTCACCTCAATTTTAATTGCATTTTAGGCACTGAGGGCTTGGGGGGATGGGGGCTCTGCTGCCCATCGCAGTGGCTAACAATGCTTCAATCACTATCCCCCTGTGGAGAATGTGTTGAAGGATGAGACTGAGTTTATTCCTCAGGTTCAGCTTTATTCACAATCACATACTCCAACAATTTCAAAGCAGGAAAAAGAGGATGAATCTTCTCACATCTGTCCTTTTATACCCCGGACATCAAAACTACAGTCACATGGTGTTTAATCAAACATACAGTCACATGGTACTTAATCCCAGTCACAATGTAACTTCCCCCGATCTTAACACCATCCACCCCTTAGTCTCCGGTGGAAGGAAAACTCCCAAGATCATCTCCTTGAAACAAAAGGCCAAATCTCACACCCTCCCGTTACCTCTAGGAGGCCCAGTCCCTTTGTTCCCCTGAGACGTGCAGCACACAATAAACACACAGCAATATATTTGTGGAGCATATGTAACCAACATATGTGTCCACATGACCCCCCCCAAACGTCTAAGATGGAACAATCAAAACTAAAGATGCATGTCATAATAAAATCACTACATATCAATCCACGTCGCCTAGGCCTTAGTCTTCTGCCGTATTTGCCGTAAGCCGGCTTTACCGCCTCTGCAGTGTCCTCCTGCTGTGGGGCTGCTGCCTGTGGATTAGAACTGTTAGTCGATCTCTGTGGGTGTTCTGCAGAATGCCCTCTAGGGGGTCTGCCGCGACGGGGGGCCTTCGCCAACTGCACAGCTTCGTCAGCCATAACAAAAGAGGGTTTGAGCCTGTTTATACCAATTACTTCCTTTCTGCCTCCCAAATCTAGCAAAAAATGCTTCTCTCCTGTTTCCAGCACTCTAAATGGTCCATCGTACGGCGGTCGCAAGTTTGGGCGATGGGCATCATGTCTGACAAAAACAAACTCAGCATTTTTTAAAGCTTTCGGCACAAAAACGCGTGGGAAGCTGTGATGAACTGGGCCAGGAAGCGTGCTCGATCCCGTGTCGCTCTGCAACCGCTGAGCGGGGGGGGCAATCTGGCGCAGGATTATCCGGGAGAAACTCCTCGGGCAGCCGGAGTGGCTGTGCAAAAACTAACTCAGCTGGGGAGGCTTGTAAATCCTCCTTAGGTGCAGAACGCAACCCCAATAAAACCCATGGTAGCCTGTCTACCCAATTTGCATCCGTAAGCGACGCTCTGAGGGCTGCTTTCAATGACCTATGGAAACGTTCGCATAAACCATTAGCCTGGGGATTGTACGCGGTAGTGCAGTGGATCGTTACCCCCAGGCTGCGGGCCATCGCTGACCAGAGCTCGGACACAAATTGAGGACCCCTGTCGGACGTCATGTCCGACGGAACTCCAAAGCGCGCTACTCATGCTGTTAAAAACGCGCACGCCACCTCCTCGGCTGTGGTTGATGCCAGTGGGACCACTTCCGGCCAACGCGTGGTGCGGTCCACCATTGTCAAAAGGTGCGTGCACCCCTGTGACGGCGGAAGGGGGCCTACAAGGTCGACGTGCACATGATCAAAGCGCTTAGCCGGGATGTGAAAAGGCTCCAAGGGAGCTCTAGTGTGTTTGTGTATTTTGGCTCGCTGACAAGCCACGCAGGCTGTCGCCCATTCCTTGACCTGTTTGCGCAAGCCCGGCCATACAAATTTCTCTCCTACCATTTTGACCGACGCGCTCACCCCCGGGTGCGCCAGAGAATGGATCGAGTCAAAAACGCGGCGGCGCCACGCAGCTGGTACCACCAGACGCGGTCGTCCAGTGGAGACATCACAGATTAGGGTGGGGCATACCATCTTGCAGCGCCCTATCCTCCAGCCTTAACCCTGTTGGTCCAGACTGGAGCGCGCGCACGTCCGCGTCGCTAACCTGCTCCGCGGCCATGGCTGCATAATCTATCCCTACGCGGACCGGGGCTGTGCGCGCTTCCGCGTCGCTACCCTGGTCTGCGGCCATGGCTGCAGAGTCTGCCCCCACGGGGCCTGGAGCCGCCACAGCACGTGAGAGTATATTTACCTGCCACATGCTGGATATCGGTGGTAAACTCTGATATCGCGGCCAGCTGTCTCTGCTGCCGGCCCGACCAAGGTTCCGAAATCTTGGCCATCGCGAAAGTCGGCGGTTTGTGGTCCACAAACGCGGTGAAACGGCGTCCTTCCAGCCAGAACTGGAAGTGGCGGATGGCCAAGTGTACAGCCAACAACTCCCTGTCGAACGCGCTGTATTTTCACTCGCTATCGTGCAAGGTTTTGCTGAAAAATGCAAGCGGTTGCCAGGCCTCAGCCACGTACTGTTCAACGACCGCCCCTATGGCTACATCTGACGCGTCAGTATTGAGCGCCATGCGGGCCGTTGGGACTGGGTGTGCCAACAAAGCAGCGTTTGCCAGGGCTGATTTGACTTGAGATAATGCGCGCTCCCGCTCAGGAGACCATTCAATTTTATTCGTGGGTTTTTGTTTTTTTAGTGCAGCGTACAATGGTTGCATGAGCTGCGCTGGGGAGGAAATGGTTATAAAAATTAACCATTCCCAAAAACTCCTGTAACGCTTTGACCGTTTGTGGTTGGGGAAAATTTGTTATTGCGCGCACTTTATCGGGCAGAGGGACCGCTCCTTCTGGCGAAACGCGATGCCCCAAAAAATCAATCTGCGCCACCCCGAACTGACACTTCGCCGGGTTAATTATTAACCTGTGCTCTGCCAACCTCCGGAAAACTGCTGTGAGGTGGCTTTCGTGTTCGTCTTCGGACGCGCTGGTTACCAAAATGTCATCCAAGTAGACGAACACGAAAGGGAGATCGCGTAGGACCGCGTCCATCATGCATTGGAACGTCTGCGCCGCTCCCTTGAGCCCAAACGGCATGCGCAAAAACTCAAAAAGCTCGAAAGGAGTTATTACCGCTGTTTTGGGTATGTCCTGAGCGCGCACTGGAACCTGGTGGTAACCGCGTACTAAGTCTATTTTAGAAAAAATGCGCGCCCCCGCCAAATGAACAGAAAAATCTTGGCTATGCGGAATCGGGTAGCGGTCGTGAGCTGTGGCGTTATTCAACCTGCGGAAATCACCGCAAGGTCGCCACGAGCCATCAGCCTTTGGGACCATGTGCAGTGGTGAAGCCCAGGGGCTCTTCGAACGCCTGATGATGCCCAGTTTTTCCAGGTTGGCGAACTCCACGCGCGCTATGGTCAGTTTAGCTAAGTCCAAGCGCCGAGCTTTTGCAAAAACGGGCGGGCCGGTGGTAGTGATAAAATGTTCCACCCCATGTTTAGCCACTGTCGCCGAAAACGTTGGCACCGTGAGTGCTGGGAACTGAGTGAGGAGTGCGTGGAACTTACCACCTGCAGCTGTGACGTTGGCTTGTGCAGTTGGCGGGGCCACTCGAGCTGTGCAGGGAATAGAGTGAAAGGAGAGTGCATTAACCAGACGTCTGTTAGCAAGATCAACCAATAAACCATGTGAGCACAAAAAATCAGCCCCTAACATGTTGAAATTGACTGCCGCTACAACAAAAGTCCACTCAAATGCACGGCCCTGCAAAGACAGAAGCAGAGTCCTCTCACCGAAGGTCTTAATTGCTGAGCCGTTCGCTGCTGACACCCGGGGACCCCTGGAAGGCGCCAGCCGGTCCGCGTAGGAAGGCATGATGAAGCTCAGCTGGGAGCCTGTGTCCACGAGGAAATGCCTCCCCGAGCGTGCATCCGTCAGGTAGAGCAGCTTGTTCTCCTCCCCGAGGGCTGCAGCTGCTACCGACCCCCGGTCTTGGCGTTTCCCGAGCGCTTGAAATGGCACGGTGGGATGCACTTGCGCGCCCTCTCTGCAAAGCGGCGATGGTAGAAGCAAAGGACATCATCTGCTCCATGTCGCCTGGCCCTTGCTGCTGCCGTCGTCGGTGAGTCTGGTGCTGCAGCCTCTGGCCCCATACCGTCTCCGGACGTTGTGCCTAGCTCTGCTGCCGCGGCCAAAGCCGCGCTCCGTTTGTGGGCATCGTGCCTCCTGGCTCAGCTTGTGGTTGTCTCGCCGGGCCAACAGAGGTGAACCTGCCAGGGTCACGCTCACCGCTGGCGGCAGGGTCCTGAGGAAAAGGTGGGCGAAGATAAAGTTGTCATCTTCGGAGTCTCTCAGCCTCAGCATTTTCACCGTCAACGCTAGGAGCCCCTCTGCTCGCTGTTGCACCGAGGGGGTGAAGTGGCTGATAAGCGCAGCCTTCAATGCGCTGTACTTGTTGCTGTCCGGCGGGTGGTTGACCAGGTTCTCCACCCTCTGGACTGTGTGGCTGTCCAGCTTCGCCAGCACATGGTAGAATTTTGTGTCGTCTCTCGAGATTCTCTGGAGGTTGAACTGCGCCTCGACCGCGCTAAACCAGGAGCGCGGACTATTCTGCCAGAAGTCCGGCAGCTGGAACGTGGCGGCATTCGTCAGGCTGGCTTCTGACAAGCCCCGCTTGGGAGAATTATCTCTGCTCATGCTTCGTCGTAAGGTCACCAGTGTGGAGAATGTGTTGAAGGATGAGACTGAGTTTATTCCTCAGGTTCAGCTTTATTCACAATCACATACTCCAACAATTTCAAAGCAGGAAAAAGAGGATGAATCTTCTCACATCTGTCCTTTTATACCCCGGACATCAAAACTACAGTCACATGGTGTTTAATCAAACATACAGTCACATGGTACTTAATCCCAGTCACAATGTAACTTCCCCCGATCTTAACACCATCCACCCCTTAGTCTCCGGTGGAAGGAAAACTCCCAAGATCATCTCCTTGAAACAAAAGGCCAAATCTCACACCCTCCCGTTACCTCTAGGAGGCCCAGTCCCTTTGTTCCCCTGAGACGTGCAGCACACAATAAACACACAGCAATATATTTGTGGAGCATATGTAACCAACATATGTGTCCACATGACCCCCCCCAAACGTCTAAGATGGAACAATCAAAACTAAAGATGCATGTCATAATAAAATCACTACATATCAATCCACGTCGCCTAGGCCTTAGTCTTCTGCCGTATTTGCCGTAAGCCGGCTTTACCGCCTCTGCAGTGTCCTCCTGCTGTGGGGCTGCTGCCTGTGGATTAGAACTGTTAGTCGATCTCTGTGGGTGTTCTGCAGAATGCCCTCTAGGGGGTCTGCCGCGACGGGGGGCCTTCGCCAACTGCACAGCTTCGTCAGCCATAACAAAAGAGGGTTTGAGCCTGTTTATACCAATTACTTCCTTTCTGCCTCCCAAATCTAGCAAAAAATGCTTCTCTCCTGTTTCCAGCACTCTAAATGGTCCATCGTACGGCGGTCGCAAGTTTGGGCGATGGGCATCATGTCTGACAAAAACAAACTCAGCATTTTTTAAAGCTTTCGGCACAAAAACGCGTGGGAAGCTGTGATGAACTGGGCCAGGAAGCGTGCTCGATCCCGTGTCGCTCTGCAACCGCTGAGCGGGGGGGGCAATCTGGCGCAGGATTATCCGGGAGAAACTCCTCGGGCAGCCGGAGTGGCTGTGCAAAAACTAACTCAGCTGGGGAGGCTTGTAAATCCTCCTTAGGTGCAGAACGCAACCCCAATAAAACCCATGGTAGCCTGTCTACCCAATTTGCATCCGTAAGCGACGCTCTGAGGGCTGCTTTCAATGACCTATGGAAACGTTCGCATAAACCATTAGCCTGGGGATTGTACGCGGTAGTGCAGTGGATCGTTACCCCCAGGCTGCGGGCCATCGCTGACCAGAGCTCGGACACAAATTGAGGACCCCTGTCGGACGTCATGTCCGACGGAACTCCAAAGCGCGCTACTCATGCTGTTAAAAACGCGCACGCCACCTCCTCGGCTGTGGTTGATGCCAGTGGGACCACTTCCGGCCAACGCGTGGTGCGGTCCACCATTGTCAAAAGGTGCGTGCACCCCTGTGACGGCGGAAGGGGGCCTACAAGGTCGACGTGCACATGATCAAAGCGCTTAGCCGGGATGTGAAAAGGCTCCAAGGGAGCTCTAGTGTGTTTGTGTATTTTGGCTCGCTGACAAGCCACGCAGGCTGTCGCCCATTCCTTGACCTGTTTGCGCAAGCCCGGCCATACAAATTTCTCTCCTACCATTTTGACCGACGCGCTCACCCCCGGGTGCGCCAGAGAATGGATCGAGTCAAAAACGCGGCGGCGCCACGCAGCTGGTACCACCAGACGCGGTCGTCCAGTGGAGACATCACAGATTAGGGTGGGGCATACCATCTTGCAGCGCCCTATCCTCCAGCCTTAACCCTGTTGGTCCAGACTGGAGCGCGCGCACGTCCGCGTCGCTAACCTGCTCCGCGGCCATGGCTGCATAATCTATCCCTACGCGGACCGGGGCTGTGCGCGCTTCCGCGTCGCTACCCTGGTCTGCGGCCATGGCTGCAGAGTCTGCCCCCACGGGGCCTGGAGCCGCCACAGCACGTGAGAGTATATTTACCTGCCACATGCTGGATATCGGTGGTAAACTCTGATATCGCGGCCAGCTGTCTCTGCTGCCGGCCCGACCAAGGTTCCGAAATCTTGGCCATCGCGAAAGTCGGCGGTTTGTGGTCCACAAACGCGGTGAAACGGCGTCCTTCCAGCCAGAACTGGAAGTGGCGGATGGCCAAGTGTACAGCCAACAACTCCCTGTCGAACGCGCTGTATTTTCACTCGCTATCGTGCAAGGTTTTGCTGAAAAATGCAAGCGGTTGCCAGGCCTCAGCCACGTACTGTTCAACGACCGCCCCTATGGCTACATCTGACGCGTCAGTATTGAGCGCCATGCGGGCCGTTGGGACTGGGTGTGCCAACAAAGCAGCGTTTGCCAGGGCTGATTTGACTTGAGATAATGCGCGCTCCCGCTCAGGAGACCATTCAATTTTATTCGTGGGTTTTTGTTTTTTTAGTGCAGCGTACAATGGTTGCATGAGCTGCGCTGGGGAGGAAATGGTTATAAAAATTAACCATTCCCAAAAACTCCTGTAACGCTTTGACCGTTTGTGGTTGGGGAAAATTTGTTATTGCGCGCACTTTATCGGGCAGAGGGACCGCTCCTTCTGGCGAAACGCGATGCCCCAAAAAATCAATCTGCGCCACCCCGAACTGACACTTCGCCGGGTTAATTATTAACCTGTGCTCTGCCAACCTCCGGAAAACTGCTGTGAGGTGGCTTTCGTGTTCGTCTTCGGACGCGCTGGTTACCAAAATGTCATCCAAGTAGACGAACACGAAAGGGAGATCGCGTAGGACCGCGTCCATCATGCATTGGAACGTCTGCGCCGCTCCCTTGAGCCCAAACGGCATGCGCAAAAACTCAAAAAGCTCGAAAGGAGTTATTACCGCTGTTTTGGGTATGTCCTGAGCGCGCACTGGAACCTGGTGGTAACCGCGTACTAAGTCTATTTTAGAAAAAATGCGCGCCCCCGCCAAATGAACAGAAAAATCTTGGCTATGCGGAATCGGGTAGCGGTCGTGAGCTGTGGCGTTATTCAACCTGCGGAAATCACCGCAAGGTCGCCACGAGCCATCAGCCTTTGGGACCATGTGCAGTGGTGAAGCCCAGGGGCTCTTCGAACGCCTGATGATGCCCAGTTTTTCCAGGTTGGCGAACTCCTCGCGCGCTATGGTCAGTTTAGCTAAGTCCAAGCGCCGAGCTTTTGCAAAAACGGGCGGGCCGGTGGTAGTGATAAAATGTTCCACCCCATGTTTAGCCACTGTCGCCGAAAACGTTGGCACCGTGAGTGCTGGGAACTGAGTGAGGAGTGCGTGGAACTTACCACCTGCAGCTGTGACGTTGGCTTGTGCAGTTGGCGGGGCCACTCGAGCTGTGCAGGGAATAGAGTGAAAGGAGAGTGCATTAACCAGACGTCTGTTAGCAAGATCAACCAATAAACCATGTGAGCACAAAAAATCAGCCCCTAACATGTTGAAATTGACTGCCGCTACAACAAAAGTCCACTCAAATGCACGGCCCTGCAAAGACAGAAGCAGAGTCCTCTCACCGAAGGTCTTAATTGCTGAGCCGTTCGCTGCTGACACCCGGGGACCCCTGGAAGGCGCCAGCCGGTCCGCGTAGGAAGGCATGATGAAGCTCAGCTGGGAGCCTGTGTCCACGAGGAAATGCCTCCCCGAGCGTGCATCCGTCAGGTAGAGCAGCTTGTTCTCCTCCCCGAGGGCTGCAGCTGCTACCGACCCCCGGTCTTGGCGTTTCCCGAGCGCTTGAAATGGCACGGTGGGATGCACTTGCGCGCCCTCTCTGCAAAGCGGCGATGGTAGAAGCAAAGGACATCATCTGCTCCATGTCGCCTGGCCCTTGCTGCTGCCGTCGTCGGTGAGTCTGGTGCTGCAGCCTCTGGCCCCATACCGTCTCCGGACGTTGTGCCTAGCTCTGCTGCCGCGGCCAAAGCCGCGCTCCGTTTGTGGGCATCGTGCCTCCTGGCTCAGCTTGTGGTTGTCTCGCCGGGCCAACAGAGGTGAACCTGCCAGGGTCACGCTCACCGCTGGCGGCAGGGTCCTGAGGAAAAGGTGGGCGAAGATAAAGTTGTCATCTTCGGAGTCTCTCAGCCTCAGCATTTTCACCGTCAACGCTAGGAGCCCCTCTGCTCGCTGTTGCACCGAGGGGGTGAAGTGGCTGATAAGCGCAGCCTTCAATGCGCTGTACTTGTTGCTGTCCGGCGGGTGGTTGACCAGGTTCTCCACCCTCTGGACTGTGTGGCTGTCCAGCTTCGCCAGCACATGGTAGAATTTTGTGTCGTCTCTCGAGATTCTCTGGAGGTTGAACTGCGCCTCGACCGCGCTAAACCAGGAGCGCGGACTATTCTGCCAGAAGTCCGGCAGCTGGAACGTGGCGGCATTCGTCAGGCTGGCTTCTGACAAGCCCCGCTTGGGAGAATTATCTCTGCTCATGCTTCGTCGTAAGGTCACCAGTGTGGAGAATGTGTTGAAGGATGAGACTGAGTTTATTCCTCAGGTTCAGCTTTATTCACAATCACATACTCCAACAATTTCAAAGCAGGAAAAAGAGGATGAATCTTCTCACATCTGTCCTTTTATACCCCAGACATCAAAACTACAGTCACATGGTGTTTAATCAAACATACAGTCACATGGTACTTAATCCCAGTCACAATGTAACTTCCCCCGATCTTAACACCATCCACCCCTTAGTCTCCGGTGGTCAGGAAATCTCCCAAGATCATCTCCTTGAAACAAAAGGCCAAATCTCACACCCTCCCGTTACCTCTAGGAGGCCCAGTCCCTTTGTTCCCCTGAGACGTGCAGCACACAATAAACACACAGCAATATATTTGTGGAGCATATGTAACCAACATATGTGTCCACACCCCCAATTTTAATTGCAATTTATTAATCATATTGTAAAAATCCCTGGGTGCTACTAAATATAGATACAACCAAAGAAGTGACGGGGAGCTGAATATGAGTCTAAAGTGTGAGTGAGGGAAGATGAATGGAGGTGGTGATGATGGGTTGGTTTTGTGGGGTGCTTTGCATGCCGGGTGGCATCTTGGGGCGCCTGCGGTGGTCTGCTGATTGCTCGCTCAGATGGGCGCCGGGGGGTGGGGGTCTGCTTCTGTGGCCTGCACCAGTGGCCTCCCTAGTCACTGCCGAGCACTGGTGCATGTTCAGGCTTGCTGCATCTGCTTCGCAGCCGCCTTTTGAAATAAAGGTGAATGAGGAGTGAATTTGAGTGGGTACTGGAGTGAGAGAGAATGGGTCGGTCTGGGTGAGTGAGAGGGGTGTGCATGGGAACATATGGGTGTGAAGGTATGGGGAGGGGTGTGCCTGCGAGTCGGGAGGTGCTGGATTAAGGGGGGTAGTGCCTCTCGGCAACGTGGGCTCCCCTGGGCGAGGGGACTTCTTTGGATGTGGGGTCCCCGGGGTGCCTGGGGCCTGGGGGCGGATATTGGCCCCGCTGGGGGGATGGGGGTCGGGCGGGTCTGGGGGGGTGGGCTCATCGCGCCGGGCGGCCTGCCCTCCCTTGATCGTCCCTCCAGGGGTGGATGCCTGGCTTTTCTGGAGCTTGCTGACCTCATGGCTGGGGGTTGGTGGTGCTGCCTTGCCTGCTCGGGGTTCCCGGGGGGAGAGCTGCTGCGACCGGCCCTCCGCTCGTATGTTTCCTGACAAACCACTCACATGCACACACTTATTTTGCGTGCGTTCTCATATATATGCACACAGACATACACGCACAAGTGTCTCTCCTTTAACAGGTGCGGAAACCAGACTCGTGTTGAGACATCTTCGGTGGAAGAAGCAGTTTGTCTTTTGTTTGTTTTAGTTGTTGGGTTTTTTGTTTTTTTTGTCTGTTTCCCATCCCTTTTCTTTTCCCCCTTCACACACTTCCTTTCCCTCTTCCCCATCCTGTTGGGTCTTCCATGGGTAAAACAATTAAAGTATTACAAGTTATTACAGGAGGAGTTTACAACAATATACACATACCTGCCAACTTTTAAAACCTGAAAAGCCTAGTAGCTAGCCGGGGTCCAGGACAAAGTCCTGGTGGGGGGTTCAGGGGGGCAAAGCCCCCCCGACAGCAAACAAATAGTAGCATTAAATCAAGTTAAAATGTGGCTAACAACCTCATATTTCTTCAACAAACATGTTTCTGTTTTCCTTAAACTGTCAATGCAGATATGCTGATGGAAAAGATCAAGGACAAACTCTATGGTAACTCTCAAGCATTGTTGTTTTCCATGGTGCACCTCTTAGCTTTCTTCAGTTGGTCTTTTGAATGGAACACACTGTGGCACTTGTTACCCGAAGCTGTCATCATCATTTTCCTAGTCATGAGGTTGCCCAGAACTTTAGTTGACAGACTGGACGTGAACTCAGTTTTGTTCTTGTTCACATGGCTGAATATGCACTCACAGTCCGCAGTAATAATTCCTGGAAATGCTTTGGAGTATTCCTCACTAAAAGACTTGCCATGTGTGTGGATATGGATTATCATAGTCTCTTAATTTTCTTAATCAGTGTTCATCTGTATTTATTTAAGTTGGTAAGACCTCTGATTATTATACTCTTTTTCTTCCTCAGGTGTTCCATTTGGTTTGATCCACACTCTACAATTTCTTGTCCATGTTGCCTGTATCTTGTCTTTTCAGCATCCGTGCTTGCCGTGCTATTTCAGCATTAGTTTTTAAGATGTTCATTTAGGTAAACTTCTGTTCCCCGTAACTTTCTGGCCTGCCTCAGTAGGTCATTCTTTACCCAGGGATGTGATTTGGGGTTGGGGAAATAATCTGAAAATTTAGCAGGGGGTCTGGGGGACACAGTTCCTCAGCGGGGTCTGGGGCAGAGATCCGGTGGAGGGGCAAGGGGGGCGAAGCCCCCTGAAGCTCCTGGGATTTTATGATTTTTAAGTACCAGAACTGTGCTTAAATGACATAAAACAAACAGCTGAATGCCACTTATTACTGTATAATATTGACTTATGTTCCAAGAAGTTAAAATCTCTGAACTTAGTTCAGAGATTTTTTTGATCTCTTCCATTTCCTCCTTCTTTGGTGGCATTTTTACTGACCTGTTGATAGTAAAACAATCTCTGCTGGTGTCGCCGATATTCGATCCGACCGACCTCGAATCCAGCTGGGCCTCAGCTAGCCCCCTCCGCTGCTAGTCCCGCTGCTTACCACCGCTGCAATTGAGCTCCTGTCCAGCCGGGGTACCGGCAGCTCCTCCACCAAGTCCCGCTGCCCACCGCCGCTGTAGTTGAGCTCCGATCCTACTCCTGTCCAGCTGGGGTCCCGGTAGATCCTCCGCTGAGCCCCGCCACCTACAACCGTCTCACTCAGTAGTTCCTCCGCCGAGCCCTGCTGCTGTAGCTGGGCTCCAGCTTCAGTCGACTTATCCAGCTGGGGCCCCGGCTGCTCCTCCACTGGTCCCCGTCTCCTACCACTGCTGTACTTGAACTCCGATCCGGCTCCCGTCCAACTGTTGCCTCGGTTGGTTCCTCCGGCGAGCCCCAATCACCGGGGACGGAGTCGCTTCTTTGTATCGGTGTTAGGTGCTACGACTAGCTATGGCGTTAGCTATAGCGATAGCTTAGCAAACGCTTCAGGTAAATTTAGATACGATTCCTAGCGATCTCGTGTTTGGAATTGCTTTCGTGTTTTTTTTACGATTTAAAAGTTTTGACTGAATTTTTAGTGAAAAACCGTAATTTTGAGTCATAAAGCCAGGACCCGGAATGGGGTCTTGAAAACCGTAACCATTATGGCAAAACCGGAGTAGTTGGCAGGTATGTATACAGTGCACAGTTAGGTACTGTATAAGCTCCCCTTGGCAAAGTAAATCTGTTTTGGCACAATAAGGGTGACAGATCCCTGTTCTGTTTGCCTAGCTGCCTGACAGGACGGGGGGTGGGGGGGGTGGATGGATGCACAGTCCCAATTACAAAAATGTTGCACAGGAACCCAAGTGTCTGCCAAGTGAACTTGCATCCATGTATAGGGCATAATTGGACCTAATTTGCATATTGAAACAATCCAAATGTTATAACAATATAGCTTCAGAATGATTATAGTTAGATGCACAGTCCCAATTACAAAAATGTTGCAGAGGAACCCAAGTGTCTTCCAAGTGAACTTGCATCCATGCATAGTGGATGCATGGATGCAAGGACCTAATTTACATATTGTGGCAATCCAAATTTTACAACACTACAGCTTCAGAATGATTATAGTGAGATGCACAGCCCCAATTAACCTACCCGAACTGGGGATTCTAAATTGTCCTTAGGTATGACTGTGAGAGTGAATGGTTGTCTGTCTCTCTGTATTTGCCCTGCAATGGACTGGCCATCTGTCCAGGGTGTACCCTGCCTCTCGCCCAAAGATGCTGGGATAGGCTCCAGTCCCCCCGCGACCCGAAAAGGATAAGCGGAAGAATATGGATGGATGGATGCACAGTCCCAATTACAAAAATGTTGCAGAGGAACCCAAGTGTCTGCCAAGTGAACTTGCACCCATGCATAGTGCATAATTGGACCTAATTTGCATATTCAAACAATCCAAATGTTATTATAACAATATAGCTTCAGAATGACTGATGCACAGTCCCAATTACAAAAATGTTGCAGAGGAACCCAAGTGTCTGCCAAGTGAACTTGCATCCATGCATAGTGCATATTTGGACCTAATTTGCATATTGCACCAATGAAATGTTCAATACCTTCCAGAAAAATGTCGCAGATGACAAAGCTTATGATTTCAGAAATTTTATTTACCAATGTGCATAACACTACACACTGGTAAAAAAAAGTACAAGAAATGTGACATATAATTTTACCATGACAATCAACAATGACAATTTTTTATGTTTTTGGCCATTTTGTCAGTAACAGTATCTGCCCTCATCTGTCAAGGTGGCAGAGTTTGAAGTTCTTGAGTGTGTGGTAACACTCAAAGCAAGGCACAGCACACAGTCCTACCCCACACTGAGCACACCTGAAGTGCGTCTGGCGACGACCTTGGGGACGGCTCCGATCCGAACACACTACACAGTCTGGACGTGAACCAGTACTTTTGGCCATAAAGTGCCGTTCGGTCAGTCTCTGTGGTGTCTCCAAAGCTTGCTGTGAAGGCCTTCCAGCTCTCTTGCCCTCACTCCTCTTGTGCCCCTCAAGCAAACCTCTGATGAGTTCCTGAATGAATAGCTTCAGGGGCTTGTGTGGACCAGCAGTACACTTAGTGTACAGGATGTGGGAATTCACAACGCAGATGCTCATGAGTGCGTTGAAAATGTGGCTATACCATTTCTTGGCCCTGTGTGGAAACAGGTAAGTTTTCATTCGTTGGTCAGCCCTGTCTACTCCTCCCATGTAGGTGTTATAGCTGTCCACACACACAGGCTTGTTTATGTCACGGAAACAAGTCGCACTCCCCTTTGTGCAAATGCGTTTCCGGACACAACTGTTGGCATGGATCGATGAGAGCATGGTGACACGCTTTGTGTCATGCCACGCACAGGCCAGCAGTTTATTGTGCCGCATGAAAACTGGGTCATCTCCCCATCTCAACGGCAACAGGGCTGGTCTGAGATCCCTTGGCATACCTACAGTAATGGCATAAATAATGGCATGAATAAACTGGCATAAATAAATCGACATAAATAACACAAAAAATGAATAAAAATAAAAACAAATTACCTCTCCTGTTGCTGCTGACGGTCCCACACAGTCCAGTGTCCTTGGCTGCGAGCTCCATAGTGATGGCTGGCCCTGTGTAATAGCTATCCATGTACACGTGATGTCCCTTCCCGGTGTATGGCTCCATCAACTGACGCACAACAAGATGAGTTGCGCCCATACTGCCACAGTCATCACCAGTTTGTGCATTGCACAGTGACCACCGCAACACATAGCCTGTGCTGGCTTCACTCAAGACAAATGCCTTGTAGCCATACCTGTCCGTTTTTTTCGGGTTATAAAGTCTAAAGGTCGACCTCCCCTTGAATGCAACTGTCATTTCATCCAGGCAGAGTTCCTTGCCTGGAGCATAAGCAGCGGCAAAATGTGGCACTACACAGTCAATAACTGGACGGATCTTGAAAAGACGATCATGCCCTGGCTGTCCATATTCAACCCAGTTGTCATTGTTTGCAAAGTGAAGGCAAGACAGGATGATTGCAAACCTGTCGTATGTCATCACTCTGCCATATCCAGGAGTAAATGTTAGCCAAAACTCTCCCCAGTAGTCCTTCAGTGCAGGTTTCTGCAATATTCCCATGGACAGATGAAGTGCCATGAACACCTTCATCTCCTCCACAGTTACTGCAGTCCACTTTTGAATTCGGGACCGGGGTTTCAGCGCATCCTTTACTTTGGCTTGGCTTATGACCTGGTCAGCGTACCTGTTTGGGACACACAAAGTTTGACCTCAAAATTAGCACTGTAAGGCAAATAAAACCCATTTCATGTCACATTTGTTTCACACACCGTCACCACATGGCCTTTTGTCCCTTCATTGCCAAAATTACTAAAAATCATTAAAAAAAAAAAAAAAATTGGTGTCACACTGTCACCACAGGGTTTCCTCTGGTAACATTTCTTTGTTGTGGGCCACCTCGCCAGAAATTGTACCACCACGCCAAGGAGATATGATTTTATTAAGAAAAATATATGAAGCAATGACTTTCCGCAAACACGCACACAAACAACACCCGTGGCCATCATCCGTGCGGAGTTTAGAAGCGCCCCGCCTACGTGAGTTCTCAACTCAGTAAGCAGGCAGCGTCTCGCTAAGCGTGACTGTCGACAAAAACATGAGTTTCTTTAAGTACTTTAAACGTGGAAAAAAATCAGAAGAGGTATGTATGTCAGCACTGGAGGCATTTATCGTGGTTTTAACCCACTGGAAACAGGAGCAATAATGGAAGAGTTGCTTAGCTAAGAGACGTGGTTAGAATTCATATGCAGCTGGCTTCATATGGAGGGAAAAGCGAGGCGGACTGATGAATTGCTGAGGATATATTTCACTAGCCACTACAATATTAAGTTATGTTCCCTATTATGTACCTGACAAGTTAAAATGAGTGAAATTCACGAAGTCAATGACTTTAATCAGCCCCGCCCACGCAAGATTTTGAGTTAGTCAGCAGGCAGTGTCTCGCTAAGCGTGACTGTCGACAAAAACATGAGTTTCTTTAAGTACTTTAAACGCGGAAAAAAATCAGAAGAGGTATGTATGTCAGCACTGGAGGCGTTAATCATGGTTTTAACCCGCTGTTAACGGGAGCAATAATGGAAGAGTCGCTTAGCTAAGAGATGTGGTTAGAATTTATATGCAGCCGGCTTCATATGAAGGGAAAAGCGAGGCGGACTGATGAATTGCTGAGGATATATTTCACCAGCCACTACAATATTAAGCTATGTTCTGTAGGAATTGCAGGAATGAAGAGACTGGAAATTTCTCTCTTCTCACATAAGCAGGCGTGTCGTTTTTATTCTCCAGCGGCAGTGACAAAAAGATACAGCTAAAAACACAAACGCTTTTTTCACTCTAAACTGAGGTCCTTCAGCGGCTGCCTAGAGAGGTGCCTGATGAGAAAGCCTGAGAGCACAACTATAACTGCCTAAACCTGGGGTCGGCAACCCGCGGCTCCGGAGCCGCATGCGGCTCTTTTATCCCTCTGCTGCGGCTCCCTGTGGCTTTGGAAAATAAATAATGAGTATTTAATTAAAATGTATTTTATTTTAGTTCATTAGTTTTTAAAATGTAATTCTAAATTTGAAGATTATGGTGATCTTGTAAAATCTAAAAAAAAAAAAAAAACGTGTTAAAGTTTAATCACCGTCAGCGAAAATCAACACGATAACATAAGCACTCGTCGCTTCCCCGGAAGTCGTCTCCCGCGATAACCCGGATGTGTTGTGTTCAAGCTACTGCTGTATTGCAGTAGCTTGACAGCCCTGCGATTGGATAGTTGCAAACAATTGGACCAATCAAATGGCTCGTTGTATGCTTTTTCAAAGATTCATGGCGGCGTGTTCTCAGGGATGTGATTTTCTGCTAATTCGCCGAATTCCGCTTTATTTTATTTTCCAGGAAGATAAAGTACGTTAAGTACGTTAGCGGCTTGTGGTCCACGAACGCAGTGAAGCTGCACCCTTTCAGGCAGGACCGTATAGCCACTTCCGGTAATCTGTATGGCCAGGTGAAGAGTCATTAACTCTACAACGGCTGTATGAGCTGGGCTGGCGCGAGGGAGGAAACGATAATAAAAGTTAACCATCCCCTTTTATGATTCCAAACAGTTTGAAATTGACAGTGCACAGTGGACATTGACTCATAACTTTTGAATATTTCTAAGACTTGGCTACATCAGTGATTGTGCAAAATGAACTGCTCAAGTCTCAATGGAGATTGAAACTGGTGATCTGAAATGAATGCTGAAATTATAAAAAGTAATGGTATGTTGGAATTTTATTTCTATTATGGAATAGATAAAATTAACCGATTTTGATTTGATCAAGTGTTAAAGCATGTGATGGATAATGCTTGTTGGAATATTTTAGGAATGCTATCTTCTTGGAACATAAGTCAATATTATACAGTATACATTATAGTTTGTTTATACATAGCATAAAGGGAAAAAAAGTTATATGCAGTGTTATTTCATTTTAAGTGTCAAAAGGGTTTTTGTGGCTCCCAGTGTTTTCTTTTCTGTGGGAAACGGGTCCAAATGGCTCTTTGAGTGGTAAAGGTTGCTGACCCCTGGCCTAAACAGATCATTCTGTACATGAACACATACTGTGGTGAATAATGTCTTAAGAGTCCACTACAGTTCCCTATTATGTACCTGGCAGGTTAAGATGAAAAAAATTCACAAAGTCAATGACTTTAATCTGTCAGCAGCCTTCAGACAAACTGATAGAAAAATTCCATATTATCTACATTATTATTGATATTAATAATGTATTATTATATTTGAGAAGTATCATACCTTTCATATGCCATGTTTAATGTTTATATGTGCATTCCATATAGGATAGGTTTATATACAGAGGGGAAAAAAGTATTTAGTCAGCCACCAATTGTGCAAGTTCTCCCACTTAAAAGATGAGAGAGTTCTCCAATTTTCATCATAGGTATACCTCAACTATGAGAGACAAAATGAGAAAAAAAAAATCCAGAAAATCACATTGAAGGATTTTTAATGAATTAATTGGTAAATTCCTTGGTAAAATAAGTATTTGGCCAATAACAAAAGTTTATCTCAATACTTTGTTATATACCCTTCGCTGGCAATGACAGAGGTCAAACGTTTTCTGTAAGTCTTCACAAGGTTTTCACACACTGTTGCTGGTGTTTTGGCCCATTCCTCCATGCAGATCTCCTCTAGAGCAGTGATGTTTTGGGGCTGTCACTGGGTAACACGGACTTTCAACTCCCTCCAAAGATTTTCTATGGGGTTGAGATCTGGAGACTGGCTAGGGCACTCCAGGACCTTGAAATGCTTCTTATGAAGCCACTCCTTCATTGCCCGGGTGGTGTGTTTGGGATCATTGTCATGCTGAAAGATCCAGCCACGTTTCATCTTCAATGCCCTTGCTGATGGAAGGAGGTTTTCACTCAAAATCTCACGATACATGGCCTCATTCATTCTTTCCTTTACACGGATCAGTCGTCCTGGTCCCTTCGCAGAAAAACAGCCCCAAAGCATGATGTTTCTACCCCCATGCTTCACAGTAGGTATGGTGTTCTTTCTCCTCCAAACACGACAAGTTGAGTTTTTACCAAAAAGTTCTATTTTGGTTTCATCTGACCATATGACATTCTCCCAGTCCTCTTCTGGATCATCCAAATGCTCTCTAGCAAACTTCAGACGGGCCTGGACATGTACTGGCTTAAGCAGGGGGACACATCTGGCACTGCAGGATTTGAGTCCCTGGCGGCGTAGTGTGTTACTGATGTAGCCTTTGTTACTTTCAGGGTTCCCACTGAAAATTGAAAACTAAATTCCAGGACTTTTCCAGGATATTCCAGGATAAAAATCATCCAATTTCCAGGACTCTGAACGGTATTTCTGAAACAATTTTCTAGTACAAACTGATCTTTCTGGCCTTCTCCACCCCTTACAGCCAGCCGATTCCACCCACTTTATTACACTATACAGTCTACCTGTGTTAGATTACAATATCAAAGTGTCAGGTATAATACCAACTACAAAAATTCAGCAAAATTATTGTGCACACTACTAGGCTATAGGCGCTATTTCAGCAGAACAGAAAGCAGACCACCACCTGAAGGGAACGTTTCTCTAACTACAATGCAACAAATCTTTCTAGAGTCATGGCCACATAAAATTGTACATGCTACTATATATAATACAAAGTGAAGAACGGGACATTCATAATCAGTAACTGCACATAGAATTCACCTTTTGCTCTTGAAAATAGTCACTCTAGTGATTTCAGTTTCTGCTTGAGGTCTTCTAGTTTCTTTTCCAGTTTCAGATTTTCATCTGCCTTCTCAGACACTTTCTGCCTGAAAGCATTGGACTTAGCCAGCAAAGTGAAGTCGTGCTTTGTTTCTGCTTTCTTTGCCAGCTGGTCTGCTTCCTTGGTCATTGACTCGATGCTATCTTTCAAGAGCTTCCTCTTCTTCTCTGCTGACTGGATATCATCGTGTAGTGCCTTTCTCTTTGTGGATTTCTGATCATCTGTCTGTGACTTCTTCTGATCCTCGAGATACTGATGGTATCTCATCCTTGATGCCCTGACATGCCGTTTCAGTCTAGGAGTGAAGGGTAAGTCAGTGAAGTGCTGGCCTGTAGCTAGGATACTGTCATAAACTGTACGCAGAGCTACAACGGTCTTCTCCTGCATGTTCTCAACTAGGAGGTCTTTGTTCACAGAGTAGCCCCTTTCAACTGATGCCTGACCATGGGAGATTGTGAGAAGCATCTTGAAAACAGACCAGAGCTTGCTGTACTTTTGGTCTTTGAAGTACTGGCCCAGAAATATGTCCAATCTCTCACTGTCTGGGGTGAAGTTCTTAAAGTCGGCTGCATGTTCCTGTCTCATTTCAGTGCCAAACGCCTTGTACTGAGCAAGGACCTCATCACACTCTTCCCCAGACAGCCTGTTGGCATTTAGAAGCACCTGAAGGATTTTCTGGAACTTTGCCGCTGCATCTGTAGAGGGAGCAACTAGTTTCTCAGGAGCCAGTGCAGAGAGATATCGTACCAGGGACAGCTTCAAGGGGCTCTTCTCCAACATCTTGAATGTAAGCTCTGATAGTAGTGTCACACATTCATTCTTGAATGCGAGGATCTTCAAATCACTGACAGCTTTCTTGTCAGCAGCTTTCTTGACAGACTCTCGGGAAGCAAACCCCAGATCGACAAGTTTTGGCAGCATTTGGTTCTTCTTGTCCTTGGGGTCCAAGTCGGCCAGCTTCTGCATCGTGTCCGCTTTGTCCAGGACTTCCTTTTTGATGAAACATCCCGTAAGCCCCACGACTACTTCCTTCAGCTTCTGGCCCAAGAAAGGTGCCATGGGGGCATCTGTTTGAAACTTCTGAAGGAATGGCTGGAGTTGCTTAGCTACGGAAATGAAGAATTGTAGCTTTGCAATTGTAAGCGGGTCCTCACAGGCAGCTTTCACTGTTGCAAATGAGGCAGTGCTTGGGGCCTTCTTGGGGTCTTTGAAGGACGCCACAAATTTCTCTACATTAGATTAGGCCACATCTGCACAGCATGCTCTGCAACCTTTGCATCCTCAACCCATCTGTGCTGGCAAAACTGCAATGGGTACAGCTTGCTCCCTGTCGTAGTGGTGAAGTCCTCTCTTCTTGCAGGGGTATAATGAAAGATCTGCCATAGGGACCTCAGCAAGTTTCCTATCTTCCATCCAGACTCTTTGGCTCCTTTCTGCAAGCTTCCATGGACAGTATGGAGTCCACAGCTTCCAATGTTCAGAAGTTCTGGCAGATCCTGTGTTTTGCGCTCCTGTTGCAGATCATTGAAAAATTTCCAATTGACGTTTGGTCCATCCATTGACACCTGCAACAGACGTTTGGGATCCAGTTGTTGTGTCCCTTCCTTGAAGTTTTTGAGAAGGTCGTTTGCTCGAGCATGCCCTAAGAACTGTGACCCAAAGTACCTTACAGTGACTTGACCAGGTTCATCGTCCCAGTAAAGGACGATGAAGTCCATCTGTTCATTTTGTGAAACTGGATTCATGCACTCATCAAAGGATATGGTATAGCACTCAGCACTTCTCACTTTTTCCACCAGCAGATCTTGGAAATATGGAGACAAGCCAAAACAAACTAGATAAGCACACTTTGTAGCACCACATGAGAAAGTTTTTGCAATTTGGCTGTCTGGAAACATTCTTGGGAACAACATGCCCATATCAGATGATGAATTGAATGAATAGTGGCTCATAACCAGCTTCAGAGCCCAGAGAACCTCTGCGTGGAGTGCAGCATCTGACACAACAACTGCAACCTCTTATCTTTGTGGAGCTGTACTTGTACTAGCAACTGGTGCATTGGAGGTGATATTGGCTGCAGCATCATCTGCCTTTTCGTCTTGTTTCTTTCCAAAGAAGTTGGTGATTGCTGATGGGTTTTGCCTTGACTGGCTCATCCTGTTATGCAGGTTGCTTTTCATGTGACTTCTCAGAGCGGAAACTCCCATGTTTGCTATGTCAAAACGCTTCTTGCAAAGTTTGCAGTATGCTTTGGTGTCATCCTTGGGGTCTTCCTCGACCCATGCTGAAAACAGTGGATCCTCCACCCAGAGTGAACTGAAGTGACATTTCTTGGATGCCATACCACTGCAAAGGAAATTCATGTTAAAACCCAGACATGCATCTACAACGCTATAAGGCGAGACATAATTGCTTTTCAACTTCATAGATCTGGCGCCTATAAGTACAAATAAGGCCACGGTTTTTTGATTCCTTGTTGCACAGAACTCTCTCAGAGCCTTCTGAAGCAGTCGGTTGGTCGGCAATTAAAATAAAAAAATCATTTCATTTGAGCATCGGTAAAAAAAATAGTGATCAGGCTAGTTTCTGCCCCTGCCACTAGGAGTGCCACAGGAAAAACGACACGTAGCCCCCTAGCGGCGGTCGGAAAAAATAAAAAATAAAACTGAATGGCAAATTTATTTCTTGAGCGGCAGTTGCAACCTGGAGCAGCGGTTCTGTGCAACAAGGAATCAAGAAACTGTGGCCTAACTTGTAATAAAACAATGACATTGCAGTTTGCTTCACACAAGAAGGCTTATTGCAATTTTAGTTTAACATACATATTTCTAATTCTAACTTCAGGATGAAAAGTTTGCCAATCATTTGCTTGTTTTCTTTTTTGTTTAAATCACTCATCTCAGAAAAAGCCTGGGAAGTTCAGGCAAGCTAAAAATCAATCATGTCTCGCCTGATATATGTACCACCACCACCACCACCACCACAGACAGTACAGTGGGGTGACAAGCAGCCACTGTATTGCCTATAGATGCGTGACAAATAGCTCTGGAGGCAAGGGATGCCAAACCCTTTCAGCATTCCAGCTTTTCTAAACCTACATACTACACTAAACCAAAGACCCAAACAAGGTTACATGTACAAGTATGGCAAGAAGTGCACTACATAGGAGAGTCCACTGCATAATGTAATACAAAGATTAGAAACTGGAAGGCTGCCATAGCTATGTGATAGGTGCAGACACTACACACTGTAGAATATTGAGCACAACCAACATCCATGCAACACTGAATTCAAGGACTTTCAATGACTTTTTTAGCTGGTAATCCTATTTCCAGGACCACCTGATTTTTGGCAGTATTTCAGGACTTTTCCATGACTTTCCAGGATCACTTTTTTTTCCAGGACTTTCCAGAATTTTCAAGGACCGTGGGAAAGTAAGGTGGGACCAAAGTAACTTTGGTCCCACCTCTCTGCAGGTCATTCACTAGGTCCCCCCGTGTGGTTCTGGGATTTTTGCTCACCGTTCTTGTGATCATTTTGACCCCACGGGGTGAGATCTTGCGTGGAGCCCCAGATCGAGGGAGATTATCAGTGGTCTTGTATGTCTTCCATTATTTTTTTTTAGATTTAGTATACTTTATTGATCCCCAGAGGGGAAACTGAGGGTCATCCACCACCCGGATGGATGAAGCAGCCACGATACGGCGCTATCCCTTAACCATTCACACACACATTCACACCTAGGGCCACTTTAGAGTCTCCAATTAACCTAACCTGCATGTTTTTAACCTAACCTGCATAATTGCTCCCACAGTTGATTTCTTCACACCAAGCTGCTTACCTATTGCAGATTCAGTCTGTCTTCCCAGCCTGGTGCAGGTTTACAATTTTGTTTCTGGTGTCTTTTGACAGCTCTTTGGTCTTGACCATAGTGGAGTTTGGAGTCTGACTGTTTGAGGTTGTGGACAGGTGTCTTTTGTACTGATAAGTTCAAACAGGTGCCATTAATACAGGTAACGAGTGGAGGACAGAGGAGCCTCTTAAAGAAGAAGTTACAGGTCTGTGAGAGCCAGAAATCTTGCTTGTTTGTAGGTGACCAAATACTTATTTTACTGAGGAATTTGCCAATTAATTCATTAAAAATCCTTCAATGTGATTTTCTGGATTTTTTTTTTTCTCATTTTGTCTCTCATAGTTGAGGTATACCTATGATGAAAACTGGAGACCTCTCTCATCTTTTAAGTGGGAGAACTTGCACAATTGGTGGCTGACTAAATACTTTTTTGTCCCACTGTATTCTTGGCCTGTTTCTGTGAGCAATTTCAGAGAGTTCAGACTGAGGATCAGTACAGGGTTAATACATGCGTAAGGAATGATCTAAGCCATTTATTAAAATCTCTTTGACATGTCCTGTTTCGGGTCACAGGAATGCACAGGAACTCCTCATCTTATAGATTAGTGTTTTATGGACGTTCTGTTAGATTTACATTCTTGTCACCAGAGTGTCTGTGACGTCCGCCTGGATAATCTCAGTTATGAGGACTTTCTGTCTGTCCCTTTCCTCCTCTTATTCCATCCTCCCCCTGCTTTCTCCTACCTATATAAATCAGACTTAGAAGAATGGATCCTTTAGGGATTCTAAGCGTGTCTGAATGCCATGCTTTGTAATTCTTCCCCCAAAGTGGCCATTGGGGTGACTCCTTATATTTTTGTGATAAATGTTGTAGCATCATCTCACTTGGCTTATCAATAAGAATAATTCTTCTGCTTAAAGACATTGTTTCACCCAGGAAAAAGACAGCATGGAAACTGCTCTTTTACCCCAGGCCACAACTGAACTCACATTCCTTTGTTAATACCAGTCTAAGGAATTCACCTTAATGCATTTCCTGTTTTGACTTTTATGACTCATAAATGGTGGACAAGAGACAGGCCCCTGGAGCCCCTCATGGCTCACAAAGATCCACAGCTCAACAGTGCCTTAAACTCTGGGACATGCCGAATTTAACCAGCAAACCTTTTAGCCACATCTTTAGGACTTTTTCAACATCTCTCTTCTTTTTCCAGGACATAGGGTCCTGGAAAATTGACTCGATGTTTATTCTGGACAATCAGTAATAGGTTTGAAATATATTAATCGTGATTTTATATATATGTTAAAAAGTGTTTAAATGAATGTTTATTCCTGCATGTTAATTTATAAGCACTGGGTATAATTTACATTAATCACTAAGGTTAGCTTAGTTTATATACATGAATGTATAGATGAATATTAAGATTTGCCAAAAGCGTCTCTCAAATCATGTGACTGCCAGCAGCCAACCTCTGCTTGACAACAGCTCTCAGTGTTGTTTGTTCAGACAAAAGACTGTTTGCTCATTGGACTAAAATTCATAAAGCCCGCCCACGAAGGAAGCCTGTTGGCTGGGGGCTCCTGTCAATCACGGAGGCCCACGAAAATTCTAAACAGATAAAAGGGAACTGTATCCTCTTTTAAGAGATTTTACTCTTCTCTTTTGGTGGCCGCTTTTCACTTATTGTCTTTGTCTCTACACAGCAGAAAACCACTGGAGAACAAAGGGACTTCTCCCACGTGTTGCTTTTCGATGATCACAGAGCAGATAACTCGTAACTTTGTGTTCTGTAACTATGTATTTTAATGTTTTTCTTTTCTCTTAAACATCTGGGAATTGATTCTTTTTTTCTTTGACCTCATTCTAATCAGGAGTTAAACTCCAATCCTAGACGTTTATTCCTATCACTTTTTCCTGTTAAACTTTCTGTAAAGCCACTGTTTAATTTTAATTTAAATTTTAATCTTGACTTTATTTTTATAATATTTTTATTGACCAATGCCACACCAGAAGCTCTTTTACCTAAGTCCGAAACTCTTTGATTTGAGATCGGATTAGATATATTTAATTATTATCGAATTCCACTGGGAAGCCGCTTGCCAACGAAGAGGAAAGGAGATGCATCTCGCCACGATCACGCGTGCTGAAGGAATTTGCACGCCACGAAGATTAGACGCCCTGGGCCAGATCGCAGCCCAGGTGATCAACACATCAAAATCTCATCTTGTGACAACTGAATATTTGCTGGGCAAATATTCTGGGTTTTGGCACTTTTCCACATCGAAAGCTTCACGAGGACGACGAAAGAACGCAACTTCAAATCTTCAACAACAAAGCACGTGAGCTGCACTTTCTTTATCCATCTGCTGAATGAAACGTCTGAGGTTCGATAATAATTTCATATCAGATGCAAAATTAAAGAGCAATATAACCTTTCCTTTCATTAAAATCCTGTTTTCATTTTCTTAAGAGTAATCCAGAACTTTTCATACAATTAGTAAATTTTCTCCATAAATTTGTGTTGTTTCCATAATCTGTTAACTCAAACTGATCTAAATTCATTTCACAGTTAACCCTGGTTCTGCAAATGTTGACATTGTTAATCTATCGTTTACAAGTTTAATTTTATGGTTAATGAAATCACTACAATGTTCTTCAATCATCTTTTCATTCAATAAATATGTGAAAATGAGAGAAGTTGTTGAGAATTTATTTCATTCTGAGTCTGGTTCAAGTCCCCAGTATCGAATTCACTAAAATTTTGAGACTGATTACTAAGTAATTTATTGAGTAATTAAACAGGTATAAAGTGAAATTAAAGATTAAATTGCCTCTTAGGAGATAGAAGCTGGTGCCCCACTAGTGTTATTAACTTTTCCGGTGTATATGAACCGAGAATTCATCTCCGGTTCCAATACATTAATATAAATTAAAAAATAATTTTTATATCTGGTCATAATTATTAATTCATATACTGTTGCAATGTACATAAATTCAACTTTCCACCTCATTTATGACTTTGAATAACTTAAGCTCAAAATTATTCTAACACAACTAAACGTATCAGCATTTGATTTCAAAATAAGGGAGGTTTTTCCTGCTGTCTGGATGGTGAGGGGATTTCTAAAAACAAACTATAAATATAAAGAAATATTATAACAGAAAAAAAGGCAACCTTGGTCATTTAAGTTAATTTATTTCATTAAATAAAATTTTATTATTTTTTCTTTGTAATCAGAGTTAAATTATTGCTCTGTTTTGACTGCAAAATTATGGTTTAAAATGTAAATTGTTGTCAGGAAAAAGTAAAAAAAAAAATACCACAGTCTGTTTCAAATTTACCTAAAAAAAAAAAATTAAATTAAAAAACAAACAAAATTAGACAAAATAATCCACAAATTTATAATAAAGTTTCAAATGTACAATTAAAGTCTTATTCTTATTCTTAGTCTTATCTTATTCTTCCGGCTTCCAGAGAGAGCAGTCGCAATTTTCCTCCCTCCTCCTGTCCTGCCTTCCTGACCCAATTCCCAGCTTTGCTGCGTCTGAGCGATTGATTGTGCCGTCTCTCCTTCTTGCTGATCTCAACCCAAATGGAAAAAACGGAAAATGGATGGGCTTTAAATGCAATTGACACCATTTTTAAAGAAGATCGGGCTAGGGGGAGCCCTGGACTCATGGACAATTGGGAATTCATGGGTCTGTGTGATTCGACTGAGATGCGGAAGACATCTCTACTTGTTTGGCTGGATCACAGGATTTCTATTTTGGCTCTGGAGTTCCTGATGTATCAGAAATTAAAGTTGGAGAGCTGATCAAAGCGGACCCCGGCAACGCTCCTTCAACAACAAATTCGACCAGTCGGGAGTGCACTGATAGCGGCAATGGTGAACTGAATGATGGTTGATTCAGGAAAATGGTATACATCTGGAGTCGCTGGTGCTCTCATGGAATGATTCTAAAGCCTGTGTAATTTGAATTGTGAAGCGCAGAACTTCATGAGAGAATAAAATGCTACACTCGAAGCGTCTGTGCAGATTCGGCCTTGATCGGCGCCCCTGGATAATTCAATCCTCCAGAGTTGAGATAAGCAGATGTGTGAGCTGGCTCTGTCTGGCCCAAACACTGCTGTTGCTGCTGTACAATAAACAGAACTCTCCAAGGACAGCGTTCATGAGACTTACATGGAGTTTTTACCATCTGGCATGAAGAAGAGATTACTCTGGACATGACTGTGTAAACATGAAAATATAACATCCATCGTTGCCTGGGAGACTATCTTGGTTGTACTTCAGTAACTGATACATTCATCCACACAGCATACACACTGACATCATCATACTGATATTTGCACACACTGCCCTCTCTGTGTCTCTGTGAGGTTGATTGTCTGCTCTGTGCTATTGAGAGGTTTTTTTCTCTGTAATCATAATTTGGCTTACAATTATAAGCTGTATTCTGATAATGAAGTTTTTTTCTCTCCGCCCATTGTGTCATTTTTCCCTTTCCTTATCCCTCATCTTTTTGATTAGGAGCCTAGTTAACGGCTGCCGTGTCATTGTGATATGCTTACATAGCGTGCCAATGTCAACTCAAATTCCTCGTGTGTTTTTTACATGCTTGGCAATAAAGCTTTTTCTGATTTCTGATTTTTTTTTAAAGTCAGTTTTACAATAGGAAATTACAAATTTGAGGAACATGGTTTCAACTTTAGACAGATTTACAGAGAAAAGTAAAACACTATAAGAAAATTGTTATAAATTTTTAAGGAAAAACCTCAAATCTTCAAGACTGAAGTCATTGCTCAAGTTTTTAAGTGGGTGCTCTTTGTACCCTCAATTAGAAATTTTTGGTTGTCTACTTTTAATTATTAATTTCAAAGCACTGCTTTTACATGAGTAGAATTTCTGGTTACTATACCCACCTGATCATATTCGTAATTTAAGTATGCATGAGTACATTACTATTATGGATGTTTCTTTCCCTTCCCTCTCAATGGAAAAAAAGAAACACTAGAATAAAAAAAAAAACCAAAAAAAAAACAAAAACATTTTTGCCATTTATGTAAACCATGACAAAAAAATCCTGCAGGACAAAACATGACACTTGATATTTTCTAACCTGTTTGTATACCACCATAGACAGAGAGAGAACCTGAATTAGACAGAGCTCAGAGAGGGCAAGTTGAGACAGAAGAGAGGAGCCAAGGAGAGGAAAATGTTCAGGCAGAGGAAGGAGAGAAGGATAACACCACTAAAAAAGTCTAAACACAGGATGCTGGGTGAGACCCCAACTGGCCCAATATTCAAGCCTCGGTTGTACAATACTTCAAATGGTAAGTTCCATATGCAACATTAAGATGTAAAATTTTAAAAAGAAATCAATAGTATAAAATTAACATTCCAGTATGTTTAAACCCCTCCCCCACCCCCCGGGAAAAATATGCTGCCACCGCGCCGAGGTCTTTAAGCCAGAGGAAACACTGCACCACATGGCCTTTTGTCCCTTCATTGCCAAAATTACGAAAAATTATCCCCCCCCCCCCCAAAAAAAAAAAAAAATTTTGGTGTCACACTGTCACCAAATGGTCTTTTGTCCCTTCATTGCCAAAACTACGAAAATTTATTCAAAAAAACAATTTGGGTGTCACACTGTCACCAAATGGCCTTTTGTCCCTTCATTGACAAAATTACAAAAATCATTAAAAAAAAACCCCACCAATCTCATGGCACATTTGTTTCACACTAAACTAAAATGAAGCAAATGAAACACAGTTCATGCAACAAATATGTACCTGTTTGTTTCTTCGGTCACAAGCTTCCAGAATTCCTCAGTCCAAAACAGTGACACAAAATTAATGGCAGGCGCAGATGACAGGTCCTTCTCTCCACGATATCCAACTGGCTGTTCAAATGCTTTCAGCCACGGCTGATAAACTTCTTCATCTCTAAGAAGCTCCCAGCCATCAATATCCAAACCTCCTGCCGCATCGCAACTACCTGTTGATGTCCTGCCACCGTGCACACGTGGCGCACGTCGATGCACACCGGCTGCGCGCTCTTGTCCACCCAAACATCGCCCACGGGCTGCTCTGGACCTTTTCGCTCTGCGACCACAGTTTGGCAAAGCAGAACAATCTGCAGACAAGGCTCCTGTGCCATTTTGGGCACGACTGGACACAGAAAACGCAGCTGCAGCGTCGTGCGCAAGATGTCCATCTCCACTTTCGCCAGAACTGCTTGCACTATTGTCCGAAGGCACATAATCAGAGCTGAACTCTTCCTCAGATGACAAACTAGGGCTAAGCTCTTCCTCTGAACCAGGAGCGGCAAACACCAGCGCTAAAACCTCTTCAGCTGAGACGGTCTTCCTCGCCATCCTGTCTCTTCCGTGTCAAACAGCAGAATGAAAGGGGGCGGGCTTCAAACACTGATTTGACCTACTTATTGCATTGGACCATTTCCAGTTCTCGCGGTAAGTGAAAAGCCACACCTCTCGGCCACCAAGTGGTGTTAAAAGGTTTGTACATTTCACACTCTATTCAGCTGTACAGGCTTTGTTTGGACTGATCAGCTGACAGTCGCACTTGTGTGACAAACACACTCAATGGGTTAAGTGATGGATCTGAGTAAAGGCCTTTCCACAGACCACAGCCAAATTGTTCAACTCCACTATGGAGAAGTTCACGCTTTTAAGTAATTCATCCAAGTAAAGGACTTTTCACACTGACCACATACAAATGGTTTATCTCCAGTGTGTGTGACTTCATGTTTTCTTAAGGAACTCACCAAAAAGTCCTACCCACACTGTTCAGATTGAAACTGTTTTACTCCAGTGTGGTTGAGTCATGTTCTCTTATGTGACTCATCTGAGTACAGGCATTTCCACAATGTTCACATCCAAACAGTTCAACTCCAATGTGGATCAGTTCATGTTTTCTTTAGTCACTTGTCCTAGTAAAGACCTTTCCACACTGACAATACACAAAATGCTTTTTTTCCAGCGGGTGAGTTCATGTTTTTAAGGAACTTGTCTGAATAAAGGCCTTCCCACACTGCTCACATTAAACCTATTTAACACCCGTGTGGATCAGTTTGTCTTTTTAAGTGATCCGCCTGAGTGAAACCTGTCTCACAGTCGTCACCAAAGTACTGTTGAAAATTTTTCTCAATCTTCTTTTAACACTCTTGGCAAAGTGTGATATAGCTTTGTTTGCAGCAGTTGGGAGGATCTTCATCTTCCTGAAAATGCTGAGGTTTCACTCCATCCTTTAATGTTCCTGTAACAACAAAGACCGAGGCCGTGAACATACAGTGCTGTGAGAAAGTACATCCCCCCTTCCTGAATTCTTTTATTTTTGCATTTTTGTCACATGTACAGTCATGTGAAAAATTAGGATACCCCATTAAATATTCAATTCTTTATCCAGAAATGTTAACATATCTATGTCTAACCTTGTTTTTGTTTTTATTTGCATTTTTTAACATTTATTTTAGCCATTTTAAGTGGGAATGAATGTGAGGGTGTCCTAAAAAAGATGGGGGTGGGATCCTAATTTATTCCTCAGCATTTGTTTAAAATTATATTTTACAGAAAATATGAAAAGTCTTCAATTCATTTTTAACTGTTTAGTTGTATTACATGAATCTCCCAGTATTTTAAACACTGATATTAAAAATCCATATATCCAAATACGTTGGGAAAAAAAAACAGGCTTATACAGGGAATCTTAATTTTTTTCACATGACTGTAAAGGTTTCACATCAACCTTTCAAGATTCAATTTTAATATCAGACAAAGCTAACCCAAGTAAATACAAAACACAAATGTAGGTTTGGTAGCAATCCAAACATACCTGGCCCTAGTAAAAAAGTAATTGCCCCCCTTGTTACATCATGAATTAACTGATAACCCACGTTTAATGGATGTTATAGAAGAACTGACTAATTCTGTGGACAGAAAGAAATTTGCGGTGGGAGTTTTTATTGATTTGAAAAAACATTTGATACATTAAACCATGAAATATTAATAAATTGGAATGATACGGAATTAGGGGAGTGGTATTGAATTGGGTCAGAAACAATTTAAAAACAGGCAACAATGTGTGAAGATGGGACAGTATAAATCTGAGTTTGGACATTGTTTGTGGTGTCCCCCCAGAGGTCAGTGTTGGGACCTAAACTTTTCATCTTATATATCAATGATATTTGTAATGTTCAGGGATGAGAATGGGTTTGGGGAAAAAAAGAGGAAACTAAGCCGGGGGTCTTGGGGACACAGGCCCCCAAGTTGGATCCAAGGCGGAGCGTTGGCGGGGGGTCTGGGGGGCAAGCTAACGAAATCTGGTGTTTTAGAATGCTCAAATGTGGTCTTATATTTAAAGTTAGAAGTAAGTACAAATGCATTTATAGTTTACCTTTTTAATCTGTCGCTGCATAACGTGTGTAAATTTATGATATCTGAATGGTAAATTGATGTAATAATACTAAATTATATTTTACTACTATTTAATATGTTTAGAACTGACACAGAATTACATTTACATAGTTCCAGAACAGAGAAAATAATTTAACCAAGTAAAATAAATTATAAATATTAACAAAATTCCATCACCAAGTCCATCACCCATTTAAGATAAGCCTTTATTAGTCCCACAATGGGGAAATTCCAGGATTGCAACAGCACAGGGATAGCAACACTCAGAGCAACAATCAAGAAGACAAGAAAAAACAAGAGCAGCGAATATACATATGTACGTATAAATATATAAACAGTGCGGAGCATTGTAGCTAGATGGAATAAATATATTGTGAGCGACCCCCACAGCCTAGGGACAAGCAGAGCGCTCAGCTGGAGCAATTAGCAGAACAGTGAGATGTATGGACTGATATCAATAGGCAGCCTCTCTTTGTCTAATCCCGGCGCCAGTAATCTTGCTATTGATATGTGTGACTCTAATGCAAATGTCCATTCCTTCCTGCAGTTACTGTGATGCTAATGTGCCAGGCATGCATTGTCTAGCTGGGTATATAAGTCAACCATATCGCTTGCTCTCTCTCTTTTTCTCTCTTTCTGATCACACGCATTGCCTGTTCGCTGACTAGAGACACAGGGCTCGCTCCAGCGCGCTCCCACAGCGCTGGACTGACCCTAGTCATGGAGGATGAATAAAACACCCTTTTAAACTTCAGTTCGCTGTGTCCTGCCTGCACTTATTCCGTGCCTGAACCCGGGTGACCCTTATCTCATCCGCCACACTGGTGACCCCGAAGGAAAGAACACGCTGACCGAACGAACGCAGCTCCCGGCGGTGACTCCGACGACGAGTGAACGTAGCTGCCTGACGCAAATGGACTGCCCTCCCTTCTGCCATGCGGGAGACCTCGACGCAGAGCCAACATCAGGCGAACTCTCCGGAGATCATCCACGACCGGGAAAGCTGCAGAAAGCGTCGTGGTGCGACCTTCGCCTGAGATCGGGACATCCACGCTGGGACCGGCCGAGGGACACAGAACGTCTACTCCCTCTCACCGCTCTTCGCATCCACACGAGCGTGCACGCACCTCGTCCTCTCTCCACGACGGCAACCTCCAGGGCCGAACAGAGAACGCAGTGCGTGGACCAGAACGCACCATGACCCGGCACGAGCGAACGACAGCAACAGCCAAGACAGGGAGGACCATCGGCGCCGACGACGTTGATTTCCATCAAGCTCCCTGACCCTGACCCACCTCTCAACAGCGGACCACCCACGCACCGAACCCCCGCACGCACACCTGGGAGTTACAAGGACAGCGCACCATGCACGGGACAATACCGGCTCCACAGACCGCCATCGTCCTCCGCCGCTGCACACGCCCGAGAAACATGGCTGACCGCCATCCTCGGAACCTTCAAGGCTGCTCACACACCTGAAGCACACACGCAGCCCACACACAGGATTTTGTATGGGTCTCAGCCACGGCGCACAATGGGAATTCAGCCATCTGCTGTCCCCAATGGTTTTAGGGCTGCACCCACACCTAAAACCAACACGCCAAGTCCCTCAGCTTTTGTTTTTTCTCACAGCCACTACGTATCCTCGCAGGAGTGAGCCGCGAGAGCAGTCAGAGACAATTTTTTTTTCTTCTCACAGCCGCTGTGGATCTCCGCCACGTTCAACGGGACAGCCCCTCAACATAGTGGATCCACATGCAATTTTTGCGCGGCCCAGACAACTTCGCCGTCCCAGGCCGGCACTTGCTACCCCCACTCCCCTTCCCTCAACCTCCGCCTGAACAGAGCTTTTCCCGCAGCTCGCTACCAAAGCCGGACGATCGAGGCCTCAGCCCCCTGCTAAGCCCTCTGGGGGGGAGTGGTGTGGCCGACCCCCACAGCCTATGGACAAGCAGAGCACTCAGCTGGAGCAATTAGCAGAACAGTGAGATGTATGGACTGATATCAATAGGCAGCCTCTCTTTGTCTAATCCCGGCGCCAGTAGCCTTGCTATTGATATGTGTGATTCTAATGCAAATGTCCATTTCTTCCTGCAGTTACTGTGATGCTAATGTGCCAGGCATGCATTGTCTAGCTGGGTATATAAGTCAACGATATCGCTTGCTCTCTCTCTTTTTCTCTCTTTCTGATCACACGCATTGCCTGTTTGCTGACTAGAGACACAGGGCTTGCTCCAGCGTGCTCCCGCAGCGCTGGAGTGACCCTCGTGATGGAGGATGAATAAAACACCCTTTTAAACTTCAGTTCGCCGTGTCCTGCCTGCACTTATTCCGTGCCTCCACACTGGGTACCCCTTATTTCATCCGCCACAATATATAAACACACACAGTGCGGAGCATTGTAGCTAGATGGAATAAATATATAAATATATAAACACACAGTGCAGAGCATTGTAGCTAGATGGAATGAACAGAATAACCGTCTACTTAGTTATCCTACATGGTATGATTATTATCACCCTCCATACCGACTGATACTGTCCTAGTTGTATACCGGAGGGGACCACTGTTTAAGTCTATTGCGTCTTTTGCATTCAATACTATTAGGTTGTCACGTCTTTTTGCCATCTCTGCGAGCAGCCCTGCTTAGGTTATACAGTCTGACAGCCGTAGGAAGGAAGGACCAGCGAAACCTATATTTTTATTAAAATATACTGACATTCTGCAAACATTTTGATTTATTCATGTGTGCATTTGTTAGTGTTACTAGGAATATAAAAAAGTTGCATATTAGTATATTTTAATATTTGAAAGATAATCTAAGAAAGTAAGTAAAACCTAAAAGATGTTTCATATTTTTATGCAATGACCATAAAAGAATTATGTTTACTAATAAAAGCAAAGATATCTTAGGAAAGGCAACCCATCACCACCCATGACAAAAAAAACTTACACATGCGTTATGTAACTCCTCCTAGTGAAACTTTTGAGATGTTTCTGTTTTGAACAGTGTTCAACTAAGGCAACACAACCACGAGATCCATAACTCAAGAAATCGTTGCAATAAACACATTGGGCTTTCCCTGGTACTTCGCATTTCGCTATGAAGTCGGCCATTTTTTCAACCAATTCAGCCAATTTTTGTTGTCTATCAATTTGATTATAGGAAGAAAAAGTATACCAAAAATATTAAATATAAAAGAATAAGAACCGAAGAATCTATGTATTTACTGACAAAGGAATTATTAATACAAGATTGGAAGATAGTTTACAATACAGTGACAGACAACAAAAGAAAAATATTCCTTGGGTCACCAAGGGGTTAATAAATGCATGTAAAAAGAATACATTATATAAACAATTCATTAAGTGCAGAACTGTGGAAAGAATGTACCCATGTATGAAATGATTGTCTGCAGGGTGAGAGTGGATGAAGGGAAGGAATGAATGTGTTTGTTTATAGTGAGTGACGAAGGGAGAGAGGCCTGAAATAGGCAAATGTGAGTCAGGTTGTTATATTGTGTATTTATAATATTTATAATCTTTATAATTGTGTATTTATAATGTACTTATAATCTTTTTTGCATTGATGTATGTGGTTATTGTTTATTCTGTTTTCATTTTTTCTTTTCCTTATCCTTTTTTACTTTTTACTTGTTTCTTCTTTCTAAAGCCCATCCAGGGACAAGAGTTGCAAATTAGCTAATAGCTATACACTCTTTGTGCAACACATCAGATTGATTGTCATTTGATTAATTGTCTATGTTTACTGCACTGTCCCTGTCAAATAAACAAATAATCTAATCTATATCTGTGTTGTTTGAGGCTGGTTTTGATGTATGGACATCAATGTATGCTAGGATGGATGGGTATTAATGTTGATATGTACAAAATACAGTTAATTGTTTACTTGGGGTCTTAAATGTGGTAATCTGTACATAATTCACATGAGTATTTATGGAAAAGAGGAGATGGAATTAATAAGTGTTCACTTCTTCCTTCTCCCTTTCGAACACTGTTTACTGTTACTTTATTGCATTTGTCATTTGTTTTGTTTTTGTTATACTTTTTTGTTCGAAATAAAGTATCTAACCACAACTTCGGTATTTTTACCGATCTTTACAGTCATTGACAGTTTTTTCGAGCCATTCCCAACGAAACTTGTTCTTTATCCCTTTGTCGATTTTCTAGAATTCTTGCTTTGTTGTCTTTCGTGAGTTTTAGGTTCACCATTTTCACGAAATGGGGAAAACTTGGTTGATTGAACTGATTGAACTGTCCGCCATTTGCATTTCGCTCCACGTGTTGGATATGACGAAGGAAATCTAACAAAATCGCCGACTGGTTGCTTCAATAAGTATCACCCAATTTATCTGTCCTAAAACGGTAAACGACTTTAGACCAGTTGCTTTCACTTCAATTTTAATGAAAATTTTTGAAAAACTGGTCAGATGTGAGGTCCTAAAGCAGACTGAGCATGCATTGGATCCTCTGCAGTTTGCCTATAGGCCTCACAGAGGAGTGGAGGATGCCACTGTCACTCTGTTTAACATGCTTTTTAAACATCTGGATTTTAATGGGACACACGCCAGGCTAATATTTTATAATCAACCCCTCCTTTCCTGAAGTTGGTGCAACCCCTGATGCACTTGTGTCCTGCACCTGTTGTGAAAAAGGCTGTGTGGAAATAAAATCCCATATAAGCACCGCAACAACATCCTGCAGGCCTGTGCACACAAGGATTTTTACCTGAAACTCTCTCATGGGAGACTAGAACTCAAGCACAGTCACAAGTACTACAGGCAGGTACAAATGCAAATCTTTGTGACAGGCTCACATTTCTGTGACTTTGTTGTGTGGACCACAAAAAGTTGTGTTGTTGTACGTGTCACACCAGATTCTGACCTGTGGGAGCAAACACTTTTACCAGTGGCTCAGAACTTTTTTTATAAAGTTGTCCTACCTGAGCTTGTTGCTCGTCACTTCACTGACTCTAACCCCACAACACAAAAGAGGAAAGCTGCAGCTGATAAACCCACCCAGAAGCCCAAAAGACAACGTCTAACTGCATTACAGCCAGGTCCCACACACAATCCCAGAAGTCAGGCACAGAACACAGCAGAAGTGTGGTGGACTTGCAGGCAGCCAGAAGAGCTGGATGACATGGTTGCCTGTGAGAACCAAAACTGTGAAATTCAGTGGTTCCATTTAGGATGTGCGGGATTCTGAAACACCAACCCCACAGCAGCCGTGGTTTTGTGACGTGCACATTAGAGTAGTGCTGTAACATGAGACAGTTATGCGCTATAACATGGTAGAACAATGATACTTGTCGATCATGCATGTCAATTTATATTCTTGTATTGTGTTATGGTTATGGTTACAGTTTTACATCTTTGAAATAAAGAGCTGGAGTTTGTAAGCCATTATTTATTTATTTAGCGAATGCAAAGTCCTTAAGCCAAGCAGTTGCCTCCTGGTTTGCTGTATGGAGAGTGTGTAATCCTCCTTCCAGTCTTTGGAGCGGGCAAGCCTCTATGATGTGTTCCATAGTTTGCTCCTCTCCACATGCGCACAGTGGGCTAGGGCTACTGCCCCATCTGTGAAGGCTGGCCAAGCAGGGGCCATGTCTAGTCCTGAAGCGATTGAGTGTAGACCACTGTCTCCTTGGGAGGTTGGTGCCCGGGACCTGTTGGTTGGGGTTTATCACCAGCTGTTTGTTTGGGACCTCCTTGGTCTCCCATTCCTCTTGCCAAGCTGTCTGGATGGTAAAGTCAGCTGGGGGAGGGTTTTTCCAAATCGGCCGTCTGGATGAAAGTCGGGCAGTGGGTGGGGTGTAGATATCTGCATGGATTGGTAAGTGAGGAAAATCTTTAACTTTTTGGAGCATCCTTTGAGTTAATGCTGCTCGCCGGATGTGTGGAGGGGCTATGTTTCACAGTACAGAGAGCCAGGGGAGTGGTGTTGAGCGGATTGTTCCAGTTATAGTTCTCATGGTTGAGTTGAGCTGGGTGTCTACATGGTGTGTGTAAGATGACCTGGACCAGACAGGGGCACAATATTCTGCTACAGAGTATGAAAGGGCCAGTGCTGAGGTGCGCAGGGTGGAGACTGCCGCCCCCCATTTTGCACCAGCGAGCTTGCAGAGCAGGTTGTTTCATACTTTCACCTTAGCAGCCGTCTCCTTTAGATGTTCCTTGAAGGATAAGGTCCTATCAAGGGTCACTCCAAGATAAGTTGGATTTGGGGCATGCTTAAGCTTGAGTCCGCTCAGGTGGATGTTTAGTTCTCTGGCAGCTTTTGCATTGTGGAGATGAAATACACTGGAGACGGTTTTTGCTGGGCTTGGTTTTAGGCGCCAGATTTTGCAGAACTGGTCCAGTTTAGCAAGATCTTCCGTGAGCACCCGTTCCAGTGGTTCAAAGTCTGGTGCTTGGAATGCCAAACAGATGTCGTCTGCATAGATGAATTTGCGGGATTTTGTAGTAGGCAGGTCGTTTATGTAGAGGTTGAACAGAGTTGGAGCTAGAACTGAGCCTTGTGGGAGTCCGTTTTTCTGCATTCTCCATGCACTTGTGTTCTGACTGAGGTGGACTCTGAACCTTCGGTTGGTCAGCAGGGTTTTTATAATTGCTGTTGCCCAAGCAGGGATCGCCTTTTTAAGTTTCAGGAGGAGGCCTTTGTGCCAGACCGTATCATAGGAGGCTGTAAGATCGAGAAACACAGCCCCTGTCTTCAGTCTGCTCTCGAAGCCATTTTCAATGAAGGTGGTTAGGGCCAGTACTTGTTCTCCTGTACTGCGGTCCTTGCGGAAACCTGCTTGATCCACACTTAGAATATCCTCTATTTCTGGGGAAATGCGTTGCAGTATTAGGCGCTCCATGATTTTGTAAGGAATGCTGAGTAGGGAGATTGGGCGGTAGCTTGCTGGTAGTTTGTGGTCTTTGCCAGGTTTTGGGATGGCAATGACCTTTGCTGTCCGCCATTTCTTTGGGATCGAGTTTGTTTGTGTGATCCTTGTGTAGAATTGTGTCAACCAGGTTAGGGCTCGGGGGCCAAGATTTTTCATGAATTCTGGGAAGATGTTATCGTATCCTGCTGCCTTTCCACATTTCAGGCCCTGTAGGACTTTCTCCAGTTCAGCAGCCTCGAAGGGTTCAGGGTTTGTTTCCTCTACAGGCATTTTTTCAATTCAATTCAATTCAACTTTATTTATATAGCGCCATTTCACAACAACAGTCATCTCATAGCACTATCAACTGAAGGGGGGACCCCCACAGTTGCAGAAAGACCCCAGCAATCAGGCAATTTTTTGGTGTAAGCCATTGTGTACTTTATTCCAAAAATTGTTACAAAGCAAGCAAATGTATTTATACAGCACATTTCATACACAAGGGCAACTCAGTGTGATTTACATATATAAAAAGAGGAAAGAAAGCAAAATGTTTGGGCAATAAGAAAAATTGAAGAGGTGCTGCTTTAACTGCTTCAATATTATTGACACAGTTAAAGACATGATGTCAAAATGGCTAAACCACACCAAAAACATGTCATGGCCGGCTGCACGGTGGCGCAGTGGTTTAGCACTGTGGCAGCACAGTTTTACCCTCGGCCGGGGGACCGCGGGGATCATGAGATCGTGGGTTCGATCCCAGCCCCCGACCAACAGTGAGCTGTGTGGAGTTTGCATGTTCTCCCCGTGTTGCGCGGGTTTACTCCGGGATTTCTCCGGTTTCCTCCCGCATACCAAAAACATGTAGGTTTAGGGCGCTCGCGCACGCAGCGACCAGCAGCCGGTGGCTTGTCACCAGACTGCAAACCAAGTCTACCTACGGGTACAAATAAGTAACAAAAAAAAAAAAAAAAAAAAATGGCCTACATTCTAAAACTAAAAAGCAGTCAATAAAAACTGTGACCTTACTGCCAAACATTTCAACGTACTGATGTGGCATGCTAGCCTGCAAACAAGGTCTCTGGCCAGGACACCAAAGGGCTGAGGTGTGCATGGAGCACATTTATGGTGTCGCAGAATAGGATGGATGCGGTTTGTCTGCTTATGTCAAAAAGATGTGCAATATGTTCAAGAGGCAAATTAATCCGCAAATGCATCTTAGTTAAAAGGAGAATTTGAAATTGGGAAATTTTTCTGTCTTTGGTAGGCTGGGAAAAAATTGCATCAGCAGAGCCATTAAACTGAAAGATGGAAGCTCAGTGTAGTATTTCACCTTTGAGTCATTATCTTTAAGGAAATTCTCATCCAGAGCATTTCTGGAGAGCTCTCCCTTTTACTTTCTGTTCTCCTCTTGCAAGAGTAAAATTTCTTTAAGCCTAAGGTGACACATGCTGCAGTTCTGTAGCTCTTGCGTATTTTCCTCTGGAGCATCATCAGCCTGACAGATCAGTGCTGCTTCATCAGATGTCGTCTCCTCCATCTCAGCCAGAGGTGTGGTGTCATCTGCTGCTGATCAGGACAATAAACAACTGTAGTGAATATATTTTGTAATCAAAAGGAATCCCAAGACACATTTTAGAAAGAAAAACATAGGTAAAATAAAAAAAGACTACCTGAAGGAGCTACATTATCCATCTCAGTCACGGGGCCAGTGATGTTGGGGGTCTGTGCTGGGGGGTCACTTGCATGCCCTGCTGATTCTTTTTGTCATAATCTTGTCCGTCTGTATAAGCAGTTAAACCTGTCAGGAGTGGCAGCTGGAAGCTCTGCATGCCCAAGGTTTAGAGAAGGTGCCCAGTCAGGGTAACAGTCTAGAATTTCATAAGCTGGTCTGCTGTTAAAGCAAAGGAAACGGTAAGAAAATACTTTGGAGTAGAACAAATTAAACCCACTCACACTGGTGTGTGAGTGGTAACTTTCTCTAGCTACTCTGATATCGGAGTCTTTCTTTAGCTTAGCTCTGTTTAGCTTAGCACTGCTGATGTAGGGTAAAAGCTATGACCAAGCAAGTCTTAACCACAACACAAGCAAGTTTTAACAACAGACATACACAATAAATCATAACGCACTTTTATGAAAATGCTTTGAGCACACCACCATCGATTCAGGTCTGTGTTTGAAAGTTATGTTGGGTCTTCTGACTGCTGCAATCCAGGCCAGGCGTCGCCTCTTAGTTACATCCGAAACGTGTGCTGCTCTTCTTCCATGCTGGAAAACGATAAAAGCCTATTCTGTGGTTTACCTTTTCTCCACAGCGGTTGTGAGAACGACTATTACAGTTTAAAACACAGCTGCTTTGTGACGATGTCTCCTACGTTGACGTGATCTCAGCGAACCTACCCTACCCAGAATGCACTTGGTCAATTCTACGAACACTACGTAACACTGGCGGAATTAATAATATTGACTTGTGTTCCAAGAAGATAGCATTCCTAAAATATTCCAACTGTGGGGTAACCCCCACAGCCACGGACAAGCAGAGCACTCAGCTGGGGCAATTAGCAGAACAATGAGATGTGTGTATTGAGATCAATAGGCAGCCGCTCTTTGTCTAGCTTCTTCCTGCCAGTTCCGATGTTGATATGTATGACTCAAATGCAAACGTTCATGCTTCCTGCTCTCACTGTGATGCAAATGTCCCATGCCTTTCATGTATTGTCTGTAACTGGGTATATAAGCTGACTGAAATTCATGTCACTCTCTCTCTGACTACAGCTTCTGACACACGCATTCTGTGTCTCCTCACGAGAGCCTGAGGACCCGCTCCAGCCCGCCTGCACAGGGCCGGAGTGAGTTCAATGATGGCGGTATGATTTAATAAACTCCCTCAAAAACTCTCAGTTCGCTGTATATTATTTTATGCCGCCACATTGGTGACCCCGAAGAAAGCACACGCTTTGTGCAGCAACCTTCTGACCTGGACATCCACGCTGGAACCGGCCGAGGGACACAAAGATCGTCTCCTCCCTCTCACCGCTCCAACGCATCTGCATGAGCTCGAGGGACAGAGATCGCCTCCTCCCTCTCATCGCTCGTCCGCATCAGCACGAGCCCGAGGGACAGAGATCGCCTACTCCCTCTCACTGCTCCAACGCATCTGCGCGAGCCGAGGGACAAAGATCGTCTATTTCCTCTCACCGCTCCAACGCAACACGAGTGAACGAAGCAACAGCTCTACAGGGATGACCATCGGCGCCGACGACGCTGATCTCCATCAAGCTCCCTGACCCTGACTCACCTGCCAAGCACCGAACCCCGCACGCACACCGGGGGGTTATGAGGACGGCGCACCACGCACGGGACAATAACGGCTCCACAGACGGCCATTGTCCTTCGCTGCTGCACACAGAACCTTCAGGGCTGCTCACACACCTGAAGCACGCAAGCAGCTCGCTCACAGGATTTTGTACGGGTCTCAGCCGCGGCGCACAAGGGAATTCAGCCGTCAGCTGTCCCCGAGGACTTTAGGATTGCGCATGCACCTAAAGTCAACACGCCAAGTCCCTCACTGCTGCAGCTCCTTTTTTTTTTTCTTCATGGCCGCGAGAGGAGTCAGAGACAAGTTTTCTTCAAACAGCTGCTGTGGACCTCCGCACGTTCAACGGGACAGCCCCTCAACATCGCGGATCCACAGGCAATTTTTGCGCGGCCCAAACAACTTCGCCGTCCTGGGCCGGCACTTGCTACCCCCACCCCCCTCCCTCCACCTCCGCCTACACAGAGCTTTCCCTGCTCACTACCAAAGCCGGACTATCGAGGCCTCAGCTTCCTGCTGAGCCCTCTGGGGGGGGGGGGGGGGGGGAGTGTGTGGGGTAACCCCCACAGCCATGGACAAGCAGAGCGCTCAGCTGGGGCAATTAGCAGAACAATGAGATGTGTGTATTGAAATCAATAGGCAGCCGCTCTTTGTCTAGCTTCTTCCTGCCAGTTCCGATGTTGATATGTATGACTCAAATGCAAACGTTCATGCTTCCTGCTCTCACTGTGATGCAAATGTCCCATGCCTTTCATGTATTGTCTGTAACTGGGTATATAAGCTAACTGAAATTCATGTCACTCTCTCTCTGACTACAGCTTCTGACACACGCATTCTGTGTCTCCTCATGAGAGCCTGAGGACCCGCTCCAGCCCGCCTGCACAGGGCCGGAGTGAGTTCAACGATGGCGGTATGATTTAATAAACTCCCTCAAAAACTCTCAGTTTGCTGTATATTATTTTATGCCGCCACATAACAAGCATTATCCATCACATGTGTGGCGTTAAAAATATTTTTTAAATAAAGTCCAAAACATCTTCAGCAGGCAAGATGAAGAAAAGTGAAAAGTGAACTCCTATGGCAGATATAAGGCGTTTGATCGCCTCTAAGGCGTTTGATCATGTTAATCACAGGATATTGTTTAGGAAAATGATTGACGGGGGGTTCCCAAGTACTTAGTACGCATCCTGATTTACTGGTATGCACATCAGAAAATGCTGGTGAAATGGGGGAAGAGTCATTCATCCCCATTTGGTGTGAGCAGTGGTGTCAGACAGGGCAGTATATTGTCCCGTCCTGTTGAAATGAGAAGAAATATCGCTGCTAATCCACAAAATCTGAAGAGACGCTGAGCCTCGCGTTGTGCAAGCGCCGCCATCTGGTATGAAAATTTTTGGAAGATAAAAAAAGCGGAATTCCGCGAATTAGCGGAAAAATCACATCCCTATAACATGCTTTTTAAACATCTGGATTTTAATGGGACACACGCCAGACTTTTATTTGTGGACTTTTCTTCCGCCTTTAATACAATCCAACCTCATATCTTAGTTGAAAGGCTCCTGCAGCAATTTGATTTGAGCAATAATCTGGTGGGTTGGATTCTGGACTTCTTAACCAACAGGACACAGAGAGTAAGGGTCAATGGTACATTGTCTGACCTAAAGTGCTCTTCTACTGGCTCTCCTCAGGGGTGTGTGTTGTCACCACTACTCTTCATCCTGTACACAAACATGTGTCGGTGCAGACATGACAACAGACACATTATAAAGTATGCTGATGACTCAGTTATTGTCAGTCTGCACGGTGGTGCAGTGGTTTAGCACTGTGGCAGCACAGTTTACCCTCGGCCGGGGGATCGCGGGGATCATGAGATCGTGGGTTCGATCCCAGCCCCCGACCAACAGTGAGCTGTGTGGAGTTTGCATGTTCTCCCCGTGTTGCGTGGGTTTACTCCGGGATTTCTCCGGTTTCCTCCCGCATATCAAAAACATGTAGGTTTAGGGCGCTCGCGCACGCAGCGACCGGCAGCCGGTGGCTTGTCACCAGACTGCAAACCAAATCTACCTACGGGTACAAATAAGTAACAAAAAAAAAAAAAAAGTCTCCTCCAGGATGGTGAGAGTGGCCATGGCCCAGTAGTTGATGATTTTGTTCACTGGTGTGAGGATTCCTACCTGCAGCTGAATACGACAAAAACTAAAGACATGATTATTGACTTTAGGAGGAAAAATCCCAGGCACAAAGTCACCGTACTAAAAGGCCAGACCACCGAATGTGTACAATCCTACAAATATCTTGGGACGATTATTGATAGTAATTTAAACTTTGAAGAGAACTGTGAAAGGGTGTGCAAAAAGGGTCAGCAACATTTGCATTGCTTGAGAAAACTTGCACGCTTCCAAGTTGACCGAACCATAATGACAATGTTTTATCGGGCTTTTATTGAATCTGTTTTATCCTTTTCTTTAGTGTCATGGTTTGGTCAGATAAAAATGAAACAGAGGAAATCCTTGGATCAGGTAGTTGGATGGTCCAGTCGTTTGCTTGGTGAGCCACAGCTGAGTCTGACATCCCTGTACACCAGACAAGTACAGGGGATGGCTACCTCCATTTTAAATGATGACTCCCACCCTTTGCACTGCCACTTTCAGCTTCTTCCCTCAAGAAGGAGGTTTGCTGTCCCAAAAAGTAGAACCCAGCACTACAAAAACAGCTTTGTCCCTGCTGCTGTCAGAGTTGAACAAGCTGTAACAATATATTGCACATAATTTAGGTACCTATTTATTAACTCCATTTTATATTTACTTATTTTTGTAAGATGTCACTTGGGTTCTAAATATTTTATTGGGTTTTAGACCTTTGAGTTTTTAACCTCTTTGACTAGTTTTTAACTTCTAATATGACCCTTCTCTCTTATCTCTGGTTTTTCTCCCATCTCTTTGTCTTTTTATACCCTGATTGATGGAACCTTGAGTATTCTTATCATTTTTATAGTCAGCTTCATGTGTGCCTGTGTTTGTGTCTATGTTGAATGTAATTTGTGGCTTGTAAATATGGATGTCACCAGACTGCAAAACAAATCTACCTAAGGGTACAAATCAGAATCAGGAATCAGAATCAGGTTTATTGCCATTGTTCATGTAGTACACAAACTAGGAATTTGTCTCGGTGCAATGCTGCAACATTAAACATGATAAGATAAGAGAAATAAACTATACATGTAATAAAGTGTAGGATAAGATTAAGTGATACTGGTCAACAGTTAAAATATATATTAGCCAGCAGCAGATACTGTGGAGAACTATATAGTGCAGTCGGTAATGCAGGAAGAAAACAGTGATGATTGACATGAGTCTGGTTGAGCTGCTGTACATGGTGCACGAGAGTCAATAAGTCACTTAGTGTTCAGCAGTCTAATGGCAGAGGGGAAGAAGCTGTTCATGTGACGGGAGGTTTTAGTCTGGATGGACCGAAGTCTTCTACCAGAGGGGAGGGGGGCAAACAGTACGTGACCAGGGTGTGAGGGATCGGCTATGATCCGGCCAGCACGCCTCCGGGTCCTGGAGATGTACAGATCCTGGAGAGATGGGAGCTTGCAGCCGATCACCTTCTCAGCAGTGCGCACGACGCGCTGCAGCCTTAGTCTGTCCCTGGCAGTGGCTCCTGCGTACCACACGGTTATGGAGGTGGTGAGGATGGACTCGATGATGGCTGTGTAGAACTGCACTAACATCTTGGTGGGTAGCTTGAGCTTCCTCAGCTGCCGCAGGAAGAACATCCTCTGCTGGGCTTTTTTGATGAGTGAGCTGATGGTCAGCTCCCATTTGAGGTCCCTGGTGATGGTAGTGCCTAGGAAGCGGAAGGAATCAGCAGTGGTGATGGGAGAGCCTGAGAGGGTGAGGGGGGGCAGAGGAGTAGTGACTTTCCTGAAGTCTACAATCATCTCCACTGTCTTCAGAGCGTTCAGCTGCAGGTTGTTATTGCTGCACCAGGACGCCAGCTGGGCCACCTCTCTCCTGTAGGCGGACTCGTCGCCGTTGGAGATGAGCCCGATGAGGGTGGTGTCGTCCGCAAACTTGATCAACTTGACAGACTGGTGGCTGGAGGTGCAGGAGTTGGTGTAAAGGGAGAAGAGTAGGGGGGAAAGTACACAGCCCTGGGGTGATCCGGTGCTGATGCTAGTATAGTCTGAGACAGTCTTTCCCAGCCGCACATGCTGCCTCCGGTCCGTCAGGAAGTCGATGATCCACCTGCAGAGGGAGTCAGGCACGTTGAGCAGGGACAGCTTGTCCCGGAGCAGAGCGGGGCGGATGGTGTTGAATGCGGAGCTGAAGTCCACAAACAGGATCCTGGCGTAGGTTCCCGGGGAGTCCAGGTGCTGCAGGATGGAGTGGAGGGCCAGGTTGACTGCATCGTCTACAGACCTGTTGGCTCGATAGGCAAACTGCAGCGGGTCCAGGAGAGGGGTGGTGATGGACTTGAGGTGGGACAGGACCAGGCGCTCAAAGGACTTCATGACTACAGAGGTGAGCGCTACAGGTCTGTAGTCATTAAGTCCAGTGATCCGTGGCTTCTTGGGGACAGGGATGATGGTGGAGGATTTGAGGCAGGACGGCACGTGGCATAACTTAAGGGAGGTGTTAAAAATGTCTGTGAATACAGGAGCCAGCTGTTTCGCACAGAGTCTCAGGGTGGAGGGAGACACGCCGTCTGGGCCGGGGGCCTTGCGCGGGTTCAGTCTGGAGAACTGTTTGAGCACATTCTGCTCACTGATGATAAGGGGAGGGGGGGAGGAGGGGGGGGGGGTGCCTTAAATGAAGTAGGGAATGTGGAGGCAGTGGAGCTGGAGGGAGGGGGGGAGTTGGACACAGATGACGAGGTGTCAAAACGGGCATAGTGTTGGGACAGTCTTTGACAAAGGGCTTTGTCATCCTGACCTTTAGGAGCCTTAGGTCGATAGTTGGTGATTTGCCTCAGTCCTCTCCACACGGAAGCCGAATCATTAGCAGTGAACTGCTGCTGGAGTCTCTCTGAGTATAGAGATTTAGCCCTCTTCAGCTCTCTGTTAAACCGGTATTTAACCTCCCTGTAGCAGTCCCTGTCTCCACTTTTCAGCGCTGCTTCCTACAAATAAAGTAACCTGACCTGAATCAGTGGCCTTGTTACATTACATTACTGATCTCGCTGGGTAGCGCGTTCTGTGCGGTGGATTTTAGCAGCCGATCGAAAATACGACTTGCCACTCATAACATACCCCCCCCCCCAAAAAAAAAAAAATTTCTCCTCAAATTAAGACGATTCACAAGAATGACCCTAGACATGATCAAATCCGCGGAGGATTCTCATCCCTGAATGTTTCTGAACTGTTGAAGATTGTGATGTCTGCAGATGACACAACTGTTCTGGGTACTGGTGAGGATCTACAGCAACTTTTGAATACAATCACTACCAAATTCAGGGATGTGCTTTGGGGTCGGCGAAATTATCTGAAAATTATCAGAAAATTATCTGAAAAAATCCAGGAGATTCGTGGGGTTTATATGATTTGTAAGTACCAGAACTTACCAGAACTTAAATGACATAAAACAAACAGCTGAATGCCACTTATTACTGTATAATAATGACTTATGTTCCAAGAAGATAGCATTCCCATACCTGCCAAATTTTAAAATCTGAAAAGCCTAGTAGCTAGCCGGGGCCCAGGGGCCGCAGGCCCCAGTAGGTCCAGGACAAAGTCCTAGTGGGGGGTTCGGGGGGGGGGGGGGGCGAAGCCCCCCGATGGCAAACAAATATTAGCATTAAATCAAGTTAAAATGTGGCTAACAACCTCATATTTCTTCAACAAACATGTTTCTATTTTCCTTAAATTGTCAATGCAGACATGCTGATGGAAAAGATCAAGGACAAACTCTATGGTTACTCTCAAGCATTGTTGTTTTCCATGGTGCACCTCTTAGCTTTCTTCAGTTGGGTCTTTTGAATGGAACACACTGTGGCACTTGTTACCCGAAGCTGTCATCATCATTTTCCTGGTCATGAGGTTGCCCAGAACTTTAGTTGACAGACTGGACTTGAACTCAGTTTTGTTCTTGTTCACATGGCTGAATATCCGCTCACAGTCCACAGTAATAATTCCTGGAAATGCTTTGGCGTATTCCTCACTAAAAGACTTGCCATGTGTGTGGATATGGATTATCATAGTCTCTTAATTTTCTTAATCAGTGTTGGCCGGGGGATTGTGGGATCGTGGGTTCGATCCCAGCCCCCGACCAACAGTGATCTGTGTGGAGTTTGCATGTTCTCCCCGTGTTGCGTGGGTTTACTCCGGGATTTCTCCGGTTTCCTCCCACATGCCAAAAACATGCATGTTAGGTTAATTTGGCTGTTCTAAATTGTCCCTAGATATTTGTTTCCTATAGGCCCTTAGAATAGAGGGTTAGTATTAATGAAAGCGCTTTGAGTGGTCTTTGTGACTAGAAAAGCGCTATATAAGTGCAGGTTAGTTAGTTAGTTAGTTAGTTCATCTATATTTATTTAAGTTGGTAAGATCTCTGATTATTATACTCTTTTGCTTCCTCAGGTGTTCCATTTAGTTTGATCCACACTCTACAATTTCTTGTCCATGTTGCCTGTGTCTTATTTTGTCTTTTCAGCATCCGTGCTATTTCAGCATTAGTTTTTGTTAGATGTTCATTGAGGTAAACTTCTGTTCCCCATAACTTTGTGGCCTGCCTCAGTATGTAATTCTTTACCCAGGGATGTGATTTGGGGTTGGGAAAATTATCTGAAAATTTAGCAGGGGGTCCGGGGCAGTGCTGCGGAGGGGGGGCAAGGGGGGCGAAGCCCCCCGAAGCTCCTGGGTTTTTATGATTTTTAAGTACCAGAACTGTGCTTAACTGACATAAAACAAACACCTGAATGCCACTTATTACTGTATAATATTGACTTATGTTCCAAGAAGATAAAATCTCTGGACTTAGTTCAGAGATTTTTTTGATGTCTTCCATTTCCTCTTTCTTTGGTGGCATTTTTACTGACCTGTTGATAGTAAAACAATCTCTGCTGGTGACGCCAATATCCGATCCGACCAACCTCGAATCCAGCTGGGCCTCAACTAGTCCCCTCCGCTGCTTACCGCCGCTGCAATTGAGCTCCTGTTCAGCCGGGGTACTGGCAGCTCCTCCACCGAGTCCCGCCGCCCACCACCGCTGTAGTTGAGCTCCGATCCTGCAGCTGGGGTCCCAGTAGATCCTCCACTGAGCCCCGCTACCCAGGGATGGCAACAGGAAATTCTGATTTCAGCTGAAATCTAATTTGGTCGATTGACTTATGGGGGGGCCGCGTGGGCGCAGCCCCCCTGAAGCTGGGAGGTTTTCAGTAAAACAGAAGTAATTTAGACTGAAAAAAATGATTAAAAAAAAATGAAATACTAGACTTAGATAAATCATTAAATTTAATGAAAAGTTAACTTACTTTTTCTTCAATGTTGTCTCACTGTCTTTAGTCCAACATATTTAACAGTTCTATAAGAGTTTATTACAATATTTACACTGGTCACCAAGTCACTTCTAATGTGAAACTTTCTTCCTTTTGGCAGCAAGCTATGTCAGTCTTTGAACTTCATCTCCTTTTCTGGTTTCTTCAGAAATTGCTCCGAGTGTTTCTGTTACCTCGTCGAACTTTGAGCCAATTTTCACCTTTACCGTCACTTTTCTCTTAAGCCAATTCCATCGGAACTTATTTTTGACACTTTTGTCTATTTCTAGCACTGATGACTCCTGATCCTTCGATAAAAATCTCATAATTCCGCTGAAAACAATACTGAAAGCTCAGAATTCCAACACGAACCAGGGATGTGATTTGGGGTTGGGGAAATTATCTGAAAATTCAGCAGGGGGTCTGGGGGACATAGTCCCCCAGCGGGGTCCGGGGCAGAGCCCTGGGGGGGGGGGGGGGGGGACTGTGTACCAAAGCTGTGCTTAAATGACATAAAACAAACAGCTGAATGCTACTTATTAATGTATAATATTGACTTATGTTCCAAGAACATTGACATTGACTTATGTTCCAATCACCGGGGACGGAGTCGCTTCTTTGTATCAGTGTTAGGTGCTACGAATAGCTATGGCGTTAGCTATAGCATTAGCTTAGCAAACGCTTCAGGTAAATTTAGATACGATTCCTAGCGATCTCGTGTTTGGAATTGCTTTCGTGTTTTTTTTAACAATTTAAAATTTTTGACTGAATTTTTAGTGAAAAAACGTAATTTTGATTAATAAAGCCGTAACCTGGAATGGGGTCTTGAAAACCGTAACAATTACGGCAAAACCGGAGTAGTTGGCAGGTATGCATTCCTAAAATATTCCAACAAGCATTATCCATCACATGCTTTAACACTTGATCAAATCAAAATCAGTTAATTTCATCTATTCCATAATAGAAATAAAATTCCAACATACCATTACTTTTTATAATTTCAGCATTCATTTCAGATCACCAGTTTCAATCTCCACTGAGACTTGAGCAGTTCATTTTGCACAATCACTGATGTAGCTAAGTCTTAGAAATATTCAAAAGTTATGAGTCAATGTCTACTGTGCAGTGTCAATTTCAAACTGTTTGGAATCATAAAAGTAATGTTACTAAATTGTTTTGCTATTTTTTCTCCTCAACATCAATGTCAGGGCGCTGCGGGAGTTTTGGGGGATGGTTAACATTTATTAGCCATGCCTCGGACATGGCCATGGGGCCGTCGTGGAGCAATGTGTTGCCGGTTCTTGGCAGCCACTCACCTTTTTTAGCAGGTCTTTGCACGACAGTGAGCGTAAATACAGCGTGTTCGACAGAGAGTTACTGGCTCTCCACCTGGCCATACGCCACTTCCAGTTCTGGCTGAAAGGGTGCACCTTCACTGCGTTCGTGAACCACAAGCCGCTAATGTACTTATCGTACTTCTGCTTTTTTTTTTTTTTTTTATCTTCCAGGAAGATAAAAAAAAAAGCAGAATTCCGCTAATTAGCGGAAAAATCACATCCCTGCAAATTTAGTAAAATAAAATAATGGTTTGATAAAAATAAATTAACATTAAATTTGAGCAAAACAAAGTTCATATTATTTGGAAATGGTAAGAAAAACATTCAAGCAAAGATACATCTTGATAACATCAATATTGAAAGAGTTCAAGACAATCCACCTTATTCCTCAGCCCCATGATGCCTTGCGTGAATTATGGTAGCAACTTCCAGTGCTAGTTTAGAACATATACAGTGATCCCTCACTTATCGCGGTTAATGGGTTCCAGAACCGACCGCGAAAAGTGAAAAACCGCGAAGTAGCGTCACCCCAATGACGTCATCCATAAATAATACGTACGTTCATTCTCTCACTCTCTCTCTCTCATATGATACGTGTGTGTGTGTGTGTGTGTACGTGTACATACATACGTAGATGTAAATAAAGTGTACATAAATATGTTTTTAGAACTCTTTTATTCTTATAACAAGATACGTAACTCAAGATGAAGATGATTTACTTCACAGGTTAATGAGAGCTTTACTGCTCCTCAGGTGACGCCTCATCGCCAGGTGCTAGAAGCGCAGGATCATCGAGGGCAGCTTCCGATAGAGCTGGAGAAGCTGCAGGAGGCGGCGTAGTGGCTCGACGGGAAGACTATTTCGCACAAAATGGCACAAGAGAACAGCAAAAAGTTCCACGCGGCGAGACTACGTAACACGAGCGATAAAGAGCAATGAATGCGGTCTTTCTTCCCTTCATGGGCACTCGGCAGGGAGAGGAGGTGGGTGAAACGTCTCGGCCAATCAGCTTGCGAGATTTCCGAGCCGAGCCAACACGAGAACAGCGAATAGAGAGGTGGATTTTTTGAGTTGTGCGGCTCTCCGTGTTGATACCTGAGTCTAATGTAGTCTCCCTGCCTTCTGCTAGCGCCCGCCCATTATTTCTCAATTTTGAATTTTTGATGAATATTTTTGAAAAATCCGCGATGCACTGAGGGCGCGAAAGGTGACGCGCGAAGTAGCGAGGGATCACTGTAGTTGTCACCGAAACGGGACACTTTTCCTTGTTAAAAAAACCGACGACTTCGGAAATGACTTCCGACCTTTTTTGACAGCGATGGAAGCAGTGTTCTTTTAATTGAATAAAAACCAAACCTGGACAGCGCAGTGGCGGAGTGGTTAGCACTGCGGTAGCACAGCAACTCACCCTTGGCCGAGGGATCCTGGGTTCGATCCCAGCCCCCAACCAACAGTGATCTGTGTGGAGTTTGCATGTTCTCCCCGTGTCTGCGTGGGTTTACTCTGGGATTTCTCCGGTTTCCTCCCACATGCCAAAAACATGCAAGTTAGGTTAACTGGCATCAAACTGGGGATTCTAAATTCAATTCAACTTTATTTATATAGCACCATTTCACAACAACAGTCATCTCATAGCACTTTCAACTGTAGGGGGAACCCCCACAGTTGCAGAAAGACCCCAGCAATCAGGCGATCCCCTGTGTGCAAGCACTTGGCGACGGTGGAGAGGAAAAACTCTCTTAACAGGAAGAAACCTCCAGCAGAACCAGGCTCAGGGAGGGGCAGTCATCTGTTGCAACTGGCTGTGGGGTAAGGGGATAGAGAAGATGAAAAGAACAGACATGTAGAGGGCAAACAGCATGATGGGGACTCAATCTATGGGAGAGAACAAAAAGATGTCAATGACCAGCAAAAAAAACAACAACAAATATTTCATTGAGAGTGAAGAAAGGAGTGAGGCCCAGTGCATTATTGGAGGTCCCCCGGCTGACTAAATCTATTAGCAGCATAACTAAGGGAGGGTTCAGAGACACATGATCCCTCCCTAATTGTAGGCTATATCAAAAAGGAAGGTTTTAACCCTATTCTTAAAAACAGAGATCGAGTCTGACTCCCAAATCCAGATTGGCAGCTGGTTCCACAGGAGAGGAGCTTGATAACTGAAGGCTCTGCCTCCCATTGTACTTTTGGAGATTCTAGGTATTACAAGTAATCCTGCATTTTGGGAGCGTAGTGCTCTGTTAGGATAATACAGTAGTATCAGATCTTTTAAATAAAAAGGAGCCTGATTGTTTAGAGCTTTGTAAGCAAGAAGAAGGATTTTAAACTTAATTCTAAACTCTATGGGAAGCCAATGAAGGGAGGCCAGAACCGGAGAGATATGATCTCTCTTTCTAGTACCTGTTAAAACTCTTGCTGCAGCATTTTGGATCAGCTGAAGACTTTTTAAAGATGTTTTAGGACAACCTGATAATGAAGAGTTACAATAATCTAATCTCGAGCTAACAAAAGCGTGGATCAGTTTCTCAGCATCACTCTGAGACAAGATGCTGCTAATCTTGGCAATATTACGCAAATGATAGAAGGCAGTCTTAGAAATAAATTTAATATGTGAACTGAAAGACAGATCTTGATCAAAAATAATTCCAAGGTTCCTCACAGAGCTATTAAGAGAGAGTAACTGCATCCAGACTGAAAGTTTGATTTGGAAAGGTATTTCTAAGGTTTTTTTGGACCAACAAAAATGACTTCAGTCTTATCTGAATTTAATAGCAGGAAATTACCAGTCATCCAAGCTTTGACTTCCTTAAGACAAGCTTCCAACTTGGCTAATTGATTACTATCATCTGGCTTCATTGACAGGTATAATTGTGTGTCATCTGCATAACAATGAAAATGTATCAAGCGCTTTCTAATAATGTTGCCTAACAGAAGCATATATAAACTAAAAAGAGTAGTCCTTAGGTATGACTGTGAGAGTGAATGGTTGTGTGTCTCTCTCTCTGTGTTGGCCCTGTGATGGACTGGCGATCTGTCCAGGGTGTACCCTGCCTCTCACCGAAAGATGCTGGGATAGAGGCTCCAGCGCCCCCGCGACCCGAAAAGAATTAAGCGGTAGACGATGAATAAAAAAAACGAAAAAAACACAAAAAAAAACCTTGTTATTGATTAAAAGTAGACAAAAACGACTTCCGGTTATGGCTGCCACATAAGACGGACGTGTCTCACTCTGCTCTGCTCCTGGAGAAAAAAATCGGCAAATAACTCTCTCATTTGGGACAGAACGTATCCCAGCGTTTGGGCGAGGATATGTCGGCGAAGCCTAAGGCTGGAAAACCAGGTAAAGGAAAAAGCGAGCCGCCGAAAAAGTCCAAATTAACGGACTTTCAGGTCTGTGACGCAGCAAACAAAACTCCATATATGGCGGAGGAGGCTGGCAACAGTGCGAAATCTGCGGGGAGCGGCGCAGATGCGCTGATGGCTGCCATGAGTTCAATGAGAGCGGACTTTTCCTCTAGATTTGATGGGATTATGACAGCGTTGGAAGGAATAAGAAAGGAATTGGGTGACTGTGTAGAACGAACGGCGCAGATGGAGCTCCGTCTCGCTAGTGCTGAAGATGACGTCACCCGTCTTCAATTAAAGGTGCGCACTTTGGAAAAAAAAAATAAATGTCTAGAAGATAATATTTTGGATTTGGAATCTCGGTCGAGACAGAATAACTTGAGGCTGGTGGGTCTTCCAGAGGAATCAGAAGGTCGGGACGTATATTCCTTTCTGGAAAAGTGGATTCCGGAGGTGCTGGGCAGCGAGGAGTTGCAATCAGCAGTGGTTCTGGAAAAAGCACATCGTATTGGCCCACGGAGAGATAAGGGACCGCCAAGGACCTTAATTATGAAGTTTCTTAGCAACAGAGACAGGATGAAGATCTTCAACGCTGCACGAGCTAAAGGAGAGATTAAACACCAGAATCAGCAGGTGCGGTTCTACCCAGATTTGGCCACAGGAATCCAACAATTGAGGAAGCAGTTTGATCCCATACGTAAGGAGCTGCGCAACCTTGGGATTCGTCATGGTGTAATCTATCCTGCGAGACTGCTGACCACGTATGAGGGCAGAACCCACATCTTCAAGACCCCAGAGGAGGCGCAGGAGTTCATCAAGAAGATCAAAGAAGAAGAAGAGACTGGTGGGAGCTAAGCATGAACAAAATATAAGGTAGAATAATTAAGCATTTGCACAGGCATCTGACTGACTTGAAGTAAATAGCAAGTTTACAAAATATAGATTGTATTATATATTTAAAAAAAACAAAAACAAAACAAACAAAAAAAAACTATGATGTACAAAGTTGTTAAAAATTTTGGAGTTAAGTTGGAAAACTACAGAGGAGAGTTAATGTTACGTCATTAAAAGCAGTAGAGCTAGGGTGATTGGGAGGATGAAGAAGGAGTGGCTTAGGCTGTTCCCCGTGGGTGTGGAACGGTCGATGGCTATATCGGGAGACGGAATTTTTCTTTTGATTTTGGGGGGTTCACCACAAGTGTGGGAAGGGGGAATTTGTTTGTGTGTAGTTTGTAGGATGAATATTCAACCACTCATGTTTTTGCTTCTCTGTATGAGCATGTTTACACTGCAAGGTAATCCCAAACTCTCTATTGATCATAAACCAAAGTGTTAATCTTAATTTAACTTCATGGAATTGCAGAGGTCTACAAAATTTAAAAAAACTTAAACAAGTTATGAATAAAATAAAAGACATGGGTTCAAAAATTGTGTTTTTACAAGAAACTCATCTAATAGAGGAGAATATAAAAAGAATTAGGAGTAGATGGCAAGGAAGTGTATTCACCTCATCATTCTCATCCCGGACCAGGGGAGTTATGACTCTCATACATAAATCAGTCCCTTTTCAAGTGAAAAATGTAATTGGAGACAAACTTGGAAGATATGTAATCATTCAAGGTTCTTTGCTATTAGAAAATATAAATCTTGTGAACTTATATGGTCCCAATATAGATGATCAAAAGTTCTTTGCTAATTTATTTCTTATTTTATCATCACTTACAGGGCAACATATAATAGCAGGGGATTTTAATTGTACATTGAATCCAGGTATAGATAGATCAACAGGACTGGATTGTACGCACAATGGATGTAGGATGACTATTAATCATTTTATGAAAGAATTGAGATTGTTAGATATATGGAGAGAAATGAAACCACAAGTTAAAGCCTATTCTTGTTATTCCAGTACCTACAAGACATTCTCACGTATTGATTATTTTTTGATTTCCACAGAATTAAGATCCAAGATTCAAAACTGCTTTTATGATAACATCGTGATCTCTGATCATGCACCCTGTTGTCTAATATATGTAGATAAAAAATTGACAAAGGAATCAGGTAGATGGCAATTTCAGCATAAATGGCTTCAGGATGAGGAATTTGTCAAGTATATAGAAAAACAGATAGACGAGTACTTTGACATCAATACTACACAAACATCAGCATGTGTAAAGTGGGAGGCTTTCAAAGCTTTTATTAGGGGACATATTATTAGTTATACAGGATCAAAATCTAAGAAGACTCGAGAGGAGAGAGCTAAATTGGAACATAAAATGAAAAGTCTTCAGGAAAAAGTGTATGCAGGAAGCGATCCAAGGTTGGAGAATGAATTACTGATTTTGAGAGCTGAATACGACAAAAAATCAGCGAATAGAGCTGCCTCGAGTCTTCTAAGATTGAAACAATCTTTTTATGAACAAGGTGAAAAATCAGGAAAATTATTGGCATGGCAGATTAAACAATTAGAAATTAAAACACCAATTACTAGTATTATAAGTAAGGACAGGTAGTTATAGATCCTTTAGAAATTAACAGAGCCTTTAGAGATCACTATGAAAAATTATATGATACTAAAAATGAATTTGATTTAACAAAACTAAATGGGTTTTTGAACGAACTATCTATACCGTGTATTCCAAATGAAAACAGGGAGATATTGGAGTCTAAAATTAGTCAAGAAGAAGTTGGGCTAGCCATTGATAATATGAAATCAGGAAAAAGTGCAGGACCAGATGGTCTTCCAGTTGACCTTTATAAAAAATTTAAGAATAAATTAATAAAACCTTTTTTGGAAATGGTTTTAGAAGCATTTCAAAATAATAATTTACCATCATACATAAATAATGCCTTAATTATACTGCTGCCAAAACCAGGTAAGCCCTCTAATAAATGTGAAAATATGAGACCAATAAGCCTATTAAACGCCGACCTTAAGATAATCTGTAAAATTTTAGCAAGACGAATACAAGAAATTTTACCAAATATTATTAATCGAGATCAGAATGGCTTTATAAAGGGAAGACAAGGCTTCCATAATGTAAGAAGACTATTCAATATTATTTATTCTAATAAAGAAGCACCGGATACAGCTCTCCTATCACTGGACGCCGAAAAGGCCTTTGATAGAGTTGAATGGCCCTTTCTTTTTGAAGTCCTACAAAGGTTTGGACTTGGAAATAATTTCATAAAATGGGTTCAAATAATATACAATAATGCTACAGCAGAAATCCTAACAAATAACAATATTTCAAAACCAATAAAAATCAATAGAGGATGTCGACAAGGCTGTCCACTTTCACCTTTACTGTTTACTATGGCAATTGAACCTTTAGCGATAGCGATACGTTTACATTCACAAATATATGGAATTAAAGTTGGACCAACAGAACATAAAATCTCCCTGTACGCCGATGACATAATTTTGTTTATGTCGAATCTAAAAAAATCAATTCCAACCTTGTTGAATTTAATAAAGAATTTTGGGGAAATATCAGGATATAAAATAAATAAAACTAAATCTTCAATATTAATACTAAATGAGACCCAGAGAAATTACCCAGCCCCTGAGGTAAATCAATTCAATGTTGTAAATCAATTTAAATATTTAGGAATCCAAATTGTGCCTAAGCTAGAATCAGTCGCCAGTGTCAACTATGAAGCCTTAATGACAGATATCAATGAGTTAACTCAGAGATGGATGTCACTACCAATGTCGATGATCGGGAGAATCAATATACTTAAAAGTAATATTTTACCTAAAATACTTTATTTATTTCAATACATTCCCTTATCACCACCTTTAGATTTATTCTCAAGAATAAAAAAAAAGTTAGTGGAATTTATATGGAACAACAGGAGGGCTAGATTACGTCTGTCTTTATTATATTTACCATTTGATCGTGGAGGTCTGAAATGTCCAAATTTTATGTTGTATTATTGGTCGGCACAACTGAGGTCTATGACATATTATTTTTCATCAAATGATCTCCCTCACTGGACTGAAATGGAATCATACAATTTACCTTTACCTCTTCCCATATTCATATACTCAGATTCGGCAAAAAAATTACAAAAACAAGTTAAAAATCCATTTGTAAAGCATATGATCAAAATATGGTGTGAAGCTAAAAACTATTTAAAAGAATCACAGTTATTGTCACAATTTAGTCCAATATGGGGTAATCAATATTTTAAACCAGGAAGAGCGGACGCTGTATTTAAAGTATGGAATTTAAAAGGGATACAAAAGATTCAGGATTTATATTTGTCATGTGCAGATAACATAATGTCTTCTGAAGAGCTGAGGATCAAATTTAATCTCAATAGAACACATTTTTTTAAATATCTTCAACTTAGAAACTTTATTCGATCAAATCAAAATAAAGCTCTCACTCGACCTATTTATTCATCCTTGGAAAAAATGATGATGAAAGATAGTAAAAGAAAGGGTATTATTTCAGAGTTTTATAACTCATTGACACTATCTTCAAGTGAAAATTCACTGAAAAGATTAAATTACTGGAAAGAAGATCTGCAAACTGAAATTTCAGAGGAACAATGGGAATTGGCTTGTACAGAAGCTCAAACCAAATCAATAAATGTACGCCTTAAATTGATACATTTCAAATGGTTAATGCGGATGTATGTTACACCGGAGGAGTTAAATAAATATAACAAAAATATACCAGATACATGCACAAAATGCATGGAAAGTAAAGGAACTCTATTTCATTGTGTATGGGAATGTAGATTAATAAGAATGTTTTGGGAAGAGGTGAGGGTAACAATTGAAAAAATAATCTCAAAACAAATCATATTGAATCCTAAATTGTTTTTGTTGGGTCTGTACCCAGAAAAGCATAATTTTAATAAAAGTGAAAGAACATTCATAGACCTCAGTTTGCTTAATGCCAAAAAATGTATTGCACTATTATGGAAAAAGACTCATAGACCAGATGTGACTCAGTGGTTAAGACAGATGTTAACAAACCTTCCATTAGAAAGAATAACATATATACTGAAATCAAAGGAAATTGTGTTTGAGAATATATGGAGACCTTTTATTGATTATGTAAAAAATTTAAACATAACTTTTGAAGAAGAAGGTGAATGATGTGTGTGGACCTTGTAAATTCCAAACTGGTGAACATAATATGTATACTTATGTATTGGATTGTCTAGACTAAACAGAGGAGCATTGTTGAAGATTTGATTTTGCTGGTGGTTGTTGGTGTTTTTAGTGCATTTTTTTTTTTTTTTTGTAGTACTTTAGTGTTAGTGTTTGATTGTTTGTATCATGTTTGTTAAAAAAAAAAAGGTTCAATAAAGATATTGTGGAAAAAAAGTAGACAAAAACTATTGATAATAAAAAGACTAAAAAAATATAAAAATAAAATCATCACAATAAATATGGACTCAAATTAGGTGTCAAAAGTAAAATGCATAAATGGTAATTTTAGTTTAATTTCTAGCTTTAATGGATGAAAAAAAAAACAGCGCGGATATAAAGTCTCAACACCCCTGTTCAAATGCCAGGTTTTTCTGATGTAAAGAAATAAGACCAAGATAAATCATTTCAAAACTTTTTCCATCATTAATGTGACCTACAGTATATATAACTTGTACAACCCAATTGAAAACTGAAATCTTTTAAGAGAAAAAAATAAAAAACTTACAATAACTTTTTCATAAATATGCACACACTTAAACTAATACTTTGTTACAATACCATTACCTTTTATTACAGCACTCAGTCTTTTTGGGTAGGAGTCGATCAGCGTGGCATTTGCTCACTTTTCTTTGCAAAAACGCTCCAAATCTGTCAGATTGCAAGGGCATCTCCTGTGCACAGCCCTCTTCAGATCACCCCACAGATGTTCGATCAGATTCAGGTCTGGACTCTGGCTGGGCCATTCCAAAACCTTAATCTTCTTCTGTTGAAGCTATTCTTTTGTTGATTAGGATGTATCCTTTGGGACATTGTTCTGGTGAAAGATGAAGTTCTTCAGCTTCAGCTTTCTAGCAGAAGCCTGAAGGTTTTGTGCCAACACTGACTTGTATTTGGAACTGTTCATAATTCCCTCCACCTTGACTAAGGCACCAGTTCCACCATTTTCCCGCGTGTTTGGGAGAATTCAAATGCATTTTTGCAAATGTTTATCTTTATAAGATAAGGCTTCCATCTTCCCACCCTAGACGGAAGATTGTCGTCACATGTACAGAAAAACAGCCAGTAACTTGCCAGAAATTCCTGCAGCTCCTTCAATGTTGCCGTCAGCCTCTTGGCAGCCTCCCTGATCAGTTTTCTTCACGTTTTTTCATCAATTTTGGAAGGACGTCCAGTTCTTGGTAATGCATACCTGCCAACTTTTAAAACCTGAAAAGCCTAGTAGCTAGCCGGGGTCCAGGGGCCGCAGGCCCCGGTAGGTCCAGGACAAAGTTCTGGTGGGGGGTTCAGGGGGGCGAAGCATTAAATCAAGTTAAAATGTGGCTAAACAACCTCATATTTCTTCAATAATCATGTTTCTATTTTTCTTACGAAGAACGTAGAAAGTTTGCCGCTGGTGTCACTGGCATTCGACTTGTGTTTTTTCGTTCCCACATGGTCTTTCACATCGCTGATTCCTCCAAGTCCGATTGAAAAATCTTGGGCAGTTGGCATAATTTTTTCACCCTTTCTTGAGCGAATAATAATTCCTGGAAATGCTTTGGAGTATTCCTCACGAAAAGACTGTAATTTTCGTTTGGGTTTCACGCTCATTTGTGATTTTTCTCCGGCAGATTCCATGATGAAAAACGTATACAATGCTGACCTAATTCCTTCGCGATTCCAAATGGAAACAATGGCTCCAGGGATGTGATTTGGGGTTGGGGAAATTATCTGAAAATTTAGCAGGGGGTCTGGGGGACACAGTCCCCCAGCAGGGTCCGGGGCAGAGCCCTGGTGGAGGGGCAAGGGGGGGCGAAGCCCCCCGAAGCTCCTGGGTTTTTATGATTTTTAAGTACCAGAACTGTGCTTAAATGACATAAAACAAACAGCTGAATGCCACTTATTACTGTATAATATTGACTTATGTTCCAAGAAGACAGCATTCCTAAAATATTCCAACAAGCATTATCCATCACATGCTTTAACACTTGATCAAATCAAAATCAGTTAATTTTATCTATTCCAGAATAGAAATAAAATTCCAACATACCATTACTTTTTATAATTTCAGCATTCATTTCAGATCACCAATTTCAATCTCCATTGAGTCTTGAGCAGTTCATTTTGCACAATCATTGATGTAGCCAAGTCTTAGAAATATTCAAAAGTTATGAGTCAATGTCCACTGTGCACTGTCAATTTCAAACTGTTTGGAATCATAAAAGTAATCTAACTAAATTGTTTTGCTATTTTTTTTCTCCTCAACATCAATGTCAGGGCGCTGCAGGAGTTTTTGGGGATGGTTAACTTTTATAACCGTTTCCTCCCCCACCCAGCCCAGCTCATACAGCCGTTGTACGCCGCACTCAAGAAACGGAAACCGGCGGACAGAGTCGACTGGACTCCTGAGCGGGAGCAGGCGTTCTCTGAGGTTAAAACAGCTCTGGCAAACGCTGCACTACTGGCGCACCCAGACCCGGTGGCTCGGATAGCGCTCACTACTGACGCCTCGGACATGGCCATGGGGCCGTCGTGGAGCAATGTGTTGCCGGTTCTTGGCAGCCGCTCACCTTTTTTAGCAGGTCTTTGCACAACAGTGAGCGTAAATACAGTGTGTTCGATAGAGAGTTACTGGCTCTCCACCTGGCCATACGCCACTTCCAGTTCTGGCTGAAAGGGCGCACCTTAGGCTCAGACCTCTCACACATGCGCAATACACCTACAGGAAGCAGTGCCAATTGCCTTTGTTCTAAATTTAGATACGATCCCTAGCGATCTCGTGTTTGGAATTGCTTTCGTGTTTTTTTACAATTCAAAATTTTTGACTGAATTTTTAGTAAAAAACAGTAATTTTGATTAATAAAGCCGTAACCCGTAATGCGGTCTTGAAAACCGGAACCATTACGGCAAAACCGGAGTAGTTGGCAGGTATGGTAATGTCACTGCTGTCCCATATCTTCTCCACTTGATGATGACTGTCATCACTGTGTTCCATGGTATATTTATTCATTCATCTTCTTCCACTTAATCCTTTTCGGGTCGCGTGGGGGTTGGAGCCTATCCCAGCATCTTTGGGCGAGAGGCAGGGTACACCCTGGACAGATGGCCAGTCCATCGCAGGGCCAACACAGAGAGAAAGACAACCATTCACTCTCACAGTCATACCTAAGGACAATTTAGAATCCCAAGTTTGATGCCAATTAATGCCTTGGAAATTCTTTTGTATCCTTCACCTGATACCTTTGAACAATGAGATCCTGATGCTTTGGAACCTCTCTGCAGACGATGGCTTGTGCTGTAAGATGTGACTACAAAAATGTCAGGAAAAGCCTACTAGAAAAGCTTAACTTTATTTGGGGTTAATCAGAGGCACTTTAAATGGTGGCAGGTGTGTGTTGACTCCCATTTAACATGAGTTTGAATGTGATTGATTAAATTTATGCAACCAGGTTATTGTAAGTTTTTTTTATTTTCCTCTTCAAAGATTTCAGTTTGTTTTTCAATTGGGATGTACAGATTACAGGTCACATTAAAGCTAGAAAAAGTTTTGAAATGATTTATCTTGGTCTCATTTTTTTTTTTACATCACAAAAACCTGGCATTTGAACAGGGGTGTGTAGACTTTTTATATCTACTGTATAGTTTTAGTTGACGACATTAACATTGGATGGATGTATATTTTTGGTTGTTTGTTTTAAATTATTGCATTTACTTTAAGTTTTACCGGAGAAGCTTCACCAGGCAAAGGACCATGATCAGATAATCCCCCGGAGTTGAAAGAAGTGGAAAAAGTTTTAAGTCCTCCTGATGAACAACGCACATGGCACCACTTTAAAGTGCACCTGTAAATTTTAATCAATAGCTATTTCAAAGGATCAAATATGATACTAGTGGTTCGCTCCGGTAATTTTGGTAAAGATTCCTTCTCAAATACATGCGAGTTTCAAGTCGCTGCTCTCTCAGTCAGTCATGGTCAGGGACATCTCGTCTCCTCCATGGCCAGTTTCAGCACGGTAGTGACGCACAGTCGATGCTTTGTGCGATTGACTGGGCTGCAGTATAGCAGTCAACAAAGTTTTAACATCAGAATTTTATGTAATTTTTTCAACCATGTACAAGCAAATCTATCCGCACATAATTTAATGAAATAAAATTCTAGTATATCAAGATTTATTCAACGTGTTCTGAAGTTACTTGACTGGGAAATTGCCTGTTTGTCAGGTCCCCTTCAGTTGCTGGTCCACGGAGGTACCTGCGGATCATGCGGTCAATGAAGGCCATTTCCAAGGACGGTTTGTGCAGTATACATCCGTGCAGATTTTGCACTGTTTTCAACTCGGATCTCGACCCACTGAACATTTGCTGAATACGTTTACTCATCCGCAGTAAAGCTAGAAACAATGAGTGTACGTCTCTTCCGGCTGGTGATGGCTGCTCCCCATTGGTTTTGACAGCGGTTTTCATGGGAAAAAATTATTCAGTATATTGACTCAAGGGTCGGAGTGTCCATCATGTGCCATGGAGGGCCAAGGCCCTGCAGGTTTTCTCTTCTTCCCAGTCTCTTCAGCAGATGTTTTTACTCATCAGCAGTCAGTAGGAAGAAGTTCAGTGAAATCTGCTGTTGAAGACACTGGTGGGAGGTAAAGCCTGCAGGGTCTTGGCCCTCCATGTTTACAACCGCGCCTGCATAAACTAGATATCATCAAAAAAACGCAGCCACTGACTGGACTGTGGTGCCATCCACCGAATGAAGGGCGGCACCACCATGATATAAGCGACAGAACGCACTCCGGTGTTGTTAACTAGAATGACAGCAGCTTTGGAGCTCACAGTTTCTCTGGTTTCTTGTTTTAATTTTACGGCTATGCCATCGCGTTGTGTCGCAGGCTTAGATAAACAGCAGGCCGTGGAAGACCAAATCACACGCTTCAGCTCCAACTGTCAAACCTCCTTGTGCGCTCTTTGTGCGCTCCTCGTGCGCTTTTATGTAGGAGGAGCACACGAGGAGGGTGAATGGATTTACACGCAGCTTTGACCTACTTTCTGTGAGCGCATGCTGACATCTCGCCAGTCCGGCCATGCCCCCTCTCTCAATATCACCAGCTGATTCCAACTCGCTGATCATCTTTCCCGGTCCTCGCCCAGGTGCTTCTCATCTCACAATCACCAGCAGTGGTTGTACTTAGCAGCCGTTTGCTAGTCACGCACTGCTGGTCCATAGTAGTGTCATCTGTGCTGTTAGTCTGCCAGTATTTTCAGCACTCTCATCACGTGTTAGTCACTCCATGTTCGCCTTGGTTCTCGTGCATCCTTGAAGCAATGTTGGCTCTGGGGCGCACCTGTGGCTAACACGTCTCTTCTCATTCGTTCGTACTGCAAGTGTGTTTGTGTTTTTCATACGTCTTCACCTTTTTGGGAATTGTCTGTCTTTCTGTATTAAATGTGCTGTGGTGAACCCTGCAAGTAAATCCTCGTTATTTCATCCTCCCTCTCCATACCCTGCATAAGAGCACATGGATGGTGTAATATAAATGTGTTTTTAATGTGTGCCCTGATTTGTTTCTCAGTTGTTTTTAATATGTTTTAACAATCCAGTTCTCTTTATCTTAAGGCACACCATGACCTGGACAGTATGACCTGTTCTTAGACACAGCAAGTTTTCCTTAGCACAGCAAGTTTCTCACTGTTTATAAAACAAGGCTTAACCTTTATTTCTCACATATGTGTGTGTGTGCAATGAGATAGAACAGATGTTATATGTTTTGAGAGTCTGGCTGCAATCGCCTGGGAGCGGGGACTAGCCCCCCCGCTCTCTACGCGATTCCATGGGGGGGGAAGTTGCCTGGCAACGAAGAGTGGCTCCTTCGTTGTGTACGTAACTCTACCCTTTAAAAAGCAGAGGTGTTTTGCCAAACAGTAGAGTCTGCTGTGGATTTCGCGCGAATTGCCAAGCTGATTGATGCACGCGCCTGCCAAAAGACTGCCAAAGGCTCTCCGGTCTTCTGTATTATTGGTAAGGGCTGATGAAATGACATGAAGTGCATTGATCTTTTGTATATGAAGATATGGTCTGTGGGGAATAAGGGAATACAGCTTATTCTAGCAGTCTGTCTAATGTGAATGCATTGATCTTTTGTGTGTTCTGTGAGGAATAAAAGACACATTTTATTATAGCAGTTTTTGTCTCAGTGTGAATTCTTTCCTGTGCGCCGACTCCTCACGAACCTGTCTAAATATTTTTCATAAAACAGATGGTCACGACAAGAAATGCTCGAGGAGGGGAAGGATGAATGGATTTATGCACAGGATTCACCACAGCACGTGTATTGAACATAAGACTGGTGACACCAGTTCCCAAAAAGGTGAAGACTTACAAAAAAACCCAAACACTTACAGTTGGTGTTTAGGGCCGACATCGCCCAGCAAATATGGAGAGGAGACGTGTTAACCACGGTTGCGCCCCAGGGCCAACATCGCTTCAATGGGCGCAACAGAACCACGGCTGTGTGGAGTGGCTAACACGTCATGATAGTGTTGGCAATATTGGCTGGCTGAAAACATGGCAGATGATGCACACAAAACAAACAGCTGACTGTCAAAGAGAGAGGGGGCGTGGTCGGACCGGCGAATCTTGGACAGTGCCCACCTGAAAGTGGGTCAAAACGGCACATAAACCACATGTACAAAACATAAAAACAACATGAACTCAAAAGATAATACATAATAAACCCAATGCCTGAGCCACAGAGAATACATTGCTATGATTTTATTGAAAAATCGGGTTTAAATAAATTATATTTATGAACAAATAATTTGTTGCAATATCTGTAACAAAAGCATACCACTCGGTGTTCCCCTGCCGTGTGTTTGTCGCTGCTGCTGCGGCAGGCATGTGTGCCTCTCCACCTCTCTGAGTCTGACTCACTAGGCATGATGCCCGTGTAGCATCATCTCACTTTGGCTCATCAATAAAATTATTCTTCAGCTACAGACACTGTTTCACTCAGGAAAAGGACAGCCAGGAAACTGCTCTTTCATCCCCAGGCCACAGCTGAACTCACATTCCTTTGTTAAACCAGTCTCAGGGATTCACCCTAATGCACTTCCTTTTGAAGCTATGTCCCATACAACTTGGAGACATAGAACAGAACTCTGAAGTACCTCATATGGCCAACAACTATCCACAGCTCAACACTGCCCTCTACTGGCAACTCTGGGACATGCTGGAGTTAACCAGTGCAGCTTTTAACCACATTATTGTTAACTCACTTCTCAAATGTTCTCTTATTTTTTTTAGGGCACCATGAAAAGCAAATGGGCTCTGTTTTGATGTGGAAAGTCAATAATGGGTTTGAAATATATTAATCCTTGATTTTAAATATGTGCATGCTAAAATGTTTAAATGAATGTTTATTCTTGCATATTAATTTAAAAGCACTGGCCATAAGTTGCACGAATCACTAAGGCTAGGCTAGATGTTATACACAAGTGTATAGATGAATATTAAATGTTTGTAAAAATGTATCTCAAATCATGTGACCGCCAGCAGCCAATCCCTGCTTGACAACAGCGCTTTCAGTGTGTGTGGTTGTTCCAGACAAAAGACTGTTCATTGGACAAAAGTTCATAAAACCCACCCACGAAGGAAGGCTATTGGTCTGAGTTTTTGTCAAACCAGGAAGCCCGCGAAAACTGAGTGAAGTTATAAAAGGAGGGAGACTCCTCGCTTCTTCCTCTTTCGGCTCTGCTCTTTTGCCACTTCTTCCTTTGTCTTGTCTTCACACCAGATGACTGCACAGCACCACTGGAGAACAAAGGACTTTTCTCCCACGTGTCTTTTTTTTTTTGGTTCTCTAAACGCCTAGGAATTAATCTTTTTCCTTTCCTGAGCTCAAATTCTAAACTTGGAGTCAAACTCCATTTCTAGACATTTAGTTTTATAACTTTTTCCTGTTAAACTTTCTTTAAACTTGCCATTTTTAATCTTGACTTTATTTTTAATTTCTTTATTGACCAACTTACACACTAGAAACTATTTTCATCTCCACAAAGTCCGAAGAGTTGTTAATCTTGCTATTAGATCAGATTTTTTGTAATTATTCTTGAATTCTCTGGGAAAGCCGCTTGCCAATGAAGGAGACGATGCAGCACCATTACGCAGCTGAAGACTTTGACAAGCCACGAGAAAGAAGACACCATAACGCTGTACCCCATCGTACGACAACAGACTGGAAAAGTTGTATCACCGAGTATTTGTGGGCCAAATAGTCGGTTGACACTTATTTACATCGAAAGCTTCATGAGGACGACGAAAGAACTCTTCAACTTCAGCTTCAACAAGGAATCACGTGAGCTGCATATTCTTTATTCATCTCCTGAATCAAACATCTGAGATTTGAGGATAATTCAATATTTGATCAAATGCAAAATTAAAGATCCATTAACATAACTCCTCTTTTCCTTAAAATTCCATTTTCATTTTCTTAGAGTAATCCAGAATTTTCCATGTAATTAATTTAATTTTCCTCATAAATTTGCATTATGTTTTCCATAATCTGTTAACTCAAACTGATCTAAATTCAGTTTACAGTTTAACCCTGGTTCTGCAAATGTTTACATTGTTAATCAATCATTTACAAGTTTAATTTTATGGCTAACTTTACTTTATACCTGTTTAATCACTCAAATTAATGAACAATCAGTCTCAAAATGTCAATGAATTTGATACTGGGGGCTTTGAACCAAACTCAGAATGAAAAATTCCCAACAACTTCTCTCTTTTTCACATATTTATTAAAGCGTACCTGTGGTGGTCGTCTAAACGCATTCAACTTGAAAACATTAGGCAAAGTATTCGTTATTTGGTTAAATAATTATTGCCAGCCATATACCACCAGAGAAATATGCAAATACGACCGCAGGCATGGCCAGCCAATGAAAACTCTGCGCGCAGCCATGACACATGCGGATGTGACGTCACTTCGTTGCTACTGAACAGTCAATGCTCCGCCTGTATGAGAGACTAGGGTGCTGTTGTGAGTGTTTTTATTCTATTATGGCTGAATTGTCGGACTCTGAGGAAGAATTCGTCCAACATGGCTACAGGTTTGAGCCAGAAAGGTCTTCTGAGGGTTAAAGTGACGAAGTGGTCCTCACACACAACGCAATTTCGTCTGAAAGGATTCGTCTGTGCCCTGTTCCGAGATTGCGCAATCACTTTTCCGCTCTGATCTTCTGACAAGGTGAGCTGGGTTTGGGTACACAAAAGAAGTGTTTATCTTTGTTTTTTCGCTTATTATTGAGACATCCAAAGGCTTTACATTCCGCCATGTTGCGATATCCATATCGCATTGTATGTTTTTGTTGTAACAAGAGCGCAGAGTGTCTGCCGCTCTGTACAGCGGCGAGGGAGGAGCTGAATCATCTGCCGTCTGGCGGCCGTTATGACCTCAGATCAGACTAGACGACCTGCTGAATTTAAGCATTTATTTATTTATTTTCTACTCGTTTTAGTTCTGCATTTAATATGAACCCTGGGTTTGAAATAAACGTTTGAATTTTGGTCCTCACACACAACGCAACGAGTGTCTGCCGCTCTGTATATAGTTTTAGAATCATCTGCCGTCTGGCGGCCGTTACGAGCTCAGATCAGACGAGACGACCCGCTGAATTTAAGCATTTATTTATTTATTTTCTACTCGTTTTAGTTCTGCATTTAATATGAACCCTTAGTTTGAAATAAACGTTTGAATTTGAATTTCCCGAAAGCCACTGCTCATCCGGGCACTCCAGGCTCAGCCAATACTGATCCAGATTGCGGTGCCAACGATATTACGTCACAGGAAGCGTCCTGGCAGGCCATGTAGCCACTAGTATGGCTGCACCCATGTTTTGCTGACATAGCTGAACCAGCACATCAGCAATGGATTTATATCAAATTGCTTTGAACATGAATTTCTACTTAAACTTGAACTAGAACGTGAGACAGGGGCTCAATATAATATCTTTTTTTTCACGACCACCACAGGTACCCTTAAATGAAATGATGATTGAAAAACATTGCAGTGATTTCATTAACCATTAAAATTGCTCCTTAGAGAGGAGCTGGTGCCCCACGAGTGTTTATTAACTTTTACTGTGTGTATGAACACAGAGTTCATACCAGTTTCCAATATATTAATACAAATTAAATAATTTTCATACCTGATCATAATTATTAATCACATTTTGTTACACCGACTTGGCACGGCTCAAACCTATAAGATCTGATGCCCCCAGCCCCCAGATTCTTCATTATTATCCCATTCTTCTGAACTATAATCGTCTGAAGATTCGACACCACAAACCAATTCCAGACTACAGATGCTGGAACCATCATTGATGTTTTCTACCGCTTCCATCCTGCATTTACAATGGGCAGCCAAGTGCTGTGCTCTGTCGCTGATGTCACAACATGGCCATGGGGTTTTCCAGCCACTGACGCAATTTGTGACGTGGCTCTCATAAAAACATTGGATATTCGCGTGAAAAAAGCCTGTTTGACTTAGAATTGCACAGACCCACCCATTTTGTCATATTGAAATTATGTGTTGCAAAATTAGATGGTCAAAATCGTGTCATCAGACCTTTAACTTAGGTGATGAGGAAGGGTTTTTGTTTGATTACATGCAAAGAATGTCAACTGACAGAGATGTTATCCATGCCGCCTTTCCCAGGAGGGACCATGTGACGAAGGAACCGTGGGAGATGCACCCATCTTTTGGCCAAACCAGGGGATCTGGTCATCAAAAGGAGGAAAACTGGACCAATACTCCCTGACAAGGAAAACACAGAGGTTATCCTGGTGACACCAACAGCTGTGAAAGGCAAAGGACATGACTGTTGGGTGCATCCAACGTTTTACCCCACTTGGAACCCTCAGCAAGAGACTGTTTAATACACACTACAAACTCATTTTTAAAAAAATCCTCAGCAAGTGACTATTTTAACTGTTTCTCTAGACAAGTGTCAGCTGACGATGCCCTCTGGTGTCCAGCAACAACTTGTATGGTGAAACAACTGTTTGTTTATCATGAAGGGGAAAAAATGCAAGAGAGAAGGTTGGCAGCTGAAGGGCGTGGTTGGTATTGTTAGTCTTTCATCCTCATCATTCTCGTAGTAATACGTTTGTTTTGGTTATTCTTAGTTGTTCCACTGCCTATACACTGTAGAGCAGGATTTATTGCAAGTTTTCAAGAAATAAAAAAGCAGTTGCCAACTTAAGCCTACTTTTTTCATTTAACAGTATTTTATTGCAAATCAGTTGATTGGATTTTTTTTCCCCAATATAACCCCCCAAAACATCAACACACTGGACTCTGCTTTCAAGATTACCTCAGCAATTTTTGCAGTGCAGTGAACCTTTTTTTTTACCGAGATTGGTGGGTTTTTGTACTGAACTGAGAGCCAGTTTTGAATCAAAAATCGATTCTGAATCGAATTGTGACTCCAAAAATCGGAATCAAATGACTTCTTAAGATTCACAGCCTTAGATAGAACATTGATAGAACTCATTTGTTCTGTTTTGACAGACAACATGAAAAGCCAATGAAAATGAGAATACACCACAGCAAACCAATCATGTGGTTTGAAGTCACACTCGATTGAGGCACAAAACAGCGTGCGTAGGTGTGTAGGACCAGCAGCCACCAACCGGGGCTTAGTACACTTGCTAATGTTTTGGCTAGTGCAGCCGTAGGAGTTGGAGCATAGTGAAAAAGAAAATTATGACAGAAAACATTAATGAAAAGTTCAGTGACAGCTTTACCAAAGAAGACACAGGGATGACAACAGGAAATTCTGATTTCAGCTGAAATCAAATTTGGTCGACTGACTTATGGGGGGGCCAGGGGGCGCAGCCCCCCTGAAGCTGAGAGGTTTTCAGTAAAACAGAAGTAATTTAGACTGGAAAAAAACGATAAAAAATGAAATACTAGACTTAGATAAATCATTAAATTTAAAGAAAAGTTAATTTACTTTTTCTTCAATGTTGTCTCACTGTCTTTAGTCCAACATATTTAACAGTTCTATAAGAGTTTATTATTATTATATTCTTCACTTTTGATGCGTGGTCTGACAGCACCACACATCCACGCGATCCATAGTCAATCAAGTCTTTACAATACACACAAAAAGCTTTTCCGGCCACGTCTGGTTTCTTCAGAAATTGTCCGAGTGTTTCTGTTACCTCGTCGAACTTTCAGCCAATTTTCACCTTTACCGTCACTTTTCTCTCAAGCCAATGCCATCGGAACTTATTTTTGACACTTTTGTCTATTTATCTAACTAACTAACTAACCTGCACTTATATAGCGCTTTTCTAGTCACAAAGACCACTCAAAGCGCTTTCATTAATACTAACCCTCTATTCTAAGGGCCTATAGGAAACAAATATCTAGGGACAATTTAGAACAGCCAATTAACCTAACATGCATGTTTTTGGCATGTGGGAGGAAACCGGAGAAATCCCGGAGTAAACCCACGCAACACGGGGAGAACATGCAAACTCCACACAGATCACTGTTGGTCTGGGGCTGGGATCGAACCCACGATCCCACGATCCCCACAATCCCCCGGCCAAGGGTAAACTGTGCTGCCGCAGTGCTAACCACTGCGCCACCGTGCAGCCCACGGTATAGCACTAATGACTCCTGATCCTTCGATAAAAATCTCATAATTCCGCTGAAAACGATACCGAAAGCTCAGAATTCCAACACAAACATGCCGCCATGAATTTTTGACAAAGTATACAACGAGCCATTTGATTGGTCCAATCGTAGCGCCGAGCGCTTATGTAATCGTGTTGATTTTCGCTAAAATCGGTAACATCGGTGACAATAAGGTACCTTACCCCCCCCCCTAAAATTTTCTCAATGGTTTTAGACGATTCACAGAAATGATCCAATTTGAAAATAAATCGGCGGAAATCCGCGGATCGGCGGAAAATTGCCATCCCTGAAGACACCGAAACTTATGCCACAAAATGCTCAATAGATGAGGAGAATGCTGAAAAGAAGGGTCCAAGGAATTCAGTAGTGTGGAGATATTCTGGCTATTTAGAGTCTGACATAAAGCAGCTTTGTGTGCACTGCAAACTGTCAAGCACATTCATTCATTCATCTTCTTCCGCTTAATCCTTTTCAGGTCGCAGGGGGGCTGGAGCCGATTCCAGCATCTTTTCAGCGAGAGGCAGGGTACACCCTGGACAGATCGCCAGTCCATCGCAGGGCAAACACAGAGAGACAGACAACCATTCACTCTCACAGTCATACCTAAGGACAATTTAGAATCCCCAGTTTTGATGCCAATTAACCTAACTTGCATGTTTTTGGCATGTGGGAGGAAACCGGAGAAATCCCAGAGTAAACCCACGCAGACAAGGGGAGAACATGCAAACTCCACACAGATCACTGTTGGTCAGGGGCTGGGATCGAACCCAGAATCCCACGGCCAAGGGTGAGTTGCTGTGCTGCCGCAGTGCCAACCACTCCTCCACCGTGCCGCACATTCCCACAAAATCAGGTAACCCTACAAATCTTTTTTACCATCTGAAGCAGTACCCTCCTGTTGAGCAGACAGAATGAAAGACTTGACAGTCCCAGACTGAAGCAAGTTCTGTCAGTCCTCTGAAAACTACCAGTGTGATTCTTGCACAACAGCAACAAACCAGTTTCTCCAGCACCATGCCTTATGACAAAAAAAAAAAACAAAAAACAAAAAAAAGAGACAGTGATACTACAAATGCAATAGCCTACTTAATTGAAAAAGACATGCACACTCCAAAATGTCAGATATAAGCAACTGATTACAGTAACTGATTCTCGTTACCAACTCCCTGGCCGTAAATATTTCTCCCAGATGGCATTTCCCCAGCTGTACATGGAATGTAGAGAAACGGTTGAAAAGAAGCTGCAAAGTCTGCCACACTTTGCCACTACATCACATTGGTGGTCAAGTCACACATCTGAACCATATATGAGCCTCACTGATCACTTCATTGATCAAGATTGGAATTTGAAAAGCAAATGCCTTCAAACTTTCCTAAAGACCAGACAGGTTTAGGACTGATCAAAGCACTTGCATCCTGGAGACTGAGTGAAGACAAACAATTCTGCATCATGAAAGACAGTGGGACACATGCAGTGAAGGCCACATAAATAATGGAGATAAGTTATGGAGATTTTACTCCTTCTGTAGTTGATAGCATGGTAGATAGTGTTACAGCTTCTCTGAGTCAGACTCCAGACATGGTGGCCCCTTTAAAAAAAAGAAAAAATCTAATCAGAAAATTCTGACTCCTTGGTTCAACACAGAAACTCGCAGCTTAAAACAGAAGGCTCATCAATCAGAAAGAAAATGGTACTCCACTAAATTAGATGAAATCTATTTAGCTTGGAGAAATCCTCTTCAAATTCATAAAAAATCTCTTAGGAAAGTTAGAACAACTTATTAATCTGCATTAATAGAAGAGAACAAAAATAATCCCAGGTTTCTTTTAAGCACTGTAGCCAGGCTGACAAAGAGTCAGGACTCTGTCAGATTTAGCATTCCCTTAGAGCTCACTACTCGGGACTTTATGAACTTCTTCAATAATACAATTTCATTTATCAGAGATAAAATCAGTCAGATTCTTCCCACCATTAACTTAAATACAGTAACTGCTACAACTCCTTCAACTGATATCTGTTTGGATAAATTTACTCCAATTGACCTTTTAAGAGTTAGATAAAATAATTTCCTCATCCAAGCCTTCAACTTGTCTTTTAGACCCTATTCCGACCAGGTTATTTAAAGAAGTCTTCCCATTTACTGGTAGCTCTATTCTTCAAATAATCAATTCTTTATTAACATTAGGTCATGTACCGCAGGCTTTTAAGACTGCTGTAATTAAACTCTTACTTAAAAAGCCAAAACTGGATCCAGGAGTTTTAGCTAACTATAGACCAATCTCTAATCTGCCTTTCATTTCAAAGATCTTAGAGTTGTTGCTACAGAATTATTTGACCACTTGCAGGGAAATAGTTTATTTGAAGAGTTTCAATCAAGGTTTAGAATCCATCATACCGTAAAACGGGGCTATAAGGGACGGCGGGGTAATAAGGGACACTTTTTTTTCTGAATTTTCCTTAAATATAACGGCGACAAGTTTCTTAAAACTAATATCTATCTACAGGAAAGACAATAACAACACAACTCAGCGTCCTGCTCAAAATAAAAAAAGCAGAATTACATTTAAAACATTTCCCAGAAAAGTGTCCCTTATTACCCCGCCGTCCCTTATAGCTCCGTTTTACGGTAGTATTGAAACAGCTTTAGTGAAGGTCACTAATGACCGCCTTTATGGCATCTGATAATAGACTTGTTTCTGTACTTGTCCTTTTGGACCTTTGTGCAGTTTTTGATCCTATCAATCATAATATTTTACTTGACAGTCTAGAACACCTTGTTGAACTTAAAAGTAACTCCGATTATATTGGCATGTTAGCTCTATATGCTTTATTTTGATGCTAGTAACATAACTAAATATAATTTTTTTGAAAATAATTCCCAGTTTTATATATTTTTAAAAAACTTTATTACGATGTAAATCGCCATTTTTGTTTATGTCGCAATGCATTCTGGGTAGTGACGTAGAATGGTTGCAGCCGTTTTTTCTGTCTTATACAAGCCAAGAAGCGAAGCTACAAACTACTGCCATTTGTCAGTGAAAATGCCACATTGCGCGGCTTTTGGATGTAATTTCCAATCAAAGGGAAATAAAGAGAGCGGGATAAGCCTCCATAGCTTTCCTAAAGAGGGAAAGTTGAGGAAAAAGTGGGGGCGACAGCGGCTCAGGAGGTAGAGCAGGCCGTCTAATAACCCGATGGTTGGCGGTTCAAATCACGCTCTCCCCAGATATCCTGCCGTTGTGTCCCTGGGCAAGACACTTCACCCGCTTTGCCTCCGGTGCCCATAACATTGGGTATGAATGTGTAAAAATGTTTAAATGCTCGGAGGTGGCCGGAGAGGCCGTTGGCGCGGATTGGCAGCCACATTTCCGTCACTCTATGAGTGTCTATGATCAAGCGCTATAGCGCACGCTTGATAAAGCTGATATATATATTAATCACGCTATGATAAAGCGCTATATTGCTCAAAGCGTGCGCTTGAGACACTCAAAGCGCACGCTCAAGCTTGACATGTCGAAGATCTGGCTGGCAGTCATTTGGAACGACTTTGGAGCACTGCTTATGGACGTTCAACCCGCAGTCTGAGAAAGCAACAGAGAAATTGCTTTATGTTGCTGAGAGTCCATGTTTATCAGTTCAGTGCCCACCATGCTTGTAGACAATTTTTTTTATGTTTGAGCATTCTATTGTAAGTAAATCAACAATATATAAGTTTCACCTTAATATAATGCTTCCTCAAGCGCACGCTTGAGACACTCAAAGCGGAGAGACACTCAAGCACTGTTGCTTTCTCAGACTGCGGGTTGAACGTCCGTAAGCAGTGCTCCAAAGTCGTTCCAAATGACTGCCAGCCAGATCTTCGACATGTCAAGCTTGAGCGTGTGCAAGCGTGCGCTTTGAGTGTCTCAAGCGCACACTCAAGCGTGCGCTTTGAGCGATATAGCGCTTTATCACAGCGTGATTAATATATATATCAGCTTTATCAAGCGTGCGCTATAGCGCTTGATCATAGACACTCAAAGCGTGCGCTTTGAGTGTCTCAAGCGCATGCTTTGAGCGATATAGTGCTTTATCATAGCGTGATTAATATATATATCAGCTTTGTCAGGAGTGACAGCGGGTTGAGGCAGATTTCAATTTTCAATTAGTCCAATATTTTATTTCAATAATCTTACACATGTAAATAGTTCCAAAACATCTGACACAAATCTTCATCAACACTCCACAAAGTTGCAGCGAAACTCTCGACTGCAAGACTGAAGATAAACTCTGCAACAACAACTACTCTAAACCCAACACCTGTTACATATTACTGAAGATAATTAGGGCTGATTAGCCCCGACCATAACCCCAGGTAAAACAAACATTTCCATTGTTTGCACATACCCACTAATCTCTAAAAATACATAAATACTTCCCAACTATATACAATACAAATAACATATAATAAATAACAATATAAATAATTCAATAAATAGTTCAAACCCTTATTTACAAATGTTAAACCACCCCTCTAACTTACCATACATGCCTCCTTCCTGCTGGTGTCCTATAAAAGGCCCTCAACCCCTAACAGAGTCTTTTGCCCGGACACTCGCAGGAAGCATGTTGGCAAAGGTATGTGAAATAAACCATTATCAATTATTTTACCAAAATACTTAACCATAACAATTATCTCCCAAGGGCATTCAAATTAAACAAAGACAGATCCCAAAATAATGTGTGCACTGTAGAGGATGTGCTCAAGGATGAGGCTGAGTTTATTTCTCAGGTTCAGCTTTATTATGAGAACACATACTCTAACAATCTCTCAGCAAGAAAAGAGACAGATCAATATCACATCGCTCTTTTATGCCCCGGAACATCGAAACTCCAGTCACATGGTGTCTAAGTAAACATACAGTCGCATGGTACTTAATCCCAGTCTCAATGTAACCCTTTGATCTTCCACCATTGTCCCTTAGCCTTTGATGGTCCGGAAATCCTTCCAGGGCGCCTCTCTGAGACAAAGGCCAAATCTCACACCTTCTCAATATCTCCTGCAGACTCAGTCCTTTTGTCCCTCGAGACGTGCAGCACACAATAAACATACAGCAATACATTTGTGGAAAATATGTACCCAACATATGTGCCACATAACCCTCCCCAAACGTCTAATGTGGGACAAACATAATCAGAGATGCATGACATAATAACATTCAAAATATCAATCCACCAGATGCCTAGGTCTAAACCTCCTGCCGTATCTGCTGCAAGCCGGCCTTGCCACTTCTGCAGCGTCCTCCTGCACCTGTGGATTAGAACTGTTAGCCAATCTCTGTGGGGGTTCTGGAGAATGCCTTCTCGGAGGTCTGCTGCGGCGGGGGGCCCTCGCCAACTGCACTTGTTCATCCGCCAACACAAAAGCGGGTTTGAGTCTGTTTATACAAATCAACTCCCTTCTGTCTCCCAAATCTAGCAAAAAATGCTTCTCTCCTGTTTCCAGCACTCTGAAAGGTCCATCATACGGCGGCCACAAGTTTGGACGATGAGCATCATGTCTAACAAAAACAAACTCCGCATTTTTTAAAGCCTTCGGCACAAAAACGCGTGGGAATCTGTGATGAACCGGGCCAGGAAGCGTGTTTGATCCTGTGCTGCTCTGCAACAGCTGAGCAGGGGGGCAATCTGGCGCAGGATTGTCGGGGAAATTCCCCCAGCAAACGGAGAGGTTGTGCAAAATCTAATTCAGCTGGGGAGGCCTGCAAATCCTCCTTAGGTGCAGAACGCAACCCCAATAAAACCCATGGAAGTTTGTCCACCCAATTTGTATCCGTAAGCGACGCTCTGAGGGCTGCTTTCAATGACCTATGAAAACGTTCGCATAAACCGTTAGCCTGGGGGTTATACGCGGTAGTGCGGTGGACTTTCACCCCTAGGCTGCGGGCCATCGATGACCAGAGTTCAGAAACAAATTGAGGACCTCTGTCGGACAAAACGTCCGACAGAACTCCGAAACACGCAACCCAAGCTGTTAAAAACGCGTGCGCAACCTCTTCCGCTGTGGTTGATGCCAGAGGGACCGCTTCTGGCCAACGCGTGGTGCGGTCCACCATCGTCAAAAGGTGTGTGTACCGCTGTGACGACGGAAGGGGGCCCACCAAGTCGACATGCACATGATCAAAGCGCTTAGCCGGAATGTGAAAAGGCTCCAAAGGAGCCCTAGTGTGCTTGTGTATTTTGGCTCACTGACATGCTACGCAGGCTGCCGCCCATTCCTTGACCTGTTTGCACAACCCCGGCCAAACAAATTTCTCCCCCACCATCTTGATCGATGCGCACACCCCCGGGTGCGCCAGGGAATGGACCAAGTCAAAAACGCGGCAGCGCCACGCAGCTGGTACCACAGGACGCGGCCGTCCGGTGGAGACATCACAGATTAGGGGGGGCATACCAACTTGCTGCACCCTGTGCTCCAGCCTTAACCCTGTTGGTCCAGACTGGAGCGCACGCACATCCGCATCGCTAACCTGCTCCGCGGCCATGGCTGCATAGTCTAACCTACGCGGACCGGGGCTGCGTGAGCTTCCGCGCCGCTACCTTGGCCCGCGGCCATGGCTGCAGAGTCTGCCCCCACGGGGCCTGGCGCCGCCACAGCACTCGAGAGGCAGTCTGCCACTACATTCTGTTTACCTGCGACATGCTGGATCTCGGTGGTGAACTCCGATATTGCAGCCAGCTGTCTTTGCTGCCGGCCCGACCAAGGTTCTGAAATCTTGGCCATTGCAAACGTTAGCGGTTTGTGGTCCACGAACGCAGTGAAACGGCGCCCTTCCAGCCAGAACTGGAAATGGCGGATGGCCAAATGGAGGGCCAACAGCTCCCTGTCGAACGTGCTGTATTTTCGCTCGCTATCGTGCAAGGTTTTGCTGAAAAACGCGAGCGGCTGCCAGGTCCCCGCTACAAACTGTTCAACGACCGCCCCCACCGCTAAATCGGAAGCGTCGGTGGTGAGTGCCATGCGGGCCGTTGGGACTGGGTGTGCCAACAGAGCCGCGTTTGCCAGGGCTGATTTGACTTGGGAGAATGCGCGCTCCCGCTCGGGAGACCATTCGATTTTATTTGTGGGTTTTTGTTTCTTTAGTGCAGCGTACATTGGTTGCATGAGCTGCGCTGCGCTTGGGAGGAAACGGTTATAAAAATTGACCATTCCCAAAAACTCCTGTAACGCTTTGACCGTTTGAGGTCGGGGAAAATCTGTTATTGCGCGTACTTTATCTGGCAGAGGGACCGCTCCTTCTGGCGAAACACGATGCCCCAAAAAATCAATTTGCACCACCCCAAACTGACACTTCGCTGGGTTAATTATTAACCCGTGTTCTGCCAGCCTCCGAAAAACCGCTGTGAGGTGGCTTTCGTGTTCGTCTTCGGACGTGCTGGCTACCAAAATGTCATCCAAGTAGACGAACATGAAAGGGAGGTCGCGTAGAACCGCGTCCATCATACGCTGGAACGTCTGCGCGGCACCCTTGAGTCCAAAAGGCATGCGCAAAAACTCAAAAAGCCCGAAAGGAGTTATTACCGCTGTTTTGGGTATATCCTGAGCGCGCACAGGGACCTGATGGTAACCCCGCACCAAGTCTATTTTAGAAAAAATGCGCGCCCCCGCCAAATGAACCGAAAAATCTTGGATGTGCGGAATTGGGTAGCGGTCGTGCGCTGAGGCGTTATTCAACCTGCGGAAATCACCGCAAGGTCGCCACGAACCATCGGCCTTTGGGACCATGTGTAGCGGTGAAGCCCAGGGGCTTTTAGAACGCCTAATGATGCCCAGTTTTTCCAAGTTGGCGAACTCCTCACGCAATATGGCCAGTTTAGCTGAGTCCAAGCGCCGAGCTTTTGCAAAAACGGGCGGCCCGGTGGTAGTGATGAAATGTTCCACCCCATGTTTAGCCACTGTCACCGAAAACGTTGGGACTGTGAGTGCTGGGACCTGAGTGAGTAGTGCGTGGAACTTACCACCTGCAGCTGTGACATTGGCCTGTGCAGTCGGCGGGGCCGCCCGGGCTGTGCAGGGAATAGAGTGCATTAACCAGACGTCTATTAGCAAGATCAACCAATAAACTATGTGAGCACAAAAAATCAGCACCTAACATGTTGAAATTGACTGCCGCTATGACGAAAGTCCATTCGAATGTACGGCCATGGAAAGAGAGAGACAGGGTCCTCTCCCCGAAGGTCTTAATTGCCGAGCCGTTCGCTGCTGACACCCCGGGACCACTGGAAAGCGCCAGCCGGTCAGCGTAGGAAGGTGTGATGAAACTCAGCTGGGAGCCTGTGTCCACAAGGAAGTGCCTCCCCGATCGCGCGTCCCACAGGTAGAGCAGCTTGTTCTCTTCACCGAGAGCCGCAACTGCTACCGACTCCCGGTCTTGGTGTTTCCCGAGCTCTTGAACTGGCATGGTGGAATGCACTTGCGTGCTCTCTCGGCGAAACGGCGATGGTAAAAGCAAAGGACGTCGCCCGCTCCACGTCTCCTGGCCTCCGCCGCTGCTGTCGTCGGTGAGTCTGGTGCTGCAGCCTCTGGCCCCCTGCCATCTCCGGATGTTGCGCCCAGCTCCGCTGCTGCGGTCGTGGCCGTGTGTCGCCTATGTGCGTCGACGATTCGCTGCGCCTCCTGGCCCAGCTCGTGGTAGTCTCAGTGGGCCAACAGCTGTGAACTGGCCAGGGTAACTCTCACCGCTGAGGGTAGTGTCCTGAGGAAAAGGTGGGCGAAGATAAAACCATCATCTTCGGAGTCTCTCAAAGTCAGCATCTTCGCCATCAGGTCCACAGGCCTCTCGACCTCGCCCTCAGTCAACGCCAGGAGCTTCTCTGCTCGCTCTCCCAGCGAGGGGGTGAAACAACGGATGAGAGCAGCTTTCAATGCGCCATACTTGTCGTTGTCTGGCAGGTGGTTGATCAGACTGTCTACTCGCTGGGCTGTGTGGCTGTCCAGCTTTGCAACCACATAGTAGAATTTCGTGGCGTCTGCCGAAACTCTCTGAAGATGGAACTGTGCCTCGTCTGCGTTAAACCAGGAGCGCGGGCTATGTTGCCAGAAATCAGGCAGCTGGACTGTGGTAGCTGCATCAGCCTGGCTGGCTCCTGATGAGTCAGGTGCCGGAGAATCGTCCCCGGCCATAATACGTCTTAAGGTCAACAGTGTAGAGGATGTGCTCAAGGATGAGGCTGAGTTTATTTCTCAGGTTCAGCTTTATTATGAGAACACATACTCTAACAATCTCTCAGCAAGAAAAGAGACAGATCAATATCACATCGCTCTTTTATGCCCCGGAACATCGAAACTCCAGTCACATGGTGTCTAAGTAAACATACAGTCACATGGTACTTAATCCCAGTCTCAATGTAACCCTTTGATCTTCCACCATTGTCCCTTAGCCTTCGATGGTCCGGAAATCCTTCCAGGGCGCCTCTCTGAGACAAAGGCCAAATCTCACACCTTCTCGATATCTCCTGCAGACTCAGTCCTTTTGTCCCTCGAGACGTGCAGCACACAATAAACATACAGCAACACATTTGTGGAAAATATGTACCCAACATATGTGCCACAGCACTTTACAAACAACCATAATAACATTTACCATATTACAAATACAACACAATCACACATACAATAAGTCATAACATTGGTGACACTCCATCGTCACAAGCTTTATCAAGCGTGCGCTATAGCGCTTGATCATAGACACTCAAAGCGCTTTGAGTGTCTCAAGCGCACGCTCAAACATTTTTACACATTCATACCCAGTTATGGGCACTGGAGGGAATGCGGGTGAAGTGTCTTGCCCAGGGACACAACAGCAGGATATCTGGGGAGAGCGTGATTCGAACCGCCCGGGTTATTAGACGACCTGCTCTACCTCCTGAGCCACTGCCGCCCCACTTTTTCCTCAACTTTCCCTCTTTAGGAAAGCTATGGAGGCTTACCCCGCTCTCTTTATTTCACTTTGATTGGAAATTACATCCAAAAGCCGCGCAATGTGGCATTTTCACTGACAAATGGCAGTAGTTGGGCTGCACGGTGGTTAGCACTGTGGCAGCACAGTTTACCCTCGGCTGGGGGATTGCGGGGATCTTGAGATCGTGGGTTCGATCCCTGCCCCCGGCCAACAGTGATCTGTGTGGAGTTTGCATGTTCTCCCCGTGTTGCGTGGGTTTACTCCGGGATTTCTCCGGTTTCCTCCCACATGCCAAAAACATGAAGGTTAGGGATAAGGGGCACTTGCGCACGCAGCAACCGGCAGCTGGTGGCTTGTCACCAGACTGCAAAACAAATCTACCTCCGGGTACAAAATAAGTAATAAAAAAAAAAGATAAAAAAATAAAAAAAATAGTTCGTAGCTTCGCTTCTTGGCTTGTATAAGACAGAAAAAACGACTGCAACCATTCTACGTCACTACCCAGAATGCATTGTGACGTAAACAAAAATGACAATTTACATCGTAATAAAGTTTTTTAAAAATATATAAAACTGGGAATTATTTTCAAAAAAATTATAGTTATGTTACTAGCATCAAAATAAAGCATATAGAGCTAACATGCCAATATAATCAGAGTTCCTTTTAATGGAACTTGCGGTGGGCTATGCGGTTGTGCAGTGGTTAGCACTGCACCAGCACAGCAACTCACCCTTGGCCATGGGATCCCTGGTTCGATCCCAGCCCCTGACTAACAGTGATCTGTGTGAAGTTTGCATGTTCTCCCTGTATCTGCGTGGGTTTACTCCGGGATTTCTCCGGTTTCCTCCCACAGGCCAAAAACATGCAGGTTAGGTTAACTGGAGACTCTAAAGTGGCCCTAGGTGTGAATGTGTGTGTGAATGGTTAAGGGATAGCGCCGTACCGTGGCTGCTTCATCCATCCAGGTGGATGCCCTCAATTTCCCCTCTGGGGATCAATAAAGTATATAAAATCAAAAAAATCAAACTTCCTTGCAATGGTTTAATTCTTATTTATCCGACAGATTCCAGTTTGTTCATGTCAACGAGTTTTCTTCCAACTCAAAGTTCAGTGACGGAGTTCCACAGGGATCTGTTCTCAGCTCTATTCTTTTTAGTTTATATATGCTTCCACTAGGCAATATTACTAGAAAGCAATGCATACATTTTTATTGTTATGCAGATGACACACAATTAGACTTGTCAATGAAGACAGATGATAGTAATCGATTAGCCAAATTAGAGGCTTGTCTGAAGGAAATTAAAGCTTGGATGACTTGTAATTTTTTTACTATTAAATTCAGATAAAACTGAAGTCATTCTAGTTGGTCCAAAAAACTATAGAAATACCTTTTCAAATCAAAGTTTGGATGGAGTTACTCTTTCTCTTAATAGTTCTGTGAGGAACCTTGGAGTTATTTTTGATCAAGATCTGTTTTTCAATTCACACATTAAACTTGTTTCTAAGACTGGCTTGTATCATTTGCGTAATATTGCCAAGATTAGGAGCATCTCGTCTCAGAGTGATGCTAAGAAAATAATCCATGCTTTTGTTAGCTCTAGACTACATTATTGTAAAACTTTATTATCAGGCTGTCCTAAAACATCTTTACAAAGTCTTCATCTGATCTAAAATGCTGCAGCAAGGGTTTTAACAGGTACTAGAAAGAGCTCACATCTCTCCCGTTCTGGCCTCCATTCATTGGCTTCCCATAAAATTTAGAATTAAGTTTAAAATCCTTCTCATTTACAAAGCTCTGAATAATCAGTAGGGGTGGGAAAAAAGATGGATGCTGTGATGGATTGCGATACTTGGCACTGGCAATAATGCATCGATCCATAAACACACGGCTAGATCTTTTATTTTAAAAAAAAAATAATGAGCACAAATATACTTCTGGGTTATCAGTTAACCGGTTCAGGTTAGAAGGGTCGGGGTAAGATTGGCCATTATTTTACTTGTTTTGAAAAATGGTTCACAAAATAAACCGAAAGGGCGTGCATGAAAACGTCAATGGCTTGACCGGGTCGGGTGACCTGGATGACGTAAACAACGGAGGTTTCCATTGATCAACAGAATAGCTGCCGATCGCCACACGCCAGTGGACAATACCAGCGACAGTGCGGTTGTGGACAGGTAAGTCTTATAATCTAAATTATTATCCATCCATCCATCTTCTACCGCTTTTCCGGAGGTCCGGGTCGCGGAGGCAGCAGTTCAAGCAGAGAAGCCCAGACTTCCCTCTCCCCAGCCACCTGCTCCAGCTCTTCAGAGAGGATACCAAGGCGTTCCAAGACCAGCTGGGAGACGTAGTCTTTCCACCGAGTCCTGGGTCTGCCCCGGGGTCTCCTCCCAGTGGGACGTGTCCGAAACACCTCAAGTGGGAGGCGTCCAGGAGGCATCCTAATCAGATGCCCATACAACCTCATGGATCGTCACCTTATCATGGTGGGGGGGGGTTGCGTGCCCCAGTGATCCTAGGAGCTATGTTGTCCGGGGCAATTTGCCTCTGATAGGATCACCCAAGACAAACTGGTCCTGGGTGAAGGGCCAGACTAAGAATGATCCAACAGACTCTCATGATAAATTGTATATCAAGGATTCAGTGTACCCCGCGGGGTATGGGGCTACCGGGGCCCCACCCTGGAGCCAGGCCTGGGGGAGGGGCTTGAAGGCTAGCGTCTGGTGGCCGGGTTTCCACCCATGGGACCCGGCCGGGCTCAGCCCGAAGGAGTTACATGGGTCCGCCCTCCAGTGGGCTCACCACCCGCAGGAGGGATCATGGGGGTCCGGTGCTATGTGGATTAGGTGGCGGTCAAAGGCGGAGACCTTGGCGGACTGATCCCAAGCTTTCTAAACTAAATTATTCTTTATCAATAAAAATAGTAATAAAAATAACTTTTGACCAATCGCGGTAATTACAAGTGTCCCGCATGGTGACGTTTTTGTGTGCGCTGTGGTGGTGGTGGGTTATTTGTTACTGTGTATATTGCAGAAAAATTTAATAATTTTTTAGTATAATTTTTATTTCACTGTAGGCTATTTTTCCAGTAAAAAAAAAAAGGAACTGTGCGTGTATGTCTGGGTTACTATGCCTTTGTTCTACTGTGTAAACGTGATCTGGTGAAATGGAGCCCTGACCATGTGAGCACACTATTGTGAGCACCCCAGGTGGACACCGGTATTCAATCTGTACATTTTCAATCCAGTGATTTACAAAGTGATTCATAATTTTCTAAAGCCTCATTCAGAACATTATAGTCCCACAGACTGGTTTTCATCTGGGGCAGCATTTAGAAATCACTGGATGGAGAATGTACCTGTATATGTACAGATTGGATTCCGTGGTCCACTTGGGGTGCGCACTTGGTCAGGGGTCCAGTTGACCTGTATCTGTGTAAACTGGTGAGATAGTGAACTCTGGAAAAATTGGAGGGGGGAGAGGGTTGTTTTTGTGTATACTTTAGTGAAATGTATTAATTTTTCGCATAATTTTTCTTACACTGTAGGCTATTTTTGCTTGTAAAAAACAAAAAACAAAACAGGAACTGTGCTGTGTATGTCTAGGTTGTTACCCCTTGGTTTTACTGTGCAAACTGCTGAGATAGTGAACTCTGGAACATAGCTTTCCAAACTGTACCATTTGGCACAGTTTGGCACAGTTCAAGAACACCTTGTTACAACCTGAGAAAAATGCTGTGTAATATATTCATTTTTTGTGGTATTGTTACAAAATTTTGACATGAGCTTGAAAACACTTGGTTCTACATTTCTGTTGTTTTCCAGCAAGTTTCACACAGCTGTATTTTATTTGCAAACATCTGTATCTAAAAAAACACACAGGCAAACTTTATTTTCTTCAAATTCAGTATGTTTAGATGATTGTTACTCAGTGGCAGGAGCACTTAGAGAGATTATGACTGTTTTGCCAAAAAATTCAGTGTTTTCTTTTAAATGAGACCAACCCCATGAAGATGCTGCAAAGGGTTGAAGAACAGCTTTTGATTTACTTTGGGCACGTTATTTTTAGACATTTTTAGGGAAGTTGAACAGAGTTGAACAGGTTAATCAATGGCATTTTCAGTCCACTAGTTTGCTTATAGGCAAGAATGCAGCACAGAGGATGCAGTCATTACCCTGGTACATAGTATCTCCAAACATACTGATAAACCCAATTCATATGCCAGGGCTACTGGTACTATTCATTCCTCACCAACAGAATACAGCTGGTAAAAGTTAACGACTCACTTTCTTCTCCAGTCAGAACTAATGCTGGTGCACCTCAAGGCTGTATTTCCTCACCTGTACTATTCACTTTATATACTGCAGACTGCATTACCAGTGTGCCCAACCACTACTTAGTGAATTACTCTGATGATTCAGTCCTGCTATCTCTGCTGGCCAGTGCCCCCAGTCTGTACCAGCAGAATGTGGACTGGTTAATTGAGTGTTGTAACAAAAATGTCTTAATAATCAACACAAAAGACTGAGGGGATTGTTTATGGCCATCCTCCCAATAATCAAGATTCATTCATTCATTCATCTTCTTTCGCTAAATCCTTTTCGGGTCACAGGGGGTCTGGAGCCTATCCCAGCATCTTTGGGAAGGGTACACCCTGGACAGATCGCCAGTCCATCGCAGGGCCAACACAGAGAGACAGACAACCATTCACTCTCACAGTCATACCTAAGGACAATTTAGAATCCCCAGTTTTGATGCCAATTAACCTAACTTGCATGTTTTTGGCATGCAAAAACTTCTGGCAAAAACAGCCAGAGAACGCAGACGCCTCGTATCCTGCCAACTTGTGTTTTGCGTAACGTTACGCTTGATTTATGCCAGTTACGCTTGTTTTACGTAGCGGGCGGGAGAGGGTTGTGCCGCCTCCCTTTTAACTATTTCCCACCCACTTCAAATGACACCTAGTGCAGTAGAAAAACATGCGTGCCGAACTGTACTGTCCCGTTCCAGGGCAAACGAGGCCAAACAGTTCCAAATGGAAAAGTGCCTTATGATCACAAAATGCAGGATTACTTGTAACTCCTAAAATCTCCAAAAGTACAATGAGCGGAAAAGGATAAAGCGTAAGAAGATGGATGGATGGATGGATGGATGGAGGCAGAGCCTTCAGTTATCAGGCTCCTCTCCTTTGGAACCAGCTACCAATTTGGATTTGGGAGTCAGACTCCATCTCTGATTTTAAGAATAGGGTTAAAACCTTCCTTTTTGATATAGCCTGCAGTTAGGGAGGGATCATGTGTCTCTGAACCCTCCCTTAGTTATGCTGCTCATAGATTTAGACAGCTGGGGGACTTCCAATAATGCACCAGGCTTCACTCCTTTCTTCACTCTCAATGAAATATTTTTGCTGGTCATTAACATCTGTTTGTTCTTTCCCATAGATTGAGTCCCCATCGTGCTGTTTGCTCTCTACATGTCTGTTCTTTTCATCTTCTCTATCCCCTCACCCCCCAGCCAGTCGCAGCAGATGACTGCCCCTCCCTGACCCTGGTTCTGCTGGAGGTTTCTTCCTGCTAAAAGAGAGTTTTTCCTCTCCACCATCACAAAGTGCTGCTCACAGGGGATCGCCTGATTGCTGGGGTCTTTCTGCAATTGTGGGGATTTCCCCTACAGTTGAAAGTACTATGAGATGACTATTGTTGTGAAATGGTGCTATATAAATAAAGTTCAGTTGAATTGAATTAAACAAATGGACATGGCTACAGTGCTGTGGGCATGTTCTTTACTCAGCTATGGGTAAGTTGACAAGCAGAATATTATAAAATATTTATATTTTACAATATTGTATAATGATATGAAATACAGTTGTATGATGTTCTACACTAAATTTGTCAGGTTCAACGTCTGACAGAAATATTTAAGATAAGATAAACCTTTATTAGTCCCACAATGGGGGATTTCCAGGATTGCAGCAGCAAAGGGATAGCAGCCCTCAGAGCAATAGTTAATAAAATAAGAATTGGTTAACCCCTTGCACTCTGATCAATTTCCCTAAAAACGCCAAAAAATAACGTACCAAAAGTAAATCAAAAGCTGTTCTTCAACCCTTTGCAGCATCTTCATGGGGTTGGTCTCATTTAAAAGAAAACACTTTGAATTTTTTGGCAAAACAGTCATAATCTCTCTAAGTGCTCCTGTCACTGAGTAACAGTCATCTAAACATACTGAACGTGAAGAAAATAAATTTCGCCTGGGTGTTTTTTTGGATACAAATGCTTGCAAATAACACACAGCTGTCAGATACTGGCTGGAAAATGCAACAGAAATGTAGAACCAAGTGTTATCCAGCTGAGGTCAAAATTTTGTAACAATACCACAAAAAATGAATATATTACACAGCTTTTTTCTTAGGTTGTTCCCAGGCGTTTTTGAACTGTGCCAAATGGCACAGTTTGGAAAAACGTCTAACTTTTGAATGATTCAATATAGAAGCTTCACCTTGGGCTCTAATGAAAGGTGAAGGGCTGTGTGTGTGTGTGTGTGTGGGGGGGGGGGTTGTTTATTCATTCATGAATGAAAGAATGAACAAACAAGCCCCCACACACAAAGAAGCACGCCACGTAAAAAATGTGTGGCTTTTTTTTTTTTTACAAGAAAAAATAACCTACAGTGCACTAAAAATTATACTAAAATATTTGTAATGTAGAAGATAACAACTCCCACCCCCCACCCCCGCTACAGAGGACGGACATTGCCCATCGCTACATGACGGAAAGCTGTGACGGTGCGCCGCGGTCTACTACGCACAGTTGGACTAAAATATCTGCAATATATCTGCAATCCGCTACAGAAGAGTAGTGGGGGGGGGGGGGGGTCACAACATGACGGGGGGGCCGTTCGCAACATGACGGACCCAGACCGCTCAGATATGCTGCGATAACGCACAGTTGTAATTTACCCATCGGTCAAAAGTCATTTGGATTACAATTTTCAGGGATAAAGAATAATTTAGCTTATAACACTTACCTGTCCACAACAGCAAAGTCGCTGGCGAACTTCTCTTCCTCATTGTCAGATGAACATGATGGTGGTCCACTTGTTACGGACTCGTGGTTCTGGTCACGCGACCCAGTCAAACCATAATTCCATTATTGCGGTTTTGCGCTTCCATGATTGCGGTTTTGTGCGTGCGTGCGTGCGTGCGTGCTGCACGGTGGCGCAGTGGCACTGTGGCAGCACAGTTTACCCTCGGCCGGGGGATCGCGGGGATCGTAAGATCGCGGGTTCGATCCCTGCCCCCGGCCAACAGTGATCTGTGTGGAGTTTGCATGTTCTCCCCGTGTTGCGTGGGTTTTCTCCGGGATTTCTCCGGTTTCCTCCCACATGCCAAAAACATGCAGGTTAGGGATAAGGGGCGCTTGCGCACACAGTGACCAGCAGCTGGTGGCTTGTCACCAGACTGCAAAACAAATCTACCTATGGGTACAAAATAATTTAAAAAAAAAAAAGTTTTGGCGAATGATTTTTCAAAACAAATAAGAACAGTAGTATGAAAAAAAGACTGGCGAACGCCTGTCTGTCACCCAGCCTTACACAAAACAGCTTTCGAACTTCTGTGCTTCAATTGGCTGGCTGTATTCGCAGCCGTTGGTAGGCGGGTCCTTCTTGCTAGGTTTTCAGTCATTGGTTCTTCAAGGTTTCAGAAACCGAATTCAAGGCTCTTATTAGTCGAATGAGAGGTCAATCACATCTAAACCAATCAAAGCACTCCTTTGGCTTTCTGTTCGCGGCTGTGTCTGTAGTTGAAGAATGGAAATGCAGCTTTTTTTTTTTTCAGTGTGCTCTAGGACGCAGAGACGTGTCCGCCCGCGGTACACCGGAGTACAAGAGGTTAATAAAACAGGAAATATACTGTACATACAGTATATAAACAGTATATCAGTTCCTCCAGGATTTCGCCGGATGTTTTTATAGATTGTTGTGGCCCAAAAAGCCTGAATTCGCAGAAGCTTTTTTTTAAAAAAAAAAGTTACGATAAAAGTTGCAATGTTTTTAGTGTTTTTTGGCACTAAAAGTTATGGGAAGAATTACAAATTTTAAAGATGTTTTTTTCCAGTTTACTGCAGTGATATTCTGTATAACATCACAAGACAATCAAGATGGCACCGCGGATGGTTGCCATTGGCTTCTGCTCTCTGATGTTTTTGTTAATTATGTGTGTTTTCTTGGACTTTTGCTCTTCCGCCCGGATCACCTTTTCAAGGGAGGAACTACTTTCATTTAGACTATCTTCCAATGCAACTTTTCCACCAGTTTCTGCTGATTTGAAGTCTCTTCAGGAGATATTAGTTTTGGGAGCAGCGGCCATTGGCACCGGCAGGAAACGAAGGCGGCGTGGTAAACGTGCCGGTGCGCTAGTCAGGCTGAGGAAATGAGGACGTCGCACACCGCTTCCATCTATCCATCTAGTGAATGTCCGCTCTTTGGCAAACAAAATGGAAGAGCTGCTGCTCCTGACCCACAAAAACTTGGATTTTAGTAGATCTGGCGCCCTGTGTTTCACGGAGTCCTGGCTGAGTGAACACATCCCGGACAGCGCAGTCTGCCTGGACGGATTCCAACTGTTCCACGCTGATCGCAGCAGAGAATTCTCTGGAAAGACTAAAGGTGGTGGAATCTGCTTCTACATAAACAAAGGTTGGTGTACTGATGTCACAGTGTTAAAGAAGTCTTGCAGCCCTAACCTAGAGTCACTGTTCATAAACTGCAAACCCTTTTATTCACCGCAAGAGTTCTCCTCGTTTATTCTGGTCGGAATTTATATCCCGCCTGTTGCTTGTACAGCGGAGGCCCTGCAGCACCTCGCTGACCAGATAGCAGACGTGGAGGAAAAACATCCAGACTCTCTGCTTATCATTCTGGGTGATTTTAATAGAGCTAATCTCACAAATGAACTTCCTAAATACAGACAGCATATTAAATGTCCCACCAGGGACTCAAATACACTTGACCACTGCTACACAGTTTTAAGAAACGCTTATCATGCCGTCCCCCGTGCAGCTCTGGGTTTTTCTGACCACTGTCTGCTTCACCTTATTCCAACATATAGACAGAAACCAAAAACTTCCAAGTCTATAGTTAGGACTGTGAGGAAATGGACTGAGGAATCAAAGCTGCAGTTACAAGCCTGCTTTGATTGTACAGATTGGAGTGTTTTTGAAGATGCAGCCACTAACCTAAATGAACTCACTGACTCTGTGACATCATACATCAGTTTCTGCGAGGACATGTGTGTTCAGACCAAGACTTTCTGCACATACACCAACAATAAACCCTGGTTCACTCCTAAACTCAAGCAGCTACGTCAGACCAAGGAGGAGGCCTACAGGACTGGTGACTGGATTCTGTACAAGCGGGCCAGAAACATGCTGACGAAGACAGACCAGGCTTGCTAAGAGGAGCTACAGTGAGAAGCTACAACAAAGCTTCTCAGCCAACAATTCTGCTTCCATTTGGAGAGGCCTGCACATACCTGCCAACTTTTCAAACCTGAAAAGCCTAGTAGCTAGCCGGGGTCCAGGGGCCGATGCTAATGCTAATAATGTTAATGCTAATAATAATAATGCTAATATTTGCCAAACAAATATTAGCATTAAATCTAGTTAAATGTAGCTAATAACCTCCTATTTCTTCAACTTTCAAACCTGAAAAGCCTAGTAGCTAGCCGGGGTCCATGGGCCGCAGGCCCCGGTAGGTCCAGGACAAAGTCCTGGTGGGGGGTTCAGGGGGGCGAAGCCCCCCGACGCCAAACAAATATTAGCATTAAATCAAGTTAGAATGCAGCTAACAACCTCATATTTCTTCAACTTTCAAACCCGAAAAGCCTAGTAGCTAGCCGGGGTCCAGGGGCCGCAGTGTCAAACAAATATTAGCATTTGACATAGAAGTCACATATTAATTATATTAAAGGTAAAATATCTAAATCAATTGCAATACTACACAGAGCGAAATATTTGCTGAATCACCCCACATTATATAATTTGTATCATTCATTAATACTCCCATACATGACATATTGTACTGAAGTATGGGGAAATACATATAAAACAAACATATATCCAGTCTTTATGCTTCAGAAGAGAGCTATTAGAATAATAAACAAAGCTGCTTACAGGGAACCAACAAACCCACTTTTTCTTAAATTAAAAGCTGTCAAGTTGAAAGATCTGGTTGACTTTAAAACTGCAGTAATAATGTTTAAAGTGAAGAATCTATCACTGCCCGCAAATATCCAAAAGCTGTTCCAAATAAGGGAGAAACAATATCATTTCAGAGGAACATGTATATTTCAAAAACCTTCAGTGAGAACTACCACCAAGCAACACTGTGTTTCAGTGCAAGGGGTCAGATTATGGAACGATTTTGGACCTGAATTAAAATCATGTACAATGCTTGGACAATTTAAACAAAAACTAAAGGAAGAAATACTCCAAACATATATACAAGATGACATGTAAAATCACATAAGGATTGTCATATCCAGTCTGTGTTGTGTTGTTACTTAGTGTTTTTTGGTCACATTTTGTCTTAGCTTTGTTCTGAATTGTAATCGCTCTTGTTTTGTTTTTCTTTTGAATTCTTGGATGGAATATGGGTGGGCAATATAAGCTGTGGTTTCAGCCATCACCCATTTCAGATAACTTATGTTGAACTGTATAATCAGAGGAGTTATTGTCTAATTTGACCTTGTTGGATTTTTTTGCCTTTATTATATTATTCTGTTTCTTTTTAATCTTTACTTTTAATCTATCCGAAATAAAGATTCATTCATTCATTAAATTTGCATTCAAAAGACAATCTTAACACTGCATAGAACTTCGAATAGGCCAGATGTGATGTATTATGAATACTAGAAAAGCACTCGGAGAGCGCAGACCTCCGCCAAGAGCCACAGTTCCCCCCCATACAGTGTTTAACATCATAAATAAAATATTGAAAATGGCCCTATCTCGCAATGTTAAATAAAAAAAAAAAAAAAAAAGAATCCTTTAAAAAATTCCTGGATCCAGACAGTGATCCGGATCACCACCAAAATCTAATCACAGTCCATAACTTTTTGAGATATCTTGCTAACAAACAGACAAACAGACAAACCAACGCTGATGATCACATAACCTCCTTGGCGGAGGTCACTAGAAGACTAGAAATATCAGCAGGGTATACTAGCACTGTTTAACAGACACATGCGTAATGACTGCAAAATCGCTCTGATATTTTATGTGTTTACATGATACACCAAGCATGACAAGGCTTGCAATTACACAGCACATGTTCTTCAGAATCTTAGGCATTATATAAAATGTATTCTCCCTTTAGATGTCGAATGCATGGTCCATTTGCCAGGGTTGAAGTGCAGTCGTGCGAACGTCTGCAGCAGTTTACATCGTGTTTACATCTCGCCATGTACGCACGCCTCTCCGGGATTTCGCACGAGAATAGAAACCTCAATACCCTCAATAGCAATAGCGTTAGCTTAGCAAACGCTTCAGGTAAAGCGTAGCAGCGAACCATGAAAAGAAACGCTACTCAGTTTACCCACAGAGCCTGGTGAAAGGCGAATAAAGGGGTATTTCTACTTCAAAAGCTGGTTCAACCAAGGTGGAAATTCAGCCTGTGCATCACAAATGTTGATCCGATATTTGCTGTTGGTTAGTTATTTTAGTGGCAAAATCAGCAACTTTGTCTCAGCACTGAAAAAGTGACCATCCCGGCTGCCATCACGTGTTGCTCTGTTCTAAATTTAGATACGATTCCTAGCGATCTCGTGTTTGGAATTGCTTTCGTGTTTTTTTTACGATTTAAAATTTTTGACTGAATTTTTAGTGAAAAACCGTAATTTTGATTAATAAAGCCGTAACCCGGAATGGGGTCTTGAAAACCGTAACCATTACGGCAAAACCGGAGTAGTTGGCAGGCATGCCTGCAGAATATCACCAACTACAGGAGACCATCCCCCCACCCTGTGGAAAACCTCCAGCTGGCTAATGACCTCAACAGCTTTTATTGTAGGTTTGAAAAGAACCTACAGTTCTCACCTCCCACCCAAACAATAGGACTATCTGCAGCCCCAGAAACTCCATTCTCCCTCCACTCTGACCTCCCACCAGCACTAACGATCTGCGAAGAGGAGGTGCGCCAAGTCTTTTGGGGACAAAAGATCAAGAAGGCTGCAGGTCCCGATGGTGTGTCTCCGTCCTGCCTGAGAGTGCTCCGACGAGCTGGCCCCCATCTTCACCCGGATCTTTAATAGATCACTGGAGCTGTGTGAAGTGCCTTCCTGCTTCAAACGCTCCACCATCATTCCAGTTTCCAAGAAACCCTCTGTTACAGGATTAAATGACTACAGACCTGTCGCTTTGACCTCTGTGGTCATGAAATCCTTTGAGAGATTGGTGCTAAACCACCTGAAGGACGTCACAGGCCTCCTGATGGACCCACTGCAGTTTGCCTACCGGTCAAACAGGTCAGTGGACGATGCAGTGAACATAGGTCTACATTACATCCTGCAACACCTCGACTCCCCAGGGACATACGCCAGGATCCTGTTTGTCGACTTCAGTTCAGCGTTCCACACCATCATCCCAAGCATCCTTTATCAGAAACTTCTCCAGCTCAGGGTGCCCCCTCCCACCTGCCAGTGGATCTCCAGCTTTCTGACTGACAGGTGGCAACAGGTGAAGCTAGGGAGTATTACATCCAGCTCCCGAACAATCAGTACTGGCGCCCCCCAGGGGTGTGTCCTTTCCCCACTGCTCTTCTCCCTCTACTCCAACGATTGCACCTCAGAGGACCCTTCGGTGAAGCTCCTGAAGTTTGCAGACGACACCAGTCATCGGTTTGATCCGGGATGGTGATGAGTCTGCATACACAGGGATGAGAATGGGGTTTGGGAAAAAAAGAGGAAACTAAGCCGGGGGTCTTGGGGGCCTGCATCCCCCAAGACCCCTGGCAACGCCCCCCAGAAGCTAACGAAATCTGGTGTTTTAGAATGCTCAAATGTGGTCTTATATTTAAAGTTAGAAGTAAGTACAAATGCATTTATAGTTTACCTTTTTAATCTGCTGCTGCATCACATGTGTAATCATGTTCAATACTGTTTTGATTCAGTGTCACACTTTATTGAGAAACAGAAAATGTCACTTCCATATTTACATGCCTGTGCTACTACTCTATGAACTTACACTACTGTTCAAAAGTTTGGGGTCACCCAGACAATTATTTTGTGTTTTCCATGAAAAGTCACACTTATTTAAGATAAGATAAGCCTTTATTAGTCCCACAACGGGGAAATTCCAGGATTGCAACAGCACAGGGATAGCAACACTCAGAAGGCAAGAAAAAAAGCAAGCAAGCAAGAGCAGCTAATATACATATGTACATATTATTATATATATATATATATATATATACAGTGCAGAGCATTGTAGCTGGATGGAACAAATATATGAGTATATAAACACAGTGCGGAGCATTGTAGCTAGATGGAATAAATATGTAGATATACTGTATAAACACCCACAGTACGGAGCATTGCAGCTAGGTGGAATAAATATGTAAATATATAAACACAGTGCGGAGCAATGTAGCTAGATGGAATAATATGTAGATATACAAACACACAGTGCGGAGCATTGTAGCTAGATGGAATAAATATATAGATATATAAAAATAAACACACCCAGTGCGGAGCATTGTAGCTAGATGGAATAAATATGTAAATTTACCACGAGTTGTAAAATGAATAGAAAATATAGTCAAGACATTGACAAGGTTAGAAATAATGATTTGTATTTGAAATAATAATTTTTTCCTTCAAACTTTGCTTTTGTCAAAGAATCCTCCATTTGCAGCAATTACAGCATTGCAGACCTAACATGATTGCACACGGGTTTTCTAATTATCCATTAGCCTTCTGATGCAATGAGCAAACATTGTACCATTAGAACACTGGAGTGACAGTTGCTGGAAAAGGGCCTCTATGGAGTTTTTGCATACGACGTCAGGGGGCGTGCCGCACTGGCCCGTTAGAGTGTGCCGCCATATTGGATGGCAAGAAACAGCAGCAGCAGGGTGAAACAAACCACATAGCTCACGTGTATCTACAAACTCCGCAAAATGGTGTACTCCTGTTGTTCCCCCTGATAAGGGGATAAGCGGGGAATTAAATGGCCGGTGTGAAATGCAAAAAAAAAAAAAAAAAAGTTGGATTTTTGAATAATTACCTTCACTGACGTAATCTCTCGCTTTGTCATAACGGGCTGCAAGGTGGAGCAGTGGTTTAGCACTGTGGCAGCACAGTTTTACCCTCGGCCGGGGGATCGCGGGGATCATGAGACCGTGGGCTCGATCCCAGCCCCCGACCAACAGTGAGCTGTGTGGAGTTTGCATGTTCTCCCCGTGTTGCGTGGGTTTACTCTGGGATTTCTCCGGTTTCCTCCCGCATACCAAAAACATGTAGGTTTAGGGCGCTCACGCACGCAGCGGCCGGTGGCTTGTCACCAGACTGCAAACCAAATCTACCTAGAGGTACAAATAAGTAACAAAAAAAAAAAAAAAAAAACCTTTGTGGTTTGGGGGCGCCTCTCTGCTTGCTACGATGCACACATGAAAGGGGAGAAAACTATTGTACATGTGCATAAAATCAGGTACGTTTTTCAAATTCAAATGTTTATTTCAAACTCAGGGTTCATATTAAGAGCAAAACTAAAACGAGTAGAAAATAGATAAATAAAAGTATATACAGATCAGTTTTACAGTTTTAACGCGGCGCGCCGTGGAGAGCCTTAAAAAAAAAAAACACGCAGCGCGCTTCACTCACCTCCGAGTGAGGAGCTGCTGTTGTTTTCCGACTCGTTCACCAGCCAAGACTTCACATCATCCACATCCCTTTCCGCTGACACGTTTTCCGATATTTTTTCCTCCTGCTCCCCTTCGTCTTTGAAAGATATCATCTCATCGTTTGCCCCCAAATCATCCCCGCTGAGCAGATTACTGGCAGTCATTGTTCTGCTAATTGCTCCAGCTGTTACCCCACACTCGCCACCTCCGTTCAACTGAGGCATTTTGGCACACCAGAGGAGCGCACGGGAGCAAGATTAAAAACACTTGTCTGCTGTTATGACTGCTGACAATGACTCCATTGAATGTGACACAGACATCGCAGACACAGTTTCAGAGGCCATAGTGTCAGTTGTTGAAGAGGATGATAGGATGTTATTATGTCAGATTGTGACTGTGTGTTCTCCTCACTCATTCTGATCGCTAAACAGTACAAGTTACGCCTGGGGTGTCACAGTGCAACTGCTGCTCTTGCCATCCAAGATGGCGGCACCTACGGCGTGTTTATGTTTACCCCAGCGAGTCACGTGAATTTTACGAGCCTACGCAAAAACTCCATACACCTATCTAGATATTGCACCAAAAACCAGACATTTGCAGCTAGAATAGTCATTTACCACATTAGCAATATACAGTATAGAGTGTATTTCTGATTAGTTTAAAGTTATCTTCATTGAAAACAGTGCTTTTCTTTCAAAAATAAGGAAATTTCTAAGTGACTCCAAACTTTTGAACGGTAGTGTATGTACAAGTCAACGTATTCTTCACAACTAATTGTGCAGTTTTTTCTTCTTGGCTACCAAAGCCTGGAGCCGTTCTGTAGCCTTCCTCTTCTCTGATTTTCTGTGGGCAAGCAGTGCCTGCTTAGCTGCAGCTTCTCTGTTCTTTTTCATGGCTGCCTTGTTTGCCACAGAATCATGTTGAAGACTTGAGTTCTTTCTGTTTCATTTCCTTCTCTTTCTTTTTTTCTTCCTTTTCATGCCTGTAGGCACTTGCTGCATTTTTGAAGTTGACACACAGCCTTTCATCAATTTTGGAGTGCTTGACATCATGTTTTTTGAAGAAAGCAAGTGATGATGTGTCTCTAGCCTTGAGACTGTACTTCACAGTTTGAATTGAGCTGAATGTGTTAATGTTCATTCTAGTTGACCTTATGTCAATGATATCTCCCATGGTGTTGAATGATGACTCAACTCTAGGCCCATGGAAGCAGCTTAGAGACACCATAGCCATTCTAGAGAGAGCTGGATAGTTGTTTGTTGTGAAGACTTTTCCCCACCAGACATCTACTCTTCCTTCCTCCAAAAGTTTGTTTCAGGCTTGAGTCTACCTGGAACTTCCTGATTTCCATAGACACTGAATCCTTCTCCTTGTCTGTCAGGAAAGGGTCCAGGAGCTGACTGAGTTTCTCTAGGGCCTTGGTACCTTCACTGTGTCCCTTAGCAGCAGGATCAAGGGCAGACATTGCTTGAAGCAGTGGGTTGTTGAGGGGCAGTCGCTTCTGCATGTGCTTTCCACAACTGATGTATGCAGTTGACGCTTTTTTGAGAAATTCCAGGCACACGTGCATTTGTTAGTGTTACTAGGAATATAAAAAAAGTTTCATATCAGTATATTTTAACCCCTTGAACTCTTGTGAATTCCGCGGGCGGTCACATCTCTGCATCTTAGTGAGTCTCAGTGCGCACTGAAAAAAAAAGCTGTATTTCCGGTCTTCCAGTACAGACACAGCCTTGTTACAACCTGAGAAAAAAGCTGTGTAATATATTAATGTTTTGTGGTATTTTTACAAAATTTTGACCTGAGCTTGAAAAGACTTGGTTCTACATTTCTGTTGTGTTTTCCAGCCAGTATCTGACAGCTGTATGTTATTTGCAAGCATTTGCATCTAAAAAAACACCCAGGTGAACTTTCTTGTTACTCAGTGGCAGGAGCACTTAAGAGAGATTATGACTGTTTTGCCAAAAAATTCAGAGTATTTTCTTTTAAATGAGACCAACCCCATGAAGATGCTGCAAAGGGTTGAAGAACAGCTTTTGATTTACTTTGGGCATGTTATTTTTAGGTGTTTTTAGGGAAGTTGAACAGAGTTCAACAGGTTAATATTTGAAAGATAATCTAAGAAAGTAAGTAAAACCTAAAAGATGTTTAATATTTTTATGCAATGACCATCAAGAAATTATGTTTACTAATAAAAGCAAAGATATCTTAGGAAAGGCAACCCATCATCACCCATGACAAAAAAAAACTTACACATGCATTATGCAGGGATGGCAACAGGAAATTCTGATTTCAGCTGAAATCTAATTTGGTCGATTGACTTATGGGGGAGCCCGGGGGGGGGGGGGGGCAGCCCCCCTGAAGCTGGGAGGTTTTCAGTAAAATAGAAGTAATTTAGACTGAAAAAAATGATTTAAAAAAATGAAATACTAGACTTAGATAAATCATTAAATTTAATGAAAAGTTAACTTACTTTTTCTTCAATGTTGTCTCACTGTCTTTAGTCCAACATATTTAACAGTTCTATAAGAGTTTATTACACTATTTACACTGGTCACCAAGTCACTTCTAATGTGAAACTTTCTTCCTTTTGGCAGCAAGCTGTGTCAGTCTCTGAACTTTGAACTTCATCTCCTTTTCTGGTTTCTTCAGAAACTGTCCGAGTGTTTCTGTTACCTCGTCGAACTTTGAGCCAATTTTCACCTTTACCGTCACTTTTCTCTTAAGCCAATTCCATCGGAACTTATTTTTGACACTTGTCTATTTCTAGCACTGATGACTCCTGATCCTTCGATAAAAATCTCATAATTCCGCTGAAAACAATACCGAAAGCTCAGAATTCCAACACAAACCAGCAATTATCTGAAAATTTAGTAGGGGGTCTGGGGGACATAGTCCCCCAGCGGGGTCCCCCCCGTTGGGTGGGGGGGGGGCAAGGGGGGCAAAGCCCCCCGAAACTCCTGGGTTTTTATGATTTTTAAGTACCAGAACTGTGCTTAAATGACATAAAACAAACAGCTGAATGCCACTTATTACTGTATAATATTGACTTATGTTCCAAGAAGATAGCATTCCTAAAAAAGTCCAACAAGCATTATCCATCACATGCTTTAACACTTGATCAAATCAAAATCAGCTAATTTTATCTATTCCATAATAGAAATAAAATTCCAACATACCATTACTTTTTATAATTTCAGCATTCATTTCAGATCACCAGTTTCAATCGCCATTGAGACTTGAGCAGTTCATTTTGCACAATCACTGATGTAGCCAAGTCTTAGAAATATTCAAAAGTTATGAGTCAATGTCCACTGTGCACTGTCAGTGCACAGTGTCCATTGTGTCCATTGTCCATTGGACAATGTGTCCATTGTCCATACCCCTGTCCAACAGTCCTTGGACAGGGGTAATGTGGTAGGAGCTGTTTTTCTAGATCTCAAAAAGGCTTTCGATACTGTAAACCACAGTTTGCTTTTATCCAAAATGGTATCTTTTAACTTCTCCCCAAATACATTAGAATGGTTTGCATCTTATCTCCAGAATAGAGAACAGTGTGTAAAAGTTCACCAGGATAAATCCTCATTTTTAAACAACCGCATGGGTATCCCACAAGGGTCCATTCTTGGTCCTTTACTTTTCAGCATTTTTATTAATGACTTGCCGTTACACTGCTCAGCTGCAACATGCCAACTTTATGCAGATGATGCAGTTATTTACACAGCTGCCAAGACTCCAGCACAGGCTGCAGATGTACTGTCTACAAGTATGGTTGATGTCCAAGAGTGGCTCCTCAAGAACCATCTATTGCTGAACCTTCAGAAAACAGTCTCAATGTGCTTTTCAATCAAAAAATGTAACCTGCAACATTTTAAAGTTAATATACATGATCATGACATCAGTTTAGCTACAGAATTCAAATACCTTGGCATTGTACTAGATCCTCAACTCAAATTTAATCTTCATATAAAGAAAATTTCAAAAACAGTAAAAAAAAATCTGAACTGCTTTAAATTAATTAGATATTACATACCTTACGAAGCAGCTGCACTGTATATGCATTCTATGGTTTTTTCTCATATATCATACTGTTTGACAGTCTGGGCTCAAGCAGCCCCTTCCACAATAAGACATATAGGTTCATTATATAATCAAACCCTAAAAATCTTGGACAAAAAGCCCATTAGGTGGCATCACTGTAATGTTTTAAAAAAATACAACCTATTGAGTTTTGAGAGCTTCATTGACCTCTGTCTTCTGAAATTAACGTTCAAATGTTTCCATAAATCAGCACCCGAGCCACTTGCTGGTTTCGTCCAAAGACAGGACAGCAGCAGAGCCACCAGGAGTTCTGTTAACAATAACTGTAAAATATTCCACCGCAGAACCACATTTGGACAAACAGCTTTCTCTATAAAGGGCAGTCACATCTGGAACACAATGCCAAATGAAATTAAAATAATAACGGACTTTAAAACATTCACTAAAAATGTTAAAAACTGGCTGAAAAATAAACAAGAATGTACTCATGTATGAATTAATTGTCTGCAAAGTGAGAGTGAATGAAGGGAAGGAATAAATGTGTTTGTTTATAGTGAGTGACGGAGGGAGGAAGGCCTGAAATAGGCAAATGTGAGTTATGTTATATGTGTTAAATGTGAGTCAGGCTGTTATATTTGTGTATTTATAATATTTATAATATTTATGTTAAATGTGAGTCAGGCTGTTATATTTGTGTATTTATAATATTTATAATATTTATAATTGTGTATTTATAATTTTTCTGCATTGATGTATGTGGTTATTGTGTTTATTTTTTTATCTTGATTCTTTTTTCTAAAGCCCATCCAGGGACAAGAGTTGCAAATTAGCTAATAGCTATACACTCTATGTGCAACACATCAGATTGATTGTCTTTGATTAATTGTCTATGTTTATTGCACTGTCCCTGTCAAATAAACTAATCTACTACTACTACTACTCAATTTCAAACTGTTTGGAATCATAAAAGGAGATGGTTAACTTTTATTACTGTTTCCTCCCCCCGCGCAGCCCAGCTCAAACAGCCGTTGTACGCCGCCAGTAACAGAGAGTTAATGGCTCTCCACCTGGCCATACATCACTTCCAGTCCTGCCTGAAAGGGCGCACCTTCACTGCGTTCGTGGACTACAAGCCGCTAACGTACTTAACGTACTTTTTATCTTCTCGGAAGATAAAATAAAGCGGAATTCGGCGAATTAGCAGAAAATCACATCCCTGAGAACACGCCGCCATGAATCTTTGAAAAAGCATACAACAAGCCATTTGATTGGTCCAATCGTTTGCAACTATCCAATCGCAGGGCTGTCAAGCTACTGCAATACAGCAGTAGCTTGAACACAACACATCCGGGTTATCGCGGGAGACGACTTCCGGGGAAGCGCCGAGCGCTTATGTAATCGTGTTGATTTTTGCTAAAATCGGTAACAATAAGGTACCTTACCCCCCCTAAAATTTTCTCAACGGATTTAGACGATTCACAGAAATGATCAATTTGAAAATAAATCGGCGGAAATCCGCGGATCGGCGGAAAATTGCCATCCCTGATTATGTAACTCCTCCTAGTGAAACAAAAAATGATAAATTATATTCAAAATTCTGAGACTGCATTTCAAATTGTGAGAAAATATGTAATAACATAATCGATAATCAGCATTCAAATGCAATTAGTGTTTCAAAACAGGCATGACATCACAACTTACACATGCTATTTCATAACAAATTCATTACGCGAAAATTCTCAAGTACATTACTTAAACGAGAAAAAAATCTTACCTCGGAATGTGTCTTCTGATCACTAATTGCTGTAATCGGGGCTGATTGTGATGAACTTTGATTGACTGGCATCTGAATTTGACCGTGTCCATCGATCGTTTTGAATGCAGCACCGAGCGAGTAGTTCGATCTCCTTGTAGCCACAATTTTGAGATGTTTCTGTTTTGAACAGTGCTCAACTAAGGCAACACAACCACGAGATCCATAACTCAAGAAATCGTTGCAATAAACACACTGGGCTTTCCCTGGTACTTCGCATTTCGCTATTAAGTCGGCCATTTTTTCAACCACAACTTCGGTATTTTTACCGATCTTTACAGTCATTGACACAGTTTTTTCGAGCCATTCCCAACGAAACTTGTTCCTTATCCCTTTGTCGATTTCTAAAATTCTTGCTTTGTTGTCTTTTGTGAGTTTTAGGTTCACCATTTTCACGAAATTGGGAAAACTCAGTTGATTGAACTGATTGAACTGTCCGCCATTTGCATTTCACTCAGCGTGTTGGATATGACAAAGGAAATCTAACAAAATTGCCGATTGGTTGCTTCAATAACTATCAGCCAATCAGTGGCCTTGTTACATTACTGATCTCGCTGGGTAGTGCGTTCTGCGCGGTGGATTTTAGCAGCCGATTGAAAATACGACTCGCCGCTCATAACACCCCCCTCCCCCCCAAAAAAAATTTTCTCCTCGAATTTAGACGATTCACGAGAATGACCCTAGACATGATCGGATCCGCGGAGGATTCTCATCCCTGCATACAGGCGGGAGGTGGAGCAGCTGATCCTCTGGTGCGGCCGGAACCATCTGCAACTTAACCCAGCCAAAACGGTGGAGATGATTGTGGATTTCAGGTGACACCCTCCTTCATTCCCCCACTCACCATTTTCAACAGTAGTGTCCACTGTGGACTCCTTCAAGTTCCTGGGTACCACAATCTCCCGGAACCTGAAGTGGTCCTCTCACATAGACACTGTCTGGAAAAAAGCCCAGTAGAGGTTGTTTTTTTCTGCATCAGCTCAAGAAGTTTGATTTGCCTCAGGAGCTGCTGGTTGTCTTCTACACCGCCATCATCCAATCTGTCCTCTGCTTTTCCATCACTGTCTGGTTTGGATCTGCCACTAAACAGCACAAGACCAGACTGCAGCGGATCATTAAGTTTGCGGAGAGGATCATTGGTACCGACCTACCCTCCATTGAGAACCTATATCGGTCCAGTACCAGGAAACGGGCGGGAAACATCTCTGCTGACCCGTCACACCCCGGCTACAGTCTGTTTGAACTTCTACCTTCTGGTCGACGTTACAGATCACTGAAGGTCAAAACCCCCCGTCATAGGAACAGTTTCTTTCCCCAAGCCATTACTCCGTTGAACTCTTAACAGTCACCTAGACCTGCCTGCTGTTGTACTTATGACTTTTTCTTTCATTCTTACACTGCGCATAACTCTCACTGTTGTCATTGAAGTCTTATTTAGATCTCACACCTGAACAAATGAGAGCAAGTTTAGTTTAGCCAAAGTCAAATTCCTTGTATGTGTTGCATACTTGGCCAATAAAGCTGATTCTGAAAATCACAGGATTGTCAAAAATGTCCTATTACAGTGATCTGTAAATTAAGCAGAAACTTCTGCTGTTAAGAAAAACTCTTGTGCAACAGCAAATATAGAGTTTAACACAATATCCATTACAACAGCTAAACTGCATTGAATGCATGTTAAAGAGTAGATATTTGGAAGTTATTGGCAGAACCTTCATTTGAAAACTCCCTACAGTCCCCAACCACTCGGTACCAAGCGGAGAGGAAAAAAAATAATTTATTCTGTTGCTCTGTGTTGTCTATTGGAGTCTATGTTTTTCTGAAAAAAAAAAAAAAAAAAAAAAAAAATTACAGACAACATTCTTTCCCTTTCCGTGCCTAACGCCTACCTGTCTGTCTGCTGCACGTCTCGACACACACACCTTTCTCTTCAGACACACATCCTTCATTTACCCGGGGGGGGGGGGGGGAATCCACAGCTTTAAAGCTCATTGACCAGATGGAGTAATGATTTTACCTCTAAAGATGTATAAATGAAAGACTTGCTCGTTTTGTTTGTGGTTTTATGGCATCTGTCCTCACGCGCACTCCTGCGACAGGGTGCTTTTGGGACAGGTGGACGTTTTTAACACAAACCCAGTGCTTCGTACATGCAGTTAGGACGGAGACATGACGAGACGTCCACTGGCAGGCTGGGGAAGACGGAGGAAGGGACGGTGTTGGAAACCTCGCGGGTGAGTGTTTTGGGTTTTTTTTTTAAATCACACTCTGTTTTTGCTGATGTGTTCCGCTCATGCTCATCGTCAACACGGAAGTGAATACAAATGATTCTATGCTCAAACTGAAGGCAGTTGGACTCGACAGCAACCCTCATAGCTTTCAAAGGAATCAGTGGTCCGCTAATATCCACATGTGGTCAGATATTGGGTTTTCTGATATTTATATGTACTTAATTTCAACACCAGGAAAATATACAAAGCAGAGCCTGAAAGAATTTAAAAGCCTGGACACTTGGTCATACTTCAAGGCAGGATTTGTAGGCAAAATTAAAGTAAGGAAAACACCTGTGGATATTCTGTGGGCAGGTATGTATATATCATTATTACTATTATGCTTTTTTTTTTTTTAAATGCTGCTACCGTTAGCTAACTAATGCTAGGTTAGCTATCATTTCACATTTTTCCCCACATCTAACAGTTACTCATTAATTGTGCAGGTAAAACATATCCAGTGAATGGCTTTAATAAGCTAATAAATCACCATCCTCTTTACAGTAAACAAATCCAACATACCTGTGACAAAATTAGGAGAACAAAGCTATGTTTCGGTGTAACCAAAGGGCCTTTTCCACTAGCACGCTTTAGCGCGACACGGGACGGCTCAGCACGCTTTGTACGCTTTTCCACAAGCCCCAACACGGTTTAACAGCCGTGATTCTCAGCCCCGCTGAAGGGCAGGGTACAGCAGTGCTGAGCTGTACCGTGTTGTGACGTTAACAGACTGGTCGCCGCTGATTGGTCAGGTCGTAACCGGCGCTGATTGGTCAGGTTGTAACCGCCCCTCTCCTCCTCCTCTTCTACCAAATCTTCACGACCTTCTCAATAAAGTTTTTGAAAAAAAAAAAAAAAAAAAGAATCTTCACGACCTACTCAGCACGCAACCACTGTTGGCGGTTCCTTTTCAGTGTATTGCTGTGCTATTTTTCATTTATTCTCTATCAAAAATGGCTTCGCGTGATAAGGGTGTTCCATAGACCAGTAAGGAGCTGCAGTGTCTGCTCACTGCATTGTCAGACGAACGTATTCAGCACGAGTTAGACGGAGCCGCCCGGAATGAAAAAATATACCGGGAGGTCTCGACATCGGAGTCCTTTAACGGTGAGTTTTAATTTTTTTTTATTGTGCGTTTTTTCGCAAATATATTCGGTAAGACGCTCAGTTTATTTATGCAATAAAAAAGCTGTTCATTTGTGGATGGATCGCTGCTTTATTGCAGCACAATGCGGACTAAAGCTTTTATTGTAATTATTCATGTGAACAATACGCTGAAATAAGCTTATGTATTCTTGTTAAAAACTATTGTCTTTTCTGTATATATTTCGTGCTGTATTTTATTGTGTGCATTTTCCTTGTAGAATCATCCCACGCGTCCGCCGCGACAACCCATCCGGATTATTCAACCGAGCCTTCCTGACCCACAGCTGGCAGAGACGCCTTCATTCTACCGAGCCTCAGCACTCAGTGGTCGGCGTGTATAAAATGTCGATTAACCTTCATGTTGTGTTGCAAAGTTTTTTTTTATTTTAATATTTTGTATATAATAAAATTGAATTGTTTTGGAAAGTGTGGTTTGTCTGTTATAACACTGAATTATAAAACAGTATAATTACATAGAAATTCCATTGCCTAATCTGATCAAAATGATGCTGAGGGTCAACCATTGTAAAGGTAATGTAATTTTTAACTAGACCAAAAAAGAAATCTTTTTGTACGCTTTCTGTTCTTTTTATTGAAATATCATAAAAAATTAGCACCAAGTCAAAGGTACAAGTATATGTAAATTGAATGTTCTATCGGCACTCCAAATTCAGAGATTTACAATACTTTAGAAGGAGTGTAGCATCATCTAAACGGAAAATAATAATACTGTTGTTCCAAACGTTGACCTGAAGGTGAAAAACATGAATTTTTTTAATTCAGTACATCCAAAATGCCCTAGGATGTGGTGTAGTCCAGTGTGCCACCGTCTCATTATTTAATACGAATAAAAACAAGTTTCAGCTCATTATTTCTAGGTCATTTGGCAGTTAATTCAAAACAAAAGTGACTTGTGTTGTTGCAGCTTAATTATGAGATAAAATTAATTGTGAGATAAAACCACAGAGCAAGCAAGGCAATAATCCTTGGATCCTCCATTTTTTGTCTGGTGTAAATAAGGACTCAGTCCGGTGCATAACATCACGGGAGTGTGGCCCCGCCTCGCTGAGAATCTGCTGCTGCCCCGCAACACTGTGCTAATGGAGACAGAAGCATTCCGAGCCGTACTGAAGTGAATCGAGCCGTACCGAGGTGTGCTGGGCTAGTGGAAAACAGGCTATGGTTGCTTGTCTTTGTGTAAAGTCTGTGTCCTACCTTTAATGTTTCTCTTTAAAACATCTGGGAAATTAATTATTTTCCTTTGAGCTCAAATCTTTATTTGGAGTAAAGCTCCTGTTTCCAGGTGTTTCCCTATCTTTATCCTTTTAAAAGTTTTTCTGAAAGCCACCCTTTTTTTTGGTGCATTTTCAAGGGACTGACTGACCATTCGTTTTCACACTGGAAGCTATTTTTGCCAACTCAACATCAGAAGAATTTTGTGGCTTGAGTTTTATTTAATCTTATCTCCCTAATTCTGTTATTCTGGATTGGATTTTGATATCCAACTTAAATTAGACAGGAGAAGCTGCTGAAGGATCCTCATGTTCGCATGTCATGCTATTTCCCGTGGCCAACGAAGAAGAAGCAGCCACCTCACATCGCCTGATGTCAGCTCCAACTGTTTGTCGCAGTTAAAATTTCATCTTGTGACTGTGGAGTTTGAACGCTGCTGGGCTAGTGGAAAACAGGCTCAACTGTGCCGGTAAGCTAGGCTAACGCACAATTAGCCGCTAACTAACAAAACCGGACTTTGTGGGTGACCTTACACTGTAAAAAATGATTTGAAAAAAATATCTAAAATTTATAAAAATAGAGCATACACGAGATTTCACACATGTTGCCTCAAAAGTTGATTAAACCAGCCCGTCCTCATTTTTGGTGTTTTTTGCTGCATTCAAATGATTCAAACCAATGGTGGCACACATTCTTTTCACCACTTAGTGCTGAGAAAACATAACTTTCTGGATATGGACGTAATGCTCATGCCCTCTATTGTGTGTGGCTCTGGTTCTTCTGTTTGTGCTACCTACTGGTCTGGGGTGAAACTACAGATGACGCTTGGTCTGGCTGCTGAAAAAAACAAAGCATTCATACAGCCGTGTGTGCACTGACCTGTCCAGACGCATCACGGACGTGCAGAGCGGCGGTGGAGCAGAAACTAGGCTGAACCTCTGCCGCCATCTGAACCTAATCACACCTTGTGTTCACAGTTTCATTTTAGGCAGCAGATGTTTCCAGAAGTCTCTGAATAGAAGCTGACTGCTGCACTAGCTGATGCCATGACAGAAGTATGAAGCTCCATACAGAGAGATGATGAGAGAAGAGTTTACCTGCTGTGGTGAAGTCCACTCCTGCAGATCTGCTGTACTTCTTCTCTTCTCCTTCTGACGTCACTGCTTCACTCTGACAAACATGGCTGACACACTCCCGCCAAAGGGTCACCAGATGGAGCCCCTCAGTTCTGGCTTTGTTCTTTTTTTTTTTTTTTTTTTTGTTACTTATTTGTACCCGTAGGTAGATTTGGTTTGCAGTCTGGTGACAAGCCACCGGCTGCTGGTCGCTGCGTGCGCGAGCGCCCTAAACCTACATGTTTTTTTTTGGTAAGCGGGAGGAAACCGGAGAAATCCCGGAGTAAACCCGCGCAACACGGGGAGAACATGCAAACTCCACACAGCTCACTGTTGGTCGGGGGCTGGGATCGAACCCACGATCTCATGATCCCCGCGATCCCCCGGCCGAGGGTAAAACTGTGCTGCCACAGTGCTAAACCACTGCGCCACCGTGCAGCCGTTCTGCAGGAATGACCACAGCACAGCTCAGGATGATGGTTTCACTGAAGAAAGACGGAGAGAGACGTGACCAGTGTGGCCAACAGCAGCTACACACACACACACACACACACACACACAATGACTGGACAACACCTCGTGGGGCTAACGCGCGCTAGCGGCTAACAGGCTGGAAAAAGTTTTTCCACTAATCCAGAAGGTCAGATTGAGAAAGCAGATTAACTCAGCCACAGCCATGAAATGAACCAATATTGTTCCTGTCAGCATTAATGTCAGTCAAGCTACACAACAGTTTAGCAGATTAATTAACAGAGTTTAACAGACCTGCAGCACGTGCGGACCGCCACACACAAGCGGCAGCTCAAGGGAATTACTGTTGCTTCCGGTGACGGACAAAGACTTCCGGTCACCACACGGGGGCGCAGGTTGGAAAAGTATTTCTGGAAGACAGCCTGTCCTCCCGGAAGTCCCGCCCCGCCCCTCCATGAAGCTCAGCCAATGGCGCCACGAGACGGGTTTTGTTGTGATGTGGCGCATTATAAATAAAGCTGAATTGAATTGAAGTGGGGTTTTGACTCGATCCTCTGCAGCGCCTTTCAGAGCACAGCAGAGACCAGACAACTTTTCGTTTATTGCAAGATATAAACGTATGAATCTTTATTTTGGATAGTACAGGTTAAAAGAAACTGAATAATATAACAAAGGGGGAAAGAAAATCCAACAAGGTCAAATTAGACAATAACTCCTCAGATTATACAATTCAACGCAAGTTATTCGAAATGGGTGATGGCTAAAGCCGCAGCTTATATTGCCCACCCATATTCCATCCAAGAATTCAAAAGAGATAAAAAAAAACAAGACAAGAGCGATTACAATTCAAAAACGAAGCTAAGACAAAATGTGACAGAAAAAACTAAGCTACAACACAACACAGACTGGATATGGCAATCCTTATGTGATTTTACATGTCATCTTGTATATATGTTTGGAGTATTTCTTCCTTTAGTTTTTGTTTAAATTATCCAAGCGTTGTACATGATTTTAATTCAGGTCCAAAATCGTTCCATAATCTGACTCCTTGCACTGAAACAGTGTTGCTTGGTGGTAGTTCTCACTGAAGGTTTTTGAAATATACATGTTCCTCTGAAATGATATTGTTTCTCCCTTATTTGGAACAACTTTTGGATATTTGCGGGCAGTGATAGATTCTTCACTTTAAACATTATTACTGCAGTTTTAAAGTCAACCAGATCTTTCAACTTGAGAGCTTTTAATTTAAGAAAAAGTGGGTTTGTTGGTTCCCTGTAAGCAGCTTTGTGTGGAGCCCATAGTTATAACCTATGTGACTCACATGTGGCTGGCTGAATTCAGCCAAGAGAGACTTTGAGCTAGCCATGTGTATTGACTTCACACCTCAAGAGGAAGATGTGTCTGCACCCCCTGGGGACTCAGGAGAGAGGAGAAGATTACCCGGCCTGACCTTTGGGGGTCAGAGAGGAGAACAGAAGGACTCTGGGTGTTCTATTACAGATGAAAGGATGTAGCTGAGTATTGAGACTTTTGTGTGATGTATTGTTAGAGATGAGTGTATAAATGTATGTGTGTGACTGCGTCCTGTCTCTTTTCACTCCGATCGAGAGAGGACGTAGGATGAATGAGAATTAAAGCAGATATTGGAAAAATCATCCAGTCTCCTCAATTCTTGACTCCTACAATTGGTGACCTACGCATGAATCTGAGCACGCCGAGGCTGGAGGACAGCCTCGTGATCGATATGGAAGAGCTGGGAGACAGCCGCTCAGACCCGGATTCACCGGGGAATGCCAGCAGGGGCACAAGACTAATTAAGCTCCCCGAGTTCTGGCAAAACGACCCGCACTCGTGGTTCCAGCATGTGGAGTCGCGGTTCCTGCTCAGGGGAGTTTCAGCGGATGACATTAAATTCCATAATGTCATTGCGACGCTCGACAGCCGCACAGCTCGGTGTGTGCGGAGCCTGGTGCAGCAACCACCCGCTGCCGGCAAATACGACACGCTGAAAGCCACCCTCATCAGGAGCTTCGTGCCATCGTCTGAGGCAAGAGCCAGGCAGCTACTGGACCCGCGCGACAGAGGTGGACGCAGGCCAACTGTCCTCATGGAGGACATGCTACAAATGATCGGGACGGACAACGACGCGTTCCTTTTCAAGCATATTTTCCTGAGAACCCTCCCAGCGCACACGAGAGGTTCCCTGTCCAGCAGGCGATGTGTGACCCAGCAGGACTTCCACGACCTGGCCCAAGAGGCGGAGCGGCTCCTCAACGCCTGCGAGGAACAAGAGGCTTCCGTGGCAGCGGCAGACCTCGGCACGGCGGCCGGGGGCAGTGTGGAGCCAGAGACAGCAGTGACCACCTCAGTGGCGACAGCAGCAGCGAGATTCCGTGGCAGGGGAGATGACGGCCTCTGTTTTTACCATCGACGTTTCGCTGGGAAGGCGCACAAATGCATCCCGCCCTGCAAGTTCAAAAAGCAGGGAAACGACTGGGCCGGGAGCCGTTAGCAGCTTCCACTCTCGGTGAACGGAACAAGCTGCTTTATCTGACAGACGCGGGCTCCGGGCGGCAATTCCTAGTGGACACCGGAGCCCAGAGGAGCTTCATCATTGCCATCTATGCTGATCAGGTCGCGGATCGGAGCGACAGCGGCCAACGGCTCCAGCATCAAGACGTACGGAGAGAGAACCTTGTCTCTGTCCTTCCACGGCCGCGCCTATGAGTGGAACGTCATCGTGGCGGCAGTGAGCTTCAATATGTTAGGTGCTGATTTTCTGTGTTCACATGGTTTGTTAATTGATCTGGCCAACAAACGACTAGTAAATGCACTCTCTTTCTGTTCTATCCCTTGTGCAGCTCGGGTGTGCCCGCCGCCAGTACAGACCAACGTTGCCACAGCAGGTGGTAAGTTTGACAGCCTTCTACACCAGTTCCCTGCACTCACAGTTCCTACTTTTTCAGCTAAGGTGGCGAAGCACGGGGTGGAGCACTTTATTACCACGAGTGGCTCACCCGTTTTTGTGAAGGCTCGGCGCTTGGATGCAGCTAAACTCTCCATTGCGCGCGAGGAGTTCGCCAACCTGGAAAGGTTGGGCATAATTCGCCGCTCGAAGAACGCCTGGGCTTCCCCCCTCCACATGGTACCTAAAGCTGATGGCTCATGGAGACCTTGTGGCGATTACCGCAGGTTGAACAATGCCACAGCGCAGGACCGGTACCCGATTCCGCATATCCAGGACTTTTCAGTGCACTTGGCGAAGGCGCGCATTTTTTCTAAAATAGACCTGGTCCGCGGTTATCACCAAGTCCCGGTCCGACCAGAGGACATCCCCAAAACAGCTGTAATAACCCCGTTCGGGCTTTTTGAGTTTTTACGAATGCCTTTTGGCCTTAAAGGCGCCGCACAAACCTTCCAACGGATGATGGATGCAGTGTTGCGCGACCTTTCTTTCGTTTTTGTCTATTTAGATGACATTTTGGTAGCCAGCACCTCCGAGGAGGAGCACGCAAAACACCTCACGACAGTTTTTCAGAGGTTAGGAGAGCATGGGTTGATAATCAACCCGGCCAAGTGCCATTTTGGCGTGGCACAAATCGATTTTTTAGGGCACTGCGTTTCCTCGGAGGGGGCAGTTCCTCTGCTGGCCAAAGTATGCGCAGTGGCAGATTTTCCCCAGCCTCGAACGGTAAAAGCGTTGCAAGAATTTTTGGGGATGGTAAATTTTTATAACCGTTTCATACCCCACGCAGCGCAGCTTATGCAGCCCTTGTACACCGCGCTTAAAAAGCAGAAGCTCTCCCATGTGATTGAATGGTCCCCGGAGCGGGAGCGCGCATTCACAGAGGTTAAACGAGCACTGGCAAACGCGGCACTGTTGGCCCACCCAGACCCGGCAGCCCGCATAGCGCTAACCACAGACGCGTCAGATGTGGCCATAGGGGCCGTGGTAGAACAGCAGGTTGCCGGGGTTTGGCAACCACTCGCATTTTTCAGCAGATCCCTACGCGAGGCTGAGCGAAAATACAGCGCGTTTGACAGGGAGCTGCTGGCGCTCCACTTGGCTATTCGCCATTTCCAGTTCTGGCTGGAAGGGCGGCGTTTCACCGCGTTTGTCGACCACAAACTGCTCACTTTTGCGATGTCCAAAACTTCAGAACCGTGGTCAGGGCGGCAACAGAGACAGCTGGCCGCAATTTCTGAATTTACCACCGATATTCAGCACGTAGCCGGTAAAATCAATGTGGTGGCAGACTGTCTGTCACGCGCAGTAACAGCACCCGTCCGCGCGAAAACGGATTGTGCGGCCGCTTACCCAGAGCGCGGTAACAGCGCGGTAACAGCGCGGACACGCGCGCGGCTCCGGTCCACGTGGGAATAGATTATGCAGCCATGGCGGCGGAGCAGAGCGAGGACGCGGACGTGCGCGCGCTCCTGTCTGGACCAACAGGGTTAAGGCTGGAACGCAAAAATCTACAAACCGGTTTCCCCCCGCTTATCTGCGATGTATCCACAGGGCGACCGTGCCCGGTGGTGCCAGCCGCGTGGCGCCGTCGCATTTTTGAAGCCGTGCACTCCCTAGCGCACCCAAGGGTGCGCGCTTTGGTGAAAATGGTGGCGGAGAAGTTTGTTTGGCCGAGCCTGCGCAAGCACGTGAAGGAGTGAGCTAAAACCTGCATGGCTTGCCAGCGGGCTAAAATTCACAGGCACTACTAAGGCGCCCTTAGAATTGTTCCACATTCCGGCTAAAAGGTTCGATCATGTGCACGTGGACCTCGTGGGCCCCCTGCCCACTTCACAGGGGTTCACGCATCTCTTGACAATGGTGGACCGAACCACTCGTTGACCGGAAGTGGTCCCATTAACATCGACCACAGCGGCAGAGGTGGCACGCGCTTTTTTAACAGCCTGGGTAGCGCGGTTCGGGGTCCCGTCAGATATTACGTCTGATAGGGGACCTCAATTTGCGTCGGAACTGTGGTCAGCAGTGGCCAGCGGCTTAGGAGCGGCGGTACATCGCACGACCGCTTACCATCCCCAGGCCAACGGTTTATGCGAGCGTTTTCACAGGTCTTTGAAGGCAGCCCTCAGAGCGTCACTGACGGACACAGATTGGGTAAACAAACTACCATGGGTTTTATTGGGGTTGCGTTCGGCACCCAAAGAGGATCTAGATGCCTCACCAGCAGAATTGGTCTTCGCACAACCACTCAGGCTGCCAGGCGAGTTTTTACCCGACCACACCGCACCAGGGCCCCCCCCCGATCCGGGGGTATCTGAGTAACACGGGAGCAGAAATGCTCCCGGGCCCCGCTCATCACTCTTTCCCGCGTGTGTTCGTGCCCCAGGCTTTACGAGACGCAGAGTTTGTTTTTGTCAGGCACGATGCGCAGCGGCATAGCCTCCGCCCACCTTACGATGGTCCATTTCGAGTGCTGGAAACCGGGGAGAAATATTTTGTGCTAGATTTGGGGGGCAGGAGGGAGACGATCAGTATCGATAGATTAAAACCTGCTTTTGTGTTGCATAACGAGTCTGTACGGGCAGCACGGTGGTGCAGTGGTTAGCACTGTTGCCTTACATCTAGAAGGTTCCTGGTTCAAATCCACAGGCTGGTAGGGGTTGGAACCTTTCTGTATGGAGTTTGCATGTTCTCCCTGTGCTGTGTGGGTTTACTCCGGGGGCTCCGGTTTCCTCCCACAATCCAAAGACATGCATGTTAGGTTAACTGGTTGTTCTAAATTGTCCCTAGATATGTTTCCTATAGGCCCTTAGAATAGAGGGTTAGTACTAGTGAAAGCGCTTTGAGTGGTCTTTGTGATTAGAAAAGCGCTATATAAGTGCAGGTTAGTTAGTTAGTTAGTTAGTTACGGCCGGCGGGCACGCCTCGACGCGGCAGGCCTCCGAAGGGGCGGCCCCGGGACCCCCCACAAGGGGCAAATAACCCTTTTCCCCCTCACTCCACAGATGCACAGCAGGACGGCCCAACACAGAGCAGGAGACCTGCATACAGCAGATTCGGGAGAAGATTGAAACCTAAGCTGCATGCAGAATGATGTGTTTTTTGGTCAGGTTGTTTAGGTTGCTGTGAGATTCTGTTGGGGGGGTGACGTGCTGTATGACTGTTGTATGACTGTATGTGGGTGCCCAGTCTTTCGCGTGGAAGGGGGGAGTGATGTGGAGCCCATAGTTATAACCTATGTGACTCACATGTGGCTGGCTGAATTCAGCCAAGAGAGACTTTGAGCTAGCCATGTGTATTGACTTCACACCTCAAGAGGAAGATGTGTCTGCACCCCCTGGGGACTCAGGAGAGAGGAGAAGATTACCCGGCCTGACCTTTGGGGGTCAGAGAGGAGAACAGAAGGACTCTGGGTGTTCTATTACAGATGAAAGGATGTAGCTGAGTATTGAGACTTTTGTGTGATGTATTGTTAGAGATGAGTGTATAAATGTATGTGTGTGACTGCGTCCTGTCTCTTTTCACTCCGATCGAGAGAGGACGTAGGATGAATGAGAATTAAAGCAGATACTGGAAAAATCATCCAGTCTCCTCAATTCTTGACTCCTACATTTGTTTATTATTCTAATAGCTCTCTTCTGAAGCATAAAGACTGGATATATGTTTGTTTTTTATGTATTTCCCCATACTTCAGTACAATATGTCATGTATGGGAGTATTAATGAATGATACAAGGTATATAGTGTGGGTTGATTCAGCAAATATTTCACTCTGTGTAATATTGCAATTGATTTGGATATTTTACCTTTAATATAATTAATATGTGACTTCCAACACAGTTTATTACCTCCGCCAAGGAGGTTATGTTTTTGCCGGGGTTTGTCTGTCTGTCTGTCTGTCTGTCTGTTGGTTAGCAAGATAACTCAAAAAGTTTTGGACGGATTTCGATGAAACTTTCAGGCGTTGTTGGAAATGGTACAAGGAAGAACTGATTAAATTTTGGGCATGATCCGGATCACCGTCCACAAGAAAAACGCCATTACGCAAAATGCCATTTTTGTCAATAACTACTGAACCACTAATCCTATCATTTTGAATCCAATTGCTAGTCATATGTTTTCATGGTCAAGGAATCTGAAAACGTACACACAAACACTGTATGGGGGGAACTGTGGCGCTAAACCGCCATTACGGAAAATGCCATTTTCTTCAATAACTACTGAACCACTAATCCTATCATTGTCAATCCAATTGCTAGTCATATGTTTTCATGGTCAAGGAATCTAAAAACGTACACACAAACACTGTATGGGGGGAACTGTGGCGCTTGGAGGAGGTCTGCGCTCTCCGAGTGCTTTTCTAGTTATCAATTATTACTCCAAGAAATTTAGTTTCAGATACTGTTCTGCCCTCAGTAGTGTGTGTTTATAGAAAGTTAAGAATAATTCATAAGTTCATATTAAATATCGTAATTTGTCTGTAATAATTTATGTTAAAAATAGTTATTAGGTTAAGAGTGACTTTGTACAGTCAGTGGCAATCTGCATGTATTTTATATTGAAAGCGCAGCCAGTTGCCGCTATGTTTTGTGGGTAGAAGAAACGGACTTTGGTAAGGGAGAAGAAAAAAACGCAGAGAGAGTATAACCTGCCCGCGAATGTCTGAAACGTTCCTCCTGTGTGTTAAACGCCATTCTACACCTTCGAAAGCAATGGCTTTTCACTCGGGCTTTTCATCGAGCTTCGAGCCACAGTTATAAACAACTGTAAGCTGTCTGGAAGACCTAAATAAAGGAGCAGGACGCTCAGTTTCCTGGCTCGTGAAAAACGAGTTTGGCTTGCTGTTGATCTGCGTTGACATACATCATGTATATAACACGTAGGGATAACAGTACAGTGAAAAGCCAGGTCAGCAGTTGGTGAAGATAAGACTCACGACACAGCGATGGACGACACTCAAGAGAAGAGGGCAGAAGAAAAGGCGAACTCTGAAGCCAAATCATCATGCAATGCCAGCTCCAGCTCCAGACGTTCTAGCTCCAGGTTGTCCTCGAAGTCCAACGTAATGGAAGCAGCCATTATGACATGAGCCTCTGCTGAAGCTGCGAATGCTAGAGCCTTGTACAGTAAGAAACAATTAGAAATTAAACAACAAGCAAAGCTAGAACAAGTGGAGCAACAAGCGAAGCTAGAACAAGAACAAGCGGAGCGACAAGCAAAGCTAGAACAAGAACAAGCTAAGCAACAAGCAAAGCTAGAACAAGCAAAGCTAGAACAAGAACAAGCCAAGCAACAAGCAGAGCAACAAGCAAAGCTAGAACAAGCAAAGCAACAAGCAAAGCTAGAACTGGATCTGGGGATGCTGGAGATAGAAAAGGAAGCAGCGGCCGCCACAGCAAAAGCAGAAGTTCTAGAAGCTGCTGCAGCTGCCGAGCTGGACGAAGGAGAGAGTGTAAGGAGCGCAATTCCATCACAAGTTGTCAGACAGAGAACTATGGAGTATGTGCACCACCAAATCCAGCTAAAGTCACAGGCGCGACCAGCTGAAGAAGAAACACCTCAAGTTGAACCTGCACAAAGGGCGCAATCATTCACTCCGAGGAGACCCGAACAAACTCTCTCTCCACCAGCATTCAAGAAAATGTACGTGAAAAATGAATCCATCGACATACCGAGAGACTATGTCAGGCCAAACAGCTACCATGCTTCCCACACTGGTGACCCACCTATGGCAGACTTTGCTAGGTTCCTCGCGCGCAGAGAGCTAATCACAACCGGACTCTTTAAGTTCGACGACACCCCCGAAAACTTTAGAGCATGGCAGTCGTCATTCATAAATGCAACTGAAGACGTTGGGCTCACATATAGCCAGGAGTTAGATCTCCTAGTCAAGTGGCTTGGCAAAGAGTCCTCAGAGCATGTTAAAAGAATCAGAGCTGTCTATGCCACTAACCCCAAAGCTGCTCTCCAATTGTCATGGGACAGGTTAAAGGAATGTTACGCTACGCCAGAAGTAGTAGAAAACGCCTTGTTTGAAAAACTAGATAACTTCCCTCGCCTTACAAACAGAGACAATGTAAAACTCAGGGAACTTGGAGATTTACTCTTAGAGCTGCGGGTCGCTAAAGATGAAGCTTATCTCCCAGGCCTCGCTTACCTCGACACACCCCGTGGGGTTAAGCCCATAGTCGAAAAGTTACCTCCAAGTTTACAAGATAAATGGCTGCACGCGGGCTCGAAATACAACAAAAATATGACGTAACCTTCCCTCCCTTCTCATGTTTTGTAAAGTTTGTCCAAGACGAGGCTAAAGCAAGAAATGACCCAAGTTTTGTGACATGCAGCAGCCAACCCTTCAACAAAGGTGAGAGACCACCATTCAAGCAAACTAGCTACAGAACACCTCTAACTGTAAACAAAACAGAGGTCGACACAACTGATCCCGCTAGTACTAAAGAGGACGATTTAACACGCTACTGTCCAGTCCATAAGAAAATGCATCCTCTAGCCAAATGTAGAGCTTTTCAGAATAAACCGCTACAGGAAAGGCGAAGCATACTCAAAGAATACAAATGATGTTTTCGCTGTTGCTCTCCCATGCACGCAATAAAGGACTGTGACATGAAACTCAAGTGAGAGGAGTGCCAAAGTGAAAGGCATTGCTCTGCCATGCATCCCGATTCAAGTCAGCAACCCCAGCCAGGAAACACACCTGAACCAGAGCCTCAGCTCCGAGACAGCACACCACCTGAGGTAACGTCACGGTGCACTGAGATCTGCGGCGAAGGTAACCCCCCACGTTCTTGCTCAAAGGTATGTCTAGTTCGAGTTTTCCCTAAAGGCCAACCAGAACGCTCCATTAAGATGTATGCAATCCTTGACGATCAGAGTAATAAATCAGTGGCCCGTCCTGAATTCTTCGAGCTGTTTGGGATCAAGGGTAGCCCTCTGACATACCTCATGAGAACATGTGCTGGTTTAACTGAAAAGCTTGGCAGGGAAGCAGTGAGGTTCCAAATCGAGCCAGTAGGTGGAGGCCCACGCTTAGACCTCCCTCCTCTCCTTGAATGCGACGAGATAATGTTCAGTAGGGGTGAAATACCTACGCCCGAAGTCGCTCTTGCTCACGCCCACTTAAAACACCTCGCTCCTCTCATCCCCAAGTATGACCCAGATGCTCAGATGGCAATTTTACTGGGCAGAAACATCGTACGAGTCCACAAAGCAAGGCAACAAGTCAACGGACCCCACAATGCTCCCTTTGCTCAACGCCTGGACCTAGGCTGGGTAATTGTGGGGGAGGTGTGCCTTAACGCTCACAAGCCAACCGTCAATGTTTATAAGACGCACATGCTCTCCAATGGACGCCCATCTCTCTTCACTCCTTGTCCTAACAGCATCAACATCAAAGAGAAACCATGCTACGGCGGGGAGCACAAGGACGGCCTCTCTAAACACAGCTCAAAACCCAATGCAGTGGAAGAAAAGCTTGGGGACAAAGTTTTTGAGTGCACAGAGAACGATAACAAGTGTGCTGTGTCCTTCGAAGATGAGACCTTCCTAAAGATAATGGAGGAAGAAGTCCACCAGGATGGAGACAACAACTGGATCACTCCTCTGCCATTCAAGTTTCCTCGCTTGCCACTCCCAAATAACAGGGTGTTATGAAGGCAGGACTGTGATTAAAGATATTACAGGTTTGGTTGCAGTTCTCAGACTGACCACTGGGGGCGCGGCCGTTTTTGTGAGGAAGGAACTCATTACACTGTTCATTAGTTTGCCCTGAGTATCGTTGATGGTAGCATATGTCCCTTTAGTTGTCCTTTTTATTAGAGTGTGCGTCCATGAGACAGAACACACACACACACACACACACACACACACATACACACCCACACATGTTGGAACAAGTGTTGAAGCAAGTCTGAATAAAGACCATAAAGAATTCATCCAGCCCAGTTCTTGGCATTCTAACCGATGCCCACTCCGCGATCACAACTATACAGAACCAGATAGATAATTCTTCATAACAAAGTTTTGGTGCCGAAACCCGGGATCTGGTGATTACGGAGTGAAGATGGAGTATGGTCCGCAGAGAGGTGGTGCCCGTCCAAGAAGGGCAGTGCGACCACCAGGATGGATGAACGATTATGAGGGATACACGCTGCCACCTGCCCCACAAGAGCAGTACAGGGCCACAGAGGGATACGCCGAGATGACGCCCCTCCCGCAACACCCAGGACAGATCAGTGACCCATCTCCTGGCTATCTTGGAACCCCCTTCACCGGACCAGTATTATCCGGTGCCCCCCACAGCTTTACGAGCATAGTGCAGCAGCTGCAGGAGGACAACAGGCGTCTGCAGATGATGTTTACAGATCTGAGAAGACAGATAGACCGTGGTACTCCTACACTGGCTGCTACAAGTCTACAACCTGTGGAACCAGGAAGCACTAACATCTTGGCTAATGGTTCGTGGCGCTACACAGATACGCCCACCCAAGCCTCTCTACATCAAGATGCCCTACCTGCAGCGATAGGAGGTGCACAAGAGGAAGAGGAGTGGCCACAACCTCCACCACCAGTTTATTTCCCTAGGGATCATCCTGATCTTCCACATGTGCAATTTGCTCTACCCCAGCAACCACCAGGCATTGTCCAAGAGCTTAGCCAGCGTCTACCAGAGTTACGAGTGCAGCAAGATGCGGCAGCAGTAACTACAAATACAGACACTCAGACCCATATGCAGCAGTCTGCCCTGGCATCTCAAACTCTTGGCCCTTTGGAGGGCAACATCCTGTCTCCAGAGCGAGTGTCTACTCCCACTCAGTCTCTCATTCTGAAGGAGAAGATCTACAGAGGCCCAAAGCCCTCAATCCCAGAATTCACCCAGGCTGATCCTAGACAGTTTGCTCGGCTAAGACTGGCTTTGGACAACATCCTCCCAACTGACGCAACAGAGAGATTTAAGTATCAAGTGCTCTGTGATCACCTTAAATTTGAGGATGCTCTTCTTCTTGCGGACTCATACAGTAACTCTCTTTGTCCATACACAGACACAATGGCTTCTCTCATTAAGCACTATGGTCAGCCACACCACCTGTCCCTACAAAGAATAGCAGAGCTGATGGATGAGCCCAATATTCGTCCCAGTGACACGGCAGGCTTCAGAAGGTTTGCTCTCAGAGTTCGAGCATTAGTTGGGATGCTTGAGCAGCTTGGAGAAGATGGGCGAGTAGAGCTACAGTGTGGGTCTCATGTGGCGAGACTCACAAGGAAGCTACCTCAAGACCTCCGAGCTGCTTTCCGCCGCTACCTCTACCCACAAAATAGTGGAGTGCCATCATTAAGAGACTTTGCAGAGTGGCTGGAATATAAGTTGGTCATCCAAGAGGGCGGTGATGAAGCGGACAGAGATAACAAGAGAGACAGCGGTAGTTCAAAGAGAGATAAAAGAGCTGCTAAGAGAGCTACAATGGTCCTCCTCGGCGCAACGCAAGATAGTGAATCAAAAGAGTCTCCAGCTCAAACTCATCACACCTCAGATGCACAGGACAAGCCCAAAGCATACTGCCCCTACTGCAGTAATACCCTACATTTTCTGGATCAGTGTGCTAACTTCAAGCAACTGACAAAGGATCAGAAGATTAACTGGATTAAGTCTAACAACTGCTGCTGGCGTTGTGGTCGGCACCACCAAGCGGCCCAATGCCGACTTAAAGTGCAGTGTAAAATATGCAAAGGGAAGCATCTGGAAGCCCTGCATGAAGTGAATCTGCGTGCAGCTGCATCTAAACCAATTAACCCAGCAACCTCAGAGCCAGAGAATAAATCATCCGCAGATGTTCTCTACCTAGATCGTCGAGCAGGGTGCAACCAGGTCCTTCTAAAGATCAGTAAAGTTCTGCTGCGAAATGGTGAGCATACGCTGGAGACATTCGCTATACTTGATGATGGATCGGAGAGGACTATCCTGCTACCAGAGGCTACCCAGAAGCTGAAGTTAAAGGGAACCCCAGAGAGTCTCTCCCTGCGGACTGTGAGACAAGGACTGAGAACACTGCATGGGGCATCAGTGACGGTTAAAGTTTCGCCTGTGAGCCACCCATCGAAGACCTTCACCATCAATAAGGCCTTCACCGCAGATGATCTAGAGCTGGCTGAGCATTCATACCCTGTGAAATCACTTCAGCAGAAGTACAGACACTTGAAGAAGCTACCATTGGAGTCGTTCACAAATGCCCAGCCATTGCTGCTGATTGGCTCTGACTGTCCCCACCTGATTACTCCCATCCAACCTGTACGTTTAGGTCCACCTGGAGGCCCTGCTGCACTTAAGACCAGGTTGGGTTGGACACTACAAGGACCTGTCAACACTTCTTGCCCGAACTATCAACCCAAACATTGTCTGTTCTTGTCCACAGCCTCCCTTTCAGCAGAGCTCTTCAGTCATGTAGAGAAGCTATGGCAACTTGATGTTCTCCCATACAGGAATGAAAGGCTGGTTACACGGTCTCTGAGAGAGCAACAGGCTATGGACCTTCTGGAAGCGAAGACAATCAGGGTGAGGGTGAAAGGCACTCAGAGATATGCAACCCCTCTTTTGCGTGTCAATAACATGCCTACTCTGTCCGTGCCACCCGAAGCAGTCCTCCCCAGCCGGCGAGGCACTGAAAAACGCTTGAGTCGAGACCCTGAGAAGGCTAAAGCCTATGAAACGGACAACCACACTTGGCATTATGTGGCATCAATGGACAACCCCGCAGATGACCTCACCAGAGGTAGAAGATTACAAGAGCTCACAAGTCAGTCCCGCTGGGCATGTGGACCTCCCTTCTTGTTGCTCCCCCCACAGCAATGGCCAGAGCATCCACTTCCCCCATGTGAGGACTTCACAGAGGAGCAGCGCAAAGCCATGACATGTCTGGCTACATCCGTGAGCACTGACTCTATACCCGATGCAACAAATTATGACAGCTTCAATGACCTACTAAAGGAAACTGCAACCCGCCTTCATGGGGCGGCCAGTACATCAGGAGGGAGCCCATCGGCAGACGATTTCAAGGAGGCTGAGCTCCGCATTCTAAGATCTGCTCAAAGAGACAGTTTTCCTGACGAGGTCCAGTGTCTTTCAGCAGCAAAACCAATACCTACCTCAAGCCACCTCTACACACTCGCCCCTGAATTTGATCAGTCACTTAAGCTCATCAGGGTAGGCGGGAGGCTCAGACGCTGCCCTAATCTGGAAGCTGATGTTAAACATCCTGTTGTCCTGGATCCCAAGCATCCTGTAACCAGGTTACTCATCCGGCAGACTGACCGTGACCTGAAGCATCCAGGGACTGAGAGGTTGTTTGCGGAACTGAGGAGGAAAGTTTGGATTCTGCAAGGCCGTGAAGCCATAAAGAGTGAGCAGCGTTCCTGTTCAGAGTGCCAAAGGTGGAGAGCCCAACCAGTGAACCCAAAGATGTCTGACCTTCCTGTGTCTCGTCTCAGGTTACAGCAGCCATCCTTCTTCTCCACTGGCATTGACTGCTTCGGCCCCATGTTAGTAAAAGTGGGTCGCCGTAACGAAAAACGCTGGGGCCTGCTCTTTAAATGCTTGACAACTAGAGCTGTTCACATTGAAATATTGTCCAGCATCAGTACCAACTCCTTCCTGATGGCACTACGTAGGTTTATTTCTCGCCGTGGGAAACCTGCTGAAATACTTTGTGACCAAGGCACTAATTTCCGAGGTGGAAATTGTGAACTTCAAGAAGCCTTCAATGCCCTGCATCCTTCCCTGCAGGCTCAACTTGCAGAGTACCAGCTCAAGTTTCACTTTAACCCTCCCAGCGCTCCTCATTTTGGCGGGTCTTGGGAGAGAGAGATTAGATCCATTAAGGCTGCTTTAACATCCACTCTCGGCTCTCAAGTTGTAAGCGCTGAAGTACTCCAAACGGTGCTGATCGAGATAGAAGGAATCCTCAACTCAAAACCATTGGGGTACGTCTCGTCAGACCTGGCCGATCCAGACCCCGTCACCCCAAACATGTTGCTGATGGGGCGGCTGGATCCCTCACTTCCCCAAGTGCTGTACCATGATTCTGAGCTTATTGGACGCTGTCACTGGAGAACTTGTCAAGTATTGAGTGACCGTTTTTGGACGCAGTTTTTACGCCACTATCTGCCAACTCTCCAGACCAGGTCCAAATGGCAAAGGGACACCTCCCCCATTCAAGTTGGCACAGTTGTACTGATAGTGGACCCCCAACTTCCAAGAGCATCCTGGCCAGTTGGTGAGATCAGTAAAGTTTTTCCAGGACCTGATGGCTTAATCCGATCGGCTGAAGTCAAGGTTAAGGACCGCACCTATGTGAGACCTGCGAGTCGCCTCATTCGCCTCCCAGCTGTACCAGACCAAGATGGACAGTGAACAGTCTTCAAACTTGCCGGAGCAAGTTTGGGGGCGGCTGTGTTATGAAGGCAGGACTGTGATTAAAGATATTACAGGTTTGGTTGCAGTTCTCAGACTGACCACTGGGGGCGCGGCCGTTTTTGTGAGGAAGGAACTCATTACACTGTTCATTAGTTTGCCCTGAGTATCGTTGATGGTAGCATATGTCCCTTTAGTTGTCCTTTTTATTAGAGTGTGCGTCCATGAGACAGAACACACACACACACACACACACACATACACACCCACACATGTTGGAACAAGTGTTGAAGCAAGTCTGAATAAAGACCATAAAGAATTCATCCAGCCCAGTTCTTGGCATTCTAACCGATGCCCACTCCGCGATCACAACTATACAGAACCAGATAGATAATTCTTCATAACACAGGGACCAAGCATTGTCTAGTCTCGGCTCACTAGGACGCAACTTAATGAAAAACCCTCAAATGAAAGAACAGTTCTCAGAGTTTAGTGACACTCTACCAGCTCAGAGAAGTCTAGGCCTGTGCTGGGACATAAACACTGACTCTTTCACGTTCAAGGTTGCTGTTGACGACAAACCCTACACCCGCCGCGGGGTTCTGTCAACAATTAACAGTATCTTCGACCCCTTGGGACTAGCGTCACCAGTGACAATCAAAAGCAGACTCTTGTTACGTGAACTGTCGAATGGTGTCCAAGGCTGGGATGCTCCTCTCCCTCAGGACAAAATGGACACATGGGAAACATGGAAAATGTCCCTCCAAGATCTTAGCAGTCTTAAAGTGCCACGCTGCTATGTACCAGCTTCCCTCTCTAAGTCCACTTACACCGAACTGTGTATCTTTTCTGACGCCTCAAGCTGGGCTATTGCGGCAGTAGCATGCTTGAAGACAGTCAATGCAGAAGGACAATGCGAAGTTGGATTTGTGCTTGGGAAAGCAAAACTTTCACCACAACCAGAACCCACGATACCTCGCCTTGAACTTTGTGGAGCAGTTCTAGCGGTTGAGATGGCGGAGCTCATTCTGGACGAACTTGATCACAAACCAAACGCTGTCAAATTCTACTGTGATAGCAAGGTGGTTCTTGGGTACATTTGCAATGATTCAAAGCGCTTCTATGTCTATGTGCATAACCGCGTTCATCGTATATGTCAGTCCACATCCCCTGAACAGTGACACTACGTCACATCAGAGCAAAACCCAGCTGATCTAGCCACCAGGTCAATACCTGCATCACAGCTCATGGACACGATGTGGTTTAAGGGACCAGACTTCCTTTACAAACCACCTGAATCCGGGACACCTGAATCCTTTGAGTTAATCGAGCCTGAAGTAGACTCTGAAATCAGAAAAGTCGCTACCTTTTCTACTCACATTGAGAAGAACGGGCTCTCACCAGAATGCTTCCAGCGCCTTTCAAGTTGGAACTCATTGGTATGTGCCATTGCATTCCTAATTCACCAAGCTCGTTCTCACTCATCAAGCAACCTGTCAGATCATTCATGCAGGGGCTCGCATCGATGTAGCAAGCCACGCACTCAAGAGGAGCTGGATGCTGCCAGTAACCTCATCCTCCAGTCTGTTCAAAAAGACGATTTTTCCGACGAGTATGCTGCTCTCCATGCCAACCAAACCGTCCGCAGTTCAAGTCCCATCGTGGCTCTTGATCCCTATATGAATGAAAGCCTCATCAAGGTTGGAGGTCGCCTCAAACATGCTTCATTGAACACAGCATCCAAGAATCCAACCATTCTCCCAAACAAGCATCACGTAACTCAGCTGCTTGTCCGTCACTATCATGCCAAAGTTGTGCATCAAGGAAGGCAGTTCACGGAATGCGCAATTAGGCAAGCCGGACTGTGGATTGTAGGTTGCAAAAGACTGGTCTCGTCCATTATCCACCATTGTGTAACGTGCAGGAGACTTTTGTGAAAAAAGTAGTTGAAAAGAAGTAGTGGCATTAGTAATGCCAGGCGGGGAGTGTTCTGCCCTCAGTAGTGTGTGTTTATAGAAAGTTAAGAATAATTCATAAGTTCATATTAAATATCGTAATTCGTCTGTAATAATTTATGTTAAAAATAGTTATTAGGTTAAGAGTGACTTTGTACAGTCAGTGGCAATCTGCATGTATTTTATATTGAAAGCGCAGCCAGTTGCCGCTATGTTTTGTGGGTAGAAGAAACTGACTTTGGTAAGGGAGAAGAAAAAAACGCAGAGAGAGTATAACCTGCCCGCGAATGTCTGAAACGTTCCTCCTGTGTGTTAAACGCCATTCTACACCTTCGAAAGCAATGGCTTTTCACTCGGGCTTTTCATCGAGCTTTGAGCCACAGTTATAAACAACTGTAAGCTGTCTGGAAGACCTAAATAAAGGAGCAGGACGCTCGGTTTCCTGGCTCGTGAAAAACGAGTTTGGCTTGCTGTTGATCTGCGTTGACATACATCGTGTATATAACACGTAGGGATAACAGTACAGATACCCTTTCAATCTCTACACCATTTAAACTGAGTTTAGATACTGAGTTGTTGTGATGGTTGTTAAAGACTATAAATTTTGTCTTACTTAAATTGAGAGTTAATTTGTTTGAATCAAACCACAGTTTAAGCTTTCCTAATTCCTTTCTGAGTGTATCCAGAAGTTGCTCCAAATTGCTTCCACTGCATAATAGATTAGTGTCATCGGCAAACAATATTGAGTCCATTTTTTTCTGAAACTTTACATATATCATTTATATACATATTGAATAATAATGGCCCCAAAACTGAACCCTGTGGGACTCCACAAGTAACCTTCAGTAACTGTGAGTTTTTGTTACCAACACATACATACTGATATCTATTCTTTAAGTAACTACTTAACCAGGACAGTGCTACCCCTCTAATACCACAATTTTGTAGTTTCTTTAATAATAAATTATGATCCACTGTATCAAATGCTTTTTTAAGATCCAGGAATACCCCAACTGAATACTCTTTATTTTCAATGGCAGTTGATATTTTTTCTATAAATTCCATTAGAGCAAATGCAGTTGTCCTCTTGTGTCTGAACCCATATTGCTGCTCACACAATAAATTATTCTTCAGCATGAAGTTGTCAGTTCTCTCATAGAATATTTTTTCCAGTATCTTGGAAAATTGCGGCAATAGTGAAATTGGTCTATAGTTTGAGAATTCCCCTCTGTCACCTGTCTTGTATATTGGAATTACTTTAGCTATTTTCATTGCATTGGGAAATATACCTGTTTGGAGAGACAGGTTACAGATATATGTCAGTGGTTTCACTAAGCATTCAATAATAGTTTTGGCTAAGAGCATGTCAATACCATCACAGTCCGTAGATGTTTTACTTTTAAACGATTTAACAATTTCAATGACCTCTCTCTCGTCTGTGTTCTTTATGAAAATGGAGTCTTTTATAGCAGTGTTACTGCTTATTGTATCACCTGTTGGTGCCATAATGGGTATTTCTCGAGCCAAATTAGGACCAATGTTAACAAAAAAGTTATTAAATTCATTTGCAGGTGAAGCTGCATTCACACTTTGAGTCGTTTTATTATTTTTTGAAAAATCGGTTGGGTAGCTTGTATTTCTGCTTTTATTTCCAAGAATACTGTTAAGTATTGTCCATGTATTTTTAATATTGTCTCTGTTTTTCTCCAGTTCTTTACTGTAATAGTCTCTGTTACTACATCTTATGATACATGTTAACTTATTTTTGTATGTTTTATACCGCTGCTCTGCTTCTTTTGCCCTTTTCTTTAGGAAAGCTTTATATAATAAATTTTTCTTTTTACATGCCTTTTGTAATCCTTTGGTTAACCATGGCTTATCGGCAAATTTATGTTTAAGCTTTTTTTTTTTTACTAATGGACAGTTTTTTTCATAAAGAGTGGTTATAATGTTTATAAATGCGTCAGAGGCTTCATTTACATCTGATACATAGACTTCTGTCCAGTCTTGCTTCAGCAAGTCCTCTTTAAAAGAACTGATTGCATTTGGTGATTTGTATCTGAATGATTTTAAAATTTTTTCTGTATTGGCTCCCATGTGGCCATGGATAAGTGCAAAGGTTGGCAAGTGGTCACTTATATCATTTATCAATAATCCACTTTCTATTTTCTTTTCAATAATATTAACAAACAGGTTGCCAATAAGTGTAGCAGTGTGAACTGTGATTCTACTGGGATGTGTTATTGTGGGATATAGACTCACGCTGTACATAGAGTTCATGAACTCTGTAATTACATTTTGTTGATGTGGATTTAGTAAATCAATATTGAAATCTCCACAAATTACTACCATTTTCTTACTAGTAATATTATTGTACAGCTCGACTAATTTATCTCTGAATGTCTCAGTGCAAGTTCCCGGCGTTCTATATATACAACTTATAATTAGATTTTTTGTTTTATCTTGGTCAATCTCAACAGTAACACATTCCAAAATCCCTGGTAGTGCAAAGGACATTCCATTTACAAGCTTACACCTATACAGGTCATCAATATACAGTGCAACACCGCCACCCTTTTTTTGAGATCTGTTAATATGAAACATCTGATATCCCTCTATTGCCATAAGGGGAGCCTGCTCTTCATTAAGCCAGGTTTCAGAGACTGCAATAGCTGTAAATTTTCTGTCTAGCTGTTTTAAATAGTCCTGAATCTGTGGAAAATTTTTGTTAAGACTTCTGCTGTTGAAGTGTATTATTGATAGTTTACCATCTAGTTGCACTTGACTTTTGAATTGCTTTTCAGTGTAATATTCACAATGGTTATAAATATTATTGAAAAAGTGGTTATCAGGATCAATATCATTCTCCATCTCTTGTAGTTTATATTCAGCATAATGGCATATTTTCAGAGTTTGAGTATCCTTACTCTGTGTCAAATGACAGACATTAGATTACAATAAACTTGGAAAAAGAGAACAATGAAGGAAACACAATCACACTGATGTGAGAAAAAATACATACATTGTGTGTGTGGGGGATGTTGGACTTCTCCACCCAGAGAACAATGGACCAAGAGAGGAGGCGTCACCGGGGGGGTCCAGACTGAACAGTAAAGGCTATGCCCCCCCCCCCTCCCAAGGAGAGGCTACGCATATAATTAAAGGCGTGAAAGAGATGTGCACAGTGGCCAGAGAGATTCTTTTGCTGTTGTTCTGTTAGAGGAAGAGTAAAGTCCGTGTTGATCAGCTCGTTTCCTCGTCTCCATCCTTCCTCTACAACATAAAATCAAAGAACAACACATAAATAATCACTGAGTCATCAGTGAGGTCATTTGCTAATAAGGAGCTCAGATCATTTGCAGAATTTGAAGTCTTTAATTTGAGGGATTTGGTCTAAAGCTTAATTTCATTTAAGAAGCTAGAAAAGATGGATGGTGCTTTTGTGAATTTGGTCTGATGAATGGAAAATTTGGCTAGAATTATTAAAATGATAGTTACTGAATCAATCCTTGTATTCTTACATATAGTAACGCCACATAGTGATTAACATGGCGGCCGGGATGGTCACACTTTTTCAGTGCTGAGACAAAGTTGCTCATTTTGCCACTAAAATAACTAACCAACAGCAATCGGCATTTGTGACGCACACGCACGGGCTGAATTTCCACCTTGGTTGAAATACCCCTTTATTCGCCTTTCACCGGGCTCTGTGAGTAAACTGATAAGTGTTTCTTTTTGTGGTTCGCTGCTACGCTTCACCCGAAGCATTTGCTAAGCTAACACTAGTCGTAGCACCTAACACCGACACAAAGCGACTCTGTCCCCGGTGACTGGGGCTCGTTGGAGGAACTAACCGAGGCAACAGTTGGACGGTAGCTGGATCGGAGTTCGGGTGCAGTGGTGGTGGGAGACAGGGACCAGTGGAAGACCACTGGGGCCCCAGCCAGACAAGAGCCTGAGTCGGAGCCCAGTTACAGCGGCGGGGCTCAGCAGAGGAACTACTGAGGCAGACGGCGGTAGGTGGTGGGGCTCAGCGGAGGATCTACCGGGACCCCAGCCGAACAGAAGCAGGATCGGAGCTCGGCTACAGCGGCGGTGTGCGGCGGGACTCGGTGGAGGAGTTGCCGGTACCCCGGCTGGACAGGAGCTCGATTACGGCGGCGGTAAGCAGCGGGACTAGCAGCGGAGGGGGCTAGCTGAGGCCCAGCTGGATTCGAAGTCGGTCGGATCGGATACCGGCGTCACCAGCAGAGATTGTTTTTACTATCCACAGGTCAGTAAAAATGCCACCAAAGAAGGAGGAAATGGAAGAGATCAAAAAATCTCTGAACTTCTTGTCAGAAGAAGTGGCCAAAATGGTTAGCCAGCAGGCCAAAATATTAGGGCTAATGGAAGAAGTACGAGAATTAAAATTAACAATTCAGGAAAAAGACAAAAAAATTATGGACTTGGAGCGACGCGTCGAGGATCTTGAACAATGTTCTCGTATGGATGATCAAATTATAAGTGGACTAGACATCAAATATCAATCATATGCTCATGCTACAACAGGACTGAGAGGTGAGGATGCTCCCACAAGTGAATCAGTCTCCCTGGAAAACCAGGTGCTTCAGTTCCTTGACAGTAGAGATATAAAGGTCGAAGCAAATGCAATTTCAGCCTGTTATGCTTTACCCAGAAAGGATAATAAAACAAAGAAATCAATTGTGATGCGCTTTGTGAACAGAAGGGTAAAGAATGACATACTGAGGCAGGCCAGAAAGCTCCGGGGAACAGAAGTTTACCTAAATGAACATCTAACAAAAACTAATGCTGAAATAGCACGGCAAGCACGGATGCTGAAAAGACAAAATAAGATACAGGCAACATGGACAAGAAATTGTAGAGTTTGGATCAAACTAAATGGAATACCTGAGGAAACAAAGAGTATAATAATCAGAGAAATTACTGACTTAAATAAATACAGATGAACACTGATTAAGAAAATTAAGAGACAATGATAATCCATATCCACACACACGGCAAGAATAGTTCTTTTGGCATACCATGTCAATGTACTTAAAAAAAAAAAAACTAAACAAAACAAACAAAAAAACTTATGACTGACTTGAGTAGACATCAATTATCCCCAGTTGGAGGAAGTCATTTGACACAGAGTGAGGAAACTCAGACTCTGAAAATATGCCATTATGCTGAACATAAACTACAAGAGATGGAGAATGATATTGATCCTGATAACCACTTTTTCAATAATATTCATAATCATTGTGAATATTACACTGAAAAGCAATTCAAAAGTCAAGTGCAACTAGATGGTAAACTATCAATAATACACTTCAACAGCAGAAGTCTTAACAAAAACTTTCCACAGATTCAGGACTATTTAAAACAGCTAGACAGAAAATTTACAGCTATTGCAGTCTCTGAAACCTGGCTTAATGAAGAGCAGGCTCCCCTGATGGCAATAGAGGGATATCAGATGTTTCATATTAACAGATCTCAAAAAAAGGATGGTGGTGTTGCACTGTATATTGATGACCTGTATAGGTGTAAGCTTGTAAATGGAATATCCTTTGCACTACCAGGGATTTTGGAATGTGTTACTGTTGAGATTGACCAAGATAAAACAAAAAATCTAATTATAAGTTGTATATATAGAACGCCTGGAACTTGCATTGAGACATTCAGAGATAAATTAGTCGAGCTGTACAATAATATTACTAGTAAGAAAATGGTAGTAATTTGTGGAGATTTCAATATTGATTTACTAAATCCATATCAACAAAATGTAATTACAGAGTTCATGAACTCTATGTACAGCATGAGTCTATATCCCACAATAACACATCCCAGTAGAATCACAGTTCACACTGCTACACTTATTGACAACCTGTTTGTTAATATTATTGATAAGAAAATAGAAAATGGATTACTGTTAAATGATATAAGTGACCACTTGCCAACCTTTGCACTTATCCATGGCCACACGGGGGCCAATACAGAAAAAATTTTAAAATTGTTCAGATACAAATCACGAACTGCAATCAGTTCTTTTAAAGAAGACTTGCTGAAGCAGGACTGGACAAAAGTCTATGTATCAGATGTAAATGAAGCCTATGACACACTTATAAACATTGTAACCACTCTTTATGAAAAAAACTGTCCATTAGTAAAGAAAAAGCTTAAACAGAAATTTGTCGATAAGCCATGGTTAACCAAAAGATTACAAAAGGCGTGTAAAAAGAAAAAATTATTATATAAAGCTTTCCTAAAGAAAAGGACAAAAGAAGCAGAGCAGCGGTATAAAACATACAAAAACTAGAAAAGCACTCGGAGAGCGCAGACCTCCGCCAAGCGGCACAGTTCCCCCCATACAGTGTTTGTGTGTACGTTTTCAGATTCCCTGAGCATGAAAAGATATGAGTAGCAATTGGATTCACAATGATTATTTGTTTATTTGACATGGACAGTGCAATAAACAGACAATTAATGAATGACAATCAATGTGATGGTGATAGGATTAGTGGTTCAGTAGTGTAAAATGGGGCTATAAGGGACGGCGGGTTAATAAGGGACACTTTTGTGGGAAATGTTTTAAATGTAATTCTGCTTTTTTTTTATTTTGAGCAGGACGCTGAGTTGTGTTGTTATTGTCAAATATCCATGAATCCTTCATCAAATCTAGGCGGAAGCAAAATTAAAAAAGCAGAATTACATTTAGAAAAGTGTCCCATATTACCCCGCCGTCCCTTATAGCCCCGTTTTACGGTTGTAAAAGCATTGCCTCCTTGGCGGAGGTAATAAACTGAAGTGTTGGTGTGTCCATCTCCTCCACTGACGGATGCAGATTGGTTAGACAGGTTGCCGTGGGTTTTATATTATATTGGGGTTGCGCTCCGCGGCAAAACAGAATTTAGAATCTTCCCCGGCAGAGAGGTCGTTTTTACGCAGCGCCTATAGCTGGGCGGGGAATTTGTGGCAAATAATGGGGCGGCGGACAGGTGTCCGTGTCAGGTTTTGCAGCGTGGCGCAAAAGCAGGCACGCTGGCGGGCCCAGGGCAGCAGTGTTTTCCGCGTGCTTTTGTGCCTAAAACGTTGAAGAACGTGGAGTTTGTGTTGGTCAGACACGACGACCAGCACAATGTGCGCAGCGCCTATGGCTGGCACAGGCACGCTGGGGGTCCGAGACCACCAGTGTTTTCCGCATGCTTTTGTGGCTAAAACGTTGAAGAAGGCGGAGTTTGTGTTGGTCAGACACGACGCCCAGCGGCATCCATTGCGCCTGCGCACATGTTGAAAATGGCCGTATGTCACAGTGTTGAAAAATGCTTTAAAAAAATTCCTGTATCCAGACGGTGAACCGGATCACCCCCAAAATTTAATCAGTTCTTCCTTGTACCATTTCCAACAACGCCTGAAAGTTTCATGCAAATCCGTCCAAGACTTTTTGAGTTATCTTGCTAACCAACAGACAAACAGACAGACAAACAGACAAACTCACAAACCCTGGCAAAAACATAACCTCCTCCTGGCCTTTTCGGCCTGGCGGAGGTAATAAGTTAACATATATAATAAGATGTAGTAAGAGAGACTATTACAGTAAAGAACTGGAGAAAAACAGAGACAATATTAAAAATACATTGACAATACTTAACAATATTCTTGGAAATAAAAACAGAAATACAAGCTACCCAACCGATTTTTCAAAAAATAATAAAACGACTCAGAGTGTGAATGCAGCTTCACCTGCAGATGAATTTAATAACTTTTTTGTTAACATTGGTCCTAATTTGGCTCGAGAAATACCCATTACGGCGCCTACAGGTGATACAATAAGCAAAAACACTGCTATAAAAGACTCCATTTTCATAAAGAACACAGACGAGAGAGAGGTCATTGAAATTGTTAAATCGTTTAAAAGTAAAACATCTACGGACTGTGATGGTATTGACATGCTCTTAGTCAAAACTATTATTGAATGCTTAGTGAAACCACTGACATATATCTGTAGCCTGTCTCTCCAAACAGATATATATCCCAATGGAATGAAAATAGCTAAAGTAATTCCGATATACAAGACGGTCAATCAAAAAGGCCCAGCAGAGGATGTTCTTTTTGCGGCAGCTGAGGAAGTTCAAGATCCCCACCAAGATGTTGGTGCAGTTTTATACGGCCATCATCGAGTCCATCCTCACCACCTCCATCACCGTGTGGTACGCGGGAGCCACTGTCAGGGACAGACTAAGACTGCAGCGCATTGTGCGCACTGCTGAGAAGGTGATCGACTATAAGCTTCCATCCCTCCAGGACCTGTACATCTCCAGGACCCGGAGGCGTGCAGGTCGGATCACAGCCGACCCTTCACACCCTGGATACGCACTGTTTGCTCCCCTCCCCTCATGCAGGAGACTACGGTCCATTCGGACTAAAACTTCTTGTTACATGAACAGTTTTTTCCCCTCTGCAATCAGACTGCTGAGCTCTAAGTGACTTATTAAACTTTTGTGCACCAGGTACAGCAGCTCAACTGGACTCACGTACAATTATCATTCTTTTTTTCACTGCCAAACTGTACTACGTGGGACTCCACAATATCTGTTGTTTTTTAATATGTTTAAAAATCATATAGAATAGCATTATTTATTTTTATTCTATTTTTATTGCATATATAGTTTTCTATTTTTTTTATCTCTTGTGTTAATTTATGTCTAACGTTGCAGCATTGCACCGGGACAAATTCCTAGTTTGTGTATTACATGAACAATAGCAATAAATCTTATTCTGAATCTGATTCTGGGTGACAGAGGGGAATTCTTAAACTATAGACCAATTTGACTCTTGCCACAATTTTCCAAGATACTTGAAAAAATATTCTATGAGAGAATTGACAACTTAATACTGAAGAATAATTTATTGTGTGAGCAGCAATATGGGTTCAGGCACAAGAGGACAACTGCATTTGCTCTAATGGAATTTATAGAAAAAATATCAACTGCCATTGAAAATAAAGAGTATTCAGTTGGGGTATTCCTGGATCTTAAAAAAGCATTTGATACAGTGGATCATAATTTATTATTAAAGAAACTACAAAATTGTGGTATTGGGGGGTAGCACTGTCCTGGTTATGTAGTTACTTAAAGAATAGATATCAGTATGTACTGTATGTGTTGGTAACAAAAACTCACAGTAACTGAAGGTTACTTGTGGAGTCCCACAGGGTTCAGTTTTGGGGCCATTGTTATTCAATATGTATATAAATGATATATGTAAAGTTTCAGAAAAAATGGATTTAAAATTGTTTGCCGATGACACTAATCTATTATGCAGTGGAAGCAATTTGGAACAACTTTTGGATACTCTCGGAAAGGAATTAGGAAAGCTTAAACTGTGGTTTGATTCAAACAAATTAACGCTCAATTTAAGTAAGACAAAATTTATAGTTTTTAACAATCATCACAACAACTTACTATCTATGAATGAATGAATGAATGAATGAATGAATGAATGAATCTTTATTTCGGATAGTACAGGTTAAAAGGAACTGAATAGCATAGCAAAAGGGGGGAAATAAAATCCAACAAGGTCAAATTAGGTAATAACTCCTCTGATTATACAGTTCAACAAAAGTTATCCGAAATGGGTGATGGCTGAAGCCGCAGCTTATATTGCCCACCCATATTCCATCCAAGAATTCAAAAGAAAAAACAAAACAAGAGCGATTACAATTCAGAACAAAGCTAAGACCAAGTGTGACAGAAAAAAGTAGAAAAAAAGAAAAAAGAAAAAAAAAACTAGGCAACAACACAGCACAGGCTGTATATGACAATCCTTATGTGATTTTACATGTCATCTTGTATATATGTTTGGAGTATTTCTTCCTTTAGTTTTTGCTTAAATTGTCCAAGCGTTGTACATGATTTTAATTCAGGTCCAAAATCGTTCCATAATAAGATAAGATAAGCCTTTATTAGTCCCACAACGGGGAAATTCCAGGATTGCAACAGCACAGGGATAGCAACACTCAGAGCAACAATCAGAAGGCAAGGAAAAAAAAACAAAAAAAAAAAAACAAAAAAAAAACAAGCAAGCAAGAGCAGCTAATATACATATGTACATATTACTATAAAATATATATATACACACACACACACACAGACACACAGTGCAGAGCATTGTAGCTAGATGGAATAAATATGTAAATATATAAACACCCACAGTACGGAGCATTGTAGCTAGATGGAATAAATATATAGATATATAAATATAAACACACCCAGTGCTGAGCATTGTAGCTAGATGGAATAAATATATAGATATATAAATATAAACACACCCAGTGCAGAGCATTGTAGCTAGATGGAATAAATATGTAAATATATAAACACACACAGTGCAGAGCATTGTTGCTAGGTGGGATGAAACAGCATAACCGTCTACTTAGTTATCCTACATGGTATGATTATGTGCCCATACATATTCTCACCCTCCATAGCGACCGGTATGTTCCTAGTTGTATGCCGGAGAGGACCATTGTGTAAGTCTATTGCATCTTTTGCATTCAAAAAACTATTAGTTTGTTACGTCTTTTTGCTATCTCTGCGAGCAGCCCTGCTTAGGTTGTACAGTCTGACAGCCGTTGGTAGGAAGGACCTACGAAACCTCTCGGTTGTGCACCTGGGATGATGTAGTCTGCTGCTAAATGAGCTCCTCAGTGCATCCAGTATGTCCTGCATAGGGTGGAACTCGGACTCCAGCAGAGATGACAGTTTAGCCACCGTCCTTCTCTCTCCTATCTCCTCCATCGGATCAAGGCGTTGCCCCAGGACAGAGCTAGCTTTCTTAATCAGTTTGTTCAGTCTCTTCCTATCGGCTGCAGTAATGCCACTGCCCCAGCAGACCACTCCAAAAGTGATGGCTGATGCCACCACCGTGTCATAGAATGACTTCAGCAGCGCCCCTTGTACACCAAAAGACCTGAGTCTCCTCAGCAGGAACAGCCTGCGCTGTCCCTTCTTGTAGAGTGCGTCAGTATTGTGTGACCAGTCTAGTTTATTGTTCAGATGAATACCCAGGTACTTGTAGGATGTCACCATCTCGATGTCTGTTCCCTGTATATTTACTGGTGCTGTGAGGGGCTGCCCATGCCTGCGGCAGTCCACCACCAGCTCCTTAGTTTTCCTCGCGTTGATCTGGAGGCAGTTCCGATGGCACCAGTCCACAAAGTCCTGGATAAGCCCTCTGTACTCAGCTTCATCTCCGCTGGAGATGAGACCAACGATCGCAGAGTCATCAGAGAACTTCTGTAGATGGCAATGTGTTGTGTTGTGTGAGAAGTCCGCAGTATAAAGAGTGAACAGGAAGGGAGCCAGCACCGTTCCCTGGGGGGCCCCCGTGCTACTGATGATCGTGTCGGAAACACAGTCCCGGGTTCTCACAAACTGAGGCCGGTTCGTGAGGTAGTCCAGGATCCATGATGACAGGTGCTGGTCCACCCCTGCGCGCAGCAGCTTGTCCTTCAGGATCATCGGTTGGATGGTGTTGAAAGCACTGGAGAAGTCAAAGAACATGATCCTCACCATATTCCCGGGCTTCTCCAGGTGGGACAGAGAACGGTGAAGGAGGAAGATCACCGCATCCTCCACCCCAATGCCATGCTGGTAGGCGAACTGGAGTGGATCCATCGCTGGTTCCACCAGGGGGCGGAGATGAGCAAGGAGCAGTCTCTCCAGGGTCTTCATCAAGTGGGACGTCAAGGCCACCGGTCTGAAGCTGTTCAGGTCTTTGGGGTGGGAAGTTTTTGGTACAGGTACCACACAAGATGTTTTCCACAGCTGTGGTACCCTCCCCAGTTTCAGGCTCATGTTGAAGATATACGTCACAATCCCACACAGCTGGTCTGCACAGGACTTGAGGAGCTTTGCGCTGATGCCGTCCGGTCCCGACGCCTTCCTCGCCTTGATCTTCCTCAGCTCCATCCTCACCTGGGTCTTGGTCAGGGTCAGGATGGGGGGCTGTGTGTTGGGAGTGGGGGGGGGGTGTCGGTGGAGTGGGGAGTGGGTAGCAGGACTTGATTTCTTAGAGGCAGCAGTGGTTGTTGTGCAGACAGGGGGGAGGGCGGTTGGTCAAATCTATTGAAAAACAGATTCAGGTTGTTCGCCCACTCCCTGCCCCCCGTGGCCTGGGGGGAGGTATTCTGGAGCCCCGAGATGGTTTTGAGGTTTCTCCAGACCCCGCTGATGTCGCTCTGTTGCAGCTTGTCCTCCATCTTCTTCCTGAAGCTGTCCTTGCCTTCTCTGATCTTTCTCCTCAGCTCCCTCTGTACGGACTTCAGCATCTCCCTGTTCCCCGACCTGAAGATCCTCTTCTTCTCTCTCAGAAGTGTTTTTATCTCAGGGTTGATCCAGGGTTTGTTGTTTGAGTGACGCTGTATGGTCTTGGTGGGAACGGATTTGTCCACACAGAAGCTGAGGTAGCCCGTGAAGGTGTGAATGAGGCCATCAATGTCCTCACCATGTGGATCGCAGAGCTGCTTCCAGGCAGTGGCTTCAAAACAGTCCTTTAGAGTGTCCATTGTCTCCTCAGACCATAACTCCACAGTGTGCATGGCCGGAGGTTGTCTGTGCACTAGGGGTTTGTACACCGGTCGGAGATGAACCAAGTTGTGATCCGATCTGACTCCAATCTGACTCCTTGCACTGAAACACAGTGTTGCTTGGTGGTAGTTCTCACTGAAGGCTTTTGAAATATACATGTTCCTCTGAAGTGATATTGTTTCTCCCTTATCTGGAACAACTTTTGGATATTTGTGGGCAGTGATAAATTCTTCACTTTAAACATTATTATTGCAGTTTTAAAGTCTACCAGATCTTTCAACTTGAGAGCTTTTAGTTTAAGAAAAAGTGGATTTGTTGGTTCCCTGTAAGCTGCTTTGTTTATTATTCTAATAGCTCTCTTTTGAAGCATAAAGAGTGGATATATGTTTGTTTTATATGTATTTCCCCATACTTCATTACAATATGTCATGTATGGGAGTATTAATGAATGATACAAGGTGTATAGTGTGGGTTGATTCAGCAAATATTTCACTCTGTGTAATATTGCAATTGATTTGGATACTTTACCTTTGATATAGTTAATATGTGACTTCCAACACAGTTTATTATCATTTATTACTCCAAGAAATTTAGTTTCAGATACCCTTTCAATCTCTACACCATTTACACTGAGTTTGGGTACTGGGTTGTTGTGATGGTTGTTAAAGACTATAAATTTTGTCTTACTTAAATTGAGCGTTAATTTGTTTGAGTCAAACCACAGTTTAAGCTTTCCTAATTCCTTTCCGAGTGTATCCAGAAGTTGTTCCAAATTGTTTCCACTGCATAATAGATTAGTGTCATCGGCAAACAATATTAAGTCCATTTTTTCTGAAACTTTACATATATCATTTATATACATATTGAATAGTAATGGCCCCAAAACTGAACCCTGTGGGACTCCACAAGTAACCTTCAGTAACTGTGAGTTTTTGTTACTAACACATACATACTGATATCTATTCTTTAAGTAACTACTTAACCAGGACAGTGCTACCCCTCTAATACCACAATTCTGTAGTTTCTTTAATAATAAATTATGATCCACTGTATCAAATGCTTTTTTAAGATCCAGGAGTACTCCAACTGAATACTCTTTATTTTCAATGGCTGTTGATATTTTTTCTATAAATTCCATTAGAGCATATGCAGTTGTCCTCTTGTGTCTGAACCCATATTGCTGCTCACACAGTAAATTATTCTTCAGTATGAAGTTGTCAGTTCTCTCATAGAATATTTTTTCAAGTATATTGGAAAATTGCGGTAATAGTGAAATTGGTCTATAGTTTAAGAATTCCCCTCTGTCACCCGTCTTGTTTATCGGAATTACTTTAGCTATTTTCATTGCATTGGGAAATATACCTGTTTGGAGAGACAGGTTATAGATATACGTCAGTGGTTTTACTAGGCATTCAATAATAGTTTTGACTAAGAGCATGTCAATACCATCACAGTCCATAGATGTTTTACTTTTAAACGATTTGACAATTTCAATGACCTCTCTTTCATCTGTGTTCTTTATGAAAATGGAGTCTTTTATAGCAGTGTTATTGCATATTGTATCACCTGTAGGCACCGTAGTGGGTATTTCTCGAGCCAAATTAGGACCAATGTTAACAAAAAAGTTATTAAATTCATCTGCAGGTGAAGCTACATTCACACTCTGAGTCGTTTTATTATTTTTTGGAATATTAGTTGGGTTGCTTGTATTTCTGCTTTTATTTCCAAGGATACTGTTAAGTATTGTCCATGTATTTTTAATATTGTCTTTGTTTTTCTCCAGTTCTTTACTGTAATAGTCTCTTTTACTACATCTTATTATATATGTTAACTTATTTTTGTATGTTTTATACCGCTGCTCTGCTTCTTTTGTCCTTTTCTTTAGGAAGGCTTTATATAATAAATTTTTCTTTTTACACGCCTTTTGTAGTCCTTTGGTTAACCATGGCTTATTGGCAAATTTCTGTTTAAGCTTTTTTTTTTTACTAATGGATAGTTTTTTTCATAAAGAGTGGTTACAATGTTTATAAATGTGTCATAGGCTTCATTTACATCTGATACATAGACTTCTATCCAGTCTTGCTTCAGCAAGTCCTCTTTAAAAGAACTGATTGCATTTGGTGATTTGTATCTGAACGATGTTGAAATTTTTTCTGGATTGGCCCCCGTGTGGCCATGGATAAGTGCAAAGGCTGGCAAGTGGTCACTTATATCATTTATCAATAATCCACTTTCTATTTTCTTATCAATAACATTGACAAACAGGTTGTCAATAAGTGTAGCAGTGTGAGCTGTGATTCTACTGGGATGTGTTATTGTGGGATATAGACTCATGCTGTACATAGAGTTCATGAACTCTGTAATTACATTTTGTTGATGTGGATTTAGTAAATCAATATTGAAATCTCCACAAATTGCTACCATTTTCTTACTAGTAATATTATTGTACAGCTCGACTAATTTATCTCTGAATGTCTCAATGCAAGTTCCCGGCCTTCTATATATACAACTTATAATTAGATTTTTTGTTTTATCTTGGTCAATCTCAACAGTAACACATTCCAAGATCCCTGGTAGTGCAAAGGACATTCCATTTACAAGCTTACACCTATACAGGTCATCAATATACAGTGCAACACCACCACCCTTTTTTTGAGCTCTGTTAATATGAAACATCTGATATCCCTCTATTGCCATCAGGGGAGCCTGCTCTTCATTAAGCCAGGTTTCAGAGACTGCAATTGCTGTAAATTTTCTGTCTAGCTGTTTTAAATAGTCCTGAATCTGTGGAAAGTTTTTGTTAAGACTTCTGCTGTTGAAGTGTATTATTGATAATTTACCATCTAGTTGCACTTGACTTTTGAATTGCTTTTCAGTGTAATATTCACAGTGGTTATGAATATTATTGAAAAAGTGGTTATCAGGATCAATATCATTCTCCATCTCTTGTGGTTTATGTTCAGCATAATGGCATATTTTCAGAGTTTGAGTTTCCTCACTCTGTGTTAAATGACTTCCTCCAACTGGGGATAATTGATGTATACTCAAGTCAGTCATAAGTTTTTGTTTGTTTTGCTTATTTTTTTTTAAAGTACTTTGGCATGGTGTATCAAAAGAACTATTCTTATCGTGTGTGTGAATATGGATTATCATTGACTCATGATTTTCTTAATCAGTGTTCATCTGTATTTATCTAAGTCAGTAGCATCTCTAATCATTATACTCTTTGCTTGCTCAGGTGTTCCATTTAGTTTAATCCAAATTCTACAATTTCTTGTCCAGGTTGCCTGTATCTTATTTTGCCTTTTCAGCATCCGTGCTTGCCGTGCGATTTCAGCTTTTGTTTTTGTCAGGTGTTCATTTAGGTAAACTTGTGTTCCCCGTAGCTTTCTGGCCTGCCTCAGTATGTCATTCTTTACCCTTCTGTTCACAAAGCGCATCACAATTGATTTATTTGTTTGGTTATCTTTCTTCGGTAAAGCATAACAGGCTGAAATTGCATTCACTTCTACCTTAATATCTCTGCTATCCAGGAACTGAAGCACCTGGTTTTCTAGTGAGACTGATTCACTCATGGGAGCATCCTCACCTCTCAGTCCTGTTGTGGCATGGGCGTATGACTGATATTTGATGTCTAGTCCGCTTATAACTAGGTCATCCATACGAGAACCTTGTTCAAGATCCTCGACGCGTTGCTCCAAGCCCTTAATTTTTTTGTCTTTTTCCTGAATTGTTAATTGTAGGGCTCGTACATCTTCCATTAGGCCTATTATTTTGGCCTGCTGGCTAACCATTTTGGCCAATTCTTCTGTCACAGAGTTCAGAGATTTTTTTATCTCTTCCATTTCCTCCTTCTTTGGTGGCATTTTACTGACCTGTGGATAGTAAAAACAATGAATCCAGCTGTGCCTCCGCTCCGCTGCTGGTCCCTCTGCTCACCGCTGTCGCAACCGAGCTCCTCTACAGCTCCTCCACCGGGTCACACCGCACACCGCCGGTGCAGCCGAGCTCCGCTGGGGTTACGGTAGATGCTCCGCTGATCACCGCCGCCTGCCGCCGTCTGCCTGGGTGGCACCTCCGCTAGGTCCCGTCAGCAACCGCCGTCAGTCTGGTAGTTCCTCAGCTGGGCCTCACAACTGGGCTCCGACTCAGGCTATTGTTTTGCTGGGTCCAGGTGGCCCCCGTCTCTCACCAACGCCGCGCTCGAGCTCCGATCCGGCTCGCGCCCAACTGCCGCCTCGGTTAGTTCCTCCGGTAAGCCCTCACCGGGGACTGAGTCGCTTCGTGTTGGAGTTTGGTGGTGCACTGGGGCCAGCGTTAAGCTAACTAGCATTAGCTTAGCAATCGCTTCGGGTAGAGCGCAGCAGTTCTACCCGATTAAAGGGGTATTCCAACGGTGTTCTGACGGAGGTGGAAATTCAGCCCGTGGGTGTCCGTCACGAGCGCCGATCGCTGTTGGTTAGGTACTTTTAATGGGAAAATCAGTGACTTTGTCTCCGCGCTGAAAAAGTGTGACCATCCCGGTCGCCATCTTGTTTTTTTTTTCTTTTTTTATCTAAACTCAGTGTAAGTGGTGTAGAGATTGAAATGGTATCCAAAACTAAATTTCTTGGAGTAATAATTGATAATAAACTGTGTTGGAAGTCACATATTAATTATATTAAAGGTAAAATATCCAAATCAATTGCAATACTACACAGAGTGAAATATTTGCTGAATCAACCCACACTGTATACTTTGTATCATTCATTAATACTCCCATACATGCCATATTGTACTGAAGTATGGGGAAATACATATAAAACAAACATATATCCAGTCTTTATGCTTCAGAAGAGAGCTATTAGAATAATAAACAAAGCTGCTTACAGGGAACCAACAAACCCACTTTTTCTTAAATTAAAAGCTGTCAAGTTGAAAGATCTGGTTGACTTTAAAACTGCAGTAATAATGTTTAAAGCGAAGAATCTATCACTGCCCGCAAATATCCAAAAGTTGTTCCAAATAAGGGAGAAACAATATCATTTGGGTGGAGCAGGATCAGGAGGATCAGGTGGAGCAGCTGATCCTCTGGTGCAGCCAGAACCATCTTGAACTTAACCCAGCCAAAACGGTGGAGATGACTGTGGATTTCAGGCGACACCCCCCTTCATTCCCCCCACTCACCATCCTCAACAGCACAGTGTCCACTGTGGACTCCTTCAAGTTTCTGGGTACCACAATCTCCCGGAACCTGAAGTGGTCCTCCCATATAGACACTGTCCGGAAAAAGGCCCAGCAGAGGTTGTTTTTTCTGCGTCAGCTCAAGAAGTTTGATTTGCCTCAGGAGCTGCTGGTTGTCTTCTACACCGCCATCATCCAATCTGTCCTCTGCTTTTCCATCACTGTCTGGTTTGGATCTGCGACTAAACAGGACAAGACCAGACTGCAGCGGATCATTAAGTCTGCGGAGAGGATCATTGGTACTGACCTACCCTCCATTGAGAACTTATATCGGTCCATAACCAGGAAACGGGCGGGAAACATCTGTGCTGACCCATCACACCCCGGCCACAAACTGTTTGAACTTCTATCTTCTGGTCGTCGTTACAGATCACTGAAGGTCAAAACCACCCGTCACAGGAACAGTTTCTTTCCTCAAGCCATCACTCTGATGAACTCCTAACATTCACCTAGTCCTACCTGTTGCTGTACTCATGACTTTTCATCCATTATTACATTGCACATAACTCTCACACTGCTTTTTACTTCATTCACATTATATCACTGAATCTGAGTTCACATTGAAATACTGTGTGACTGTATATTTTTTCATATATTTCTGCAAAGTGTGGTTAGTCTGAGTAAATAACTGCATATATTCCTGTATATATTTGCATCCTTTTATAGAAACGTGGACAGACTGTAATTTACTGTACATACTCTGTTGTCATTGAATCCTTATTTAAATCCTCCACCTGAACAATGAGAGCAAGTTTTTAACCAAAGTCAAATTCCTTGTATGTGTTGTGCATACTTGGCCAATAAAGCTGATTCTGATTCTGATTCTGATTTCAGAGGAACGTATATTTCAAAAACCTTCAGTGAGAACTACCACCAAGCAACACTGTGTTTCAGTGCAAGGAGTCAGATTATGGAACGATTTTGGACCTGAATTAAAATCATGTACAATGCTTGGACAATTTAAACAAAAACTAAAGGAAGAAATACTCCAAACATATATACAAGATGACATGTAAAATCACATAAGGATTGTCATATCCAGTCTGCGTTGTGTTGTAGCTTAGTTTTTTGTCACATTTGTCTTAGCTTTGTTCTGAATTGTAATCGCTCTTGTTTTGTTTTTCTTTTGAATTCTTGGATGGAATATGGGTGGGCAATATAAGCTGTGGCTTCAGCCATCACCCATTTTGGATAACTTATGTTGAACTGTATAATCAGAGGAGTTATTGTTTGATTTGACCTTGTTGGATTTTCTTTCCCCCTTTGTTATATTATTCAGTTTCTTTTAATCTGTACTTTTAATCTATCTATCCAAAATAAAGATTCATTCATTCATTCATTCATTCATTCACATACTATGTTATTAAAGTCGAGCACAGGCACTGTTGTGGTTTTACTTCCAAGCCAAGCCAATGACTGCTGTTATATATTTATGTATGTATGTACTTGTATTATTTATTGGGTTTTATTTCATTTATTATGTACTACATCCATTGTGTATGTGTGGATTGTGTGGTGGCAGCATGGGTGACAAGCCCAAGACAAATTTCCCCTTGAGGGACAATAAAGTTTATCTTATCTAATCTTAAGCCAGTCCTTAAAAACTGTCTCCAGAACAGCTGGGTATGGGAGCAGGAGAAAAAGAGATGCTCGTTTCAATGTTCTCTCTGCAAAAGCTACTTTGGTTGTTTTCCCATCCAAATCTTAGCCTCAGGAACTCATTGGAAGGATAAATGTCATTCATTATATTAAAATGAACTTTGATTTGGGTTGGACTGGATATTTTAGATATTTTGTTCTCAGTTTTGTGGTGTAAACAAACGACACAGTATTATCTTGTCTGTAACTAGTGATCTTTGGTCACGCACCTGACGTCGTGACGTAATTCATATGCGCTGTCTCTTTTTTTCATGCAAGCTGCCAAGTAAAGTTCATGTTCAACAGCACGCAGTTGTCCCATGTTATTTCGTTCAACTAAAGAACACGACATGGTGTCAGAAGTGCTGCGTAGCTGTGAAGACAGACACTAAAAGTCATTCTAGTGGGAAGAGGGAGAGAGGTGAGCTAAGATGCCCGAAGATAGAGGTGATGAACCGGCGAGAGCAGGAGTTAGCATCGCGGCTAGCACGCCCAGCGCCACGTTTAGCATCCAGCCACCGGAGCCCTTTGATTTCTCCAAACCACATGAATGGACCAAGTGGATTCGGCACTTCGAAAGATTTCGCCAGGCAAGCAATTTGTCTTCAAGTTCAAATGAAAATCAAGTCAATACATTAATATACTGCATGGGAGATGAAGCGGATGATGTCCTGAGAGGCTTAAAGTTAACCGAAGCAGAGCAGCTCGAATATAGCAAAGTGAGAGACGGCTTCCACAGCTTTTTCATTGTAAAGAAAAACGTTGTTTATGAACGTGCACGTTTAAATATGCGCAAACAAGAGCCAAATGAAACTGTAGACGCATTTGTAACGGCCTTGCATGCATTAGCGGAGCACTGCAACTACGGTCAGCTTCACAATGAGCTCATAAGAGACAGAATAGTAGTGGGCTTGGCCGACACAAGGCTGTCAGAGCGCATGCAAATGGAAAAAGACTTGGACTTGGAGAAAGCCGTAAATATGGCAAGGCAATCAGAAGAGATCAAAAAGCAACAAACAACTTTGAGGAATGAAGGAAACGTGATGCAGATGAACGCGAACTCTGTGGATAGAGTTACTAAAGCCAAATATGACAAGACAAAGTTTAAGTTCAAAAGCGAAACAGTGAACGCACGCCAGCTGTCTAAAAGTAAAAGCAAAAGTACACCAAACGCATGGTGCTATAAATGTGGTGGCTCTCCTCACCCTAAATACGAGTGCCCTGCAAATGATGCCAAATGTTATGCATGTGGAAAGAAAGGCCACTACCAACGGGTCTGCAGGCAAAGTAAGAATGTTCAAAGTATTGAGGAGGAAGAGGAGCGAAGTTTTTTCCTCAGCTCAGTCACAACAGGCCACCAGGTATGGACAGCTGATATTCTGGTGAGGGACACTAAAATGTCTTTCAAACTCGACACTGGAGCCGATGTCACTGCAATAGCGGAGTCAGACTTGGAACAAATATTTCCAAGAGCAAAAATGCCTGTTCTCCAGCAGCCGGAGAAACCATTGTTGGGTCCTGAAAGGAAACCACTGGAGGTCGCAGGTTTCACAAAGCTTCAGCTCAACTACGGGACAAAACAGACAACAGAAAAGGTCTACATTGTCAAAAATCTCAGCACGCCACTGTTAGGCCTTCCTGCCATCATAGCTCTAGGCCTTCTTGTGCGAGTTGATGTTATTTCAATGGACACTCTGAAAACATCCTACCCCAAACTGTGCAGCGGTCTGGGTGAAGTGCAGCAGCCCTACCACATAAAACTCAAATCAAACGCTGTGCCATACTCATTGAAAACCCCAAGGAGGATTCCAATACCTCTAATGGGTAAAGTCAAGGAGAAACTCCAAAGGATGGAACAGCTTGGAGTCATCACCTGAGTGGAGGAACCTACAGACTGGTGCGCCGGCATGGTCGTTGTTCCGAAGAAAAACAGTCCGAGGCTGAGACTGTGCGTGGATTTTACTGGACTAAATGAGTATGTGTGCAGAGAAAAGTTTGTGCTGCCCTCTGTCGAACAAAGTCTTGGGATGCTAGCAGGAGCCAAAGTGTTCAGCAAGCTGGACGCCAACATGGGCTTCTGGCAAATTCCCTTGTCGGAGGAATCTGCCAAACTGACCACATTCATAACACCCTTCGGGCGGTTCCACTTTAACCGCCTCCCCTTTGGTATCAGCTCTGCGCCCGAGCACTTTCAGCGCAAAATGTCGGAGGTTATCAAAGGAGTTGAAGGAGTGGTCTGTCACGTTGATGATGTGCTGGTATGGGGACATGACCAAGAGGAGCACGACGCCCGACTCCATACCACCCTGCAAAGACTGGAAAAAGCAGGTATAACTCTGAATGTGGAAAAATGTGATCTGTCACAGACCAAAGTGACTTTCCTTGGCCACATCATTACGGACACTGGCATAAGTCCTGACCCAAAGAAAACAGAGTCCATCACAGAGATGAATGAGCCATCAAACGTGACAGAGCTAAGAAGTTTTCTGGGCATGGTCAATCAGGTGGGAAAGTTTATCCCCCATTTAGCAGAGAAAGACAAAGCTCTGAAAGATCTTTTGTCCAAGAAGAACAGCTGGTATTGGGGTGTAGACCAAGCTAAAGCATTCAAAATGCTCAAAGATGCTCTAACTTCACCCCCAGTGCTTGCTATGTATGACCCAAACAGAGACACTAAAGTATCGGCTGATGCTTCTTCTTATGGTCTAGGTGGTGTTCTCCTGCAGCAGTGGGAAGAAGGATGGAGACCAGTCGCCTACGCTTCAAGGTCGCTGTCTCCAACAGAACAACGCTATGCACAAGTGGAAAAAGAAGCCTTAGCATCCACATGGGCATGCGAGCGATTCCGGTGATTTTCTAATAGGCAAACACTTCTGTCTGGAAACTGATCATAAACCTCTTGTGTCACTCTTAGGAGCTCAAGCCTTGAATCTACTGCCACCGAGGATCCAGCGCTTCAGGATGAGACTCATGCGTTACTTGTACAATGTACAGTATGCCCCAGGTAAATCGCTCTGGACAGCAGACACTTTGTCTCGCTCACCATTGAAAACAAAACTGACAAAATCAGACGAGGAACTCATGGAGAGCACAGACATATATGTGGACAGCATCATTGAAAATATGCCTGTCAGTTCATCATATATGCAAACACTCAAGGAACAACTGAAAATGGACACTGTGTGTGCTCGTGTAATGGTCATGTGCAGTCAAGGTTGGCCTGAACATGCAAAACGAGAACCTCTGTTGAGAAACTACTGGCCCGACCGAGCCACACTTACCGTGAAAGACGGCTTGCTGTTGAAGGATTCAAGACTTGTTATCCCTTCAGCAATGCGAAACGATGTCTTAACAAAACTACATGACGGACACCAAGGAGTTGTAAAATGTAAAGCCCGAGCTCGCCAGTCAGTATGGTGGCCTGGTCTCAGCCAACAGATAAGTGAAATGGTGTTAAAGTGCAGAACATGCATACAAGAGAGACACAACCACAGTGAGCCATTAATGCCAACCGAATGCCCTGACCGCCCGTGGCAAAGAGTGGGTACAGATCTGTTCGAGCTGGGAGGGAAAACTTACCTTCTTGCTGTGGACTATCTTTCCAGGTTCGTTGAGATTGCCCTACTGAACAAAACGAAATCCAAAGACGTCATTACTCACCTGAAGTCTTTCTTTGCCCGTCATGGCATCCCTGAGGTCCTGATGTCTGATAATGGGCCCCAGTTCTCTGGTCGGACTTTCACAGACTTTGCGGCTGCCTATGGCTTTAAACACATCACAAGCAGCCCAAGGTTCCCGCAAAGTAACGGAGAGGCGGAACGTGCTGTACAGACTGTGAAAAACTTACTGAAAAAGGCTGCTGATCCATATTTAGCTCTTCTTGCCTATAGAGCTACTCCTCTCCAAAATGGTTACAGCCCTGCTGAACTCCTCATGGACCGCCGCCTGAGGATGACACTACCGACTCTTCCCTCTCAGTTGGATCCGACACTGCCGGACAGTGTCACTCTTGCTCATAAGGAAAGGGAGAAGAGGATGTCGGACATTTCAAACTACAGCAGACGTCACCGAGCAAAACCCTTGTGTCACTTGTCACCAGGAGAACAAATGTGGGTGACAGATGCTAAAACACCAGGCACTGTTATCCAAAGTCACTCAACACCAAGATTTTATAAAGTGAACTTACCACAGGGGACAGTGAGACACAATCGCATGCATTTGATTCCTCTACACTCACCTTTGCAACAGTGTACCAAACAGCAAAGTGGGTCAGATGAACCTTCAGAGCAGGTGAAACAAACGCCTATTGTACCTCCTGTTACGCCTATAAAGTCTGATGTTGTGAGAACTAGATCGGGAAGAACTATTGTCAAACCTAAAAAGTTAGATCTCTAAAGAATGGTAAAATGTACAACCACAGAATGTTCTTAGCTGTGGTATTGTTAATGTTTGGAAAATAATAAGCGAAGGTTTAAAAGTACATGCTAAGTTCAGAGAAAATGTACACTTGAATACTAGTTACATGTACGCATACTCTCAAAAAAAAAAAGGAAAAAAAAGGGAGATGTGGTGTAAACAAACGACACAGTATTATCTTGTCTGTAACTAGTGATCTTTGGTCACGCACCTGACATCGTGACGTAATTTATATGTGCTGTCTCTTTTTCTCATGCAAGCTGCCAAGTAAAGTTCATGTTCAACAGCACGCAGTTGTCCCACGTTATTTTGTTCAACTAAAGAACACGACAAGTTTGACTTTTGATTGTTGGTCCAGGTTATTTATAAATTGGTTTCTGCAAGCCTGGGAGGGATAAAGGTCATCTGTGAGAACAGCTCTCAAAAATCTGTTTGTGCACTTTCTGTCCAGAAAGGAAGGATGGCAGAAGAGACAAGTTGGACGACACAATCACTTTTTTCTTCCTCCAACATATTTTACAGTAAAAGAATCTCTCAGGCCTCTGTGCAGCCCTCTTTTATACCTTTATTCCCATGCATAGAGGTCCACACTTCTGACCATAACCATTGCTGCCTGAATAAAGAATTATGTGGCACATTATTATAACACAATACCGGCTCTGCTCCAACACCCTTCTTCTCTCTGGTATTTACTCCTCTCCCCGGGGGGCACCCAGTCCTTACTATCCCCTCTGATACCCCCTCCTCTGATCCAACACCACGCCCCCACACTGTCAGGGTTTTTAAGACATTGTTTTAGCCAGTTTAGTTTTAAAGTACCATTCATACATTCACAGTCTATAGCATTTAAACCTCCTTCGGCAAAATCTTTAACAACCACTGCTTTTTTGATGTAGTGAGTGTGATTTCGCCAGATAAACTTAAAGTTAGATTGATTTATAGATTTGATGAAGTTGGGACAGACAGCTAAAGCTGATGCAGGATGAATTAGTCTTGAGATTCTTTCCATTTTGGTGAGATAAATTCTACAAAAGATTGTGAGGTCTCTTTGGAGCCAAATGTTTTGTTTTCTTTTACTTTCATCTGTTTTCTTTGTCAAATTTAGAAGTTCTCACTCCTTCTCATCTTTTGTTAAATAAACCCCAAGATACTTGACATTGGTTTTTACTGGAACATCATAGATAACAATCTGGGGGTGACCATGAATTGCTATGAGTTCACATTTTTGTAAGTTTAGGAAGAGTCCAGAGGCCTTTGAGAAAAGTTCAATGTTCTGAATGGCAATTGGAATCTGGGGCGGTGTGGTGGCGCAGTGGTTAGCACTGCACCAGCACAGCAACTCACCCTTGGCCATGGAATCCCTGGTTCGATCCCAGCCCCTGACTAACAGTGATCTGTGTGGAGTTTGCATGTTCTCCCTGTATCTGTGTGGGTTTACTCCAGGATTTCTCCAGTTTCCTCCCACAGACCAAAAACATGCAGGTTAGGTTAATTGGAGACTCTAAAGTGGCCCTAGGTGTGAATGTGTGTGTGAATGGTAAAGGGATAGCGCCGTACCGTGACTGCTTCATCCATCCAGGTGGATGCCCTCAATTTCCCCTCTGGGGATCAATAAAGTATACAAAATCAAAAATCAAAAAAACAATGTTCCTCCTAAAGGTACAAGGCCGTGTTGTCAGCAAACTGGGCTGTTATGAGTTCACTTCCAAACACCTTTAGATTCTTCAAGTTCTCACAATTCTTTAACATGACGGCCAACATTTCTGCTGCCAAGAAAAAAAATCCAGGGCTCACTGATCAACTATGGCGGATTCCTCTTTGCACATCAAAATGTTGAGATGATTCGTGAGGTAAGGCAACACAGCTGTTAGTGTCTTTGTACAAAGTCTCTATGACTTCAATGAAGGCGTCTCCAAAGCCAAAGCACTTTAGTGTATGAACTATGAAGGGGTGTTCAACCATATCAAAAGCTTTTTGAAAATCAAGAAATAAAATAGGTGGTGCGGTGGAAGAGTGGTTAGCACTGCGGCAGCACAGCAACTCACCCTTGGCCGGGGGATCCTGGGTTCGATCCCAGCCCTCGACCAACAGTGATCTGTGTGGAGTTTGCATGTTCTCCCCGTGCCTGTGTGGGTTCACTCCGGGATTTCTCCGGTTTCCTCCCACATGCCAAAAACATGCAAGTTAGGTTAATTGGCATCAAACTGGGGATTCTAAATTGTCCTTAGGTATGACTGTGAGAGTGAATGGTTGTCTGTCTCTCTGTGTTGGCCCTGCGATGGACTGGCGATCTGTCCAGGATGAACCTTGCCTCTCGCCCAAAGATGCTGGGATAGGCTCCAGCCCCCTCGTGACCCGAAAAGGATTAAGCGGAAGAAGATGAATGAATGAATGAAACAAATAAAATAAACCCCTTATCTTCTATGAATTCTTTATAGTCTAATATGTCTAGTATAAGGCAGATGTTGTTAAAAATAGCTCTACCATTTAAAAAGCCTGACTGAGTTTCACTACTAATTTCATAAATACCTTTTTTAAGCCGGATTGTGTGTATATGTGCTAAAAGTCTGTCATCATTATTTAGCAGGGTGATAGGTCTGAAGTTGTCAATAATTTTGGGATCTTTTCTTGATTTTGGAATTAATATTATGACCCCTTGCTTCATTCTTGTTGGCAGATTATGGGTCTGAAAGGCTTCAATTAACACATTGTACAGAAATTCTCTATTTTCGCTCCAAAAATGTTTGTAGAAATTGGCTGCTAGGCCATCAGAGCCTGGAGTTTGACCAAGTGTAAATGATTAAGTGCTTTATCAAGTTCTTCTAGTGTTATTTTTTCATCACAAATGTTTTTAAAATCTTGACAAATTGAGGGAATTGATTTTCTGATTTTATTCAAAAAAGCCATGCAGTCATTTTCGGAAAAATGAAGTTTTATAGAGATTGCTATAGAAAGAAAATATTTCCTTTGAGATTGTTTTAGGGTCTGTGCATATATCGTTTCCTATTAGTAGGGTTTTAATAGAATTTCTCTCTTGTCTTTGTTTTTCTAGTTTACAAAAGTATGCCATGCTGCATTCTCCTTCCTCTGTCTACATAGCTTTGGATCAAATGTTGGATCCTTTGACTTTGTGGACATATATTTCATCAAGTTTATTGTGTAAATCTATGATTTTTAGTTTGTCTTCTTCTTTAGCATTATCTTGGTTACAGAGTGTATTTAAAGCTCTAACGAGCTTTATTTCTACTTCTCTGGTCTTGCAAGTTAGGTTAATTGGCATCAAAACTGGGGATTCTAAATTGTCCTTAGGTATACCTGTGAGAGTGAATGGTTGTCTGTCTCTCTGTGTTGGCCCTGCGAAGGACTGGCCATCTGTCCAGGGTGTACCCTGCCTCTCGCCCAAAGATGCTGGGATAGGCTCCAGCCCCCCCGCGACCCGAAAAGGATTAAGCGGAAGAAGATGGATGGATGGATGGTCTTATGCATTTTTTGTTTACTAAAGGATATTGAATATTTTCCAACTTTGTAGTTAAAGTATTCCCATTGTAGCATCAACTCTCCCTTTGCTCTCATCTATAAAATTATTCTTCAGCTTAAGGAACTTATTTCATCCAGAAGGCTGGTCAAGAAATAGTCAAGAGTTACTTTTTCCATCTCAGGACCACAGCTGAACAGCTGAACTTCCTTCCTCTAAAGAACGTTTTATTGGTTAATAAAACCTTTTGACACCTTCCAAAGTGCCTTGTGACAAATAACAGACCCTTTTGACTGCATTTCATAGGACTCTAAGAAAATATCCACAGCTTAACATTGCCATCTTCTGACAACTCAGGGACATGTTGGATTTAACAAGCCATGGAACTGTGTGTATTTTTGACTGAAATTATTTCTCTCTTCAAGTTTCATTCCTCAGGATAATTTCCAGGATACCCTGGGAAATCAAGCGGGACTCTGATGTACCATTCTGTGTTGGACAATCATTTGGGTTTGAAAGATTTCATTAATCTTGATTTTAAATGTGTGCATGAATGTTTAACCCCTTGCACTCTGGTCAATTTCCCTAAAAACGCCAAAAAATAACGTACCAAAAGTAAATCAAAAGCTGTTCTTCAACCCTTTGCAGCATCTTCATGGGGTTGGTCTCATTTAAAAGAAAACACTTTGAATTTTTTGGCAAAACAGTCATAATCTCTCTAAGTGCTCCTGCCACTGAGTAACAGTCATCTAAACATACTGAACTTGAAGAAAATAAATTTCACCTGGGTGGTTTTTTTGGATACAAATGCTTGCAAATAACACACAGCTGTCAGATCCGGGCTGGAAAATGCAACAGAAATGTAGAACCAAGTGTTATCCAGCTGAGGTCCAAATTTTGTAACAATACCACAAAAAATGAATATATTACACAGCTTTCTTCTCAGGTTGTTCCCAGGCGTTTTTGAACTGTGCCAAATTGTGCCAAATGGCACAGTTTGGAAAAACATCTATAACTTTTGAATGATTCAATATAGAAGCTTGATCTTGGGCTTTAATGAAAGGTGACACTCAGGGCTGTGTGTGTGTGTGTGTGTGGGGTTGTTTATTCATTCATGAATGAATGAATGAACAAACAAGCCCCCACACACAAAGAAGCATGCCACATAAAAAATGTGTGGCTTTTTTCCACAAGAAAAAATAACCTACAGTGCACTAAAAATTATACTAAAATATCTGTAATGTAGAAGATAACAACTCCCCCCCCCCCCCCCGCTACAGAGGACGGACATCGCCCATCGCTACATGACGGACCGCGGGGACGGTGCACTGCGGTCTACTACACACAGTTGTACTAAAATATCTGCAATCCGCTACAGAAGAGTAGCGGGGGGGGGGGGGGGTCGTTCACGGTCCGGACGCGGTGCACGGACCGGTCCGTCATGTTGCAATGATGCACAGTTGTAATTTACCGATCGGTCAAAAGTCATTTGGATTACAATTTTCAGGGATAAAAAAATAATTTAGCTTATAACACTTACCTGTCCACAACAGCAGTGTCGCTGGCGAACTTCTCTTTCTCATTGTCAGACGAACATGACGTGGTCCGCTTGTTACAGACTCGTGGTTCTGGTCACGTGACCCGGTCAAATCATGATTCCATTATTACGGTTTTACGCTTCCATGATTGCGGTTTTGGCGAACGATTTTTCAAAACAAATAAGAACAGTAGTAAGAAAAAAAGACTGGCGAACGCGTGTGTATCACCCAGTGGCTTACACAAAACAGATTTTATGCACGGGACCCACGCTTTCAATCGTGGAACTTCTCTGCTTCAATTGGCTCGCTGTATTCGCAGCCATTGGTAGGCGGGTCCTTCTTGCTAGGTTTTCAGTCATTGGTTCTTCAAGGTTTCAGAAACTCCTTTGGCTTTCTGTTCGCGGCTGTGTCTGCAGCTTTTTTTTTTCAGTGCCCCCTAGGAAGCACAGGGGGACGCACAGTGTGCGTCCTAGGGTGCCCTCGTGCCCTAGGACGCAGAGACGTGACCGCCCGCGGTATCCCGAAGTGCAAGAGGTTAAATGCTTGAATATATTGTGTTCCACAGCATGCAATTTTATTAGTAACAGTATAAAAGTGCATGAATCACTGATTTTAGCTTAGTTTATACCTATAAGCATAAAGTTTCATATTATTATGATTATTATTATTATTATTATTATTATTATTATTATTATTATTATTATTATTATTATGTGTTATTATTATTATTATTATTATTATTATTATTATGTGTTAATCCAGCCTGTGGAAAAATACTCAAGTCATCTGACTGGCTCCGCCAATCAGAAGCTAGTCTCTTTGGGCCAAAACTTCCATTTATTCTATTGGTTGGTTGCAAAGGAAGGACTGTTCTCCTATTGGACCAAAGTTCATTCATCCCACCGATGACATAAGACAGTTGGTTATTGGTTGTGTCAATCATGTTCCTCCACGAAATTCTGCTCAGTCTTAAGCAGGGGAAACGCCCCAGTTCAGTTGAGTTTTGCAGAGAACATGAGGGCCTTTTCCACTAGCACGCTTTAGCGCGACATGGGACGGCTCAGCACGCTTTGTACGCTTTTCCACAAGCCCCAACACGGTTTAACAGCCGCGATTCTCAGCCCCGCTGAAGGGCAGGGTACAGCAGTGCTGAGCTGTGCCGTGTTGTGACGTTAACAGACTGGTCGCCGCTGATTGGTCAGGTCGTAACCGGCGCTGATTGGTCAGGTTGTAACCGCCCCTCTCCTCCTCCTCATCTACCAAATCTTCACGACCTCAATAAAGTTTAAAAAAAAAAAAAAAAAAAAAAAAGAATCTTCACGACCGCCTTTACTCAGCACGCAACCACTGTTGGCGGTTCCTTTTCAGTGTATTGCTGTGCTATTTTCATTTATTCTCTATCAAAAATGGCTTCGCGTAATAAGGGTGTTCCATAGACCAGTAAGGAGCTGCAGTGTCTGCTGACTGCATTGTCAGACGAACGTATTCAGCACGAGTTAGACGGAGCCGCCCGGAATGAAAAAATATACCGGGAGGTCTCGACATCGGAGTCCTTTAACGGTGAGTTTTAATTTTTTTTTATTGTGCGTTTTTTCGCAAATATATTCGGTAAGACGCTCAGTTTATTTATGCAATAAAAAAGCTGTTCATTTGTGGATGGATCGCTGCTTTATTGCAGCACACTGCGGACTAAAGCTTTTATTGTAATTATTCATGTGAACAATACGCTGAAATAAGCTTATGTATTCTTGTTAAAAACTATTGTCTTTTCTGTATATATTTCCTGCTGTATTTTATTGTGTGCATTTTCCTTGTAGAATCATCCCACGCGTCCGCCGCGACAGCCCGCACGGATTATTCAACCGAGCTTTCCTGAACCAGAGCTGGCAGAGACGCCTTCATTCTACCGAGCCTCAGCACTCAGTGGTCGGCGTGTATAAAATGTCGATTAACCTTCATGTTGTGTTGCAAAGTTTTTTTTTATTTTAATATTTTGTATATAATAAAATTGAATTGTTTTGGAAAGTGTGGTTTGTCTGTTATAACACTGAATTATAAAACAGTATAATTACATAGAAATTCCATTGCCTAGTCTGATCAAAATGATGCTGAGGGTCAACCATTGTAAAGGTAATGTAATTTTTAACTAGACCAAAAAAGAATCTTTTTGTAAGCTTTCTGTTCTTTTTATTGAAATATCATAAAAAATTAGCACCAAGTCAAAGGTACAAGTATATGTAAATTGAATGTTCTATCGGCACTCCAAATTCAGAGATTTACAATACTTTAGAAGGAGTGTAGCATCATCTAAACGGAAAATAATAATACTGTTGTTCCAAACGTTGACCTGAAGGTGAAAAACATGAATTTTTTTAATTCAGTACATCCAAAATGCCCTAGGATGTGGTGTAGTCCAGTGTGCCACCGTCTCATTATTTAATACGAATAAAAACAAGTTTCAGCTCATTATTTCTAGGTCATTTGGCAGTTAATTCAAAACAAAAGTGACTTGTGTTGTTGCAGCTTAATTATGAGATAAAATTAATTGTGAGATAAAACCACAGAGCGAGCAAGGCAATAATCCTTGGATCCTCCATTTTTTGTCTGGTGTAAATAAGGACTCAGTCCGGTGCATAACATCACGGGAGTGTGGCCCCGCCTCGCTGAGAATCTGCTGCTGCCCCGCAACACTGTGCTAATGGAGACAGAAGCATTCCGAGCCGTACTGAAGTGAATCGAGCCGTACCGAGGTGTGCTGGGCTAGTGGAAAACAGGCTATGGTTGCTTGTCTTTGTGTAAAGTCTGTGTCCTACCTTTAATGTTTCTCTTTAAAACATCTGGGAAATTAATTATTTTCCTTTGAGCTCAAATCTTTATTTGGAGTAAAGCTCCTGTTTCCAGGCGTTTCCCTATCTTTATCCTTTTAAAAGTTTTTCTGAAAGCCACCCTTTTTTTTGGTGCATTTTCAAGGGACTGACTGACCATTCGTTTTCACACTGGAAGCTATTTTTGCCAACTCAACATCAGAAGAATTTTGTGGCTTGAGTTTTATTTAATCTTATCTCCCTAATTCTGTTATTCTGGATTGGATTTTGATATCCAACTTAAATTAGACAGGAGAAGCTGCTGAAGGATCCTCATGTTCGCATGTCATGCTATTTCCCGTGGCCAACGAAGAAGAAGAAGCAGCCACCTCACATCGCCTGATGTCAGCTCCAACTGTTTGTCGCAGTTAAAATTTCATCTTGTGACTGTGGAGTTTGAACGCTGCTGGACTGTGGGAAACATATTGTATCTGTGGGCAGATATAATCCCGTATCATCTTCAGATCAATCTTCAGCTAAGAATCCAGCTGAAGAGGACAACCAACTTAAACTGAAGGAGTCACGTGAGCCATATTCTCTTTGTTTCCATCTACTGAACGAATGTCTAAGATTTGGAAATAATTCATAAATCTGATCAGATACAGAATTACAGAGAATAAATTTTCCTTTTTTCATTTAAACTCCATTTTTACTTTCTCAGCGTAAACTCAGAATTTTTCTATAATTAGTTATAATTTTCTGCATAAATTCACATCCAATTTCATTCATATTTTGTTACGATTAATCTCAGTCTTCCATTTCCAACATTTCCAAATTTATGCTAAAGTTCCAGGGTTCTCAAGATGTGTTGACATTCTGTTACCCAATAATCAGGAACAAGTTTAATGTGATTGCTTAATGTTGATCATTTCACCTGCTCACAAGTTATTTGAAGGTAAGATCATTTATTCGTAATTTCATTAATAAATTGTTAAGGATTAGAGAAGTTGTGAGTGAATTTCTTTTCTGTGTCATGTTCTAAGTCCCCAGTAGAACGCATGAATAATTTGAGACTGAATAATTTAAGGTAACAAGATTAATAATTCGTACACAATCGTGAGCTGGTGCCCCAAATGAGTGTTTTCTTATCAAGTTTTCCAATATGTGTGTGGACCCAGAATAAATCTCAGGTCCCAATACACCTCTTAAATAAATTAAATATAATTAAATATTATTTGTGAAATGATGACTGTCCTCCTTATCACAATTATTATAATTAAATAATGCTACACCATTTATTAGCATATGATGTAATGGAGTGATCTGTTAGGTCTGAATAATGGGAGACCGGAGTCATCTTATGCCAAGCAACAAACCGAACTTTATTATGGAACACAGGTACATATATACCACGGCCGCAGCCCACCTGACGTCACACCCCAGGGTGGGTACGGCAAGCCCCGAGGGCCAAACATACACACAACATTTTCGCCCCTTTAGAAAAGTCCAAAACACATATACAATCAAGACACACCCCAATTTAGAACCCGAATCACGCATTAAGGAAAATAAACTAAAATCAGTGAAAGGGCCCATCACAGTCACACAACACGAGTAAGCCATTATCTCTTACCACTTTCAAGTTATAGCCTTTGAAATCTCTGATATCTAAACTGAATATTTTCTTGAAAAAAATTTGACCACGGGGGGGGGGGGGGCTGATGGTGCAGCTGAGCAAATCAGAATTGGAAAATGTTTTCAGGATTCAGTTATTATAGCTCTGATGGTCTGACAGAAGCTCTCATCCTGCACTAAGAATGAATTACATTTCCAAAATCCTTTGAAGTTTTTTGGTAAGACCAATGGTTTTATTTCAAGATGAATTAAAGTGTGATCTGTTAGAGGGACACTATCTATCCTTAAACCTGAAGTAAATTGTAATGGATTATACAGAATTAGCCAACAGTCAATTCTAGATTTACTTGAACCATCCATCTATCCATCCACCTTCTACCGCTTTTCCGAAGGTCTGGGTCACGGAGGCAGCAGTTCAAGGAGAGAAGCCCAGACTTCCCTCTCCACCGCCACCTGCTCCAGCTCTTCAGAGAGGATACCAAGGCATTCCCAGACCAGCTGGGAGACATAGTCTCTCCAGTGAGTCCTGGGTCTGCCCCGGGGTCTCCTCCCAGAGGGACATGGCTGAAACACCTCAAATGGGAGGTGTCCAGGAAGCATCCTTATCAGATGCCCAAACCACCTCAACTGGCTCCTTTCAATGTGGCGGAGCAGTGGTTCTACTCTGAGCCTCTCCCGGATGACTGAGCTCCTCACCCTGTCTCTAAGGGTGAGTCCAGCAATCCTATGAGGAAAGCTCATTTCAGCCGCTTGTAGCCGCGATCTTGTTCTTTTGGTCATTACCCAAAGCTCATGACCATAGGTGAGAGTAGGAACGTAGATTGACTAGTAAATCGACAGCTTTGCTTTAGAGCTTACAGTGTAGTTCCCTCTTCACCACAACAGACTGGTACAACGTCAGCATCACTGCAGATGCTGCTCTGATCTGTCTGTCAATCTCTTGCTCCATTCTCCCCTCACTCATAAATAAGACCCCAAGATACTTAAACTCCTCCACTTGGGGCAGGAGTTTGTCCCCAACCCGGAGAGGACAATCCACCATTTTCCGGCTGAGGACCATGGACTCGGACTTGGAGGTACTGATTCTCATCCCAGCCACTTCACACTCAGCAGCAAACCATCCCAGTAAGATCTGTAGGTCACTGCTGGATGAAGCCAGCAGAACAACATCATCTGCAAACAACAGAGATGAGATCCTGTGGTCACCAAGCAGGACACCCTCCATTCCTTGGCTGCACCTAGATATCCTGTCCATAAAAATTATGAACAGGATCGGTGACAAAAGGCAGCCCTGGCGGAGTCCAACTCTCACTGGGAATGACTCCGACCGAGTGTTGGCAATACGAACCAAACTCTCACAAAGACTGAATAGCTCGTAACCATCACATGAACCATCTGGCTTAAACCAGGAATACTGCAGAGTATCAGGATTTTTCACTCTGCAAACATCCTCTAAATTAAGTGTGTTACAACATTTTAGAAATGTATTATTAACATTGTTCCTTTCAGATCTTGGAGGAAGTCTGTCCTTCAGATTGTTCGGGGCCATGTTAAAGTCTCCTCCACTTATAATGTCATTTGTAGGATAATGGGCTTTTATTTCTTCAACTGACAAACTAATTAGGTGAAACAAGTTTTTGTTTTGTGAACTATTGTTGTATCCAAAAACATTACAAAGGATAAAAACAGAATGCTCTACATTCATTACAAACAGAATCCAATGACCATATACAGTGGGGAAAAAAAGTATTTAGTCAGCCACCAATTGTGCAAGTTCTCCCACTTAAAAGATGAGAGAGGTCTCCAATTTTCATCATAGGTATACCTCAACTATGAGAGACAAAATGAGAATTAATTAATTAATTAATTCTTTACTTAATTAATTCGAATTTACCAATTAATTAATTAATTAATTGGTAAATTCCTCGGTAAAATAAGTATTTGGTCAATAACAAAAGTTCATCTCTATACTTTGTTATATACCCTTTGTTGGCAATGACAGGTCAAATGTTTTCTGTAAGTCTTCTCAAGGTTTTCACACACTGTTGCTGGTATTTTGGCCCATTCCTCCATGCAGATCTCCTCTAGAGCAGTGATGTTTTGGGGCTGTCGCTGGGCAACACGGACTTTCAACTCCCTCCAAAGATTTTCTATGGGGTTGAGATCTGGAGACTGGCTAGGCCACTCCAGGACCTTGAAATGCTTCTTACGAAGCCACTCCTTCGTTGCCCGGGCAGTGTGTTTGGGATCATTGTCATGCTGAAAGACCCAGCCATGTTTCATCTTCAATGCCCTTGCTGATGGAAGGAGGTTTTCACTCAAAATCTCACAATACATGGCCCCATTCATTCTTTCCTTTACACAGATCAGTCATCCTGGTCCCTTTGCAGAAAAACAGCCCCAAAGTATAATATTTTCACCCCCATGCTTCACAATAGGTATGGTGTTCTTTCTCCTCCAAACACGACAAGTTGAGTTTTTACCAAAAAGTTCTATTTTGGTTTCATCTGACTATATGACATTCTCCCAGTCCTCTTCTGGATCATCCAAATGCTCTCTAGCAAACTTCAGACAGGCCTGGACATGTACTGGCTTAAGCAGGGGGACACGTCTGGCACTGCAGGATTTGAGTCCCTGGCGGCATAGTGTGTTACTGATGTAGCCTTTGTTACTTTGGTCCCAGCTCTCTGCAGGTCATTCACTAGGTCCCCCCCGTGTGGTTCTTGGATTTTTGCTCACCGTTCTCATGATCATTTTGACCTCACGGGGTGAGATCTTGCGTGAAGCCCCAGATCAAGGGAGATGTTCAGTGGTCTTGTATGCCTTCCATTTTCTAATAATTGCTCCCACAATTGATTTCTTCACACCAAGCTGCTTACCTATTGCAGATTCAGTCTTCCCAGCCTGGTGCAGGTCTACAATTTTGTTTCTGGTGTCCTTTGACAGCTCTTTGGTTGTGGTCATAGTGGAGTTTGGAGTCTGACTGTTTGAGGTTGTGGACAGGTGTCTTTTATACTGATAATGAGTTCAAACAGGTGCCATTAATACAGGTAACGAGTGGAGGACAGAGGAGCCTCTTAAAGAAGAAGTTACAGGTCTGTGAGAGCCAGAAATCTTGCTTGTAGGTGACCAAATACTTATTTTACCGAGGAATTTACCAATTAATTCATTAAAAATCCTTCAATCTGATTTTCTGGATTTTTTTTTCTCATTTTGTCTCTCATAGTTGAGGTATACCTATGATGAAAATTGGAGACCTCTCTCATCTTTTAAGTGGGAGAACTTGCACAATTGGTGGCTGACTAAATACTTTTTTGCCCCACTGTACATCCTCTTTGTGATACAAAATCTTCCCTGGACTGTTGTTGAATAATACTGCAACTTCCCCTCAATACGGAGAACCGTGGCTTAATATCATTATCACCCCACTGGCTGGCCCAGAATTTCGCATCGTTTTCCTCAGAATGAGTTTCTTGTAAGAATGTTTTGTGGGACTTTAATCCTTTGCAAAATAAATAGATTGCTTTCCTTTTGATTCTATTTTGTAGACCTCTTTTGTTTACCGCGGTGAAGTTAGTTTTAAGTTTGACGTTCGATATTCGGCTCCATTGCAATTCCCGGCAGCTGACAAGAGCGAAGCCCAGCAAAAGGCGTTTGTTAATCGACAAGCTTCCGTGTATTGCCCGGTCTTCTAAACGAGGGTTTCACTTAGGGACCATCAACAAATTAATAGTATCATTATGGAAAAAAAGATTTTCTTTAATAGTTTAAACAGCATGTGACCCACTCACTTAAAATCAGTTTTGAAAAATATTACTAAGTCTGGCAAACAGGATGCAACTTTTTTTTTTTTTTAATTTGGTTTCATTACTGCAAAAAAAATTGCATTTTTTTTTTCAGTAGCTCTCAGTTCATGTGACCAAGTCACTCAAAATCAGTTTGGAAAAATATTAGGGACATCTGCTGAACAGGGTACACCTTTTTTTATTTGGTTTCATTACTGCTTATATTGCATAACTGTTGGAAAATTTCCTCATCAAAAATCAGGTAGGATCAAAGTTTCAGCAAATTTAATATGCACTGATCGGTGGAAGACAATACAGAGTACAGTTTTCACAGACTGCTGCAGTGCACTGGCTTAACTAGCAGAGTGTTTCTGGCTAATATATGTCCAAGGGACTGTCAGGGTGGGGTCTCTTCTTGTTGAGTTCATTCATGACTCAGTGTGACAAAGTTTGCTGAGCCTCTTGATATTTCATTCATGACTAAGATTGTATTTGCTGAGTCCATGCAGAAAACACTAGTGATAAGCTGAACAGTCAGTGATAGAAATGAACATTCACACTGACATCAGCATCCTTCAGTTTGTTTTTTCCCCACTCCTCAAAAACTCCAAATATGGTAACAGAATGTCCTAGGTATACACATTAAGCTTTATAAGGAAAAATTCATATTCATAAAAAATCATATAACAGTGTAACATAGAATCCCCCCCCCCCCCATGGTACCCAAAAAGGCATCAAAAAAGAAAAGTGGTTACAAGTTATGATGTTGAAAACGATGTTTTTAACAATTCCTTGTCCCACTGATTCAATCACCTTGCCAGGTGACCAGCAAAAAAGTTCACTAGTGGTTAGTGGGCACTGTTGATGAGTCCCGGATTCGGGACCTTTTTGTAATGGTTGATTACCCTCTGTGGATCTTTCTGCAACCTTGACAGCTGTGAAGGCCATCAACAGGACCTTTGTGGCATGGTTTCAGGCAGATGATCTTCTTTCCGCTGTATAGGAACACTCGAATTATTGCTCATTGAAATGAAGCCATCAGCATCTTCACAATGTCCCTACGACGGCAATCTGGGCCCCTTCTTATCTGCCTTAGTCTCCTTCTATGCTCAGCCTGAGATGAAGGACAAAAGAAATATAAGTCTCGCTTGGAAAATCCAATGGTCTTTTGTTTTTATTTTCTTACAATGATAATATTTCAAGCTGATTAAAGCAGTAGCAGACAGGACTGCTTTTATTCTCTTAGTTTTAAATAAATTGTGCATCAGTGTAACATATAACAAATTAATCTGCACATTGATTAGTCATTCAGTTTCCTCAATGAGTCTCTTGGTCCATCAAACAGTGTAGTGTGCTAGGGTCACTCCTCTTGACCCACACCCTCATTCAGCTGACATATCAGGCTTTACTCCAAATTTGACCAGATTTGCAAATGTATTATCAGATCATATCAGTTAATCAATCAGTCAGAGCTATATTTGTATAGCTCTTTTCCAGACAAAAACTGTAACTCAGAGTGCATAATAGACAATAGATCATTAGGATTAAGACAAGAGAATTTAACATTGTTAAATCATATTTCTTTCATTTTCTGTATGCTCTTACTTTAATCTTGTAGAAATTACAATTTAACTCACCACTAGAAGAAGCATCATCTTAGTTTTATTTTGTTTACTGCTTTTACCTATGGAGAAAGCAAAACAAAAACAACCATATCTCCAAATGCTTACCACTTACCTGTATTCAATCTAAACCAAATTCATTTGAAATGTGCTATTGTGCAAACAATGTTATATTTTTACTGTAGACATGTAAAGGCAAGCTTATAGGTTAGTCATCATTCACTATCTATGGCAGGATGGATTAAAGGTGGCAGATTAAGCTCAGGATTTCAGTCAGTGTTCAAGCAACCAGTAAGAGTTTACCTCAAAGAACAGTAGACACTCAATTACCCCCTTGACAGACCCTCTTCTGCATTTTCCTCAGACATATAATGAAAGTTAAAAGTAGAAATTTTCTAGATTTCATTTATCCATAATATAATCACCTTTTACAGACATGGACAAAATTGTTGGTACCCCTCTGTTAATGAAAGAAAAACCCACAATGGTCACAGAAATAACTTGAATCTGACAAAAGTGGTAATAAATAAAAATTCTATGAAAATTAACCAATGAAAATCAGACAATGCTTTTGAATTTTGGTTCAACAGAATTATTTGAAAAAACAAACTCATGAAACAGGCCTAGACAAAAATGATGGTACCCTGAACTTAATATTTTGTTGTGTAACGAGTCCCCTTTTTGGGCACCCTTAAACGGCTGTGATCGGGGACACTAGTGTATGCGTGTAGGCGGCATATGGATCACGATGACACCAGACTGATGTTTCCCACAATTTATTTGCTCCTGTTGGAGAATTAAAACAATACACATCACTCTTCGTCTGTACCTTGATCCTACACAGGCTCCTACATTTACAAAGATATAAGTTACACAACGGCACAAGCTGCCAGAGTCACCATAGAGCTTATATTGGCGCGCAATTCTAAAATGGCGACTAGTGGACTTCTAAGGTGTGCCGAAAACATCCATAAAACTCTTATTTACAATATAAACAGTGAAAAATATACTACAGTAGCATGTCAAATTAATAAGAAACAATTACAAACCAAGGTTGCAGGTTAAATGATAAAACTGATGAACAAAACGGTCATTTAATGCCAGCAACGTTTTAAGCGCGACTTACCCCCAGCAAAGCAACGCGGTACTGTGGGGGAAAGGAGGAACTACCGGAGCCTCGGAGGTATGGGAAGAGCGGATGTTGGCAGTGTACCGCCAAAATAAAAGCACTCAAGTAAATAAAATTCACAATAATATAAAGGAAAACATGACTGAGAAAAGGAATGTTTAAGGTGCATTTTCGACTCCGTTACACCCACCCCACTGAATTTTATCAAACTTGAGCAACAGCTACACAGAACTCATGACAACATACAAAACACCCAGGGTTAGTTAAAGAACACCATTTGAAAGAGTGTCCCACACAAGGACGAAGTGGCATGAGAACAGCGCTTATCTCTCAACCCAACCACTGGTAATGGAGTGCCTTGTACACCCCACCAAAAACCCCAACTATTAGTGTAGTAAAAGCTCATGTATAATAAAATAAAATAAAATAGCTGATCACTAGAATTCAAGGTCAAGTCCACAAAAGGATAGTCCACTCATGTAGCATTTAGTCAGTCAGGGTCTGAAACACAGACCTACAAACAGCCTTAACATTGAACTTGTCCCGAATTACATCTTGCCTGGACATTGTCTGCACTAGTCTATTTACAGGTCTAATCAGGCGACCAAATCTTGACCTGATTTGAGATTGTGCATTGGGACGGTCACAATGTGTACGTGACGTCTGGTCAACAATACAGCGAACAAGGGGAGTGTCCGTCTGTCTCTCGGAGTCAGGAACAGAAACTAGTTGACTGTCAAGTGTTTGTCCACCATGAGTATCAGCAGCAGCTGTAGTCACAGGTCTAGAGTCAGAGGACATGGGATGATCTACACCTTGAGCAACAGGTGCAACTGAAGAGTTCTGGGGGTCAGAGGACACACTAGTCACATCAGAAACGTCTACCTGTGACACAGATGGTTCAGTGAGCTGCGTGATCCACTCAACAGTTCTCCTTTCAGAGTCAACAGGTTCTGGATCAACTAATGGTTCATGTGTTTCTCCACATGAAGATGGATCACCTTTACCAGCCTCACTCTCTCCCTCGAAGAGGTCCACAGATGTATCTCCCTCATCACCAATGTCTGTAGCTAAGGTTTCTGGAAGTAAGGTGGATGAACCATGGTTGGACACATCGCACACATCCACCACAGGAAGAAAATTTACCAGCATCAACAGATTCCTGTGGACCACTTTTGTCTGTCCAGTAAGAGTGTCACAAATTCTGTATGTATGGGTCTGCGGGCTCACATCCATTACAGTGTAAACAGTTGATTCCCACTTATCAGCAGTTTTCTTTTTGCCTCTCTCCTTTCTGTTGGCCAAAAGCACTCTGTCACCAATCTCAATCTTGGATCCTGTCACTTTTCTGTTGTAAAGATTAGCATGTCTGTGTTGCTCCTTAGCAGCATGGTCCTGAGCAACCATCATTGCTTCTTTTAGCTCACTGGTGAGAGTCGCCACATACTTGTCATAACTGTTTACATCAGCATCGCGAAGAACAGAACGAAACATGACATCTACTGGCAAATGGGGCACACGGCCATACATGAGGTAAAAAGGAGGAAAGCCAGTCGTCTCATGGGCTGTACAATTGTACATAAATGTCAAAGTCTGCAACCGTCGTGGCCAGTTAGCTTTCACCTCAGGGGACAGTGCACGAATCATCCCACCCAGTGTCCTGTTAAACCGTTCGACACTCCCATTTCCCATTGGGTGGTAAGGGGTAATGTGAGATTTCCTGACACCGGACACTTTGAGGAGTTCACTGATTAATTGACTTTCAAAATTAGGACCTTGGTCACTGTGGATTCTTTCTGGGAATCCAAAGACACAAAAGTACTTGTTCCACAGAACATTTGCCACTTGCTTAGCTGTTTGATCCTTACAAGGAAAGGCCTGAGCCATCCTGGTAAAGTGATCTGTTATCACTAGGACATCAATAGACTTGTTCCTAGAGTCTTCAGCTGACCAAAAGTCAATGCAGACCAGCTCCAGCGGTCTAGATGACAAGATGCTCTCTAAGGGAGCTCGTCCCTCAGGTTCAGCTGACTTGCTGAGGACACAACGCTGGCAGTGTCTGACATGGTCTCTAACATCTCTCTCAAGGGTCAGCCAGAAAAATCTCTGTCTGGATAAACTGAAGGTTCGTGACTGGGCTTGATGACCAGCATCATCATGCACACCTTTCAAGACCTCATCCTTAAGTGAGTCTGGGACAACATACTGAAGCCGTTTGGACTTGGTTCTCTGGTCTCTTGAAACTCTGTACAGAACACCATTGCTCACAGATAGCTTATCAGAGTGTTTCAGATATTTTCATTTTCAGTGATATAATCACTGAAAATGATTCTCTCACCCTTTCTCTCCTTGAGGGTCTCCGATGTCTTTCAACATAAAACATGAAGTGAGAAAGAGTTCCATCCTCCAACTGTTTGTCACGCAAAGCCTTTTCAGAATAGGCAGGCAATGGGTCTTGACCTGGTGAAACTAACTGGGGCAAAAACTGCAAGGCTTCAATTGCCCGGGCCCTCGGACCAGCATCCCACTCAATGTGTAACTGCATCACAGCAGACACTTCTTCTGAATTCACAATCTGAGTGTGTGCCCGGGAGGTATGAGCATTGTCACACATCGCATCCACGTGACCACTGGATGAACGAAAAGCATCCTGAACAGAGGCAGTAGACACATTTTTGACTTCACTGAGGAGTTTCACATATGGCTCACTGAACAATCTATGACCAATATTTTCCTTGACAAAAGGCACACGGCTTAATGCATCAGCCACAATGTTCTGCTGCCCTGGAACATACTTTATGTCAAAGTCATACGCAGCCAACTTGGCTACCCAGCGTTGCTCACAACAGTCTAACTTGGGCTTTGTCAATATGTGAGTCAAAGGGTTGTTGTCAGTCCAAACAGTGAATTTGTGACCCTTTAGCCAATGACTAAACTTGTCAGTGATGGACCATTTCAAAGCCAGAAATTCCAGTCGGTGCGCTGGATAGTTTTTCTGAGACTGTGTCAGTGACTTACTGGCAAAAGCAATAGGTCTGGCATGACTTTCACCTTCCTGGACTTGGGACAGAACGGCACCTATCCCATCCAGAGATGCATCAGTTGAAAGCATGAAGGGACGGTCAAAGTTAGGATGAGCCAAGACCACAGTGTTAACAAGTGCAGATTTGAGACTTTCAAAGGCATGTATGTGCTCTTGGGTCCAATCAGAAGCACAAAGCTTTCTGCAAGCCATCTTGGTTTTCTTACATCTGCCTTGATATTTTCCACCTTTCAACAGGCTGAACAATGGCTTGGCAATGGCAGAATATCCTGGCACAAAATGCTGATAGTAATTAACCATCCTCAAGAAGGATCTAAGTCTTTTTTGGGACGGTGTCACACCATCAGTGTCCATAAGGTCAGCACAAGTCATTTTTGCGATGTTTTCAACCTTACTAGGGTCGGTTGAAACACCATTCTCATCAATTATGTGACCAAGAAACCTCACAGATCTCCTGAGGAAAAAACACTTTTTGGGTGCCAACTTCAAGTTGTGGCTACGCAGCCTGCTGAACACCATCTCAAGGCGCTGCAATGCACTCTCCTCATCAGATGCAAAAATCAGCACATCATCCAAATAGCACAACAAAGTCAAGTAATTCTGGTCACCAAAAATGGCAGTCATCATGCGCATAAAACTAGCAGGACTATTGCATAATCCCTGGGGCAGGCGATTGTACTCATATAAGCCCATCGGAGTGGTAAAAGCAGAATACTTCCTGTCATCCTCATGAAGCGGCATGTTGTAGAAGCCGGACGTTAAATCCACTGTGCTGAAGAGGCAGTTACCTCCCAGTGCTGCCAGACAATCTGCCTGGTGAGGGAGAGGGTGAGCGTCTTTCAGAGTCCTCTTATTCAGCCAGCGGAAATCTGTGCAGATGCGGAGGTCACCATTCTTTTTCCACACAAGAACCAAAGGAGATGCATACTCGCTAGTTGATTTCCTGATCATGTCTTTTTCCTCCATTTCATTCAGCACCTGGCTTAATTTCTGATACTGACTAGGGGGTACACGCCTGTATGGGAGTCTGAATGGTTTATTATCAGATAAATGTATGCGGTGTACAAAGCCCTTAGCTTCTCAACAGTCTAGGTGGTGGCATGAAAAGACGTCCTCGTACTGAAGTACCAAGTCAGCCATTCTCTTTTTGCAGTCCTCTGACACTTGGCATGAATTAATGTCTATGTCACAAAGCCGCACTGACTTGAGTTTTTCTTTTACAGACTCCATACCGGCATCACATGCTGTTGTAGACTGTGTGTAGCAGGTCACTGGTACACTAGACTGCTCAGCTGCGTCCATGTCTTCAAGGGCTACACATGTGTAGACATCAGCTAGCTTTGCATTGTGCCGTAACAACACAGGCTTGTTGGACGTGTTGATGAGTTTGAGCGGGACCCACCTGTCACCCCGCATAGGAGTTACAATCTTAGCTACTAGGACACCCCTAGGAGCTGAACGAGAAGATGTGGGCTCTGTCATGACTGTACTGCCTGGAGATACAACAGTGTCTTTAGGCAATTTACCCCAAACAAGGTACTCACGCCCAGGTTCAAGGCAGGTGGCTGAGTTACATCTGACAGTACCAACTTTGTCAGGAATGTCATTTCCTTTCCAGGGGTTCAAACCAGTGAGCATAGACAAGAACTGCTCAGCTTCTGGTTCTGCAGTTGGGCAGGGGCCAGACACTGTTTTCCAATAGGACTTGCATTGTTTTGAATGGTGTAGGATGTGGTTTATGACATTGGTACCAATAATCAACTCATCATGCTGACCACAGACAACCAGAGTGGGGACTAGCATTTTACAATCATACACCTCCATCACAATGTCAAAAGCACTCTTTGGCCTGACACGCTGTCCACCACACCCAACCAGCATCACATTCACATCAATCTGGTTCTGATTTGTTATCACTCCAGCAGTTCTTAGTTTCTTCTCTGCACCCTCGTTGATACTGCAGGCCATGGAGCCACTGTCCAGCATGCCATCAATTATCACTGCACCACCAAAAGCCACTGGCGTGTAGAAAAGGCTGGAACTATTGCCAATTATGTGAATGTTCTGATACACAACAACTACATCATTGCATGAGCTTCTCACTGATGCAAGAATCGACTCAGCATCAGATGTGTCACTGCAGTGGGAGCTTGAGGTGAGACCTGCACTGCCTCCCTCCAAGTACAGGTCAGTTAGTTTCCCTGAGACTGAGAAGGAGGCTGACAGTTGTTGTTGGAACAGGCCAGTCTGGTATGACCAGGGGAAAGACAGGTAAAACATAGTTTCTCAGACATGCAATGTGAAATGGTGGAGTGACGTGTGTCATTACAGACCTTACAAGTTGCTTCTCTGGGGCGTCTCTGATGAGGGGCACGTTTAAATCTATTGCTCTCAGTGGGGTGAGGAATTGTACACTGCTGCAACTTCTCCATCATTTCCTGAAACATGTTAACCATGCGACCAAGGAGCCTCTCCTCTGACTGTTGGAGATTTTGAGCAACAACCGGCACACTAGCACAATCTGAGTTGAGTGTATTTGGGGTAGGGTCAGAGATGGGGAATGGAGAGGGACCCTGACATGTAAACTGTCGGGTTTGAGGAAGTGAAGAGGGAATGACTGGGGTGTGGCACTGTTCTGGCATGGTCATGGCTGAAGATGGCAACCTGGGTTTGTCAAATGTTACAGTGGCTGTGTGACTCATTAGCTGTGGACCATCAGGTGCTCTGGCACTAGCTCTAACCTCTCTCTGATTATCGTCAATTCTCAACTGAACATCACATGAGGTCCATTCATGAGGTGGTTTCCACTTCAAGGTGCAAGACAGATCAGGATCAGGACAATTTTTGACCAACATGATAGCAACCTCTTTGCTCATGTCCTCAGTCTGCTTGCCTTGTCTACGCAGGCCCTCGAGAGCCAGGTCTGCTGCTTTGTTCAGCCTTATCCAGTAGTCCACTGGGTTTTCTCTGTGCCTGGGCAGGGTTGCATAAAAATCTGCGAGCAGAAGACATGAGGAGGCATCACAGAAGTAATGGAGAAGAACATCATAGATTATCTCAGGTTTCTTTTTATTAGCATCTAGCTCCAGGTCACTACGCAGGGCAACTTTCACAACATCTCTGGCTTTTCCCAGTAAATGACTCATTATTTCTCCTGCTTGCTCACACACAGGAATCTCTCTTCTTAAGGTCAGTCTTAGACAAGTCAATCCAGTCCTGAACTGAATATTTGTCAGTACTGTCACCTCTAAATGTGGGTAGTTCTCTGTCTGACTTGACATGGACAGTCACGTGTGGGGGGTCATATTTGGTAACATCACAATGTGCAGTTCGATCAATAGGAGAAGTCTGGTTGTCACTGGTCATATTCACAACACCAGCAGACATTAACTTAGCAACTATAGACTCACCAATTTGAGCACCAAGCTGCCCTACCATATCTGTAAGTTGTTCAATGGCAACAACATTACTGCAGGGAGTGGAAACATGAGGACCTTCACCCATGAACTCACAAACAGGAATACAGCCTGGGCTCTGACCTAATCCTGTATCCCCACCACTGTTCATGAATTTGGAATGTCCCACATCTCTACTATTAGCAATATCACCGCGCCAAACACCTCTTCCTTTTGGCAAAACAGGTGTTGTGTAATTATCCATGTCTTTTTTGGTTGATAGTACTACTTTACACAGTGAAATGTACTTGCGTTGTGAATAACTCCAAAGTAAAGTGACATAAATTACAGTACAGGATCACAATTATAACTACGACTTCAAATACCGTAAATGTACTGTGGGTAATCAGTTAAAATGCGTCTCAACAGTCCTTTATATATCTGACCACATATACGTCCCAGCGTAGACCTAAGTCGGTAATGCAGCATCCACGGTGACCGGTGTCGAGCTGATCTGAAGATCCAAGGGTCACATCACCAGTGTAACGGGTCCCCTTTTTGGGCACCCTTAAACGGCTGTGATCGGGGACACTAGTGTATGCGTGTGGGCGGCATATGGATCACGATGACACCAGACTGATGTTTCCCACAATTTATTTGCTCCCGTTGGAGAAATAAAACAATACACATCACTCTTCGTCTGTACCTCGATCCCACACAGGCTCCTACATTTACAAAGATATAAGTTACACAACGGCACAAGCTGCCAGAGTCACCATAGAGCTTATATGGGCGCACAATTCTAAAATGGCGACTAGTGGACTTCTAAGGTGTGCCGAAAACATCCATAAAACTCTTATTTACAATATAAACAGCGAAAAATATACTACAGTGCATGTCAAATTAATAAGAAACAATTACAAACCAAGGTTGCAGGTTAAATGATAAAACTGATGAACAAAACAGTCATTTAATGCCAGCAACGTTTTAAGCACGACTTACCCCCAGCAAAGCAACGCGGTACTGTGGGGGAAAGGAGGAACTACCGGAGCCTCAGAGGTACGGGAAGAGCAGATGTGGGCAGTGTACCGCCAAAATAAAAGCACTCAAGTAAATAAAATTCACAATAATATAAAGGAAAACATGACTGAGAAAAGGAATGCTTAAGGTGCATTTTAGACTCCGTTACAGTTGCACAACCTTTTGAGACAATCACTGCAATCAAACGATTTCTGTAACTGTCAATGAGACTTCTGCACCTCTCAGCAGGTATTTTGGCCCACTCCTCATGAGCAAACTGCTCCAGTTGTCTCAGGTTTGAAGCGTGCCTTCTCCAGATGGCATGTTTCAGCTCCTTCCACAGATGTTCAATAGGATTTAGATCAGGGCTCATAGAAGGCCACTTTAGAATAGTCCAATGTTTGGCTCTTAGCCATTCTTGGGTGTTTTTAGCTGTGTGTTTTGGGTCATTATCCTGTTGCAAGACCCTTGACCTGCGACTGAGACCAAGCTGTCTGACACTGGGCAGCACATTTCTCTCTTGAATACCTTGATAGTCTTGAGATTTCATTGTACCCTGCACAGATTCAAGACACCCTGTGCCAGATGCAGCAAAACAGCGCCAGAACATAACAGAACCTCCTCCATGTTTCACAGTAGGGACAGTGTTCTTTTCTTGGTATGCTTCATTTTTGCGTCTGTGAACATAGAACTGATGTGCCTTGCCAAAAAGTTCCAATTTTTTCTCGTCTGTCCATAGGACATTCTCCCAGAAGCTTTGTGGCTTGTCATCATGCAGTTTGGCAAATTCCAGTCTGGCTTTTTTATGATTTGTTTTCAACAGTGGTGTCCTCCTTGGTCGTCTCCCATGAAGTCCACTTTGGCTCAAACAACGACGGATGGTGTGATCTGACACTGATGTACCTTGACCTTGGGAGTTCACCATGAATGTGTTTAGAGGTTGTTCTGGGTTCTTTTGTTACCATTCGTATTATCCGTCTCCTCCTGCGGCCACGTCCAGGGAGGTTGGCTACAGTCCCATGGATCATAAATTTCTGAATATGTGCAACTATAGTCACGGGAACATCAAGCTGCTTGGAGATGGTCTTATAGCCTTTACCTTTAACATGCTTGTCTATAATTTTCTTTCTAATCTCCTGAGACAACTCTCTCCTTTGCTTCCTCTGGTCCATGTTTAGTGTGGTACACACCATGTCACCAAACAGCACAGTGACTACTTGTCACTCTTTAAATAGGCCGACTGACTGATTACAAGTTTGTAGACATCTGTGATGTTAATTAGAGGACACATCTTGGTTGAACATGTCCCTATGGTCACATTATTTTCAATCTTTTCTAGGGGTACCATCATTTTTGTCCAGGCCTGTTTCATAAGTTTGTTTTTTAAAATAATTCTGTTGAACCACAATTCAAAAACATTGTCTGATTTTCATTGGTTAATTTTCATAGGATTTTTATTTATTACCACTTTTGTCAGATTCAAGTTATTTCTGTGACCATTGTGGGTTTTTCTTTCATTAACAGAGGGATACCAACAATTTTGTCCACGTCTGTATGTAAATATTTAACTTTCTTCAGCTTCGTTTTTACCCGTGTTTACCAATCTGTTAAAAGGTCTTTAAATTCATCAACTTTGGTTTAAATTCAGTGAAGTGCCTCATTCATCCTACCAGGTTATCAGTGGATTCAGTAAAATACCCTTTTAACTGAGTAATTTATTAATTTAGAAATTCCCATTCCTATCAGGCATACAAAAATAATTTTCAAAGATGGGTTATCATAGCAGAGTCAGCTCCCCTCCTGCTGGACATCAGCCCCCCTCATCTCAGACTAATTTGGTTCAAGGTATAGAAACAGGAATCTTTCCTCAGAGGCATCCCCCCACCGATGTCCAAAAAGGGCAGAAAACGGACTCATAAATGATCCCAGAGCACACATTATGTCTTTAAAAAATAAATAAATAAATAAAATATATATGTATATATATCCAAGTTAAATTAGCTATAATTTAATTTCTTTGCTCTCCAAATAATTTAACCTATATCAATAATTGTTAATCCCAATCACTTTTATTCTTCAAACATTGTCTTTTCATAACAATGTATTTTAAATCAACTAAAATTTAATGAGTTTTGTCTCTAAATCATCACTCTTCATTCTATAAAAGCAAAAAATCTTTGTCTCTCTGTGTGTCTGTCATGCTTCATAGGACATCATAGGACAGCCTCTGATCTGTGCCTTAACATCATAGGACGTCCAATGAACTCAGGCATCATACGACACATAGACAAATGTCTTTATGATGTCACATAGACCACAGAGATGGCAGTCTTTATTAATAATTGAGTAGGCAAGATGGCGCCGTTGTGTGTGCTGGACGTCTGCCTGTGCTATGTCTTATGTGTTTAGTTGTCTTTTTATTGTTTCTAGCTCAAAATGTGTCATCGCTACTGGTTTATGATCGCCTGACTCTTCTAAATATTCACAATTCTGTGGTTAAATTCTTGACCTATGAATTTAATGGTCAGCCTCCTCCGCCTCTGTTGGCGTCTATACCATCCTATCTGAGATGTGCACCCAGCGGACTGCTTCGAAAGGGCCGCCACAAGATACACTGCAAAAGACGAGGTTGGAGAGGTGGCGTATCATGCAGACCAAGGGCTTACCTGGCTTCTTCTTCATCTCACAACCCTCGTCAACTGCTGACTGAACTCTCCAGGAAACGTATTGGTTTTGACGTATGAGGATCCATGGATTATCGCTACCGATGGCTGTTGCCGACTGTCCCAGAGGCTGGATACCCACTTCCCTGCCACCGGCCCGTGCGGATTCGCAGAAGGGGCTGCGCACCAGAGAATCTTCACCCGATCAGTTGTGCTTCCCAGCAGGCTGATCAATGTTTGATTCGCATGGCTCTGATTAACACCAGATCCATCGCAAATAAGACTTTTATTCTAAATGACTTTTTTACTTCACATTCCTTGGATTTTCTTCTGATGACAGAAACATGGGTTAAACCAGGTGAGACCGCCACCTTCTCTGAGCTCCTCCCTCCCGGCTGTTCTTTCTCCAGCTCCCCGCAAGCATCTGGTTGGGGTGGAGGTCTGGCTTCTGTTTTTAATGACAGTTTTAAATGTCGCCTTCTCTCCACAAATGCTTATTCCTGTTTTGAGCTGCAACTATTTGTGGTGGATCTCACAAGTCCTGTGTTGTTTGCTGTTGTCTATCGTCCTCCAAAATATAATAAGGACTTCATTAATGAGTTTTCTGAATTTTTGGCAGATGTTGTGCCAAAATATGATAAACTTTTGATTTCCGGGGACTTTAATATTCATGTCTGTTGTCCATCTGATCAGCTGGCATCTGATTTTAAAAGACTGTTGGCGACATTTAATTTAAATATTTTAGTGGACAAACCTACACATCGTCTTGGTCACACTCTGGACCTTGTTATCTCTTTTGGGCTCTCAATCTCTCTCAAAGAAATTTCTGAGTCTGTCATCTCAGATCATTTCCCCATCATTTTTGAATCGTTGACCCCTTCATCACCCAGCAAGCCTGTGGCTCCATCATGCTGGCGTCACATCATCACTTCTTCAACACCAGAGGAGTTTTCTGCTGCTTTTAGGGATTCACAGCTTTTTGCCTTGAATGGACTCGTTCCCTCTTCCCATCCGGATAAGATTCTTTCCTCCTTTCATACCACCTGCTCTGGGATTTTGGACTCTATTGCACCATTTCGGCTTAAATCAGCTAAACTGAAAACAGATCCCTGGCTAAATGACACTACTCGTGCCATTAGGCAACGGGTCAGGCAGGCTGAACAGAGATGGAAAAAGGACAAATTACATGTGTCTCTGGGAATTTTTAGGGACTGTCTTGCTTATTACCAGAGGACCGTGCAAAAGGCAAAATTTCAGTATCTCTCTGATATTATTTCCAGTAGCAGTCACTGTCCTAGAGTGCTGTTTAACACAATTAACTCTTTTATAAACCCACACACTCTGACTGTAGCAGATGATTGGTTTACAGCATGTGAGACTTTTCTTCACTTTTTTGTTGATAAAGTGGACTCTGTCAGACGAGTTATTAATATCAGTTTTAATGGGAGCTTGTCTGTTGTCCCGGGTTACTGTGCTGTGTTTGAACAGTTTGAGTTGGTTTCTTTATCATCACTTGCTGATATAGTGAAGTCTCTGAAGCCGTCAAATTGCTCACTGGATATTGTTCCCGCTGAAATCCTGAAAAGGGTTTTTAATACTGTGATGTTGTGAGGGTTCACACAAGAAAGGAGAGATGACTATGACAAAACAGGCTTTATTTAAAACACCCTCCCTCAACACAGACAGGAGGGGAGGTCATTCACACAGACCTCCGTCTCACTGAGGGTGACACAAACGCATGATCAGTCACTGCTCTGACTCTTCTTATAACACTGCTGTGTCATTATAACACAGTTATAATAACACAGCATTAACATTTTCAATAAGTCCTTACAGACACAACATGTGCCTAAGATCTGGAAAGAAGCCGTGGTTGTTCCCGTTCCAAAATCCAGCTGTCCTAAAATGGTAAACGACTTTAGACCAGTTGCTTTGACTTCAATTTTAATGAAAATTTTTGGAAAAACTGGTCAGATGTGAGGTCCTAAAGCAGACTGAGCATGCATTGGATCCTCTGCAGTTTGCCTTTAGGCCTCACAGAGGAGTGGAGGATGCCACTGTCACTCTGTTTAACATGCTTTTTAAACATCTGGATTTTAATGGGACACATGCCAGGCTTTTATTTGTGGACTTTCCTCTGCCTTTAATACAATCCAACCTCATATCTTAGTTGAAAGGCTCCTGCAGCAATTTGATTTGAGCAATAATCTGGTGGGTTGGATTCTGGATTTCTTAACCAACAGGAACGCAGAGAGTAAGGGTCAATGATACATTGTCTGACCTAAAGTGCTCTTCTACTGGCTCTCCTCAGGAGTGTGTGTTGTCACCACTACTCTTCATCCTGTACACAAACATGTGTCTTTGCAGACATGACAACAGACACATTATAAAGTATGCTGATGATTCAGTTATTGTCAGTCTCCTCCAGGATGGTGAGAGTGGCCACGGCCCAGTAGCTGATGATTTTGTTCACTGGTGTGAGGATTCCTACCTGCAGCTGAATACGACAAAAACTAAAGACATGATTATTGACTTTAGGAGGAAAAATCCCAGGCACAAAGTCACCGTACTAAAAGACCAGACCACCGAATGTGTACAATCCTACAAATATCTTGGGACGATTATTGATAGTAATTTAAACTTTGAAGAGAACTGTGAAAGGGTGTGCAAAAAGGGTCAGCAACATTTGCATTGCTTGAGAAAACTTGCACGCTTCCAAGTTGACCGAACCATAATGACAATGTTTTATCGGGCTTTTATTGAATCTGTTTTATCCTTTTCTTTAGTGTCATGGTTTGGTCAGATAAAACTGAAACAGAGGAAATCCTTGGATCAGGTAGTTAGATGGTCCAGTCATTTGCTTGGTGAGCCACAGCTGAGCCTGACATCCCTGTACACCAGACAAGTACAGAGGATGGCTATCTCCATTTTAAATGATGACTCCCACCCTTTGCACTGCCACTTTCAGCTTCTTCCCTCAAGACGGAGGTTTGCTGTCCCAAAAAGTAGAACTCAGCACTACAAAAACAGCTTTATCCCTGCTGCTGTCAAAGAGTTGAACAAGCTGTAACAATATATTGCACATAATTTAGGTACCTATTTATTAACTCCATTTTATACTTACTTATTTTTATAGGATGTTACTTGAGTTCTAAATATTTTATTGGGTTTTAGACCTTTGAGTTTTTAACCTCTTTGACTAGTTTTTAACTTCTAATATGACCCTTCTCTCTTACCTCTGGTTTTTCTCCCATCTCTTTGTCTTTTTATACCCTGATTGATGGAGCCTTGAGTATTCTTATCATGTTAATAGTCAGCTTCATGTGTGCCTGTGTTTGTGTCTATGTTGAATGTAATTTGTGGCTTGTAAATATGGATGTCACCAGACTGCAAAACAAATCTACCTACGGGTACAAATAAAGTAACCTGAACCTGAACCTGAACAGCAATAACAATTTAGAACACACGAATGATAACACCCTTTGAATCCTCCGTGGCCAAAGCATGCCAGGAGAATCCCCGCCCCCTTAACACAGCCCCGACGTTACACTGTCCCCCCCCCCCCCCGGACTGGTTTCTGTCCCCAGAATAATAAAAGTCGAACTCAAAAGTCCAATATGAATCCATCCAGGTGTCGGGGCGGCCTCTGTTGTCGATGACCAGCACACACAGGCCCGCTATTGTTCATCTGTGCCTCGGTTGGAGTATCTGGTCGGGGTGAAGGCTCCGGCTCGATCACCCGCGGGGCGGATAGCTGGTATGGGGCGAGACGGTCACGGTGGAGTACCACGACCCGGTCCCTTTTCTGCAGCCTCACCCTGTACACCACATCTGACAGTCACTCTAGGACCTCGCACGGTCCAGACCAGTGGCTCGCCAGTTTTGGTGACAGTCCCCTTTTTTGCTCTGGGCAGAAAACCCAGACTCGATCTCCTGGTGCAAAGTCCCTCCACCTGGCAGCGGGAGTCATATGCCCGCTTCTGCTGGCTCCCCGCTGCTGCCAGGGCCTCCTGAGCCAGTCCATGCACCATGTGGAGATGTTCCTTCAAGCAAAACAAATAATCCAACCCCGGTTTACCCTCCACCTCCGGCTCCGGGGGGGGGGGGGGGCACCAAATCCACCGGTGTGTGCAGCTCGCGTCCAAACATCAGTGCTGCAGGAGTGCACCGGGTGGATCCCTGTGCTGCTGTCTGGTACTCCCACAGAACAAAGGGCAGATGCAGGTCCCAGTCTCGCTGTTGCTGGTCCACTAGGACAGCGAGCTGGGTGGTGAGGGTCTGGTTGAACTGTTCGACCAGGCCGTTGCTCTGTGGATGCAGTGGGGTGGTCCGGGTCTTCCGGATGCCCAGCCACTTGCAGACCTCCCCGAAGACCTCTGCCTCAAAGTTCCAACCCTGATCGCTGTGCAGCTCCTCCGGTACACCAAACCGACAGAACATCTCGTCCACCAGTTTTGATGCTGTGGTGGCGGCACTCTGATCAGGGACCGCGTATGCCTCTGGCCATTTGGTGAAATAATCCATTGCGACCAGCACGTAGTGGTTCCCCCGGTCCATGATCGGGAAAGGGCCCAGAAAGTCCACCCCTACCCACTCCATCGGTGCTCCCATCTGGTACTGCTGCAAGGGGGTGTGGGATCGCTGAGTCGGCCCCTTCTGAGTCATGCAGGTGTCACAGCGATGGACATGGAGCTCTACATCCTGGTGACATCCGGGCCAGTAGAACCGGGCTCAAAGACGCTGCAGTCGTTGTCACCCCAAAGTGGCCTGCTCCTACTGCCCCGTGGACCAGCTGGAGTACATTGGGCCGGAGCCCCCAGGGAACCAGCAGCAGACGTGGTGATGCTGCCCAGCTGGAGTCTACCACTGCCGATACACAACACCCTCGTGACAGCGGAGATTAGCCCACTGGGAGTGTAGGGTCTTGGTCTCTGGGTCCAGCGCAGACACAGCCTCTCAGGTGGGCTGCTGGCCCACATCCGGCCACTGCCGAACCTGGGAAATGACGGGATCTCTGTTCTGCTCACTCTGCAGCTGCTGCGCACTGAGGGCCTCTGTGACGTCATCGCTGGGGAGAGCTGCCTGATTATCCGAGGAGGAGCTGTGTGCTGCTGTGTTATTCCTGCTCACAGCCGTCCGGAGAGCAGCAGCCCGTGGGACGGCTTGATCTCGATCCTCTGCCTACTGGCAGTGCCGACAGTCCTCCACAGCACAGGGACGCTGAGACAGCGTCTCAGCGTTGGCATGGAGGCGGCCTGCCCGATGCACAACTGAAAATCATAATCCTGCAGTGCCTCCAGCCATCTCATCAATTGTCCATCCGGCTCTTTAAAGTTCAGCAGCCAGGTCAGGGAAGCATGATCCGTCCTGAGCTGGAAACTCCCCCCGTACACATACGGGCGAAAATGGCAAAGCTCCTGGATGACAGCCAACAGCTCTCTGTGAGTAACACAATAATTCCTTTCAGCTCTGCTGAGAGTGCGGCTGAAGAAAGCAACTGCCTGCTCTCCGTGTTCTCCCTCCTAGGATAACACCGCCCTGATGCCCTGGTTGCTGGCGTCCGTGTCCACGATGAAAGGGCGGTTCGAGTCAGGATACTGCAGGATGGGGGCTGTGATGAGCGCTGAGAGAAGCTGGGAAAAAGCAGCAGCACAGTTCTCACTCCACTGAAACACATGGCCCTTCTGTGTCAGCTGATGCAGCGGGCTGGCAATGGTGGTGAAGTCTTTCACAAATCTCCTATAATAGGAGACCAGTCCGAGAAAACTCTGTGGCTCTCCCACATCCCGCGGCACTGGCCAGTTTTTCACCGCTGCCACTTTCTCTGGATCGGTGGCGACTCCCGCTGAGCTGATGACGTGGCCCAGGAAGGTGGTCTCCTGCCAAAATAGGTGGCATTTCCGTGGGTGCAGCCACAGCCCGGCCTGTCGGATGGCGTCCAATACTTCCCGGAGGTTGGACAGGGCGCTGTCAAAATCAGCTGCGTGAACCAGCAGGTCATCCAGGTAAACAATGCAGCGGCTCTGGGGCACATGAGCCAACACTCGCTCCATCAGATGTTCAAAGGTGGCCGGGGTGTTGCAAAGTCCAAACGGCATCACCTTGAACTGATACAGTCCCTGCCTGATGGAGAAGGCTGTTTTCTGGTGGGCCTCAGGTGACAGCTCTACCTGCCAATAGCCGCTGTGGAGGTCCAGTGAGCTGAACCAGCTGGAGCCGGCGATGTGATCCAGCGCGTCATCAATGAGGGGCAGGGGGTAGGAATTCTTGCGGGTGACATCATTCAGGCGTCGGTCATCCACACAGAACTGTCACGAACCGTCCTTCTTCCTAACCAGAACCACCGGCGCCGCCCAGGGGCTGCTGGAGGGCTCAATAATGTCTGCCTCCAGCATTTCTTGTACTTTTTGTTCTGCTGCTGCCCGCCTTGAAAAAGGCAGATGGCGGGGGCGGAGCCGGATTGGCCTGTTCTCACCGGTGTTGATCCCGTGCTGCACCAAGCTGGTTCAGGTGCACTTCTCATCCTTCGCAGTGAAGACGTCCATGTAGCAGTCCAACAGCTCCCGCAGCTGGCATCTCTGTCCCGATTCCAGTCCGCTGCAGCTCTGCTGGAACAATTCCTCGACCGCCTGCTGCGTTTCTGCTGACATATTGACCCGCTCCACTGTGCCCCCCCGCTTGCTGTCTTTATCGGTGGTCGCGCTCCCTCTGCTCGTGTTGGTGGCGCCGTTGTGTTCAGTACTTGCGGTGACCCGCCCGGTTCGGCCCGCCCTGGTGGCCCCTCGATCTTGCAGGCCTCCGGGTTCCTCCTCTGGGCCCCGCTGCAGAGCATGATGGTCTGAGTTCCCAGCAGGAGGGACGATCCGGCGGTGTCAATTTATGAGCTCCATGCTGAGAGCAGATCAAGTCCAGTAATGCAGGGGTCTTGGATGTCAGAACGGGTGGTTTGTGTTCTGGCCAGCCACCCCCACCACAACAACTCTCCGCCCTCCCAGTCTGGTGCACTCACCGGTAGCTGTAATGATGCAGCGCCCGGTGGGTTCCAACCCCTGCGGTTCTGTCTCGTCCGTGCCTGGCAGCACACTGGGTCGGACCAGGGAGATGGTAGAACTGGTGTCAATCAGGGCCCGGATCGGCGTGTCGTCCAGGCTGCACTGTAGGTACATTCCTGGCGAGTGTCCAATTCGGCCCACACGCGATGACAGTTCATCGGGGAAAATGTCTGTGGGAGACGGCAGGTCCCCGTCCATGCCACCTCACTCTAGTTTAACGTTGGTGAGGGGCCGGTTTGTTGTTGGGGTGGGTGCCGGGCAGTACCGCACGATGTGTCCTGGCTCCCCGCAGCGGAAGCCCCCTTCCTCGCACCGCCGTGGCTGTCTTCTCCGTGGGAGCGCCGCTGTGGTCTGGCGCAGCTCCTCCTCCTCCTCCTCCTCACTCTCAGCTGTGGCCTGGAAGGCTCTCTGCCTCGGTGCTGATGCATCAGCTGTACAATCCATTAGCGGTTCCACCCGCTCCACTTCTGCCACAGCTGTCTCCCAGTTGCTCGCGGCGTGAATCTGGATATGGCTCTTGAGCTGGGCTGGACGGAGACCCCAGATGACGTTCCGGAGGGCGAGCTTTTCCACTACCTCTGGCTCAAAATCCGGGTAGCTAGACCATGTCAGCAGCCGTATGTCCCCTGCATAGACTCCCAGGCTCTCTCGGCTGCCTCGCCGGCGGTTGGCCAGCTGTTCCTCGGCGTGCTCAGCGTCGGCCGCTCTCCCAAACCGCCTCTGGAGCACTCCTTGCAGTGCTGGCCAGCTGCGACGTTCCTCGGGCCAGAGATCGGACAGCGTGCAGAGAGCCCTTCCCTCCAGGGCCAGCGCGACCTGCACGGCGGTCTCTTCGGGTGGCCAGCCGTTCAACGCAGCAGCCAGCTTAACCTGGACCAGGTAGTCATCCAGCAGGGATTCACCATTAAAGCAGGGAACTTTGGCCCGCTGCTGGATGGGTGGGATGATTGCCTCTTGGTTGCTCGCTGCCCCTGGTCGCAGTGGAATCGCTGGCCCGTCTTGCCCTGAAAAGGGCGGGGAGTGGGGCTGATCTGCTCTGCATAGCCTGTCCTGCCTTGAGAAAGGCAGAAGGCAGGGTATGCTGGTCCTATTGGGTCCGCTGCTCCGTTCATCCCGGCGAGCAACTCTGGGGGTCGGTGTACCAGCTCTGTCGTCCATTCCCAGCTGAGCAATGAACCGCTACAGCTGCTGAATCTCTGCTCTGATCCTGGCTTCCATCTGCTCCATAGTCCCACTCCTGGCACCAGTGTGATGTTGTGAGGGATCACACAAGAAAGGAGAGATGACTGTGACGAAACAGGCTTTATTTAAACACACCTCCTCAACACAGACAGGAGGGGAGGTCATTCACACAAAGCCCCGTTTCACTGAGGGTGACACAAACGCATGATCAGTCACTGCTCTGACTCTTCTTATAACACTGCTGTGTCATTATAACGCAGCCATAATGACACAGCAATAACACTTTAGAACACACGAATGATAACACCCTTTGAATCCTCTGCTTCCAAAGCATGCCGGGAGAATCTCCGCTCCCTTAACACAGCCCGACATTACAATACTGTAGGGCCTGGTCTTTTGGTTTTTTATTAATTCCTGCTTTTGTTCAGGATTTGTCCCACCTGCTTTTAAACATGCTCTGGTTAGGCCACTTCTTAAAAAACCTCACCTTGACCCTTCAGTTTTATCTAATTTTAGACCCATTTCTCATTTGATCTTTTTATCTAAAGTTTTAGAAAAAGCTGTTTTTATGCAGTTACAATCTTTTTTAGAAGACAATTCTATTTTTGAGAAGTTTCAGTCTGGGTTTAGATCTCGTCACAGCACTGAGTCTGCCCTGCTAAAGGTGCACAATGATATTATGATGTCTGCTGATGCCAAATGCCCAGTGGTCTTAGTGCTGCTAGATCTTATAGCAGCCTTTGACACTGTGGACCATACAATCCTTTTGTCACGCCTGAATCACCATATTGGCATCCATGGCACTGCACTTAAGTGGAAGTGGTTTGAATCCTACCTAACAGAACTTTTTCTTTAATGATTGGTGACATGTCTTCTTCTAGTGCCTCTCTCTCCTGTGGGGTCCCACAGGGCTCTATCCTTGGCCCTGTTCTGTTTGCATTATATATGCTGCCACTTGGGTCAATAATAGCCAGGCACAACATGTCTTTCCACTGTTATGCGGACGATTTGCAGCTTTATTTACCTTTGAACCCAGAACAAACAAACTCACAAAGTGTTCTATTGGACCGCATCACTGACATTAAGTTGTGGTTAAGCCAAAATTTTCTCCACTTAAATGAAGAAAAAAACAGAATGTATTATGTTTGGGGATATTGTAACGGCTGGCTTTGGTACCCTCTCTTTAAGGCTCAGTTCAGCTGTCAGAAATTTGGGGGTGATTTTTACAGTCATTTAAAATTTGATAAACAGACAATGTAGTCAAGATGAGCTTTTATCAATTACGTCTGTTATCCAAAGCCAAACCTTTCCTGAGCCGTCATGATCTTGAGATAGCCATCCATGCTTTAATCACTTCTTGACTTGATTACTGCAATGCACTTTATGTTGGCATCTTTCAGTCTTCTCTCGGCCGCCTTCAAGTTGTGCAAAATGCAGCGGCCCGTCTTTTAACCAACACACCTAGGTGAGAGCACGTTACTCTGATCCTTTTTTCACTTCATTGGCTTCCAGTCCATTTTAGAATTAATTTTAAACGTTTTCTTTTTGTTTTTAAAGCTCTTAATGGCCTTGCTCCGGTTTATATGTCTGAGATTTTGACTGTCCGTGACCAAGGCAGGGCTTTGAGGTCATCCAATCAGCTTTTGCTGGATGTGCCCAGGTCAAGGTATAAACATTGGTGTGACCGAGCCTTTTCTGTTGTCGCCCCCAGGCTCTGGAATAATCTCCCCCCTGACCTACGTGCTATCTCTGACCTGGCCTTTTTTAAATCAGAACTTAAAACATATTTGTTTAGGATGGCTTTTAATACCCAGTAGTGGTGATATTTGTCTTGGCATTTGTTTTTATTTTATTCTTATTTTTATTTATTTATTTATTTTATTTTATTTTTTATTATTTCTTTGTTTATGTTATTTGTTTTTTTTATTTAAGTTTTTGTAAAGGGTATACATATCATTACAGCATTGCATTGTTTACATTTTCATCACATATTCCCCCTTTTTATTGTTTTTTGACAACATTGGAAAAAAATATTACAACACCCTTTTTTTAAGTGAAAGAAAAAAAGAAATTAAAAGAAGATCAAAAAACAAAGAAAAAACAAAACAAACAGAAAAAAACAAAAACAAAAACAAAAGAGCAGAAAAATAAAAGAGCATCTGAGTAGCACTGGAACAAAGAGAGGTGCCATTATTGAAATGGTATTTGTCAAAGATTAGATCTGATGGAAGACACATATGCGTTCCAGGGTTGCCAAAAGTTCAAGAACCCATCCATGTCCTGTCTCAGTGCAAACGTCAACTTTTCCATCGAATAAATGTCTTGAATCACGTTAATCCAATCCTCAGGTGTAGGACAGTCTTTCAACATCCATTTTTTTTGTTAGAGCTTTTTTACTTGCCAATATTAAAACAGTGAATAAGTATTTTTCCCCTCGTCTTTCCAGTGATTCCAGTAGTAAACCCAAATACAAAGTTACAAAAGAAAAGGGAACTGTTACTTTGAATATTTTCCCCAATATTGTCTGTACATTGGTCCAATATTGGTGGATAACTGGGCATGACCAAAACACATGAAAAGGATTTGCAGTCTCTTCACCACACAGGTGCCAACAATTCAACCCCTTACAAGTAAATTTGTTTTGTGCAGGTGTTCTGAAAAATCTTACCAAATTTTTCCATCCAAATTCTCTCCACTGCAGGGATGAAGTACTTTTCCATTGTTGTTTATTTAGCTTTTCCCATATTTCCAGTTGTAAAGTGAAATTCCCCTCTTTTTCCCATCTCTCTTTTATATATGATGTGTTGTCTCCTTTTAAGTCTTGAAGACCATGGTATATTTTAGAAATGTATCTGATCCCTGGGATCCCTTTATATGCCATTAAGAAAACCTTCAGAACACCTGACTGGGCCCTTTCCAAATCCTCCTTTTTAAGAATTTTGTTTGTGTGGTGTCTAAGCTGAAAGAACCTGTAAAGGTCTTGATTTACTAGACCTTGTTTTTTCAAATCTTCAAAACTTCTTAAAGTTTGCCCTTTAAAAAAATCGTAATGTTTTATCAGTCCGTTCTCTTTCCACTTTTTAAATCTAGTGTCTGTTTTATTAGGAGTAAAGTCCTGATCATAGGAAATCCATTGCAATAACTGAATCGGTGAATTCAAAAGACGCCCAAGTCCCCTTTGAAAAAGTGTGGACTTGGGCCCTTTTTGAATTCACCGATTCAATTGATAGGGTTCTTTAGTTTGATTCTCTCTGATTATCTTAAACCAAATTTTTAGCGGGGTCTCTATCCATGGGTTAGTGTTGTTCAAAAGTTTAGGTAAGGCATTGTTCCCTATTGTAGCGTAAAATAAAAATATTAATAAATAATAAATATGAACAGGTATGAATTATTTAATTTATATTGATGTATTGGAATCTGAGATCAAATCTCATTTCATATACATCAGAAAAGTTAATAACACTCGTAAGGGGCACCAGCTTCTATCTTTAAGAAGCAATTTAATCTTTAATTTCACTTTATACCTGTTTGATCACTCAATAAATTAATCAATAATCAGTCTCAAAAATTTTCCGTGAATTCGCTACCTGGGCTTGAAACAGACTCAGAATGAAATAAATTCTCAACAACTTCTCATTTTTACAGATTTATTAAATGAAATGATTAACAGACATTGCAGTAATTTCATTAATCATAAAATCAATCTTGTAAATGATAGATTAACAATGTCAATATTTTCGGAACCAGGGTTAACTGAGAAACCAATTTCTATCAGTTTTTGTTAACAGATCATGGAAACAACGCAAATTTATGGAGAAAGTTTACTAATTATATGAAAAAGTCCTGGATTAATCTTAAGAAAATAAAAACGGAATTTTAATGAAAAGAAGAGTTATGTTAAGGGCTTCTTAATTTGCATCTGATTAGATACACAAATTATTACCGAACCTCAAACGTTTAATTCAGCAGATGAATTAAAGTTTTGCAGCTCACGTGATTCCTCGTTCGGCGTCGTCCTCAGCCCAAGATTTTGTGGATGTTAGGGTAAATATCTGCCCGCAGATATTTCAGGATCCACATTTCGGGACCTTTAAATTCAAGCGGTCGAAGGGGCTGGATCTTGGCCGTATGGCCCACAGTTGAAACTGGGCTCTAAGCCAGATGGTGCCGATGCTTCTTCAGCGTGTGATGGACAGCTGCGCGTTGATTCCTCAGCTGTGTCTTTTCTTCTTGGTAGACAAGCACCTGCAGAGGTCTTCGGGAATAATTAAAGATATCTAATCCGATCTCAAATTAAAAAAAACCTTTCAGACTTTAGATAAAAATAGTAGCTTCTGGTGGGTGCTTGGTCAAGAAAAATATTATAAAAATAAAGTCAAAATTAAAGTTTACATTAAAATCAAACAAACGGTGGTTTTACAGAAAGTTTAACAAAGAAAAGGTGAGGAATAAAAATTGGAGTTTAACTCCGATTATAAAAAAAAATTGAGCTCAAAGAAATAGGAATTCCTAGGCATTTAAGAGAAAAAGAAAATACAAAGTTACATAACCAAATTACGAGTTATCTGCTCTGTGTTCAGAAAAGCGACACGTGGTCGAAGTCTTTGTTCAGACGGTCCTTTGTTCTTCCTTGCTGTGTGTAGACAATAGACGATCAGTGAAAAGGGAAGAGAGACAGAGGCAAAAGAGGAAAAGCAAAAGAGAAAAAGAGAGCAGCCAAAAAGAGACAGAAGCAGGGGTCCCTCTGTTATTTAAGTTCTGTTAAGCTTCGCAGGTTTCCGGGATCTCAGCCAATGAGTGTCCTTCGTGGGCGGGCTCGATGAACTTTTAGTCCAATAACAGGCCTTGTCTGTGAGAGACCAATAGGATGAAGAAGCTGGGGTTCTATGAAGACTGGTGAAACATGATATCAGTCCACAGGAATACACAATTTTAAATACATTGGAATATACTGTTACACACTTATGTATAACTAAACTAACCTTAGTGTACCTTATAAGCAGTGCTTCTAAATCAACATGCAGGAATAAACATTCATTTAAACATTTTAACATGCATATATATATATATATAAAATCACAGATTAATGCATTTCACACATATTGATTTTCCACATCAAAAACATCAGAGTCCATCTGCATTTTCATAGTTCTGAAAAGAATGAAGGTTTAGAATTGAGTTTGTAATAATGTACTTTAAAGTTCACTGGTTAAATCCAGCGTTTCCAGAGTTTAAGGAAATTAACTGAGTTGTGGATCTGTTGCATGTTTTATGGGGGCAATAAAAGTGAAGCCGGACATTGGGGAAATTCCTTAGGCTGGTTTTAACAAAACAAAGGGGATTTCAGCTGTGGCCTGGGGGAAGAAAATCCATTTCTTTGTGTTATTCCTGGATGAAACAAAATGTCTTTAAGCAGAAGAATAATTGTTGCTGAGCCAAAGTGAGATGATGCTACACTATTATCGCCTGTAGGGGAATGTCACTTGTTATTTGGCATTCCATCTCTTTCCATTGTGCAGTGTAGACTGGGTTACATATCTCTACTAAAGTTTTAATTTGTGCGGCTTTAAAATAGTCCCTGAGATTTGGCAGCGCAAGCCCACCTTTGTCTTTGTTTAGCTGTAGGGTTCTATACCTGATTCTTGGTCTCTTGCCCTGCCATATGAATCTTGAGATCCTTCTGTCCAGTTCTTGCCATGTTTTTTTGGGAGGTTCTACTGGTATTGTTTGGAAAAGGTATAGAAGACATGGAAGTATATTCATTTTGACTGCTTCAATTCTTTGTGCAGTACCCAAGAATGGTATCATATTCCATCTTGCTAGATTAGATTTTATTTTTGCCATCAGTGGATCATAGTTTAGTGTTATAATTTTGTTGAGTTGTTTCGGGATATTGACCCCCAGATATTTCATAGATTCCATCTCCCAGTTAGTTTTGAGTTTGCTTAGTAAATATTGATTTGGGTCATAGTTGAATGTTAAGATTTGGGTTTTGTGTATGTTTAATTCGTACCCCGATAACTCTCCATACTCTGAAAAAACTGAGATTAGTTCTGGAAAAGAGGTGTCCGGCTGCCCCAGGTATATTAAGATGTCATCGGCAAAGAGTGCTATTTTATGTTCCTTCTGACCAAGTGTAATACCTTGAATTTTTTGAGTCTCTCTTATCCATTGGCTCAGAGGTTCTATGAAGATTGCAAAGAGCAGTGGAGACAAGGGGCAGCCCTGACGACATCCTCTTTCCAGTTCAAAAGATGATGATAATTTACCGTTAATCCTTATTTTAGCTGTTGGGTTTTTTTTTTTTATATAATGCCTGGATAGTTCTAATGAAGTTATTATGAAAATTGAAACTGGATAAGATTCTATATAAGAAAGACCAGTCAACCGAATCAAATGCTTTTTCAGCATCTAATCCCAATATGGCTGCATTTAAATTATATTTTTTTATATGATGAATTATGTGTAAAGTGCGTCTAATGTTTTCTTGTGTCTGTCTTTGTCTTATAAAACCTGTTTGGTCTAAATGAATTAAGTCTGTCAGTATATTTTCTAACCTTTTGGCAAGGAGAGCGGTAAAAAGTTTATAGTCCTGATTTAACACACTGATTGGTCTGTAGTTGGAGCAGTCTAGTTTATCCTTTTCAGGTTTAGGTATGACTGCAATGACCCCTTCTCTCCAGGAGGGGGGGTTTCCCCTGTGTGGAGGACATAGTTAAATGTTTTCAGGAGGAGAGGAGATAGTTGCTGTTTAAAGGTTTTGTACCACTCTGCTGTATAGCCATCTGCTCCTGGGGATTTGTTAGCTTTAAGTTTCGTAATTGCGTTTTCTAATTCTTTAGGTTGTATTTCTGACAGTAGTGTTTTATTTTGTGACTCAGTAAGTTGGGGAAGATTTAATGTATTTAGGAAGGCTTGAGATGCATTTTTGTGTTTTTTGAGGGAGTATAAGTTCTTGTAGTAATTCTCGAAGCTTTTAAGAATTTCCTGAATTCTAAATTTTATTTCCTTTGATACTGGGTCTCTGATTTTGTAGATTGCTTTCTCTGTTTGTTGTTTCCTCAATTTGTAGGCTAGTAATTTTGCCAATTTGCTACCTGTTTCATAGTATTTTTGTTTCAGAAATGTAGGTTTCTTCTGGATTTCTATTGTGTAGATCTCGTTTATTTGTTTTTTAATTTCCTTAATTTTGAGCGAGTCATTAGAATGAGTGTTGTCTTTGTGCTCTTTTTCTAGTTTCTTAAGTTAAAACTCTAATGTGATTAGTTTTTCTTGTCTCAGTTTCTTTTGGGTTGCCAGTTTTGCAATAATCTTTCCCCTTATTACAGCTTTGCATGCGTCCCACAGTATTAAAGGGGATACTTCTCCATTATCATTTTCTTCCAAATATCTCAGAATATCTGATTCCAATTCATCTTTCAGTGGTCCTTTCAGCACATTTGAATTTAACCTCCAAGAAAATGTATTATTTGTGTATTTTTGGATATTTAAGTCCATATAGATCGGACTGTGGTCAGAGAGATCCATCAGTCCTATTTTATATGTTTTTACTCTTCCAATGTCTCTATTAAACATAAAAAAGTCAGTCCTTGAGTATGATGAATGTGGTGCTGAGTAAAATGTATAATCTTTTACACTGGGGTTGAGTTCCCTCCACACATCACAGATTCCCTTTTCTTTTAGTAGCATCCGAGTTTTTCTACTTTGAGTGTTATTTTGATGTGGAGAATTACCTGATGCATCCCAGTATGGGTTCAGTCTTAGATTGAAGTCTCCACCACATATCACTAAACCTTTGGCTTTAGTTATCATTAGGTCAAATACATTTTTATAAAATTTCCAGTTAGCCCCTGGAGGTGCATATACATTCAGCAGGGTGATATCTTCTCCTTCTAGCCGACCAAGTACCATGCTAAATCTTCCTTCTTTATCTTTGTGTTCTGAACTTTTTTCAAACATAATTTTGGTTGAGATCAATGTCGCTACCCCTCTCCTCCTCCCTGACTTATATGAGGATGAAGAGATGAGTTTAAACCCTTGTCTATTAAGTTTAGTGTGCTCCACGTCTGTTAGGTGGGTTTCCTGTAAAAATATTATTCCTGCTTTGTCTTTTTTCATTTTGCCAAGAATCTTGGATCTTTTAACTGGATTCAGGATCCCTTTTACATTATATGAGATTATTTTGGTTACTCCCTGTTTCTCCATTGCATTGTCTTATTTAGTATAACAGTGTAGTGACCCTCTTTTATGCTACTCAGAAACTGAAAGAACATTAAGAACATAAAAATACATTAAGAACATAGTATATAAAACTTTAAAACAAAAAACTGTCAGAAGATCTTCCTGAGTTGAGGTCTTTTTAGTGACCTTAGAAGAGCCTTGGTGGTGTGTTGGCTCTGAGGGAAATTCCTCAAACTCTGTTACGTGTTGAGGGCCCTCTCTTACCCCTGTAAGTTGTCCCATGTTTTTAATGTGAATTTCAGATCCCAATCCGAACTTGTCATTTTTTATTTTTTTTTTATGCCTATACCCTATGAAATTGTGCGCAACCTCCCACCACCGTCACAGTAAACAATCACGTTAATACAGTATTTGTTAGTGTGGAGAGTTCATATGGTTCATTGTCACATTTCTATTTTAACAAGTTTTTTTTTTTTTTTTTTATAAGACTTCCTTGTTTCTAATATCATGACTGTTCCATCCATCCATCTTCTACCGCTTTTCCGGAGGTCCGGGTCGCGGAGGCAGCAGTTCAAGCAGAGAAGCCCAGACTTCCCTCTCCCCAGCCACCTGCTCCAGCTCTTCAGAGGGGATACCAAGGCGTTCCCAGACCAGCTGGGAGACATAGTCTCTCCACCGAGTCCTGGGTCTGCCCCGGGGTCTCCTCCCAGTGGGACGTACCTGAAACACCTCAAGTGGGAGGCGTCCAGGAGGCATCCTAATCAGATGCCCATACCACCTCAACTGACTCCTTTCAATGTGGAGGAGCAGCGGTTCTACTCTGAGCCTCTCCCGAATGACTGAGAACGAGAACGAGATCATGACTGTTCCATGAAATGTTTTACCACTTGCTGATTCTGCATCTCCTTTAATGTTTGTTACCTTGTAGGAGGAGGGTTGGATGTGCAGATTGACTAAAAATATCGTTATTCCCTCCTGAAAACGCTCAGTTTTTCCTTATAGCCCTGGCACTGGGTTTCCCGCTGCTGGCCCGTGGATTTTGAGGGTCTCTGTGTACACCACGTTTGAGCCTTGATTCTTTCGATCGGGTCTGCTGCGGGTTTATACACCATTACTGGGAGCCCTCTTCTCGCCATATCCCTGGTTGCTTCTTCCGCCGAGTTGTAGAGACACGTCTCATCCCCGTAAAAAATCCACAGCTTCACCGGAAATGGAGTTTGAAAGCGCAGTTTCTTCTCTCTTAGTACCTTTTTAGCGTCGTTGTATTCCCAACGCTTTTTGAGGACCTCTGGGGCGTAGTCGTGCTCCACAAAAACTTTTCTTTCTTGGTGCATAAATCCTTTTTTCTGCCAAGCCAGTCTCACAACCTCTTCTTTTGTTCTGAGGTTGGAAAACTTCACCACCACCAATCTTGGAGGCGCTTCCGCCGACGGCCTTGGGGCTAATGTACGGTGCGCCCTTTCTATCTTCAAGTCGGTGGATTGGGGAATTTCCAACTTCTCTCTCAGTATGGATTCCACGCATGCAGCCATTGTGGTGAAACCGTCCTCAACTCCTTCTTTCAGACCATGAATTCTTATGTTGGCCCTTCTTAGTCTTCCTTCTTGGTCGGTTAGCTTAGCCTCCAGTCTTGTCTGTCGTTTAAGTAAATCCAGCACAGTTTCTTCCAGCCCTTTTATTCTTAACTCTGCTTCCATGATTCGGTCCTCAGCCTGGTCCACTCTGCTGTTTGTCCTTTTTATTTCGTCTTTAATTTCACAAAATTCGGCCCAACACTCTCGGCGAAATTCTCTTAATTCTTGAATTATCGTTTTTAAGCTAACCATGTTGCTAGCCTCATTCAGCTCCTCTGCTTCCGAGTGGATGTCCTCCAGGTCAGATTGTCTGGCCGATGCGCGTCTTGGCCTGGCAAATGTTGATCTCTTCTGCTTTCCTTTAGGCATAATAACTTTGTCTTTTGATTTTCACTCTTCCAAAAATCAGTTAAATCTGATTTTCAAAGTATTTTCACAGATGGGGTCTTGGAGCTTCAGCGTTAAGCTGCTATCACCATGGTGTCCAGACCGGAAGTCCATGTTATTTGTTTTTAATGCTGTGTGTGTTTTTAATGCTGTTTAATTTTCTGTTAAGCACTTTGGTCATCTACGGGTTGTTTTAAAGGGCTATATAAATAAAATACATTACAGAGATCATAGGACGTCCTATGACACATAGACAAATGTGTCTTTATAATATCATAGACCATGTGTCTTTGAACTCAGGCACCATAGGACACCTAGACAAATGTGTCTTTATGATGTCATATAGACCATGTGTCTTTGAACTCAGGCATCATAGGACACAGACAAATGTGCATCATAGGACACATAAATGTGTCTTTATGATGTCATATGATCTCTGCCTGAACATCATAGGACATCCTATAGGACACATAGTCAAATGTGTCTTTATGATGTCATAGACCATGTGTCTTTGAACTCAGGCACCATAGGACACATAGACAAATGGGTCTTTATGATGTCATAGACCATGTGTCTTTGAACTCAGGCATCATAGGACACATAGACAAATGTGTCTTTATGATGTCATATAGACCGTGTGTCTTTATGAATGCCAGTCTACACTACAAATGTGTAAAATGCCAAGCAAAGCACTGATTTTCTCCGGGTGCTCCAGTTTCTTGGTTTCTACGGGCATGCACAGGCCTTCCTGAACAGGGTCGAAAGCCACTTTTTCAGGATCGTGCCCATGATCTGGAATTACAATGCACAGACAGGAGGAGACCCTTCAGTGGTCTGAACGAAGAAGAAGAAGAACCACCAGATGATGTCTATATGATGGAACATAGACAAAGCACATGACTCCCTACAAGACATACTGTATATTTAGACACAGGTAAGCAACATAACACAGAACAGTGACAGGCAGGAGAAGAAGTAACAAGTTCCAGTTTCTTGGTTTTTACAGGCATGTACGGGCCTTCCTGAACAGAGTTGAAAGCCACTTTTTCAGGATCGTGCCCATGAACTGAAATTACAATGCACTTATCCCTCAACCAGTGGTCTAAACGAAGAAGAAGAAAACCCACCAGATGGAGAGCAATAGAATGAGGAGAACTGCTGCACGTCAGAAAGAATGCCGAGAACATGAAACACCTCAGGTTCCACCAGTACGCCGCAGGCTTGACTGCGAATAACACAGCCGTCTGAGACAGGAGAAGACCCTTCAGTGTTCTGAACGAAGAAGAAGAAGACCCACCAGATGATATCTATGTGAGAGGCACATAGACAGAGCACATGACTCTCTACAAGATATAACAAGCAGGGGCAAACAGCCCCAGATGGCAGGGCATATTTTGTGTGATTTTTATGTGTTGCTGCATACAACAGCCATCACATGTGGTTGTCACTTTGTGCTGTGTTGCTATACCAACTGTCCTGTAACTGGCAAGAATTCTGTTCCAATGCATCCCCTCTACGGGCATGCACAGGTTTCTGCGGGCAAGCACGGGTTTGCTCTAGTTAATAAGAATTCCCAAACTTATAATATTGTCTTAAAGTGAATATATAGGGAAAAGTAAAAGAAAAAAAATTGCCAATAAATAAGGAAACTCAATGTATATTCCAGATATTGCCAGCATCCCCCTTTTCCTACATCCTACATCACCCCAAGGGTGGGTAGACAAACATAGACCAAATAAACAATTCAGGACAAACAAACAAACTTTAAACAGAAAAGGTAAAAGAAGGTAGATTATCAGTGTCATCTGAAGTCAGTCTGAACGTAATAATCAGGTCATCTAAGTCCAGTCTCTAAATGTCAAACTTCAAAATGTTAGTGGTCAGTTTACTTTAGAATCAAACTATATTTCATTCAGAATGTCATGAGGTCTTCTCCCACTGACAGTGTGTCATCAGGGGTGCCTGCATTTTGATTAAGCATGCTGATAGAAAGGATCCTTCATCAACATTATCTTAACTTAACCATGGTGCCAAAACATCTTGTGAAACACTGAATATCACTGTCACTTACAACGTGAATTCTAATAAAACTAAGGTCTCAGTGTCTCAAAAAGAAAAAAAAAATTGTATCCAAGTATTATACTTGTGTCATGCGGTGATCCTCGTGGATCACCATAAGACGCCAAGAGTCCACCAGTGAGTTTTGCGATGATGGTGATTTATTAACACACAAGACAGGACAAGACTGTGAGCCGTTCTCGGCACAAACACACATAAATCAATACTTGGCTCGCAGGGCTGCCCCCAGCCACTACGAGCTAAACTGTGGCATGACAAGGGATAACGAACCTGACATGAAGGTCAAACGTCGCACTGACAAGGAACGTTGACAATACTTAACGAGGTGTAGACAAAGTCTGACGAGATGTTGACAAGATGTTGACCATACTCCTGCAACCTTACTGTTGCTAGTACCCGCTTTATGAAGGCGAACACTAATAAGCAGTAATGACACACAGCTGACCAGTCTTGACAGGCGGAAGCCCCACCGAGCACCTTCACAATAAGAGCCCGGTGAGACCAGAATACAGCCCACAGCTGTTAAGGCCGGCAGCGAGTTGAACTTAGCCCGAGCGCGATCAAAACCCAGCGCTCGGGTCGTAACAGTACCCTCCCTCCACGGGCGGGCTCAGAACGCCCCAAGGACCACCCTGCCCCCCCCACCCCCCAGGGTGGGTGGCCCGGGATAGGAGCAGAGAGAGAGAGAGACCAAACCCAAAGACAAAACCGAGATGAGAAAAACGACATACAGGACAATGACCAGAAAAACTACTCAGATCAAATCAAGAAAATGCACATGGGGAGGAACAAAAAACCAGAACTACCGGATCAGAAATACTAAACATGAGACTAAGACAACATACCAAATATTCAAAAAAATCAGACAAAATACAGAGGAAAAACAAGGCCACATAACACATGCTAGGGCAACTGCAAGACATAACCCAAAACACAAAATACACAGAACAGCAAGGACAAGGAAAAAAAAGACAGAACAATGACCAGAAAAACTACTCAGATCAAATCAAGAAAATGCACATGGGGAGGAACAAAAAACCAGAACTACCGGATCAGAAATACTAAACATGAGACTAAGACAACATACCAAATATTCAAAAAAATCAGACAAAATACAGAGGAAAAACAAGGCCACATAACACATGCAACTGCAAGACATAACCCAAAACACAAAATACACAGAACAGCAAGGACAAGGAAAAAAAAGACAGAACAATCACCATGACGGATTAACCCAGAAAACCACTACCCCCCTGACAGTTTATGCTGACCGGCGGAGACCAAGCGCCACAGGAACAGTTCAGGTGGTCTCCCCACGTCCAACAGCCAGCGGGTGGTCTTAGGAGCCAGAGCATGACCAGGCGGCTCACCAGAGTCCAATGCCCAGCACGTCCGCTCCTCCGGTGGTCAAACCAGGTCGCCTGAAGACACACACAACACGTCAGGTGGCCGACCCGAGGCGCCGAACTGGCGAAACAGTTCCTCCGGCGGCCGACCCGTGTCCCTCAGCCACCAATCCTGGGGAAAAACAGCCCGTGGCGGCCTCCCTGACAAGGACAAAACTCGGGAGAGCCGGGACGAGCGAACAAGAGCCCCCACGGCCCCCGGCGATGATGCACAGGGGCAGTGACTCAGAGGGGACAGATGACCAGGATGAGCCTGTAATCCGTTTGACGGTGAAAGGTCTGCAGCTCCTCCCTCGTCCGCGGACCACGCTGGCGCTGCACCTCCGCTGGACCCCGATTGGGTCCCAGCTGCACCCACGTCGGGCCCCGATTGGGCCAGAACCGCACCCGCGGTGGACCCCGATTGGGCCTCCGGTGCACCCATGTTGGACCCCAATTGGGCCAGAACCGCCCCCGCGGTGGACTCCGATTGGGCCTCTGATGCACCCACGTCGGACCCCGATTGGGCCACAGCAGCCTCCACGACGGACCCCGATTGGGTCGGTGCAGCTCTGTTGACAATCTCCACCCCCGAACCTGGGACCTCCAACCCAGTGACTCCGACTCGTTCCACGCCGGCGACACTGCAACAAGGCTCAGAAACAAGAAAACCGGATCAGAATCACCGGTAGCAACAGAACCCAGCGAGACGAGCTTGGGCGCAGCAAGCGGCTGCTCCTCACTCGCCTCCCCGAGAGGCAGGCAAAAATGCTCCAACACAGGGGACAGAGACAAAAGAGGGAGCACTTGCCTGCACTTGGGTTCTGTTGCCACCCAGGACTCCGACGATCCAGGTTCAGGGCGGCGACTCTCGTCAGCAGGCTCGAACTCAGCTGCATCGGGCTCCGCAGCTGGCAGGATGTCATTTGCAGCCTGAGGTTCCTCCCACGCTGCTGTCCATGCCGATGACCCGTATGGCGTGGGGGTAGGGGACCCTTGACCCACTGGCTTGGACCGCTCCGGCGAGGAGACCCCGGAGACACTTCTTCGTCGGCTCAGGCTCCGGGCCGCAGTCCGCTCTTCTCCTCCGTCCACGACGTGGCTGCAGGGCCGGATCCAGGCTTTCCAGCACTGCAGGCCCCCTCTTCATCCGACGACGTTGGCCTGCTGTTGCAGACCGCTCGACAGGGGGGAACACAGAGGCAGCAGGTTTAGTAATTTTTTCTACAGCAGGTGGAGGAAGCTTGGGGGGCTGCGAACCCCGAACTCCGCCCCCAGGAGTCAGACAAGGCAGATCATAATTAAGATGTAACAAATTATTATGCACTTGCCTTTCTCTCAGGGAAGAGATGGTTCCTGCTGTAGGGGACGTTGTTCCTCCTTCTCCCCGCTGGATGGCGACAGAGGGCCCCCTGGAAGGACGAGGTGGAGCCGCTCTCAGAGGTTCGCTGACGGGCTTCGCTGGCAGCGAGTCCAGCCAGGGATTCTGCTGTGGGTTGCCTGGGCCGCGGCGCCGAAGTCGTCGTCAGCCCCCAGATGGCGCGAACTCCTGGACCGGGTCAAGGGCAGGAGCGGGATCCCAGCACGGGAAGCGAGGATGCCTCCTCCGCTGCTTCCTGCCGTAGTCCTCCTCCACCATACGGAGTATCTCGCGCTGTGTGGCGATGTCATCCCTCCTCACGCCGACTTCAGGGTGGTCGGCGTAGCGGGGAGAAAGATGATTCAACACATCCTCAGCGCAGTCCAGGTACCAGCGTACCTCGCTGTCGTAGTCGAGGAGGGAAGCAGAGATGAGCGTTTCATCCACGTACTCAAGGACGTCCGCCAGCTCGTGGCTCGGACTCCGAGCGCGGCCCCTCCGCGACGGCATTCCTTCAGCACACCGTACCCAGAGAGAAAAAGAGCAAACGTCCAAAAAGGCAAAAACTCACGGTGAAAGGCGTCTCGGTGTGGCGTCTCCGTTCAGACGTCCTGGTAGGAGTATACTGTCATGCGGTGATCCTCGCGGATCACCATAAGACGCCAAGAGTCCACCAGTGAGTTTTGCGATGATGGTGATTTATTAACACACAAGACAGGACAAGACTGTGAGCCGTTCTCGGCACAAACACACATAAATCAATACTTTGGCTTGCAGGGCTGCCCCCAGCCACTACGAGCTAAACTGTGGCATGACAAGGGATAGCGAACCTGACATGAAGGTCAAACGACACACTGACAAGGAATGTTGACAATACTTAACGAGGTGTAGACAAAGTCTGACGAGATGTTGACAAGATGTTGAGCATACTCCTGCAACCTTACTGTCGCTAGTGCCCGCTTTATGAAGGCGAACACTAACGAGCAGTAATGACACACAGCTGACCAGCCTTGACAGGCGGAAGCCCCACCGAGCACCTTCACAATAAGAGCCCTTTGAGACCAGAATACAGCCCACAGCTGTCAAGGCCGGCAGCGAGTTGAACTTAGCCCGAGCGCGATCAGAACCCAGCACTCGGGCCGTAACATGTTGTTATTGTGATGTAATTTTATCTATCTTAAAGATTTGCAATCATCATCATCATCATCATAGCAGTCTGTTGGGGGTGACAATGACTGTTTCATTTAGGACTGATCTGATTCCTCCACGCAGCTCTGTCCTTCACCTTCGGCTGCCAGGAACCCCTTACCTTATTAACTCGGGCGACATCTGAGCACAGTCATTTAATAATTCATCCATCCATCTTCTTCCACTTAATCCTTTCCGGGTCACGGGGGAGCTGGAGTCTATCCCAGCATCTTTTGGGTGAGAGGCAGGGTATACCCTGGACAGATCGCCAGTCCATCACAGGGCCAACACAGAGAGACAGACAACCATTGAATGGATGTCTGTCTCATTTAATAATTGTTTTCTTTTAAATTTTGTATATGATCACATACGTAGTTCAGATTAATCTTTGCTTTACAAACCAAATTATAATTTACTTATTTCAATTTAGGGCCATGTAGTCAAAATATTCTAATTACTTGTTAGACTTTATATTTCTATTTTATTGAACAACATTTTATGAAATTAATTAATCAGACAATTCACAGGACTGCCTCCTCTGGATGCCAATTTTCAAGATTCTTTCCATAATCCCTGATCAAGTTTGTCCTGTCATTTTTCTAAATTTGTTTTGTAGTCACCTTTGAAGGCAGAAATCTGAGATGGGTATGAATAAATTCTTAGTTTTCAGGCAATGGAAGAGCTCTTCAGTTTCTATTTTTGTCATTTTGATCTCAAAATATATTTATTTCATGCATGGTTTAGATACAACTTTTAGTAATTATCATTTTGAAATTCAAATATAAGCGTATACTTTTACACTTTAGAAGTATATTTAGATGTTAAAAGGTTAACCATTGTCTCAAATGCACTGGCTGCCATTTTAAATAATGTTGCACATATTATAACTTCTGATTAAAATTTATCAACACTGGTGATTTACACACCTTTCTTTCTCTGGTTTGCAGCTCGTCAAGCATTCATTCACTCATTCACACATTCACTCATCAGTCTACTTCAGTTCTGGTCTGTAATGTGAGTGCTGTTTAATCAGTTAGCTGCGAGGGCATCATTATTATCATTATTATTCTTTTGTACTAGTAAAGGTGTGATTACTCAAGAAATACTTATTACCTTGTATTCATAACTGTAAACTATATCTCATATGTGTATGTACTTTGCCTCCCTATGGTCCTACATATAAAAATACATCATGTTTTCATGAAAAACAAACAGCAAAACAAAACTAAAAAATCTGTTGGGCTAGTAAATCATAGCAAACAGTGTCCATTTGTCCTCTCTTCGGCAGACAGAGAATGTCCATCTTATCATTGTCTTTGTCCATTATTCAGTTCTCAGCTTTTATCATATCTTCAGCACACACACATAGAGCATACAATGTTCATGGCCCACTTCCAGAGGTGGGGTTATATTACTCAGCAGTTCATGGAGACAACTGCCACAAACAAAGTACACAGAGGTTTAGTTATGTTTGTCATTCAGCAGTTCTTGGTTACAGGCAATGCCACAAACAAAGCAATACCGGCCTGTTGTTGTCTTCAGCCACCCGCCGAAGACTAGCAAAACAGCTCTTAGTTCGTTGGGCCGGAGAGCTGGTCATTCAGGAAGTGTGCATGTTGTAGTGCTGGATGATGGATGGATTTTGGTGATAACATCGGTGTTGACGCTGGGTGATGATGCTGGGGTGAGGGAAGCAATGAGAAAAGATGGCACTGGTCCGCCATGGTTCAGTTTGCCCCTAAAAAAAATTCAAAGGAGAAAAAGATTCCTGAGACGTATATTCTGTTCATTTTTCATCCACATGGAAATTAAAACTAGGACTTTAAATAAAATGTCACTGTTTCTGTGTTTTGGGTTTCAGTCTATGAGGTTACTGTCTTGATACATTTTAGACAAGCCTACAAGATAGGCTCAAGCCAGACACTTTCATCACCATATTTTTGCCTCATATTTTTGCATATCTCCCCTCATGGATCGTGCCCTTATTGTGGTGGTGGTGATGGTGGTGGTGGTGGTGGTGGTGGTGGTGGGGGGGGGGGGGTTGCATGCCCCAGTGATCCCAGGAGCTATGTTGTCCGGGGCAATTTGCCTCTGATAGGGTCACCCAAGACAAGCTGGTCCTGGGTGAAGGGCCAGACTAAGAACGATCCAACAGACTCTCATGATAAATTCTATATCAAGGATTCACTGTACCCCGCCCAGTATGGGGTCCCACCCTGGAGCCAGACCTGGGGGAGGAGCTCGAAGGCTAGCATCTGGTGGCCAGGTTTCCACCCATGGGACCCTGCCGGGCTCAGCCCGAAGGAGTTACATGGGTCCGCCCTCCAGTGGGCTCACCACCCACAGGAGGGATCATGGGGGTCCGGTGCTATGTGGATTAGGTGGCGGCCAAAGGCGGAGACCTTGGGGGACTGATCCCAAGCTTTCTAAACTGGCTTTTGGTACGTGGAATGTCACCTCTCTGGTGGAGAAGGAGCCTGAGCTGGTGCATGAGGTTGAGAGATACTGGCTAGATATAGTCAGCCTCCCCTCAACACACAGCTCCGGTTCCGGAACCAGTCTCCTGGAGAGGGGCTGGAGCTTGGCCTTTTCTGGAGTTGCCCCGGGCGAGAGGCAACAAGCAGGGGTGGGTATTCTTGTATCCCCCCACCTTGCTGCCTCTATATTGGAGTTTTCCCCGGTGGACGAAAGGGTTCCTCCCTGCGCCTTCGGGTTGGGAAACAGGTCCTGACCATCATTTGTGCCTATGCACCAAATGATGTTTCAGAGTACCCACCCTTTTTTGGAGTCTGTGACTGGGGTGCTGGAGGATGCTCCTCTTGGAGACTCCATTGTCCTACTGGGGGACTTCAATGCGCACGTGGACAACGACAGTGAAACCTGGTGGGGGGTGATTGGGAGGAACAGCCTGCCCGATCTGAACCCGAGTGGTGTTCAGTTGTTGGACTTCTGTGCTAACCACAGTCTGTCCATAACGAACACCATGTTCAAGCATAAGGGTGTCCATATGTGCACCTGGCACCAGGACATCCTAGGTCGCAGGTCGATGATCGATTTTGTTATCGTGCCATCAGACCTGCGACCGTATGTCTTGGACACCCGAGTAAAGAGAGGTGCAGAGCTGTTAACTGATCACCACCTGGTGGTGAGTTGGATCCGATGGCAGGGGAGGAAGCCATTCAGACCTGGTAGACCCAAACATATAGTGAGGGTGTGCTGAGAGCGTCTGGCTGAGGCCCCTGTCCGGGAGGTCTTCAACTCCCACCTCTGGAAGAACTTCAACCACATTCCGAGGGAGTCTGGAGACATGGAGTCTGAATGGGCCATGTTCTCCACCTCTGTTGTTGAAGCGGCGGCCCAGAGCTGCGGCCGCAAGGTGGTCGATGCATCTTGTGGTGGCAACCCCTGAACCAAGTGGTGGACACCAGTGGTGAGGGGGGCCATTAAGCTGAAGAAGGAGTCCTATCAAGCTTGGTTGGCTTGTGGGACTCCCAAAGCAGCTGAGGTGTACTGGCAGGCCAAGCGGAGTGCAGCTCGGGTGGTTGCTGAAGCGAAAACCCGGGTATGGGAGGAGTTCGGTGAGGCCATGGAACAAGACTTTCGGTCGGCCTCAAAGAGATTCTGGCAAACTGTCCAGTGGCTCAGGAGGGGAAAGCAGCTCCCCGTCCACACTGTGTATGATGCGGATGGGACACTGTTGACTTCGACTGGGAATATCGTCGGGCGGTGGAAGGAATACTTCGAGGATCTCCTCAATCCCACTGATACGCCTTCCACAGAGGAAGCAGGGTTTGGGGACGAGGGGGATGACTCGCCTATCACGGGGGCTGAGGTCGCCAAGGTGGTTAAAAACCTCCTTGGTGGCTGGGCCCTGGGGGTGGATGAGATTCGCCCTTTTCTTTCTTTTTTCTTTTCTTTATTTATTTATACAGGGACATGCACAATATACATTGACCTTAAAGAGGAAAGATGCATTGTACCAGGTTATAGCACTAGTGCTAATTTCCACCTGTAGTCCCTGGGCAGGCTGGTGTTAGCATTAATAAATGAGTACCTCAAGGCCCTCGATGTTGTTGGGCTGTCATGGTTGACATGCCTCTGCAACATTGTGTGGAGGTTGGGGGCAGTGCCTTTGGCATGGCAAACCGGGGTGGTGGTTCCTCACTTCAGCAAAGGGGACCGGAGGGTGTGCTCCATCTTTAGAGGGATCACACTCCTCAGCCTCTCTGGGAAGGTCTATGCCAAGGTACAGGAGAGGAGAGTCCGGCCGCTGGTTGAACCTCGGATTCAGGAGCAGCAGTGTGGTTTTTGTCCTGGCCGTGGCACATCGGACCAGCTCTTTACCCTCTCGAGAATTCTTGAGGATTCGTGGGAGTTTGCCCAACCAGTTTACATGTGTTTTGTGGACTTGGAGAAGGCATTTGACCGCGTCCCTCGTGGATTTTTGAGGGGGGTGCTTCGGGAGTAGGGGATATCGGGCTTGTTGTTATGAGCTATTCGGTCTCTGTACGACCGTTGTGAGAGTTTGGTTCGTATTGCCAACACTCGGTCGGATTCATTCCCAGTGAGAGTTGGACTCCGCCAGGGCTGCCCTTTGTCACCAATCCTGTTCATAATTTTTATGGATAGGATTTCTAGGCGCAGCCAGGGAATGGAGGGTGTCATGCTTGGTGACCACAGGATCTCATCTCTGTTGTTTGCAGATGATGTTGTCCTGTTGGCTTCATCCAGCAATGACCTACAGCTCTTGCTGGGATGGTTTTCTGCTGAGTGTGAAGTGGCTGGGATGAGAATCAGCACCTCCAAGTCCGAGTCCATGGTCCTCAGCCGAAAAAAGGTGGATTGTCCTCTCTGGGTTGGGGACAGGCTCCTGCCCCAAGTGGAGGAGTTTAAGTATCTTGGGGTCTTGCTCACGAGTGAGGGGAAAATGGAGCGACAGATTGACAGACGGATTGGAGCAGCATCTGCAGTGATGTGGACGTTGTACCGGTCTATTGTGGTGAAGAAGGAGCTTAGTTCTAAGGCAAAGCTGTCGATTTACCAGTCAATCTATGTTCCTACTCTCACCTATGGTCACGAGTTTTGGGTAATGACTGAAAGAACGAGATCGCGGATACAAGCGGCTGAATTGAGCTTTCTCCGTAGGATTGCTGGACTCACCCTCAAAGATAGGGTGAGGAGCTCAGTCATCCGGGAGAGGCTCAGGGTAGAACAGCTGCTCCTCCACATTGAAAGGAGTCAGTTGAGGTGGTATGGACATCTGATTAGGATGCCTCCTGGACGCCTCCCACTTGAGGTGTTTCAGGCACGTCCCACTGGGAGGAGACCCCGGGGCAGACCCAGGACTCAGTGGAGAGACTATGTCTCCCATCTGGTCTGGGAACGCCTTGGTATCCTCTTTGAAGAGCTGGAGCAGGTGGCGGGGGAGAGGGAAGTCTGGGCTTCTCTGCTTGAACTGCTGCCTCCGTGACCCGTACCTCCGGAAAAGCGGTAGAAGATGGATGGATTTTTACATATGGGAATTGCTGTAAGGGCTCACACTCTTGCTTTGAGATTTTCCCATATTCCAACAAAATAAAACCCTAGAGACATTATTTATTTAAAAAAACAACCAGCCAAACAAACTACATTTAATTTTAATTATTTATTATGTTATCTTAGTTTAAAGGCTATTTTATTTTATTTTAAGCTTATTTTAAGCTATAGCTTATGGTATTTTAGTTATTGTTATAATATTAAGGTTAATCCTTATTATATTAAAATTATTTCTTTTTATTTTAAGTTTATTTCTTGTTATAACCTTTATTTTCTCTATTTTTGTCTATTTTTTTCTATCTCTCTCTCTTGGCCATTAATATCACTCCGTGGTATCCTGCCGCTGCATTTTCCCAGGGTATCCTTCTGTGATATCCCTCTGTGTGCTGTTTACCCATTTACTCAGTAGAAATGCATTTCACTGATGGACTCTAACTGAGGCACCGTTAAGCTTTACCGGACGGACTTGGACCTACAGTATTTTAACGCTTAATTCTTAATTCTTAACTCTTTACGTGTGTTTTCAGACCGACCATGGACTCAAACTGGGATGAAACGTTTTTAAATCGTTGGTAATTAATAATTAAATTTACTTACTTCAATCTGCCTTCAGTTCAGCTCTGTCACCTTCTGATCTGCTTCCAGCATCTCTGGACCTTGCCTCACTTCTGCAAAACAGACCCTTTGGAATCGGTGGGGGAGGTCTTCGCCGCAGCTGTGCACCAGCTGTCTCGGTCCAAAAACTCCTGAACCAGGAGGAGAGGGATATCTGTAGCCCCACGTTGGGCCCCAAGTATGTTGGAAAAATTACTTACCAAAAATCAGGTAGGATCAAAGTTTCAGTAAATGTAATATGCACTTATCAGAGGAAGACCATACAAAGTAAATTTTTCACAGAATGCTGCAGTGCATTGGCTTAGCCATTGGAGTGTTTCTGGCTAATATATATCCATGGGGCCATCGGGGTGGGGTCACTCCTTGATGAGTTCATTCATGACTCAGTGTGATAAGGTTTGCTGAGCCTCTTGATATTTCATTCATGACTAAGATTGTATTTGCTGAGTCCATGCAGAAAACATGAGTGATAAGCTGAACAGTCAGTGATAGAACTGAACATTCACACTTACAGTTGTGTTCAAAATAATAGCAGTGTGTTGAAAAATGTGAATAAACGTCAAAATTCTTCAAATAAATTGTATTTTAATGAACACAAATGCATTGGGGACACTGCACATCTATTTCAAAGCAAGAAAATTGTAAAAAGTAATTGAATTTGATAATATTTTACAGAAAGTCAAGAAATATAATGTTCAAAAAAATAGCAGTGTTGACATCTGTCTTGTGTGTTTGGGGTCATTGTCTTGTTGAAACACCCATTTCAAAGGCCTTTCCTCTTCAGCATATGGCAACATGACTTCTTCCAGTATTCTGATGTACTCAAACTGATCCATGATCCCTGGTATGCGATAAATAGGACCAACACCATAGTACGAGAAACATCACCATATCATGATGCTTGCACCACCATGCTTCACCGTCTTCACTGTGCACTGTGGCTTGAATTCAGTGTTTGCAGGACGTCTGACAAACTGTCTGTGGCCCTTAGACCCAAAAGGAACAATCTTACTCTCATCAGTCCACAAAATATTATGCCATTTCTTTTTAGGCCAGTCAATGCAAATTGTAACCGCTTCAGCATGTCTTTTTTTTAACGATGGGACTTTGCGGGGGCTTCTTGCTGGTAGCTTGGCTTCACATAGACGTCGTCTGTTACAGTACTCACAAGCACAAGCAACCTTAGATCTTCTTTGATCCTCCTGGAGCTGATCATTGGCTGAGCCTTTGCCAGTTTGGTTATTCTCCGATCCATTCGAATAGTCGTTTTTCTTTTTCTTCCTCACCTTTCTGGTTTTGGCTGCCATTTTAAAGCGGTTGATATCATTTTAGCTGAACAGCCTATCATTTTCTGTACTTCTTTATAGGTTTTCCCCTCTTTTATTAATTTCTTAATCAAAGAACGCTCTTCTTCTGAACAGTGTCTTGAACAACCCATTTTACTCTGTTTTTCAAGGACAAATGCACAGCCAGCATGTGCAGCGTCAGTTGCCTTGATCCTTAAATAAGGACCACCTGTTTAACACCTATTTTTTTTCACAGAATCAATGACCTCACTAAGTGAACTCAGCACTGCTATTTTTTTGAACACGCCCCTTTCAGTTAATGACTCAGTTTCACAGAATCAGCACCATGCACGTCATGCCTGTTGGGTCTGTTGGTTTTCTATACCTTTACTAAACCTTCTAGAAACTTACTTGCAGTGTAGAAGTTGAAATTCTAACAAAAACAGTGATTTATCTTGCTAGTGATGTGGGACTGCTATTATTTTGAACACAACTGTACATCAGCATCCTTCAATCTGTTTTTTTTTTTCCACGACTTAACAACTCCAAATATGGTAACAGGATTTCCTAGGTATACACATTGAGTTTTAAAAGGAAAAAATCATATTCAGATGAAGAAAAACTCATAACTCAGTGTAACATAGAATTTTTTTCATCAATAACATTATTTTTAATGAAAAAATTGCTTTTTTTTTTCAATAGCTCTCAGGTCATGTGATCAAGTCACTCAAAATAAGTCCAGAAAGGTAATGTTACTTCTGCTGAACAGGGTACACCTTTTTGATTTGGCTTCATTACTGGATATATTTCATAGCAATATTTTTATTGGAAAAAATGTGCATTTTTATTTCAATAGCTCTCAGGTCATGTGACCAAGTCACTCAAAATCAGTCCACACAAGCACTGCTTCTTCTGCTGAACATGGTACAACTATTATTATTTGGTTTTCTTACTGCTTATATTTCAGAACAATATTTTTATTGAAAAAACAGCATTTTTTTTCAATAGCTCTCAGGTCATGTGACCAAGTAACTCAAAATCAGTCCAGAAAAGTAATGTGACTTCTGCTGAACAGGGTACACTTTTTTTTTTTAAAATTTGGTTTCAATACTGTTTATATTTTATATTATTTTACTGAAAAAATTGCATTTTTTAATAGCTTTTCAGGTCATGTGACCAAGTCACTCAAAATCAGTCCAGAAAAGTAATGTGACTTCTGCTGAAATGGGTACACTTACAAAAAACAACAAAAAAAAATCATTACTGCTTATATTTCATATTTTCATTGAAAAAATTGCATTCTTTTTTGAATAGTTCTCAGGTCATGTGACCAAGTCACTCAAAATAAGTCAAAAAAACAATGTTCCATCTGCTAAAAAGGGTACACATTTTTTATTTGGTTTCAATATTTTATATATTTCATAACAATATTTTTATTGAAAAAAAAAGATTTTTTTTCAGTAGCTCTTAGGTCATGTGACCAAAATAAGTCCAGAAAAGTAATGTTACTTCTGCTGAACAGGGTACACCTTTTTATTTGGTTTCATTACTGTTTATATTTCATAACAATATTTTTATTGAAAAAAAATGCACTTTTTTCCCCAATAGCTCTTAGGTCATGTGACCAAGTCACTCAAAATCAGTCCAGAAAAGTAATGTTTATTCTACTGAACAGGGTACACCTTTTTTTTATTATTATTATTTGGGTTAGCACTGCGGCAGCACAGCAACTCACCCTTGGCCGGGGGATCCTGGGTTCGATCCCAGCCCCCGACCAACAGTGATCTGTGTGGAGTTTGCATGTTCTCCCCGTGTTTGTGTGGATTTACTCTGGGATTTCTCCGGTTTCCTCCCACATGCCAAAAAACATGCAAGTTAGGCTAACTGGCATCAGACTGGGGATTCTAAATTGTCCTTAGGTATGACTGAGAGAGTGAATGGTTGTCTGTCTCTCTGTGTTGGCCCTGTGATGGACTGGCGATCTGTCCAGGGTGTACCCTGCCTCTCGCCCAAAGATGCTGGGATAGGCTCCAGCCCCCCCGCGACCTGAAAAACGATTAAGTGGAAGAAGATGGATGGATGGATGGGTTCATTACTGCTGTGGAGAGTGTGAATAATGAGGCAGGTTTACGAACAGACAATGTTTATTACACTCTCTCATCAGTCATACACAGAAAAGCATGATACAACCAAGCACGGTTTCTCCTTTTATCCCAACCGCTCATCTCACATCTGCATGACATTTCACATCACATTGCATGACATTTAACATCACAATACATTCACCTTTAAACCCCCCCCCAACTCCTTCTTCCTGCCAACTCCCCATGATCTCCCTGCCTATTGTCCTCCTCTGTTTACCCTCTGCATCCTGACTGAGACGCTGTCTGAGATGACTCACCCAAGTCTCTACACCCCCCCCCCCCCAGACAGAGTTCAGTCCTCACGCCTTTTGGGCTTCAGTCTCCTCCCATATCTGCTGTAACAGGGGTTTCTGTGCCAGCGGGGGGCTGCTGGGAGTGTGTCTGACTGCGGGTGGGCCATGGCGAGGGGGGGGGGGGACTCCGCTTTGCCCGTGTGGCTGTCCTGGTGAATCGTTTGCCTGGGGAGCTCTCCGTGGGGGTCTTCCATGCCGAGGGGCCCGAGCCAGCAGCACTTGCTCGTCCGCCACTACAAAGGCAGGCTTAAGTCTGTCTATGCATATTTTGTCCCGATGACCCCCCAAGTCTAACAAAAAATGCTTGTCCCCCGTTTCCTGCACTCTGAACAGGCCATTATAGGGTGGGCGCAATGGAGGGCGGTGGACATCGTACCTAACGAACACGAACTCCGTGTTCTTCAAAGTTTTTGGCACGAAAGCGCATGGAAAACAGTGGTGGGCCGGGCTGGGCAGCGTGCCTGTGTCTGCGCTATGCGGCAAACGCTGAGACGGGCAGCTGTCCAGCGCGGGATTATCTGGCAAAAATTCCCTGGGCAGCCGCAGTGGCTGAGAAAAAACCAGCTCTGCCGGGGAAGCCTCCAAATCCTCTTTTGGTGCGGAACGCAACCCCAATAAAACCCACGGCAACCGGTCTACCCAATTTGCATCCGTCAGCGAAGCCCTTAGTGCTGCTTTCAGTGACCTATGAAAACGCTCGCATAACCCATTGGCCTGTAGGTTGTACGCGGTTGTGCGAAGAATTGCAACACCCAGGCTGCGGGCCATCGCGAACCAAAGGTCGGAAACAAACTGAGGGCCCCTATCGGACGTGATGTCCGACGGGATTCCAAAACGCGCCACCCATGTTGTCAAAAAGGCGCGCGCCACGTCTGTGGACGTGGTTGCCACCAGCGGGACTGCTTCTGTCCAGCGTGTGGTGCGGTCCACCACTGTCAGAAGGTGCGTGCACCCCTGCGATGGCGGGAGGGGGCCCACAAGGTCCACGTGAACATGGTCGAATCTTTTAGCCGGTATACAAAATGGCTCCAAAGGAGCCTTCGTGTGTCTGCTCACTTTGGCTCATTGGCACGCTACGCAGGCTGCAGCCCACTCTTTTACTTGTTTGCGCAGACCTGGCCACACAAACTTCGCTCCCACCATTTTGACTGACGCGCGCACTCCTGGGTGCACCAAAGCATGAACTGACTCAAACACGAGGCAGCGCCACGTGACCGGGACCACCAGGCGTGGGCGTCCCATGGAGACGTCGCAGATTAGTGGGGGGCTGCCATCTTGCAGTACTCTGTTCTCCAGCACTATCCCTGTTGGTCCAGACTGGAGCTCGCGCACATCCGAATCGCTAATCTGCTCTGCGGCCATGGCTGTATAATCTATCCCCACGCAGACCGGGACCACTACTGCGCGCGAGAGGCAGTCCGCCACCACATTCAGTTTACCCGACACATGCTGAATATCAGTCGTAAACTCCGAGATCGCGTCCAGCTGTCTCTGCTGCCGGCCCGACCATGGTTCCAAAACTTTGGCCATCACGAACGTCAGTGGCTTGTGGTCCACGAACGCGGTGAAGCTGCGCCCCTCCAGCCAGAACTGGAAGTGGCGTATGGCCAGGTGGAGAGCCAGCAACTCTCTGTCGAACGCGTTGTATTTACGCTCACTGTCACGCAAAGCCCTGCTGAAAAAAGCGAGTGGCTGCCAAGAACCGGCGACATGTTGCTCCACGATGGTCCCTATGGCCACATCCGAGGCGTCGGTAGTGAGCGCTATCCGGGCTGCCGAGTCTGGGTGCGCCAACAGTGCGGCGTTTGCCAGGACTGTTTTAACTTCCCAGAACGCCTGCTCTCACTCCAAAGTCCATTCGACTCCATCCGCAGGCTTCCGTCTCTTGAGCGCAGCGTACAATGGCTGCATGAGTTGAGCTGCGCGGGGGAGGAACCAGTTATAAAAGTTAACCATCTCCAAAAATTCTTGCAGCGCCCTGACCGTCTGAGGCCGGGGAAAGTTCGCCACGGTGCTCATTTTGTTGGGCAAGGGTATTGCTCCCTCCGGTGAGATGCGGTGCCCCAAAAAATCAATCCCCGTCACGCCAAACTGGCACTTCGCCGGGTTGATTATTATCCCGTGCTCCTCCAACCTCTGGAAAACCGTCCTGAGGTGGGTTACGTGTTCATGTTCGGACGCACTGGCTACCAGGATATCATCCAGATAGACGAACACAAACAGGATATCGCGCAGCACCGCATCCATCATGCGCTGGAACGTCTGTGCCGCTCCTTTTAATCCGAATGGCATGCGCAGAAACTCGAACAAGCTGAACGGAGTTATTACCGCTGTTTTGGGTACGTCCTCCACGCGCACTGGGACCTGGTGGTAACCGCGGACCAGGTCTATTTTAGAAAAAATGCATGCTCCGGCGAGGTGAACGGAAAAATCCTCAATGTGGGGAATTGGGTAGCGGTCGTGTGCTGTGGTGTTATTCAATCTGCGGAAATCACCGCACGGTCGCTACGACCCCTCGGCCTTAGGGACCATGTGCAGCGGGGATGCCCATGGGCTGTTCGATCGCCTGATGATGCCCAACCTTTCCAGGTTGGCAAACTTCTTGCGTGCTATGGCCAGTTTAGCTGCGTCCAAGCGCCGAGGTCATGCAAAAACGGGCGGCCCGGTGGTTGTTATAAAGTGCTCCACCCCGTGTTTAGTGATGGCCACCGAAAATGTCGGGACCGTGAGTGCTGGGAACTGAGTGAGCAGTGTGTGGAACTTACCGCCTGGAGCTGTGACGTTGGCTTGTGTTACTGGCCCGGCCCCTGGAGCTGTACAGGGGAGAGAGTCAAAGGACAGTGCATTAACCAGGCGTTTGTTAGCGACATCAACTAGTAAACCATGCGCACACAGAAAATCAGCTCCCAGGATTGGGAAACTCAGTGCTGCTATGACAAAAGTCCACTCGTATGTATGGCCATGTAGAGATAAAGCCAGTGTTCTCTCACCAAAGGTCTTAATGTCCAAGCCGTTTACTGCCACCAGCCCGGGGCCGCTAGGTCCTGCCAGCCAGTCGGAATAGGTCGGCAAGATGATACTCTTCTGGGATCCGGTGTCTACGAGGAACCGTCTCCCCGAGCGCGAGTCCGTCACGTAGAGCAGCTTGTTCTCTTCGCCGGCGGTCGCAGCTGCTACCGACTGCCGGCCTTGGTGTTTCCCGAGCGCTTTAATTGGCATGGTGGCGCACATCTGCGTGCGTTCTTTCTGAAGCGGCGGTGGTAGAAGCAGAGCGTGTCTCTCTGGTGCTCCCTGGCCCCGCTGCCGCTACCGTCGGTGGCTCCTCACCTCCCCTGGTTGTCTCGCTGGGTTCCGACGCTGCCGTCTTGACTGTGAGGGCTCTGGTGGTGAGGATGATTCGATCTGCCTCCTGGGCTAGCGCACGGTAGTCACGCGCGGCCAGCAATGGCGAACTGGCAAGAACCGCTCTCACCTCTGTTGGGAGGTTCCGGAGGAAAAGGTGGGCAAACAGAAAATGCCCGTCGTCCGTGCCCATTAACGCCAACATCTTCTCCATCAGATCGACGGCCGAACCATCTCCTCACTCAGAACGCCTCAGGAGCCTCTCTGCTCTCTCACAGTCCGAGAGCGTGTAGCGCCGGGTCAGCGCACCCTTGAGAGCCTTGTATCTGTTGTGGGCTGGGGGCTGATCGAGCAGGCTCGCTACTTGCTGAGCTGTGCGAGCGTCCACCGCTGCAACCACAAAGTAATACTTGGTGTTGTCTGCTGTTATTCCCCGGAGGGCGAACTGAGCCTCGGTGTGGTGGAACCAAGAGCGCGGGCTGTGCTGCCAAAAGTCCGGTAGTTTGATTGAAACAGCGCATGCGTTGCTGGGGGTTCCCGTCCGGGCCATCTCCGGGGTTCTTGCCTCGTGTTCCATAATTCGTCCAGGGTCACCAGTGTGGAGAGTGTGAATAATGAGGCAGGTTTATGAACAGACAACCTTTATTACACTCTCTCATCAGTCATACACAGAAAAGCATGATACAACCAAGCACGGTTTCTCCTTGTCAGAAAATTGTATATACATGTTATCATTTTATATCCATTTCATATAATCAAGTGTATATTGTATGCATATTATCATCTTTTATAAAAAAAAACATAAGTTTATTGCACACTGTTTCACTTTTGGATAATGGGAAGACTTACTGAGTGTCTTTCATGTGTAAAACTAAGATGTGCTTAGTTTGAGAAGTAAAACTGTCTCACTAGATAAAACTGTGTACATGATAAGGGGTCTGGGAATGAGGGAAAATTAATCTTGTTTTCTTGTGAAATGCTGTGACTATGATTAACTTGGAGTCTGGACTTTATGTGAAGCACACCTGCAAGGTCATGCTGTTCTCCCTTCAGGCCGATGTTTGCATATTCCTGTTATGACTGTATATGGCATTCAGCAGATATTCTCTTGTGATTATATGACTGATGTGAGGATGGGATGTCACCACTGTATGTCTTGTATTGTGTGATTATGTGTATCTGTATTGTTGTAAATGTTAGTATGATTGTTTGTTAAGATGCACACAGTATTTTGGGATTTGTCTTGGTTAATTTGAATGCCCTTGGGAGATAATTAGTATGATTAAGTATTTGGTAAAATAATTTATTTCACATACCTTTGCCAACATGCTTCCTGTGGGTGTCCAGGCAAAAGACTCCATTAGGGGTTGAGGGCCTTATATAGGACACCAGCAGGGAGCAAACATGTATGGTAAGTTAGAGGGGTGGTTTAATATTTGTAAATAGGGGTTAAAGTTATTTATTGAACTATTTATATTGCTATTTATTGTGTGTTATTTATATTTATATTGTGTATGTTTGGGGAAAGTATTTATGTATTTTTAGATGTTAGTGGGTATGTGTTTAGAATAGGAATGATGAGTGTTTTACCTGGGATTATGGTAGGGGCTAATCACCTCTAATTATCTCGTGCATTATATAACAGGTGTGAGATATCGAGTAACATATTGATAATGTATTGATGAACTTTGTATTGCATGGCATTGCTTAGCTGATTGCTGATTGCAGAGTATTTATTGCTCGATATGCTTCTTGGTTGAGGAAGTACATTTTGTTTGAAAGTCTGTGTCAGATGATTTTCCTGAGAGACTGGAGATTATTACTTGTAAGTGAAATAAATTGGACTAACTGACAAATTGAAGATCTGGCCTCACCCCACTGTCATCGCCGTTCACAACTGACAATGTATAGAAGTCTCTGGATTGTTGAAAATCTTTAGTGCTGGAAACGCTGTTAAAGGTATGCACTCCTGCAGTAAAGACTCATATGAGAACTAATATTCTGTGTCATGAATCTTTATTGAGGTAACAAACTGACATACGATCACTCTGAGTTTTCAGATTCTGACATACTTGGTGCCGTGACCCGGATGGGCAACATCTAGAGGACGGCTAGAGGCAACGCGCTCTCCGGGTTGAAATCCATGCGCATGGTCTGACTGCATACAGTCAGTATTGGACTCCCCCTTGAGGAAATCTGGACTACGCAAGACTCTAGACGTCGTCTAGTGAAGCCCATCCTTGATAAAAAGAAAGAAAGTAAGTGACGTTTTTTTATTATTAAGTGAAAAGGATATAGTGAGTTTCCTATATCCTGGTCTGGGACCGCAAGTGAATAAAAGTTAGTATATACTCTCAGATGGTTCCAAGGTTGTCATAGCCAGGAGCGGCACTGGGGTTAAGCTCCCAGTGCTTATAAAATGCTCCTTATGGCGTGCGTCTCAAAAAGCCTCTGACAACTAAGTTCAACTCCTAGCCTGCCCGTGTGGTTTAGTCTCTAAGCCCAGCGGAACTGCTTTTACTAATAGGAGAAGGGGCGAGGGCGGCTCTCTGGCACCTTAAAACCAGATGCTTCGGGTAGATGGTGGCTCGTCAACCTGGGAAGGTAGCCCATCTAGGGGAAGGTAAACCCTGATTTCAAACCTCTGCTGCCTTGCGGCACACCCGGTCACGGGAAAGGCTTCGGGAGTCAACCATGAGGAAAAATCCGGAGTCGGAATCCCTAAGGCAGTTCTTTGTTGTGCTCAACATTGTTCTGGCAGCTCCTGCGATGGCGCTGGTGCCAAACTGTAGCAGCCCTGCTGTTCCTTTGGATTCATCAGTGAGGTGGAGAGGGGGGACATGCTGCATGGGCAACATTTTGTCCTCCATATCTTCCTGCCCAGGCTTGAATCCTACCAATGCCCACCGCTGGAAGGTAGAACACCGGATCACTGGAGAGGACACTCCAGCTTCGCCTTTGGCATAGACAAAACACGGGAAATGACAGTTACCGGTTATAAGCCACCGCTCAATTGGCGTAGAGCGCGGCACCAGGGGTTGTTCCCGGCGGTGGGAGGGATCATCGGATCTCACTGGACAGCTACCGCCCGCCTCAAGCTGGGCAGCCACCAGCCAATAAGGTGTTGTCCCGCCACAGCTTGCTTTCCTCATTGGGTGCATGGGGATGAGGAGAAGTCCAAACGGCAGGCTGAGAACTTTCGCACCAGGCAAGACAAAAAAACAAAAGAGACCAACTCTAAACCTGGGAACTTGGAACGTCTGCACTATGATGACAGGACTCGCTGCTAACCTCAAGGACATCAACGACACCAGGAAGACTGCCATCATCAATAATGAGCTGAAGAGACTGGAAGTGGATATCGCCACTCTCCAGGAAACACGGTTGGCTGACGCAGGCACACTGAGAGAGAAGGACTACACGTTCTACTGGCAGGGAAAGAGCAGTGACGAACACAGGGAACACGGAGTGGGCTTCGCAGTGAAGAACACCTTGCTGAAGATGGTAGAACCGGGCAGCAATGGCTCTGCATGACTCCTCACCCTCCGCCTCAACACCACTCAAGACCCAGTCACCCTCGTCAGTGTGTATGCCCCAACACTGACAGCCACACCAGAGGCAAAAGACGAGTTCTACGAGAATCTCGCAACAACTGTCAGGATCATCCCCAACTCTGAACGACTCATTCTCCTTGGAGACTTCAATGCCAGAGTGGGTGCTGACCACGACTCCTGGCCCTCCTGTCTTGGACCATTTGGCGTGGGCAGAATGAACGACAACGGACAGCGGCTGCTTGAGTTCTGCACTTATCACGATCTGTGCATCACAAATTCGTTCTTCAAGACCAAGCCCCAACACAAGGTTTCCTGGCGACATCCGCGCTCAAAGCACTGGCACCAGCTGGACTTGATCCTGACCAGGCGCACCTCACTGAAGAACGTGCTAATCACCCGTTCGTTCCAGAGTGCAGATTGCGACACAGACCATTCATTGGTGTGTTGCAAGGTCAAGCTGCAGCTGAAGAAATTCCATCATGCCAGACAGCCTGGAAAGGCACAGATTGACACCAGCAAGATGGCCCAACCAGAACTTGTTGAGCAGTTTGCCTCCACCTTTGAGAAGGAACTTGGTGTACCACAAGAAGGAGAATCTGCAAAGCAGAAGTGGGAAGAGCTGCGAAACACCATCCACTGCACAGCCTTGGCTACTTTTGGGAGGAAGACCTCGAAGTCACAGGACTGGTTTGATGCCAAGTTGACCGAGATGACCCCCATCATTGAAGCCAAGCGCTCAGCTCTTGCCGAGTACAAGAAGTACCCAAATGAGAAGAATCTCCAGATTCTCAGGGCTGCGAGAAGCAAAGTTCAGCAGACTGCTCAGCGCTGTGCCAACGAGTACTGGACTCAGCTCAGCCAAGACATTCAAACCGCTGCCATAACAGGGAACATCCGTGGTATGTACGACGGCATCAAGAAAGCACTTGGTCTGGCTCAGAGTAAGACGCCCCCCCCCCCCAAATCCTCCACTGGGGAGATGATCACAGAAAAGAACAAGCAGATGGAGAGATGGGTGGAGCACTACTCCGACCTCTACTCCAGACAGAACACCGTGACACCGTCAGCCCTTGATGCCATCGATTGCCTGCCATCCAAGGACGAACTTGACGCCGAGCCAACCATCAGCGAGCTCAGCAAGGCCATTGGTAGCTTGGCTGCTGGCAAGGCACCCGGCAACGATGGCATACCCCCCGACCTGATCAAGCACTGCAAGACCGCTCTACTGCTGCCATTGCATGACGTCCTCTGCCAGTGCTGGAAGGAAGGTGCCGTACCACAGGACATGAGGGACGCCAAGATCATCACCCTCTACAAAAACAAAGGGGAGAGAAGCGACTGCAACAACTACAGGGGCATCTCCCTCCTCAGCGTTGTTGGCAAAGTCTACGCACGAGTTGTTCTCGTTCGTCTACAGAAGCTTGCCGAACATGTCTACCCCGAGTCTCAGTGTGGCTTCCGCGCTGAGCGATTGACGGTAGACATGATATTCTCCATCTGCCAACTCCAGGAGAAATGCAGAGAACAGAACATGCCCCTGTACGTCGCCTTCATCGACCTCACCAAAGCGTTCGATCTGGTCAGCAGAGAGGGCATTTTCAAGATCCTGCCAAAGATAGGATGCCCACCAAAGTTGCAAAGCCTCATTGAATCGTTTCACACCAACATGCAGGGGATAGTGCAGCACGACGGCAACGTCTCAGAGCCATTCAACATACGCAGCGGAGTGAAACAGGGCTGTGTACTTGCACCAACCCTCTTTAGGATTTTCTTTGCTATGCTCCTGAGACATGCCTTCAGCACAGCAACAGAGGGAATCTACCTGCACACAAGATCTGACGGCAGGCTTTTCAACCTCGCCCGCCTGAAAGCCAGAACCAAAGTACGCGAGGATCTAATCGGAGACATGCTGTTCGCAGATGACACTGCAGTCGTGACCCACACACAGCAGGAGCTTCAGACCCTGATGGACCGCTTCTCCCAGGCATGCAAGGACTTCGGGCTTACCATCAGCCTGAAGAAGACTAACGTCTTGGTGCAAGGCACGAAAGCACCACCAACCATCACCATCGACGACTACGAGCTGGAGGTCATGAATCAGTTCACGTACCTGGGGTCCACGATCAGCAGCAACCTCTCCCTTGATACAGGGATCGACAAGACGATTGGAAAATCAGCCTCCACCCTCGCTCACCTCACCACACGAGTGTGGGAGAATCCCAAACTCTCTGTCAAGACGAAGATGGCAGTATATAGTGCCTGCGTCATCAGCACACTGCTCTATGGGAGTGAGACATGGACAACATACGCCCGGCAGGAAAAGAGACTGAACTCCTTCCACTTGCGCTGCATTCGCCGTATCCTGGACATATCCTGGAAGGACAAAGTGCCCAACACAGAAGTTCTGTCCCGCGCTGGCCTTCCCTCCATGTTCACTCTACTCAGGCAGCGCAGGCTTCGCTGGCTAGGCCACGTTCACCATATGGAGGATGGCAGAATCCCCAAAGACGTCCTCTACGGATAACTGGTGACTTGCAGGAGAGACGTTGGCCGCCCACAGCTGCGCTTTAGAGACGTCTGCAAGAGAGACATGAAGGCCCTGGAGATCAACACAGAGCGCTGGGAGGACCTTGCAACGGACCGCTCCAAATGGAGAGGCACCCTGACCAGACAGCTCAAGGCGGGTGAAGAGAGACTGACTGCTGCAGCAGATGAAAAAAGAACCCGCAGGAAGAACCGCCACAGCTCCAGCAGCACGGAGACCACCCACAAGCGCGACCTGTGTGACAGGGACTGCCATTCGAGCATCGGCCTGTTCAGCCACAGGCGGTGCTGTTCCAGCAGAGTAGACATTTAGGATTCTCTTCCATGGGCATCATAGACCGACGGAGGCCGACGACGATACTCTCAGATGCGTTTAGAAGACCCTCCTAGTCCAGCCTGAGTGAGCAACGTAAAACAGGATATATTCTTAAATACGTTACAAGACCCTCCTAATACACCCCTGAGTGAGTAATGTGATAAAAAGAAAAAGAATATATCCTCAATGCATTACAAGACCCTCATAATCCAACCACGAGTGACTAGCGTAATAAAGAGCCACAAGAATCTTTTAAAATAAATAAGTGAGTGCTGCTCATAAATGAGAGAAGAGTATAATACTAAGTGAGTTTAACAGTTTGGTTGTACTGTGGAGTGTGTAAATGAAGAGGCATATTCATTTCAGACGATTTATTACACACTCACATCTCACAAGCAAAGAACAGACGGACTGGTCACATCAAGTATTCCTCTCTCTATATCAAGTCACACTTCACAAGGTTCAAGGCACTTCCTCATACACAGCATGACATCTACACTACACTTCATTCAACCCCCTCTCACCCACTTGGGCATTGTTCTCCCATGTGTATTCATTGTCTCTGTCTAAGGTGTGAAATAACCTGAGCCCCCCCCCCCCCGCCCAGCATCTTAGATAGAACTATAGAACATCAGTCCACATGCTGTTTCGGCTTCAGTCTCCTCCCATATCTGCTGTAACTGGGGTTTACCGCCTCCGTGGCGCTGCTGTGCTGGTGGGGGGCTGCTGGGAGTGTGTCCGACTGCGGGTGAGCTGTGGAGAGCGGGGGGGGGGGGGGGTCACTCTGTCTGTGTGGCTGCTCTGATGAATCGTTCCCCTGGGGAGGTCTCCGTGGGGGTCTTCCACGCCGAGGGGCCCGCGCCAACAGCACTTGCTCATCCGCCACTACAAAAACAGGTTTGAGTCTGTCTATGCCAATTCTCTCCCGTCTACCCCCCAAGACTAGCACAAAATGCTTATCCCCTGTTTCCAACACTCTGAACGGTCCATCATAGGGTGGGCGCAATGAAGGGCAGTGGGCGTTGTGTCTGACGAACACGAACTCCACGTTCTTCAAAGTTTTAGGCACGAAGGCACGCGGAAAACTATGGTGGGCAGGGCCCGGCAGCGTGCCTGTGTTTGCGCTACACTGCAAAAGCTGAGACGGGGAGCTGCCCGGTGCGGGATTGTCCGGTAGAAATTCCCCGGGCAGCCGTAGGGGCTGCGCAAAAACGAGCTCTGCCGGGGAAGCTTCCAAATCCTCTTTTGGCGCGGAGCGCAACACCAATAAAACCCACGGCAGCCTGTCTACCCAATTTGCATCCATCAGTGAAGCCTTGAGTGCTGCTTTCAGTGATCTATGAAAACGCTTGCATAAACCATTGGCCTGTGGGTTGTACGCGGTTGTGCGATGAATTGCAGCACCCAGGCTGCGGGCCATCGCGGACCAGAGGTTGGAAACAAATTGTGGGCCCCTGTCGGACGTAATATCCGACGGGACTCCAAAACGCACCACCCATGCTGTTAAAAAAGCACATGCTACATCCGCGGACGTGGTTGCCACCAGCGGGACTGCTTCCATACCTGCCAACTACTCCGGTTTTGCCGTAATGGTTACGGTTTTCAAGACCCCATTCCGGGTTACGGCTTTATTAATCAAAATTACGGTTTTTCACTAAAAATTCAGTCAAAAGTTTTAAATCGTAAAAAAAACACGAAAGCAATTCCAAACACAAGATCGCTAGGAATTGTATCTAAATTTACCTGAAGTGTTTGCTAAGCTAACACTATCGCTATAGCTAACGCCATAGCTAGTCGTAGCACCTAACACCGATACAAAGAAGCGACTCCGTCCCCGGTGATTGGGGCTCGCCGGAGGAACCAACCGAGGCAACAGTTGGACGGGAGCCGGATCGGAGCTCAACTACAGCGGCGGTGGGCGGCGGGACTCGGTGGAGGAGCTGCCGGTACCCCGGCTGGACAGGAGCTCAATTGCAGCGGCGGTAAGCAGCGGGACTAGCAGCGGAGGGGGCTAGCTGAGGCCCAGCTGGATTCGAGATCGGTCGGATCGGATACAGGCGACGCCAGCAGAGATTGTTTTACTATCAACAGGTCAGTAAAAATGCCACCAAAGAAGGAGGAAATGGAAGAGATAAAAAAATCTCTGAACTAAGTTTAGAGATTTTATCTTCTTGGAACATAAGTCAATATTATACAGTAATAAGTGGCATTCAGCTGTTTGTTTTATGTCATTTAACCACAGTTCTGGTACTTAAAAATCATAAAAACCCAGGAGCTTCGGGGGGCTTCAACAATCAACATGATTGTTGAAGAAATATGAGGTTGTTAGCCACATTTTAACTTGATTTAATGCTAATATTTGTTTGACACTGCGGCCCCTGGACCCCGGCTAGCTACTAGGCTTTTCAGGTTTGAAAGTTGAAGAAATATGAGGTTGTTAGCTACATTCTAACTTGATTTTATGCTAATATTTGTTTGGCGTCTGGGGGCTTCGCCCCCCTTAACCCCCCATCAGGACTTTGTCCTGGACCTACCAGGGCCTGCGGCCCCTGGACCCCGGCTAGCTACTAGGATTTTCAGGTTTGAAAGTTGAAGAAATATGAGGTTGTTAGCTACATTTAACTAGATTTAATGCTAATATTTGTTTGGCAAATATTAGCATTATTAGCATTAGCATTATTAGCATTAGCATTGCATAAGGGATGCGGCCCCTGGACCCCGGCTAGCTACTAGGCTTTTCAGGTTTGAAAAGTTGGCAGGTATGCTGCTTCTGGCCAGCGTGTGGTGCTGTCCACTACTGTCAGGAGGTGCGTGCACCCCTGTGATGGCGGGAGGGGGCCCACGAGGTCCACGTGCACATGGTCGAACCTCTTAGCCGGTACCAGAAACGGCTCCAAGGGAGCCTTCATGTGCCTGTGTACCTTGGCTTGTTGGCATGCCACGCAGGCTGCAGCCCACTCTTTTACTTGTTTGCATAGGCTCGGCCACACGAACTTCTCTCCCACCATTTTGACAGACGCGTGCACTCCTGGGTGCACCAGAGTGTGAACCAACTCAAACACACGGCGACGCCACGCTACCGGGACTGCCAGACGCGGGCATCCCGTGGAGACGTCGCAGATTAGGGGGGGCCGCCATCTTGCAGCACCCTGCTCTCCAGCCTTAACCCTGTTGGTCCAGACTGGAGCGCGCGCACGTCTGCATCGCTAATCTGCTCCGCGGCCATGGCTGCGTACTCTATCCCCACGTAGACCGGGGCCACCACGGCGCGCGAGAGGCAGTCCGCCACCACATTCAGTTTACCCGACACATGCTGAGTATCGGTAGTAAACTCTGAGATCGCAGCCAGCTGTCTCTGCTGTCGGTCCGACCACGGTTCTGAAACCTTGGCCATCGCGAACGTTAGTGGCTTGTGGTCTACGAACGTGGTGAAGCTGCGCCCTTCCAGCCAGAACTGGAAGTGGCGTATGGCCAGATGGAGAGCCAGCAACTCTCTGTCGAACGCGCTGTATTTACGTTCACTGACGCGCAAAGTTCTGCTGAAAAATGCGAGCGGCTGCCAAGCCCCAGCAACGCGCTGCTCCACGACCACCCCTATGGCCACGTCTGAAGCGTCGGTGGTGAGCGCTATCCGGGCCGTTGGGTCCAGATGTGCCAGCAGTGTGGCGTTTTCCAGGGCTGCTTTAACTTCCGAGAACGCCCGCTCTCGCTCCGGGGTCCATTCGACTCCATCCACGGGTTTCTGTTTCTTGAGCGCAGCGTACAATGGTTGCATGAGCCGTGCCGTGCGGGGAGGAAACGGTTATAAAAGTTCACCATCCCAAAAAATTCCTGCATCGCCCTGACCTTCTGAGGCCGGGGAAAATCTGCCACGGCGCGCACTTTGTCGGGCAATGGGATCGCTCCTTCCGGAGAGATGCGGTGCCCCAAAAAAATCAATCTCCGGCACGCCGAACTGGCATTTCGCCGTGTTGATTATCAACCCGTGCTCCTCCATCCTCCGGAAAACCGTCGTGAGGTAGGTTTCGTGTTCGTCTTCGGACATACTGGCTACCAGGATATCGTCCAGGTAGACGAACATGAACGGGAGGTCACGCAGCACTGCATCCATCATGTGCTGGAACATCTGTGCTGCGCCTTTTAACCCAAATGGCATGCGCAGGAACTCGAATAAACCAAATGGAGTTATTACTGCTGTTTTGGGTACGTCCTCCGCACGCACTGGGACCTGGTGGTAACCGCGGACCAGGTCTATTTTAGAAAAAACGTGCGCTCCGGCGAGGTGAACGGAAAAATCCTGTATGTGGGGAATTGGGTAGCGGTCGTGTGCTGTGGCATTGTTCAACCTGCGGAAATCCCTGCACGGTCACCACGATCCCTCAGCCTTAGGGACCATGTGTAGCGGGGATGCCCATGGGCCATTTGATTGCCTGATGATGCCCAGTCTTTCCAGGTTGGCGAACTCCTCGCGCACTATGGCCAGTTTAGCTGCGTCCAAGCGCCGAGGTCTTGCAAAAACGGGCGGCCCGGTGGTGGTGATAAAGTGCTCCATCCCGTGTTTAGCGATGGCCGCCGAAAACGTCGGGATCGTGAGTGCTGGGAACTGAGTAAGCAGTGCGTGGAACTTACCGCCTGGAGTTGTGACGCTGGCTTGTGCTGTTGGCTGGGTCCCTCTAGCTATACAGGGGAGAGATTCAAAGGACAGTGCATTAACCAGGCACCTGTTAGCAACATCCACAAGTAAACCATGTGCACACAGAAAATCAGCGCCCAGGAGCGGGCAACACAGTGCTGCTATGATAAAAGTCCACTCATACGAGCGGCCATGTAGAGATAAGGTCAGTGTTCTCTCACCGAACGTCTTAATCTCCGAGCCGTTTACTGCCACCATTCCGGGGCCGCTAGGTCCTGCCAGCCGGTCAGTGTAGGACGGCAGGATGATGCTCTTCTGGGCTCCGGTGTCGACGAGGAAGCGTCTCCCTGAGCGCGAGTCCGTCACATAGAGCAGCTTGGTCTCTTCATCGGCAGTTGCAGCTGCTACCGACTGCCGGCCTTGGCGTTTCCCGAGCGCTTGAAGTGGCACGGTGGCGCGCATCTGCGCGCGTTCCCTCCGAAGCGGCGATGGTAGAAGCAGAGCGTGTCTTTCTGGCGCTCCTTGGCCCCCGTTGCCACTACCGTCGGTGGCTCCTCGCCTCCCCTGGTCGTCTCGCTGGGCTCCGCTGCCGCCACGTTGACTGTGATCACCCTGGTGGTGAGGATGATCCGGTCTGCCTCCTGGGATAGCGCACGGTAGTCTCGCACGGTAGTCTCGCGCGGCCAGCAACGGCGAATTGGGCAGAACCGCTCTTGCTTCTGTTGGCAGGTTCCGGAGGAAAAGGTGGGCAAACAGAAAATGCCCGTCGCCCGTGCCCATCAACGCCAGCATCTTCTCCATCAGGTCTACAGCCAACCCATCTCCTAACTCGGTCCGTGCCAGGAGCCTCTCCGCTCTCTCACATTCTGAGAGCGTGTAGCGCCGGGTCAGCGCAGCCTTGAGCGCCTCGTATTTGTTGCGGGCTGGTGGCTGATGGAGCAGGCTCGCTACCTGCTGCGCTGTGTGGGAGTCCAGCGTTGCTACCACATGGTAGAACTTGGTGTCATCTGCTGTTACTCCCCGGAGAGCGAACTGGGCCTCGGTGTGGTGGAACCAAGAGCGCGGGTTGTGCTGCCAGAAATCCGGTAGCTTGACTGAAACTGCACACGCGTTGCTGGGGGTTCCAGTCCTGGCTGTCTGCGGGTTGGCTTCAGTGTCTCTGGGGCTTCCCGACCGGGCCGGCTCCGGGGTTCTTGCCTCGTGTTCCATAATACGTCTTGGGTCACCAGTGTGGAGTGTGTAAATGAAGAGGCAGCTTCATTTCAGACGATTTATGACACACTCACAGCTCACAGGCAAAGAACAGACTGACTGGTCACATCAAGCATTCCTCTCTCTATATCAAGTCACACTTCACAAGGATCAAGGCACTTCCTCATACACAGCATGACATCTACACTACACTTCATTCAACCCCCTCTCACCCACTTGGGCATTGTTCTCCCATGTGTATTCATTGTCTCTGTCTAAGGTGTGAAATAACCTGAAGCCCACAGTACATCCCGGTCGGGGACTGTAAAAATGAAGCGCGCGGAAGTGGTCCGGGACCACAAGTAGTTGCAACGAGGTAAAAAGTTTTGTTTGGGTTGAAATACCTGGTCTGGGACCAAAAAAGGGAAAAATTAATTACCGGGTCCTCGGGGACATAATGGTAGCGGGTTTCAATTGAAATAACACGCTTTTCCTGGTAAAACATTTTAATTCCTGTGGAATTATTAAGGGTTAAAAATAATATAAAAAAATGGGTAACTGTGTGGGAAAGAAAGAAAATAAACAAAAAAACAAACAGCAGAAAAAAGAACAGACAGCACGCCGAACAGTAAAAAATTACAATGATCAGTTGAAAGATAAAGACCAGATAAAGGATCCTGAAAAGTATCTAAACAAATGGGAAAAAAGATTATTCCTTTAAACTCACACTGGATGTGGATGAATGCGCAGTTTTGGCGTTGACAGTAAAATTTATAACCAAAGGAAATAAGAGAAAGCCGAACACAGAACTTCAATGTGCAAATCTTTGGATGGTGGCAGCTGCAGATGCCCGAATAAAATCCAACCAAGGACGCAAAAATAATAAGAAAAAATTGGATCAGAAAAAAACAAACGGTGAAAATCAAAGCAGTGAAAAATCTCTGTCAGAGCCTGATAGAGAAAAACCGAGCGCTCCTCCCCCTTATCCTGCAATGGATCCTAAGGAGGGTCCGTATTCCAAATTGATGAAAGAGGCGAAGCAAACGGAAAAACAGTTTTTAAATCCTCAGCCAAATTATCCGTATATTGAAAAGCCCTGCCTTAAACCCATCATAAAAAGGGAACAAACTGAGGATGAGGAGGAAGATGATGATGAGGAGGTCTCACAGAAAAGTACAGGTGAATCTCTGGCGTCAAAGAGAGTAGGAAGCCCACAGGAGTTAGAGGGGAGCACAGTCCGGGTTTTCAAACCATGGTCTCTCGTTGAAATGCATGGAATTGCCAAAGCAGTCCCAAAACATGACACGGACATAAATGGTTGTATAGAGGAATTGACTAGCATTATGGATTTGTATGACCCCAGCCCAGCAGAAATGTTAAAGATTTTTAAAATAGTGTTTGGGAAAAAGGAAAGGTTGTTTACTGAAGAGTTAATCCAGCCTAATTGGTTAGATAAGTATGATCCAGATAAGCACCGAGTGGAATGGGAAAAAGCTGCTTTGAAGGTGCTGGGAAAGGCTAAAGAGCATTATAGACCCCCTTTGTCTATGACTGATGTGGCAATGCTGCGAATGAAGCCTGATGAGAACATGGTTGATTACTGGGTGCGTTTTAAGGAAATGTTTGATTCAGTTTTTGGAGGCTATGTCAATCTAAATGAGGATGCAAAGGAATGCCTGCTGTTTAAACACACCTTCCTAGATACCCTGCCTGCCGACCTTAAGGAGGCTGTAAAGGTGTCCTGTGTGACTTTGAAATCATGCACCATGGAGGAGTTTAAACAGTATGTGTTCCATGTGGCTGAGGCCAAGCAGAAGAGAGACAAGGATAAGAAAAAGGTGGAAATTTATGTAAATGAGGAGGTTGATGACGGAGTGTATGTGGCTGAAATGATCCAGGGTGGAGCGCGCCCAAGGGGGCGAATGCGATGGAACACAGAACTTGGGTGGATGTGTGATCAGAATGCTTGTTACAGGTGTGGTCAGCTTGGTCACTGGGCCCGTGACTGCGAGCTTGACAAAAGAGGTGGATTCAGAAATAGAGGACGCAGTAGAGGCAGGAGAAGGTTTCAGAATATTCAGAGAGGGAGATTTCAACAAGGTAGAGGAGAAGGGTACCAAGGTGGTTATGAGAATGACCAAAGACAAAGACCCTCAGGGGTCAGGAACCTACAGACGGGAGAGCATGACTAACCGACATAGACAGACTCTCTCCTGAGGACAAACAGACAGTATTTGACCAGCAAAAAAAACTATCTGAGGTGCTAACAAGACCTAATGAGACTCTGGACCTGACTATGTACAGCAGTGCATTGTCTGCTCCCACAATATGGCTACTGGCGAATGGAAAAGAGGTTGAATTTCTTTGTGACACAGGAGCCACATGCACTACTGTTCGTAAAATCCCTAACAGTGCTAGGTTCACTGGAAGAACAATAAGGGTTCAAAATGCAGGAGGAAGCACAACCACAGAAAGCCTGTATGGTCCAGTCACTTTAACAGTTAAAGAGACAGGAAACTCCTGTGTGTCTGATATTGTGGTTGCCCCCTCCTGCCCAGTGAATCTGCTGGGAAGGGATGTTTTATTCAGACTTGACATTACATTGGGTCCAGATTTGAAAAAAGATGACTACACAGTGTTGAGAAATGCTCAGACATTTTTTGTAGACAATGATGAATTTGATGATCAAGGGTGTGGCACCCTATTCAGTTTTGATCTGTCTGACAGCAGCACAGCCGTGACTGCCCTCTGTACAGAGAGTGTAACTGCTATGTCTGCTCTGCTGCCAGAGGACATACTTGTAAACTTGGTGAGACCACAACCACTGCATGTCACCATGAAATACATTCGCTGTAATGAGCCTTTTGATTCAGCATTGGCTGACAAATTGCAAGAATTTTGTGGTATAAATGTATGCACTGAAAACCTGATTTTTGACAATCAGGGGATGGCAGCGGTGTCTTTAAATCTACCCACAAAGGTCTTATCTTTGCATTGCATGCCCACTCCACCTCATGTGTCTCTGTGGGGACCAGAGGATTATTTTTGGGCTGACTGTGGTAAAATGATTCAAAAAGCAAACCATGCCACTGATTGGGAAAACACCACAGAGCAGAGGGTGCTACATTCACCATCCACAAGCCTCTTTAACCCCTTGCACTCCGGTCAATTTCTCTAAAAACACCAAAAAATAACGTGCCCAAAGTAAATCGAAAGCTGTTCTTCAACCCTTTGCAGCATCTTCATGGGGTTGGTCTCATTTAAAAGAAAACACTTTGAATTTTTTGGCAAAACAGTAATAATCTCTCTAAGTGCTCCGGCCATTGAGTTACAGTCATCTAAACATACTGAACTTAAAGAAAATAAATTTGGCCTGGGTGTTTTTTTTGGATACAAATGCTTGCAAATAACACACAGCTTCAGATCTGGCTGGAAAATGCAACAGAAATGTAGAACCAAGTGTTATCCAGCTGAGGTCCAAATTTTGTAACAATACCACAAAAAATGAATATATTACACAGCTTTTTCCTCAGGTAGTTCCCAGGCATTTTTGAACTGTGCCAAATTGTGCCAAATGGCACAGTTTGGAAAAACGTCTGTAACTTTTGAATGATTCAATATAGAAGCTTCATCTTGGACTGTAATGAAAGGTGACACTCAGGGCTGTGTGTGTGTGTGTGTGGGAAGGGGTTGTCCCCCCCCTCACTACAGAGGACGGACATTGGCCATTGCTACATGACGGAATAGACTCATGTGGCGATGTGGCGACAGCGGGGCAGTCACCGTGGCTCCCCCCCCCCCTCGCTACAGAAGAGTAGCGGGGGGGGGGGCGTTCACAGTCTGGATGCGGCGCACGACCCGTGTACCACGGCGCACAAACTTCGGACTTCATGCGCCGCACAGTTGTAATTTACCGATCGGTCAAAAGTCATTTTTGATTACAATTTTCAGGGATAAAGAATAATTTAGCTTATAACACCTTACCTCTTCACAGCAGCAGTGTCCTGGTGAACTTCTCTTCCTCATTGTCAGACGAACGCGACGCTGGTCCGCTCGTGGTTCTGGTCTCGCGACCCGGTCAAAACATAATTCCATGATTGCAGTTTTGGCGAATGATTTACGACCTTCGTTGTCGGCCTCCGTCGGTCTATGATGACCATGGAAGAGAATCCTAAACGTCTATTCTGCTCGAATAAAAAACAAACAAACAAGCACCGCCTGTGACTGAAGAGGCCGATGTGCGAATGGCTGTCCCTGTTACACAGGTAGCACTTGTGGGTGGTCTCCATGCTGCTGGGTCTGTGATGGTTCTTCCTGCGGGTCCTTTTTTTTATCTGCTGCAGCAGTCTGTCTTCACCCAGCCTTACAAAAAACAGCTCGCGAACTTCTCTGCTTCAATTGGCTCACTGCATTCACAGCTTTGGTAGGCGGGTCCTTCTTGCTAGGTTTTCAGTCATTGGTTCTTCAAGGTTTCAGAAACCCAATTCAAGGCTCTTATTAGTCGAATGAGAGGTCAATCAGATGAACTAATCTGTTCGCGGCTGTGTCTGCAGTGGAAGAACGGAAATGCAGCTTTTATTTTCAGTGCGTGCTTGGACGCAGTTCCATCGTGCGTCCTAGAGCGCACGAGAGCGCCCTCGTGCGCTCTGGGATGCAGAGACTTGCCCGCCCACGGTACAACGGAGTGCAAGAGGTTAAGGTCCCTCTCAGAGTCATGATGACCCTTCATTTTGAGATTCATTATGCCTGTGGAACTGAGTACCCACCCGATGCTCTGGGGATAACTTATGCACCAGCATACACTGCCTCGACCTGAGAATTAGATTCTTTACCTTCAGATTTGTGGTCTTGCGGGCCGGCCGACTTGTTTTTTTTTTTTTTTTAAAAATGCTACTCCTGTAATCATAAAATCTAATGGGAGAGGATTTCCCTACAAAAAACAATACTCACTGAAACCCGAGGCACTTGAAGGCATCAAATCAATCATTGCAGATCTTTTACAGAGTGGAGTAATAATTCCATGTCAGAACTCACCAGTAAACACCCCACTATTCCCTGTTAAGAAGGTTCCATCTAGTGTTGGCTGGAGGTTAGTGCAAGACCTCCAAGCCGTTAATACTGCAGTCATTTCTCGTGCTCCATCTGTCCCTGATCCTCATACACTGTTAAATGCTGTAGGACATGATTCCTCATTTTTTTGGTTGTAGATCTCAGTAATGCATTTTTCACCAGCCCTATTCACAAAGACAGCCAGTTTTGGTTTGTATTTACTTTTAATGGCAAAAGATACACTTACACCCGACTACCTCAAGGCTATTGTGAGAGCCCAACTATTTTCTCTCAATACATGGCGTCTTTAATGGCTAGATTTGATCCACCTGCAGGTTCTAAAATATTACTTTACGTGCATGATATCCTGGTTGCATCTTCTAATGAGAACCAGTGCAAACAGGATGCCATGGCACTACTGCAATTCTTGCATCAAAATGGTCTGAAATGTAGCAGAAACAAACTGCAATTTTGCAAATCTGATGTTAAGTTTCTTGGACATACACTCACAGCTGATGGAAAAAGGCTGGAAAAAGACAGAATACAAACAATTCAGAATTTACCCACACCACAAACAAAGAAAGAGCTAATGTCTTTGTTGGGCACCCTGAATTACTGCTGGCAGTGGATACCAAATTATTCTCAATACACTGCCCCACTGTATGCACTTCTTCAGGGTCCTCATGGGAATTTGCAGGAAAAAGTGGAATTGACCTCAGACCACATGAAATTAATCTCTACTCTCAAGAACACGCTGTCATCAATATGTGCTTTGCAAATTCCAAATTATGAAGAACCATTTCACTTGTTACCTCCGCCAGGCCGAAAAGGCCAGGAGGAGGTTATATTTTTGCCAGGGTTTGTGTGTTTGTCTGTCTGTCTGTCTGTTTGTCTGTCTGTCTGTTGGTTAGCAAGATAATTCAAAAAGTCTTGGACGGATTTGCATGAAACTTTCAGGCGTTGTTGGAAATGGTACAAGGAAGAACTGATTAAATTTTGGGGGTGATCCGGTTCACCGTCTGGATACAGGAATTTTTTTAAAGCATTTTTCCACACTGTGACATAGGGCCATTTTCAACATGTGCGCAGGCGCAATGGAGGCCGCTGGGCGTCGTGTCTGACCAACACAAACTCCGCCTTCTTCAACGTTTTAGCCACAAAAGCATGCGGAAAACACTGCTGGCCTCGGACCCCCAGCGTGCCTGTGGCAGCCATAGGCGCTGCGCACATTGCGCTGGTTGTCGTGTCTGACCAACACAAACTCCGCGTTCTTCAACGTTTTAGCCACAAAAGCACGCGGAAAACACTGCTGCCCTGGGCACGCCAGCGTGGCTGCTTTTGCGCCACGCCAGCGTGGCTGCTTTTGCGCCACGCTGCAAAACCTGACACGGACACCTGTCCGCCGCCCCATTATTTGCCACAAATTCCCCGCCCAGCTATAGGCGCTGCGTAAAAACGACCTCTCTGCCGGGGAAGACTCTAAATTCTGTTTTGCCGCGGAGCGCAACCCCAATATAATATAAAACCCACGCCAACCTGTCTAACCAATCTGCATCCGTCAGTGGAGGAGATGGACACACCAACACTTCACTTTATTACCTCCGCCAAGGAGGCAATGCTTTTACAACTGTAAAACGGGGCTATAAGGGACGGCGGGGTAATATGGGACACTTTTCTAAATGTAATTCTGCTTTTTTAATTTTGCTTCCGCCTACATTTGATGAAGGATTCATGGATATTTGACAATAACAACACAACTCAGCGTCCTGCTCAAAATAAAAAAAGCACAATTACATTTAAAACATTTCCCACAAAAGTGTCCCTTATTAACCCGCCGTCCCTTATAGCCCCATTTTACACTACTGAACCACTAATCCTATCACTATCACATTGATTGTCATTCATTAATTGTCTGTTTATTGCACTGTCCATGTCAAATAAACAAATAATCATTGTGAATCCAATTGCTACTCATATCTTTTCATGCTCAGGGAATCTGAAAACGTACACACAAACACTGTATGGGGGGAACTGTGCCGCTTGGCGGAGGTCTGCACTCTCCGAGTGCTTTTCTAGTTTTGTGATGCTGTCAATGACACATGTCAGCAGTTTTGACACAAATTCATGCAGGACAATACAAACCATTGTCCTATTATTCACGAAAACTTGATTCAGTGGCTGCTGGACTACACCCTTGCATGCAAGTGGTGGCCGCAGCTGCTGATGCGGTAAATGTTGTTCTTGATGTAGTGTTATATCATCCTTTAACTGTGCATGTGCCTCATACAGTTGAAGTTTTGCTCTCTGAAAATGGTCACACAATGCTCTCTAATGCTAGATGCTTAAGGTACACAATGACCTTATTGTCTCAACCACACCTTAATTTCATCAGATGCACCACATTGAATCCTGTTACACTGCTTCCCTCTGGTGGCGACACACCAGAATCTTTAGACCTTGACTGTGTCCAGCAATCACTGTGGGAATTCCTCCCCAGACCAGATCTCTCTCAAACAGTAAAACACGATTCTCTTTGGCTGTTCACTGATGGTTCATCAGTCAAATTACCGGATGATAGCACGTCTACAGCTTATTCTGTTACCACATTGACAGAAATTCTGATTGTTGAAAATGTACCCCAACCAGCATCTGCTCAAAGAGCAGAACTTTTGGCTCTTATTGCGGCTTTGAAATGGTCTAAGGATTTAAATGTTACCATCTGTACTGAAAGCAAGTTTGCTTTTAATGCAGCACACTCACACACTGCCTTATGGAACATTAGAGGATTTGTAACGTCTACCGGAAAGCCGGTCCAACATTCTCATCTTTTGAAAGAGCTGACTAATGTTTTGACAATGCCTAAATCACTATCAATTGTTCATTGTCCTGCACACACATGAGGAGCTGATTTGTTAACTAGGGGCAATGCACTAGCTGATCATGCTGCCCGCTGTGCCGCTGAAGGCCACACAGGCACAACATTTTTACAACCATGTAATACATTTGACCTGGACATTTTGCACGATGCACAAGAAAAAATGACACTACCATCTGATGCTGTCTTAAATGATAAAAATATTTATTGCACTACTAATGGTAAGATCATCCTCCCTCCCATGTTGTACCGCTGGGCGGCACTCTCAATTCATGGCTTTTGCCATGTCTCGACAGGAGGGATAATTACCCAAGCCAAAAAATATTTTTTCTGCCCTGGAATACAAAAAGAAGTGAAAAAGTTTGCAGTCAATGCACAGTGTGCATGCAAAACAATGCTCAAGGTGTAATGAGGACAAGGCAAGAAAGCTTCCCACCACCAAAGACACCTTTTTCTCAATGGTGCATAGATTTTATAGAATTATCAAAAGTGGGCCAGCTCCAATATTGTCTTGTCCTGATTGACACTTTCACAAAATGGACAGAAATTCATCCCACCGCCAAAGCAGATGCAAAGTTTGTTTGTAAAGTGTTACAAAATAATATTTTCCCAACCTTTGGAATACCAGAAATTTTTTATGCTGACAATGGCACACACTTTACAGCTCAAATGGTTAAAGATTTGGCTAAAAGCACCAGCAGACATCTGAAATTCCATACAGCTTACCACCCACAGAGCGCTGGGTTGGTAGAAAGGAAAAATGGCACAATCAAACAAATGCTGGCAAAAACCACACATGGAAAGGGTATTACTTGGCCTGAAGCCTTGAAGTTGGTCAAACTAACGATTAACTCTATACCAGACACAAAGACAGGATTATCACCCTTTGAATGTGCTTTCCATCGTCCTTATGTATTGCCGACCTCTCACCACTAACCACGCCTAACAAATACACAAATCTTAGTGAACATTTCAGAGAATGCTTAAACACAAAAGAATACATTGATTCTGTCAGAGCTCTCTCTGCTCCACAGGAAGAAGCGGATAACCCGTTGCAACTTGGAGACTGTCTTCATAAAGAACCACCACCGTCAACACTGGAACTCAGTAAGGTGGCTTGGACCATTCCAGGTACTGTTAACCACCCCCACTGCAATACGTATTGCTGAACGACCATCTTGGATTCACCTTTCACACGTTAAAAGACTACGGGTGCCTGTAAGTGAACTGACTTGTTTCCCTGAGCAAAAGTCCAGCTACAAAGGGGATACGCACTTCCTGTGCATGGGGTCATAGCGTGCCCCCTCGGTTTAGCGAGATCGTCTCAAACCTGGTGAAGATAGGGGCCCGGGTGGGTACTCTTTCAGGTGGAAACATGGCACCAAAAATACTGATGACTCTGTGTTCCGCACTTCTCATGACAGTGGGGTGGTGGATCCTTTCTGATTCAAGGACAAGGAGCCCACGAAGTACAGACAATGGACAATACATGGATTATATGCATAACCTGTGGTACCAAACAATGGTGGTTTCGGTGAGAGGACTGGGAATCAATACTTCTTGCTATGTGTGTTCATTGCTACCCCATTCACACAAGACTGCAATACCCATGATCCCTGTTCCGCTAAGTGAAGAGGAAACAGCCGGAGTGACAATAGCTATGAACTCTCGTCTCAGTCTGCTTAATTCAAGTAATAATGTTGGACATTGGTTGGTGAGGAATTTGTCAGAAGGGTATCTTAATAGATTGAATGTTACTGTTACTGATTACACTGGGTCTAAGATAAGAATATTCAATACTACTGGGATTGGAACTTCTTTGCTTGCAGTTAAGAAGCCTTTAATGAAAGTAAATCCTACACTGTTTACTTCACCAATCTGTTTTCACAAAAACTGTAGTAAAAACAATTTCAACTTGGGTTTTTCACCAAGATGTAATGATACAAAGGAAGTGACCTGTGGAGTGCGATATCATGATTCTGTTTGTAGAAATGCATTTCATTTTCCCTATATTGCTGCTGGAAATTTCACCCTAAAAAGCAAAAATTGCACTGTTAAGTGTAGTGACAATCCTATTGTTCTTTGGCCAAATGATGATGGGTATGGATGTTTGGAAAACCATGTTTGGGTTTGTGGATCTAATGTTTACTCATTGCTTCCTCCAGGGTGGCGTGGCAGGTGTTTCATGGCTATTTTGATCCCACACATTAGCATAAGATCAAATCTTACACATAAAGTGAAAACATCATACTCCCATTATTATCATCCTGAATAAACTGAAATACACACCAGGGCAAAAAGAAGCACAAAAATAGACATGCAACAGTTAGTGGGTAAACTATCTGAAAAACAGAGGATTAGTGATTTTAAAGGTGTTATGGGTACTCTTTTTCCAATGTATGGCAGTGCTCTAGCTAGACATCACATAAATACATTAGCATGGACAATGGAAAATCTAACTGTATTAATGGAGCAAGGTTTCACAGCTTTAAATGAAGAACAAAAATTCTCAAGAATGATGACGTTGCAAAATAGAATGGCCCTAGATTTAACATTAGCTGCACAAGGAGGAGCATGTCATATTATTGGCCAGGAGTGCTGCACGTATATCCCGGATCAATATCAGAACCTTTCTCATGTTATTAGCCATTTGAATGATATTTTGCACTTAAAACATACTTTAGACGAAGATAAAGGTTGGAGTCCTTGGGTCTGGTTTCAAAGTGGAACTTGGTGGCAGATTCTTTTGAAATGGTTAACCCCACTGATTGTGATATTAATCTTATTCTGTGTGCTTTTTATGTGTGTTATTCCATGCCTGAGATCTATGATTACACAAGCTATTACACACCATACTTTTCTGTTGCAAACTGCTATGCTAAAACTTGAGTGTAAAGGACAATATGCAGTTCTTTCAAAAACTGATGATGACTATGACCACAAAGAGGACTGTGATGACTGTGATTGATCTCCTGTGTAATTGGAATATGATGCAAATGATGGGCATGTAGAAAATCGAGAGAAGTTACATGTTTCTGATGAATAAAGGCATCCCTAAATAAAATACAAAAGGTGATAAAATGATAAACAGGAGGGAATTGTCAGAAAATTGTATATACATGTTATCATTTTATATGCATTTCATATAATCAAGTGTATATTGTATGCATATTATCATCTTTTTGTCATGGCGGCCACAGGGCCGTCATAGTCATCATCATCATCATCAGCCGCGCACACACCAGCAGGTGACAATCAGCAGCCTTTAAAAACCAGAACCGCGGATGGACTAGCCACCCCAGCTGATGGGGCACCATCTCCTCCATCTCGGAGTTCCTCCTCACCTCCGCTACGTCGAGCACCACGAGCACTGCATCGCACGGGCACTCGGAGCCAGCAGGAATTACTCTGTGGCACCTGCAAGTAAGCATCACTAGCTGCAGATCTCTCATCCTTACGAACAGCAGTAATTGTTTGTGCTTGTGTGTTCCAGGGTTGCCAGGTCGCCACAGGATACGCTCAGCTCCAGTGACCAGACAGCCATGCACTCACTCACCCACGGACTACACACACATTACATCAATAAAGAATAATTGTCTAATATCTACTCGTGTCAGCGTCTGTCTCCTGGGTCCCTAACCATGTCAGTACGACTCCGTCAAGTTGACCCAGCTGACAGCGCGCTGTCGCGCCACCTAAACACTCTTAGCACTCGAGTAGATATGATTGCACACCAGCAGACAGTCATTCTAAACCAATTAACACAGGTTAACAGCCGGCTGGATCATCTGGAAGGACGCCAGACGTTTCCCCCGGCAACCAGGGCTTTTTCAGCCTCCGTTGCCGCTCCTACTAGCCAAGCTAATGCACCATCTACATATCGTCTCACTCCCATGCCAACCCCCGCCCGCTTTAGCGGAAGGCTCGGGGAAGCGCGAGGGTTCATACTCCAGTGTGAGTCAGTGTTTCTCCACGTCCCGGGGGACTTTGCCACCGATCAGAGTAAGATAGGGTATATCATCAACTTGTTGGGGGGTAGAGCCTTAGACTGGGCCTACACAGTAATGGCAAAACCAAGTTATCCTGTTTTGACTTACCAGCAGTTCGAGGCAGAGTTCATGGAGGTGTTTGATCATACAGACCGGGGCGCGGTGTTAACCGAACGGCTGCTAAGTCTTCGGCAGGGCAGTAGATCTGCCACTGATTACGCCATTGACTTCCGGGTGTTAGCCGCTGAGATTGGGTGGGGGGAGCCAGCACTTTGTGGTATCTTTCTCCGTAGTCTTAGCTCCGAATTGAAAGATGAGCTAGCGGCACGGGACAAACCAGACAAATTAGGGGATTTAATTGCCCTCACCATCAGCTTGGATAGTAGGCTAAAGGAGTGAGCGGCCGAATGGCGGACAGCTCCCCGTTCGAGTAAACCCCGCCTTCGCTCCGCCAGGTCTCCCCTCCTCACTCTGCCCTCGTCGGAGGAACTTCCGGAGCAGGAGGATATGATTATAGGGCAATCGGGGGTGTCCGCGGCTGAAAGACAGTGCCACAGGGATCTGGGCCTATGCTTTTATTGTGGCGATGGGTCTCATGGGGTTGCTGAATGCCCGAACCGGTTAAAAAGGGGAGGTCTGTGGCTCACAGTAGGGGGATTCATGGACAAGAACCAGAAAAAGCCCTTCACTAGTTGCCGTATCCCCATTAGGCTTCTCCATAAACACAAGGAACACTCCACACATGCCTTAGTTGACCCTGGAGCTCAGCAAAACTTTATCTCCAGAGACCTGGCAACCCAGATGGGCCTCAGCTGTCAACCTCTATGTCCTCCTGTCAATCTTGTCACCTTGTCCAAGGCATCACTGACAACTGTTTCCCATCAGACAGCCCCTGTGTCTATAATAGTCTCTGGGAATCACAGAGTGGAAATTCGGTTTCTGATTTTGCCCATCTCCTCCTCACCTGTCATCCTGGGGTACCCCTGGCTTAGGCTTCATAACCCCACCTTTGACTGGCAAGCTGGGAGTATTACAGCGTGGAGTTCGTTCTGTCTGAGTGCCTGCCTCCAATCTGCGGCATGTGCCCCATCGGTCTCGGTGCCCCTACCTTCGTCACCACCCCCAGACCTGTCCAAGGTACCGGAAGTCTACCACGACCTGGGGCCGGTGTTCAGCAAGTCACGGGCGCTGTCCCTTCCCCCCCACCATCCTTATGACTGTGCAATCAACCTTAAGGCTGGGGCCCCTCTTCCGGCGAGCCGCCTATACAGCCTGTCCGCCCCGGAGCACGAGGCCATGGATACATACATAAAAGAGTCCCTGGCATCCGGGATTATTCATCCTTCATCCTCAGCTGTGGGTGCAGGGTTCTTCTTCGTGGGGAAGAAGGACGGTTCGCTACGCCCCTGCATCAACTTACGGGGCCTCAACGAAATCACGGTCAAGGACAAATATACTCTGCCCTTGATGAACACAGCCTTTGACTCCCTCCAGGGGGCGTCCTGGTTCACTAAGCTTGACCTGCAGAATGCCTACCACCTGGTGCACATCAGAGAAGGTGATGAATGGAAGACGGCTTTCCGGACCCCAAGCGGCCACTTCGAATATCTGGTGATGCCGTTTGGGTTAACCAACGTTCCGGCTGTGTTCCAGCGTTTGATAAATGACGTCCTCCGGGAGTTCCTCAACTCCTTCGTGTTCGTCTACCTCGATGACATTCTCATCTTCTCACGCACGTTGGAGGAACACCAGGTGCATGTACAACGGGTTCTGCAGCGCCTCCTGGAGAATCAGCTATTCGTAAAGGCAGAGAAGTGCGAATTTCACACTGACCAGACCTCCTTCCTTGGGTTCATCATCGCCCAGAATCAGGTGCTCCCCGATCCGGCCAAGGTCAAGGCGGTGGTGGACTGGCCCACGCCCACATCCAGGAAACAGTTACAGGGGTTCCTGGGCTTCGCCAATTTCTACCGTCGCTTCATGCCCAATTTTGGGAACATCGCCCGCCCCCTGACTGCTCTCACTTCCCCCAAGGTCCCTTTTCGTTGGAATGAGGAGGCTGCAGCGACGTCCGGGAGACTGAAGGAGGAGTTCGCTTCGGCCCGCATGCTGACCCAGGTGGACCCGGAGCTGCAGTGCCTGGTGGAGGTGGACGCTTTTGATTCGGGGGTTGGGGCCGTTCTCTCGCAGCGCTCTCCAGTGGATGGCAAGATTCGACCGTGTGCATACTTCTCCCACCGCCTGACGCCCGCAGAAAGAAATTACGGCATTGGAGACAGGGAGCTGCTGGCCGTGAAACTCGCCCTGGAGGAATGGAGACACTGGCTGGAAGGGGCTGCCCAGCTGTTCGTCGTTTGGACTGATCACCACAACCTTGAGTACCTCAGGACGGCTAAGCGTTTGAACGCCCGCCAGGCCCACTGGTCGCTTTTCTTCGGCCGGTTTAATTTCATCATCACCTACCAGCCGGGGAGCAAGAATGGTAAGCCTGATGCCCTCTCGCGGCAGTTCGACGCACCATCCACCGAAGAGCAGGAGGTGACCATCCTGCCGCCCTCTTGTGTGGTGGGTGCGCTGTCTTGGGGAATCTGCAAGAAGGTCTTAAGAGCGCAGGAGACGGAGCCTGATCCGGGTGGGGGCCCCCCGGGTCGTCTGTTCGTTCCCCGCTCTGTCAGGGGTCAGGTAATCGAGTGGGGTCACGCGTCCAAGCTGGCATCCCATCCGGGGGTGGGCCGAACCACTGATCTTCTCCAGAGGACTTTCTGGTGGCCAGGGTTGAGAAAGGATGTCAACAGCTATGTCTGGGCCTGCGCCCAGTGCGCTACTGGGAAAACGTCATCATCCCCCCCGGCGGGTCTTCTGCACCCTTTGCCCGTTCCTTCTCGCCCCTGGTCCCACGTAGCCATGGACTTCGTAACCGGCCTACCTCCCTCTGATCAATTCACGACAGTTTTGATGATAGTGGACCGATTTTCTAAGGCGGCCCACTTTGTGCCTCTCCGAGGGCTGCCTTCAGCGCGGGAGACGGCGGACCTTCTCGTCCAGCATGTGGTCCGTCTCCACGGAATCCCCGCTGACATTGTTTCGGACCGAGGACCACAGTTTGTATCCCAAGTCTGGAAGGCGTTCTGCACAGTGCTCGGGGCCATGGCCAGCCTCTCCTCTGGGTACCACCCGCAGAGCAACGGCCAGTGCGAGCGTGCGAACCAGGAGCTGGAGGCTGCACTGCGCTGTGTCATCTCCTCCTGCTCCTCTTCTTGGAGCACGTATCTACCTTGGATTGAGTACGCCCATAACACCACGGTGTCCTCTGCTACGGGGATGTCCCCTTTCAAGGCGTCACTAGGGTTTGATCCACCATTGTTCCCTGAGGAGGAGAAGGAGGTAACGGTTCCTTCTGTGCAGGTCCACGCCAGGCGTTGTCGTAGGGTCTGGTCCATCACCCGCAGAGCCCTTCTGAGGACCACAGAACGCAACATCCAGGTGGCCAACCGCCACAGGAGACCTGCCCCGGACTATAAGGTGGGTCAAAAAGTCTGGTTGTCCACTAGGAACATCAGTGTGCCGGCTGAGAAGCACAAGCTAACCAAGCGCTTCATCGGCCACTATGCTATTTCTCGTATTGTCAATCCTGTGTCTGTGCACCTTGTTCTCCCCCCTTCCATGCGCATCTGCCCCACCTTTCATGTCTCCCAGGTCAAGCCATGCATCTCTGACCCTCTGTGCCCACCCCCCGCGGCTCCTGCCCCCCCGAGGATGATCGACGGCCATCCGGCCTGGGGGGTGACTGCCATCTTGGATGTCTGCCGGAGGGGTTGGGGCCTTCAGTATTTGGTGGATTGGGAGGGGTTTGGTCCTGAACATCACTCCTGGATTCACCCGGCGCTGATCCTCGACAAGCAGCTGATCCGCAATTTTCATCGGGCGCATCCAGGTAGGATAGGGCAGGTGCCTGGAGGCACCTCTAGAGGGGGGAGTACTGTCATGGCGGCCGCTGGGCTGTCATCGTCATCATCATCATCATCAGCTGCGCACACACCAGCAGGTGACAATCAGTGGCCTTTAAAAGCCAGAACCGCGGACGGCTCGGCATGGAGTTGTCTGTCGCCTTTGCCCAGCAATGCGCCAAGATTATGACCTCAAGCCAAAGCCAAGACCAAGACACCACACCAAGCCAAGCCAAGTAAGCAACCTCAGCACTCATCCTCTCCTAGCCTTTTCCCCTGTGCACAGGTGAACCTCCCAGGCGGCGGACTAGCCACCCCAGCTGACGGGGCACCGTCTCCTCCACCTCGGAGTTCCTCCTCACCTCCGCTACGTCGAGCACCACGAGCACTGCATCGCAGGGGCACTCGGAGCCAGCAGGAATTACTCTGTGGCACCTGCAAGTAAGCATCACTAGCTGCAGATCTCTCATCCTTACGAACAGCAGTAATTGTTTGTGCTTGTGTGTTCCAGGGTTGCCAGGTCGCCACAGGATACGCTCAGCTCCAGTGACCAGACAGCCACGCACTCACTCACCCACGGACTACACACACATTACATCAATAAAGAATAATTGTCTAATATCTACTCGTGTCAGCGTCTGTCTCCTGGGTCCCTAACCATTTCACTTTTATAAAAAACATAAGTTTATTGCACACTGTTTCACTTTTGGATAATGGGAAGACTTACTGAGTGTCCTTCATGTGTAAAACTAAGATGCGCTTAGTTTGAGAAGTAAAACTGTCTCACTAGATAAAACTGTGTACATGATAAGGGGTCTGGGAATGAGGGAAAATTAATCTTGTTTTCTTATGAAATGCTGTGACTATGATTAACTTGGAGTCTGGACTTTATGTGAAGCACACCTGCAAGGTCATTCTGTTCTCCCTTCAGGCCGATGTTTGCATGTTCCTGTTATGACTGTATATGGCATTCAGCAGATATTCTCTTGTGATTATATGACGATGTATAAAAGTCTCTGGATTGTTGAAAATCTTTAGTGCTGGAAACGCTGTTAAAGGTATGCACTCCTGCAGTAAAGACTCATATGAGAACTAATATTCTGTGTCATGAATCTTTATTGAGGTAACGAACTGACATACGATCACTCTGAGTTTTCAGATTCTGACACTCCTTTTATCCCAACCGCTCATCTCACATCTGCATGACATTTCCCATCACATTGCATGACATTTAACATCACAATACGTTCACCCTTAAACCCCCCCCCCCCCGACTCCTTCTTCCTGCCAGCTCCCCATGATCTCCCTGCCTATTGTCCTCCTCTGTTTACCCTCTGCATCCTGACTGAGATGCTGTCTGAGATGACTCACCCAAGTCTCTACACTGCTTATATTTCAAAACAATATTTTTACTGAAAAAAATGCATTTTTTTCTAAATAGCTTTCAGGTCATGTGACCAAACCACTCAAAATCAGTTCAGAAAGGCAATGTTTTTTCTGCTGAATAGGGTACACCTTTCTTATTTGGTTTCATTACTGCTTATATTTCATAACAATATTTTTATTGAAAAAAAATTGTATTTTTTTTTCAATAGCTCGCAGGTCATGTGACCAAGTCACTCAAAAATTGCATTTTTTTTTTCAATAGCTCTCAGGTCATGTGACCAAGTAACTCAAAATCAGTCCAGAAAAGTAATGTTAATTCTGCTGAACAGAGTACACCTTTTTAATTTTGGTTTCATTACTGCTTATATTTCATATTGTGGGACATATATGTATCACTTTAAGCTTCACTTCTCAGAGTAGAACAAAGAATTGAGTCTCCTTGGAGATAACAGGAGGATGTGAAAGTTTAGTCTTTGGTATGCAATAGACGGCCTTGGGGGATTTCCTGGTCTGCCAGAGACTGTGAGGAGGATGTTATAGGATTTAAGAGAGATGCATGGTTACTTGTGATTAAATGCAATGTGACTGTGAGCTTTGAAGGTCCTGGATATATAAAGGATGAATGTCTGTGTTTTTCCTTTTTTTTTCTGCTTTGCTGATGTCGGAAGATGTGAATAAACCTGACACGTGAGATAAACTCTGCCTCGTCATTTTCACATTTTCCACACTGGTGACCCTAAGACGTAGCATGCAACACGTAGAGAATTCCCCGGAGCCAGACTCATCGGGAGCCCCCAGCCAAGCGTATGCCGCTACGGTCCAGCTACCGGACTTTTGGCAGGACAACCCGCGCTCCTGGTTCCACTTGGTCGAAGCACAGTTCGCCCTCCGGGGGATAACGGTAGATGACACGAAGTTCTACCATGTGGTTGCAAAGCTCGACATCCGCACAGCTCGGCATGTGGAGAGCATATTGGAGCAGCCACCGGCCAACGACAAATACGGCGGGTTGAAGGCTGCGCTCATCCAGCGCTTCACTCTCTCAGTCGAGGAGAGAGCGGAGAGGCTCCTGGCTCTGAACGACTTGGGAGATGGCACGCCCATTGACCTAATGGAGAACATGCTGAGGCTGAGGGGCTCAGGTGACGACGACTTCATCTTCACCCACATTTAACTCAGGACCCTACCGTCGGCCACGAGAGCGACCCTGGCCAGTTCGGCGTTGTTGGCCCAGCGGGACTTCCGCGCGCTGGCCCAGGAGATGCATCGGATTCTCAATGCCAGCAAACAGCGCGCGGCCACCGCAGCAGCGACGGAGTTCAGCGCGGCGGCCGGAGATGGCAGGGGGCCAGAGACGGCGGTAGCAGAATCACCGACGACAGCGGCGGCGGGGGCCAAGGATTGTGGAGGAGACACCCTCTGTTTCTACCATCGCCGCTTTGCAGAGAAGGCACGCAAATGTATACCACCGTGCCAGTTCAAGCGCTTGGGAAACGCCAAGACTGGGGGTCGGTAGCAGCTGCGGCCCTCGGGAAGGAGAACAAGCTGCTCTACTTGAAGGATGCGCGCTCGGAGAGGCATTTCCTCGTGGACACAGGCTCCCAGCTGAGTTTCCTCACACCTACCTCCGCTGACCGGCTGGCAGTTTCCAGAGGTCCCGGGGTGTCGGCAGCGAACGGCTCGGAGATTAAGACCTTTGGTGAGAGGACTCTGCTTCTGTCCCTACACGGCTGTACATTTGAGTGGACTTTTGTCATAGCTGCAGTGAATTTCAATATGTTGGGGGCTGATTTTCTGTGCTCACATGGTTTGTTGGTTGATCTTGCTAACAGGCGCCTGGTTAATGCACTTTCTTTTTATTCTATTCCCTGTACAGCCCGAGTGGCCCCGCCAACAGCACAAGCCAACGTCACGGCTGCAAGCGGTAAGTTCCACACACTGCTCACTCAGTTCCCAGCACTCACGGTCCCCACATTTTCAGCAGCCGTCGCTAAACACGGGGTGGAACATTTTATTACTACCACTGGACCGCCTGTTTTTGCAAAACCTCGGCGCTTGGATGCAGCTAAACTGTCCATAGCGTGCGAGGAGTTTGCCAACCTGGAAAGGTTGGGCATCATCAGGCGTTCGAACAGCCCATGGGCTTCCCCGCTTCACATGGTCCTGAAAGCTGATGGCTCGTGGCGACCTTGCGGAGATTTCCACAGATTGAACAACGCCACAGCGCACGACCGCTACCCAATCCCGCATATCCAAGATTTTTCCGTTCATTTAGCGGGGGCACGCGTTTTTTCTAAGATAGACTTGGTCCGTGGTTACCACCAAGTCCCAGTGCGCGCTGAGGACATACCCAAAACAGCGGTAATAACTCCGTTTGGTCTATTCGAGTTTTTGCGCATGCCATTTGGGCTTAAAGGCGCTGCGCAGACGTTCCAACGCATGATGGACGCGATGTTGCGTGATCTCCCTTTCGTATTCGTCTACCTGGACGACATCTTAGTAGCCAGCGCGTCCGAAGACGAACACGAAAACCACCTCACGGCAGTTTTCTGGAGGTTGGGAGAGCACGGTTTAATAATCAACCCAGCGAAGTGTCAGTTCGGGGTGACGCAGATTGATTTTTTGGGGCATCGCGTCTCTCCAGAAGGAGCAGTTCCGCTGCCTGACAAAGTGCGCGCGGTAACAAATTTTCCCCAGCCACAAATGGTCAAGGCGTTACAGGAGTTTTTGGGAATGGTGAATTTTTATAACCGTTTCCTCCCCCGTGAAGCGCAGCTCATGCAACCATTGTATGTCGCACTCAAAAAACAAAAACCCACAAATAAGATCGAATGGTCTCCGGAGCGAGAGCGAGCATTCTCGGAGGTCAAAACAGCCCTGGCAAACGCTGCGTTGTTAGCACATCCAGACCCAGCGGCCCGCATAGCGCTCACTACTGAGGCGTCAGATGTGGCCGTAGGGGCAGTCGAGGAGCAGCATGTAGCCGGGGCTTGGCAGCCGCTCGCCTTTTTCAGCAGGACTTCGCGCGATAGTGAACGAAAATACAGCGCATTCGACAGGGAGTTGTTAGCTCTTCACTTGGCCATTCGCCACTTCCAGTTCTGGCTGGAGGGACGCCGTTTCACTGCGTTCGTTGACCACAAGCCGCTGACATTCGCGATGGCCAAGGTTTCAGAACCGTGGTCAGGCCAGCAGCAGAGACAGCTGGCCGCCATCTCAGAGTTTACTACCGATATTCAGCACGTGGCGGGTAAACTGAATGTAGTGGCAGACTGTCTCTCGTGCGCCGTGGCGGCCCCAGTCCGCGTAGGGATAGATTATGCAGCCATGGCCGCGGATCAGGTTAGCGACGCGGACATGCGCGTGCTCCAGTCTGGACCAACAGGGTTAAGGCTGGAGAACAGGGTGCTACAAGACGGTATGGCCCCCCTCATCTGCGATGTCTCCACTGGGCGACCGCCTCCGGTGGTACCGGCTGCGTGGCGCCACCGCGTTTTTGACTCGGTTCATTCTCTGGCGCACCCGGGAGTGCGCGCGTTGGTCAAAATGGTAGGAGAGAAATTTGTATGGCCGAGCCTGCGCAAACAAGTTAGAGAGTGGGCAGCAGCCTGCATGGCTTGTCAACGAGCCAAGGTACACAGACACACGAGAGCTCCCTTGGAGCCGTTTCACATCCCAGCTAAGAGGTTCGATCATGTTCACGTGGACCTCATAGGCCCCCTCCCGCCATCACAGGGGTGCACACACCTTCTGACAATGGTGGACCGCACCACACGCTGGTCGGAAGTGGTCCCACTGGCGTCAACCACAGCCGAGGAGGTGGTGCGCGTGTTTTTAACAGCATGGGTAGCGCACTTTGGAGTCCCGTCGGACATTACATCTGACAGAGGTCCTCAATTTGTTTCCGAACTTTGGTCAGCAATGGCCCGCAGCCTGGGGGTAACGATCCACTGCACAACGGCGTACAATCCGCAGGCTAATGGGTTATGCGAACATTTTCATAGGTCATTGAAAGCGGCTCTCAGAGCGTCGCTGACGGATGCAAATTGGGTAGACAGGCTACCGTGGGTTTTATTGGGGTTGCGTTCTGCACCTAAAGAGGACTTAGAAGCCTCCCCAGCTGAGCTAGTTTTTGCGCAGCCACTTTGGCTCCCCGGAGAGTTTCTCCCAGATAATCCTGCGCCAGATAGCTCCCCGTCTCAGCTGTTGCAGCATGGCACGGAACCGGGCACGCTGCCTGGCCCCGTTCACCACAGTTTTCTGCGCGTTTTTGTGCCTAAGACTTTAAAAAACGCGGAGTTTGTTTTTGTCAGACACGATGCCCATCGCCCACCGCTGCAACCACCTTATGATGGACCATTTAGAGTGCTGGAAACAGGGGACAAGCATTTTTTGCTAGATTTGGGGGGCAGGAAGGAAAAGATTGGCATAAACAGGCTCAAACCCGCCTTTGTGGTGGCGGACGAGGATGTGCTGTTGGCCAGGGCTCCTCGGCGCGGCAGACCCCCTCGGGGAAATTTCCCAGAACACCCACAGGGATTGACAAACAGTTCTCACCCCCAGACAGCAGTTCCACAGCGGGATGGCGCCGCAGAAGTGGTGAAGCCCGCTTACAGCAGATACGGGAGGAGACTGAGGCCCAAGCAGCACGTGGGCTAATGTGTAATGATTTTATCATGACATGCAGACTGTTATTCTGTTGTTCCATCTTAGATGTTTGGGGGGGGTCATGTGGGACACATATGTATCACTTTAAGCTTCACATCTCAGAGTAGAACAAAGAATTGAGTCTCCTTGGAGATAACAGGAGGATGTGAAAGTTTAGTCTTTGGTATGCAATAGACGGCCTTGGGGGGTTTCCTGGTCTGCCAGAGACTGTGAGGAGGATGTTATGGGATTTAAGAGAGATGCATGGTTACTTGTGATTAAATGCAATGTGACTGTGAGCTTTGAAGGTCCTGGATATATAAAGGACGAATGTCTGTATTTTTCCTTTTTTTTTTCCTGCTTTGCTGATGTTGGAAGATGTGAATAAACCTGACTCGTGAGATAAACTCTGCCTCGTCATTTTCACATTTTCCACAATATCAATATTTTTACTGAAAAAATGCATTTTTTTTTAAATGGCTTTGTGCTCATGTGACCAAATCACTCAAAATCAGTCTAGAAAAGTAATGTTTCTTCTGCTGAACAGGGTACATGTTTTTTTTTAATGGTTTGATTACTGCATATGTTTCATAACAATATTTTTATTGAAAAAATTGGATTTTTTTTTTCAATAGCTCTCAGGTCATTTGTCCAAGTCACTCAAAACTGGTTCAGAAAAGTAATGTTTCGAGACTTCCGGTCTGGACACCATGGTGATAGCAGCTTAACGCTGAAGCTCCCAGACCTAATCCAGGAAAATATCTTGAAAATCAGATTTAACGGATTTTTGGAAGAGTGAAAATCAGAAGACAAAATCATCATGCCTAAAGGAAAACAGAAGAAATCGACATTTTCCAGGCCAGGACACGCATCGGCAGAAGAATCTGAACCGGAGGATTTCCGTTCATAAGACGAGGAGCTGAATGTAGCTAACAAGAAGGTTAGCTTGAAATCGTTATTTGAGGAATTACGACGATTTTGCCGAGAGGTTTGGGCCGAATTTCGTGAATTCAGAGAAGAATTAAAAAGGACAAACAGCAGAGTGGACCAGGCCGAGAACCGAATCTTGGAAGCAGAAGAAAGAATAAAAGTGCTTGAAGATTCCGTGCTGGATCTACACAAAAAACAGTCAAGACTAGAAGCTAAGCTAACCGACCAAGAAGGAAGACAGAGAAGAGACAACATAAGAATTCATGGTCTGAAAGAAGGAGCCAAAGATGGTTTCAACACAATGGTGGAATGCATGGAATCTTTACTGAGAGAGAAGCTGGATATCCCCCAAACCACCAACTTGAAGATAGAAAGGGCCCATCGTACATTAGCCGCTAGGCCAGCGGCGGAAGCGCCCCCACGTTCGGTGGTGGTGAGATTCTCCAATTTCAAAATAAAACAAGAGGTTGTAAGACTGGCTTGGCAGAAAAAAGGATTTATGCACCAAGAGAGAAAAGTCTTCGTGGAACATGATTACGCCCCGGAGGTCCTTAAAAAGTGCCAGGAATACAACGACGCTAAAAAGGTGCTACGAGAGAAAAAACTGCGCTTTCAGACGCCATTTCCTGCGAAGTTAAGGGTCTTCTACGGTGAAGAGACATGTCTCTATAATTCGGCGGAAGAAGCAACAACTGACATGGCGAGAAGAGGGCTCCTGGTAATGGTGTTTAAACCCGCAGCAGACCCGAGCGATAGGATCAAGGCTCAAACGTGGTCCACACAGAGACCTTAAAAATCCACGGGCCAGCAGCGGGAAGCCCAGCTCCAGAGCTACAAGGAAAAGCTGGCCGTTTACAGGAGAGAATAGCGACCTTTTTTTTTTTTTTTTTGTTAGTCAATCTGCACATCCAACCCCCCTCCTACAAGGTAACAAACATTAAAGGAGATGCAGAATCAGCATGTGGTAAAACATTTCATGGAACAGTCATAATATTAGAAACAAATAAGTCTTTTTAATAAAAAATAAAAATAAAAAACAAAACAAAACAAAACTTGTTAAAATAGAAATGTGACAATGATCCACATGTTCTCCCCACACTAACAAATACTGTATTAGCGTGAATGTTTGCTGTGATGGGGGTGGGAGGGTGCACACAATTTCATAGGGTATAGGCATAAAAAAAAAAAAAATCATTACAAGTTCGGATCGGGATCTGAAATTCACGTTAAAAACATGGGACTACTTACAGGGGTAAGAGAGGGCCCTCAACACGTAACAGAGTTTGAGGAATTTCCCTCAGAGCCTACACTCCATCAAGGCTCTTCCAGGGTCTTTAAAAAGACCCCAGCTCAGGAAGTTCTTTTGACAGTTTTTTGTTTTAAAGTTTTAAACACTATGTTCTTAATGTTTTTTATGTTCTTAATGTTCTTTCAGTTTCTGAGTAGCATAAAAGAGGGTCACTACACTGTTATACTAAATAAGACAATGCAATGGAGAAACAGGGTGTAACCAGAATAATCTCATATAATGTAAAAGGGATCCTGAATCCGGTTAAAAGATCCAAGATTCTAGGCAAAATGAAAAAAGACAAAGCAGGAATAATATTGCATATTAAAGCACACTAAACTCAATAGACAAGGGTTTAAAATGATCTCTTCATCTTCATATAAGTCAGGGAGGAGGAGGGGAGTAGCGACATTGATATCAACCAAAATTACATTTGAAAAAAAATCAGAACACAAAGATAAAGAAGGGAGATACAGTTTGGTAATTGGGTGGCTAGAGGGAGAAGATATCACCCTGCTGAATGTATATGCACCTCCAGGGGCTAACTGGAAATTTTATAAAAATGTATTTGACCAAATGATAACTAAAGCCCAAGGTTTAGTGATATGTGGTGGAGACTTCAATCTAAGACTGAATCCATACTGGGATGCATCAGGTAATTCTCCACATCAAAATAACACTCAAAGTAGAAAAACTCGGATGCTACTAAAAGAAATGGGAATCTGTGATGTGTGGAGGGAACTCAACCCCAGTGTAAAAGATTATACATTTTACTCAACGCCACATTCATCTTACTCAAGGATTGACTATTTTTTTTATGTTTAATAGAGACATTGGAAGAGTAAAAACATGTAAAATAGGACTGATGGATCTCTCTGACCACAGTCCGATCTATATGGACTTAAGTATCCAAAAATACACAAATAATACATTTTCTTGGAGGCTGAATTCAAATGTCCTGAAAGGACCACTGAAAGATCAATTGGAATCAGATATTCTCAGATATTTGGAAGAAAACGATAATGGAGAAGTATCCCCTTTAATACTGTGGGATGCATGCAAAGCTGTAATAAGGGGAAAGATTATCGCAAAACTGGCAATCCAAAAGAAACTGAGACAAGAAAAACTAATCACATTAGAGTCAGAACTTAAGAACCTAGAAAAAGAACACAAAGGCAACACTCATTCTAATGACTCGCTCAAGATTAAGGAAATTAAAAATCAAATAAATGAGATCTACACAATAGAAATCCAGAAGAAACTTACATTTCTCAAACAAAAACACTATGAAGCAGGCAGTAAATCGGCAAAATTACTAGCCTATAAATTGAGGAAACAACAAACAGAAAGAGCAATCTACAAAGTCAAAGACCCAGTATCAAAGGAAATAAAATTCAGAATTCAGGATATTCTTAAAAGCTTCGAGAACTACTATAAGAACTTATACTCCCTCAAAAAACATAAAAACACATCTGAAGCATTCCTAAACACATTAAACCTTCCCCAACTTACGGAGTCTCAAAATAAAACACTACTGTCAGAAATACAACCTAAAGAATTGGAAAAAGCAATTATGAAACTTAAAGCTAACAAATCCCCAGGAACGGATGGCTATACAGCAGAGTGGTACAAAACCTTTAAACAGCAACTATCTCCTCTCCTCCTGAAAACATTTAACTATGTCCTCCACACAGGGGAAATCCCCCCCTCCTGGAGAGAAGGGGTCATTGCAGTTATACCTAAACCTGAAAAGGATAAACTAGAATGCTCCAACTACAGACCAATCAGTGTATTAAATCAGGACTATAAACTTTTTACCACTATTCTTGCCAAAAGGTTAGAAAATATACTGACAGACTTAATTCATTTAGACCAAACAGGTTTTATAAGACAAAGACAGACACAAGACAACATTCGACGCACTTTACACATAATTCATCATATAAAAAAATATAACTTAAATGCAGTCATATTGGGATTAGATGCTGAAAAAGCATTCGATTCGGTTGACTGGTCTTTCCTATATAGAATCTTATCCAGTTTCAATTTTCATAACAACTTCAATTGAACTATCCAGGCACTATACAAAAAACCAACGGCTAAAATAAGGATTAACGGTAATTTATCATCATCTTTTGAGCTGGAAAGAGGATGTCGTCAGGGCTGCCCCTTGTCTCCACTGCTCTTTGCAATCTTCATAGAACCTCTGAGCCAATGGATAAGACGGAATCAAAAAATTCAGGGTATTACACTTGGTCAGAAGGAACATAAAATAGCACTCTTTGCTGATGACATTTTAATATATCTGGGGCAGCCGGACACCTCTTTACCAGAACTAATCTCAGTTTTTTCAGAGTATGGAGATTTATCGGGGTACAAATTAAACATGCATAAAACCCAAGTTTTAACATTCAACTATGTCCCAAATCATTATTCACTAAGCAAACTCAAAACTAACTGGGAGATGGAATCTATGAAATATCTGGGGGTCAATATCCCGAAACAACTCAACAAAATTATAACACTAAACTACGATCCACTGGTGGCAAAAATAAAATCTGACCTAGCAAGATGGAATATGATACCATTCTTGGGTACTGCACAAAGAATTGAAGCAGTCAAAATGAATATACTTCCACGTCTTCTATACCTTTTCCAAACAATACCGGTAGAACCTCCCAAAAAAACATGGCAGGAGCTGGACAGAAGGATCTCAAGATTCATATGGCAGGGCAAGAGACCTAGAATCAGATATAGAACTTTACAGCTAAACAAAGACAAAGGTGGGCTTGCGCTGCCAAATATCAGGGACTATTTTAAAGCCGCACAAATTAAAACTTTAGTAGAGATATGTAACCCAGTCTACACTGCACAATGGAAGGAGATGGAATGCCAAATAAAAAGTGACATCCCCCTACAGGCGATAATAGGGAACAATGCCTTACCTAAACCTTTGAATAACACTAACCCGTGGATAGAGACCCCGCTAAAAATTTGGTTTAGGATAGTTAGAGAGAATCAAACTAAAGAGCCCTATCGACTTCTGCAATGGATTGCTTATGATCAAGACTTTACTCCTAATAAAACAGACACTAGATTTAAAAAGTGGAAAGAGAACAGGCTGATAAAATATTACAATTTTTTTAAGGGGCAAATTTTAAGAAGTTTTGAAGATTTGAAAAAACAAGGTCTAATAAATCAAGACCTTTACAGGTTCTTTCAGCTTAGACACCACATAAACAATATACTTAAAAAGGAGGATTTGGAAAGGGCCCAGTCAGGTGTTCTGAAGGTCTTCTTAATGGCATATAAACGGATCCCAGGGATCAGATACATCTCTAAAATATACCAGGGTCTTCAAGACTTAAAAGGAGACAACACATCATATATAAAAGAGAGATGGGAAAAAGAGGGGAATTTCAATTTACAACTGGAAATATGGGAAAAGCTAAATAAACAGCAATGGAAAAGTACCTCATCCCTGCAGTGGAGAGAATTTGGATGGAAAAATTTGGTAAGATTTTTCAGAACACCTGCACAAAACAAATTTACCCATAAGGGGTTGAACTGTTGGCGCTTGTGTGGTGAAGAGACTACAAATCATTTTCATGTGTTTTGGTCATGCCCAGTTATCCACCAATATTGGACCAATGTACAGACAATATTGGGGAAAATATTCAAAATAACAGTTCCCTTTTCTTTTGTAACTTTGTATTTGGGTTTACTACCGGACTCACTGGAAACACGAGGAGAAAAATACTTATTCACTGTTTTAATATTGGCAAGTAAAAAAGCCCTAACTAAAAAATGGATGTTGAAGGACTGTCCTACACCTGAAGATTGGATTAACGTGATCCAAGACATTTACTCGATGGAAAAGTTGACATTCGCACTGAGACAGGACATGGATGGGTTCTTGAACTTTTGGCAACCCTGGATCGCATATGTGTCTTCCATTAGATCTAATCTTTGACAAATACCATTTCAATAATGGTTCCGCTCTTTGTTCCAACACTACTCAGATGCTCTTTTATTTTTAATTTTTAATTTTAATTTTTCTGTTTGTTTGTTTGTTAGTTTGTTTTTTGCTCTTTTGTTTTGTTTGTTTGCTTTCTTATTCTCTTTAATTTTACTTTTTCTTTCACTTTAAAAAAAAGGGGGTGTTGTAATAATTATTCTTCCAATGTTGTCAAATAGCAAAAAATAAGGGAACGTGATGAAAATGTAAACAATGCAATGCTGTAATGACCTGTATACCCTTTTCAAAAACTTAAATAATAATTTTAAAAAAATTAAAAAAAAAAAGAAAAGTAATATTTCTTCTGCTGAACAGTGTATACCTTTTTTATTTGGTTTTATTGCTGCATGTATTTTATAATATTATTTTACTGAAAAAAATGCATTTTTTTTTTCAATAGTTTTTAGGTCATGTGTCCAAGTCACTCAGAATCAATCCAGAAAAGTAATCTTACCTCTCCTGAACAGGGTACACCTTTTTTATTTTTATTTATGTTACTTAACTAAAATATTTTAAACATGATTATTTTGAACAGCATGCATGTTAGGCTAATTGGCATCAAAACTGGGGATTCTAAATTGTCCTTAGGTATGACTGTGAGAGTGAATGGTTGTCTGTCTCTCTGTATTGGCCCTGCGATGGACTGGCGATCTGTCCAGGGTGTACCCTGCCTCTTGCCCAAAGATGCTGGGATAGGCTCCAGCCCCCCCGTGACCTGAAGAGGATTAAGCGGAAGAAGATGGATGGATGGATAGATGAATGAGATACTTTGGTTTAACAAGCAATAATTAACAGAGGAAAGGTAAAAGTATGTCGATTGGATACATTTGGATGATGTGGGACTGATATACACATTAAAATGTAACAAATTCATAGAACTTTTTTTCAGTGTAGATGACCAAAACGATCCAAACACACACAGAATAATATAAAAGCAGTTTCCCAGGGAAAGTGAAACTTCCTAGATAACTTTATATTCATTGCACATGAAAAGATGATGATCCGTTTGGATACAAAAATCATAGTTGCTGTACAATACAGGGCTATTGTGCACAGGGTAAAATGTGAGGTATGAATTAGACTGCAAGGTGCAGTATGGCAGCATAGTTATGACCAGCATTCAACATCAGAGTGAGTTATTGTACAGTGAAATGGCATGTGGCAGAAAAGATTTCCTGTACCTGACTGTTCAGTAGCGAAGCTGTAGCAATCTGCTGAAGAAAGTGTGCCACTGTCTGTCCAGTGTGTGATGGAGGGGGTGATCAGGATTATCCCTGATGGATAACAGTTTGTTCAGTGTCATCCTCTCCAACACATTCTCAACGGTCTCCAGCCTGAGACCAATTACAGAGCCAGCCTTCTCTATAATCTTGTCATGTCTGTTGGTGTCGCTGGCTCTTATACTGGTACCCCAACAGACAGGAGTGGCAGTAGGACCAGTCCAGGACACAGTCCAAGGACAGATAATTTTTTCACACATAAGGAGTTGTTCAGAACTCCTTATAGAAAGATATAGAGTGATGATAATCAAGTAAGTGGCGGTACTGCATCTGTAAGCTGGTTGCCAACTGCCAGTCAAATCTAAAAGAAGAAGGTGAAGAAGAGGACAGCAGCAAAGAAGACGGCACTGGCAACAGCAGCCTGGTAGAAAAGCTCCAGCATCTTGTTGCACACGTTGAAGGATCTCAGCTTCCTCAGAACGTAAAGTCTGCTCATCCCCTTCTTGTATGCTGCACTGGTGTTAGATTTACAGTCCAGTCCAATGATGATCCCGACACCCAGGTATTTGTAGTCCTCCACTACCCCCACATCCTCCCCCCTAATCTGAAATGGCTGTGAAGGCGTCCTCTTTTTCTTGAAGTCAATCACCATCTTTCTGGTCTTGCTGACATTCAATCTCAGATGATTCTGCTCAGTCCACTCCACAGATCTGTCTACCAGTGCCTTGTACTCACCCCCTCTGATACACCCAATTACAGCCGAGTCATCAGAGAATTTCTGCAGGTGGCATGACTCGGAGTTGTACTGAAAGTCAGTGGTGTATAAGGTGAAGAGAAAAGGAGAAAGCACAGTTCCCTGTGAATGGTGTTAAACGCATTGGAGAAGTCAAAGAATGTGATTCTCACACTTTCTCCTCCACCATCCAGGTGCAAATGAGCTCGTTGCAGCAGGTAGATAACAACATCTTCAACTCCTAAATGGGGCCAATATGCAAACTGCAGAGGATCCAGCCACGTCTTCACCTATGGCCTCAGGTGGGCTAAGACCAGTCTCTCCAGGACCTTCATCACATGAGATGTGAGGGCAAGAGGTCGATAGTCATTCAGGTCCGATGGAGACGACTTCTTGGGGACAGGAACTAGGCATGACGTCTTCCATAGCACCAGTATTCTGTCCAGACTCGGGCACAGGTTGTACAAGTGTTTCAGTACAGGAGATAGCTGGTTGGTACAGGTCCTCGGGATCCTGTCATTGATGCCATCAAGGCCCGCAGCCTTCCACTGACAGAGTCTGTCCAGCTGTTTCTTGATCTGGTCTGTAGTCACAAGGACATGGGAGTTGGTGCTGATGTCCTCAAAGAAGGGGGACGGAGGAGAGAGAGAGAGAGAAGTGCTGCACAGGAGGGGGAGGGGGAGGGGTGTGTGGGTGTCTGGCTGTGTTGTGGGGATGGCAGACTCTGAGTTGAACCTATTAAAAACAGATTCAGCCCATCAGCTCTCTCAAGGCTCCCCGATGTCTGTCTGTCCCTCCCCTTACTCCCAGTGAAGTGTTTCATTCCAGTCTACACATCCTTCACATTGCTCTGCTGGAGTTTATCCTCCAACTTCCTCCTGTAATTGTCCTTACACATCCTCAGTATCTCTCTCAGTTCACACTGCACTCTCCTCAGTTCTTCCCTGTCTCCAGACCTAAAAGCCTAGTTCTTCTTGTTAAGAATTGCTTTCAGGTCACTGGTGATCCGTGGTTTGTTGTTGGGATGCTGGCACACGGTCTGAGCTGGCATGGTTGTGTTTTTACAGAATCTGATGTATTCTGTGATGCAGTCAGTCATAGTGTCTATGTCCACCCCATGTGGTTCACAGAGTATGCCCCAGTCCATCGTCTCAAAGCAGTTCTGTAGTTCATCAGCAACCTCCCGTGTCCACTTCCTTATAGTCCGTGTGTAAGCAGGCTGCCTTTGCACAAGGGGGGTGTACTTGGGGCATAACACAACTGGGTTGTGATTTGATCTACCAATTGGGGATAGAGCTGTGGCCCTGTATGCATCTTTGGCACTGGCATGCAGGAGATCCAGTGTTTTATTTTCTCTGGTGGGACAGTCAACAAACAAGTGGAAGTTTGGTAGTGTTTTTGCCCAGTGAGACGTGGATAAAATCACCTGTGATGACCGTACAGTCATGTGAAAAAATTAGGACTTTATGTATAAGCCTGTGTGTTTTTTTTTAACATACAAGTGTGTGAAAAAGTGTTTGCCCCTTGCTGATATCTCATTTTTTTTGTATGTTTGTCACACTTAAATACTATTTCAGATCAAACAAATTTAATTAGACAAAGATAACACAAGTAAACACAAAATGCAGTTTTTAAATGAAGGTGTTTAATAATAAGGGAGAAAAAAATCCAAACCTACATGGCCCTGTGTGAAAAATTGATTGTCCCCTAAACCTAATAACTTGTTGGGCCACCCTTAGCAGCAACAACTGCAATCAAGCATTTGCAATAACTGGCAATTAGTCTTTTACAGCGCTTTGGAGGAATTTTGGCCCATTCATCTTTGCAGGATTCAGGTTCAGGTTCAGGTTACTTTATTTGTACCCGTAGGTAGATTTGTTTTGCAGTCTGGTGACATCCATATTTACAAACCCCAATTACATTCAACATAAACACAAACACAGGCACACATGAAGCAGTCAATAAACATGATAAAAATACTCAAGGCTCCATCAATCAGGATATAAAGACAAAGAGATGAGAGAAAAACCAGAGATAAGAGAGAAGGGTCATATTAAAAAGTTAAAGACTAGTCAAAGAGGTTAAAAACTCAAAGGTCTAAAACCCAATAAAAGATTTAGAACCCAAATAAAAATCCTACAAAAATAAGTAAATATGAAATGGAGTTAATAAATAGGTAACTAAATTATGTGCATTACATTGTTACAACTTGTTCAACTCTTTGACAGCAGCAGGAACAAAGCTGTTTTTGTAGCGCTGGGTTCTACTTTTTGGGACAGCAAACCTCCGTCTTGAGGGAAGAAGCTGAAAGTGGCAGTGCAAAGGGTGGGAGTCATCATTTAAAATGGAGATTGTTATAAGGATTATATATAATTATATATAATATATAAGGATTGTTATAATTCAGCCACAATGGAGGGTTTTTGAGCATGAACTGCCTTTTTAAGGTCATGCCACAGCATCTCAATCAGATTCAGGTAAGGACTTTGACTAGGCCACTCCAAAGTCTTCATTTTGTTTTTCTTAAGCCATTCAGAGGTGGACTTGCTGGTATGTTTTGGGTCATTGTCCTGCTGCAGAACCCAAGTGCGCTTCAACTTGAGATTACTAACAGAGAGACATTCTCCTTCAGGATTTTTTGTAGACAGCAGAATTCATGGTTCCATTTACCACAGCAAGTCTTCCAGGTCCAGAAGCAGCAAAACAGCTCCAGACCATCACACTACCACCACCATATTTTACTGTTGGGTATGATGTTCCTTTTCTGAAATGCTGTTACTTTTATGCCAGATGTAATGGGACACACACCTTCCAAAGAGTTCAGCTTTTGTCTTGTCAGTCGACAGAGTACTTTTCCAAAGGTCTTGGGGATCATCAAGATGTTTTCTGGAAAAACTGAGACAAACCTTTCTGTTCTTTTTGCTCAGCAGTGGTTTTCATCTTGGAACTCTGCCATGCAGACCATTTTTGCCCGGTCTCTTTGTTATAAGATAAGGTAAGATAAGATAAGATAAGCCTTTATTAGTCCCACAATGGGGAAATTCCAGGATTGCAACAGCACAGGGATAGCAACACTCAGAGCAACAATCAGAAGACAAGAAAAACAAGAGCAGCGAGTATACATATGTACATATAAATATATAAATATATAGACACACAGTGTGGAGCATTGTAGCTAGATGGAATAAATATATAAATATATACTGTAAATACACACAGTGTAGAGCATTGTCGCTAGATGGAATAAATATATAAGTATATAAACACACACAGTGCGGAGCATTGTAGCTAAATGCAATGAAACAGCATAACCGTCTACTTAGTTATCCTACATGGTATGATTATGTACCCATACATATTGTCGCCCTCCGTAGTGACCGGTATTTTCCTAGTTGTATACCGGAGGGGACCACTGTGCAAGTCTATTGCGTCTTTTGCATTCACTACTATTAGGTTGTCACGTCTTTTTGCTGTCTCTGCGAGCAGCCCTGCTTAGGTTGTACAGTCTGACAGCCGTAGGTAGAAAGGACCTGCAAAACCTCTCGGTTGTGCACCTAGGATGATGTAGTCTGCTGCTAAATGAGCTCCTCAGTGCATTCAGTATGTCCTGCATAGGGTGGAACTCGGACTCCAGCAGAGATGACAGTTTAGCCACCATCCTTCTCTCTCCCATCTCCTCCACTGGGTCAAGGTGTTGCCCCAGGACAGAGCTAGCTTTCTTGATCAGTTTGTTCAGTCTCTTCCTATCGGCTGCTGTAACACCACTGCCCCAGCAGACCACTCCAAAAGTGATGGCTGATGCCACCACCGTGTCGTAGAATGACTTCAGCAGCGCCCCTTGTACACCAAAAGACCTGAGTCTCCTCAGTAGGAACAGCCTGCGCTGTCCCTTCTTGTAGAGTGCGTCAGTATTGTGTGACCAGTCTAGTTTATTGTTCAGATGAACACCCAGGTACTTGTAGGATGTCACCATCTCGATGTCAGTTCCCTGTATATTTACTGGTGCTGTGAGGGGTTGTCCTTGCCTGCGGCAGTCCACCACCAGCTCCTTAGTTTTCCTCGTGTTGTTCTGGAGGCAGTTCCGATGGCACCAGTCCACAAAGTCCTGGATAAGCGCTCTGTACTCAGCTTCATCTCCGTTGGAGATGAGGCCAACGATCACAGAGTTGTCAGAGAACTTCTGTAGATGGCAGTGTGTTGTGTTGTGTGAGAAGTCCGCAGTATAGAGGGTGAACAGGAAGGGAGCCAAAACTGTTCCCTGGGGGGCCCCCGTGCTACCGATGATCATGTCGGACACACAGTCCCGGGTTCTCACAAACTGTGGCCGGTTTGTGAGGTAGTCCAGGATCCATGATGACAGGTGCTGGTTCACCCCTGCGCACAGCAGCTTGTCCTTCAGGATCATTTGTTGGATGGTGTTGAAAGCACTGGAGAAGTCAAAAACATGATCCTCACCGCATTCCCGGGCTTCTCCAGGTGGGACAGAGAACGGTGAAGGAGGAAGATCACCACATCCTCCACCCCAATGCCATGCTGGTAGGCGAACTGGAGTGGATCCATCGCTGGTCCCACCAGGGGGCGGAGGTGAGCAAGGAGCAGTCTCTCCAGGGTCTTCATCATGTGGGACGTCAGGGCCACTGGTCTGTAGCTGTTCAGATCTTTGTGGTGGGAAGTCTTTGGTACAGGTACCACACAAGATGTTTTCCACAACTGTGTTACCCTCCCCAGCTTCAGGCTCAGGTTGAAGATGTGCTCCACAATCCCACACAGCTGGTCTGCACAGGACTTGAGGAGCTTTGCACTGATGCCGTCCGGTCGCGAGGCCTTCCTCGCCTTGATCTTCCTCAGCTCCATCCTCACCTGGGTCTTAGTGAGGGTCATGTTGGGGGGCTGTGTGTTGGGAGTGGGGGGGTGATGGTGGAGTGGGGTGTGGGCAGCAGGACTCGATGTCTTCAGAGGCAGCAGTGGTTGTTGTGCAGTCGGGGGGGAGGGCGGTTGGTCAAACCTATTGAAAAACAGGTTCAGATTGTTCGCCCACTCCCTGCCCCCCGTGGCATGGGGGGAGGTATTCTGGAGCCCAGAGATGGTTTTAAGGTTTCTCCAGACCCCACCGATGTCGCTCTGTTGCAGCTTGTCCTTATGGTGGAGTCATGACCACTGACCTTAACTGAGGCAAGTGAGGCCTGCAGTTCTTTGGATGTTGTTGTGGAGTCTTTTGTGACCTCCTGGACGAGTCGTTGCTGCGCTCTTGGGGTAATTTTGGTCGGCCGGCCACTCCTGGAAAGGTTCACCACTGTTCCATGTTTTTGCCATTTGTGGATAATGGCTCTCACTGTGGTTCGCTGGAGTCCCAAAGCTTTAGAAATGGCTTTATAACCTTTTCCAGACTGATAGATCTCAATTACTCTGTTACTTATTTGTTCCTGTATTTCTTTAGATCGCAGCATGATGTCTAGTTTTTGAGGATCTTTTGGTCTACTTCAGTTTGTCAGGCGGGTCCTATGTAAGTGATTTTGTGATTGAGGGAAAAGGATAACGGGATAAGGACCTGTACTTATATAGCGCCTTTTCTAGTCTCAAAGACCACTTAAAGCGCTTCACTGGCACTAACCCTCTACTCTAAGGGCCCTTCAGAGCAACCAATTAACTTTAACATGCATGTCTTTGGATTGTGGGAGGAAACCAGAGCCCCCGGAGTAAACCCATGCAGCCTCCACACAGAAAAGTTCCTACTCCTGCCAGTCCGGGGATTTGAACCTGGAACCTTCTAGCTGTTTGGCAACAGTGCTTACCACTGCACCACCGTGCTGCCCGGAGAACAGGGGTGGCAGTAATCAGGCCTGGGTCTGATTGGAGAAATTGAACTCAGCTTTCCAAAGATGTGATAAACCACAGTTAATTTGTTTATCCGGGGGGGTGGGGGGACAATCACTTTTTCATACAGGGCCATGTAGGTTTGGATTTTTTTTAACCTTAATAATAAACACCTTCTTTTAAAAACTGTATTGTGTGTTTACTGGTGCCGTCTTTGTCTAATATTTAAATTTGTTAGATGATCCAAAACATTTAAGGGTGAAAAACATACAAAAACATGAGAAATCAGGAAGGTGGCAAACACTTTTTCACACCACTGCAGCACTTTTTCTCATCTCTAGATGACCAAAGCGCTTCACAGATCCTGCAATACACACATTCACACACTGATTGCGGTGGAGCTGCCATATACAGGCGCTGGCCCGACCAAGCAGGAGCAACTAGGGGACCCCCGTGAGTTCGCCTACGGGGAAAACTGGTCTACGAAAGATGCCATCGCCACCATTCTCCACAGAGTGCTGAGCCACCTGGAGAACCCAAGGAGCCACGTGAGGATGCTTTTTGTGGACTACAGCTCAGCTTTTACCACCATCATCCCAGACATTCTGATCAACAAACTGCACCTCCTCGAGATCCCCCCCCCCCCCACACACACACACCTGCTCCCGGATAAAGAATTTTCTCACCAATCACCCACAAACAGTCAGATTTGGCTCCCACCACTCCTCCACACTGTCCCTCAGCACCGGCTCCCTCAAAGGCTGCATGCTAAACCCTCTACTGTACTCCCTGTACACCTTTGACTGTATTCCAACCCACCCAACCACCATCATCGTGAAATACGCGGACGGATGACAAGGCATACAGGGCAGTAGTAGAGAATCTGTTCAGTTGGGGTATTCCTGGATCTTAAAAAAGCATTTGATACAGTGGATCATAATTTATTATTAAAGAAACTGCAAAATTGTGGTATTAGGGGGGTAGCACTGTCCTGGTTATGTAGTTACTTAAAGAATAGATATCAGTATTATGTGTTAGTAACAAAAACTCACAGTTACTGAAGGTTACTTGTGGAGTCCCACAGGGTTCAGTTTTGGGGCCACTGTTATTCAATATGTATATAAATGATATATGTAAAGTCTCGGAAAAAATGGATTTAATATTGTTTGCCAATGACACTAATTTATTATGTAGTGGAAGCAATTTGGAACAACTTTTGGATACACTCGGAAAGGAATTAGGAAAGCTTAAACTGTGGTTTGATTCAAACAAATTAGCGCTCAATTTAAGTAAGACAAAATTTATAGTTTTTAACAACCATCACAACAGCTTAGTATCTAAACTCAGTGTAAATGGTGTAGAGATTGAAAGGGTATCTGAAACTAAATTTCTTGGAGTAATAATTGATAACAAACTGTGTTGGAAGTCACATATTAATTATAACACTAGAAGTCCCAGAGAGGGGCCATTTGGCCTTTTTGGCTAGAAAACCCATAGGGGGACCATCAAGTGGCCACAAGAGGGCTAATGTCTGGGTCTTCTAGTGTAAAATATCTAAATCAATTGCAATACTAGACAGAGTGAAATATTTGCTGAATCAACCCACACTATATACTTTGTATCATTCATTAATACTCCCATACATGGCATATTGTACAGAAGTATGGGGAAATACATATAAAACAAACATATATCCAGTCTTTATGCTTCAGAAGAGAGCTATTAGAATAATAAACAAAGCTGCTTACAGGGAACCAACAAACCCACTTTTTCTTAAATTAAAAGCTCTCAAGTTGAAAGATCTGGTTGACTTTAAAACTGCAGTAATTATGTTTAAAGTAAAGAATCTATCACTGCCCGCAAATATCCAAAAAGTTGTTCCAAAAAAGGGAGAAACAATATCATTTCAGAGGAAGATGTATATTTCAAAAACCTTCAGTGAGAACTACCACCAAGCAACACTGTGTCTCAGTGCAAGGAGTCAGATTGTGGAACGATTTTGGACCTGAATTAAAATCATGTACAACTCTTGGACAATTTAGACAAAAACTAAAGAAAGAAATATTCCAAACATATATACAAGATGACACATAAAATCACATAAGGATTGTCATATCCAGTCTGTGTTGTGTTGTTGCTTAGTTTTTTTTGTCACATTTTGTCTTAGCTTTGTTCTGAATTGTAATCGCTCTTGTTTTGTTTTTCTTTTGAATTCTTGGATGGAATATGGGTGGGCAATATAAGCTGCGGCTTCAGCCATCACCCATTTCGGATAACTTATGTTGAACTGTATAATCAGAGGAGTTATTGTTTGATTTGACCTTGTTTGATTTTTTCCCCCTTTGTTATATTGTTCTGTTTCTTTTTTTAATCTTTACTTTTAATCTATCCGGAATACATAAAGATTCATTCATATCACTTAAGGATCTGCTGCTGTGGTGCCAAGCAAACAAACTCAAACTGAATGTCCAAAAAACCAAAGAACTCATTCTGGTCTTCAGGAAAAATAGACAGCCCCGCCCCCCATCCCCTCATAAATGGCGATCATTTGAAAAACGTCCCCACTTTGAGGTTCCTGGGCACCCACATCTCCTCACACCTCTCCTGGACTGTCAACATTAAGGCCCTGGTGAAGAAAGCCCAGCAGCGGCTGCACTTCCTCCACATCCTGAGGAAGAACAACCTGGACCAGAAGCTGCTGCTGACCTTCTACCACTGCTCAGTGGAGAGAGTGCTCACCTACTGTATAGGTGTGTGGTACACCAGCTCCACAGCCGAGAACAGGAAGGCTCTGCAGAGGGTCATCACCACTGCCCAAAAAATTATTGGCAGCTCTCTACACTCCCTGGAAGACATCTCCAGATCCTCCAGTCTCAGAAGGATCAAGGCCATCACAGGAGACCCCTCACATCCCGCCCACAACCTATCTCACCTGCTTCCCTCTGGACAACAGTTCAGATTGATCAGGTCACACAACTTCAGATTGACAAACAGTTTCTTCCCCTGGGCCATCCGAACTGCAAACAGTCAGAGGCCCACCCCCTCTCCCTCCAAATGCTCACATGCACAGAAATAAGATAAGATAAGATAAGATAAGCCTTTATTAGTCCCACAATAGGGAAATTCCAGGATTGCAACAGCACAGGGATAGCAACACTCAGAAGACAAGAAAAAAACAAGAGCAGCGAGTATACATATGTACATATAAATATATACTGTATATATATATATATAAACACACAGTGCGGAGCATTGTAGCTAGATGGAATAAATGTATAAATATATAAACACACACAGTGCGGGGCATTGTAGCTAGATGGAATAAATATATAAATATATAAACACACACAGTGCAGGGCATTGTAGCTAGATGGAATAAATATATAAATATATAAACACACACAGTGCAGAGCATTGTAGCTAGATGGAATGAACAGCATAACCGTCTACTTAGTTATCCTACATGGTATGATTATGTACCCATACATATTGTCACCCTCCGTAGTGCCCGCTATTTTCCTAGTTGTATACCGGAGGGGACCAATGTGTAAGTCTATTGCGTCTTTTGCATTCACTACTATTAGGTCGTCACGTTTTTTTGCTATCTCTGCAAGCAGCCCTGCTTAGGTTATACAGTCTGACAGCTGTAGGTAGGAAGGACCTGCGAAACCTCTCGGTTGTGCACCTAGGATGATGTAGTCTGCTGCTAAATGAGCTCCTCAGTGCTTTCAGTATGTCCTGCATAGGGTGGGACTCGGACTCCAGCAGAGATGACAGTTTAGCCACCAATCTTCTCTCTCCCATCTCCTCCACTGGGTCAAGGTGTTGCCCCAGGACAGAGCTAGCTTTCTTGATCAGTTTGTTCAGTCTCTTCCTATCGGCTGCTGTAATGCCACTGCCCCAGCAGACCACTCCAAAAGTGATGGCTGATGCCACCACCGTGTCGTAGAATGTCTTCAGCAGCGCCCCTTGTACACCAAAAGACCTGAGTCTCCTCAGTAGGAACAGCCTGCGCTGTCCCTTCTTGTAGAGTGCATTGGTATTGTGTGACCAGTCTAGTTTATTGTTCAGATGAACACCCAGGTACTTGTAGGATGTCACCATCTCAATGTCTGTTCCTTGTATGTTTACTGGTGCTGTGAGGGGTTGTCCATGCCTGCAGCAGTCCACCACCAGCTCCGCTTCACTTCCGGCTCTGAGAGAGAGTAGATGCTTTTCTAATCCTCTCTTTTCCTTTCTGATCCCAGCTTGCAATGTTGCGTTTTTGTCTGTGTTTAGTCGCTCTTCTGCTGAATCTTAATTTAAATGGAAATTATGGATCTGGAAAGCGGCCTAACTGTGATTGTCACCACTTCAAAAGAAGATAGGGTCAGGAGGAACCCAACGAGGAGACTCATGGACATTGGAATTCATGCGTCTGTGGAGATTTGGCAGGAAACATTATTGGTTATGATCTCAGGACTTCTATTTTTGGCTGTGAAGTTCCCTGATGTATCAGAAATTGAAGGAAGGTGAGAGAGCTGATCAAAGCGGACCCGGCAAGCTCCTTCATCAAATTCGACCAGTTGGGGAGGGCACGAGTAGCGGCAACGGTGAACTGAATGACAGTGATTCAGTGGAGGAATACATCTGGAGCCCTGTGCTCTCCATGGAATGGAATGCCTGTTTAAGCCTGTATATTAATATTAAAATTATGAAGCACAAGCGCATGAGAGAGGAAAATTCTATTCTCCGTGGGCTCTGAGCTGTGTAGATTTGACCTTGTTTTGATGCCCTGTTTACATTCCTCCTCGATGAGATAAGCAGAAGTGGCGGCTGCTTAACCCAAACAATCGACAGACAGCTGCTGTTGTTTCAGCGGATGAACTTCTCAAGGACAGTCCATGTGCCTTCATCTGCAAGCGAAGAGATAGACTCCGGACTTGTTTATAAGTCACATGATTATAACATCTATCCACTGCCTGGAGGCGCCCTCTGCTGTTCACTAGCAACTGTCACACCTACACTACACAAATGCATACAACATTACACGAACTGACACATATATACTGACTCATACATACACTGCCTCTCTCAACTCTTGTTTGTGTGATCTATATTTTCTGCTAATTGTGCATAGAGGGTTTTTTTCTGTGTAGTCAAAATTTGGCTCATTTGAGCTTTATATGAGCTTATATAAGCGTTATTCTGATTAACTATGTTTTTTCTCTCTCCTATTGTGTTTTCCTCCCCCTCCCTTCCCCTCTTTACCCCCACTGTATGACAGGCGCCTTGCATGGCTGCCGCGTCATTGGATGCGCCTAACGTGCGCATCCAATGTCAAGTCAAATTCCTCGTATGTTTACTTGTAAATATACTTGGCAATAAAGCTGATTCTGATTCTGATTCTGATTCTTAGTTTTCCTTGCGTTGTTCTGGAGGCAGTTCCGATGGCACCAGTCCACGAAGTCCTGGATAAGTCCTCTGTACTCAGCTTCATCTCCGTTGGAGATGAGGCCAAAGATTGCAGAGTCGTCAGAGAACTTCTGTAGATGGCAGTGTGTTGTGTGAGAAGTCCGCAGTATAAAGGGTGAACAGGACGGGAGCCAAAACTGTTCCCTGGGGGGCCCCCGTGCTACAGATGATCATGTCATCGGTAGCACGGGGACCTTTTAACAACCCACCAACACACCTTTTAACAACACACCAACACACCTGGCACTCCTCACTTTCATATACAGACGTGGACAAAATTGTTGGTACCCCTCTGTTAATGAAAGAAAAACCCACAATGGTCACAGAAATAACTTGAATCTGACAAAAGTGGTAATAAATAAAAATTCTATGAAAATTAACCAATGAAAATCAGACAATGCTTTTGAATTGTGCTTCAACAGAATTATTTTAAAAAACAAACTCACGAAACAGGCCTGGACAAAAATGATGGTACCCTTAACTTAATATTTTGTTGCACAACCTTTTGAGGCAATTACTGTAATCAAATTATTTCTGTAACTGTCAGTGAGACTTCTGCACCTCTCAGCAGGTATTTTGGTCCACTCCTCATGATAAAACTGCTCCAGTTGTCTCAGGTTTGAAGGGTGCCTTCTCCAGACGGCATGTTTCAGCTCCTTCCACAGATGTTCAATAGGATTTAGATCAGGGCTCGTAGAAGGCCACTTTAGAATAGTCCAATGTTTCACTCTTATCCATTCTTGGGTGTTTTTAGCTGTGTGTTTTGGGTCATTATCCTGTTGCAAGACCCATGACCTGTGACTGAAACCAAGCTGTCTGACATTGGGCAGCACATTTCTCTCTAGAATACCTTGATAGTCTTGAGATTTCATTGTACCCTGCACAGATTCAAGACACCCTGTGCCAGATGCAGCAAAGCAGCCCCAGAACATAACAGAACCTCCTCCATGTTTCACAGTAGGGCAGTGTTCTTTTCTTGGTATGCTTCATTTTTGTGTCTGTGAACATAGAGCTGATGTGCCTTGCCAAAAAGTCCCAGTTTTGTCTCGTCTGTCCATAGGACATTCCCCCAGAAGGTTTGTGGCTTGTCAACATGCAGTAGGATGCAGGAGATGGTCTTATAGCCTTTACCTTTAACATGCTTGTCTATAATTTTCTTTCTAATCTCCTGAGACAACTCTCTCCTTTGCTTCCTCTGGTCCATGTTTAGTGTTGTACACACCATGTCACCAAACAGCACAGTGACTACTTGTCACCCTTTCAATAGGCCGACTGACTGATTACAAGTTTGTAGACACCTGTGATGTTAATTAGAGGAAACATCTTGGTTGAACATGTCCCTATGGTCACATTTTTTTCAATCTTTTCTAGGGGTACCATCATTTTTGTCCAGTCCTGTTTTATGCGTTTGTTTTTTGAAATAATTCTGTTGAACCACAATTCAAAAGCATTGTCTGATTTTCATTGGTTAATTTTCATAGGATTTTTATTTATTACCACTTTTGTCAGATTCAAGTTATTTCTGTGACAATTGTGGGTTTTTCTTTCTTTAACAGAGGGGTACTAACAATTTTGTCCACGTCTGTATATTGACTCATCAGTGAAATCACTAATCTACGTATTTTCCATAATCCTTTAGCCATTTTACTCTATTATGTGTTCTGAACTTCGCATTCTTATGTACATAGTTCTACCTGCGCAGCCACTACCGTACCTGTGTATATACCTATGGGCTATTTGTTATTTTTACTTTTACCTTTACATCAGTCGTATGGTTAACTGTGTGTTCTGTAACTGTTTTATTTCAAATTCTTCTCACTTACTTTATTGTGCAGTAGCCTGGTGGAGCACCCACAATTTCGTTGTGTTGTACAACTGTACAATGACAAAAAAGCATCTTCTTCTTCTTCATGTTGAAGATGGAGCTGCCAAGCAGGAGGCAAAGAGGAAGACCACAGAGAAGATTGATGGATGTAGTGAAGGACGACATGAGTGTGTGAATGGGTGGATAGCAGGATCTGTGAAGCACTTTGGTCATCTAGAGATGAGAATAAAAAAAGTGCTATATAAGTGAATGCCATGAAGAGGGTTGGTATTGCAGAGGAAGATGCAAGGGACAGGGTGAGATGGAGATAGATGATCTGCTGTGGCGACCCCTAAAGGGAGCAGCTGAAAGAAGAAGAAGAAATAACCGGAGGAAGTTGATTCATTTCAACCAACATAATCCTCTTGCCCTAACCAAGTCTCTGTAAGGGATAGTAAATCAATCTGATGATCAATTAACAGATCACAGACTAGCAGAGACTTGGGAGTTAGAGACCTAATATTTAATAAACCACATTCAATTTTTTAAATTATTAGGAGAAAGAGAGGCCAAGTCATTAGATTTGGAGGCTACATGTTTGATTTGAGTTTTATCCACTTTTTGTTTGATCACTTTGGGATGCTAATACATTATATTTCTAGTTACTTTAGAGGAAGAAGACAGCTGTTCTCTGATGGGGGAGACAGAGGCTAAATTGAGGGGTGGCAGGTGGAGAGACGCTGCAGAGGAGCGTAAGATTGCAACTGTACTTCCTGGTCCCAACTCTGAGTAGTAGTCAAGGCTTTGAACTTTGGATAACAAGAGCGCTCTGAAGCAAGTGCAATATCCCCAGCCTTCATTTTCTTTGAAGATCCCAATACTTACTGATGGAGAGTAGATTTCAACTTTTCAATTTAATTACTGTGGCAGAACCAAATTATGATAAGCCCATCATCCATGAATATACAACAAAGTATACAACCTATAGATGAAGGTCAGGATCCAAAGGTGAACCTGTGTAGCAAGTATGGTGACTCTCGAGAGCTTTATATGTTCTATAGTAAGAGATCATAGGGAGTGCCAACCTTGACCTTTGACTGTTTGACCTCAAACTTGTAGTCAGAGGTTATGGTCTCAGAGTGAACATGTGTACCAGGTTTGGTGACCCTAGCTTTCTTTGTTGTCGAGATATACTTGATAACTTATTTTGATGTTGATTTTTGACCTTGTGATCCCAAAACTACAGTCACACTTCAGGGTCACAGGGTGAACCTGTGTACCATGTTTGGTGACCCCAACTTTACTCACTGTACAGTAATAAGGCATAAAGAATGTTACCCTTGACCTTCGACCTTTTGATCACAAACTCATAGTCAGAGGTCAGGATTCCAAGGTGAACCTGTGTACCAAGTTTGGTGACCCTAAGTTTACTCGTACAGTCGTAAGGCATAAATAATGTTAACCTTGACCTTTGACTTTTTGATCCCAAACCCATAGTCTGAGGTCAGGATTCCAAGGTGAACCTGTGTACCAGGTTTGGTGGCCCTAGCTTTAAGTGTTGTACAGTAATAAGGCATAAGAAATGTTAACCTTGACCTTTGGCTATTTGACCTCAAATCCATAGTCAGAAGTTACGGTCTCAGAGCGAACATGTGTACCAGGTTTGGTTACCCTTGCTTTCTTTGTTGTTGAGATATACTTGATAACTCATTTTGATGTTGACTTTTGACCTTGTGATCCCAAAACTACAGTCACACTTCAATGTTAACCTTGACCTCTGACCTTTTTGACACCAAACCCATAGTGAGAGGTCAGGATCCCAAGGTGAACCTGTGTACCAGGTTGGTGGCCTAGCTTTACTTGTTGAACAGTAATAAGGCATAGGGAATGTTGATCTTGACCTTTTTTTTTTTTTTTATTACTTATTTTGTACCCGTAGGTAGATTTGTTTTGCAGTCTGGTGACAAACCACCAGCTGCCGGTTGCTGCGTGCGCAAGCGCCCCTTAACTCCCTAACCTGCATGTTTTTGGCATGTGGGAGGAAACCAGAGAAATCCCGGAGTAAACCCACGCAAACACGGGGAGAACATGCAAACTCCACACAGATCACTGTTGGCCGGGAGCAGGGATCGAACCCACGATCTCACGGTCCCCGCGATCCCCCGGCCGAGGGTAAAACTGTGCTGCCACAGTGCTAACCACTGTGCCACCGTGCAGCCCATCCATAGCTTGCAACCCCAAATCCATAGTCAGAGGTCAGGATCCCAAAGTGAACCTATGTACCAAGTTTGGTGACCCTAACTTTACTCGTCGTACAGTAATAAGGCATAGGGAATGTTGATCTTGACCTTTGACCTGTTGACCCCAAACCCATAGTCAGAGGTCAGGATTTGAAGGTGAACCTGTGTGCCAGGTTTGGTGGCCCTAGCTTTGTGCTCTGTACAATTATAAATCATAAGAAATGATTACCTTGATCTTTGACCTTTTGACCTCAAACCCATAGTCAGACTTCAGGATTCCAAGGTGAACCTGTGTACCAGGTTTGATGGTCACTAACGACCTCCTCATTGCATCTGATAATGGACTAGTTTCTGTACTTGTCCTTTTAGACCTTAGTGCAGCTTTTGATACTATCGATCATAATATTCTACTTGATAGATTAGAACACTATGTTGGACTTAATGGAACTTCGTTGCAGTGGTTTAGATCTTATTTATCTGATAGGTTCCAGTTTGTTCATGTAAATAATGAGTTTTCTTTCAACTCAAAGCTTAGTCATGGAGTTCCACAGGGATCTGTGCTAGGCCCTACTCTTTTTAGTTTATATATGCTTCCGTTAGGCAACATTATTAGAAAGCACTGTATACATTTTCATTGTTATGCAGATGACACACAATTATACCTGTCAATGAAGCCAGATGATAGTAATCAATTAGCCAAGTTAGAAGCCTGTCTTAAGGAAATCAAAGCTTGGATGACTTGTAATTTCCTGCTATTAAATTCAGATAAGACTGAAGTCATTCTTGTTGGTCCAAAAAACCTTAGAAATTCCTTTCCAAATCAAACTTTCAGTTTGGATGCAGTTACTCTTTCTCTTAATAGCTCTGTGAGGAACCTTGGAGTTATTTTTGATCAGGATTTGTCCTTCAATTCACATATTAAATTTGTTTCTAAGACTGCCTTCTATCATTTGCGTAATATTGCCAAGATTAGGAGCATCTTGTCTCAGAGTGATGCTGAGAAACTGATCCACGCTTTTGTTAGCTCGAGATTAGATTATTGTAATTCTTTATTATCAGGTTGTCCTAAAACATCTTTAAAAAGTCTTCAGCTGATCCAAAATGCTGCAGCAAGAGTTTTAACGGGTACTAGAAAGAGAGATCATATCTCTCCGGTTCTGGCCTCCCTTCATTGGCTTCCCATAGAGTTTAGAATTAAGTTTAAAATCCTTCTTCTTACTTACAAAGCTCTAAACAATCAGGCTCCTTTTTATTTAAAAGATCTGATACTACCGTATTATCCTAACAGATCACTACGCTCCCAAAATGCAGGACTACTTGTAATACCTAGAATCTCCAAAAGTACAATGGGAGGCAGAGCCTTCAGTTATCAAGCTCCTCTCCTGTGGAATCAGCTGCCAATCTGGATTCGGGAGTCAGACTCGATCTCTGTTTTTAAGATTAGGGTTAAAACCTACCTTTTTGATATAGCCTACAATTAGGGAGGGATCATGTGTTTCTGAACCCTCCCTTAGTTATGCTGCTAATAGGTTTAGTCAGCCGGGGGACCTCCAGTAATGCACTGGGCCTCACTCCTTTCCTCACTCTCTATGAAATATTTTTTTTTGCTGGTCATTAACATTTGTTTGTTCTCTCCCATAGATTGAGTCCCCATCGTGCTGTTTGCTCTCTACATGTCTGTTCTTTTCATCTTCTCTGTCCCCTCACCCCCCAGCCAGTTGCAGCAGATGACTGCCCCTCCCTGAGCCTGGTTCTGCTGGAGGTTTCTTCCTGTTAAAAGGGAGTTTTTCCTCTCCACCGTCGCCAAGTGCTTGCTCACAGGGGATCACCTGATTGCTGGGGTCTTTCTGCAACTGTGGGGGTTCCCCCCTACAGTTGATAGTGCTATGAGATGACTGTTGTTGTGAAATGGCGCTATATAAATAAAGTTGAATTGAATTGAATTGAAATTGATGGCCCTAGCTTTACTTGTTTTATAGTTGGTAAATGTAGTATTTACCATACCAGCATGGTGGCCTAGTCAATAGAGCATCTGCCCCACAACCGGGACGTCGTGGGTTCAAGCCCCAGCCGGGGACCATATAAAAATGGTACTTCCCACTTTCTAGCTTGGTGCTTAGCGTAATAGAATAGGGGAAGGAAAAGTTGTTTGTGGTGGTGCCTTGCATGGCAGCAACCCCTGTGATTAACAATGTAGATAGGAGAAGTGTAATTTTGTTGGACTGTAGATGATTCACTCTATAGATTGAATCAATGACAATGAAGCTGGCCTCTTCTTCTGCCATAGTGCAACTGCAATGTTAACTTTGAACCTTTAATCCCAAACCCATAGTTAGGTGAAGGTGTAAGTCATCCAAGATGTGTATTAAATACAACTACTGTATCAGTTTGAAAAGCCTACATCATTTCTTTCAGTAGTTACTGTGCTTAGAAGATTTAGGGAAAATCTGACCGCATCATCAGAGTATATCAAACCATGGTACCAAGTTTCAAAACAATTGGAACAAAACTGTAGGTAGAGTTGATTTCACAAAAGTGGGACGGACGGACAGTCGGACGGACAAACCCATAACATAACCCCCCTTCAGTCTTTGCCCAAAGGGCTCTTCGACCCCTTTGGGCTTCAACCGATGGCGGATAAAAATTATGCCAGATTATTAGATAAATGAGACGTACCATCCAGAGTGGGATGGACATCGTCTCACCTAACAAGACAAGGTTTTCCCCAAAATGAGTTCCAATTGTCTATGTAGCCCACATCATTTGCAGGACACCACACAGACAGACAGTGGTTGAAGGATGACACACGGCTAAACATGTCATCACTGGTCAGGTTGGGGAGGGGCCCAGAGAATACTACCAGAGGCAGACATCATTTTGGAAAAGTTAAAAGAGCGCGAATAATAATGGCGCTCGGATCATAACAGTACCCTTCCCTCAAAGGTGGGCTCCGAACGCCCTGTAACACCTAGCCCCCACCCACCCACCCACCCACAGGGCGAGTGAATGGAGGAACATTCCGCCCTCCAAAGAGAGCAGTCGCATTTTTTCTCTGCTCCCGCTGCTCCCGCTCCTCTCCCTCCCTAACTGACTGGATCCCAGCTTGCTATTGTCTGTGTCTGCGTGTCTCTCTACTGCTGATTCATCCAACGAAAATTATGGATTTAATAAGCTGGGATTTGAACGCAATCGACACTGTGTTTTCAACGAGGAAATCAGGCCCGGGGGAGCCTATTTGTCCCGCAGGGACTGCTGCTGCGGGTTACATTAAGGATACAAGCAATTGGAAACTCTTGTGTCTGTGTGATCTTTCTATTGAAGATATTAAAGATTTATATCTATTCGGAGCAATGGTCACCGGAATTCTACTGATCGGCCTTGGGATTGTTCTGGTGCACCGCAGATTGAAGAAGATGGACAGAGCTTATCAAAAAGCGGACCCGGCGAAGCTCAATCATCAATTCGACCAACTGAGCAGGACTCTGACAGCGGCCAATGGAGAACTGAACAGGAAAATGGATTACATCATGATTACGCTGAGAGCTGTTCATGACTCGATTTCAAAGTCTGGCAGTGATGGACCTGGAGCACTGAATCCGTAAGAGAATGGAAAGTTTTTTCTCTGAAGTCAGTGCTATTCGACCTGTTTTTCGGCACCCTCAGCACTCAGTCCTCCTGATGATCAACAGTATAATTGTTTTCATAACATTGGCGGACAATATCTGACTCTCATGGACAGCTGTCTGGCTCAGATTATTCCATCTGCCGTGCTCAAGGACACGTGCCTTTGCCTTAGACACTAGTCATAACATCTGCTGGGAAAGAGACTTTTGCTGTTCTCCTAACTGATTTACACTGATTGCAACCAACACACATACAGCTGACCCATTTATACTGATGAAGACATATTCATTCACTGCTCTCTCTGTGCCATTGTGTGGATTCTATTGTCTGCTAATTGTGCATCGAGAGTTTTTTTCTTGTAATCACAATATCGGTCATAAATGAACTTTATTTTGATAAACAATGCTTTTTTCTCTCTCCTATTGTGTCCCCTCCCCCACTCCCCCGCCTTCTATTCCCCTCCTGCTGACAGGCGCCTCCATGGCTTGCCGCGTCATTGGGAATGTCATCTATGACGTTTCCATTGTCAAGTCAAATTCCTCGCATATTTACCTGTTTATTTATTTGTAAATGTGCTTGGCAATAAACTTATTCTGATTCTGATTCTGAACAGGCAAGGAGGGAGCAAAACAAACACCAACAAGGCCCCAGAAAAAAAGAAAAAAAAACCCTCATCCCCTGACATACCCATCACATTCCCACAGAAAACAACGAAACAAATAGGGCACTACTTCACAGGGCATGTAAGAGTAACAGTGCATGGGGCACAAACCATACAGAGCATAATTTACCAGACACAGAAAGGTTTCCCACAGTGACCACAGACAAACTGTTTAACTCCAGTATACATGACTTCATGTGGTCTTAAGGAACCCATCTGAGTGAAGGTCTTTCCACGCAGTTCACACACAAACTCCTAAATACCACAATGGATCAGTTTACGCTTCTAAGTTACCCAAGTGCATGAAACCTCTGCCACATTCTTCACAAAAGTACTGTTTAACCCCCCAAAAAACACATCATCCTCGAACACCAGAATGCCTATGAAAAACCACAAAGTAACATGCAATAACCCCTCTGATAGAAAAAAAAAAAACCAAAAAACATACTACATCAGCATACACATGCGGCAATCTTATCGTTCCAAATGACCCTCACACCATACAGTCCAAACTGACGATGGCAGGCAGAGACCAAACGCCCCAGGCATAGTTCCGGTGGTCTCCCTGCGTCCGATGGCCGACGGGTGGTCACGGGAAACAGTACGTGGTCGGGCGGCCTGAACCAGTCCCAGGCCCCGAGAGTCAAGTCCTCTGGAGGCCGTACCAGGCCACCCAGTAACAAACACAGTTCATCGGGTGGCCGGCCCAAGGCGCCAAACAGGCAAAACAGCTCCTCGGGTGGCCGACCCGCATCCCTCAGCCACCAGAACCATGGAGAAACAGCATGCGGCGGCCTCCCTGATGAAGAAACTACATGGGTGCGGCAGCCTGCAGGAAGAAAACCTGCAACGGCCCCCAGCGCTGACAACCCCAGCTGGTGGCTCCTGAGAGGGGAATAATCGTGATGATGAGCCCACATCACCTCAGGCGGCGAAGGGTCTGCGGCTCCTCCACCGACCTCAATCCACACCGATGCGACTGTTGAAGCTCCACCTGCATCGGATCCCGATTGGGTCACAGCTGCACCCGCGTCGGACCCCGATTGGCTCACAGCAGCACCTACGTCGGACCCCCACAGGACCTCGTCGGACCCCGATTGGGTCATAGCTGCACCTGCGTCAGACCCCGCTGGGCCTCGGACCCCGATTGGGTCACAGCTGCACCCACGTCGGACCCCGATTGGGTCACAGCAGCACCTGCGTCAGACCCCGATTGGACCTCGTCGGACCCCGATTGGGTCACAGCTGCACCCGCATCGGACCCCGATTGGGTCACAGCAGCACCTGTGTCAAACCCTGATTGGACCCCATCGGACCCCGATTGGGTCACAGCTGCACCTGCGTCGGACCCCCGCTGGGTCACAGCTGCCCCAACGTCGGACCCCAACTGGGCCCCGTCGGACCCCGACTGGGTCGGCACTGCATCAGCAACGACCTCCACCCCTGAACTTGAGACCTCCTGCACCACGACCTCGACAGATTCCAAGCCGGCGACACTGTGAAGAGGCTCAGAGGAACAGAGAGGACCGGGATCAGTATCCCCGGCAGCGCCAGAGCCCAGTGAGATGAGTTCGGGCGCAGCAGACGGCTGCCCCTCGCTCGCCTCCCCGCGAGGCAGGCAAAAATGCTCTAACACACCACAAAGGAAAACAAAGAAGAGCACTTGCCTGCACTCGGGCTCTGGAGCCGTCCAGGACTCCGTCGATCCAGGTTCGGGTAGAAGTTCGTCGTCGGGCTCCCACTCAGCTGCGTTGGGCTCCGCAGCCGGCAAGATGGTCTCTGCAGCCAGATCCTCTCGCACTGATGACCACACCGATAATCCGCACAGCGTGGCGGCAGGGGACCCTCGACCCGCTGGCTCGGGCTGCTCCTCCGTGGAGACCCGGGGACGCCTCCTCATCGGCTCAGGCTCCACACGGCAGTCTGCTCTTCTCCTCTGTCCAAAACGTGGCTGCGGGGCTGGGATTATTCCCGGAGCCATAGGCCTCCTCCTCGTTCGACGACGTAGACCTAACGCCGAGGACCGCTCAGCGGAGGAAGACACAGAGGCAGCAGGTTCAGTACAGATGACTACAGCTGGTGGTGGGAGCTCGGGGGGCTGCAAACCCCGAATTCCACCCCCAGGAGTCAGACAAGACAGATCACTATTATAAGTAGAGGAGTGAACTTGAACTTGCCTGTCTCCCGGAGGGAGGATGGTGCCAGCTGTAGAGGGCATTACTCCTTCCTTCGCCCACTGGATGGTGACAGAGGGCCCCCCGGGAGGACGAAGGGGAGCCGCTCTCAAGGACCCATGGACGGGGCTCGCCGAAGCAGGACTCTTGTCACACACAGTAGCTGGCTGGTTGATCGGGTCACTCCGGCGGCCCGGAACTGGATCCGGAACAGGAGCTTGCTGGGGCTGCCCTTGGCCACGGCGCCGACGTCTACGATGACACCTGGATGGTGCGAACTCCTGGAGTGGATTGAGGACAGGAACGGGATCCCAAAGCGAGGAGCGTGAACACCTCCTCCTTTGCTTCTTGCCGTATTCCTCCTCCACCATACGGAGGTATTTCGCATTGCGTGGCGATGTCATCCCTCCTTGCGGCGACTTCTGGGTGGTCGGCGTAGCGGGGAGAAAGATGATTGAGTGAGTCCTCAGCACAGTCCAGGTACCAGAGTACGCTGCGGTCGTAGTCGAGGAGGGAAGCAGAGATGAGCGTCTCATCCACATATTCCAGGACGTCCGCCAGCTTGTGGCTCGGACTCCGAGCGCGGCCCCTCCGTGACGGCATTCCTCCAGCACACCGTACCCAGACAAGAAAAGAGCAATGGCCAATTAACACAACCTCACTGGCGAAAGATGTCTCGGGTTGGCGTCACTGTAAAAACACCGTTTTTGGCAGCAGTGTACTGTCATGCGGTGGCCCTCGCGAGCCACCATAAGATGCCACAACGTCACCAGAGAGTTGTGTTAGTGTCTTTATTCACGGTGAATTCACAATAATACAAGCTGCTGAGGCTATGACACAAACAAGTCTAAACACAAAGAGAGGCGTAAGGCTAACAAGCTCACTCACGGGTCCACAGGATAAGAGGGTCACACCACAGACGGGCAATGTAGTATAATCCATATAGCACGATCGCTCCGATGATCAGAGACGGACACTGCTACAAGGATGCAGCCGCTGGCGTTGGCTTAAGAAGCCGGCCGCTAATGACCACAAATGCAGAACAGCTGTTCAGGTCTTGACAGCTGAGCAGAAACCTCCCCGAGCGCTGTCACAATAAGAGCTCGGAGAGCCAGAATAATAACGCCGCTGTCAAGACCTGACAGGAATAGCCCAAGCGCGAATAATAATGGCGCTCGGATCATAACAAGTACATTCAATATGACCTCTACGAGCAGCCCTGTTTAGGTTATAAAGTCTGACAGCCATAGGTAGGAAGGACCTGCAGAACCTCTCCGTCTGCAGGAAAATACAGCATTTTATACAGCAGGAAAATACAGCATTTTTCCTGAAGATGGATGCACATCTGGAAATGTATTTGAGGCCACCACAGTTATTTCTGGAGACCCCAGGTGAGCCACCCGTCCTGTGGCACCACTGGTTTGACATATTTAAAAATTATGTAGACGCGGTTGACCTGACTGATGCTGATGATGAGAAGCTGGAGAGTGTACTGGTTCTAAGGCTAGGTGGAGAAGGACGGTGCATGCTCCGTACTCTGGGTCAAGCGAACTCATTCAGCGAGTGCATGACTCTGATGGAGAAATATTACAACGATGTGAGCAACAATACAGCCCGAAGAATCACCTCCTTCCACCGCAAACAACATGCGGGTGAATCAACTCAATGTTATGCTACAGAGCTCTGAGTCTTGGTGAACACGTGTACCGTCAGGCCCTTAAGAGACGAGCTAATCTGTGACAAGCTAGCAAGTGAGCACAGCACAGAGAGTGACTACAGCGTAGAGGGAGCGCATAGTGCAGAGAGTGAACACAGCATGGAGAGCGAGCAGCGACCGGACTCGCCTCAGTTCCTCGCCCAGCGTGAGCCTCAGAGAGCCGCTGCAGAGCTGCAGGAGAGGGAGCCCATGTCTATCAGGAACCCTAGGACACAACAACCCGGCACAGGTTCTACCAGTGGCGATGGCAACATATCGCCACGACCAGACTTCCCAGGAGAGGGGGAGAACAAACCGGACTCACCTCTGATACTCAGCCAGCATGAGCTTCAGGCAGCCGCCGTGGAGCCACAGGAGAGGGAGTTCATGGAGAAAGGGGACCCTGATGACCGAAGACGGCCCAGCGCACGTCCTGTCACTGACGACATCGACACATCATCCCGACCTCAACCAGCACCAAGTGAGGGAGAGAAGAAACTGGACTGCTTCCAAATCTACGCCCAGCACCAGCCTCCAGGAGCAACCGTTGAGCTGCAGGATGAAGAATCTGCGACCGAACAGAACGCAATAGAACCACCGGATGTCTTCCAAATCCACGACCAGCATCAGCCTCCAGGAGGAGCCGCTCAGACGCAGGATGAAAAGTCTGTGACCCAACAGGACACAGCAAAACCACCACAACTTGGTGGACGCCCGACAACAGACGTGAGTTATAACATCACAACCAGCTCAAGTAGGTTTATTTTGTCTTCTTTTAATTATTTACCTTTTGTTCTTATTAAAGACAAAAATGGAAAGGAGATGTTTTTACCTTCTTTACATGTTTCCACTGCTGAGTCAAAATGGTGGGAGCGAAGTTCATCTGGCCGAGCCTGCACAAACAGGTGAAACAGCGGGCTGCAGCCTGTGTAGCATGCCAACGAGCCAAAGTGCACAGGCGCACAAAGGCCCCCTTGGAGCTATTTCATATCCCGGCTAAGCGGTTCAACCCCATTCACGTGGACCTCGTGGGCCCCCTCCCGCCATCGCAGGGGTTCACGCACCTCCTGACAGTGGTGGACCGCACCACGCGCTGGCCCGAAGCAGTCCCGCTAGCTTCCACTGCATCCGCAGAAGTTGCACGCGCTTTTTTGACGACATGGGTGGCACGTTTCAGCACCCCTTCGGACATCATGTCTGATCGGGGTCTGCAGTTTGTTTCCGACCTCTGGTCCACCATGGCCCAGAGCCTGGGCATCACAATTCATCGCACGACCGCGTACAACCCCCAGGCCAATGGGTTATGCGAGTGTTTCCATAGATCGCTTAAAGCAGCGCTCAGGGCTTCGCTTACGGATGCAAATTGGGTGGACTGGTTGCCATGGGTTCTATTAGGGTTGCGTTCAGCACCGAAGGAGGATTTGATGGCCTCCCCAGCAGAGCTGTTTTTTTCCCAGCTGCTGTCTCTCCCCGGGGAATTTTTGCCGGATAACCCCGCGCCGAACACCAATCCGTCCCAGCATTCACGGCATAGCGCAGGGGCAGAGACGCTACCCGGCCCGGCCCACCACTGTTTTCCCCACGCTTTTGTGCCAAAGACCTTGAAGGACTCGTCATTCATATTTGTCAAGCACGATGCCCACCGGACCCCATTGCGCCCGCCCTATGATGGTCCATTCAGAGTGCTGGAACCCGGGGACAAACATTTTGCGTTAGACTTGGGGGGGTCGCCGGGAGACAATCTGTATAGACAGGCTTAAGCCTGCCTTTGTTTTAGCAGACGAACAGGTGGTGTTGGCCCGAGCTCCTCGGCGCGGAAGACCCCCCCCCCCCCCACTGAGAACTCCCCAGGTAAATGACTTGTCAGATCAGTCACACGAGCATGCTGAAGATGTGTGTCCCCCCACAGATGGACGCACCCCCAGGAACCCCCCACCGGCACAGCAGCGCCTCGGAGCCGAAGATCCCCCGTTACAGCAGCTATGGATGGAGGCTGAAGCCCAAAGGACATGAAGGTTAAGGCTCAGTTTGAGAGTCTGGGGGGTGGGAAGCCACTCAGTAGTTTTCCCTCAGACTGAAGAGATGGCAGATCAAAGGTGCTGGGGGACAAGGGGAATTGTCATGGGGAGTTGATATGTAAATACAGCACCTCAGGTAGCGGAGGAGGGTTCATATAAAAGAGAGTGCCTGCAACTTGTGTTTCTCCTGTTTTGGATCCTGGTGGATGTGAGAGAAAGTGAATAAAGCTTCATCTGCTCTGAACGCTCGGCCTGATTATTCATCTCTCCACAATATCAAAGATTTCCGCCGGCTGGAGAAAACACGGGCACGCTACAGAAACCACCTGAGATTTAATCTCCGTTGCAGAGATGAGGATGTCACACCAGCAAGCCTCAACATAAAAAATCCGATCCCAACCAGAAACGCAGAGAAAATTATCAATAAAGCACGGAAAGACCTGATCAAAGAACATTTGAGAATGACAGCAAACAAAATGGACAGAATCAACAACCAGATAAAGGAAGAAATGGACATTTTCAAGGAACACTACCTGACCGACCAGGAAAAGCAGGAGCGGATAAAAGCACAATTAAAACACAAACAGGAATTCACTATAACGAAAACTCGCCAATTAAAGAAACTAAAAAAAAAAACAACTCACAGAAAGGAAGAACGAGCGAAGAAAAACCTGCATGAAAATAGACACTAAATGGGCCAAAAACTTATCAAAACGCACACTCACGGACACGGAGAAAAAAGTGCTGAGCAGAGGACTGAATTTCCCCATCACACCAGCCAAAATACCCCATGAAGAATACATCCTCACAACAGAACTTGCATGTGAAAAAATCCAGGATCAAGGAGAAAAAGCATCACTCTGGAACACAGTCGCAGTAATCCTCAAAACGGCCAAATTACGGCAAAGCAACGTCATAAAGAAGAAGAAAAAGCATTGAATTCACTCAAGAAAGATAAAACAATCACAATCCTCCAATCAGATAAAGGCAGAACCACAGTAGTAATGTACACAAAAACATGAAAAACAGATGAAACCATGTTGGCAGACAGCAGCACATATGAAATCATAAAAACAAACCACACACAAGAAAAGAAAAAAAATGCTAAAAGCCCTTCTTAAACCCATATTAAAAAACAAAAAAATGGATGCATACCAACACCTGATACCCACAGCCAGCATCACCCCCGGATCTATGGAACCCCCATGTTGTTGTTGTTCGTCCATCGTTGTCAGTGATGACCTTGTAATCCTATAGATCAGTTGACGGTTGATGGTGAGTCCTGAGATGACTGATCAATCCCAATTTTGGCACAGAATATCCTGGCACATGTGGGGCAGGCATGCATCATCACGTTAGCTGATATGCTGGGCTGTCTAGTCTTGCGCAGTTCGCGCTTGGCTTTAGCTCCAGCAATACGTCTGGCTTCTAGACTTCTGCAGCCATCCTTAATGCTCATATGCCAGGCCAAGCAGTCTTGTGCTCGAGTTTCCCAGGAGGCCATGTCTATATTGAGGGATTTCAGAGAGGCCCTCAGGGTGTCCTTGTAGCATTTCTTTTGTCCCCCTATCGACCTTTTTCCTTCTGAGAGTTCCCCGTAGAACAGCTGCTTTGGAATGCGTTCATCAGGCATCCTGACAACATGGCCTGCCCACCTGGCTTGCGCTCTTATTAGCATGGTGTGGACCATTTCCATTTTAGCTCGCTCAAGGACTTCTGTGTCGGGTACCTTGTCCTGCCATTTGATGCTGAAGATCCTTCGAAGACAGGTGAGGTGGAAACGGTTGAGATGTCTGGCATGCCTTGCATACACTGTCCATGTTTTACAGGCATAGAGGAGTGTTGGGAGCACAACAGCATGGTAGACCTTTAGCTTCGTTTCTAGGCTAATGCCCCGTCTTTCCCAAGAAATTTTGCGGAGTCTGCCGAATGCAATGCTGGCCTTGGCTATTCTGTGGTTGACTTCAGTATCTATTATTGCAGACTGGGAGAAGGTGCTACCTAGATATGTGAATTGGCCTACAACTTGCAGTCTCTGCCCCTTCACTGTAATAGTTGGTTCTGCCTTTTGGCCATTTGGAGCTGGCTGGTGCATAACTTCGGTCTTCTTGGTGCTGATAGTAAGTCCGAAGTTGTCACATACCATGGAGAATTTGTCTATGCTTTGACTGCATCTCACACTCTGAGCTGTCATTTAAGGCACAGTCGTCGGCAAAGAGGAAGTCCCTCAGTGCAGTCTCTTTTACCTTGGTGATAGCCTGAAGTCTTCTTGGGTTGAAGAGCCTTCCATCCTGCCTGTACTTGAGGCTTACCCCAGTGGTGCTATTCTGAAAGGCATCAGTGAGCATGGCTGAGAACATCATACTGAACAAGGTGGGTGCAAGCACACAGCCTTGTTTAAAGCCATTTGTGACTGGAAAAGCCTCTGATGCCTCACCGTTGTCTAGGATGCGTGCGTTCATGCCATCGTGGAACTGGCGCACCTTCAAAATGAATTTGTCTGGGCAGCCAAACTTTGACATTATCCTCCATAGTCCCTGCCTGTCGATTGCCTCATTGTTTATAGTAGATGGCCGGTTCAGGACTCCTTCAAAATGTTCAGCCCATCTTTGGAGGAGTGGGGAGCTTCCTGATGGCTTGGGTCCGTACAGGGCATTGAGAGACTCGTAGAATCATTTTGAATCATTCCTGTCTGTGTAGCCCCGGATTTCATCCGCCTTGGCACTCAGCCATGAGTCTTGCATCTCTCGGAGTTTGAGTTGTACTGTCCTGCGTGTGCTGGTGAAAGCCACCTTCTTTGAGATGGATGAGGGATCGTTTTGATGGGCACGATGAAGGCTATGCTTCTCCATTAGTAGAGCTTTGATTTCCTCATCATTTTCATCAAACCAATCATGCTTTTTCCATGTTGAGAGGCCCAGGACTTTCTGTGCAGGTGAGTAGACAGAGTTCCTGAACAGCACCCAGTCTTTCTCGGCATTAGCTGTGAATATCAGTCTGCAAGTTCGCGTTCCAGGTCTTCCTTGAGTGCATTAGCCTTAGAGTAGGTTTTCAGTTGGGACACATCAAGTCGTTTCATGCTCTTGTTCTTGTCCCCCTGTGGCCTTCTCTTAGGCCTGATGTGCAGTTTCATCCTGGAGACAATAAGCCTGTGGTCGGTCCAGCAGTCAGCACCACACATGGCCTTTGTGACTCTGACGTCCTGCTTATCTTTTTGCCTGGTGATGCCATAGTCGATGAGGTGCCAGTGTTTGGAGCGGGGGTGCCTCCATGAGGTTTTGTTTCGAGTGGGCAGGTGGAAGACAGTATTTGTAATGAAGAGGCTATGTTTGGCACAGGTCTGTAGCAGGAGAAGGCCGTTGCTATTGCACTTGCCCACTCCATTTTTGCCTATGATGCCTTCCCAGGCAGAACTGTCCTGTCCTACTCTGGCATTGAAGTCCCCGAGCAATATGAGCTTGTTGTTGTGCTTCACAGTAGACAGGAGAGCATTAAGTTCTTCGTAGAACTTGTTTTTGGTGTCATCAGGGTTTGTCATCGTTGGTGCATAGGCACTGATGAGAGTAGCCTGCTTGCTGTCATGCAGTGGAAGCTGCATTGTCATGAGGTGGTCATTCACACCCTTTGGGAGGCTGGAGAGTTTGCTCACAAGGTTGTTCCTCACAGCAAAACCAACTCCTGCTTCGCAGTGGACAAACCCCACAGAAGAAAAGAAAAAAAAAATGCTTAAAGGCCTTCTTAAACCCCTATTAAAAAGCAAAAAAATGGATGCATACCAACACCTGATACCCACAGCCAGCATCACGCCCAGATCTATGGAACCCCCAAAATACAGAAGAAGGACATACCACTGCGACCAATAATAGACAATATCGGATCAGTTACATACAACTTACCAAAAGCCCTGGTTGTAATCATCAAACCCCTCCTTGGACTATCAGAATACCACTGCAAAAACTCAACAGAACTGGCACAAGAACTCAAAAATATGAAAATAGAATCAGACGAGATCTTCATTTCACATGATGTTATTTCATTATTCACAAAGACCCCTGTTGATGTCACACTACACATAGTGCAAGAACACCTCAGGAATGACTGAACCCTAAAAAGAAGCACCAATCTCACAGTTGACGACATACAGTATCTGAACTATTACAATTTGTTGCAAAATCAACCTATTTTCAATACAGAGAAAAAAAAATCTACAGACAAAGGATTTGCAATGGGAGACCCACTGTCAGCCATCATGAGCAGCTTTTTCATAGAAGATCTGGAAAACAAAGCCATCAACACAGCACCAATACAATGTAAACCCACCCTCTGGAAGAGATACGTGGACGACATTCTGGAGAAGATAAGGATAGGACACACGCAAGAACTCACTGACCATCTGAACAGCACGGACAGCACTGGGAGTATAAAATTGACACATGAAGAGGAAGAAAAGGGCACCATAGCCTTTCTGGACATGAAAATCCACCATAACGATGACGGCAGTACAAAAATCAGTGTACAGGAAACCAACCCACATACGTCAATACCTACTATGGACATCAGAACACCCCACAGCACACAAACTACCAGTTATCAGGGCATTATACGAACGGGCCACCATCATTATAGAGCAAGAAGACAGACAGGAGGGGGAAACCCACATAAAACATGCACTCATACACTGCCAATATCCAGTATGGGCCATAAACAAAGGGAAACACCAAGTCAAAAACAAAGAAAACAAACAGGAAACAAGACATAGAACAAAAGCCGAAATCAAAAACAAGGACACCATAACTTTATGATACATCCGAGGGATAATGGAACCAATTGAATGAATGAATTAATTGAATGAATTTGAATTTGAATTTATTTATTTATTTCGGATAATACAGTACAGGTTAAAAGAAACTGTATAATATAACAACAAGGTCAAATTAGACAAAGACTCCTTCTACTAAACAATTCCACGTGAGTTATCCGAAATGGGTGATGGCTGAAGCCGCAGCTTATATTGCCCACCCATATTCCATCCAAGAATTCAAAAGAAAAAAGAGTAAACAAGACAAGAGTGATTACAATTTAGAACAAAGCTAAGACAAAGTGTGACTGAGAGAAAAAAAAGAAAACTAAGCTAAGCTAGGTTAAGCGGTTACTATTCAAGACAAATCTAAGACAGAATGTCACAGAGAGAAAAAAAAAAAAAAAAAAAACTAAGCTACAACACAACACAGGCTGGATATGTCAATCCTTATGTGAGTTTACATGTCGTCTTGTAAATATGTTTGGAGTATTTCTTCCTTTAGTTTTTGTTTAAATTGTCCAAGCGTTGTACATGATTTTAATTCAGGTCCATAATCGTTCCATAATCTGACTCCTTGCACTGAAATACAGTGTTGCTTGGTGGTTGTTCTCACTGTAGGCTTTTGAAATATACATGTTCCTCTGAAGTGATATCGTTTCTCCCTTGTTTGGAACAACTTTTGGATATTTGCGGGCAGTGATAAATTCTTCACTTTTAACATTATTATTGCGGTTTTAAAGTCAACCAGATCTTTCAACTTGAGAGTTTTTTGTTTAAGAAAAAGTGGGTTTGTTGGTTCCCTGTAAGCTGCTTTGTTTATTATTCTACTAGCTCTCTTTTGAAGCATAAAGAGTGGATATATGTTTGTTTTGTATGTATTTCCCCATACTTCATTACAATATGTCATGTATGGGAGTATTAATGAATGATACAAGGTGTATAGTGTGGGTTGATTCAGCAAATATTTCACTCTGTGTAATATTGCAATTGATTTGGAAACTTTACCTTTAATATAATTAATATGTGACTTCCAACACAGTTTGTTATCAATTATTACTCCAAGGAATTTAGTTTCAGATACCCTTTCAATCTCTACACCATTTACATTGAGTTTGGGTACTGGATTGTTGTGATGGTTGTTAAAGACTATAAATTTTGTCTTACTTAAATTGAGCGTTAATTTGTTTGAATCAAACCACAGTTTAAGCTTTTCTAATTCCTTCCCGAGTGTATCCAGAAGTTGTTCCAAATTGTTTCCACTGCATAGCAGATTAGTGTCATCGGCAAACAATATTAAGTCCATTTTTTCTGAAACTTTACATATATCGTTTATATACATATTGAATAATAATGGTCCCAAAACTGAACCCTGTGGGACTCCACAGGTGACCTTCAGCAACTCTGAGTTTTTGTTGCTAACACATACATACTGATATCTATTCTTTAAGTAACTACTTAACCAGGACAGTGCTACCCCTCTAATACCAGAATTTTGTAGTTTCTTTAATAATAAATTATGATCTACTGTATCAAATGCTTTTTTAAGATCTAGGAATACTCCAACTGAATACTCTTTATTTTCAATGGCTGTTGATATTTTTTCTGTAAATTCCATTAGGGCATATGCAGTTGTCCTCTTGTGTCTGAACCCATATTGCTGCTCACATAGTAAATCATTCTTCAGTATGAAGTTATCAATTCTCTCATAGAATATTTTTTCAAGTATCTTGGAAAATTGCGGTAATAGTGAAATTGGTCTATAGTTTGAGAGTTCCCCTCTGTCGCCCGTCTTGTATATCGGAATTACTTTAGCTATTTTCATTGCATTGGGAAATATACCTGATTGGAGAGACAGGTTGCAGATATACGTCAGTGGTTTTACTATGCATTCGATAACAGTTTTGACTAGTAGCATGTCAATACCATCACAGTCAGTAGATGTTTTACTTTTGAACGATTTAACAATTTCAATGACCTCTCTTTCGTCTGTGTTCTTTATGAAGATGGAGTCTTTTACAGCAGTGTTATTGCATATTGTATCACCTGTTGGCACCGTAGTGGGTATTTCTCGGGCCAGTTTAGGTCCAATGTTAACAAAAAAATTATTAAATTCATCTGCAGGTGAAGCAATATTCACACTCTGAGTCGTTTTATTATTTTTTGGAATATTAGTTGGGTAGCTTGTATTTCTGCTTTTATTTCCAAGGATACTGTTGAGTATTGTCCATGTATTTTTAATATTGTCTCTGTTTTTCTCCAGTTCTTTACTGTAATAGTCTCTTTTACTCCATCTTATTATATATGTTAACTTATTTTTGTATGTTTTATACCGCTGCTCTGCTTCTTTTATTCTTTTCTTTAGGAAAGCTTTATATAATAAATTTTTCTTTTTACACACCTTTTGTAGTCCTTTGGTTAACCATGGCTTATTAGCAAATTTGTGTTTAAGCTTTTTTTATTACTAATGGGCAGTTTTTTTCATAAAGAGTGGTTACAATATTTATAAATGTGTCATAGGCTTCATTTACATCTGATACATAGACTTCTGTCCAGTCTTGCTTCAGCAAGTCCTCTTTAAAAGAACTGATTGCATTTGGTGATTTGTGTCTGAACGATTTTGAAGTTTTTTCTGCGTTGGGCCCCGTGTGGCCATGGATAAGTGCAAAGGTTGGCAAGTGGTCACTTATATCATTTATCAATAATCCACTTTCTATTTTCTTATCGAAAACATTGACAAACAGGTTGTCAATAAGTGTAGCAGAGTGAACTGTGATTTTACTGGGATGTGTTATTGTGGGATATAGACTCATGCTATACATAGAGTTCATGAACTCTGTAACTACATTTTGTTGATGAGGATTCAGTAAGTCAATATTGAAATCTCCACAAATTGCTACCATTTTCTTACTAGTAATATTATTGTACAGCTCGACTAATTTATCTCTGAATGTCTCAATGCAAGTTCCCGGCGTTCTATATATGCAGCTTATGATTAGATTTTTTGTTTTGTCTAGGTCAATCTCAACAGTAACACATTCCAAAATCCCTGGTAGTGCTAAGGACATTTCATTTACAAGCTTACACCTGTACAGGTCATCAATATACAGTGCAACACCACCACCCTTTTTTTGAGTTCTGTTAATATAAAACATCTGATATCCTTCTATTGCCATCAGAGGAGCCTGCTCTTCGTTAAGCCAAGTTTCAGAGACTGCAATAGCTGTGAATTTTCTGTCTAGCTGTTTTAAATAGTCCTGAATCTGTGGAAAGTTTTTGTTAAGACTTCTGCTATTGAAGTGTATTATTGACAGTTTACCATCTAATTGCATTTGACTTTTGAATTGTTTTTCAGTGTAATATTCACAGTGGTTATGAATATTATTGAAAAAGTGGTTATCAGGATCAATATCATTCTCCATCTCTTGTGGTTTATGCTCAGCATAATGGTATGTTTTCAGAGTTTGAGTTTCCTCATTCTGTGTCAAATGACTTCCTCCAACTGGGGATAATTGATGTCTACTTGAGTCGGTCATAAGTTTTTTTTTGTTTTGGTTATTTTATTCAAAGGATCATGAAAAAATACAAAATAAACACAGCAGTAAAACCACACAAAAAATTAAGACAGTTATTAGTACACCCCAAGGACAAAATATGTAGAACAAGACAAAAAATGCAATGTAATATATGAAATATCATGCAGATCATGCAACAAAACCTACATTGGAGAAACCGGAAGATCATTCACCACAAGGAAAAAAGAACACCAGAAGGAATGTGAGAAGGACATATTGACATATTGTAATGAAGTATGGGGAAATACATACAAAACAAACATATATCCACTCTTTATGCTTCAAAAGAGAGCTATTAGAATAATAAACAAAGCAGCTTACAGGGAACCAACAAACCCACTTTTTCTTAAACAAAAAACTCTCAAGTTGAAAGATCTGGTTGACTTTAAAACCGCAATAATAATGTTCAAAGTGAAGAATTTATCACTGCCCGCAAATATCCAAAAGTTGTTCCAAACAAGGGAGAAACGATATCACTTCAGAGGAACATGTATATTTCAAAAGCCTACAGTGAGAACAACCACCAAGCAACACTGTATTTCAGTGCAAGGAGTCAGATTATGGAACGATTATGGACCTGAATTAAAATCATGTACAACGCTTGGACAATTTAAACAAAAACTAAAGGAAGAAATACTCCAAACATATTTACAAGACGACATGTAAACTCACATAAGGATTGACATATCCAGCCTGTGTTGTGTTGTAGCTTAGTTTTTTTTTTTTGTTTTGTTTTGTTTTTTCTCTCTCTGTGACATTCTGTCTTAGATTTGTCTTGAATAGTAACCGCTTAACTTAGCTTAGCTTAGTTTTCTTTTTTTTTTTTTCTCTCAGTCACACTTTGTCTTAGCTTTGTTCTAAATTGTAATCACTCTTGTCTTGTTTACTCTTTTTTCTTTGAATTCTTGGATGGAATATGGGTGGGCAATATAAGCTGCAGCTTCAGCTATCACCCATTTCGGATAACTCACGTGGAATTGTTTAGTAGAAGGAGTCTTTGTCTAATTTGACCTTGTTGTTATATTATACAGTTTCTTTTAACCTGTACTGTATTATCCGAAATAAACTCATTCATTCATTCATTCATTCAAGGAAACACAAGGACGGCTCACAAGATCACAAAAAGAAATGGAAGAACAAGAAATATTAAAATCAGCAATATCAGATCACTGCAAAAGAAATAATCACATCATGGACTGGGACAATAAAAAAATTATTTGATCGGAGAGCAACGGACACAAATGCTGGATCAAGGAGGCCATAGAAGTCAGGAAGCGGGGAAAAGATAGCATGAACCGGGGTGAGGGGACCTTTATGCTTTCCCATACCTGGGACTACATTCTCCAGAGACCATCGAACGGTGGAAAGCGGGGCCGGCTCGGTGGATCTGACAGGTCTGCTGGGCTGGTCCTGCCTACAAAAGTCAGCTGATAAAATGACACCTCACAGCAATCAGCTGACACTTCTGACGAAGGCTGCAGTGAACAGTCGAAACATGTAAAGAAGGTAAAACATCTCCTTTCTATTTTTGTCATTAATAAGAACTAAAGAAAACAAAAGGTAAACATCACAACCAAGATGCCGAACACAGCCGAACAGAGCACCACTCACAGTGATGAACTAGGTTCCGGTCTGCAGAACTGAATGACTGGGCCCGCAGTCAGCCTTAACTTCGTCACCCCCACCGACACCCATGAAGATCACCACGCAGCTGAGAGCAGCCGCAGTTCAGATGGCTGATGGTTCGAGATGGCAAGCCAGCAATCTGCAAAAGCTAAGAGCAGCTGCCAGGGGTCAAGATGCAGCGTTAGAGCCAACCTACAGTAGCTTTTGTGAGATCCTGGCTGAGATGGTGTTGACGAGCATATCATGGCTCCAGCGGAATGACTCCCGGGTCCGCTGTGACTAGCACCTTCAGGGACGTGTCCACCACAAGCTCGCCTCAGGGCCCCTCCAACTTCCTTCCTTCCTCAATGAAGAAAAGAAAAGAGCACTATTTAGCTAGGGGCACGGCTGCCAACGGATAGTGGCAAAATAAAGCACTCAGCTGCGCTACGGGCTACGTGGTAGTCTACCCACTGGCCCTAGCTAGTTTGGGGGTTTTGATTTGGTCATGCAAGTGGTTCTGCTTTTCCGTGTGTGTGTGTGGGGGGGGGGGGGTGTGGTATAAGAAACCACCGGTTTGATTGGCATTGAGAGACTGAGATTGAGATTGAGATTCAACTTTATTGTCATTACACATGTATGAATACAAGGTAACGAAACGTGACTTGGCATTTGGGCACGCTCTGCAGAGCGCATCCAAGGCCGGGGCAGCCGCTAGGCACCAGTCATAAAGAAGAAAGGAAAAAAAGAAAAAGAGAGTGGATATGACACAGTAGGCGAGAGAAAAAAACATGTTTTATCAGAATGACGCTCGACAAGTGAGCGAAATTTTGATTGCAGGCAAAAAAACCCTCAATGCACATTTAGCAGACATTTAGCAGGAGATCACACACAAAAGTTGAGAGGCAGTGTATTGTATGCATGTAATGTTGTATGCATTGTGTAGTGTAAATGTAACAGTTGTTAGTGAGCAGCAGAGGGCGCCTCCTGGCAGTGGATAGATGTTATAATCATGTGACTTATAAACAAGTCCAGAGTCCAGAGTCTATCTCTCTTGCTTGCAGAAGGCACATGGGCATTGTCCTTTTTCTTTTCTTTTTTTTTTTTTTGTTACTTATTTGTACCCGTAGGTAGATTTGGTTTGCAGTCTGGTGACAAGCCACCGGCTGCTGGTCGCTGTGTGCGCAAGCGCCCTAAACCTACATGTTTTTGGTGTGCAGGAGGAAACCGGAGAAATCCCGGAGTAAACCCACACAACACGGGGAGAACATGCAAACTCCACACAGCTCACTGTTGGTCGGGGGCTGGGATCGAACCCACGATCTCATGATCCCCGCGATCCCCCGGCCGAGGGTAAAACTGTGCTGCCACAGTGCTAAACCACTGCGCCACCGTGCAGCCTTGAGGGTCCAATCCGCTGATACGACAACAACTGATTGTCGATTGTTTGGGTAGACATAAGAGCCTGTCCTCCCGCTTATCTCAATCAGGAGGAATGTAAACACGGGGCAAACAAGGTCAAATCAAATCAGCACAGTGCACTCAGAGAATAGAATTTGTCCTCACCCGTGTAATTCTGTGCTTCCATTATATGTGCAGGCTTAAACTGTTTTTCCATGGAGAGCACAGGGCTCCAGATCTATTCCTCCACTGAATCACTGTCATTCAGTTCACCGTTTGCCGCTACTCGTGCCCTCCCCAACTGGTCGAATTTGATGAAGGAGCTTGCCGGGTCCGCTTTGATCAGCTCTCTCACCTTCCTTCAATTTCTGATGCATCAGGGAACTCCACAGCCAAAATAGAAGTCCTGAGATCATAACCAATAATGTTTCCACAGACGCATGAATTCCAATGTCCATGAGTCTCCTCGTTCCAATTCTTGGGCTCCCCCTTGGCCCAATTCTTGTTGAAAAATAGTGACAATAGCACATTTAAGCCGCTTCCAAATCCATAATTTCCGTTTAGATTAAGATTCAGCAGAAGAGCGGCTAAACACAGACAAAAACGCAACATTGCAAAAGCTGGGAATAGATCAGGAAGGCAGGAGAGGAGGGAAGAAAAATGCGACTGCTCTCTCTCAAGGCAAGAAGGAAAAATTCACCATTGGCTGAATTTGGCTGAATATGGCTGAATTTGGTTGGAAAAATTCACCATTGGCTGTGTCACAATGGTGACACAGCCACTTGGTGACGTCACCACGCCGTTTGTATATAATGTGAGGGTCGGCCATCTTACAGCCTCTTTCTCTGTTGGCTCAACCTCCAACGATAAATTTGTACTGTAAGCTTATGCTTGTTGTAATAAAGTTCGTGTTCCAAACTATCGCCACTCTCTGTGAGTTTCTCCAGTTTTGCAGACATAACAGCGTGTCCACAATCAAAGTTCATAGAAAAGTTCCGTACACACAGGAGCTGAGTCGTATTTCCTTGTTTATTGGTTCACCATTGTAATAATAGGAGCTATTGTTTTGTTGTTGTTGCCACACGGGGGCGCAAGGGGGACATGTGTTGATGTGACACCTGTGGAGCAGTTGTTGCTAGTTGCACCCAGTGTTGTATGTTAGGTCACAAAGTGTTATTAATAAATGAGTTAACTAGTTGGGCCTCGTAGTGTAGTTATTTATTGTTCATATTGTGTTGTATTGGGAGCTGTGATTTGTGTGGCATTGGGTGGTGGCTCCATGTTCCGGTTCTGCCAACCCCGTGCGTATAAGAAGGGCTGCAGGTGGGAAGGGCGGTCTCTTCCCCATTTACCTCTGCAGCAGGTGTATGTGTGGTCAGGTGCACTGCGCCCTGTATTATAATAAACGTGTGTTCAGCTCCACTATTGCTCTCCTCCTTGACTCCAGTTCCAGACATAACATTTGTCGATGAAAAGAAAAGCCATGGAAGCATGTGGAGCACCAATTCAGCCTTTCTTGGAGCTCCCAGTTGAGCCGCCGGTGCTGTGGCCTCGGTGGTAAGAAGCCTCTAAAACATATAGGGTGGCGTTGGACCTAGGAAGGATGGAGAAGCTGAGGGCTCATGTGTTGCTTATGCAGAACCTGGGAGTGGAGGGCCAGAGGATTTTGGGTACGCTTGGTGACTCGGACAGTTGTGAAGAAGTAGTTTAGCTGATGGCGTGCCATTTCAGGGTGCCACACGTCATCATGCAGAGGATTGAATTCCGACAGAGCTGCCAACGGGTTGGTAAGCCAATCCGGTGGTATGTATCAGACTTGAGACAGCTAGCCACCGAGTGTTGGTTTGGACTGTTGGAGGAAAAAATGGTTTGTGACCAGTTGGTGGAGCGCCCCAACTGTGCTGCGGTCCAGTCTGGGCTGTTCACATTTCTGGGTGAGTTGATGCTGGCCAGGACCGTTGAGTTGGATCTCCAGCTGGAGGCAGCGGATAAGCTGACTTGGGAGCTACGTGAGCATCTGTCACAACGAGAGTTGGGATCCTCCATGGCTACACAGGTAGTGGACCCAGACAGTGATGGGAGTGTCGAGGATGACGCCAAGAGTGCCAACGCTGTATGGATGAGGTCTGCCCCGGGAAAGCCCAGGTGTATGGGCTGTGGGTCCACAAAACACCGCTACAAGGCCAGGGAGTGTGTGGCAAGAGGAAAGCGCTGCGGAAAATGTTGCCGTCTGCATCATTTTGGGAGGGTATGCCAGTCAGCGAAACAAGATAGCCCGCGCAAGAGCTCGATTTCTCCCGCCCTGATGGTGATTCATATTGTATCCCCGAGTACCAGTGGGCACACACATTGCATGATAGAGTTGGACGGAGTACCGGAACCGATGCCGCTCAACACGGGGGCAGAGAGTTTGCTGCTCAACTGGGCTGCGGTGCGACAATGTTTTCCTTGCTACGGAACTGGAGATGACTCAGCACCACTTTGCGGATATAGAGGAGGATGGTTGGCCACGGTGGGTACCATCAGACTGACGGCTCAGTACAAGTCAGCGGAGATGGCCGATGTGGAGTTCGTCATGACGGCCTGTGGCACGAACATCATGGGCTGCAACCTGTTCTATGGCCTTGGGTATTCCATCAGGAGCAGCACTGGAGAAGAGTGGTCGGGCTGTGGACTGTGAGACTGACCGATTATGAGAGTTTGGGACAATGCTGTGTGGGATGAACAATTGCTGGCCACTCCAGAAAGTGGACAGGCCTTGTCGTGCTCAGGGTCGCTGCGGGAGGGCCCCGGTGCCAGTGTCCAAGTTGACCTGGACCAGGGTACCAAGCAGCATGGGGGAGAGCCTGTGGTGGCAAGCGGTGCCCAAAAGATGGTCACAGGTGCTCCTGGAGCACGGCCGTGGTGGGTCAGTGAATACAGGGCCACATTGGCACGATCTACAGCAGATTTACAAACAGCTGGGGCAGGACCAAGTGGTACTGGGAGAGACACTGCAGGCCATGCAAGGCCCCGCTTGGAGTCTTGGACTGGGTTCGGGCTTGGGCAGACGCGAGGTCCAGGAGGATGAGAGAAAAGTGGAAGATGGAGCAGTACCAGGGCCGGCTGCAGGTGATGGGCGAGTGGCATGATGGTTATCTTCTGCTGCCGGATGGCTTGTGGTGTCATCCCAGTGAGTTACGGTGTGTCCCAAAGAAAGCAGTTGGGCACGGCCCCAGACAATCGAAGCGTTCGGAGATGTGGAGGAGAAGGCGCACCGGGATTGAGGCAACCGGCTGTGGCCCGGCAAGCGAACTACCTCCAGGGACAGACTGACTGGTGAAGGGTGTAGGGGGCGCCACGGGTCATCCTCACCGAGCCATGGATGTGCATGTGTTGATAGTTGTTAGTATGTATTTATAGTTCTGGGATTATTTTGGTGTTATGTCTAAGTAGGAGACTCGGCAGTAATTTTTGTTTTAGCAGGACTTTTATGTATCATAGGCGGCACAATAACCCACCTCAACGTGTGTGTGTGGGGGGGGGGGGCGGGGGGGCTAGGACGGCAGTCTCTCCATCCATCCATCTTCTTCCACTTAATCCTTTTCTGGTCGCGGGGGGGCTGGAGCCTATCCCAGCATCTGTGGCCGAGAGGCAGGGTACACCTTGGACAAATCGCCAGTCCATCGCAGGGCCAACACAGAGAGACAGACATCCATTCACTCTCACAGTCATACCTAGGGGCAATTTAGAATCCCCACTTTGATGCCAATTCACCTAACTTGCATGTTTTTGGCATGTGGGAGGAAACCGGAGAAATCCCGGAGTAAACCCACACAAACACGGGGAGAAGATGCAAACTCCACACAGATACCCACTAATTTTAGTTATATTGTGTGAATGCCATCGGCCCCTTTTGTGATTTTTAGTTCAGTTACGTTTTGCGGATGATTCGGGTTCCAGATTGGGGTGGGCTGATTGCATATGTGCTTGCTCTGGACCTATTCTGCGGTGGGGCGGTGGGGGGGATGTAGTGTAGTTACGTATTTGTTGTTCATATTGTGTTGTATTTGGAGCCCTTATTTGTGTGGCACAGGGTGGTGATGCCATGTTCCGGTTCCGCCAGCCCCATGCATATCAGAACGGCTGCAGGGGGGAGTGGTGCTCTCTTTTGCCTTTACCTCAGCGGCAGGTGTATGTGTGGTCAGGTGCACTGCACCCTGTATTATAATAAATGTGTGTTCAGCTCCACTATTGCTCTCCTCCTTGACTCCAGTTGCAGACATAACAGGCCTCAACTATAAATTCTGTGTCTGTATATTGAAGACAGCAGAATATAACATGGTGGCAGCAGCAGAGGACTTATAAGTCCGCATAAGGACTTATAAGACGCATAAGTTTGCAACGATTCGTCAGAGAGGGAGAAGTGGCAACTAAAGCTGAAGCTAAAGCTGTTTAGCCCAGACCTGCTGATAGTCATCTATGGAGGGGTTAAAACCACCGCAGACGTTGTGCCCTAGACACCAGCAACCTCTCCAGGTCATGGAAGATATGGAGGGATGAGTTTGTGCTGAGCAATGTGGTTTTCGTCCTGGCCGTGGCACATCGGACCAGCTCTTTACCCTCTCGAGAATTCTCAAGGGTTCGTGGGAGTTTGCCCAACCAGTTTACAAGTGTTTTGTGGACTTGGAGAAGGCATTTGACCGCGTCCCTTGTGGTTTTTTGTGGGGGGTGCTTCGGGAGTATGGAGTATCGGGCTTGTTGCTACAAGCTATTCGGTCTCTGTACGACCGTTGTGAGAGTTTGGTTCATATTGCCAACACTCGGTCGGAGACATTCCCAGTGAGAGTTGGACTCCGCCAGGGCTGCCCTTTGTCACCGATCCTGTTCATAATGTTTATTCAATTCAATTCAATTCAACTTTATTTATATAGCGCCATTTCACAACAACAGTCATCTCATAGCACTATCAACTGTAGGGAGGACCCCCACAGTTGCAGAAAGACCCCAGCAATCAGGCGATCCCCTGTGAGCAAGCACTTGGCGACGGTGGAGAGGAAAAACTCCCTTTTAATAGGAAGAAACCTCCAGCAGAACCAGGCTCAGGGAGGGGCAGTCATCTGCTGCGACTGGCTGGGGGGTGAGGGGACAGAGAAGAAGAAAAGAACAGACATGTAGAGAGCAAACAGCACGATGGGGACTCAATCTATGGGAGAGAACAAACAAATGTTAATGACCAGCAAAAAAAAAAATATTTCATAGAGAGTGAGGAAAGGAGTGAGGCCCAGTGCATTACTGGAGGTCCCCCGGCTGACTAAACCTATTAGCAGCATAACTAAGGGAGGGTTCAGAAACACATGATCCCTCCCTAATTGTAGGCTATATCAAAAAGGTAGGTTTTAGCCCTATTCTTAAAAACAGAGATCGAGTCTGACTCCCGAATCCAGATTGGCAGCTGATTCCACAGGAGAGGAGCTTGATAACTGAAGGCTCTGCCTCCCATTGTACTTTTGGAGATTCTAGGTATTACAAGTAAACCTGCATTTTGGGAGCGTAGTGCTCTGTTAGGATGATACGGTAGTATCAGATCTTTTAAATAAAAAGGAGCCTGATTGTTTAGAGCTTTGTAAGTAAGAAGAAGGATTTTAAACTTAATTCTAAACTCTATGGGAAGCCAATGAAGGGAGGCCAGAACCGGAGAGATATGATCTCTCTTTCTAGTACCTGTTAAAACTCTTGCTGCAGCATTTTGGATCAGCTGAAGACTTTTTAAAGATGTTTTAGGACAGCCTGATAATAAAGAATTACAATAATCTAATCTCGAGCTAACAAAAGCGTGGATCAGCTTCTCAGCATCACTCTGAGACAAGATGCTCCTAATCTTGGCAATATTACGCAAATGAGAAATTCTGTTTATGGACAGAATTTCTAGGCACAGCCAGGGAATGGAGGGTGTCGTGCTTGGTGACCACAGGATCTCATCTTTGTTGTTTGCAGATGATGTTGTCCTGTTGGCTTCATCCAGCAATAACCTACAGCTCTTGCTGGGATGGTTTTCCGCTGAGTGTGAAGCGGCTGGGATGAGAATCAGCACCTCCAAGTCCAAATCCGTGGTCCTCAGTCGGAAAAAGGTGGATTGTCCTCTCTGGGTTGGGGACAGACTCCTGCCCCAAGTGGAGGAGTTTAAGTATCTTGGGGTCTTGTTCACAAGTGAGGGGAAAATGGAGCGAGAGATTGACAGATGGATTGGAGCAGCATCTGCAGTGATGCGGACGTTGTACCGGTCTGTTGTGGTGAAGAGGGAGCTTAGTTCTAAGGCAAAGCTGTCAATTTACCAGTCAATCTACATTCCTACTCTCACCTATGGTCACAAGCTTTGGGTAATGACTGAAAGAACAAGATCGTGGATACAAGCAGCTGAAATGAGCTTTCTCCGTAGGATTGCTGGACTCACCCTCCGAGATAGGGGGAGGAGCTCAGTCATCCGGGAGAGGCTCAGAGTAGAACTGCTGCTCCTCCACATTGAAAGGAGTCAGTTGAGGTGGTATGGGCATCTGATTAGGATGCCTCCTGGACGCCTCCCACTTGAGGTGTTTCGGACACGTCCCACTGGGAGAACACCCCGGGGCAGACACAGGACTCAGTGGAAAGACTATGCCTCCCAGCTGGTCTGGGAACGCCTTGGTATCCTCTCTGAAGAGCTGGAGCAGGTGGCGGGGGAGAGGGAAGTCTGGGCTTCTTTGCTTGAACTGCTGCCTCCGCGACCCGGACCTCCGGAAAAGCGGTAGAAGATGGATGGATGGATGGATGGAGTTTGTGCTGTATGTTAATCTCACCATGGAGGGCGACGATGACAAGCAGAAGGTGAAACTTTTCGGCTATCTTGTCGGTGAGAGCAGTTGGGAGCTCCTAGACACATTAATGGGTGATGCAGCAAAAGATACATGGAAGCTAAATGACATTATTAACAAGTTTGATGAACATTGCAACCAAAGTGTTAACAAGACAGTGTAACGTTACGGTTCTTCACAAGAAACCAGGGCGCCAGTGAAACAATAGAAAGTTATATCTCAGAACTGAAACTTTTGGCAAAAACATGCAACTCTGGGACACTGAAAGACTCTTATTTGCGATCGGATTGTGTGTGGAAGTAACAACATGAGCATGAGAGAGAGACTGCTCCGTGAGAAAAACTTGACACTGGATTCAAGGATACAGCTATGCAGGGCAGCAGAGCTGTCACGGGAAAATATTAAAGCCATCTCAGGACCGATGATGGAGGAGGTACACTGCAGGGAGCAACGCTCCAGAGACAAGCTAGCAACACAGTGGACTGCAGATTCTGTGGGAAGAGGCATGAGAACAATAAACAGAAATGCTCCACATATGGGAAGAAGTGTAAAAAGTGCGGAAAAGAGAACCATTTTGCAGTTAAAAAAAAGAGCAAGCCAGGTGCACAGAAAGGAAAAAAACTGTTGCATAATGTCACACAATGTGAAAGTGATGAGTACGTAGATATTCTTTGTGTTACAGAGGCACAAACTGAGAAAGTGAATGCAGTGGAAAGGGACAAAAATAATGACACTCAAGTCTTCGCTAGCATGCTCCTAGGCCAGAATATGGTAAAATTCCTGTGTGACTGTGGTGCAACATGCAATGTCATTCCGATCAATCTGCTTAACCCTGACACAAAGCTTGAAAGCACCAAGACAGTACTGGTAATGTACAACAAAAGTAAACTGAAACCCTTAGGAAAATGTAAAATTAAACTGAGGAACCCCAGAAACCACAAACTGTATGAAGTTAGAGTTTCAAGTTGTAGACAAAGACTGTGAAGTGCAACTATTAGGAAAGAGAGCCAGTGAGGCCATGAAACTCATAAAAGTGCATTATGAGAACATTATGGCAACAGACAGTATTGCCACCTCAGAGAATCCCAACAGTAGGCAGTGGACGATCAAACAAATAAAAGCAGAGTATGCTGATGTACTGTATTCACAGGTGATGGCTGCCTTGTTGGTGAATACAAAATAGAGATGGACAAAACTGTGAAACCTGTACAACTTCAAAAAAAGACGTGTACCAGTCGCAATGATAAAGCCAGTGAAGGATGAACTATAGGACCTGCAGCACAGAGACATCATCACATCTGTAGAATGCAGCATTGAATGGATCAGCAGAATGGTTGTGGTACAAAAACAAAATGGGAAGCTGAGGGTATGTATTGATCCCAAACCTTTGGAGAAAGTGTTAAAATGCAGCCACTTCCCACTACCAACCATTGAGGATGTGCTTCCAGACATGTCAAAAGTCAAAGTGTTTACAGCGAGTGATGTCAAAAATGGATTCTGGCATTTCAAACTGGAAGAGGAATCCAGTTATATGACAACTTTTGCAACCCTATTTGAATGTTACAGGTGGCTCAGGATGCCCATGGGAATAAGTCCTGCTCCTGAAATATTCCAGCGAATGCTCACACAAGCATTTGATGGTCTCCCTGCTCTGTACATTATTGCAGATGATGTGCTGATCACTGGACAAGGAGAGACTCCAGAGGAAGCTGAGCGTGACCATGATGAAAAACTCACTGTTTCTTACCTGATGCAGACAAAAGAACATGAAACTAAATGCAGACAAAATGAAGTTGAGACAAAAGGAAGCAGTGTACATTGGTCACCTCCTGATGGCAGATGGACTGAAAATAGACCCAGAAAAGGTACGTGCTATCACACAGATGCCTGATCCAACTGATGTTAAAGCAGTACACTCTTGGGCATGGTAAACTACCTAGACATAGTCCCCATATCTCTCAGACCCCTGCCTGTTATGACCCGAGCGCCGGTTCTGATCGCGCTCGGGCAAGTTATTCTCGCTGCCGGCCTTGACAGCTGCGGGCTGTATTCTGGCCTCACCGGGCTCTTATTGTGAAAGTGCTCGGTGGGGCTTCCACCTGTCAACGGCCGGTCAGCTGTTTGTCATTACCGTCATTAGTGCTTCGCCCTTTTAAGCCCAGCACTGACGACGGTAAGACGCAGGAGTATCAGTCGACATTGGGTCAACGTTACGTGAGGATTGCTTGTGTATCTTCATCCTGCCAAGCCCTGGGTCTGCGCCTCGTCATACCTGTGAGTGCCGCAGACCTTCATGTCAGGTTCGTCATCATAGCTTTGTCACAGTTAGCTCGTAGCGGCTGGGTTAGCCCTACGAGCCCAAGTCTAGTTCTTGTGTGTATTTGCCCTAAGGGGTTCATGTTGTGTTCTGTCACGTCTGGGAATAAATAGCATCTGAGCCAAACTCTCTGGTGAACTCTGTGGCGTCTCTTGGTGATCCGCGAGGATCACCACATGACAGTATACTCCTGCCAGGTCGCCTAAACGGAGGCGCCGCACCGAGACGCCGTTTCACCGTGAGTTTGTGCCATTTTGGACTGTTTGTTCTTCCCTGTCTGGATGCCTGTTGCTGGGAGAATGCCGTCATCCAGGGGTCGCGGTCGACGCCTGGACAGAAGGCTAGCGGAGGTCCTGGAGTACGTGGACTGCACGTTATTCTCCACTACGCTGTGGGACGCTCCCAGCGACATGTGCAGGCATTTGGACTACACTGAGGAGCTTTTGGACAACCTTCCCCTCAATAGTTACGACCACCTGGAGGTGATAACGAGGTGGGAGGAACTCGCCATTCAGCGCGAGTTACTTCGTGGGCTGGAAGAGAAGAGCAGGAAGCAGGGGAGGAGGAATCCCCGCTCCCCGCGTTGGTGTCCTGTCCCGGAGCAGGCCCAGGAGTACGCGCCGTCTGGGGGCTGACGAGGACGTCGGCGTAACGGCGCGGGCAACCCTCAGCGGAATCCCCAGCTGGACTCGCTGCCGGCATATCCCGTCAGCGAATCTCCGAGAGCGGCCCCACCTCGTCTTCCCAGGGGGCCCTCTGTCGCCATCCAGTGGGGAGAAGGAGGAAGGACGTCCCCCACAGCAGGAACCATCTCTGCCCCGGTAGGAAGGCAAGTGCACGTTAATTTCTCACAACATGATATTATTCTGCCTTGTCTGACTCCTGGGGATGGAGTTCGGGGTTCGCAGCCCCCCGAGCTCCCTCCACCTGCTGTGGATGAAATTATTAAACCTACTGCCTCTGTGTTCTCCCTCGTCGAGCGGTCCGCGACGCCAGGCCAGCGTCGCCGGACGAAGAGGGCCCCTGCAGTGCTGGATAGCCTGCATCCGGCCCTGCAGTCACGTCTTGGACGGAGGAGAGGAGCGGACTGCGGCCCGGAGCCTGAGCCGACGAAGAAGCGTCCCCGGGTCTCCTCGCTGGAGCGGTCCAAGCCAGTGGGTCAAGGGTTCCCTGCCCCCATGCCATACGGGTCGTCGGCGTGGATAGCAGCGTGGGAGGAACCTGAGGCTGCAGATGACATCGTGCCAGCTGCGGAGCCCGACGCAGCTGAGTCCGAGCCAGCTGACGAGAGTCGCCCTGAACCCGGATCGTCGGAGTCCTGGGTGGCAACGGAACCCGAGTGCAGGCAAGTGCTCCCTTTTCTGTCTCTGTCCCCTGTTGAGCATTTTTGCCTGCCTCTTGGGGAGGCGAGTGAGGAGCAGCCGTCTGCTGCGCCCGAGCTCGTCTCGCTGGGTTCCGTTGCTACCGGTGATACTGATCCCGGTTTTCCTGTCCTCGAGCTTTATTTCAGTGTCGCCGGCGTGGAACGGGTCGGTGTCACCGAGTTGGAGGTCCCAGGTTCGGGGGTGGAGTTCGTCAGCGGAGCTGCACCAAAGGCCCAATCGGGGCCCACCGCGGGGGCGGTTTCGGCCCAATTGGGGTCCAACGAGGGTGCAGCTGGGACCCAATCTGGGTCCAGTGGTGATGCAGCGCGAGCGTGGTCCATAGGCGGGGGAGGAGCTGCAGACCCTTCTTCGCGGAGCGGATTCTTGGCTCGCCCTGCTCATCGATTCCCTATGAGTCACCGCCCCTATACATCATCGCCAGGGGCCATGGGGGTCCCTGTTCGCTCGCCCCGGTTCTCCCGAGTTTTGTTCTCGTTTGGGAGGCCGCTGTGGGTTGTTGATGCCCTGGACTGGTGGCTGAGGGACACGGGTCGGCCACCCGACCTGTTGTGTGTGCCTTGGGGCAACCTAGTTCGACCACCGGAGAAGCGGACGTGCGGGACTTTGGACTCTGGTGAGCCGCCTGGTCCGCCTCCTTTGACCATCGGTTGACATAAACTGTCGGGGGGTGGTAGTGGTCCCTGGGTTTGTCTCAGTATTCGTGGGTTTTTTTTTTCTCTTTGTCCTGGTTATTTTGTATCTGGCATATGTATAGTCTGGTTTGAGCGGGTATGCTCCGTTTTTGTTTCATGTATAGTTTGGTTTGAGCGAGTAATGCTCTGTTTTTGTTTCATATAGTCTGGTATGAGCGAGTAATGCTCTGTTTTTGTTTCATATAGTCTGGTATGAGCGAGTAATGCTCTGTTTTTGTTTCATATAGCCTGGTATGAGCGAGTAATGCTCTGTTTTTGTTTCATATAGTCTGGTATGAGCGAGTAATGCTCTGTTTTTGTTTCATATAGTCTGGTATGAGCGGGTAATGCTCTGTTTTTGTTTTTCATGTATAGTCTGGTATGAACGAGTAGTGCTGGGTTTTTTTTGTTTCATGTTAAGTCTGGTATGAGCGGGTAATGTTTTGTTCTTGTATTTAGTTTATCTGGCTCTGTAGTTCTGGTCCTTATTCTTCCCCATGTGTATTTGTTCTCTTGTGTTTATCTGAGTTTTTTTCAGGTCATCGCTCTGTTTTTTGAATATTTGGTGTTTTTGTTTCAGTAGTCTGGGGGTTTTTTTGTCTGTGATTTTGGTCTGAGTTGTTGCCATGTCATTGTCCTGTATGTTTTTTTTTTTTTGTCTTGTTCATGGGTTGGTTTCTCTCCCTCCGCACCTGTCTCCCAACCTCCCACCCTGGGGGGGGGGGAGGCGGGGGGGGGGCAAGGTGGTTCCTTGGGGCATTCGGAGTCCGCCTGTGGAGGGAGGGTACTGTTATGACCCGAGCGCCGGTTCTGATCGCGCTCGGGCAAGTTATTCTCGCTGCCGGCCTTGACAGCTGCGGGCTGTATTCTGGCCTCACCGGGCTCTTATTGTGAAAGTGCTCGGTGGGGCTTCCGCCTGTCAACGGCCGGTCAGCTGTTTGTCATTACCGTCGTTAGTGCTTCGCCCTTTTAAGCCCAGCACTGACGACGGTAAGACGCAGGAGTATCAGTCGACATTGGGTCAACGTTACGTGAGGATTGCTTGTGTATCTTCATCCTGCCAAGCCCTGGGTCTGCGCCTCGTCATACCTGTGAGTGCCGCAGACCTTCATGTCAGGTTCGTCATCATAGCTTTGTCACAGTTAGCTCGTAGCGGCTGGGTTAGCCCTACGAGCCCAAGTCTAGTTCTTGTGTGTATTTGCCCTAAGGGGTTCATGTTGTGTTCTGTCACGTCTGGGAATAAATAACATCTGAGCCAAACTCTCTGGTGAACTCTGTGGCGTCTCTTGGTGATCCGCGAGGATCACCACATGACAGTATACTCCTGCCAGGTCGCCTAAACGGAGGCGCCGCACCGAGACGCCGTTTCACCGTGAGTTTGTGCCATTTTGGACTGTTTGTTCTTCCCTGTCTGGATGCCTGTTGCTGGGAGAATGCCGTCATCCAGGGGTCGCGGTCGACGCCTGGACAGAAGGCTAGCGGAGGTCCTGGAGTACGTGGACTGCACGTTATTCTCCACTACGCTGTGGGACGCTCCCAGCGACATGTGCAGGCATTTGGACTACACTGAGGAGCTTTTGGACAACCTTCCCCTCAATAGTTACGGCCACCTGGAGGTGATAACGAGGTGGGAGGAACTCGCCATTCAGCGCGAGTTACTTCGTGGGCTGGAAGAGAAGAGCAGGAAGCAGGGGAGGAGGAATCCCCGCTCCCCGCGTTGGTGTCCTGTCCCGGAGCAGGCCCAGGAGTACGCGCCGTCTGGGGGCCGACGAGGACGTCGGCGTAACGGCGCGGGCAACCCTCAGCGGAATCCCCAGCTGGACTCGCTGCCGGCATATCCCGTCAGCGAATCTCCGAGAGCGGCCCCACCTCGTCTTCCCAGGGGGCCCTCTGTCGCCATCCAGTGGGGAGAAGGAGGAAGGACGTCCCCCACAGCAGGAACCATCTCTGCCCCGGTAGGAAGGCAAGTGCACGATAATTTCTCACAACATGATATTATTCTGCCTTGTCTGACTCCTGGGGATGGAGTTCGGGGTTCGCAGCCCCCCGAGCTCCCTCCACCTGCTGTGGATGAAATTATTAAACCTACTGCCTCTGTGTTCTCCCTCGTCGAGCGGTCCGCGACGCCAGGCCAGCGTCGCCGGACGAAGAGGGCCCCTGCAGTGCTGGATAGCCTGCATCCGGCCCTGCAGTCACGTCTTGGACGGAGGAGAGGAGCGGACTGCGGCCCGGAGCCTGAGCCGACGAAGAAGCGTCCCCGGGTCTCCTCGCTGGAGCGGTCCAAGCCAGTGGGTCAAGGGTTCCCTGCCCCCATGCCATACGGGTCGTCGGCGTGGATAGCAGCGTGGGAGGAACCTGAGGCTGCAGATGACATCGTGCCAGCTGCGGAGCCCGACGCAGCTGAGTCCGAGCCAGCTGACGAGAGTCGCCCTGAACCCGGATCGTCGGAGTCCTGGGTGGCAACGGAACCCGAGTGCAGGCAAGTGCTCCCTTTTCTGTCTCTGTCCCCTGTTGAGCATTTTTGCCTGCCTCTTGGGGAGGCGAGTGAGGAGCAGCCGTCTGCTGCGCCCGAGCTCGTCTCGCTGGGTTCCGTTGCTACCGGTGATACTGATCCCGGTTTTCCTGTCCTCGAGCTTTATTTCAGTGTCGCCGGCGTGGAACGGGTCGGTGTCACCGAGTTGGAGGTCCCAGGTTCGGGGGTGGAGTTCGTCAGCGGAGCTGCACCAAAGGCCCAATCGGGGCCCACCGCGGGGGCGGTTTCGGCCCAATTGGGGTCCAACGAGGGTGCAGCTGGGACCCAATCTGGGTCCAGTGGTGATGCAGCGCGAGCGTGGTCCATAGGCGGGGGAGGAGCTGCAGACCCTTCTTCGCGGAGCGGATTCTTGGCTCGCCCTGCTCATCGATTCCCTATGAGTCACCGCCCCTATACATCATCGCCAGGGGCCATGGGGGTCCCTGTTCGCTCGCCCCGGTTCTCCCGAGTTTTGTTCTCGTTTGGGAGGCCGCTGTGGGTTGTTGATGCCCTGGACTGGTGGCTGAGGGACACGGGTCGGCCACCCGACCTGTTGTGTGTGCCTTGGGGCAACCTAGTTCGACCACCGGAGAAGCGGACGTGCGGGACTTTGGACTCTGGTGAGCCGCCTGGTCCGCCTCCTTTGACCATCGGTTGACATAAACTGTCGGGGGGTGGTAGTGGTCCCTGGGTTTGTCTCAGTATTCGTGGGGTTTTTTTTTCTCTTTGTCCTGGTTATTTTGAATCTGGCATATGTATAGTCTGGTTTGAGCGGGTATGCTCCGTTTTTGTTTCATGTATAGTTTGGTTTGAGCGAGTAATGCTCTGTTTTTGTTTCATATAGCCTGGTATGAGCGAGTAATGCTCTGTTTTTGTTTCATATAGTCTGGTATGAGCGAGTAATGCTCTGTTTTTGTTTCATATAGTCTGGTATGAGCGGGTAATGCTCTGTTTTTGTTTTTCATGTATAGTCTGGTATGAACGAGTAGTGCTGGGTTTTTTTTGTTTCATGTTAAGTCTGGTATGAGCGGGTAATGTTTTGTTCTTGTATTTAGTTTATCTGGCTCTGTAGTTCTGGTCCTTATTCTTCCCCATGTGTATTTGTTCTCTTGTGTTTATCTGAGTTTTTTTCAGGTCATCGCTCTGTTTTTTGAATATTTGGTGTTTTTGTTTCAGTAGTCTGGGGGTTTTTTTGTCTGTGATTTTGGTCTGAGTTGTTGCCATGTCATTGTCCTGTATGTTTTTTTTTTTTGTCTTGTTCATGGGTTGGTTTCTCTCCCTCCGCACCTGTCTCCCAACCTCCCACCCTGGGGGGGGGGAGGCGGGGGGGGGCAAGGTGGTTCCTTGGGGCATTCGGAGTCCGCCTGTGGAGGGAGGGTACTGTTATGACCCGAGCGCCGGTTCTGATCGCGCTCGGGCAAGTTATTCTCGCTGCCGGCCTTGACAGCTGCGGGCTGTATTCTGGCCTCACCGGGCTCTTATTGTGAAAGTGCTCGGTGGGGCTTCCGCCTGTCAACGGCCGGTCAGCTGTTTGTCATTACCGTCGTTAGTGCTTCGCCCTTTTAAGCCCAGCACTGACGACGGTAAGACGCAGGAGTATCAGTCGACATTGGGTCAACGTTACGTGAGGATTGCTTGTGTATCTTCATCCTGCCAAGCCCTGGGTCTGCGCCTCGTCATACCTGTGAGTGCCGCAGACCTTCATGTCAGGTTCGTCATCATAGCTTTGTCACAGTTAGCTCGTAGCGGCTGGGTTAGCCCTACGAGCCCAAGTCTAGTTCTTGTGTGTATTTGCCCTAAGGGGTTCATGTTGTGTTCTGTCACGTCTGGGAATAAATAACATCTGAGCCAAACTCTCTGGTGAACTCTGTGGCGTCTCTTGGTGATCCGCGAGGATCACCACATGACACTGCCATGCATTAAGACAACTGACACAGAAGGACTGTGAGTGGAACTGGACAACACAGCATGGTGAGGCATTCCTCAAACTGAAAGAAGCTATGACAAATGCTCCAGTGCTGAAATATTATAACCTAGATGACGAACTGACTGTACAGTGTGACGCCTCAGACACAGGTGTGGGAGCTGCACTCATGTAAAGAGGCAAGCCAGTCGCATTTGCAAACAGAGCACTCACACAAACAGAGCAAGGCTATGCTCAAATAGAGAGAGTTTTTAGCTATGGTATTCAGCATGGAGAAGTTCCATCAATACACCTATGGTCACAAAGTTACGGTGCAAAGTGATCACAAGCCAATTCAAGACTATAGTGAAAAAAAAATTACTGAGTGCACCTAAAAGACTTCAGAGAATGATGCTGCACATTCAAAAGTATGATCTAGAGGTAGTGTAGGTGCCAGGAAAAGACATGCTACTAGTGGACACTCTGAGCCTATCTTCTTGAGTGCTCATCCTACGGCTCAGCGGAAGCTGAAATAGAGACTGTTAATATAGTACAACACCTACCCGTCTCAGAAAACAGATTAAACACTATTCGTTTAGCAACAAAGGATGACAAATCACTACAAATCCTGATCCAAACAATGTGCCAAGGATGGCCAAATGACAAGAAACAGACACCAGCTGAAATCAGACATTACTTCTCATTCCAGGAAGAGCTGACCTGTCAAGATGGAATAGTGTTCAGAGGTGAAAACACCATCATTCCAGATGCACTAAAGCCAGACATTACTCAGCGCCTACATGCTTCTCATCTAGGTGTAGAGGGATGTCTGCGAAGAGCTAGAGAGTGTGTTTACTGGTTGGGTTTGAATGAGCAGATTAAGACATACATAGTGGTATTGGGGCGGCAGTGTCTCAGGAGGTAGAGCAGGTCGTCTAATAACCCGATGGTTGGCGGTTCGAATCACGCTCTCCCCAGATATCCTGCCATTGTGTCCCTGGGCAAGACACTTCACCTGCATTGCCTCCAGTGCCCATAACACTGAGTATGAATGTGTATAAATGTATAAAAATGTTTAACTGTTCAGTGGTGGCCAGAGAGGCCGTTGGCGCGGATTGGCAGCCACGTTTCCGTCAGCCTGCCCCAGGGCAGCTGTGGCTACAGAAGTAGCTTGCCACTACCATTGTCTGTCTGGAGTGAATGAATAATGTATCTACTTGTAAAGCGTCTTTGAGTGTCTATGATAAAGCGCTATATAAATCTGATGCTTTATTATTATTTTATTATTATAGCGAAGTGCGACATATGCAGGTCAGTGGACAACAAACAGCAAAAAGAGACTTTAGCACCCCGTGACATACCAAACAAACCGTGGGCAAAGGTGGGCACAGACTTGTTTTAATTTGACAACAAAAACTACCTCATCACAATAGATTACTACTCAAATTTTTGGGAAATCGACTATCTGCCAGACACCAAATCCACATCAGTGATAAAGAAACTAAAAGCTCATTTTGCTCATCAGGGTAGTGCGGACACTGTCATTTCAGACAATGGACCACCATATACATCCCATGAATTTCAAGTCGACTGTGGGAATTCCAACATAAGACATCATCACCAGGCTACACCCAGAGTAACGGGAAGGTAGAATCAGCTGTCAAGACAGCAGAGACTCCTGCACCCAGCCAAAGCTTCTGGACAGGACCCTTATCTTACACTTCTGGACCACTGTAATACACCTTCACAAGGCCTTGACAGCAGTCCAGCACACAGGCTTCACAGCCGCCACACCAGAACACTTCTGCCCACAAGAGCGAGTCTACTACAGCCAGAGATCAAGCAGGTATGACATAATCTAAACAAAAAGGAACAACGTAAATGTGCTTACTATAATAGATCTGCCAGAGACCGAGACACGCTTAAAGCAGGTGACAGTGTGAGGATACCACCATTCCATCCCCATACTGTCTGGAGAGAAGGTACCGTGCTTAAGCCAATAGACAACAGATCCTACAGTATATGGTACAGCTGCACTCTGGTGAGGTTCTCAGGAGGAATCGGAGACACCTCAGACACGCAATGGAAAGCTGGCTCCACCCGCTGATCACCGATGGTGCAGTGCAGATACCAGGGCGCACACTTCACCATATGGACCGAACAGCGGATTCCGAGAAACATAGAGGGGGTGGTCTCTGTATTTTCCTTCACAACACTTGGACTAACCACAGTCGTATTATTTACACTCACTATTCTCCTGATCTAGAGACAATGTCAGTTTTATGTCGGCCTTTTTATCTTCTGAGAGAGCTGACCGTGGTTATTATAACAGTGGTCTATATTTCTCCTGATGCAAATACTAAAGCGGCCCTTTGTCATCTGTACAGTGTTATGAATAAACAGCAGCAGGCCTATCCCGAGGGTGTTCACATCATAGCTGGTGATTTTAATCAAGCATGCTTGAAAACTGTGCTGCCTAATTTCACACAGTATGTGAAATGTGCCATCAGGGGAAAGAATTGTCTTGATCGGGTGTATTCGAACCTGAAGCATGCCTACAGCGCTGTGCCATGTCCACATCTCGGCCTGTCAGACCATCTATCATTGCTTCTCATCCCAGCATACACCCCCTCAGGAGAACTGCTAGACCTACTATAAAGAACATCACAACATGGCCTGAGGGAGCTCTTTCTCAGCTGCAAGACTGTTTTTCAAATACTCTATGGGATTTATTCAAGAATGAGGATCTGGAAATGTACACACAGACTGTATTATGCTACATCACCTAGTGTATCAACCAGGTGACTGTGGAAAAATGCATCAGGGTTTTTCCTAACCAGAAACCTTGGATGACAAAAGAAGTCCAGGTACTCCTCAGAGCTTATGATACAGCCTTCAGGTCAGGGGATACAGATCTGTATAGCACCGCCCAGGCTAATCTGAAGAAAGGCATTAAGGAGGCTAAACAGGCCTATAAGAAGAAAGTTGAGGACCATTTTTCTGATAATGATTCAAGATGAGTATGGCAAGGCTTTCACCATATCACAAACTACAAGGGCAGCAGCATCATTTCCAGTGACATCAGCGCCTCACTGGCAGAAGAATTGAACTGCTTTTTCTCACGGTTTGAGGCAAATACACCTTGCCCGGACCCACTGACGCTATTGAATGCCAGCTCTGATGTGCTTACCCTGAAGGATCATGAGGTGAGACAGACACTGAGAGCAGTTCACCCGAGAAAGATTACTGGTCCCGATGGAGTGCCAGGAAAGGTGCTCTGAGCATGTGCAGATCAGCTATGCTCTGTTTTGACTGACATTTTTAATTTGTCTCTCAAGGCAGCCATTGTTCCTCAGTGTTTGAAATCTGCAGTCATTATTCCTGTGCCTAAAAAAACATATTATTAGCAGTCTGAATGACTATCGACCAGTAGCATTAACACCCATTATTATGAAGTACTTTGAGAAAATGGTATTGAAACATCTTTTGTCTAGTCTCCCCCCAGACTTTGATCGGTACCAGTTTGCCTACAGGCGGAGCAGATCTACTGAAGATACTATTGCTATAGCTCTCCACTCGGCATTCAACCATAAATAGGCCTTTTCCACTAGTATCGCCTTGGCCTTACTTACTTCTACTCTACTCGCTTTCTCGCCCTTTCCACTGTACCCAGCACGGTTTAACCGACACTATTTTCGTGCCCGTTCGAAGGCAGGGTACAACTGAGCTGAAGCGAGCCGAGATGTGACGTCAACAGACTGCGAGCCGCTGATTGGTCAGGGCGTAACGTCACGAAAGCGCCCGTCTTCAGTGGAATCTTTATGACCTCCATTTGCAATCTTTCACGGACTAACTCGGTCACGGAGTAAATACGATATTAATACAGACAGCGTTGTAGGTTTTGCGGAAATCTACACCGTGGTCCAGCGAAGAGGTGCAGGGTTTTCTCTGCTTGGTGGCAGATACACAGTGAGAGGAGTGATCCGGACCGATACAGATTGCAGCCCTGCATAGAACCATACTACTGACAAGCTGAAGACAAACGTGAGAGAACCATCGATGGTGAGTGATTTGTAATAATGTGCATCTGTTCGCTTATTTATCCTGTTGGTGGTAAGCTCACTTTTTTTGAGCAATACAGCGCCGTCCTGTGCTGGCTAACGAGTGTTAGCTAGTAGCTAGCCAGTACCAACTGCTGATTCGTGCTTGTTTTCTCCAAAGTATTCGCTTGTGAGAGCAAAATGATGAAATATGTTAATCCTGGTTAAATCCTGGTTTTTGTACGTGCTGCACTTTGGTGCTGCGCATTAAATTGTGTGCAATTTAATGCTAGAATGTGTTTCCACATGCCAGGGGTTAGCCTCCCTGTTTATAGTGGATACTGGTGAGACCACAGGAGCCGAAATCTCAACAATATAAAAGTGCTTTTTCAAACCAGTGATTTATAAAGTCGTTCATATAATTTTCTAAAGCGTCAGAATAGACCCACACACCTATTCTGTGGATTTTCCATAAAAGGTGCTGGAACAGTATTGTGCTGTTCCACCATAACTCCCTGGATTGAAAATGTTCTTGTTCATGTACAGAGTGGCTCCTGAGGTGCTTGTCAGGGAAACAAAGCATTTTTGTCACATCCCACCACTGACTTTCATAGGTGTATTTCCCTAACACAGGTACATCTCCAAAAATTAGAATGTCATGAAAAAATTCAATATTTTTTGACACTCATTTCAGAAAGAGAAATCCATATATTATATCGATTCATTACACAGACAGTGATATATTTCAAGCATTTATTTATTTTAATTTGGATGATTATGGCTTACAGCCCCTGAAAACCCCAAATTCAATTTGGCAAAAAATTAGAATATTACATAAACTTTAAAAAATAGTTTTTAAATAGAAATGTTGGCTGCTGAGGTGTTGGTTAATATGGGCTGTAGCCATAATCATCAATATTAAAATAAACACTTTCAATATATCACTGTCCCTGTAATGAATCTATATATGGGTTTCACTTTCTGAAATGAGTGACAAAAATATTTAACTTTTTCATGATATTCTAATTTTTGAGATGTGCCTGTATAAGTGTTGAACTTGCTTGAAACTAACCACCATCCATTTCTGTCATTCGTCTAGGCAGGAGGAAAGCAGCCGCTCAACAACGGACATCGCCACTGTGGAAAGTACTGAAATCCTTTGCTTTTATAGGTAAAGTGTCAAAACCAAAGTAGCACAATTTCCACTTAATATAAAAGGGACTGAACTGAGATTTATTTGATTGTGTGAGTATTAATTACAGAATAACTGAAAAAGACTGACACATCAACTGTAAAATAAACCACTTGTTAATGTATTTATTTTTTTTATCAGATCACTTGTGTGATCCTTTGTGAGTTATGTTCATAACTGTATCTTTTGGGGAATGGCAGTTGTTCAGTCATCAATATAATTTAGTTTATATGTGTAGTTTATACTCTATCATCAATAAACTCATGCAGTAACAGGACACATTACAAATATTTGAGACCCATTGTAGTGCATCCTTTTATATTTTAGCAATAAAAGTACAAAACACCACCCACACTTGAAGCCAGGGCAAGAAGAGACACTTTTACATTCAAGACAAACTTTTATTGATAAAAACTCCATATTTTGACTGAGCGACTCCATACTCGGTGATGCACACCTTCAGTTACAGTACTATATTCCATTCAAGTGAATGTATTAATTCATTCTGATTGCTGAGGCCACAGTAAAAACAGATGATTTTAAATGTAACCCAGCCCTTGTAAAATCAACTTTACATCAGTGCAGCTACATGAAAATTGTGGTTAAATACAACAACGAAGTACTTTATTGTCACATTGGAATTGGAATCGCTCCTGTTTTGTTTTTCTTTTGAATTCTTGGATGGAATATGGGTGGGCAACATAAGCTGCAGCTTCAGCCATCACCCATTTCAGATAACCTATGTTGAACTGTATAATCAGAGGAGTTATTGTTTAATTCGACCTTATTAGATTTTTTTCCCCCTTTGTTATATTATTCTATTTTCTTTTAATCTATCCGAAATAAAGATTCATTCATTCACATTCCACCACTGGCTTTTAGCAACAAGTGTATTTCCCAAATATGTTTTAAACTTCCTTTATTTAACCACCACCCATTTCTGTCTTTTGTCTAGGCAAGAGGTAACCATCGATCCACCCCAAACTGGCCCTTGCGTCACTATTTACAGAGATGCAGGCCTAAGATCTGATGATCTGAGACCAGTGTGAGCTGCACATTCCAGCTGCTGAGTGACCCAGTCTTACAGTTTGAGTTTTGCACATTCTGAATAATCTGGAATTTGCTGCTGATTGTAATAAACAATTTAGTGACTTATGTGTTTGCATCATGATTTCTATTTTTGTCTGTTGATACACTGGTGGGAAAAGAGTCAATAGTACAAACCATTAATGGGTGACCTTGAAAATAATGACTCATTTTTAAGAAATTTATGTCGCATGGTGGTAACCTTCACATATAAAAAATCTGCAAAAACTTCAGAGGTTTATTGTCAGTGCAATACTACATGAATGCATGTATAGTACATTGTTGATGCAGAGAATATATATTTCTACAGTATATGTATCTAGTAAATCAAGCATTTTCCATGTAACCTTGTGACTGCATTATTTTAATTGCTTTTAATTCTATATCAAGTTTGCTTTGGCCTAAAATGCATCATAACTGTCAAATATATCTTATTATACCTAACTCAGTACTGTTTACTTTTTGAATATATATTTTGTGGCTAATATAGTTATTAACCTGGCGATCAAGTTGTGTCAGCTGATCATTTTTTGCTATGACACCATCTCAGACTCAGTGCAGCTGGAGCAGGTATGTCCATGATGTCTCAACAGTCTCTTCATGATTTTCACACAGATCAGAGCAATTTTTTTCCCCACAATATTTTTATTGAACCTTTTTTTTTTTTTTACAAACAGCACACACAGTCAGACACTAACACAAAAGTAATTTAAAAACTAAAAAGAACAATAACAAAATAACAAAAAAAAGGGTAATAAAAACAACAACAACCATTAACAAAAACAAGTCAACAACAATGCTCCTCTGTTTAGTCTAGGGAATCTATTACATAAGAATACATAATATACATTCACCAGCTTGGAATTTGCAAGGTCCACACATATCATTCACCTTCTTCTTCAGAAGTTATGTTTAATTTCTTTACATAATCAATGAAAGGTCTCCATATATTCTCAAACACATTTTCCTTTGATTTCAGTATGTATGTTATTCTTTCAAGTGGAAGGTTGGTAACATCTGTCTTAACCACTGAGTCACATCTGGTCTATGAGTTTTTCCACAGTAATGCAATATATTTTTTGGCCTTAAGCAAACTGAGGTCTATGAATGTTCTTTCGCTCTTATTAAAGTTATGTTTTTCTGGATACAGACCCAACAAAAACAGTTTAGGGTTCAATGTGATTTGTTTTGAAATTATTTTTTCAATTGTTACCCTCACCTTTTCCCAAAACATTCTGATTTTTCTACATTTCCATAAACAGTGAAATAGGGTTCCTTTACTTAGATCAGAGCAATTTTTTGCACAGGAAATAAACCAGACATTCTTAAGCTCTACAACCACTGATCGTTTGTGAAGCTGTGTTGACATCAGTGACAGGCTGTGCTGAACGCCAGACTGACCGTTTGAAGCGGTAATTTCCCACAACAGAGCCATCTGAAACACACACAGCGTACATATTTTAGTACCTAACAGCGATAACTTGCAGAGATTACAGTGTAGTACGACGTACTTATAGCAAACTAGCATTAGCAACATTAGCTTACCGTCATATATGACCTAGTTTGTATCCTCATGTCTTCGGCTCTCCCAGAAGCTGCAGAACTATTCCAGAGTGTTTCGTCTCACTGCCTGTACCCTTGTCTGGTGGTCCTTTTTGGCATTTACAGTGAAAAAAGCCACAGACCGAGGAGTCGCCTTGTAAAGCCGCCATGTTGTTTTTGGCTTGGGTCGCGTGTTTTACGTCACGGGAGTGTGGCGCCGCCTTGCTGTGAAAAAAATCCCGCCCACCACAGCTTAACCCCGCTTTACCCGGCTGCTATGGAGACACAACCGCGGCCAAACCGAGTAGTAACGAAACGAAACGAGGCGAGTCGAACTGGGCTAGTGGAAAAATGGCATTAGAAGACAAGGGGAGCTATGTAAGAATGTTGTTTGTGACATGGTTAGGGACCCAGGAGACAGACACTGACACGAGCAGATAGTGACAATAATCTTTATTTAATAGTGAGAGCGTGTAATGCGAGTGTGAGTGCATGGATAGTGTTCTGGTCACTGGAGCTGAGCGACCTGGACGGAGACCCGGCAACCCTGGAACATAAAAGCAGAAAACAATTACTAATGTTCCACACTCGTGAAAAGCTACAGGTAATGAGGCTTACTTGAGTGCAGCACAGGCTTCGCCCTGCTGAGTTCCAGCGGCCGTGCAGCGTGGAGGTGAAGGTGTCCGTGGACGTGCTGGGGTTACCACCCGTGGCTGTGACAATGACAATCCTGATGATGACGCCGGCTGTGACTCCACAGACCGGGATGATGATAATCCAGACAATGACGAGGTTAGTGACTCCACAGAATGTGGCGACGATGATACAACAGATACTGATGACAGAGATTCCACCGATAGTGTAGGCCAATACTCCTGCAACTGATATAACAACAGTTCTGGCAACTGAGGAGCAAGACGTACCGGTAGTCGTGGTGGTAGCGAACCGCTACGTGTGCGTGATGGCGTTACCCCGTCAGCTGGGGACGCAGGTCCGCCGCCAAGGAGGTCCACCTGTGCACAGGGGTAAAGATTAGGAGTTGAATAACAAATTACTCTCCTACTTGCTTGTCACTGGGAAGAAGTCCTGGATGAAGCAAGTGAGGTTCTTGACGAGACAAACGAGGTTCCAGACGAGACAGACGAGGTTCCAGATGAGACAGACGAGGTTCCAGACGAGACAAGAGAGATTCTTGACGAGACCAGAGAGCGGAGTTCAGGCTCATTCTCCATTGAGGAAGACAGACGACTCCGTGCCGGGCTGTCAGCGACGCTGGCTTTTAACAGCCGTTGATTCACACCTGTTGGTCTGTGCGCAGCTGGAGCTGATGACGCCAATGACGGCCCAGAGGCCGCCATGACAGTACTCCCCCCTCTAGCAGTGCCTCCAGGCACCTGCCCAATCCTACCTGGATTCGCCCGATGGAAATCGCGAATCAGCTGTTTATCCAGGATCAACGCTGGGCGAATCCAAGAACGATCCTCCGGTCCAAAGCCCTCCCAGTCCACCAAATACTGAAGACCACGGCCCCGTCTGCGGACATCCAGGATGGCAGTCACCCCCCAGGCCGGATGGCCATCGATCATCCTCGAGGGTGCGGGAGCTGCAGGAGCAGGGCACAGGGGATCCGAGACGTACGGTTTGACCTGGGAGACATGAAAGGTGGGGCAGATACGCATCGAAGAGGGGAGAGACAAGCGCACAGACACAGGGTTAATAATACGATTGATGGTGTAAGGGCCAATGAAGCGCTTAGTGAGCTTCCGTTTTTCGGCCGGTACACCAATATTCCGGGTTGACAACCAGACCTTCTGACCCACCTTATAGTCCAGGGCGGGTCTCCTATGCCGGTTGGCCACCTGGATATTGCGTTTGGTAGTCTTCAGCAAGGCTTGGCGGGCGAGGAGCCAAACTCACCGGCAGCGCTTGATGTGTGCCTGGACTGAAGGAACCGCTACCTCCTTTTCCTCCTCCGGGAACAGCGGAGGGTCAAATCCGAATGATGCCTTAAACGGAGAGACGCCCGTAGCCGTGTAGATCGTAGCGTTGTGAGCATACTCAATCCACGGAAGGAGCTTGCTCCAGGAGGATGAGCAGGAGGAGATGATACAGCGTAGGGTGGCCTCAAGCTCCTGATTAGCCCGCTCGCACTGGCCATTGCTCTGAGGGTGATAACCAGAGGAGAGGCTGGCTGTGGCTCCTAGTGCCGCGCAGAAGGCCTTCCAAACCTGTGATACAAACTGAGGCCCTCGATCTGACACAATGTCAGCAGGGATGCCATGAAGGCGGACCACATGTTGCACAAGGAGATCCGCTGTTTCCAAGGCCGAAGGCAAACCCCGAAGTGGCACAAAATGGGCTGCCTTCGAGAACCGATCCACGATGGTCAAAACCGTGGTATAGTCATCTGAAATGGGCAACCCAGTAACAAAGTCCATAGCTACGTGAGACCAGGGGCGGGAAGGAACCGGCAAAGGGTGTAGCAAACCCGCCGGGGGAGATGACGTCGTCTTCCCGGTGGCGCACTGAGCGCAGGCCCGGATGTAATCAACAACGTCCTTCCGTAACCCTGGCCACCAGAAGGTCCTTTGGATGAAATCCACGGTCCGACCCACTCCAGGATGACAAGCCAACTTGGAAGCATGACCCCACTCAATCACCTTGCCCCGGATAGTGCGTGGAACAAACAAGCGGCCCGGGGCCCCCCCCCCCCCCCCCGGAATCCGGCTCGGTCTTCTGAGCCTGGCGAACCGTCTTGCAGATTCCCCAGGACAGGGCGCCCACGACGCAGGAAGGCGGCAGGATAGGGGTCTCCTGGTCCTCAGAGGATGGTGTGTCAAATTGCCGTGAGAGGGCATCCAGCTTACCGTTCTTACTTCCCGGCCGGTACGTGATGGAAAAGTTAAAACGGCCGGAGAAGAGGGACCAGCGGGCCTGGCGTGCATTCAGGTGCTTTGCCGTCCTGAGGTACTCCAGGTTGCGATGATCAGTCCAAACCACGAACGGCTGAGCAGCCCCCTCCAGCCAATGTCTCCATTCCTCCAAGGCGAGTTTTACTGCCAGTAACTCCCTGTCTCCGATGCTGTAATTCCTCTCTGCAGGAGTAAGACGGTGAGAGAAATAAGCACAAGGGCGAATCTTACCGTCCTCAGGAGAACGTTGGGAGAGTACCGCTCCAACTCCCGAATCAGAAGCATCCACCTCCACCAAGCACTGCAGCTTCGGATCCACCTGAGTAAGGACTCGGGCCGAGGCGAACTCCCTCTTGAGTTCTTCAAATGCTCCAGCTGCCTCCTTACTCCAGCAAAACGGGATCTTAGGGGAGGTGAGAGCAGTCAGGGGGCGGGCAATATTGCCAAAATTAGGCACGAACCTCCTATAGAAATTAGCAAACCCCAGGAAACCTTGAAGCTGCTTTCTGGAGGTGGGTGCAGGCCAATCCACAACCGCCTTGGCCTTAGCCGGGTCAGGGAGCACCTGGTTCCGAGCTATAATAAACCCAAGGAAAGAGGTTTGATCAGTGTGGAACTCACATTTTTCAGCCTTGACGAATAGCTGATTCTCCAGGAGGCGCTGCAGTACCCTGCGCACATGCACCTGATGTTTCTCTAGTGTGCGGGAGAAAATAAGAATATCATCGAGATAAACAAAAACAAACGAGTTCAGAAAATCCCGTAGTACATCATTTATCAGTCGTTGGAAGACGGCTGGAGCGTTAGTTAACCCAAACGGCATTACCAGATACTCAAAATGTCCGCTGGGAGTCCGAAAAGCTGTCTTCCACTCATCTCCTTCCCTTATGCGCACTAGATGGTAGGCATTCCTAAGGTCCAGTTTAGTAAATGCTAAACACAATGCTAAACACAATGCTCCGCACTGTGTTTTTATATATCTACATATTATTCCATCTAGCTACATTGCTCCGCACTGTGTGTGTTTATATACTTGCATATTTATTCCACCTAGCTGCAATGCTCCGTACTGTGGGTGTTTATATATTTACATATTTATTCCATCTAGCTACAATGCTCTGCACTGTGTGTTCACACTGGCTTTTCCCTGCACTGTGTGTTCATATACTCATATATTTATTCCATCCAGCTACAATGCTCTGCACTGTGTGTCTGTGTGTGTGTGTGTATATATTTATTTTATAGTAATATGTACATATGTATATTAGCCGCTCTTGCTTGCTTGTTTTTTTCTTGCCTTCTGATTGTTGCTCTGAGTGTTGCTATCCCTGTGCTGTTGCAATCCTGGAATTTCCCCGTTGTGGGACTAATAAAGGCTTATCTTATCTTATCTTATCTTAAACCAGGATGCCCCCTGGAGAGAATCAAAAGCAGTGTTCATCAGAGGCAAGGTATATTTGTCTTTTACAGTAATTTCATTCAGTCCCCGGAAATCGATACAGGGGCGTAGAGAACCGTCTTTCTTCCCAACAAAAAAAAATCCAGCTCCCACTGCCGAAGACGACGGGCGGATGATACCAGAGGCCAAGGACTCCTTAATGTATGTGTCCATAGCCTCGCGCTCCGGGGCTGACAGGCTGTACAGGCGGCTAGCAGGAAGAGGGACCCCAGCCTTTAGGTTGATCGCGCAGTCATAAGGGCGATGAGGGGGTAAGGACAACGCCCGAGACTTGCTAAATACTAGCCCCAAATCGTGATAGACCTCTGGCACTTTGGACAAGTCCGGTGGAGATGAATCAGGCAGAGGCACCTTGACGGATGGGGCGCATGCCGCCGATTGGAGGCAGGCACTAAGGCAGAACGTACTCCATGCCGTTACTCTCCCAGCTTGCCAGTCAATGGTGGGGTTATGTAGGCGCAGCCAGGGGTACCCCAAAATAACGGGCGAAGAAGAAACGGGCAGTACTAGAAACTGAATCTCCTCCCTGTGATTTCCTGATACAATAACTGACACGGGAACCATCTGATGAGCAATGGTGGTCAAAGACGCTTTAGACAAGGTGATCAGTTTGACAGGGGGATCTAGAGTCTGACAGTTAAGGCCTATCCGGGTTGCCAGGTCTCTAGAAATAAAATTTTGCTCAGCTCCAGAATCTACTAACGCCAATGTGGAGTGTTCTGTATGTAAATGGATGAGTCTAAGAGGTAATCGACAACAAGTGAGGGGTTCTTCTGAGTTATTGCCCGTGAATCCCCCTACTGCGATCCACGGGCCTTCCCTTTTAACTTATTGGGACATTCAAAAACCCCATGTGACTCTTTCCCACAATAGAAACAAAGGCCCAGATCCCTGCGGCGTTGTTTCTCAGCTGCTGACACTTTTGACCGGCCAATGATCATAGCTTCCTGATCCGGAAGTTCCTCTGACCCGGGTAGAGCGAGAGGAGGAGAGTTAGGGAGGCGAGGGCGGGGTTTAACCGAACGGGAAGTAGAACGCCATTCAGCCGCCCGCTCCCTTAATCTGCTGTCAAGACTAACCGCTAGAGCAATCAAATCCCGCAAATTGTCCGGTTTGTCCCATGCCGCTAACTCATCCTTCAACTCATCGTTAAGACTACGTAGAAAAATACCACATAATGATGGCTCCCCCCACCCAATCTCTGCAGCCAGGACCCTGAAGTCAATGGCGTAATCAGCAGCTGATCTTTTTCCCTGTTGTAAGCTCAGCAACCGTTCTGTCAACACCTCACCTCTATCCGTATGATCAAACACAGACATAAATTCATCCACAAACTCTTGGTAAGTAAGCAAGGAATAACTTGGTTTCGCCATGACTGAATACGCCCAGTCCAAAGCTCTTCCTGCTAACAAATTTATGACGTAGCCAATCCGGCTAGAATCAAGAGAGAAATCCCCCGGAACGCGAAGAAAAACTGACTCACATTGCAATATGAATCCACGAGCTTCCCCGAGTTTTCCGCTGAACCGGGCAGGTGTGGGAATAGGGGTGAGGCGAGAGGACGAGGAGGTGTTAGCTTGTCCAGATGCTAAGCCTACAGAGGCTGAACTGTTTGCGGTGGGGAGAAACGTCTGGTGTCCCTCCAGACGATCCAGCCGACCATTTATTACAGTTTGTGGCGGTTTGGGAAAACCCCCACAACACACAAGGACAGACAGCTCGCTACTCCTGGGTTTTTTTCCGCTGCATGCTGTGATCTAATCTGCCATTTATGCATTTCACTGCTGTGAGGTTAATGTGCCATCCATGCATTGTGTTCATGCATCCTGTCTGTGCCTCTCATATGCAAATGCTCATATCGACCCATGTGAATGCTTTGATGTATTGTTGTAGCTGAGTATATAAGCTGTCTGAATTTCATGTTCAACCTTCTCAATTCTCACTTCTACAATGGCTGCTGCTGGACACAGACTTTGTGTCCTCCTCTCCTTCTCTGAGAGCCGTGGGCTCGCTCCCGGCGCGCATGCACGGTGCCGGGAGAGGAGCTCGTGACGGCGGTATGATATAATAAACTTCCTTAAAACCACAGCATCGCTGCCTTATTTTATCATCCGCCGCACTGGTGACCCGACGCTGAAACGAACACGCTGCCAGCGAACGCAACACCCGGCGGTGATTCTCCGACAACAAGCGAACGCGGCAGCCTGACTGATCTGCCCTCCCTTCTGCTTCAGGGAGACCCCAACGCGGAGTTTCCAGGTGAAACTCCCCGGAGAACACCTACGACCGGGAAAGCTGAGCAATGTTTCATGGTGAGATCTGCACGCCTAGATCGGCACATCCACGCTGGACCGGCCGCGCTCACAGCTCCTCCACACGAGAGCGCATGCACCTCGTCCCCTCTCCACGACAGCGATTTCCATGGCCGACGGAGCACACGTGGACCTAAACGCACCATGACCGAGCGAGTGACAGAGCGTCTACTTCCCTTCACCGCTCCAACACGCTGAACAGGGATGAGTAAGCTCTCTGACCCTGGTTCTCCTCTCCAGCTGGCCCACCCATCACGGAACCCCGGCGCACGCACCGGGGAGTTACGAGGATGGCGCTCACCACGCATGGGACGAATACGGCTTTTCTGACCGCCTTCCTTCTGCTGCACACTGGCCCTTCAGGCTTGCTCGTTCACCTGAGGCACGTGCTCCGTCGGCCATGGAGATCGCCGTCGTGGAGAGGGGACGAGGTGCATGCGCTCTCGTGTGGAGGAGCTGTGAGCGCGGCCGGTCCAGCGTGGATGTGCCGATCTAGGCGTGCAGATCTCACCATGAAACGTTGCTCAGCTTTCCCGGTCGTGGGTGTTCTCCGGGGAGTTTCGCACGGAAACTCCGCGTTGGGGTCTCCCTGAAGCAGAAGGGAGGGCAGATCAGTCAGGCTGCCGCGTTCGCTTGTCGTCGGAGAATCACCGCCGGGTGTTGCGTTCGCTGGCAGCGTGTTCGTTTCAGCGTCGGGTCACCAGTGCGGCGGATGATAAAATAAGGCAGCGATGCTGTGGTTTTAAGGAAGTTTATTATATCATACCGCCGTCACGAGCTCCTCTCCCGGCGCCGTGCATGCGCGCCGGGAGCGAGCCCACGGCTCTCAGAGAAGGAGAGGAGGACACAAAGTCTGTGTCCAGCAGCAGCCATTGTAGAAGTGAGAATTGAGAAGGTTGAACATGAAATTCAGACAGCTTATATACTCAGCTACAACAATACATCAAAGCATTCACATGGGTCGATATGAGCATTTGCATATGAGAGGCACAGACAGGATGCATGAACACAATGCATGGATGGCACATTAACCTCACAGCAGTGAAATGCATAAATGGCAGATTAGATCACAGCATGCAGCGGAAAAAAACCCAGGAGTAGCGAGCTGTCTGTCCCTGTGTGTTGTGGGGGTTTTCCCAAACCGCCACACAGTTAACTGATTTAAGACTACTGTCTGTTGGTGTGCAAGTAAATCTACCCGGGCGCTAAGAGTGTTGATTTGGCGCGACAGTGAGCTGTCCGCTGGGTCAACGTGACGGAGTCGTACTGACATGGTTAGGGACCCAGGAGACAGACACTGACACGAGCAGATAGTGACAATAATCTTTATTTAATAGTGAGAGCGTGTAATGCGAGTGTGAGTGCGTGGATAGTGTTCTAGTCACTGGAGCTGAGCGACCTGGACGGAGACCCGGCAACCCTGGAACATAAAAGCAGAAAACAATTACTAATGTTCCACACTTGTGAAAAGCTACAGGTAATGAGGCTTACTTGAGTGCAGCACAGGCTTCGCCCTGCTGAGTTCCAGCGGCCATGCAGCGTGGAGGTGAAGGTGTCCGTGGACGTGTTGGGGTTACCACCCGTGGCTGTAACAATGACAATCCTGATGATGATGCCGGCTGTGACTCCACAGACCGGGATGATAATAATCCAGACAATGACGAGGTTAGTGACTCCACAGAATGTGGCGACGATGATACAACAGATACTGATGACAGAGATTCCACCGATAGCGTAGGCCAATACTCCTGCAACTGATATAACAACAGTTCTGGCAACTGAGGAGCAAGACGTACCGGTAGTCGTGGTGGTAGCGAACCGCTACGTGTGCGTGATGGCGTTACCCCATCAGCTGGGGACGCAGGTCCGCCGCCAAGGAGGTCCACCTGTGCACAGGGGTAAAGATTAGAAGTTGAATAACAAATTACTCTCCTACTTGCTTGTCGCTGGGAAGAAGTCCTGGATGAAGCAAGTGAGGTTCTTGACGAGACAAACGAGGTTCCAGACGAGACAGACGAGGTTCCAGACGAGACAAGAGAGATTCTTGATGAGACCAGAGAGCGGAGTTCAGGCTCATTCTCCGTTGAGGAAGACAGACGACTCCGTGCCGGGCTGTCAGCGACGCTGGCTTTTAACAGCCGTTGATTCACACCTGTTGGTCTGTGCGCAGCTGGAGCTGATGACGCCAATGACGGCCCAGAGGCCGCCATGACAGTTTGTGGACAATAGCTCGGCATTTAATACAATTATTCCCAACATTCTCATCACCAAATTGCTTCAGCTTGGTTTGCCTACTCACACTTGCAGCTAGATTAAGGACTTCCTAACAAACCGAACACAGACTGTTAGACTCGGATCCCATTCCTCTTCTACAGTCATGCTTAACACAGGCTCGCCACAGGGCTGTGTGTTGAGCCCCACTTTGTATTCATTGTACACATACTGTATGACTGCATACCTGTTCATCCCACAAACATTATAGTGAAGTTTGCAGATGACGCAACAGTAGTGGGGCTCATATCAGGAGGAGATGAGTCCGCATACAGAGATGAGGTCCAGAAGCTGGTGAGATGGTGCTCAGATAATAATCTGCTACTGAATACAAAAAAAACCAAACAAACAAAAGAACTCATTATTGATTTTAGGAAGCATAGCAGTGAGCCGCCTCCTCTATATATAGGCAAGGAGTGTGTGGAGAGGGTGGAGGCTTTTGAGTTTCTTGGTGTTCATATTTCTCACAACCTTACCTGGGCAGTTAACACCATAGCTACGATAAAAAAGGCTCAACAACGTCTACACTTTCTGAGGCTCCTCAAGAAGAATGGCCTGAATGCACAGTTGCTGGTTTTATTTTATCACTCTGCTATTGAGAGCATTTTGTCATATGGCATCACGGTTTGGTATGAGGGCTGTTCAGCCACAGACCGCAAAGCCTTCCAGAGAGTGATCGAGACTGCACAAAAAATCACTGGCTGTTCTCTCCCTTCTCTGGAAGAGATTTCCAGGTCTTGGTACCTCAACAGAGCTACTGCAATCATTAAAGACTGCACTCATCCAGGCCATGACTTCTTTCACTTGCTCCCCTCGGGAAAGTGGTACAGATCCAATAAAACCCAGACTACCAGGTTTAATCATAGTTTTTTCCCAGCAGCAGTACGTATTTTGAATGGATTTATGTAACACGTACAGACTGCTGATATTGTTTTATGTTATTTTAGGTTATTTTGTGGCAATAACCTATCAAGTGCAATACTACACAGAGTGAAATATTTGCTGAATCAACCCACACTATATACCTTGTATCAGTCATTAATACTCCCATACATGACATATTGTACTGAAGTATGAGGAAATACATATAAAACAAACATATATCCAGTCTTTATGCTTCAGAAGAGAGCTATTAGAATAATAAACAAAGCTGCTTACAGAGAACCAACAAACCCACTTTTTCTTAAATTAAAAGCTCTCAAATTGAAAGATCTGGTTGACTTTAAAATTGCAGTAATAATGTTTAAAGTGAAGAATCTATCACTGCCTGCAAATATCCAAAAGTTGTTCCAAATAAGGGAGAAACAATATCATTTCAGAGGAACATCAAAAACCTTCAGTGAGAACTACCACCAAGCAACACTGTGTCTCAGTGCAAGGGCTCAGATTATGGAACGATTTTGGACCTGAATTAAAATCATATACAAAGCTTGGACAATTTAAACAAAAACTAAAGGAAGAAATACTCCAAACATATATACAAGATGACATGTAAAATCACATAAGGATTGTCATATCCAGTCTGCGTTGTGTTGCTGCCTAGTTTTTTTTTGTCACATTTTGTCTTAGCTTTGTTCTGAATTGTAATCAGGTTTTTTTTTTCTTTTTTGAATTCTTGGATGGAATATGGGTGGGCAATATAAGCTGCGGCTTAAGCCATCACCCATTTCGGATAACTTATGTTGAACTGTATAATCAGAGGAGTTATTGTTTGATTTGACCTTGTTGGATTTTCTTCCCCCTTTGTTATATTATTCTGTTTCTTTTAACCTGTACTTTTAATCTATCCAAAATAAAGATTGATTGATTGATTGATTGATTGATTGACTGATTGATTGATTGATTGATTGATTGCAATAACCCTGTGTGTATAAGCTGGTCTTATATATTTATCGCTCAGTATGTTTTTATTATTGCTATGTACATATTGTATTCAACTTTTAGGTAATATTGTTTCAAACAGATAGATAGATAGATTGATACTTTATTTCGAACAAAAAAGTATAACAAAAACAAAACAAATGACAAATGCAATAAAGTAACAGTATACAGTGTTCGAAAGGGAGAAGGAAGAAGTGAACACTTATTAATTCCATCTCCTCTTTTCCATAAATACACCCATGTGAATTATATACAAATTACCACATTTAAGACCCCAAGTAAACAATTTACTGTATTTTTTACATATCAACATTAACACCCATCCATCCTAGCATACATTGATGTCCATACATCAAAACCAGCCTCAAACAACACAGATATACACAGTGCTGTCCCACCCACCATTCCATAGTGTCCCATAATGTCCCAAAGTGAGCATAGTGAATCGTACATATAAATACTACCCTTCTAACATATATCCTTTCAGCAAATAATGTTTATACCTCTTTTTGAATTGATTTCTGTTTGTACATAGTTTCAGTTCCGGCTCCAGGCTGTTCCACAAATCCACCCCACAGACAGATATGCACAGACTTTTCTTGGTTGTTCGTATCTTGGGTTTTGTAAAGTTTAAGTCTCCTCTCAAATTATGATCATTGTCTCTTTTTTTTAAAATATTTTTTGTGTATTAGTTGGGAGTTGATTATTAATTGCCCTGTACATGACTTGTGCTGTCTTAAATTTAACTAAATCGATTAACTTTATGACATGTGACTTTAAAAACAACGAATTGGTATGGTCTCTATATCCTACATTATTTATTATCCTGATAGCTCTTTTTTGTAATGTGCATATTGACTGTAGGTTGGTCTTGTAGGTGTTTCCCCAGACTTCTACACAGTAGTTAAGATAAGGTAGAAACAGTGAATTGTACAGTAAGACCAATGATTTATAGTCCAAGATGTGTCTTGTCTTCCCCAGTATGCCTATACATTTTGCTAACTTGGCCCGGATGTGACTGATGTGAGGTTTCCAGCAGATTTTATTGTCTAGCATCACCCCCAGAAATTTATTTTCCTGTACTGTTTCTATTCTGGTATCATCTATCGTTACCATTATTTCATGATTTATTTTATAATTTCCAAACAACATAATCTTTGTTTTTTTTAGATTTAGAGATAATTTATTTTTGTTGAACCACTGCATTAACTTTTTCATTTCAGTTGTGACCACCTCTAAAACCTGCTGCAAATTCTCACCAGTGCAAAGGATATTTGTGTCATCCGCAAACAAAATAAATTTCAGAATTTTTGATACTTGGCATATGTCATTTATATACAAAATAAAGAGTTTGGGTCCCAAAACTGACCCCTGGGGCACACCACAAGTGATGTCCAATAAGGGTGATTTGTGCTCACCAATTTGTACAAATTGTTGTCTGTTACTTAAATAACTTTCCACCCAACTCAGTCCTACCCCTTTTATCCCATACCTTTCCAGTTTCCTTAGTAGTATTCTGTGGTCAATGGTGTCAAAAGCTTTCTTTAAATCTATAAATACTCCTACAGCAACCTTTTTTTATCTATACAACTAGTAATTTGTATCTGTTTCCTATAGGCCCTTAGAATAGAGGGTTAGTATTAATGAAAAGCGCTTTGAGTGGTCTTTGTGACTAGAAAAGCGCTATATAAGTGCAGGTTAGTTAGTTAGTAATTTCTTCTATAAGTTTGATCAGTGCCAAAGATTTAGACGGATGCTAAAGAAACATAATAAGATACAGTCAACCTGGACAAGAAATTGTAGAATTTGGATTAAACTAAATGGAACACCTGAGCAAGCAAAAAGTATAATGATCAGAGATGCTACTGACTTAGATAAATACAAATGAACACTGACTATGAAACACAGAGTGAGGAAACTCAAACTCTAAAAATATGCCACTATGCTGAACATAAACCACAAGAGATGGAGAATGATATTGATCCTGATAACCACTTTTTCAATAATATTCATAACCACTGTGAATATTACACTGAAAAGCAATTCAAAAGTCAAGTGCAATTAGATGGTAAACTGTCAATAATACACTTCAATAGCAGAAGTCTTAACAAAAACTTCTCACAGATTCAGGACTATTTAAAACAGCTAAACAGAAAATTCACAGCTATAGCAGTCTCTGAAACCTGGCTTAATGCAGACCAGGCTCCCCTGATGGCAATAGAGGGATATCAGATGTTTAACATTAACAGATCTCAAAAAAAGGGTGGTGGTGTTGCACTGTATATTGATGACCTATATAGATGTAAGCTTGTAAATGAAATGTCCTCAGCACTACCAGGGATTCTGGAATGTGTTACTGTTGAGATTGACCTAGACAAAACAAAAAATCTAATCATAAGCTGCATATACAGAACGCCGGGAACTTGCATTGAGACATTCAGAGATAAATTAGTCGAGCTGTACAATAATATTACTAGTAAGAAAATGGTAGCAATTTGTGGAGATTTCAATATTGATCTACTTAATCCACATCAACAAAATGTAGTTACAGAGTTCATGAACTCTATGTACAGCATGAGTCTATATCCCACAATAACACATCCCAGTAGAATCACAGCTCACTCTGCTACACTTATTGACAACCTGTTTGTCAATGTTCTCGACAAGAAAATAGAAAGTGGATTATTGATAAATGATATAAGCGACCACTTGCCAATCTTTGCACTTATCCATGGCCACACGGGGCCCAACCCAGAAAAAATCTCAAAATCGTTCAGACACAAATCACCAAACGCAATCAGTTCTTTTAAAGAGGACTTGCTGAAGCAAGACTGGACAGAAGTCTATGTATCAGATGTAAATGAAGCCTATGACACATTTACAAACATTGTAACCACTCTTTATGAAAAAAACTGCCCATTAGTTAAAAAAAAGCTTAAACACAAATTTACTGACAAACCATGGCTAACCAAAGGACTACAAAAGGCGTGTAAAAAGAAAAATTTATTATATAAAGCTTTCATAAAGAAAAGGACAAAAGAAGCAGAGCAGCGGTATAAAACATACAAAAATAAGTTAACATATATAATAAGATGTAGTAAAAGAGACTATTACAGTAAAGAACTGGAAAAAAACAAAGACAATATTAAAAATACATGGACAATAATCAACAGTATCCTTGGAAATAAAAGCAGAAATACCAGCTACCCAACTAACACTCCAAAAAATAATAACTCGACTCCGAATGTGAATATAGCTTCACCTGCAGATGAATTTAATAATTTTTTTGTTAACATTGGACCTAAACTGGCCCGAGAAATACCCACTACGGTGCCAACAGGTGATTCAATATGCAATAACACTGCTGTAAAAGACACCATCTTCATAAAGAACACAGACGAAAGAGAGGTCATTGAAATTGTTAAATCGTTCAAAAGTAAAACATCTACTGACTGCGATGGTATTGATATGCTACTAGTCAAAACTGTTATCGAATGCATAGTGAAACCACTGACGTATATCTGTAACCTGTCTCTCCAATCAGGTATATTTCCCAATGCAATGAAAATAGCTAAAGTAATTCCGATTTACAAGACAGGCGACAGAGGGGAACTCTCCAACTACAGACCAATTTCACTATTACCGCAATTTTCCAAGATACTTGAAAAAATATTCTCTGAGAGAATTGACAACTTCATACTGAAGAATGATTTATTGTGTGAGCAGCAATATGGGTTCAGACACAAAAGGACAACAGCATATGCCTTAATGGAATTTACAGAAAAAATATCAACAGCCATTGAAAATAAAGAGTATTCAGTTGGAGTATTCCTGGATCTTAAAAAAGCATTTGATACAGTAGATCACAATCTATTATTAAAGAAACTACAAAATTGTGGTATCAGAGGGGTAGCACTGTCCTGGTTAAGAAGTTACTTAAAGAATAGATATCAGTTTGTATGTGTTAACAACAAAAACTCAGAGCTACTGAAGGTCACCTGTGGAGTCCCACAGGGTTCAGTTTTGGGACCATTATTATTCAATATGTATATAAATGATATATGTAAAGTTTCAGAAAAAATGGACTTAATATTGTTTGCTGATGACACTAACCTGCTATGCAGTGGAAACAACTTGGAACAACTTCTGGATACACTCGGAAAGGAATTAGGAAAGCTGAAACTGTGGTTTGATTCAAACAAATTAACGCTCAATTTAAGCAAGACAAAATTTATAGTCTTTAACAACCATCACAACTACCCAGTACCCAAACTCAGTGTAAATGGTGTAGAGATTGAAAGGGTATCCGAAACTAAATTCCTTGGAGTAATAATTGATAACAAACTGTGTTGGAAGCCACATATTAATTATATAAAAGGTAAAGTATCCAAATCAATTGCAATATTACACAGAGTGAAAAATTTGCTGAATCAACCCACACTATACACCTTGTATCATTCATTAATACTCCCATACATGACATATTGTAATGAAGTATGGGGAAATACATATAAAACAAACATATATCCACTCTTTATGCTTCAAAAGAGAGCTATTAGAATAATCAACAAAGCAGCTTACAGGGAACCAACAAACCCACTTTTTCTTAAACAAAAAACTCTCAAGTTGAAAGATCTGATCGACTTTAAAACCGCAATAATAATGTTCAAAGTGAAGAATCTATCACTGCCCGCAAATATCCAAAAGTTTTTCCAAACAAGGGAGAAACGATATCACTTCAGAGGAACATGTATATTTCAAAAGCCTACAGTGAGAACAACTACCAAGCAACACTGTATTTCAGTGCAAGGTGTCAGATTATGGAACGATTTTGGACCTGAATTAAAATCATGTACAAAGCTTGGACAATTTAAACAAAAACTAAAGGAAGAAATACTCCAAACATATTTACAAGACGACATGTAAACTCACATAAGGATTGACATTTCCAGCCTGTGTTGTGTTATAGCTTAGTTTTTCTTTTTTCTCTGTGACACTATGTCTTAGATTTGTTTTTGAATAGTAACCGCTTAACTTAGACTAGCTCAGTTTTCTTTTTCTCTCAGTCATATTTTGTCTTAGCCTTGTTTTAAATTGTAATCGCTCTTGTCTTGTTTTCTCTTTTTTCTCCTTTGAATTCTTGGATGGAATATGGGTGGGCAATATAAGCTGCGGCTTCAGCCATCACCCATTTCGGATAACTCACGTGGAATTGTATAGTAGAAGGAGTCTTTGTCTAATATGACCTTGTTGTTATATTATACAGTTTCTTCTAACCTGTAATGTACTATCCGAAAATAAATAAATAAAATAAAATAAAAAAAAAATAAAATAAAAGATGTAGATTTATCTGCTCTAAAACCATACTGGCTATCTGTAAGGAGGTTGTGTTTTTCAATGAAATCATCCAGTCTCTTAGTGAAGATTTTTTCAAGTATTTTGGAGAATTGTGAGAGTAAAGAGACTGGCCTGTATTTGTGAAACAATGACTGTCTCCTGTCTTGTATAGAGGTATTACTTTTGCTATTTTCATTTTGTCTGGAAATTTACCAGTTTGAAATGACAGGTTACAGATGTGGGTGAGTGGCTTAACAATTCCTTCAATTACTTTTTTCACTATTGTCATGTCAATTTCATTCCAGTCCGTTGATTTTTTGTTCTTAAATTTACTCACAGTCTCGATAATTTCCTTTTCAGTAACTGCACCCAAAAAGATTGTGTTTGGATTTCTATCTTCTATTTCATTTACAGAACCACTGTTGTTTGTTTCTGTTGTCACTATTGATTTTGCTAATTCAGGACCAACGTTTACAAAAAATTTATTGAAACCACTGACCACATCCTCCATATTATTTATCAAATTGCCATTTTCAATAAAATATTCTGGATAATTAGCATTCTTAGGTCGATTACTAATAATCCCACTGAGTACTTGCCATATTCCTCTTAAGTTATTTTTGTTATCCTCTAATATTCTGTTGTAATATTCTTTCTTACAGGTCCTCATTATATTAGTAAGCTTATTTTTATGTCTTTTATATTTGATCTCAGCTTCCACCATTCTGGATTTAATGAATTGTTTATATAATGTATTCTTCTTTTTACATGCATTTATTAACCCCTTGGTGACCCAAGGAGTATTTTTTTTTTTTTGTCTGTCACTGTATTGTTTTATAGGACAGTTTTTATTGTACAATGATTGAAATATTTGTAAAAAATTATAATATGCTTTATTTATATCATTTTCATCATAAGCTATCTTCCAATCTTGTATTAATAATTCCTTTGTCAGTAAATACATTGATTCTGCGGTTCTTATTCTTTTATATTTAATATTTTTGGTATACTTTTTCTTCCTATAATCACATTGATAGACAACAAAAATCAGCAGGTGGTCACTGATAGCATTCAATAAAAGCCCACTCCTATATTATTTTCCATAATGTTTGTGAATATGTTGTCTATTAGTGTGGCACTGTGTGACATGATTCTGCTAGGTCCGGTAATTGTTGGATGTAAGCCCATACTGTACATTGTGTTGATAAATTCTTCTGTCAAACTATGTTGTTTTGAGTTCATCAGATCTATATTGAAATCCCCACAGATGAACATAACTTTATGAGTTAGTTTTGCATACATTTTTTCCATCCAGTCCTTAAATAAGTCAATGTTTGATCCAGGTGTTCTATATCCACAGCTCACTACTATATTCTTCACATTGTCCAGACAGATTTCTATTGTAATACATTCAAATAAATCATCCACAGTTACTGACAGATTTTCAACAACCTTGTATTTCAAGCTCTTGTCAACATAAATTGCAATTCCCCCTCCTTTTTTCACTTTTCTATTTATATAATTTAATTCATAGCCATCCATGGTAAAATCCACTCCTTTCTCTTCACTGAGCCACGTCTCTGATATTGTCACAATATTGAATGGCTCTTTAAACTGATGTAAATAATCTTTAATGTTATTAAAGTTGGCATAGAGACTTCTGCTGTTGAAGTGGATCATAGAAATATTGAAATCAGATGTGACCATTGTGTTAAACTGATCATCCGTGTAGTAACTACAGTCATTATTGATGGAGCTAAATAAATTATTATCATGGTCTATGTTATATTCTACGTCCTGTGGGTTGGGATCTGTATATCCAAAAACTTTCAGTTCCTGTTGTTCCTGTTTGTTGATCATTTGTTTCATGTTGTTAAATGTCTTGTAGCAGATGAGTATAATCCTTCAGTGTCCTACAATTGTCTTTTGTTGCTGTGACTCCAGTTCATAACATTCATTGATATTTGTCCAGCTCCATAATATTACGGATGTTAATTGTCACGTATGGCTCTCGCGAGCCATACAATGAGAGCCAAGGGCAGACCAGTGAGTTTGCGATGTTTATTATAATAAGGGAAAAGGAACAAAGGAACAGGGCCTCGTGGGGCCAAAACACAAATGATCGTACAAGGATAAACACTTACACACAATGCTGAATGATGAGCGGGTGGCTGGTGCCAGACAAAGGGGTTCCAGCCTTACCCACGCCGGAGAAGAGCGTGGATAATAGTGCAAGGTCACAGCCCCAAATGATCGGAGCTGCTCCCTTTTATACAGGTTGACAGCGCCTCAGCTGATGAGGGGTAATTGGGCTCCAGCCGTCCCGTAGAGCTTGACAGCTGGGAGCCCACTGAGACGCTGTCACAATAAGAGCTGGGCTGAGGAGGAATATGGCCTGAGAGCCGGATAACACAGCGTCTCACCCATATGACACAGCCCCCCCCTCATGGCCGGGCTCCGAATGGCAAAGTAACACCCAAGCCCTCCCCCCCACCTAGGGTGGGTGGATGGGGTGCAGGCCAGGAGGGAGAGAATCAGAAGAAGGAAAAAACATCAGCCAATAACAATGAAACAACACAGTACGCGGGGGAAAAAAAACCACACAATACTCCAAAGACAACATGAGGACGGAAAAAAAACAAAAAACAAAACACTACTTAGGCAGAGGACAACGTGGCAATAACAGAGACTGAGGCACAGGAAAAAACCACAATACTCCACAGTCAAGAATAACAATGTATAGACAAATTCAAAGGAAAACAACCCAGGAGACCATAAAATGAAAGGGAAGACTCCTAAGGGCGAAATCTAATAAGTACAGGCATCCCTCGGACAGGAGGGGAAGAGAAAAAAAAAAAACACGCTAAACGCGAAGCAATTACAAGGGCTTACATGGCGGCACCCACCCAAAAACACAAGACAAGCACAGCAAAGAAAATTCAGTTCGGGGGGTCTCCCTGCACCCAGCGTCCAAACCGCCAACAGGGGTGAAGGGAAAAGTTCCGGTGGCCTACCCGAATCCCAGGCCAGAAAACACAGTCTCTCGGGTGGCCGAACCAGATCGCCGAACAGGAAGTCCAATGGGTCGGGCAGCTGCACTAAAGAGCCGAATGGGCACGGCAGACCCTCTGGCGGCCGACCCGCATCGCTCAACCACCAGGCCCGTAGGGGAGAGAGAGGCAACGGCTTCCCTGTGGAGGAAGATAATGAGGGCGAGCCGGGCCTAAAGTGAGAGGTCCATATGGGCCCTGGTGGAGGAAGCTTGGGGGGAAGATGATGATGAGCCGGTCCAATGTCCGATGGCAGGGGATCTGCAGCTCCCTCACCGGACCTGGATGTCATTGGTGCCGCACCCACGTTGAACCCCGATTGGGTCTCTGTAGCACCCGCGTAGCACCCCGATAGGATCGCGGCTGCTCCCGTGATGGACCCCGATTGGGTCTCGATAGAACCCACGTCGGACCCCAATTGGGTCGGCGCCGCACCAGAACCGACCTCCGATCCCGAACCAGGAACCTCTGGCACCTCGGGCGATAGCAGCTCCTCACCGGCGACCCTGGGAGAAGGCTCAGGAGAGAGAAAAGAACCGGGATCAGGATCACCGGCAGCGCCAGAACCCGGCGAGACAAGCTCGGACGCAGCGGACGGCTGCACCCGGCTCATCTCCCCTAGAGACAGGCTAAAGTGCTCTAAAATGAGAAGGAGAAAGATAAGGTAGAACACTTGCCTGATCTCGGGTTCTGACGCCGTCCAGGACTGCGAAGATCCAGGTTCAAGCATCAGGAGGTTGTCTTCAGGCTCCCACTCAGCTGCGTCGGGCTCCGCAGCTGGCATGATGGTATGTGCAGCTTGCAAGTCCTCCGGCACCGGTGCCCACGCCGATGGCCCACACGGCGTGGTGGCAGGAGAACCTTGTCCCGCCGGACCCAACCGCTCCTCCGTGGAGACCCGGGGACGCTTCGTCGTTGGCGCAGCTTCCACGCTGCAGTCCACTCTCCTCCTCCGCCCACGGCGTAGCTGCGGAACCAGAACCAGGCTCTCCAGAACCGCAGGCCCCCTCCTCATCCCACGATGTTGGCCTGGCGTCGAGGACCGCTCAGCGGAGGGAGACACAGAGGATGCGGGATTAATAATTACAGCCACAGCGGGTGGTGGGAGTTCGGGGAGCTGCGAACCCCGAACTCCACTTCCAGGAGTCTGACAAAGCAAATCACAATAAGTGAATGAACTAACTGGGACTTGCCTGTCTCCTGGAGGCTGGGTGGTGACCGCTGTGGCGGACGTTGCTCCTCCCTTTCCCCGCTGGACGGTGACAGCGGGCCTCCTGGAAGGACGAGGTGGATCCGCTGGAGATGGTTCCGGGAAGGGACTCGCCAGGGCTGGACTCGGAGCACACACAGCGGCTGGGAGATGCGTCAAGGAGGAGGGGGTGACAGCCGAAATGAGCCGGGCACGGGACGCTGACGGGAGAGCGGGAGATGGCCGGGGGAGAGACAAGGCTGCGGGAAATCCCCTCTAACGAGGCGCAGGAGAGGCAGCTGTGCGAGGGATTGCGGCGACCCGGAGCTGGGTCCGGACGGGGTTCATGCTGAGGTTGACCAGGTGGACAAACAGTGGAGCGAGCAGCTGTCACTCGGTCTCGGGTCTTAACAGCTGTCAGCTGCAGCTCCTCAGGGGGAAACCCGAGTGACGTCACGCCCGATGGGGGAAGACTTCTGGATGGCACAAACTCCCGGGCCGGAGCGGAGGCAGGAGCGGGATCCCGAAGCGAGGGGTGACGTCTCCTCCACTTTGGCTTCCTGCCGGGATTTCCCTCCAACCCATGGAGTATCTCTCGCTGTGCGGTGATGTCCTTTCTCCTCGCGCTGACTTCAGGCTGGTCGGCGTAGCGAGGAAGATTATTTAGAAGGACCTCAGCGTAGTCTAGGTGCCAGCGGATTTGGTTTGGGTTGTCGTAGAGACTAGCTGTGAAGAGCGTCCCGTCGACGTACTCCAGGGCGCTAGCTAGCTCGTTGCCCAAGCATCGAGCACGGCTCCTGGGAGTCAGCATGCTCCCAGTGTTGACACCCAGACCGGGAAGAACAAAGTCCAAAACAGCAAACTCACGGCCGCCGGCAACTCACTTGGCTGTGACCTACTGTCACGTATGGCTCTCACGAGCCATACAATGAGAGCCAAGGGCAGACCAGTGAGTTTGCGATGTTTATTATAATAAAGGAAAAGGAACAAAGGAACAGGGCCTCGTGGGGCCAAAACACAAATGATCGTACAAGGATAAACACTTACACACAATGCTGAATGATGAGCGGGTGGCTGGCGCCAGACGAAGGGGTTCCAGCCTTACCCATGCCGGAGAAGAGCGTGGATAATAGTGCGAGGTCACAGCCCCAAATGATCGGAGCTGCTCCCTTTTATACAGGTTGACAGCGCCTCAGCTGATGAGAGGTAATTGGCCTCCAGCCGTCCCATAGAGCTTGACAGCTGGGAGCCCGCTGAGACGCTGTCACAATAAGAGCTGGGCTGAGGAGGAATATGGCCTGAGCGCCGGATAACACGGCGTCTCACCCATATGACATTAATGACCTTGGCTTCTTCAGGTGATCCGTTTAATTTGATGTATATTTTACAGTTTGATGTCCAGGTGTTTTGAATCTTTTTCTGCTTTCTCATGTATCTTGCTTTTCTGGCTATTTCTGCATTTTCTTTTGTGAGGTGCTCGTTTATGTAAATGTTTGTTCCTTTCAATTTCCTACCTTGTTTTAGCAGCGCAGTCTTGTGTTTTCTATTCACAAACCTCATGATCACAGCCGGTTTGTTGCCGTTTTTCCTGCGCAGAGGGTGGCAGGCCTCAATGGTCTTACAGTCCAGCTAAATTCCTTTGGACTGCATGAAGGCCGCCACTTGTTGCTCCGTGGATTCGTCTTCCAGCTCACCGAGCCTCCTTCCGCTGTCTGCGGCCACCGCTCGCGCGTATGATCGGGGTTTAATGTGGAGCCCCGTGATGATCATGTCGTTCACCCAGGTGTTCTGCTCCAGTTCCGACACTCTGCTCTCCAGATACGCCAGCCTCTTTTCCTTCTCAGCGTTCTGGATCCGCGGCGATTTCACCTTCTCGACCAGGTCCAGGATGTTTCTTTGCTGCAGCTTAACAGCAGATACAGTGGGGCAAAAAAGTATTTAGTCAGCCACCAGTTGTGCACGTTCTCCCACTTAAAAGATGAGAGAGGTCTCCAATTTTCATCATAGGTATACCTCAACTATGAGAGACAAAATGAGAAAAAAAAAATCCAGAAAATCACATTAAAGGATTTTTAATGAATTAATTGGTAAATTCCTCAGTAAAATAAGTATTTGGTCACCTACAAACAAGCAAGATTTCTGGCTCTCACAGACCTGTAACTTCTTCTTTAAGAGGGTGCTCTGTCCTCCACTCGTTACCTGTATTAATGGCACCTGTTTGAACTCGTTATCAGTATAAAAGACACCTGTCCACAACCTCAAACAGTCAGACTCCAAACTCCACTATGGCCAAGACCAAAGAGCTGTCAAAGGACACCAGAAACAAAATTGTAGACCTGCACCAGGCTGGGAAGACTGAATCTGCAATAGGTAAGCAGCTTGGTGTGAAGAAATCAACTGTGGGAGCAATTATTAGAAAATGGAAGACATACAAGACCACTGATAATCTCCCTCAATCTGGGGCTCCACGCAAGATCTCACCCCGTGGGGTCAAAATGATCACGAGAACGGTGAGCAAAAATCCCAGAACCACACGGGGGTACCTAGTGAATGACCTGCAGAGAGCTGGGACCAAAGTAACAAAGCCTACCATCAGTAACACACTACGCCGCCAGGGACTCAAATCCTGCATGCAGTGCCAGATGTGTCCCCCTGCTTAAGCCAGTACATGTCCAGGCCTGTCTGAAGTTTGCTAGAGAGCATTTGGATGATCCAGAAGAGGATTGGGAGAATGTCATATGGTCAGATGAAACCAAAATAGAACTTTTTGATAAAAACTCAACTTGTCGTATTTGGAGGAGAAAGAACACCATACCTACTGTGAAGCATGGGGGTGGAAACCTCATACTTTGGGGCTGTTTTTCTGCAAAGGGACCAGGATGACTGATCCGTGTAAAGGAAAAAATGAATGGGGCCATGTATCGTGAGATTTTGAGTGAAAACCTCCTTCCACCAGTAAGGGCATTGAAGATGAAACGTGGCTGGGTCTTTCAGCATGACAATGATCCCAAACACACCGCCAGGGCAACGAAGGAGTGGCTTCGTAAGAAGCATTTCAAGGTCCTGGAGTGGCCTAGCCAGTCTCCAGATCTCAACCCCATAGAAAATCTTTGGAGGGAGTTGAAAGTCTGTGTTGCCCAGCGACAGCCCCAAAACATCACTGCTCTAGAGGAGATCTGCATGGAGGAATGGGCCAAAATACCAGCAACAGTGTGTGAAAACCTTGTTAAAACTTACAGAAAACGTTTGACCTCTGTCATTGCCAACAAAGGGTATATAACAAAGTATTGAGATGAACTTTTGTTATTGACCAAATACTTATTTTACCGAGGAATTTACCAATTAATTCATTAAAAATTCTTCAATGTGATTTTCTGGATTTTTTTTTTCTTATTTGGTCTCTCATAGTTGAGGTATACCTATGATGAAAATTGGAGACCTCTCTCATCTTTTAAGTGGGAGAACTTGCACAATTGGTGGCTGACTAAATACTTTTTTACCCCACTGTATCTCTTCAGCCAAGAAATCCAGCGCCCTTTTAATTTTGTCCACCTCCTCAGTCTGCTGAGCTTTCTTGGAACCCATGATCCTGGCTGATGATCGTTGATTGTGATCGTAAGAAACAAAAAAAAAAAAAAAACATGTGGGAGAAATCCCTTTGTTCTTCCTGAGCGTGAGGGGACTGATTGCTTCACCAGCCACTACAATATTAAGTTATGAGACTGGCAATTTCTCTTTTTTCACACGAGCAGGTTTATTCTCCAGCGGTAGTAACAAAAAAACAGCTCAAAACAGTAGCTCTAAACTGAGTTTTAAGCAAGAAACGAACTGGGAGCCTTTACCTGTGCGTCCTCACCTTACATGAACCTATTTATTGTTGTAATTATGAGAATGTTAAATGCATGAGTGAACTGTGAGTGTGATGGTTTGTTTTTAGGGAGCAGTATCTCAATTTTGTTACATTGTTATTAGCAATGGAATGACAATAAAGGCTCTTTGACTATTACCAGAGCTGGGCACAGAGTGACAATGCCACAGCGCTACATAGACTTTGTCATCATCATCACCATCATAGCAGTCTGTCGTGGGCGACAATGACTGTTTCATTTAGGTCTGATCAGATTCCTCCACGCAGCTCTGTCCTTAGCCTTCTGCTGCCAGGAAGTCCTGTCTATATCCAACTTCTTCAAGTTTCTTTTTACAGTGTCTTTAAATCTGAGCCTTGGTCTACCCTGATTGCGTTTGCCCTCGCATAACTGTGAGTAGAGTAACTGCCGAGGGAGACGCTGGTGGTCCATCCTCTCAACATGTCCGAGCCATCTCAGGTTCACCTGTATTAACATGTCCTCCACTGATGGTAGACCAGCTCGTTTCAACACTTCTATGTTGGTTATCTTGTCTTTCCATGAGATGTTCATTATGGCTCGAAGGTGTAACTTCCACCAAATAAGTGTGTGACCATAATGGACTTGGGGGGGGGGGGTGGAAGGAAAGGAAAAGAGGGAAATTTTGGTATTTGACTTCAGTTTTTAGGTTTGGTACCGAATTTTGAAAATTTTATGTCTGCATATACTATGCTCATCTATGCTAAAATCAGTTTATGAGTTGCAGAAATGTTTGCTGACTCCACTAAGAGGAAACATGTACAGTAGCTAACAACACATTTTATGTTTATCATCTTGTTTCTGCTAAACTACTGGCTACTGTAATTTAATTTCTTATTAGTTTTAGGTTATAGATAGCAATACACATTTTTTTGATGTAGGGTTCTGAAAAAAAAAAAACTTCAAGGGCAAGAACAAACTCAGAAGGGAAAGGATGTAACAATAGGTGCTGTTGTTACCATACCTGGCTATAATGTGTATGGGAAAGGCAGGGTGCAAGAAAAAGGTGGAGGAGTGTTACTATATGTAAAAAACACCTTAAAATATAATCAGATTGAATGGTCAAAAGATACAAGTCTAGAATGTGTCGGAGTCAACATTAAGTTGTCAGCCAATATGACAGTCTGTTGTTTGTGTTATGTTGGAATAACACGAGAGGGGAGCCGCATTCAACTGAGCACTGAACTGACTTCATTATAGAAAACAATTCAATATTGTGACGTAGGCGAGGTTCACACAAAGAAGAGGAGCAGATAGTTGTGACGAACAGGCTTTATTCACACACACTCTGAGCACAGGCAGGAGGGGGGGGGGGTCATTCTCCCAGACCTCCGTTTAAATCATGGTTACACACACATAATAAATCTTGCCCTAATCCTGCCTATGAAACACTGCTGGGTGATTATAACGCAGTTATAATGACACAGCAGTATAATAACTCAGTAATAACATTTAATACACACATACAATAACATCCTCTGTTGCAAAGCATGCTGCAAAGCATGCAAAGCATGCTGCAAAGCATGTACTGCTCCCCCCCCCCCCCCCAGTACAGCCCCGACGTTACACTGCCCCCCTCCTGGACTGGTTTCTGTCCCCAGAAAAATTAAAGTCCAGTTCAAAAGTCCAATACAAACTTATCCAGGTGTCAGAGCAGCCTTCGGTGCCGGCGACCAACACGTACAGGCCCCCTAGTGTCCATCTGAGTCTCGGTCGGGGTATCTGGTCGGGATGAAGGCTCCGGTTCGTCCACCAGCGGTGCGGATGGCTGATACGGGGCAAGACGGTCACGATGAAGGACCACAACCCGGTCCCTTTTCCTAAGCCTCACCCTGTACATCACATCCGACAGTCTCTGCAGAACCACGCACGGTCCTGACCAGTGGCTCGCCAGCTTCGGTGATCGTCCTCTTTTTTTCTCAGGGCAGAAAACCCAGACTCGATCTCCCGGTGCAAAGTCCCTCCCCTGGCAGCGGGAGTCATACGCTCGGTCTGCCGACCCCCCGCCGCTGCCAGAGCCTCTCGAGCCAGTTCGTGCACCATGTGGAGACGTTCTTTCAAACAAAAAAAATAATCCAACCCGGGTTTTCCCTCCACCTCCGGCTCAGAGTGGGGACCGAATACCAAATCCACCGGTGTGCACAGCTTGCGTCCAAACATGAGCGCTGCAGGGGTGCACCGAGTAGATTCCTGAGCTGTCGTCCGGTACGCCCACAAAACAAAAGGCAGATGCAGGTCCCAGTCTCGCTGTCGCTGGTCCACTAGGATAGCGAGCTGGGTGGTGAGGGTCCAGTTGAATCGTTCGACCAGGCCATCGCTCTGTGGATGCAATGGGGTGGTCCGGGTCTTCCGGATGCCCAGCCGCTTGCAGACCTCTCCGAAGACCTCTGCCTCGAAGTTCCGACCCTGATCGCTGTGCAGCTCCTCCGGTGCTCCAAACCGACAGAACATTTCGTCCACCAGCTTTGATGCCGTCGTAGCTGCGCTCTGGTCTGGGACCGCGTACGCCTCTGGCCACTTAGTGAAATAATCCATCGCGACCAGCACGTAGCGGTTCCCCCCGTCTGTGGTCGGGAAAGGGCCCAGGATGTCCACTCCCACTCGCTCCATCGGCACTCCCACCCGGTACTGCTGCAGGGGAGCGTGGGATGGCTGAGTTGGCCCTTTCTGAGCTGTGCACGTGTCGCAGCGGTGAACGTGGAGTTCCACGTCCTGATGACAGCCCGGCCAGTAGAACCGGGCTCGAAGGCGCTGCAGCGTCGTTGTCACTCCGAAGTGGCCCACTCCTACCGCCCCATGAACCAGCTGGAGTACGTTGGGCCGGAGTCGACGGGGAACCAGCAGCTGCCAGACGTGCCGCTGCCCAGCTGGAGTCTGCCGCTGTCGATACACCACGCCCTTGTGGCAGCAGAGATTGGCCCACTGGGAGTGTAGGGCCTTAGTCTCTGGGTCCAGCGGTGACACAACCTCCCAGGCGGGCTGCTGTCCTGCGTCCAGCCACTGCCGAACCCGAGAAATGACCGGGTCTCTATCCTGCTCGCTCTGCAGCTGCTGCATGCCAAGGACCTCTGTGACGTCATCGCTGGGGAAGGCTGCCTGATCATCCAAGGAGGGGCTGCGCATCGCTGCGTTATTCCTGCTCACAGCGGCCCGGAGAGCAGCAGCCCGTGGGGCGGCTTGGTCTCGATCTTCAGCCTGTTGGCAGTGACGACACTCCTCTGTCACACAGGGGCGCCGAGACAGCGCGTCAGCGTTGGCATGGAGGCGGCCTGCCTGATGCACAATCTGGAAATTATAATCCTGCAGTACCTCCAGCCATCTCGCCAACTGTCCATCCGGCTCTTTGAAGTTTAATAACCAGGTCAGGGAAGCGTGATCCATCCTGAGTTGGAACCTCCCCCCGTACACATACGGGCGGAAATGACGCAGTCCTTGAATGACAGCCAACAGCTCTCTGCGAGTCACACAATAGTTCCTCTCGGCTCTGCTGAGAGTGCGGCTGAAAAAAGCGACTGCCTGCTCTAGTTTAACGCTGGCGAGGGGCCAGTTTGTCGTGGGGTGGGTGCGGGGCAGTACCGTGCGATGTGTCCCAGCTCTCCTCAGCGGAAGCACCCTTCCTCGCGCCACCGTGGTCATCTTCTCCGTGGACGCACCGCCGTGGTCTGCCGTAATTCCTCCTCTTCCTCCTCGCTCTCAGCCGTGGCCTGGAAGGTTCTTTGTCTGTACGTTGGCGCTTCAATAGTGCGTTTCATTAGCGGCTCCACCCGCTCTGCTTCTGCCACCGCAGTCTTCCAGTCGCTCGCGGCGTGGATCCATACGTGGCTCTGGAGCTGGGCTGGGCGGAGACCTTGGATGAAGTTCCGGAGGGCGAGCTTCTCTACCACCTCCGGTGTGAAATCTGGGTAGCTGCGCTGGGTTAGCAGCCGTATGTCTGCAGCATAGGCTCCTAGGCTTTCCTGGTTGCTTCGACGGCAGCGGGTCAGCTGTTCCTGGGCATGCTCAGCGTCCGCCGTTCTCCCAAATTGTCTCCGGAGCGCTCCTTGTAGCGCTGGCCAGCTGTAACGCTCCTCAGACCGGAGATCAGAGAGCGTGCAGAGAGCCCTCCCTTCCAAGGCCAGCGCGACTTGCACGCCGGTTTCCTCTGGTGACCAGCCGTTCAGCGCAGCGGCCAGCTCGACCTGGGTCAGGTAGTCATCCAACGGGGTCTCGCCATTGAAGCGGGGGATCTTGGCCCGCTGCTGGACGGATGGGATGGTTGCCTCCTGATCGATCGTCACTCCTGGTCGCCGTGGGATCGCCAGCCCATCCTGCCCTGAAAAGGGCGGGATGCGGGGCTGGTTTGCTCTGCTCTGCCCGCTCTGCCTTGAAAAAGGCAGAGGGCGGGGTGCGCTGGCCCCGTCAGGTCCGCCGCTTCGTTTGTCCCGGCGAGCGGCTCCCGGGGGCGGCGTCTCGGTCCCATCGTCCATTGCCAGCTGAGCGATGAGTTGCTCCAGCTGCTGGATCTCCATTCTGATCCTGGCTTCCATCTGCTCCATCCCACTTCTGACACCAGTGTGACGTAGGCGAGGTTTACACAAAGAAGAGGAGCAGATAGTTGTGACGAACAGGCTTTATTCACACACACTCTGAGCACAGGCAGGAGGGGAGGTCATTCTCCCAGACCTCCGTTTAAATCATGGTTACACACACATAATAAATCTTGCCCTAATCCTGCCTATGAAACACTGCTGGGTGATTATAACGCAGTTATAATGACACAGCAGTATAATAACTCAGTAATAACATTTAATACACACATACAATAACGTCCTCTGTTGCAAAGCATGCTGGGGAAAATTGCTGCCCCCCCCCATCCCCAATACAGCCCCGATGTTACAATATATTCCCTAGCCGTATCCCACCTGAGGTCATCACTCTCAACCCCCCCGGCAAGGCTATGGCAAGCCCCAAATGTCAAATCCCCACACAACATTCCCCCTCCCTCACAAAACATGGAGAACCCCTCAGAACATAAGTAACAAACTTTTTTTTTTTTTAACTTAACAGCAAAACTCAGTCAACTAAATGGGCATCTGGCTAAACTACCAGAAAGCCCCCCGTGTTGGGGTGATTGATTCTGAAGCCCATTCCCAACACGCATTAGGTAACGCTGCCTTCAGAACATAGTCCTCCAGGTGCCTGGGCCTCTGACGTGTTCAAATTGAACGTCCCCTAGAAGGGGAACCTGTTCAAGGCACCGTCGGCCGCACCTGCAAGTCCCTAACCCCCACATTCGATGAGTCCCAACCCACAATAGTCCGTTCTGCCAAAGCTCCTGGACTCTGTGCAGGCAAGGACTTCCTGAGTTGGCTGGAGTGCCACCGTGACTCGTCTGAGAGCTCGAACGTGTCCCAGCCCCACCGTCTCACGATCTGTAGGGGCCCCGTCCAGGAAGGTTGCAGCTTATGCATGCGGTTGGGATGTTTAATCCAAACCCGAGCCGACACCTCCAGAGTGTGAGCTGTCGCCCTGAACTTGCTGTCGAACCGTTGTTTCATTTTTCGCTGTTGGGCAATGACCCAGTTCCGTGGAGGATCCGTGCTCCCTGGAGAAGGGGTCGTGGGTGGTCTCAGTCAGTCCAAAGGCAGGTGGAGTTTGCACCCCAGCATGAGCTTCGCCGTGGAGCAGCCTGTCGTAGTATGGGCCGTTGCCCTGTAGTGGAGGAGTATGCTCTGGAGGGTGTCCGGAAACGTGAAGCGGTCTGCCAAGTGAGCTCTCAGCCCATTTTTCAGAGTCTTGTTTAAACGTTCTACGCCCCCATTGGCTTGGGGGTGATAGAACGTGGTTTTGATGTGTTCCACGCCCCTAACATCCAAAAACTCCTCAAACCCCCCAGAAGTGAACTGCGGGCCATTGTCTGTAGTGATGACATTTGGGACCCCCCACCTGGCAAACAGTGACGAGAGGAAACCCATAACCACATCAGTCATGACTGAATTAGTGGGCAACACCTCTGGCCATTTGGAGAACAGATCGTAGACCACAAGCAAAAACCAGCTGTTTTGGGATGCTATATGCAGTTCGCCGCAGGGCGAGTTGTCCAGTAACCAGAGGGTTGGTAGTTCGAATTGCGTTTTTCTTCAGTTTAAGTCTCTTCATTTGTAAAGGACATTTCAAGGTAAGACAGCTGTGTTTTATATTAAACTATTTTCCTTCTTGCAATACTCTTTTTAGTGTGTGTTTTAAACTTGCTTGTTTGTAATAACTCGTTGCCGTCCGTTTCAAAGTGAAATGCCGGTTCCACGTTGTCAAAGCCATGCAGGATTTAAATGGCATTAACAGCCGGTTTAACCTCTGGCGGAGTGAATGGTCTCAGTCTTGCAGGCTTAGCTTAAATAATTTTTTTTTTTAGTTGTGGTTCAGCCGGTCTGGATTTGGGGGTCAGACTCGATCTCTGTTTTTAAGGGTTGTTTTTTCGCTTGCTGTGAGAATTGGACTTTTGGGACTGCTCTCATTCGTGAGTGAACTGATTGGCGTTTCTTTTCGTGGTTCGCTGCTACGCTTTACCCGAAGCGTTTGCTAGGCTAACGCTATCACTATAGCTAATGCCATAGTTAGTCATAGCACCTAGCACCGACACGGAGAAGCGACTCTGTCCCCGGTGATTGGGGCTTTCTGGAGGAACAAGCTGAGGCAGCAGTTGGACGGGAGCTGGATTGGAGTTCAAGTGCAGCGGTGGTGGGAGACGGGGACCAGTAGAGGACCACTGGGGCCCCAGCCGGATAAGAGCCGGAGTCGGAGCCCTGTTGCAGCGGCGGAGCTCGGCGGAGGAACTACTGAGGCATACGGCGGTAGGTGGCGGGGCTCAGCGGAGGATCTACCGGGACCCCAGCTGGACAGAAGCAGGATCGGAGCTCGGCTACAGCGGCGGTGGGCGGCGGGACTCGGTGGAGGAGCTGCCGGTATCCCGGCTGGACAGGAGCTCGGTTACGGCGGCGGTAAGCAGCGGGACTAGCAGCAGAGGGGGCTAGCTGAGGCCCAGCTGGATTCGAGGTTGGTCGGATCGGATACCGGCGACACCAGCAGAGATTGTTTTACTATCCACAGGTCAGTAAAATGCCACCAAACAAGGAGGAAATGGAAGAAATCAAAAAATCTCTGAACTTCTTGTCAGAAGAACTGACTAAAGTGGTTAGTCAGCAGGCTAAAATAATACAGCTAATGGAAGAAGTCCGAGAATTAAAATTAACAATTAAGGAGAAAGACAAAAAAAATTGCAGACTTGGAGCGACGCGTCGAGGATCTTGAACAATATTCTCGTATGGATGATCTAATTATAAGTGGACTAGACATTAAATATCAATCATATGCTCATGCTACAGCAGGATTGAGAGGTGAGGAGGCTCCCCTGAGTGAATCAGTCTCCCTGGAAAACCAGGTGCTTCAGTTCCTTGATAGTAGAAATATAAAGGTCAAAGCAAATGCAATTTCAGCCTGTCATGCTTTACCCAGAAAGGATAATAAAACAAAGAAATCAATTGTGATGCTTTGTGAACAGAAGGGTAAAGAATGACATACTGAGGCAGGCCAGAAAGCTACGGGGAACAGAAGTTTACCTAAATGAACATCTAACAAAAACTAATGCTGAAATAGCACGGCAAGCACGGATGCTGAAAAGACAAAATAAGATACAGGCAACATGGACAAGAAATTGTTTAGTTTGGATCAAACTAAATGGAACACCTGAGGAAGCAAAGAGTATAATAATCAGAGATGTTACTGATTTAAATAAATACAGATGAACACTGATTAAGAAAATTAAGAGACTATAAAAATCCATATCCACACACACAGCAAGAATAGTTCTTTTGACATACCATGTCAATGTACTTTAAAAAACAAACAAACAAAAACAAACAAACAAACAAATAAACAAAACAAGCAAAAAAACTTATGACTGACTTGAGTAGACATCAATTATCCCCAGCTGGAGGAAGTCATTTGACACAGAGTGAGGAAATTCAAACTCTGAAAATATGCCATTATGCTGAACATAAACTACAAGAGATGGAAAATGATACTGATCCTGATAACCACTTTTTCAATAATATTCATAATCATTGTGAATATTACATTGAAAAGCAATTCAAAAGTCAAGTGCAACTAGATGGTAAACTATCAATAATACATTTCAACAGCAGAAGTCTTAACAAAAACTTTCCACAGATTCAGGACTTTTTAAAACAGCTAGACAGAAAATTTACAGCTATCGCAGTCTCTGAAACTTAGCTTAATGAAGAGCAGGCTCCTCTGATGGCAATAGAGGGATATCAGATGTTTCATATTAACAGATCTCAAAAAAAGGGTGGTGGTGTTGCATTGTATATTCATGACCTGTATAGGTGTAAGCTTGTAAATGGAATGTCCTTTGCACTACCAGGGATTTTGGAATGTGTTACTGTTGAGATTGACAAAGATAAAACAAAAAATCTAATTATAAGTTGTATATATAGAACGCCGGGAACTTGCATTGAGACATTCAGAGATAAATTAGTCGAGCTGTACAATAATATTACTAGTAAGAAAATGGTAGTAATTTGTGGAGATTTCAATATTGATTTACTAAATCCATATCAACAAAATGTAATTACAGAGTGCATGAATTCTATGTACAGCATGAGCCTATATCCCACAATAACACATCCCAGTAGAATCACAGTTCACACTGCTACACTTATTGGCAACCTGTTTGTTAATATTATTGATAAGAAAATAGAAAGCGGATTATTGATAAATGATATGTGACCATTTGCCAACCTTTGCACTTATCCATGGCCACACGGGGGCCAATACAGAATTTTTTTTTAAAATCGTTCAGATACAAATCACAAAATGCAATCAGTTCTTTTAAAGAAGACTTGCTGAAGCAAGACTGGACAAAAGTCTATGTATCAGATGTAAATGAAGCCTATGACACATTTATAAATATTGTAACCACTCTTTATGAAAAAAATTGTCCATTAGTAAAGAAAAAGCTTAAACATAAATTTGTCGATAAGCCATGGTTAACCAAAGGATTAAAAAAGGCGTGTAAAAAGAAAAATTTATTATATAAAGCTTTCCTAAAGAAAAGGACAAAAGAAGCAGAGCAGCGGTATAAAACATACAAAAATAAGTTAACATATATAATAAGATGTAGTAAAAGAGACTATTACAGTAAAGAACTGGAGAAAAACAGAGACAATATTAAAAATACATGGACAATACTTAACAATATTCTTGGAAATAAAAACAGAAATACAAGCTACCCAACCAATTTTTCAAAAAATAACAAAACGACTCAGAGTGTGAATGCAGCTTCACCTGCAGATGAATTTAATAACTTTTTTGTTAACATTGGTCCTAATTTGGCTCGAGAAATACCCATTACGGCACCCACAGGTGATACAATAAGCAAAAACACTGCTATAAAAGACTCTATTTTCATAAAGAACACAGACGAGAGAGAGGTCATTGAAATTGTTAAATCGTTTAAAAGTAAAACATCTACGGACTGTGATGGTATTGACATGCTCTTAGTCAAAACTATTATTGAATGCTTAGTGAAACCACTGACATATATTTGTTACCTGTCTCTCCAAACAGGTATATTTCACAATGCAATGAAAATAGCTAAAGTAATTCCGATATACAAGACGGGTGACAGAGGGGAACTTTCAAACTATAGACCAATTTCACTATTGCCGCAATTTTCCAAGATACTTGAAAAAATATTCTGTGAGAGAATTGACAACTTCATACAGAAGAATAATTTATTGTGTGAGCAGCAATATGGGTTCAGACACAAGAGGACAACTGCATTTGCTCTAATGGAATTTATAGAAAATATATCAACTGCCTTTGAGAATAAAGAGTATTCACTTGGGGTATTCCTGGATCTTAAAAAAGCATTTAATACAGTGGATCACAATTTATTATTAAAGAAACTACAAAATTGTGGAATTAGGGGGGTAGCACTGTCCTGGTTATGTAGTTACTTAAAGAATAGATATCAGTATGTATGTGTTGGTAACAAAAACTCACAGTTACTGATGGTTACTTGTGGAGTCCCACAGGGTTCAGTTTTGGGGCCATTGTTATTCAATATGTATATAAATGATGTAAAGTTTTAAAAAAATGGATTTAATATTGTTTGCCGATGACACTAATTTATTATGCAGTGGAAGCAATTTGGAACAACTTTTGGATACACTCGGAAAGGAATTAGGAAAGCTTAAACTGTGGTTTGATTCAAACAAATTAACGCTCAATTTAAGTAAGACAAAATTTATAGTTTTTAACAACCATCGCAACAACTTAGTATCTAAACTCAGTGTAAATGGTGTAGTGATTGAAAGGGTATCCAAAACTAAATTTCTTGGTGTAATAATTGATAATAAACTGTGTTGGAAGTCACATATTAATTATATTAAAGGTAAAATATCTAAATCAATTGCAATACTACACAGAGTGAAATATTTGCTGAATCAACCCACACTATATACCTTGTTTCATTCATTAATACTCCCATACATGACATACTGTACTGAAGTATGGGGAAATGCATATAAAACAAACATATATCCAGTCTTTATGCTTCAGAAGAGAGCTATTAGAATAATAAACAAAGCTGCTTACAGGGAACCAACAAACCCACTTTTTCTTAAATTAAAAGCTCTCAAGTTGAAAGATCTGGTTGACTTTAAAACTGCAGTAATAATGTTTAAAGTGAAGAATCTATCACTGCCCGCAAATATCCAAAAGCTGTTCCACATAAGGGAGAAACAATATCATTTCAGAGGAACATGTATATTTCAAAAACCTTCAGTGAGAACTACCACAAAGCAACATTGCGTTTCAGTGCAAGGAGTCAGATTATGGAATGATTTTGGACCTGAATTAAAATCATGTACAACACTTGGACAATTTAAACAAAAACTAAAGGAAGAAATACTCCAAACATATATACAAGATGACATGTAAAATCACATAAGGATTGTCATATCCAGTCTGCGTTGTGTTGTTGCTTAGTTCTTTTTGTCACGTTTTGTCTTAGCTTTGTTCTGAATTGTTATCGCTCTTGTTTTGTTTTTCTTTTGAATTCTTGAATGGAATATGGGTGGGCAATATAAGCTGCGGCTTCAGCCATCACTCATTTCGGATAACTTATGTTGAATTGTATAATCAGAGGAGTTATTGTCAAATTTGACCTTGTTGGATTTTGTTTCCCCCTTTGTCATATTATTCTGTTTCTTTTAATCTGTACTTTTAATCTATCCGAAATAAAGATTGATTGATTGATTGAAAAAAAAAAAAAAACCTTTGGATTATCTTAGCGACTTTGAGCCTTTTGTGGTATACTGATGTGGCCGTTTTATACAAAGGTGGACTCTCCAACACTTGAGACTTTTAACTGGAACAGCAACCCCTTAAAGACAAAGCCAAAGTAAAATTTTTAATATTTTGTATGGAATCTGGTCTGTCTCATGAGTGGTAATTGGAATGTTTGAGTGCAGGTGATCTGCAGGCAGAACTTCATTAAGGAATCCAAAGATTTTTATTCTTAAATGCTCCCAGTTGTATTCAGATTGATTTTTTTTTTTGTTCAAGTCTTAATTTAGTTGGTAGCAAATACTCTGCTTGTTTGAATTAAGATCTAAATGCGATCAAATGAAATTGTATGTTAAATGGTGTATTGTATGATATAGTGTAGTTAGAAATGTACTTTAAGTCAGTTAACATTATTCTTAAAATGATGTTTTAAAAACTCAAAGCAATCAGAAAGTGGCCATAAGGACTGGAAGAGAAGCAGAAAAAATAAAAATCAACAAAATTTAAAATGATGTGTCATGGGTTTAAGTTTCCCCTGAAGTTTATGTTTCCTGAAATTGTGACTTAGATTAACCATTATAATTCAATAAGTGACTCCGTGAAACACTCATGGCTGCTCTGTTCATTCACAGACCAGAAAATTCATGCTGTTATCCTGCTAAATCAAAGGGAATCTTCATTCATTCTTTTGCATGTCCTTTTGTTGTTTAAATTGTGTTAACAGGTCTGAGGAGTTGCTAGTTCCTGGCCAGCAGGCCAGTTGGGGGGGTGGGGGGGTGGGATCAGTGCTGCTGATAAAGCCACATCACCCTTTACCCCTTTGGTTTCCATCTCAGCAGCAGCTCTGTTTGAATTGCCCTCAGAAGGGAACATGTAAATCGACAGCGGTGTGAAGTTTGGCCCAGCTGTTCCCACTGATGTCATGGGGGGGGGGGGGGTGATCTGTTGGGTGTCATGGGGTGTCAAGTGTTTACTCTTCCTGGGTTAACTGGATTATTTCTGCTGCTGTGGATCACCTATTCCTCTTCTTCTCCTTTTCCCTGCTGATTAATGCCGATCTACAGGATTTAACACCACCGCTTAGTTACTCCTCACGGCTGTCTTTTTAAAAAAATGGCCAACACACACCAATTTATCACATCCTTTTTCCATGTAAATTAGAAACATTCTTTTGTAAATGTGAGGATTTTTCTCATAAATTTGCAGGATTTTCCTGCAGAGTTAGAGCCATTTTACTCAGAAATGTGCAGCTTCTTACTTGAAAATTTGCAGCTTTTTTATTATTCATAATTTTGCAGCTTTTTCCTCATGAATTTAGAACTTTTCTTACTCTTGAATTTGCAGTATTAAAAAAAAAAAGCTTAAACTTGCAGCATTTTACTCAAATCTTATATCTGCAGAGTTTTTTGTTGTAAACAGTTGGAAATTTACACCTTCTTTTGTCTTTTTGCTAAAGTTGCAGCTTCTTACCCATAAAATTCCACTTTTTTTTTTTTTTAGTCAGAAATTGTCAGCTTTTAACTGAGACTTTTTTGTGTCAGGTCAGGCATTGGCTTGCTTGCTACCGGATAACCATGAAAACCGGTACTACCTGTCTCATGGGTTGGGCCGTCGGCGACTCAACCGGCATCCCCGCCCTTCCAAGGGTGTGGAGGGTGAAGCAGGGCATCCTGGCAGAACTAAAAACAATATCTGCCACAGGTCTGTGGTGGACGGGGTGAGATCTCAGTTATACGGGGTGAGATTGGACATCCTGGCAGATAAACACAACTGTCACAAGGTCTGTGGTGGACTGTGCCAGTCGGTGCATTGTGACATGCACTACACAAAGAGCAGAGATAAACAAACCTATCATCTGGTCAGTCACCGCAACAGATACTGGAGTCAGTTTGTCTTGGCTTGTCCTTGCCACTGATAATACCTTTATCTGCCAAGAATGTGCTGCTAGTCCAGCAAAAGCTAGCAGTACTCAAATACTTTGCAAGCAGTTTCATGAAATGGTCAATCAGAAAGCAACTCATACCAGCTCGGACGTTGCCCGGGCTTACAAGGTCCGCGCTGATCTGTTCACACTCCGACAGGCAGCAAAAAGTAAGCTAGGAGCAGGAAGACAAAAGAAGAGGAAAACAGCAGCCTTGTGTGTAGCAAAATGGAATGTACGCACTCTGTTGGACAGAACAACATCACAGCGCCCAGAAAGGCAGACCACACTTGTGGCCCTGGAAATGAACAGGTACAATGTAGACATAGCTGCACTTAGTGAAACATTTCCTGGATATTACAGCCTGGAAGACCATGGGTACATCTTCTTTTGGAGTGGGAGATGAACTCAAGAAAGGAGAGAAGCAGGAGTTGGCTTTGCAGTTAGAAAGGAGATGGCAGCAATGCTTGATGAGGAACCGGTGCCAATCAACGACAGGATAATGACTATGAGACTCCCACTACAGTGGAAGATGTATGCCACACTCATCAGTGTATATGCCCCAACGATGACTAACATAGAGGAGGTGAAGGAAGAGTTCTACAGTGATTTACATGAGACTATCAGGCGTGTACCAACTGATGACAGGCTGATACTCGTTGGAGAATTTAATGCCAGAGTTGGTTCGGACACTGAGAAATGGAAAGGAATGCTAGGCAGTCATGGAGTAGGCAAGTGCAATGCTAATGGAGAACTTCTACTTGCACTATGTTCAGAGTACAACCTTGTGATAACCAACACTCTATTTAAGCACAGGGACACACACAAGAAGACATGGATGCACCCAAGATCCAAGCACTGGCACTTATTAGATTACATCATAGTCAGGCAGAGAGACATAAGGGATGTATTGGACACCAGAGCAATGAGAGGCACGGACTGTGGTACTGATCATGTTATGCTGAGATCTAGATTAAGGATTTGCAGACAAAAACAGCACTGCAGGACAGGTGCGAAGCCGCCATGGAAGCTAAACACTTGTGCACTGAAAGGCCAAAAGAAGCAGGAAGAACTTACACAGGAAATGGATGAAAACTTGAAAGACTGGGACAGCAACAACTGAGAGAATGACATAGAAGAAAAATGGGCAACACTGAAGGATACGGTGTATCAGACTGCGAGTGATGTATTAGGCTACCCTGAGAGGAAACATCAAGATTGGTTTGAAGAGCATGATGAACACCTGAAGAAACTACTAGAAGCAAGGAATACAGCTAGGCAGGAAAACCTACAGTGTAACACAAGGTCGAAGAAGAAGAAATACTCAAAGGCTCAGAGTGAGCTACAGAAGTACACCAGAGAGATGAAGTCCAACTGGTGGGATTAAAAAGCAGAGAAACTTCAAACTGCAGCAGACAGGAAGGACATGAAAACATTCTTCACATGTTTGAGAGAAATCTACGGCCCTAAACCAAGAGGATTGATCCAACTAAAGGCTATGGATAGTAAAACGATTTTGCAGGAGAAAGACAAGATCCTGGACAGATTTGCAGACCACTTTGACCAACTACTAAACAACCCTGGAGATCTCACTGAAGAGGCTAAAGAAGCTCTAGTGCAGCGACCAGCTGTGTCAAGTCTGGATGAACCACCAAATTTTGATGAACTAATGACAGCTATCAGGACAACACAGGATGGTAAAGCTCCAGGAAGGGATGGAATTCCAGCAGAAGTGTGGAAATTTGGTGGTGTTCAGCTGACCAACTGCTTGCACAAGCTCATCCAAGAGATATGGGATGCCCAGAAAGTACCTCAAGACTGGAAGGATGCAAGTATTGTGCCTTTGTTCAAGAAAGGTGACAGGAAAGATTGTGGAAATTACCATGGTATATCACTGCTAGCCACTGTTGGTAAGATTCTCTCACGTGTACTACTTAACAGACTCAGCAAACACATCTCACAGAATGTACTACTGGAAACCCAGTGCGGCTTTAGAAGTGGAAGAAGCACAATGGACTGATTTTCTGCTTGAAACAGGTTCAAGAAAAGTGTATTGAACAGAACATGCCGCTTTATGTAGTCTTCATAGACTTCAGTAAAGCCTTCGATACTGTTTTGGGACAAGGACTTTGGCAGGTACTCAAGAAATATGGTTGTACAGAGAAGTTTGTCAGCCTGATCGAGGCACTCCATACAGGTATGCAAGCAAACGTGGCAATGAGTGGTTCAGTATCTAAAGACTTTTCAGAAAGCAACGGGGTGAAACAAGGGTGTGTGCTGACACCGACACTCTTCTCGCTATATCTGGCAGCCATGCTTGAGGTGGCCTTCAAAGGCACTTCAGAAGGAGTATACATTCAAACAAGGAAAGAAGCAGACTTGTTCATTGTGGCACAGTTTAAAGCCAAGAGTAAGACATCGATAAAGGTAGTAAGAGAAATGCTCTTTGCCGACGACAGTGCTCTAGTTGCACACAGTGTGGAAGATATGCAATCTTTAGTGGAGAAATTTGAAGAGCAGCTAGTCAGTTCAGCCTCCAAATCAACATCAAGAAGACAGAGTGCCTTTATCAACATCACTACCAGAAGAGATCAGCTTTGGTACAGAGCCACTAGTCAAGTGCAAGACTTTCAGGTACCTAGGGAGTACTGTTTCAGACAATGCTAGGCTGGAGGATGAACTATCTCTCAGAATGGGAAGAGCGAGCGCTGTGTTTGGAAACTTGAGGGAGAGACTGTGCAACAATCGACATGTGTCTATCCGTGTGAAATGCAAACTGTACAGAGCAACAGTACTGGCTACTCTATTGTACGGTGCTGAAACTTGGACTGTCTACAGAGTGCAGGTGAAGAAACTCCACGTGCACATGATGAGACACCTTCGAGCCATAATGAACATCTCATGGAAAGACAAGATAACCAACAAAGAAGTGTTGAAATGAGCTGGTCTACCATCAATGGAGGACATGCAAATACAGATGAACCTGAGATGGCTCGGACATGTTGAGAGGATGGACCAGCAGCGTATCCCTCGGCAGTTACTCTGCTCACAGTTATGCAAGGGCAAATGCAATCAGGGTAGACCAAGGCTCAGATTTAAAGACACTCCATCCATCCATCTTCTACCGCTTTTCCGGAGGTCCAGGTTGCAGAGACAGCAGTTCAAGCAGAGAAGCCCAGACTTCCCTCTCCCCCGCCACCTGCTCCAGCTCTTCAGAGAGGATACCAAGGCGTTCCCAGACCAGCTGGGAGACATAGTCTCTCCACTGAGTCCTGGGTCTGCCCCGGGGTCTCCTCCAAGTGGGACGTGCCCGAAAAACCTCAAGTGGGAGGCGTCCAGGAGGCATCCTAATCAGATGCCCATACCACCTCAACTGACTCCTTTCAATGCGGAGGAACAGCTGTTCTACTCTGAGCCTCTCCCGGATGACTGAGCTCCTCACCCTATCTCTGAGGGTGAGTCCAGCAATCCTATGGAAAAAGCTCATTTCAGCCGCTTGTATCTGCAATCTCATTCTTTCGGTCATTACCCAAAGCTCGTGACCATAGGTGAGAGTAGGAACGTAGATTGACTGGTAAATCGACAGCTTTGCCTTAGAACTAAGCTCCCTCTTCACCACAACAGACCGGTACAATGTCCGCATCACTGCAGATGCTGCTCCAATCCATCTGTCAATCTCTCGCTCCATTTTCCCCTCACTCGTGAATAAGACCCCAAGATACTTAAACTCCTCCACTTGGGGCAGGAGCCTGTCCCCAACCCAGAGAGGACAATCCACCTTTTTCTGGCTGAGGACCATGGACTCGGACTTGGAGGTGCTGATTCTCATCCCAGCCACTTCACACTCAGCGGAAAACTGTCCCAGCAAGAGCTGTAGGTCATTGCTGGATGAAGCCAACAGGACAACATCATCTGCAAACAACAGAGATGAGATCCTGTGGTCACCAAGCATGACACCCTCCATTCCCTGGCTGCGCCTAGAAATCCTGTCCATAAAAATTATGAACAGGATCGGTGACAAAGGGCAGCCCTGGCGGAATCCAACTCTCACTGGGAATGAGTCCGACCAAGTGTTGGCAATACGAATCAAACCCTCACAACGGTCGTACAGAGACCGAATAGCTCGTAACAACAAGCCCGATACCCCATACTCCCGAAGCACCCCCCACAAAAAACCACAAGGGACGTGGTCAAATGCCACAAAATACATGTAAACTGGTTGGGCAAACTCCCACGAACCCTCGAGAATTCTCGAGAGGGTAAAGAGCTGGTCCGATGTGCCCCAGCCAGGATGAAAACCACATTGCTCCTCCTGAATCCGAGGTTCGACCAACGGCCGGACTCTCCTCTCCTCTCTTTAAAGACACTGTAAAAAAAAACCTGAAGAAGTTGGACATAGACGGGAGTTCCTGGCAGCAGAAGGCTAAGGACAGAGCTGTGTGGAGGAATCTGATCAGACCTAAATGAAACAGTCATTGTTGCCCACAACAGACTGCTATGATGATGATGATGACGATGATGCAGTTTGCTGCAGATGTCTAATTGAATGTTCTTCCCAGGGCTCTCTGGGTATGGCAATGGTTGCAGGGGTGGGGGTGGGGGGTCCGCAGGTCTTTCCGCTCTCCAAGCACGGGACACAGTTCTTTACCATGGTTTCAATGCCCTTATCGATTCTAGGCCACCAAACCAAATCCCTGCAACGTTGCTTCACCCTGACCACACCAAGTTGGCCATCGTGGAGCATCACCAGGACTCGTGATATCAGAGACACCAGGATCAACATGCAGTGTCCCCTCGCCACACACACACTGTTCCAACAGCTCAGTTCATCCCTAAACCGGTGAAAAGGTGCCAGCTCGCCCTGTACTTTTGTGGGCCAACCCTCCCTGATGATCGAGCAGAGTTGTGACACCGTGGGGTCCCGTTCCGACTCTGTCTGGAGCTCCTGGAGGGATACCATGTCCCGGAGGGGTCCGTGCAGCGTGTTGACCAGATCCGCCTCTGTGGGGTCATCACTGTCGTCGTCTGGTTGCACAGCGTTGGTTGTGGCACGGGACAGGAGGTCCACCACTACGTTCTCTTTTCCAGGGGTGAACTGGGTAGGAAAGTTGTTGGCCCTCAGCCGCTTCGTCCACCTGTGGATCCGTAGGGGTCTGTGTCCCAAGCCCATCATCTCCAGTAGTGCCGTCAGCACCCGGTGGTCCGTCCACAGGGTGATGTGGCGCCCATAGAGATAGATGTGCCACCGCTCACACGCTCAACCACAGGTGAGCACCTCCCTCTCACCCACTGCATAGCTCAGTTCAACCACTGAAGAGACCTCGACGCGAACGCCACTGGGCAATCGGTACCATCTTGCACCTGAGACATAATCGCCTCCACTGCCAAACCAGACATGTGACAGGTCACAAAAATTGGCCATTTTGGATCAAAGGGGGCCAATACTGGAGGGGAGGGGAGTTGAGACTTCAGCCTAGCGACCGCTGCTGAGCAGACCGGGGTCCACTGCCACGGCACATCCTGTTTCAGAAGGGCCCGGAGTGGTTCGATTGTCTCAGAGTAATGGGGAATAAAATGCCCTTAAATGTCCACCCTCTCGATGATGCCAACTTTAAGCCATCTGTTCAATTCCACTGTGACATTGTCCCGCAGAGCAAGGGGAAGCAGCCATAATGATTGAATTTTTGGTGTCATGCTTGGATCGATGAGCGGGCGGTGGTAGAATGCCTTAATGCATCCAAGGCCCACGAACAACCCCGGACAGTGGACATGCCATTTGGGGAACACTGTTAGTACCTTTGAGCCGTTTGGGTCCATGATGGAGAATCCCAGTTCACCCAGCAAATCGATTCCCAGCAAGTCGGCCCCCTGGCGCGAGATCTGGAAGGTGAATGTGGGAACAATCTTCAACCCACATTTCACCAAGAAGCTGACCATGCCCGCCATTTCAATTTTGGCGTGACCGTACCCAAACATTTTCACTGCTCCTGCATTGATGGTTTTGCCTGTGAAAAGTCTTTTCAGTGTAGCCATACTCAGTATGGACTTGCTCCCAAGTCCACCATAAGTGGCACATCAACTCCGTCTAGCTGCAGGACGTACCACTTTAATGGTCCCTTCTTTGCGCATGCTACACACACCTGCGTCATGCTTTCGGACTCCGCCGCCGATGGTTTAGTAGTGATGGTGCAGGCCCTGTCCCGTGCCACAGTCCGCCGCCTTTTGGGGGGTCTGCCCCGAAGAGTTAGTTACAATGCTAGCAGCCAGACTTGGAGGGAAACTTGAGTAGCTAAGTTCTTTTTAGCTAGCTTGCACTGGCAGGCCCAGCTGGGCAATAGACTCAATCTGCCTAGTCAGTTCAACCAGCTTCTCTAGCATGAGGACATCCGCAATCAGTGTTAGCTTGTCTTTCAGCTACTCGTTGTTTGTACTGTGAGCTAGCTTGTCCCGGACTAGCTCCTCCTCGAAAGGCTTGAAGGCGCATTCTCTTGCTAAGCTACTGAGTTCCATAATGAAGGATTGGGTGAACTCACCAGCTCACTGAAGGGGGTCAAAAAATGTACATCTTCATGCCATGATGTTGGAATTGTCCCTGAAGAAATAGTCCATTAAGTTCAAACCTTCCTTCAGTGAGCTGTTGCCACCCAGCACAAAAAAATATCCGCTGGCCATCCTCACCGAGGCAGTGAATGAGTAGGCTCCTCTGTCTCTCTTCATTGGCGCCGCTCAGACTGGCCACAGCCACATATGCTTCGAATAACTCCCGCCAACGGCCCTAAGGTATAGCTGGCATAACCAGAGATTGTAAAAATGGAGGTGGGGGTTTAATGCATGCTCCCATGCTTTATTCTCGTTGCCAGAATGTTATGTCGGAATAACACGAGACTGGAGCCGCATTCAACTGAGCACTGAACTGACTTTATTACAGAAAACAACTCAATATATTCCCTAGCCGTAGCCCGCCTGACATCATCACCCTCAACCCCCTAGGCCAGGCTACAGCAAGCCCCAAATGTCAAATCCCCACACAACAATTTGTTTATACCACAAACCCTCCTCACTTCTGGCGCCACATGAGTAGGCTGTCTTTTTGCAACAGCGGATCAGTTTCTTCCTATTTCTATTTACTATCTGGCTCTCTTGCTAATCTTTCTGTTTTGGCGACACCTTGATCCATCACAGACACATAGATCACCAAAATGTCTCCTGAGCCAGCGGATGGAGCCACTGTTTGTTGTAGGAGGCAGTACAATAGGGACCAGCTGTTAGCATTTAACTGGCCCACGATGCTAACGCAAAAACTTGACATACTGAGAGAAATAAGACGGAAACGGCGTGGTTGTCGAGCTGGAGTAAGATGGCGGGCGAGGAATATAAGGTACAGACCCGCCCTCCCATCTGTTATTATGGGGAATGTACGATCGCTACTCAGTAAAACAGATGAGCTAGCGGCTATCTCCCACTACGAGAGCATATACAGAGCGAGTCGCTTGATGCTATTTACGGAGAAATGGCTAACAGAACTAGCAACAGATGCTAACATTGAACTGGAGGGTTTCCACGCAATACGGGCAGACCGAACAACAGACAGTGGGAAAGCAAGGGGCGGAGGAGTGATAATGTATGTCATTAACAACTGGTGCAGACCGGGACATATCACGGTTACACAACAATACTGCAACAAAGGCACTGAGTTGCTAGCTGTTAGCATGCGGCCTACATATCTCCCGAGGGAATACTCACACGTGATCTGCATTGTTATTTATGCAAATCCGACGACGAACGCTGGGACAGCGCGTGATGTCATCCACTCAGTAACTGGCAGGCTGCAGACAGAACACCCAGATGCTCTTCTCCTCATCTCAGGTGATTTCAACCATATTTCACTGTCTCCCATTCTACCCACGTTCACCCAGTATGTCACATGCCACACTAGAGACAATAAAACACTGGACTTATTCTATGCAAACACTAAGGAGGCGTACACCTCATCACCACTCCCCCCACTCGGGAGATCGGATCACAACTTGGTTCATCTCCTGCCGGAAGAGGATCTTCAGGTCGGGGAACAGGGAGATGCTGAAGTCCGTACAGAGGGAGCTGAGGAGGAAGATCAGAGAAGGCAAGGACAGCTTCAGGAAGAAGATGGAGGACAAGCTGCAACAGAGCGACATCAGCGGGGTCTGGAGAAACCTTAAAACCATCTCTGGGCTCCAGAATACCTCCCCCCAGGTCACGGGGGGCAGGGAGTGGGCAAACAATCTAAACCTGTTTTTTAATAGGTTTGACCAACCGCCCTCCCCCCCAACTGCACAACAACCACTGCTGCCTCTAAAGACATCGAGTCCTGCTGCCCACACCCCACTCCACCAACACCCCCCCCCCCCACTCCCAACACACAGCCCCCCAACATGACCCTCACTAAGACCCAGGTGAGGACGGAGCTGAGGAAGATCAAGGCGAGGAAGGTGTCGGGACCGGACGGCATCGGCGCAAAGCTCCTCAAGTCCTGTGCAGACCAGCTGTGTGGGATTGTGGAGCACATCTTCAACCTGAGCCTGAAACTGGGGAGGGTACCACAGTTGTGGAAAACATCTTGTGTGGTACCTGTACCAAAGACTTCCCACCCCAAAGACCTGAACAGCTACAGACCAGTGGCCCTGACGTCTCACATGATGAAGACCCTGGAGAGACTGCTCCTTGCTCACCTCCACCCCCTGGTGGGACCAGCGATGGATCCACTCCAGTTCGCCTACCAGCATGGCATTGGGGTGGAGGATGTAGTGATCTTCCTCCTTCACCATTCTCTGTCCCACCTGTCGAAGCCCGGGAATGCAGTGAGGATCATGTTCTTTGACTTCTCCAGTGCTTTCAACACCATCCAACCGATGATCCTGAAGGACAAGCTGCTGTGCGCAGGGGTGGACCAGCACCTGTCATCATGGATCGTGGACTACCTCACTAAAGGCCCTTTTCCACTAGTATCGCCTTGGCCTTACTTACTTCTACTCTACTCACTTTCTCGCCCTTTCCACTGTACCCAGCACGGTTTAACCGACACTATTTTCATGCCTGTTAAGAGGCAGGGTATAAGCATGCTGAAGTGAGCCGAGATGTGACGTCAATAGACTGCTAGCCACTGATTGGTCAGGCCGTAATGTCACAAAAGCGCCCGTCTTCAGTGGAATCTTTGCGACCGCCATTTGCAATCTCTCACGGACTAACTCGGTCATGGAGTAAATACAAATACAGACAGCGTTGTAGGTTTTGCGGAAATCTACACCGTGGTCCAACGAAGAGGTGCGGGGTTTTCTCTGCTTGGTGGCAGATACACAGTGAGAGGAGTGATCCGGACCGATACAGATTGCAGCCCTGCATAGAACCGTACTACTGACAAGCTGAAGACGAACGTGAGAGAACCATCGATGGTGAGTGATTTGTAATAATGTGCATCTGTTCGCTTATTTATCCTGTTGGTGGTAAGCTCACTTTTTTTGAGCAATACAGCACTGTTCTGTGCTGGCTAACGAGTGTTAGCTAGTAGCTAGCCGGTACCAACTGCTGATTCGTGCTTGTTTTCTCCAAAGTATTCGCTTGTGAGAGCAAAACGATGAAACGTGTTAATCCTGGTTAAAGTCCTGGTTTTTGTACGTGCTGCACTTTGGTGCTGCGCATTAAATTGTGTGCAATTTAATGCTAGAATGTGTTTCCACATGCCAGGGGTTAGCTTCCCTGTTTATAGTGGATACTGGTGAAATGGACCACAGGAGCCGAAATCTCAACAATATAAAAGTGCTTTTTCAAACCAGTGATTTATAAAGTCATTCATATAATTTTCTAAAGCATCACAATAGACCCACACACCGATTCTGTGGATTTTCCATAAAAGGTGCTGGTGTGGCGGTTCGTTTTAACCCCACAACAGACTAAGGACACTCAGCCCTCTTTTCTCTGTTTTCCTGCTACACTACTGAGATGCAATGTGCCATTCATGTATTTGTGATGCAAACATGCATGTATTGTGATGTAATGCGTCATTCTGTATAGTGTGCATATGGCTTGTCCTTACTGTGCTTTTTCTGAGCATCTTACATATGTAGATGTGCTTTGGTGTATTAATGTCTACAGGTAGACGAGTTTCTTCTGTCTCACCTATGTGATGTTAATCGTTGCCTTTCATGCATTGTATTCATGCGTCCTGTCCTTACTGTGACCTAGAGACTCAGATCAATATGTAGATGTGCTTGTTAGCCTCTTTGTCTTGCACTTAGAGCGAGGTCTATCTAATCTGCCCATTGTGATGTATGGCTTACAAATGCAAATACCTCCTGCCTGTTCTGTTGTCCCTTTGATCATTCTAAACTGTGGGGTATGTCTCTTTGATGTATTGTTATGATCAAGTATTTAAGGTGCAACTGTGTAACGCAATCTCTCTCTCTCACTCTGATCCTGCAACTGGTAGACACACACGTGTCCGCCTCTCTTCTTCTTCACTGAGAGCCTGAGGAATTCGGCTTCAGCCTGCTCACGCTATGGGCTGGAGCCGAGTTCCCATGACGGCGGTATGATTAATAAAACCTGCTTAAAACCACAGCACCGCTGCTTATTTTTGCATGCCGCTTCACTGGTGACCCCTCGAACACGCACACGTTTTGTGCGAATGCAACCTTCCGAGCTGGACAGCCGCACAGCTGCGCTGGTGACCCCTTGAAGACGCACACGTTTTGTGCGACGCAGCCTTCTGATTTGGATGGCCACGCCGGCGAACCGACGCTGAAAAAAACGAGCGGCCAGCGAACGCAACACCCGGGCATGAATGCTCCGTCGCAGCGGCCTACTGGTCCGCCCTCCCTGTGGCTTCAGGGAGACTTCGACGCGGAGCCAACACAGGCGAGCCGTTCTCCGGACATCACCCACGACCGGGTAAACTGCAGAAAACGTCATGGCGCAACCCTCGCCTGAGATCGGGACGTCCACGCTGGACCGGCCGCTCTCACTGAGAGCGCACGCACCTCGTCCTCTCTCCACGACGGCAACCTCCAGGGCCGACGGAGAGCGCAGCGCGTGGAACTGAACGCACCATGGCCGCACGAGCGACAACGATCGTCTCCTCCCTCTCACCGCTCCAACGCAGCTGCACGAGCCCGGGGCACAAAGATCGTCTATTGCCTCGCACCGCTCCAACGCGTCTCCACGAGCCCGAGGGACAGAGATCGTCTATTTCCTCTCACCGCTCCAACGCACCATGGCCAATCTACAGCAACAGCTCAACCTGGATTTTATCGGCGCCGTCTGCGCTGATCTCCGCCAAGTTTCTGCACCCTGACTCGCCACTCCAGCGGCCCACCCACGCACTGAACCCCCGCTCACGCATCGGGGAGTTACAAGGACGGCGCATCACGCACGGGACAAGTAACGGCTCCACAGACTGCCTTCCTCCTTCGCCGCTGCCTTTCAGGGCTGCTCGCTCACCTGAGGCATGCATGCAGCATGATCGAAGGATTTATTAACAGTCTCAGCCACGCCAGAGACCGCCATCATCCTCCGCCGCTGCTCACAGGACCTTCAGGGCTGCTCGTTCACCTGAAGCAAGCACGCAGCTCGCCACTGGATTTTTTAATGGTCTTAGCCACGGCACAACGGGATTTCAGCCGTCAGCTGTTCCCGGGAGCTTTGGGGTTGCTTCAGCACCCAAAGCCAACAGTCCCTATGCTTTGTTTACTTTTTTTCTTACAGCCGCCCCTGCTTTTCTTCATGGCCACGAGAGGAGTCAGAGACTAATTTTTCTTCTGGTGATCTCCGCACGTGCAACGGACAACCCCTCGACGTCGCGGAGCAGCAAGCAATTTTTGCGCGCCTCAGGACGATTTCACAGCTCCTGCCGGCACTTCCTACCCCTCCCCTCCCTCCCCCTCCGCCTGCAGCAAGCTTCTCCCACAGCTCACTCACACAGATGGATTTTCGAGGTCGCGGCCCCCTACCGCGTCCTCTGGGGGGGAGCGTGTGTGGCGGTTCGTTTTAACCCCACAACAGACTAAGGACACTCAGCCCTCTTTTCTCTGTTTTCCTGCTACACTACTGAGATGCAATGTGCCATTCATGTATTTGTGATGCAAACATGCATGTATTGTGATGTAATGCGCCATTCTGTATAGTGTGCATATGGCTTGTCCTTACTGTGCTTTGTCTGAGCATCTTACATATGTACATGTGCTTTGGTGTATTAATGTCTACAGGTAGACGAGTTTCTTCTGTCTCACCTATGTGATGTTAATCGTTGCCTTTCATGCATTGTATTCATGCGCCCTGTCCTTACTGTGACCTAGAGACTCAGATCAATATGTAGATGTGCTTGTTAGCCTCTTTGTCTTGCACTTAGAGCGAGGTCTAGCTAATCTGCCCATTGTGATGTATGGCTTACAAATGCAAATACCTCCTGCCTGTTCTGTTGTCCCTTTGATCATTCTAAACTGTGGGGTATGTCTCTTTGATGTATTGTTATGATCAAGTATTTAAGGTGCAACTCTGTAACGCAATCTCTCTCTCTCACTCTGATCCTGCAACTGGTAGACACACACGTGTCCGCCTCTCTTCTTCTTCACTGAGAGCCTGAGGAATTCGGCTTCAGCCTGCTCACGCTATGGGCTGGAGCCGAGTTCCCGTGACGGCGGTATGATTAATAAAACCTGCTTAAAACCACAGCACCGCTGCTTATTTTTGCATGCCGCTTCACTGGAACAGTACCGTGCATGTACAGAGTGGATCCTGTGGTGCTTGTCAGGGAAACGAAGCATTTTTGTCACATCCCACCACTTAAAACCCCAAATTTAATTTGGCAAAAAATTACAATATTACATTAACTTTAAAAAATAGTTTTGTTTTTTTTTATTTAAGTTTTTGTAAAGGGTATACAGGTCATTACAGCATTGCATTGTTTACATTTTCATCACATGTTCCCTTATTTTTTGCTATCTGACAACATTGGTAGGATAATTATTACAACACCCCCTTTTTTTTTAAAGTGAAAGAAAAAGTGAAATTAAAGAGAATAAAATAAAACAAACAAACAAACAAACAAACAGAACAGCAAAAAACAAACAAACAGAAAATTAAGTAATTAAAAGTAAAAGAGCATCTGAGTAGCGTTGGAACAAAGAGCGGTGCCATTATTGAAATGGTATTTGTCAAAGATTAGATCTAATGGAAGACACATATGCGATCCAGGGTTGCCAAAAGTTCATGAACCCATCCATGTCCTGTCTCAGTGCGAATGTCAACTTTTCCATCGAGTAAATGTCTTGAATCACGTTAATCCAATCTTCAGGTGTAGGACAGTCCTTCAGCATCCATTTTTTAGTTAGGGCTTTTTTACTTGCCAATATTAAAACAGTGAATAAGTATTTATCTCCTCGTCTTTCCAGTGAGTCTGGTAGTAAACCCAAATACAAAGTTACAAAAGAAAAGGGAACTGTTATTTTGAATATTTTCCCCAATATTGTCTGTACATTGGTCCAATATTGGTGGATAACTGGGCATGACCAAAACACATGAAAATGATTTGCAGTCTTTTCACCACACAAGCGCCAACAGTTCAACTCCTTATGGGTAAATTTATTTTGTGCAGGTGTTCTGAAAAATCTTACCAGATTTTTCCATCCAAATTCTCTCCACTGCAGGGATGAGGTACTTTTCCATTGCTGTTTATTTAGCTTTTCCCATATTTCCAATTGTAAAGTGAAATTCCCCTCTTTTTCCCATCTCTCTTTTATATATGATGTGTTGTCTCCTTTTAAGTCTTGAAGACCTTGGTATATTTTAGAAATGTATCTGATCCCTGGGCTCCCTTTATATGCCATTAAGAAGACCTTCAGGGGGGACGGTCGGTGCACGCCATGAAGGCAACAGCATAGAACTTCTGCTCCCGGCACGGTCATATTGAAAAAGCCCTTAAAACGCGAAAACCTATAGAACTACCAGCTCAAGACGATCAACTAAAAGGGCAATGGTAAAAGGCAAGTCAAAAACCAAGAAACAGGCTGAAACTACGGAGTTTGATACCGAAGAAACTGAAGCTAACGACGACAGCGTCGGTTTGGCTAGTGCTGGTGCCAGCAAAATGGAGGAAGACGACAGCATTGATTTGAAGGCGATACTGATGGAAATCAGGGACTTCAGGAAAGAAAACATGCAACAGTCGAATGAAGTTAAAGCAGAAATCAGCAAGATTAATGCAAGACTCGAAACAGCGGAGGGACGCATTTTGGAAACGGAGGAACGAGTGGAAACAATAGAGGAGGTGATTACAGAGCTCATGAAACTCCAGTCTAAGCTACAGGCCCAAATCACCGACCAGGAGGGGCGTTCTCGTAGAAATAATGTACGGATATATGGTGTGATTGAAAACGAAGAGAAAGGTGCTCCGACTATGATAGATTTTGTTGAAAATCTTCTGAGGGAAAAGCTCCAACTGCCCTCGACACTGGACTTGCATATTGAACGCACACACCGCGCCCTAGCGGCAGTTCCCCCAGCCGAAGCACCACCTCGATCCATCATTGCACGCTTTACCAGTTACAAGAGCAAGGAAGAGGTGCTCAGGAAAACTTGGCAAATGAGGGGATTCCAGTGGAAGGGCAAACAGATTAACCTTGATCACGATTATGCACCTGACGTCCTTAAGCAGAGACAGACATACGCAGAGGCTAAAAAGATCCTAAAACAACGAGGGGTACGTTTCCAGACCCCGTTTCCAGCTAAACTCCGAGTGTTCTACCCAGACGAAACAAAACTTTATAACACCGCTGAAGATGCAACTAAAGACATGTTTGACAGAGGATTCCCAGTCACTGTCTACAAGCCACCGGAGACACTGATGGCACGGATTCAGAAAACAGCGTGGACCACTAAACGAAGCACAAGAGGAGAGCGACGCACACCGCTGGATCCGGGCCAGACTGGACCATCATCAATAAAGGAGAAACTGCAACAATACAGAAGGGAATCCATGTAAAAACGCCAATAAAAATCTGCTGTTCAATTTATAACCCAGTTACAGAGATAATACAATAACTAAACACGAGAAATGAGTGAAACCTAAGACTTATTGCCAATCTAAATCAGCTGCCGGGAAATGGCTGTTCAGGCATAATATGGAGGAAAGGCGTGACGATGGACGCTCCACTAGAGGGCCCACCCTGACACAAGTGGCTTACCCTCTTAAAGACTCACAACATCAGGTCTTACAGGGTTTGTTTTTCTTTAAACCCCACAAACGGAAATCCTGGTTTATTTCCTCAAATGTTTGTTATTGTTTTGTTTGGCTGCAGTTCAGAGCAGCACTGTTTGGACAAGTGGTATACTTATGTTTATTAAGGAAGAGAAAAAGAAAAACAAATTATAGCCAACAATCACACTATCAATGTCATCTCCTTTAATGTAAATGGAATTATCAGCCCACAAAAAAGGTCCAAAATACTCCCCAAACTCAAAAAAGAAAAGATACATGTGGCCCTTCTACAAGAAACGCATGTATTAGACCAAGAACTCAAAAAGCTTAAACGAGGTTTTTATAAGTATGTCTATGGATCATCATACAAACTTGGCCACCGTAGAGGTGTTGCAATTCTCATTTCACGACAGATTTGTTTTGAATATTTATCTGACAAGAAGGATAAAGAGGGACGATATATATTGGTAAAAGGAAAAATTGATGGCTCATTAGTAACTATTCTCAACATATACGCACCACCAGGAAGTAATTGGAATTTTTATAAACAGATGTTCGAAATGATGGTATCTGAAACTGAAGGAATGTTGATATGTGGAGGGGACATGAATGTACGGTTGTCAAAACTGGACAGTTCTAAGAACGACTCCGCACAAAAAAAATCAATAATAAAGAAAATAAACAGTATCAAGAGTGAAACCGGAATTATCGATATCTGGAGAGATTTTAACCCTTCTGGATGCGATTATACACATTTTTCTGCCCCCCATTCTACATATTAGAGAATTGATTACTTCTTCACATTTAATAAAGACTGATATAAGATTAAAACAAGTGATATTGGCACAATTGATCTGTCAGATCACTCTCCAATATATTTATCTATCTGTATGAATGATACTCGCAAAACCACAACTTGGAAACTTAATTCCAATATTTTGAATGATTCAAAAATGAAAGAGAAATTAAAAGAAAAAATTGATGAATACTTTAAGGAAAATGATAATGGGGAAGTGTCACCATCCATTTTATGGGATGCTTTTAAAGCGGTTATAAGAGGCAAAATTATTGCCAGCACCTCTTTCATTAAAAAACAAAAAAAAGAAAAACTCGAAAAATTACAAATGGATCTTAAGGAACTACAAAGACAACACAAAATTACTTTAAACAATGACAAACAACATGAAATAAAAAGATTACAAGAAGAAATTGATAACATATATTCTGATGAAATGCAAAAAAAGCTTATCTATCTTAAACAAAATTATTATGAGGCTGGAGGGAAGTCAACGAAATGGCTAGCTTTTAATCTAAGAAAACAACAGGCTGATAACACAATTTATAGAATAAAAAACCCCAAAACTGGGATTACACATGATGATATTACAGAAATTCAGGAGAGTTTTGTAACCTATTACAAAGACCTTTACTCACAGCCTAAATTAAACAATGGTGACCACATTGAAATCTTTTTAAGTTCACTAAATCTCCCCGGTGTCACTGAACAGGAGAACAGTAACCTAATAAAAGAAATCACAAATAAAGAAATCAATGATGCAATTACAAGACTAAAACCACATAAAAGCCCTGGCCCAGACGGCTACTCTGGTGAATGGTATAAGACCTACAGGGAGGAATTAATTCCAAGACTGAGGGAAGTGTGTAACTGGGTGTTGAAGGGAGGGGATCCACCTCCCTCATGGAAAGAAGTGATTATCACTGTCATCCCAAAAGAGGGAAAAGATAAATTGAATTGTAGCCAGTATCGACCAATATCAGTCTTAAACTTAGACTACAAAATATACACGTCCATAATAGCAAAGCGACTTGACAATATTATACCCAGACTTATTAATCATGATCAAACTGGTTTTATTCGCCAGAGGCAGACTCAAGACAGTATTAGAAGGGCCCTTCACGTTATACACCATATTAAAAAAAATAAGATTGAGGCATTGCTTATGGGTTTAGATGCTGAAAAAGCATTTGACTCAGTGAGATGGGCATTTCTTTACAAAGTTTTGAATAAATTTGGATTTCATCATATAATCATTAAGGCCATCCAGGCAATTTACCACAAACCAACAGCCAAAATAAAAATAAATGGTAGTCTTTCAAAACCAGTCTCACTTGAAAGATCATGCCGCCAGGGCTGCCCCCTTTCACCAATTTTATTCACTTTATTTATTGAACCGCTTAGCCAATACATTAGACAAGATAATTTAATTGAGGGAATTGATATACATGGGGACATTCAGAAGATATCACTTTTTGCAGGCGATGTCCTAATTTATTTAGGTCAACCAAATAAATCTCTACCTAGATTGATGGAGATATTAGAGCAGTTTGGATCACTTTCAAGTTACAAATTAAATATTGAAAAAACACAAATTATGACCTTAAATTATCAACCCTCAATGGAGTTAAAAAATAAATACGATTTTAAATGGGACAAAGACTCCATGAAATATCTTGGCGTGATATTAAGTAGAGACACTGGAAAGTTGTTTGAAAAGAATTATGGCCCATTAAATTCCAAAATAAAATCGGATTTAAGAAAATGGAGTCTAATACCAACTTTAGGACTAATTAATAGAATAGAATCAATAAAAATAAACATTTTACCCCAATTACTTTACCTTTTCCAAACTCTCCCAATTGAAGTGTCAAAACAACAATTTGTAGAATGGGACAAGTTGATTTCCCGCTATATATGGCTTGGGAAAAAACCTCGAATAAGATACAGTACATTACAACTGCCAAAGGACAGAGGTGGCTTATCTTTGCCATGTATGAGGGACTACTACTACTCTGCCCAATTAAGACCATTGGTTTGCTTATGTGATCCAATGTTCAAATCTAGGTGGAAAGATATAGAGGAAAAAGCCACTAAAGGCCCTCCTATACAAGCAATGATAGCAGACAGGAAATTGCAATCACATTTGAAAGACCCGGATAATCCCTGGCTAAAATTCACCTTTAAGATTTGGAATGACGTAAGTAGAGAGAACAAACTAACCAAGACTGAAATGATGTTAAGATGTTGCGCTTACGACACAGAATTTTTACCAAACCGTAATGACACAAGATTTCAAAAATGGACGTCAATGGGGCTCACTTCATACTTCACATTTAACCACAAGGGGGAGCTAGTAGACTTCCAAACCCTTAAATCAAAAAAGGGGCTAAATAACCAAGACTTTTTTAGGTACCTACAGTTGAGACATAGATATAATGAAATTATAAGGACCAAGACTGATAAGGAGGATAATAAAATTCTAAATATATTTCAAATGGCCTTTAGCACTACTACTGTTCAGAAAATTATAGCAAGATTTTATCAGTGACTTCAAGCAAACAAATCCACCAATACCCTTTATATTAAGAAGAAATGGGAAAAAGAAATAGGATCAGTGATAGTGACTGGGAATCATTATGTACAGTGCAATGGAAAACTACTTATTCAACTATTTGGATGGAAAAATTTAATTCGTTTCTTTATCACCCCAGTCCAAAAAAAACACCAAAATTTAGGTACCGGTTGTTGGAGACTATGTGGAAATGAAGAGGCTAATCATTATCATGTATTCTGGGCCTGCCCAAAAGTTACCCCATTTTGGAAAGACACACATAAGTGCCTGGAAAAGGTTTTCTCTACCCATGTCCCCTTTGACTTCCTGTACATGTTCTTAGGTTTGGAAATTCCTAACATAGCCTCATTTGCAGATAAATATTTAATGAGAATTGTACTATTGTCAGCAAAGAAAGTCTTAACGAGAAAATGGCTCCAAACAGACATACCAAAAATTCAGGATTTACATGATATGGTATACCAGATATTTATGATGGAAAGGATTACCATGTCTTTACGACTACAAAGAGATAAATTTGATAAATACTGGCTTAAATGGACCCAATATACAGGAAATCAAAGGAGAGACTTTAAGTAATCTATCCCATTGAAGGGAAGAAAAGAGCAAAACCGAAAAAATTTAATACCACTTGTCCACTGTTCAGTTAATTTGTTTATATGTTATTTTTTATACTGAAAAAAAAAAAAAAACTTATGGGAAGATTAATCGAGGGCATTTTCTTGTGTATTATTTTTTATTTACCTTTCCTTTGTAATAAAGTACTGCTCTCAATGTAAACAATCTGACCAAGATCACCAATAAAAATATAATTGAAAAAAAAAAAGAAGACCTTCAGAACACCTGACTGGGCCCTTTCCAAATCCTCCTTTTTAAGTATATTGTTTATGTGGTGTCTAAGCTGAAAGAACCTGTAAAGATCTTGATTTATTAGACCTTGTTTTTTCAAATCTTCAAAACTTCTTAAAGTTTGCCCCTTAAAAAAATCGTAATATTTTATCAGCCCTTTCTCTTTCCACTCTTTAAATCTAGTGTCTGTTTTATTGGGGGTAAAGTCTTGATCATAGGCAATCCATTGCAGAAGTCGATAGGGCTCTTTAGCTTGATTCTCTCTGACTATCTTAAACCAAATTTTTAGCGGGGTCTCTATCCACGGGTTAGTGTTATTCAGGAGTTTAGGTAAGGCATTGTTCCCTATTATCGCCTGTAGGGGGATGTCACTTGTTATTTGGCATTCGATCTCCTTCCATTGTGCAGTGTAGACTGGGTTACATATCTCTATTAAAGTTTTAATCTGTGCGGCTTTAAAATAGTCCCTGATATTTGGCAGCGTGAGCCCACCTTTGTCTTGGTTTAGCTGTAAGGTTCTATATCTGATTCTAGGTCTCTTGCCCTGCCATATGAATCTTGAGATCCTTCTGTCCAGCTCCTGGCATGTTTTTTTGGGAGGTTCTACCGGTATTGTTTGGAAAAGGTATAGAAGACGTGGAAGTATATTCATTTTGACTGCTTCAATTCTTTGTGCAGTACCTAAGAATGGTATCATATTCCATCTTGCTAGGTCAGATTTTATTTTTGTCACCAGTGGATCATAGTTTAGTGTTATAATTTTGTTGAGTTGTTTCGGGATATTGACCCCCAGATATTTCATAGATTCCAACTCCCAGTTAGTTTTGAGTTCACTTAGTGAATAATGATTTGGGTCATAGTTGAATGTTAAAACTTGGGTTTTATGCATGTTTAATTTGTACCCCGATAAATCTCCATAGTCTGAAAAAACTGAGATTAGTTCTGGTAAAGAAGTGTCTGGCTGCCCTAGGTATATTAAAATGTCATCAGCAAAGAGTGCTATTTTATGTTCCTTCTGACCAAGTGTAATACCCTGAATTTTTTGATTCTGTCTTATCCATTGGCTCAGAGGTTCTATGAAGATTGCAAAGAGCAGTGGAGACAAGGGGCAGCCCTGACGACATCCTCTTTCCAGCTCAAAAGATGATGATAAATTACCATTAATCCTTATTTTAGCTGTTGGTTTTTTATATAATGCCTGTATAGTTCTAATGAAGTTGTTATGAAAATTGAAACTGGATAAGATTCTATATAGGAAAGACCAGTCAACCGAATCGAATGCTTTTTCAGCATCTAATCCCAATATGACTGCATTTAAGTTATATTTTTTTATATGATGAATTATGTGTAAAGTGCGTCGAATGTTGTCTTGCGTCTGTCTTTGTCTTATAAAACCTGTTTGGTCTAAGTGAATTAAGTCTTTCAGTATGTTTTCTAACCTTTTGGCAAGGATAATGGTAAAAAGCTTATAGTCCTGATTTAATACACTGATTGGTCTGTAGTTGGAGCATTCTAGTTTATCCTTTTCAGGTTTAGGTATAACTGCAATGACCCCTTCTCTCCAGGAGGGGGGGATTTCCCCTGTGTGGAGGACATAGTTAAATGTTTACAGGAGGAGAGGAGATAGTTGCTGTTTAAAGGTTTTGTACCATTCTGCTGTATAGCCATCTGCTCCTGGGGATTTGTTAGCTTTAAGTTTCATAATTGCTTTTTCCAATTCTTTAGGTTGTATTTCTGACAGTAGTGTTTTATTTTGTGATTCCGTAAGTTGGGGAAGGTTTAATGTGTTTAGGAATGTCTCGGATGCGTTTTTATGTTTTTTGTGGGAGTATAAGTTCTTATAGTAATTCTCAAAGCTTTTAATAATATCCTGAATTCTGAATTTTATTTCCTTTGATACTGGGTCTCTGATTTTGTAGATTGCTCTTTCTGTTTGTTGTTTCCTCAATTTATAGGCTAGTAATTTTGCCGATTTACTGCCTGCTTCATAGTGTTTTTGTTTCAGAAATGTAAGTTTCTTCTGGATTTCTATTGTGTAGATCTCATTTATTTGATTTTTAATTTCTTTAATCGTGAGCGAGCCATTAGAATGAGTGTTGTCTTTGTGTTCTTTTTCTAGGTTCTTGAGTTCTGACTCTAGTGTGATTAGTTTTTCTTGTCTCAGTTTCTTTTGGGTTGCCAGTTTTGCAATAATTTTTCCCCTTATTACAGCTTTGCACGCATCCCACAGTATTAAAGGGGATACTTCTCCATTATCGTTTTCTTCCAAATATCTGAGAATATCTGATTCCAATTCATCTTTCAGTGGTCCTTTCAGGACATTTGAATTCAACCTCCAGGAAAATGTATTATTTGTGTATTTTTGGATGTTTAAGTCCATATAGATCGGACTGTGGTCAGAGAGATCCATCAGTCCTATTTTACATGTTTTTACTCTTCCAATGTCTTTATTAAACATAAAAAAGTAATCAATCCTTGAGTAAGATGAATGTGGCGTTGAATAAAAAGTATAATCTTTTACATTGGGGTTGAAGTCCCTCCATACGTCACAGATTCCCATTTCTTTTAATAGTATCCGAGTTTTCCTATTTTGAGTGTTATTTTGATGTGAAGAATTACCTGTTGCATCCCAATATGGATTCAGTCTTAGATTGAAGTCTCCACTTCATATCACTAAACCTTGGGCTTTAGTTATCATTAGGTCGAATACATTTTTATAAAATTTCCATTTAGCCCCTGGTGGTGCATATACATTCAGCAGGGTGATATCTTCTCCCTCTAGCCGCCCAATTGCCAAACTGTACCTCCCTTCTTTATCTTTGTGTTCTGATTTTTTTTCAAATGTAATTTTGGTTGATATCAATGTCGCTACTCCCCTCCTCCTCCCTGACTTATATGAAGATGAAGAGATCATTTTAAACCCTTGTCTATTGAGTTTAGTGTGCTCCACGTCTGTTAGGTGGGTTTCTTGTAAAAATATTATTTCTGCTTTGTCTTTTTTCATTTTGCGTAGAATCTTGGATCTTTTAACTGGATTCAGGATCCCTTTTACATTATATGAGGCTATTTTGGTTACACCCTGTTTCTCCATTGTATTTTCTTATTTAGTATAACAGTGTGGTGGCCCTCTTTTTTGCTACTCAGAAACTGAAAGAACATTAAGAACATAAAAAACATTAAGACCATAGTGTACGAAACTTTAAAACAAAAAACTGTCAAAAAAACTTCCTGAGCTGGGGTCTCTTTAAAGACCCTGGAAGAGCCCTGATGGAGTGTAGGCTCTGAGGGAAATTCCTCAAACTCTGTTACGTGTTGAGGGCCCTCTCTTACCCCTGTAAGTTGTCCCCTGTTTTTAACGTGAATTTCAGACCCCAATCCGAATTTGTAATGATTTTTTTTTTTTTTTTATGCCTATACCCTATGAGATTGTGTGCACCCTCCCACCCCCATCACAGCAAACATTCACTCTAATACAGTATTTGTTAGTGTAGGGAGAACATGTGGGTCATTGTTACATTTCTATTTTAACAAGATTTTTTTTTTTTCCTTTAAATTAAGAAGACATTTGTTTCTAATGCTATAACTGCTCCATGAAAGGTTTTACCACATGCTGATTCTGCATCTCCTTTAATGTTTGTTACCTTGTAGGAGGGGGGATGGAAGTGCAGAATGACTGAAAAGAAAAAAAACAAAAAGATCGCTATTCCTTCCTGGAACTGGAAAGCTTATCTTTGTAGCTCTGGGGCTGGGTTTCCCGCTGCTGGCCCGTGGATTTTGAAGGTCTCTGAGTGGACCACGTTTGAGCCCTGATCCTCTCACTCAGATCCGTTGCGGGTTTAAACACCGATACCAGGAGCCCTCTTCTCGCCATGTCAATTGTTGCTTCTTCTGCTGAATTATAGAGACATGACTCTTCACCGTAAAAGACCCTTAACTTCACAGGAAATGGCGTCTGAAAGCGTAGATTCTGTTCCCGTAGAACCTTTTTGGTGTTGTTATATTCCCGTCGCTTTTTAAGAACCTCCGGGGCGTAATCATGCTCCACGAAGACTTTTCTCTCTTGATGCATAAATCCTTTTTTCTGCCAAGCCCGTCTTACAACCTCTTGTTTTATTTTGAAATCGGAGAATCTTACCACCACCGAACGTGGGGGCGCTTCTGCCGCTGGCTTTGCGGCTAATGTACGATGGGCCTTTTCTATCTTCAAATCGGTGGTTTGTGGAATATCCAACTTCTCTCTCAATAAGGATTCCACGCATTCCGCCATTGTGTTGAAACTATCTTCAGCTCCTTCTTTCAGACCGTGAATTCTGATGTTGTCTCGTCTCTGTCTTCCTTCTTGGTCGGTTAGCTTAGCCTCCAGCCTTGACTGTTTTTTGTGTAAATCCAGCATAGAATCTTCAAGCACTTTTATTCTTTCTTCGGCTTCCAAGATTCGGTTTTCGGCCTGGTCCATTCTGCTGTTCGTCCTTTTTAATTCCTCTCTGAATTCATGAAATTCGGCCCGAAATCGTCGTAATTCATCAAATAGCGATTTCAAGCTAACCTTCTTGTTAGCTAGGTCCAGCTCCTCATCTTCTGAACGGAGGTCCTCCGGTTCAGATTCTGCGGCCGCTGCGCGTCCTGACCTGGGGAATGTCAGTTTCTTCTGTTTTTGGTTAGGCATGGTAGTTTTTGTCTTTTGATTTTTATTCTTCCAAAAATCTGTTAAGTCTGATTTTGAAGATGTTTTCCTTGGATTGGGTCTGGGAGCTTCAGCGTTAAGTTGCTATCACCATGGCGTCCAAACCGGAAGTCCTAAAAAATAGTTTTTAAATAGAAATGTTGGCCGCTGAGGTGTTGGTTAATATGGGCTGTAGCCATAATCATCAATATTAAAATAAACACTTTCAATATATCACTGTCCCTGTAATGAATCTATATATGGGTTTCACTTTCTGAAATGAGTGACAAAAATATTTAACTTTTTCATGATATTCTAATTTTTGAGATGTGCCTGTATAAGTGTTGAACTTGCTTGAAAATAACCACCATCCATTTCTGTCGTTGGTCTAGGCAGGAGGAAAGCAGCCGCTCAACAACGGACGTCGCCACTGTGGAAAGTACTGAAATCCTTTGCTTTTATAGGTAAAGTGTCAAAACCAAAGTAGCACAATTTCCACTTAATATAAAAGGGACTGAACTGAGATTTATTTGATTGTGTGAGTATTAATTACAGAATAATTGAAAAAGACTGACGCATCAACTGTAAAATAAACCACTTGTTAATGTATTTATTTTTTTTTGTCAGATCACTTGTGTGATCCTCTGAGTTATGTTCATAACTGTATCTTTTGGGGAATGGCAGTTGTTCAGTCATCAATATAATTTAGTTTATAAGTGTAGTTTATACTCTATCATCAATAAACTGCTGCAGTAACAGGACACATTACATATATTTGAGATCCATTGTAGTGCTTCCTTTTATATTTTAGCAATGCTAGTACAAAACACCGCCCACACTTGTAAAATCGACTTTACATCAGTGCAGCTACATGAAAATTGTGGTTAAATACAACAACGAAGTACTTTATTGTCACATTGGAATTGGAATCGCTCCTGTTTTGTTTTTCTTTTGAATTCTTGGATGGAATATAGTGGGCAATATAAGCTGCAGCTTCAGCCATCACCCATTTCAGATAACCTATGTTGAACTGTATAATCAGAGGAGTTATTGTTTAATTCGACCTTATTCGATTTTTTTCCCCTTTGTTTTATTATTCTATTTTCTCTTAATCTGTCTGAAAGAAAGATTCACTCATTCACATTCCACCACTGGCTTTTAGCAACAAGTGTATTTGGTACTGTGCTATGATATGCGATATGTGATATGCTCCGTACTGTGGGTGTTTATATATTTACATATTTATTCCATCTAGCTACAATGCTCTGCACTGTGTGTTCATATATTCATATATTTATTCCATACAGCTACAATGCTCTGCACTGTGTGTCTGTGTGTGTGTGTATATATATATATTTTATAGTAATACGTACATATGTTTATTAGCTGCTCTTGCTTGCTTGTTTTTTTTTCTTGCCTTCTGATTGTTGCTCTGAGTGTTGCTATCCCTGTGCTGTTGCAATCCTGGAATTTCCCCGTTGTGGGACTAATAAAGGCTTATCTCTTATCTTATTTCCCAGATATGTTTTAAACTTCCTTTATTTAACCACCACCCATTTCTGTCTTTTGTCTAGGCAAGAAGTAAACGATCGATCCACCCCAAACTGGACCTTGCGTCACTATTTACAGAGATGCAGGCCTAAGATCTGCTGATCTGAGACCAGTGTGAGCTGCACATCCCAGCTGCTGAGGGAACCAGTCTTACAGTTTGAGTTTTGCACATTCTGAATAATCTGGAATTTGCTGCTGATTGTAATAAACAATTTAGTGACTTATGTGTTTGCATCATGATTTCTATTTTTGTCTGTTAATACACTGGTGGGAAAAGAGTCAATAGTACAAACCATTAATGGGTGACCTTGAAAATAATGGCTCATTTTTAAGAAATTTATGTCACATGGTGGTAACCTTCACATATAAAAAAGAGACATCTGCAAAAACTTCAGAGGTTTATTGTCAGTGCAATACTACATGAATGCATGTAGTGAATGCATGTAGTATATGCATGTATGCATGTATACATGTATGCATGTATACATACATGTATGCATACATACATACATACATACATGTATGCAAGTACACATGCATCAATGCATGTATAGTACATTGTTGACGCAGAGAATATACAGTATATTTCTACAGTATATGTATCTAGTAAATCAAACATTTTTCATGTAACCTTGTGACTGCATTATTTTAATTGCTTTTAATCCTAGATCAAGTTTGTTTTGGCCTAAAATGCATCATGTAGAATATGTAGAAAGAAAGTGGCTGACAGCACTTAGCCACTCCTTAAGATCGCAGTAGTTCATTGTAGAATATGTATGTGTGCCGCTGGGAATCTCGGGTATTCTGGCTACAGCTTGTGAGAGCTAGCGGCACGCCTCTTGAGGGATGCACAAAAATAAAGCTCGTACTCTGAACCTCACGTGAATTGCTGTGTATCTTCGACACTTATACATGGTGTCAGAAGTCAGCCTCTGTCCAGCATGTCGCAGAACCTCCGACGGATTGATCCGCTCGTCTTTGACGAAAACATTGCAGACAACTGGGTCAGGTTCAAGCGCAAATGGCGTGTTTACAGCATCGCGGGGCTAACGTCGGCTAGCAAACAGGTGAAAGCGTACACGCTCCTCAACCTCGCCGGTCCCGATGTGCTGGACAAGTACGACATATTCACCTTCGAACAAGGCGAAGATCCGGAGGATCCTGACACACTGGTAAAGAAATTTGATGAAATCTGCCTTCCTATAAAAAACGTCATTATGGACAGACATGCGTTCAATACTACAGGCCAGAAACCACACCAGTCTATCCAGTCATATGCAGCCACGTTAAGGTCTCTGGCCAAGAAATGTGAGTTCGGCCCGTTACATGATGAACTGATTAGAGACAGGTTGGTGTGTGGCGTCCGTGATGACACCCTCCGCACTCAGCTACTGAAAGAAAAGAAATTGACGCTAGATGCAGCCATTGAGATGTGTGTGCTACATGAGCAATCTGAAAAGGGCAACATGGAACTAAAGAAGGAAAAAGACGACAAAGAAATGAAAAAGGAAGGAGACCTGTGTGCAGTGCAATTCAACCTGTGCTCAAACTGCAGTGGGCAACACCCACCCAGTCGCAGCAGCTGCCCAGCTTTCAATAAACGCTGCAACTCGTGTGGAAAATGGAACCACTTCTCCAAATGCTGCAGATCAAGCGGGGAGCGTAAACCCAGCGCACAGCGTGGGCAGCAGCCGAGCAGACCACCCCACACCCCACGCAGAGGAGGATACGCACACAAAATAAGTGAACTGGACACAGACCGCACATGACCCAGCCGAACTCTTCTACTGTGAAAGCGTGGAAACGGCTACAGAAAAGGGCGAGATATTCACCATGCTGTCGTCCTCCACCACTGGAAAACAACTGAAAGTAAAGATTGACACTGGGGCTCGGTGCAATGTGATCTCCAAAGCCGCTCTTGACCACACCGACCCCAATGCAGGCATCGACCACAGCCATATAACCAACCTCGTGGCCTACGGAGGACAGGTAATAAGAACAATGGGCATGGCTACTGTGCATCTCACATGCGGGACATTACACTTTCATGTTGTTGACAGTGATGTGAAACCTCTTCTCGGTCTCATTGATAGTGTAAAACTGGGCTTTGTGAAACTGTGACCAAATGTGCATGCACTCCAACAGAGGGCGCCAGAACTGACAGAATACAGAGACTTGTTTGACAACAGCACTGTAGGCAAGCTTCCGGTGGTGTACCACATGCGTCTGGACAACACAGTGCACCCCACGATCTGTGCTCCCAGGCGGGTACCACTAGCAATGAAGGACAAGATCATTCAGGAGCTCAACAGAATGACCAAGCTGGAAATCATCAAACCAGTCCACGAACCCACAGAATGGGTATCTGCAATGGTGGCTGCCTGCAAGAAGGATGGCAGCATCCGGCTGTGCATCGATCCGGTCCATCTCAACAAAGCACTTCTCAGGCCCCACCATCCCATGAAAACAGTCGAACAAGTGATAGCTGACATGCCGGGTGCCAAAGTGTTCAGTGTCCTAGACGCAAAATGTGGATTCTGGCAGGTGCCACTCAGCAGCGAGTCCTCCACACTGACCACATTCATGACACCAGTGGGCCGGTATGCTTTCCTCCGAATGCCCTATGGGATATTGACGGGGAGTGAGGTGTTCCAGAGGTGCATGGAGCAACTCTTTGAAGGGCAGCCATGTGCAATTGTCGTCGACGACATCCTTGTCTGGGGCAGCACTACAGAGGAGCATGACGCGCGTCTACGTCAGGTCATGGAGAGAGTGCGTGCCGTCAACCTCAAGCTGAACCCAGACAAATGCCGCTTCAGGGTGTCTGCAGTCTCATACGTGGGGCACCTGCTCACCAACCAGGGGATCAAACCGGATCCTGCCAAGACTGCCGCGGTTCGCCTGATGCCTCCCCCAGAGGACAAGCATGGGGTCCAGAGATTCCTCGGCATGACAAACTACCTGTCAAAGTTCATCCCAGGCTACAGCAAAGTCACAGCACCCCTGCGTCAGCTCCTCCTTCAAGATGTGGACTGGGTCTGGCAGGAGCATCACACAGCGGCCTTCAACAAACTCAAGGACCTTCTCACCAGCCCCCCAGTCCTTCAGTATTTCGATGTACACCAGCCAGTGGTGCTGTCTGCTGATGCCTCTCAGCATGGTCTAGGGGCTGTCTGCCTACAAAACAACAAACCTGTGGCGTTTGCCTCCAGAGCCCTCACGGAGACAGAGGGGCGCTACGCACAAATAGAAAAGGAGCTCCTGGCTCTAGTCTACGCCTGTCAAAAATTCCACGACTACATATATGGCCGTCCTGTGACAGTGGAGACCGATCATCAGCCCCTCATCACCATACTGCGAAAGCCCCTCCACTCTGCATCCGCTCGCCTCCAGAGAATGATGCTGAAGCTGCAGGGTTACAACCTTCAGGTTACCTACAAAAGAGGCAAAGAATTGTATGTTGCAGACACCCTCTCACGTGCACATCTGCCGGCTGCTGACCAGACCGACAGTGCTGAGGACTACGACGTCATGACGGTGGAGGTGCTCTCCTCAAGAAGACTGGAGGAACTGAGACGTGAAACACTGGCAGACCCTACATGCCGCCGGCTAGCTGAGGTCATCACCACAGGCTGGCCTGACTCATCAAAGAAACTGCCTCATGATCTCAGACCATTCTACAGCATGAGAGATGAGCTCACGACGGACAATGGCCTGCTGCTTCGCGGTCTGCGCTTCGTCATCCCCCACTCTTTGCGACACTACTACGTCAAACAGCTGCATCAAGGCCACCCTGGCCCCGAAGCAACAAAACGCAGGGCCAGAGAAACCATGTTTTGGCCCACAATCAACCAGGACATTGAGAATGAGCTCTCCAAATGTGCTCCGTGTAATGCACTGTGACCTCACCAGACAAGAGAGCCTCTGCAACTACATGATGTACCTGACCTACCGTGGGCCCTCACGGCAGCTGATGTCTTCGAGTGGGAGGGAAAAGAACACCTGGTGCTTGTCGACTCGTACTCTGGCTGGTATGAAATGGATCAGCTCCCCAACACCACTAGTGCAACCATCATCACCAGGCTGAAACGGCACTTTGCCACACATGGTGCACCTCAGCAGCTCATGACTGACAATGCTGCATATTTCACTAGCAGGGAATTCCAGGAATTTGCCCACACATGGGACTTTACCCACGTCACCAGCAGCCCCCACTACCCACAATCAAATGGGTTAGCTGAAAGGGCAGTTCGTTCAGCCAAACACCTGCTGGAGAAATGTGCACGTGATGGTACAGATGTCTATGTGGCCCTACTCAACATACGAAACACACCAAGAGATGGACTGCCCTCGCCAGCGCAGCGCTTGCTGTCTCAGCGCACAAAGACCCTCATTCCCATGACCAAAGCAATGTACCTACCCAGGGTGCAGACACAGGTGCAGGCTGCTCTCACACACGCAAGGCAGCGACGCAAGGCACACTACGACAAATCAGCCAAACGCCTAACACCACTGCAAACAGGGAACACGGTCAGGATGCAGACGCCCAGGGGATATGACCGGCTCGCAGTGGTCACAGGAGCTGCAGCACAACCCAACAGCTACCAGGTCCAGGTCGGGGATGCCACGTACACAAGGAACAGACGTCATCTGCTACTCACCCCGGAGACCTACACCCCTCATACACCAAGCCTCCCATCTAGCACCACTCCAGACCGACCAGCGGATCCACAGCCTGTCGCCGCCCAGCCAGAGGCGGCCCCAGCCCAGGAAGGCGTGATCATCACCCGCTCAGGAAGAGTATCGAGGCCCAACACCCTCTACAAAGACTACACCACCTAGACACCTTCACTCACTCACACTCACACACACTCACTCACTCACTCACTTAAAAAAGTGTCACTGTACAATGTCACTGTTCATTCTTCATGCACGTTCTTATTCACGTTAAGTTAATGAATTTGTAATATAGTTGAATATTGTTATTCTGGCATTCCTAACTTCCCCTCGTGTGCCTTACCCTAATAGGAGCACTTAGGCTGTTCTTTTATCTGTCAAAACTGCCAACCTCCCCTGTTTGTTATACTTTATTGAGAGGGGGGATGTAGAATATGTAGAAAGAAAGTGACTGACAGCACTTAGCCACTCCTTAAGATCGCAGTTGTTCATTGTAGAATATGTATGTGTGCCGCTGGGAATCTCGGGTATTCTGGCTACAGCTTGTGAGAGCTAGCGGCACGCCTCTTGAGGGATGCACAAAAATAAAGCTCGTACTCTGAACCTCACGTGAATTGCTGTGTATCTTCGACACTTCTACACATCATAACTGTCAAATATATCTTATTATACCTAACTCAGTTTACTTTTTGAATATATATTTTGTGGCTAATATAGTTATTAACCTGGCGATCAAGTTGTGTCAGCTGATCATTTTTTGCTATGACACCATCTCAGACTCAGTGCAGCTGGAGAAGGTACGTCCATGATGTCTCAACAGTCTCTCCATGATTTTCATGCAGATCAGAGCAATTTTTTTTCCCACAATATTTTTATTGAGCCTTTTTTTTTTTTTTACAAACAGCACACACAGTCAGACACTAACACAAAAGTAATTTAAAAACTAATAACAATAACAAAAAAAAGGGTAATAAAAAAAGGGTAATAAAAACAACAACCATTAACAAAAACAAGTCAACAACAATGCTCCTCTGTTTAGTCTAGGTAATCTAATACATAAGAATACATAATATACATTCACCAGCTTGGAATTTGCAAGGTCCACACATATCATTCACCTTCTTGTTCAGAAGTTATGTTTAATTTCTTTACATAATCAATGAAAGGTCTCCATATATTCTCAAACACATTTTCCTTTGATTTCAGTATGTATGTTATTCTTTCTAGTGGAAGGTTGGTAACATCTGTCTTAACCACTGAGTCACATCTGGTCTATGAGTTTTTCCACAGTAATGCAATACATTTTTTGGCATTAAGCAAACTGAGGTCTATGAATGTTCTTTCACTCTTATTAAAGTTATGTTTTTCTGGATACAGACCCAACAAAAACAGTTTAGGGTTCAATGTGATTTGTTTTGAAATTATTTTTTCAATTGTTACCCTCACCTCTTCCCAAAACATTCTGATTTTTCTACATTCCCATAAACAGTGAAATAGGGTTCCTTTACTTAGATCAGAACAATTTTTTGCGCAGGAAATAAACCAGACATTCTTAAGCTCTATAACCACTGATCGTTTGTGAAGCTGTATTGACATCAGTGACAGGCTGTGCTGAACGCCAGACTGACCGTTTGAAGCGGTAATTTCCCACAACAGAGCCATCTGAAACACACACAGCGTACATATTTTAGTACCTAACAGCGATAACTTGCAGAGATTACAGTGTAGTACGATGTACTTATAGCAAACTAGCATTAGCAACATTAGCTTACCGTCACATATGACCTAGTTTGTATCCTCACGTCTTTGGCTCTCCCAGAAGCTGCAGAACTATTCCAGAGTGTTTCATCTCACTGCCTGTACGGCAGTGCAGGTCCTTTTTGGCGGTCCTTTTTGGCATTTACGGTGAAAAAAGCCACAGACCGAGGAGTCGCCTTGTAAAGCCGCCATGTTGTGTTTGGCTTGGGTCGCATGTTTTATGTCACGGGAGTGTGGCGCCGCCTTGCTGTAAAAAAAATCCCGCCCACCACAGATTAACCCCGCTTTACTCGGCTGCTATGGAGACACAACCGCGGCCGAAACGAGTAGTAACGAAACGAAATGAGGCAAGCTGAACTAGACTAGTGGAAAAACGGCATAACCGGCCACAGTTGGTGAGAACCCGGGACTGTGTGTCCGACACAATCATCGGTAGCACGGGGGGCCCCCAGGGAATGGTTTTAGCTCCCTTCCTGTTCACTCTTTATACTGCGGACTTCTCACACAACACAACACACTGCCATCTACAGAAGTTCTCTGACGACTCTGCGATCGTTGGCCTCATCTCCAACGGAGATGAAGCTGAGTACAGTGGACTTATCCAGGACTTCGTGGACTGGTGCCATCGGAACTGCCTCCAGATCAACGCGAGGAAAACTAAGGAGCTGGTGGTGGACTGCTGCAGGCAAGGACAACCCCTCACAGCACCAGTAAACATACAGGGAACAGACATTGAGATGGTGACATCCTACAAGTACCTGGGTGTTCATCTGAACAATAAACTAGACTGGTCACACAATACCAATGCACTCTACAAGAAGGGACAGCACAGGCTGTTCCTACTGAGGAGACTCAGGTCTTTTGGTGTACAAGGGGCACTGCTGAAGACATTCTATGACACGGTGGTGGCATCAGCCATCACTTTTGGAGTGGTCTGCTGGGGCAGTGGCATTACAGCAGCCGATAGGAAGAGACTGAACAAACTGATCAAGAAAGCTAGCTCTGTCCTGAGGGAGCGCCTTGACCCGGTGGAGGAGATAGGAGAGAGAAGGATGGTGGCTAAACTGTGTAGGAAAATATGAAATATGAAATTTAATAAATATGATCAGGTGTGAATTATTTAATTTATATTGATGTATTGGAATCTGAGATCGAATCTCGTTTCATATACACCAGAAAAGTTAATAACACTCGTAGGGGCACCAGCTTCTATCTTTAAGAAGCAATTTTAATTTTAATTTCACTTTATACCTGTTTAATCACTCAATAAATTAATTAATAATCAGTCTCAAAAATTTTTTCCGTGAATTCGATACCTGGGCTTGAAACAGACTCAGAATGGAATAAATTCTCAACAACTTCTCTCATTTTCACATATTTATTAAATGAAATGATTAACAGATATTGCAGTAATTTCATTAATCATAAAATCAATCTTGTAAATGATAGATTAACAATGTCAATATTTTCGGAACCAGGGTTAAACTGAGAAATGAATTTCTATCAGTTTGAGTTAACAGATTATGGAAACAATGCAAATTTATGGAGAAAGTTTACTAATTATATGAAAAGTCCTGGATTAATCTTAAGAAAATAAAAACAGAATTTTAATGAAAAGAAGAGTTACGTTAATGGCTTCTTAATTTGCATCTGATTAGATATACAAATTATTACCGAACCTCAGACGTTTAATTCAGCAGATGAATTAAAGTTTGCAGCTCACGTGATTCCTTGTTCGGCGTCGTCCTCAGCCCAAGATTTCGTGGATGTTAGGGAAAATATCTGCCCGCAGATATTTCAGGGTCCACAGTTCGACCTTTAAAGTCAAGCGGTCGAAGTAGCTGGATTTTGGCTGTATGACCCACAGTTGTAACTTGGATCGGAGCCAGATGGTGCCGACGTTTCTTCAGCGTGTGGTGGAGAGCTGCCTCTTCTCAGAGGCCTTCGATAATAATTAATTAAAGATATCTAATCCGATCTCAAATTAAAGAGTTTTGGACTTTAGATAAAAATAATAGCTTCTGGTGTGTGATTGGTTAAGAAAAATATTATAAAAATAAAGTCAAGAATAAAGCTTACATTGTGGAAGTTGTAGAAAAACAGACGGTACACGCTTGAGTCTGTCTTACGACTTTATTATCTCTCTAATTCCTCCTTCCTGGTTTTTTATATCTCTTCCCCCCAAAACCGGAAGGAACTACACCTTCATATTAAAAGGTAAAATTTGTGTGTGAGACCAACAACTAATGTTACCACACAGGCCCCCCCAGAACACACAAATAACAACATAAATAAACATGCTGACAAAAAACAAACTAAAACAGCATGGACCAAATTTAAAAGAGAAAATAACTCAAGAAAACCTCTTAGGCAACCTTATTACTCTGCCCCGACGACTGCGCTGCGCAGTCCTAGAGGGCGCAACTGTAACCGGAGCAGACACAAACTCCGGCACAGGGTTGGGAGGGCGCCCCCGCCGAGCCGGGCGGGCTAGCTCAACCTCATCGTCACAAAGGACATGGGCGGGCTTCAAGCAGTCCACCGAAATCCGATCCTGACAAGTCCCCAACTCAACCAAAAAATCCTTACAGCCTGTTTCTAACACCCGGAAAGGGCCATCATAAGGTGCCTGCAGGGGAGAACGATAGGCATCGTGCTGGACAAAAACGTATTTAGCCGACATAAGACTGTCAGGAACATAGGACTGAGGAAGACAGTGATGCGCAGCCACGGGAGCAAAAACCCTAGCTTCCTCCCAACAATTAGGCCTCTTAACCACACTGGGACCTAACCCTGGAACGGTAGGAAGGAACTCCCCTGGGACCCTCAAGGTCTGGCCTAGGACCAACTCAGCAGAAGAGGAGTGCAGGTCTTCTTTGGGGGCTGAACGCAAACCCAACAAAACCCACGGCAACCTGTCCACCCATCCACTGTCCACCAAAGACGCATGGAGGGCCGCTTTCATAGTACGATGAAACTGCTCACATAGCCCGTTAGCTTGTGGATGGTACGCTGTGGTCCGATGGAGTTTAACCCCCAAGCTACCAGCTACTTCATTCCAAAGTTCGGAGGTAAATTGCGGGCCCCTGTCAGAAGTAACGTCCAAGGTAACACCAAAATGAGACACCCAAGAGGAGATGAACACCCGGGCAACATCAGACGCCGTAGTTGCTGCCAGGGGAACTACCTCCGGCCACCGCGTAGTCCGGTCCACCATAGTGAAGAGATGAGTAAAACCACGAGACGGACCGACCAGGTCCACCTGAACATGATCAAAATGTCGCTCCGGAATCCGAAAAGGCCCCAATGGAGCCTTTATGTGGCGCTGCACCTTAGCACGCTGGCACGCCACACGGGTCGTCGTCCAAGCCTTAACATCCTTTCTAAGACCCGGCCATACAAACTTGGTGCCCACCAACTTAACCAAAGCTTTAACACCAGGATGCGACAAGGAGTGAACAGCGTCAAAAACACGATGACGCCAAGCCGCAGGCACCAAAGGTCGTGGTTTTCCCAATGAAGTGTCACACAGGAGAGTAGCGCCACTGCCCTGAAAGCAGACATCCTCCAACTGCAAACTGGACTCAGTGGAACGAAGCACCTGCACCCCCAGATCTAACAACTGATCGGCATCCATCTCAGCATAATCTATGCCCAAATGAACAGCGGCAACTGGGGCACGCGAAAGGCAGTCCGCAACCAAGTTGGTCTTACCAGCCACATGCTGAATGTCAGTAGTGAACTCGGAAATAGCCGAAAGCTGCCGTTGTTGCCAAGCAGACCAAGGTTCAGTGGACTTGGCCATGGCAAATGTGAGGGGTTTGTGGTCAACAAAAGCGGTGAATTTACGGCCCTCCAGGAGAAACCTGAAATGCCTTGTTGCCAAGAAAAGGGCTAACAGCTCCCTATCAAAAGTGCTGTACTTCCTTTCTGACTCGCATAACTGTCTACTGAAAAAGGCTAGAGGTTCCCAGGAATTGCCCCCCCACTGCTCACAAACTGCTCCGACAGCATAATCGGATGCAACAGTGGTGAGAGCAATAGCGGCCGTGGGGTCTGGATGAGCCAACAAGGCAGCATCAGCAAGCACAGCTTTAGCCCCGTCAAAAGCACATAACCTCTCATGGGCCCACTCAACGTCCTGATTACCCCTCTTACCCTTCAAGGCCTCATACAGCGGGCGCATAATATGGGCAGCATGAGGTATGAAACGGTTGTAAAAATTGACCATGCCCAAAAACTCCTGCAGGGGCTTGGCAGAGGAGGGGCGCGGAAAGGCTAAAACCGCTTCGACTTTAGCCAGGAGGGGTACGGCACCCTGCTGGGATACCTTGTGCCCCAGAAACTCAAGTTCTGAGAGCCCAAACTGACACTTTGCGGGATTCACTATCAGTCCATGGTCACAAAGGTGCCTGAAGAGCTGACGAAGGTGCGACACATGTTCCTCCACCGAAGCGCTCGCAACCAGTATGTCGTCTAGGTATACAAACAGGAAAGGCATGTCCCGTAACACAGAGTCCATAAGTCATTGAAACGTCTGTGCAGCACCCTTAAGGCCAAATGGCATTCTCAAGAACTCGAACAGTCCAAAAGGAGTGATCACCACTGTCTTGGGGACATCCTGGGGATGGACAGGCACCTGATGATAACCACGCACCAAATCCACTTTAGAAAAAATGACCGTCCCTGCCAGACGTGAAGAAAAATCTTGGATGTGGGGGACTGGGTACCTGTAGTTGGTAGTAGCTTTGTTAAGGCGCCTGAAATCTCCACAAGGGCGCCAACCCCCATCTGACTTAGGGACCATGTGGAAGGGAGAGGCCCACGGACTGTCGGAATGGCGCACAATACCCAACCGCTTCATGTTGGCAAACTCATCTCTAGCGATGGCTAACTTAGCAGCATCCAGACGGTGTGCGCGGGCAAAAATAGGTGGACCCACAATAGTAATATAATGCTCAACCCCATGTTTGGCTACTGCCGCAGAAAACGTAGGCACAGTGAGCACGGGAAACTCAGAGAGAAGGCGCTGGTACCTGTCTCCTGAGGCGAGCATGTTAGCAAGCAGCGGACCAGCCCCATCCAGTGTACATGGATAGGAATCAAAAGACACAGCATCAATCAAACATCTGTTAGCTACATCAACCAACAGTCTGTAAGCACACAAAAAATCTGCACCAAGGATAGGGACTGCTACAGATGCTACCACAAAATCCCAACTAAATTCACGGCCGTTAAAACGTACAGTCATGAACCTGGTGCCAAAGGTGCGGATAGCAGTACCGTTAGCAGCGTCCAGTGGGGGTCCGTGTCCATATCCCATAGCGTCAGCCGACGAGGGGGGAACGATGCTCCATTGCGCTCCCGAATCCACCAGAAAGTAACGTCCAGCAGCGCAGTCCTCAATGAAAAGCAGCTTGTCATTGGTGCCGGTGCACGCAGCTGCTAGCGAGCACTGGCCTTCTCGTTTCCCTGTAGCTGGAAAGAGCATGGTGGAATACAGCGCCGAGCCTTCGGTCCAAAGCGGCGGTGGTAGAAACACAGGCTGCTCTCTTTCTTCCAGCGATCCGAGACTGCGGCCACATTTACCGAGACTTCTCCATCTGACTGTCCAGGCAGCAGTGCATGCACAGACAAATGGTGGGAAGCCAGCAAAAGCCTGTCCGCTTCTTCAGCTAAACCCCGATAATCCTTAGTACGAATGAGGGGCGAGTTGGCCAGGACAGTGCACACTGGAGGCGGGAGCTGACGCAGAAACAGGTGGGTGAACAGAAATGAGCTGTCTCCTGAACCAAGAAGTGCCAACATATTCTTCATCAGCTCAGAAGGTTTACTGTCCCCTAAACCAGTCATAGACAGAAGACAATCAGCGCGCTCTATATCAGAGAGCTGGTACAGCTGCAGTAGAGCCCTCTTCAGAGCGACATACTTGTAGGCGTGAGGCGGGTCCCAGAGCAGTCCCATCAAATGGCGAGTAGTGGCAGAGTCCAAAGCCGCGACAACATGAAAATACTTCGTGTCGTCCGTGGTTATTCCGCGCAGATGGAACTGAGCCTCAACATGCTGGAACCAGGGCTCCGGGTCGTGCTGCCAAAAGTTTGGTAGTTTTATGGTAGCCGCAAAAACAGCCGGTGCGGGGGCCGCGGCGGATGCAGAGGCCGTGGCGGCGATATCAGCAGAGGTCGCCTGAACAGACATTCTTCAAACGTCGGGGTCACCAATGTGGAAGTTGTAGAAAAACAGACGGTACATGCTTGAGTCTGTCTTACGACTTTATTATCTCTCTAATTCCCCCTTCCTGGTTTTTTATATCTCTTCCCCCCAAAACCGGAAGAAACTACACCTTCACATTAAAAGGTCAAATTTGTGTGTGAGACCAACAACTAATGTCACCACAACATTAAAATTAAAACAAACGGTGGTTTTACAGAAAGTTTAACAAAGAAAAGAGATAAATAAAAATTGGAGTTTAACTCTGATTAAGAATTGAGCTCAAAGAAATAGGAATTCCTAGGCATTTAAGAGAAAAAGAAAAAAACATTAAAATACAAAGTTACATAAACAAATTACGAGTTATCTGCTCTGTGCTCGGAAAAGCAACACGTGGGAGAAGTCTTTGTTCGGACAGTCCTTTGTTCTTCCCAAAGTTCTTTCTTGCTGTGTGTAGACAATGGACAAAGAAGAGAGACAAAAGAGAGCAACGAACAGAGCAGAAGAGCCAAAAAGAGTGTCCAAAAAGCGACGTTAAAAGAGACGAAAGAGAAGGTAGCAGGGGGTCTTTCTCCTTTTATAAGTTCTGTTGAGTTTTCGCGGGCTTCCGGGTTGACAGCAACCTCAGCCAATAAGCCTTCTTCGTGGGCTGGCTTGATGAACTTTAGTCCAATGACAGGCTTTGTCTGCGAGGGACCAATAGGATGGAGAAGCTGGGGCTCAGTGAAGGCTGGGTGAAATTTGATACCGGTCCCCATGGATACACACAATTTTAATACACTGGAATATGCTTTTACACACTTATGTATAACTAAGCTAACCTTAGTGATTAATGTAACTTATAAGCAGTGCTTCTAAATCAACATGCAGGAATAAACATTCATTTAAACATTTTTAACATGCATATATATAAAATCACAGATTAATGCATTTCACACATATTATTGATTTTCCACATTAAAACATCAGAGTCCATTTGCTTTTCATAGTCCTGAAAAGAAGGGAAGATTTAGAATTGAGTTTGTAATAATGTACTTTAAAGTTCACTGGTTAAATCCAGCATGTCCCAAAGTTTAAGGAAATTTTATTGAGCTGTGGATCGGTGTGGCAATGAGGGGCTCCATGTCTGTTCCATGTTTATGGGGGCAATAAAGGGGCACAGGAGGAAATAGGTTGAATTCTTTTAGACTGGTTTTAGCAAAGGAATGGGATTTCAGCTGTGGCCTGGGGGAGAAAATCAGTTCTTGACTGTCTTACTCCTGGGTGAAACAAAATGTCTTTAATTAGAAGAATAATTATTGCTGAGCCAAAGTGAGATGATGCTACAACTGTCATCTCTGCTGGAGTCCGAGTCCCACCCTATGCAGGACATACTGAACGCACTGAGGAGCTCATTTAGCAGCAGACTACATCATCCTAGGTGCGCAACCGAGAGGTTTTGCAGGTCCTTCCTACCAACGGCTGTCAGACTGTATAACCTAAGCAGGGCTGCTCCCAGAGATAGCAAAAAAAAGTGACAACCTAATAGTATTGAATGCAAAAGACGCAATAGACTTACACAATGGTCCCCCCAGTATACAACTAGGACAATATTGGTCGCTACGGAGGGTGACAATATGTATGGGTATGTATTCATACTATGTAGGATAACTAAGTAGACGGTTATGCTGTTTATTCCATCTAGCTACAATGCTTCGCACTGTGTGTATATATATTTATATATTTATTTCTTCCTTTAGTTTTTGTTTAAATTGTCCAAGCATTGTACATGATTTTAATTCATGTCCAAAAGCGTTCCACTCGTTCTGACTCCTTGCACTGAGACACAGTGTTGCTTGGTGGTAGTTCTCACTGAAGGTTTTTGAAATATACATGTTCCTCTGAAATGATATTGCTTCTCCCTTATTTGGAACAACTTTTGGATATTTGCGGGCAGTGATAGATTCTTCACTTTAAACATTATTACTGCAGTTTTAAAGTCAACCAGATCTTTCAACTTGAGAGCTTTTAATTTAAGAAAAAGTGGGTTTGTTGGTTCCCTGTGAGCAGCTTTGTTCATTGTTCTAATAGCTCTCTTCTGAAGCACAAAGACTGGATATATGTTTGTTTTATATGTATTTGAGGCGCTCGAGGTGAGGTTGTCTGATTTGGAATCCTGGCATCCCAAAGTGATTAAACAAAAAGTTGGTAAAACTCAAATTAAACATGAAGCCTCGACATTGAATGATTTGGCCTCTGTTCCTCCTCATAATTTAAAAATTAAATGTGGTTTATTAAATATTAGGTCTCTAACTCCCAAGTCTTTGCTAGTCCATGATCTGTTAATTGATCATCAGATTGATTTAATATCCCTTACAGAGACTTGGTTAGGGCAAGAGGATTATGTTGGTTTGAATGAATCAACTCCCTCTGGTTATTTAAACTATCAAAATCCCAGAAGTTCTGGTCATGGAGGAGGAGAAGCAACAATTTACCATTCCAAATTACTAGTTAATGTAAAGAAAAAAGCACATTATAATTCCTTTAAGGGCCTGGTCCTCTGTATTGGGCATTTTAACAATTTTAGGCTAAACCCAATTTTATTTGTCATAGTTTATCGTCCTCCATCAACCTATTCAAATTTTTTATCCGAATTTGCTGAATTCTTAGCTGATTTAGTGCTGAAATCAGATAGAATAATTATAGTAGGGGACTTTAATATACATGTAGATGTAGATAGTGATTGCCTTAATTTGGCATTTAATTCAATTTTAGACTCGATGGGGTTTTCTCAGAAAGGAGGAAATTCTACCCATTATCTCCACCATATGTTGGACCGTGTTCTGACATATGGCATAGAAATAGAAAATCTGGTAGTGTCGCCTCATAACCCTGTACTGTCAGACCATTGTCTGTTAACCTTTGCTTTTACTGACTATATGGCTCCTAAGGAAAAAATGCCTCTCAGATGATGTTGTTACCAAATTTATGCAGATTGTTTCCTCTATGCCACGTGTCAACACAATGGAAATAAGCTATAGACAGCTTGCTTCTTCTGTTATTGATAGCATGGTAGATAGTGTTACAGCTTCTCTGCATCAGACTCTAGACATGGTAGTCCCTTTAAAAAGAAAAAGTCTCATCAGAGATTTCTAACTCCTTGGTTCAACACAGAAACTCGTAGCTTAAAACAGAAGACTAGTCAATTAGAAAGAAAATGGCGCTCCACTATTTTAAATGAAATCTGTTTAGCTTGGAGAAATCATCTTTTAATTTATAAAAAATCTCTTAGAAAAGCTAGGACGAGTTATTATTCTGCATTAATAGAAGAGAACAAGAATAATCTCAGGTTTCTTTTCAACACTGTAGCCAGGCTGACAACGAGTCAGGACTCTGTCAATCCTAGCATTCCCTTAGAGCTTACTAGTCAGGACTTGATGAACTTTTTCAACAATAAAATTTCATCTATCAAAGATAAAATCAGTCAGAGTCTTCCCACCATTAGCTTAAATACAGTAATTACTACAACTCCTTCAACTGACATCTGTTTGGATCAGTTTATTCCAATTGACCTTTTAGAGATAGACAAAATAGTTTCCTCATCCAAGCCTTCAACTTGTATTTTAGACCCTATTCCTACCAGGTTATTTAAAGAAGTCTTCCCATTTATTGGTAGCTGTATTCTTCAAATAATCAATTCTTCATTAACTTTAGGCCATGTAGCGCAGGCTTTTAAAACTGCTGTAATTAAACCCTTACTCAAAAAGCCAACGCTGGATTCAGGAGTTTTAGCTAACTATAGACCAATCTCTAATCTCTCTTTCATTTCAAAAATCTTAGAGTTGTTTCTACGCAATTATTTGACCACTTGCAGGGAAATGGTTTATTTGAAGAGTTTCAATCTTGGTTCAGAATCCATCATAGTACTGATAATAGGCTTGTTTCTGTACTTGTCCTTTTAGACCTTAGTGCAGCTTTTGACACTATCGATCATAATATTCTACTTGATAGATTAGAACATTATGTTGGGCTTAATGGAACTTGGTTGCAGTGGTTTAGATCTTATTTATCTGATAGGTTCCAGTTTGTTCATGTCAATAATGAGTTTTCTTTCAATTCAAGCTCAGTCATGGAATTCCACCAGGGATCTGTGCTGGTGTAACGGAGTCAAAAATGCACCTTAAACATTCCTTTTCTCAGTCATGTTTTCCTTTATATTATTGTGAATTTTATTTACTTGAGTGCTTTTATTTTGGCGGTACACTGCCCACATCCGCTCTTCCCGTACCTCCGAGGCTCCGGTAGTTCCTCCTTTCCCCCACAGTACCGCGTTGCTTTGCTGGGGGTAAGTCGTGCTTAAAATGCTGCTGGCATTAAATGACTGTTTTGTTCATCAGTTTTATCATTTAAACTGCAACCTTGGTTTGTAATTGTTCCTTGTTAATTTGACATGCTACTGTAGTATATTTTTGTTGTTTATATTGTAAATAAGAGTTTTATGGATGTTTTCGGCACACCTTAGAAGTCCACTAGTCGCCATTTTAGAATTGCGCGCCAATATAAGCTCTATGGTGACTCTGGCAGCTTGTGCCGTTGTGTAACTTATATCTTTGTAAATGTAGGAGCCTGTGTGGGATCGAGGTACAGACGAAGAGTGATGTGTATTGTTTTATTTCTCCAACAGGTATGTCTATTTTTGGTAAATTTTCTCATTTGTAATGTGATTTATTTTATGTATTGTGAAATTATTTTAGAGCTCCCTTTCCCACACAGTACCGTGTTGCTTTGCTGGGGGAGCCTGTGTGGGATCGAGGTACAGACGAAGAGTGATATGTATTGTTTTATTTCTCCAACAGGAGCAAATAAATTGTGGGAAACATCAGTCTGGTGTCATCGTGATCCATATGCCACCTACACGCATACACTAGTGTCCCCGATCACAGCCGTTTAAGGGTGCCCAAAAAGGGGACCTGTTACACTAGGCCCTACTCTTTTTAGTTTATATATGCTTCCGTTAGGCAACATTATTAGGAAGCAGTGTATACATTTTCATTGTTATGCAGATGACACACAATCATATCTGTCAATGAATCCAGATGATAGTAATCAATTAACCAAGTTAGAAGCCTGTCTTAAGGAAATCAAAGCTTGGATGACTTGTAATTTCCTGCTATTAAATTCAGATAAGACTGGAGTCATTCAATTTTGTCCAAAAAACCTTTGGAATACCTTTCCAAATCAAACTCTTAGTTTGGATGGGGTTATTCTTTCTCTGAATAGTTCTGTGATGAACCTTGGAGTTATTTTTGATCAAGATCTGTCCTTCAGTTCACATATTAAATTCGTTTCTAAGGCTGCCTTCTATTATTTGCATAATATTGCCAAGATTAGGAGCATCTTGTCTCAGAGTGATGCTGAGAAACTGATCCACGCTTTTGTTAGCTCTAGATTAGATTATTGTAACTCTTTATTATCAGGTTGTCCTAAAATATCTTTAAAAAGTCTTCAGTTGATCCAAAATGCTGCTGCAACAGTTTTAACAGGTACTAGAAAGAGAGATCATATCTCTCCGGTTCTGGCCTCCCTTCACTGGCTTCCCATAGAGTTTAGAATTAAGTTTAAAATCTTTCTTGTCACTTTCAAAGCTCTTAACAATCAGGCCCCTTTTTATTTAAAAAATCTGATATTACCCTATTATCCTAACAGAGTGCTATGCTCCCAAAATGCTGGATTACTTGTAATACCTAGGATCTCCAAAAGTACAATGGGGCAGAGCCTTCAGTTATCAAGCTCCTCTCTTGTGGAACCAGCTGCCAATCTGGATTCGGGAGTGAGACTCGATCTCTGTTTTGAAGAATAGAGTTAAAACCTTCCTTTATGATACAGCCTACAATTAGGGAGGAATCATGTGTTTCTGAACCCTCCCTTAGTTATGCTGCTATTAATAATAATAATAATAAGTTTATTTATAGAGCACTTTTCACAGACAGAGTCACAAAGTGCTTAACATCGTAAAAAACAAAATAAAAACACAGTCACATAAAACAGCAAAAAAAAAACCCAAAACAAAGCAGACAGTAAAAGCACATAAAAATACAATCAACACATAGTTAACTAGAAAAGCACTCGGAGAGCGCAGACCTCCGCCAAGTGCCACAGTTCCCCCCATACAGTGTTTGTGTGTACGTTTTCAGATTCCTTGACCATGAAAACATATGACTAGCAATTGTATTCTGTCATCTCCCGCAGCTCACGGGCCCCCACCTCAGCTGCGCGCACACCTGCTCCTCGTTAGTGCGCAGCTATTTATTCCATCCTGCCCTGAGCTGCGGCCTGGAGCCGTCTGTCTCCCTGCGTGATCATCTCAGCAACTTCCTTCTCTTCAGGCCTGCTGACTACTCGTCTGGACACGTAAGCTGTCTATGTTGCCTTACCTTCTCCTGTTCAGTCCTCCCCTGTGCACAGGTGGATTCCTAGGCGGCGGACTCTCTCCCCCTCGTCATGATGCTCCTCTACCTCACTGCATCATCCTGGACGCACAGCAGGACGCTATCTCCCAGGCTTGGGATCTTGCGAACGCCAGCCACCGTGCCGCTACAAGTAAGCACAAGACATTCTCACTCTCCCATGTGGTTGCCCAGCTAATCCCTGTTCTCCTCTCGTTTTAGGGTTGCCTGGCTGAACGGCGTACTGCTCTGTCCTGACTGCACCTTCCACCCACATCACACTTGCATCTCACATACACGCATCCATACACAAACACTGCTGTAAATAAAGCTTTCAAATCTGCCTGAGCCTGCATGTGTGTTTCCTGGGCCGAACAATATGTCAGTACGGCTCCAGCAAAGCGGCCCAGCGGACAGCGGGCTCGCACGCCGTTTTTCCACCCTCGAGGCTCGGGTGGATATGATAGCTCATCAGCAGCAGGTGATATTAAACCAACTTACCTCCAATACTAACCGGTTAGACTGCCTGGACCCTCCACGGGCTTTCCCCCCGGGTCCTCTTGACGTTGCGGCTCCGGCTGCCTCCACTGCCGGCCAGCCTAGCTCAGGAGCGCCAACCCGCATCACACCTATTCCAACCCCTGCTCGCTTCAACGGGAAACTCGGTGGAGCGAAGGGGTTTATCCTGCAGTGTGAGTCAGTGTTTCTGCGTGTTCCCGGGGATTTTCCCTCAGACCATAGCCGAATCGGGTACATGGCTAACCTCCTCGAGGGGCAAGCGTTAGCTTGGGCTTACGCTGTAATGACGAAGCCCAGCTACACAAACCTCTCGTATGACCGGTTCGTGCGGGACTTTCTAGAAGTCTTTGATCATTCCCGTCTTGACAGCGTCCTTGTGGACCGGCTCCTTAGTCTCCAACAGGGAGTCCGGTCAGCGGCGGAGTACGCGGTCGACTTCCGGGTGGCAGCGGAGGAAGTGGGCTGGGGAGAGGCTTCTCTCTGCAGCATTTTCCTCCGTAGCCTCAATTCGGGTCTGAGGGATGAACTAGCTGGTCGGGATCTCCCAGCGCGACTCTCTGAGTTGATCTCACTCACGATTAGCCTGGACAACAGGCTACGTGAGCGGGCTGCGGAGCGGAAGGCTGCCAGCCGCTCGTGCGGAGCTTCCCTCCGTCTAGCTCAGTTGCGCCCCCTGGCGTTACCAGCTCCGGAGTCCGCCAATGAACCAGAGGACATGGCCATCGGGCGCACTAGGCTCCCTCTAGTGGAGAGACAATGCCGGCGGGAACGGGGTCTCTGCATGTACTGCAGAGATGACCGGCATCCCGTGGAGCTGTGCCCGGTGAAGCCAAACGGGGAGGTCCACGAGTCACTGTAGGGGGCCTCGCGGACTCTAACCGATCTAATCCCCTATCTTCATGTACACTGCCCATACGTTTCTGCCACAACTCCACCGGGCATTCCACTCACGCACTGGTGGATTCTGGGGCAGAGCAGAATTTTATTTCTAAAAGCCTCGCAACCCGTTTGGGCATACCCTGTCAACTGTTGCCTACCCCCCTAAACTTGGTGACGCTCTCACGCTCCTCTCTGGGTACAGTAACACAGCGCACTAAGCCAGTTCCCATCATCGTCTCCGGCAACCACCGGGAGGATCTGACCTTCTACGTCCTGCCCTCCTTGTCGGACCGTGTCATTTTGGGTTACCCCTGGTTGCGACTGCATAACCCTGTCCTGGATTGGAGAACCGGTAGCGTCCTGTCCTGGAGCACCTTCTGCCTGGGCACCTGCCTCCAGTTGGCGGCTTGTGCTCGATCCATTCCTCCTCCGGTCCCGGACTCTGAACCCCCGGACCTGACTCTGGTGCTGCAGGAGTTCCACGACTTGGGGACAGCATTCAGTAAGTCCAGAGCCTTGTCCCTTCCGCCGCATCGACCTTATGACTGTGCAATTAACATCCGCCCGGGGGCCCCCCTGCCGTCTGGCCGCCTATACAGTCTCTCTGCACCGGAACACGAGGCAATGGACACTTACATTAAGGAGTCGCTCAGCGCTGGGATCATCCGCCCCTCCTCGTCCCCGCTTGGCGCGGGTTTCTTCTTCGTGGGCAAGAAGGATGGGTCCCTACGCCCCTGCATCGACTTCAGAGCGCTTAACGACATCACGATAAAGGACCGCTACACTCTGCCACTTATGGACACTGCTTTCCACTCCCTCCAGGGGGCGACCTGGTTCACCAAGCTCGACCTCCGCAGCGCTTACCACCTCGTTAGGATCCAGGAGGGAGACGAGTGGAAGACTTTAGGACACCCAGCGGCCACTTCGAGTATCTCGTGATGCCGTTCGGGCTCACCAACGCACCTGCCGTTTTCCAGCGTCTCATAAATGACGTTCTGCGGGACTTCCTGGGAGTTTTCGTCTTCGTTTATCTCGACGACATTCTCATCTTCTACAGATCACGGGAGGAGCACCAGGCCCATATGAGGCGGGTCCTGTAACGTCTGCTGGAGAATCGCTTGTTTTTAAAGGCCGAGAAGAGTGAATTTTAAGCCCAGACCACCTCCTTCCTGGGGTTTGTGATCTCCCACAATCAGATCCTCCTCGACCCCGCTAAGGTAAAAACGGTGGTCGAGTGGCCCATGCCTACCTCCAGGAAGCAGGTACAGCAATTCATCGGGTTTGCGAACTTCTACCGGCACTTTGTTCCCAACTACAGCGCCATCGTCTCCCCCCAACCCGCCTCACGTCATCTAAAGTGCCCTTTCAGTGGTCTGAGGAAGCGGCCACTGCCTTCAAGACTCTCCAGGCGGAGTTCTCGTCCTCCCGGGTCCTGACCCAGGTTGATCCCGCACTTCAGTGTCTGGTGGAGGTCGACGCGTCCGACACGGGGGTGGGAGCAGTGCACTCCCAGCGATCACCGGTGGGTGGCGTTAAACGGCCCTGCGCCTTCTTCTCCAGGAAGTTATCTGCGGCAGAGCGAAACTATGACGTCGGCGACAGGGAGCTCCTCGCAGTCAAGCTCGCTCTCCAGGAATGGTGTCACTGGTTAGAGGGGGCAGCCCAGCCTTTTGTGGTCTGGACGGACCATAAGAACCTCGAGTACTTGAGGTCAGCGAGGCACCTGAATGCCCGCCAGGCGTGCTGGTCCCTATTCTTTACTCGATTCAACTTTGCCATCACATACCGTCCAGGCTCGAAGAATGGGTTGCCCAACGCCCTGTCCAGACAATTCGCCCCAGAGGGTCCGGAGAAGTCCGAGCATACCATCCTGCCCAGTTCGTGCGTCGTGGGGGCGATTGCATGGTCCATCAAGGGCAAGATTCTGAAGGCCCAGGAGGCGGAGCTGGATCCCGGCGGGGGGCCAGAGAGGAGGCTTTATGTTCCTTCGGCAGTTCGGGGTGAAGTGATCCATTGGGCCCACACCTCTAAGCTCTCCTGTCACCCAGGCATCACCCGCTTGGTGAGTTGGCTGCAATGCTCGTTTTGGTGGCCGGGTCTCCAGAAGGACGTTACCAACTATTGTCCGGGCCTGTCCCCAGTGCGCGACCGGCAAGTCCCAGAACTCTCCACCTGCGGGTCTACTCCAGCCCCTGCCGGTCCCGGGCAGGCCCTGGTCACACATCGCCCTTGACTTCATCACCGGACTCCCTGTCTCTAACAGCTGTGACACGGTTCTGACCATCGTGGACAGGTTCTCCAAGGCCGCTCATTTTGTGCCTCATCAGGGTCTCCCTTTGGCGCATGAGACGGCCGATCTCCTGGTCCAGCATGTCGTCAGGCTGCATGGAATCCCGCTGGACGTGGTCTCGGACCGAGGTCCGCAGTTTGTCTCCCAGGTTTGGAGGAGCTTCTGCAGCGCTTTAGGGGCTACAGCCAGTCTCTCCTCTGGTTATCACCCCCAGTCTAACGGGCAGTGCGAGCGCACGAACCAGGAGTTGGAAGCCGCCCTGCGCTGCGTTACATCATCTAACCCTTCATCCTGGAGCTCCTACCTCACCTGGGTGGAATACGCCCACAACTCGGCCCGGTCCACTGCTACTGGATTGTTCCCCCTTTGAGGCATCCTTGGGATACGACCCCCCCCCCCCCCGTCTTTCCGGAGCAAGAGGGTGAGCTGGCCGTTCCTTCCATCCAGGTGCACATCAGGCGCTGTCAGAGCGTGTGGACCAAGACCAGAGACGCGCTTTTACACACGGCGGCGCGCAACAGTTCCACTGCCAATCGCCACAGAAGGCCGGCTCCTGCCTACCAGGTGGGTCAACGGGTTTGGCTCTCTTCCCAGGACATCTGTCTGAAAGGTGAGAAGAAGAAATTGGCACCGAGGTTCCTCGGCCCCTTCACCATTTCTAAGATCATTAACCCGGTGGCTGTGCGTTTGGCCCTCCCCCCCCTTCGGGTGTGTCCCACTTTCCACGTCTCTAAGATCAAGCCTGTCCTTTCCAATTCACTCTGCCCTCCTCCTAGGTCCCCCCCTGCACCTAGGATGATCGACGGTGACCCGGCGTGGGGTGTTACTGCCATCCTGGACTCCCGGCGTCGGGGTCATGGGCTGCAGTATCTGGTGGATTGGGAAGGCTATGGTCTGGAGTGGAGATCCTGGGTACGCTCTTCGTGGGTGTTGGATCCAGACCTCATCGCGGAGTTCCACCGGACACACCCAAGTAAGCCAGCGCAAGGAGGCGCTGGTAGGGGGGGGGGGGGGTACTGTCATCTCCCGCAGCTCACGGGCCCCCACCTCAGCTGAGCACACACCTGCTCCTCGTTAGTGCACAGCTATTTATTCCATCCTGCCCTGAGCTGCGGCCTGGAGCCGTCTGTCTCCCTGCGTGATCATCTCAGCAACTTCCTTCTCTTCAGGCCTGCTGACTACTCGTCTGGACACGTAAGCTGTCTATGTTGCCTTACCTTCTCCTGTTCAGTCCTCCCCTGTGCACAGGTGGATTCCTAGGCGGCGGACTCGTTCCCCCTTGTCACGCTGCTCCTCTACCTCACTGCATCATCCCGGACGCACAGCAGGACACTGTCTCCCAGGCTTGGGATCTTGCCAACGCCAGCCACCGTGCCGCTACAAGTAAGCACAAGACATTCTCACTCTCCCATGTGGTTGCCCAGCTAATCCCTGTTCTCCTCTCGTTTTAGGGTTGCCTGGCTGAACGGCGTACTGCTCTGTCCTGACTGCACCTTCCACCCACATCACACTCGCATCTCACATACACGCATCCATACACAAACACTGCTGTAAATAAAGCTTTCAAATCTGCCTGAGCCTGCGTGCGTGTTTCCTGGGCCGAACAATATGTCAGATTCACAATGATAGGATTAGTGGTTCAGTAGTAAAAGCATTACCTCCTTGGCGGAGGTAATAAACTGAAGTGTTGCTGTTGTGTCCATCTGCAAACTCCCAGGCTGCGGGCGTTGTAATTCATCGCACAACCGCATACAACCCACAGGCCAATGGGTTATGCGAGCGTTTTCATAGATTCACTGAAAGCAGCACTCAGGGTTTCACTGACGGATGCAAATTGGGTAGACAGGTTGGCGTGGGTTTTATAGTGGGGTTGCGCTCCGCGGCAAAAGAGGATTTGGAAGCTTCCCCGGCAGAGAGCTCGTTTTTGCACAGCCACTATGGCTGCCCGGGGAATTTCTGTCAAATAATCCCGCGCCGGACAGCTGCCCGTCTCAGCTTTTGCAGCGTAGCGCAAGCACAGGCACGCTGCCGGGCCCAGGCCACCACTGTTTTTCACGTGCTTTTGTGCCTAAAACTTTGAAGAACGCGGAGTTCGTGTTTGTCAGACACGACGACCAGCGCCCTCCATTGGGCCTGCACACATGTTGAAAATGGCCGTATCTCACAATGTTAAAGAATCCTTTAAAAAATTCCTGTATCCAGACGGTGATCCGGATCATCCCCAAAATTTAATCAATTCTTCCTTGTACCATTTCCAACAACGCCTGAAAGTTTCATCGAAATCCGTCCAAAACTTTTTGAGTTATCTTGCTAACCAACAGACAAACAGACAAACAGACAAAAGGTGGCAAAAACATAACCTCCTGCGGCCTACGGCCTGGCGGAGGTAATTAAAAAGCCAGGCTAAAAAGGTGGGTCTTTAGTTGCTTCTTAAAAACAACAATGGAAGGTGCAGATCTAAGTTCAAAAGGTAAGGAGTTCCACAGTCTGGGAGCAACAGCAGCAAAGGCTCTATCGCCTTTGGTTCTGAGCCTAGTGTTAGGGACTACCAATAGATTCTGATGACAAGACCTGAGAGACCTGCTGGGCTGGTGTAGAAAGAGCAGGTCACTAATATTATGTCACTAATATTATATTGTCTATTAGATTTAGACAGCCGGGGGACCTCCAATAATTGCACTGGGCTTCGCTCCTTTCTTCACTCTCAATTAAATATTTTTATTTTTTTTTGCTGGTCATTAACATTCAATTCAATTCAACTTTATTTATATAGCGCCATTTCACAACAACAGTCATCTCATCGCACTATCAACTGTAGGGGGAACCCCCACAGTTGCAGAAAGACCCCAGCAATCAGGCGATCCCCTGTGAGCAAGCACTTAGTGACGGTGGAGAGGAAAAACTCCCTTTTAACAGGAAGAAACCTCCAGCAGAACCAGGCTCAGGGAGGGGCAGTCATCTGCTGCGACTGGCTGGGGGGTGAGGGGATAGAGAAGATGAAAAGAACAGACATGTAGAGAGCAAACAGCACGGTGGGGACTCAATCTATGGGAGAGAACAAACAGATGTTAATGACCAGCAAAAAAAAATATTTCATTGAGAGTGAGGAAAGGAGTGAGGCCCAGTGCATTACTGGAGGTCCCCCGGCTGACTAAACCTATTAGCAGAATAACTAAGGGAGGGTTCAGAAACACATGATCCCTCCCTAATTGTAGGCTATATCAAAAAGGTAGGTTTTAGCCCTATTCTTAAAAACAGAGATCAAGTCTGACTCCCGAATCCAGATTGGCAGCTGGTTCCACAGGAGAGGAGCTTGATAACTGAAGGCTCTGCCTCCCATTGTACTTTTGGAGATTCTAGGTATTACAAGTAATCCTGCATTTTGGGAGCGTAGTGCTCTGTTAGGATAATACGGTAGTATCAGATCTTTTAGATAAAAAGGAGCCTGATTGTTTAGAGCTTTGTAAATAAGAAGAAGGATTATAAACTTAATTCTACACTCTATGGGAAGCCAATGAAGGGAGGCCAGAACCGAAGACATATGATCTCTCTTTCTAGTACCTGTTAAAACTCTTGCTGCAGCATTTTGGATCAGCTGAAGACTTTTTAAAGATGTTTTAGGACAGCCGCAACTGCCGGACCTCTTCCTGCTGATCCGAGCGCAGCGGGGCTCCAAAGCCGTCAATCCACAGGTCTGTGTCTCGGTCATGCGCATTAAGCCAAGTCTCGGTATAAGCCATGACACAGCAGTTCTTAAAGTCCTTCTGGTAGCGTACATTCCCTTGAATTTCATCCACCTTGTTTCTCAGAGACTGTACGTTCCCAAAAATCATAGAAGGAAGAGGAATGTTACCAAACTGACGTCTTCTCAGGCGCAATTTCACACCTCCACGCCTTCCGCGCTTCCTTCTGCCATCTCTCCCTTCTCTCTTTTCACCGCTATGTCCCTCTCTCAAAATAAAGTCTGGCAGTTGCGGCTTAGGCTCAATCACAGCTGCTCCATCAACCGTGTTTAAATGCAGTAACATGTCCCTGGAATAATGTATTCTGCCCGCCATGATGCCGAACACGTCTACCTCATAGACAAAGAGCCGGAGGAAAAGTAGCAGCAGTGCAAGAAAGGGAAGGAAGTCCATGTTGTTGGAACCAGGGAGCTCTTCGCCATATAGTCCACAAACACTCCAGGGTAGAAACGACACAGAGGATTTCGTAAAAACATATAAAAGTACATAAAAACAGACACACAGATGACGAACTTTTTCACCAGCTGCCGGTTGCTGCGTGTGCATGCGCCCATGTCTTCAGTCAACATACAGTTACAAAGCATCCCTTTGAAGCTTCACTGAAGTGTGCATGCGCCCATGTCTTCAGTCAACATACAGTTACAAAGCATCCCTTTGAAGCTTCACCATTGTCTCTCATTTCTTGATGAACCAGAATACCCTCCGGGGCGTCTTCTGTGGGACAAAGAGACAAATCTCACACTTCCTTGTTACCTCCTGTAGATTCGAGTCCTTAGTCCTTGCAGACGTGACACTCCACAATACACATTCAGTCCTGTCTCTGTGGCAGCGTGAGCCCACAATGTGTGTCGGCCAATAAGCAAAAACATTGCTATAAAAGACTCCATTTTCATGAAGAGCACAGATGAGAGAGAAATCATTGAAATTGTTAAATTGTTTAAAAGTAAAACATCTATGGATTGTGATGGTATTGACATGCTTTTAGTCAAAACTATCATTGAATGCTTAGTGAAGCCACTGACGTATATCTGTAAACTATCTCTCCAAACAGGTATATTTCCCAATGCAATGAAAATAGCTAAAGTAATTCTGATTTACAAGACGGGGGGACAGAGGGGAATTTTCAAACTATAGACCTATTTCACTATAGCTGCAATTTTCCAAGATACTTGAAAAAATATTCTGTGAGAGAACTGACAACTTCATAATGAAGAATAATTTATTGTGTGAGTAGCAATATGGGTTCAGACACAATAGGACAACTATATTTTCTCTAATGGAATTTATAGAAAAAATATCAACTGCTGTAGAAAATAAAGAGTATTCAGTTGGGGTATTCCTGGATCTTAAAAAAGCATTTGATACAGTCGATCATAATTTATTGTTAAAGAAACTACAAAATTATGGTATTAGTGGGGTAGCACTGTCCTGGCTGGGGGTGAGGAGATAGAGAAGATGAAAAGAACAGACATGTAAAGAGCAAACAGCGCGATGGGGACTCAATCTATGGGAGAGAACAGATGTTCGAGATTAGATTATTGTAATTCTTTATTATCATGCTGTCCTAAAACATCTTTAAAAAGTCTTCAGCTGATCCAAAATGCTGCAGCAAGAGTTTTAACAGGTACTAGAAAGAGAGATCATATCTCTCCAGTTCTGGCCTCCCTTCATTGCCTTCCCATAGAGTTTAGAATTAAGTTTAAAATCCTTCTTCTTACTTACAAAGCTCTAAACAATCAGGCTCCTTTTTATCTAAAAGATCTGATACTACCGTATTATCCTAACAGAGCACTACGCTCCCAAAATGCAGGATTACTTGTAATACCTCGAATCTCCAAAAGTACAATGGGAGGCAGAGCCTTCAGTTATCAAGCTCCTCTCCTGTGGAACCAGCTGCCAATCTGGATTCGGAAGTCAGACTCGATCTCTGTTTTTAAGAATAGGGCTAAAACCTACCTTTTTGATATAGCCTACAATTAGGGAGGGATCATGTGTTTCTGAACCCTCCCTTAGTTATGCTGCTAATAGGTTTAGTCAGCCGGGGGACCTCCAGTAATGCACTGGGCCTCACTCCTTTCCTCACTCTCAATGAAATATTTTTTTTTTGCTGGTCATTAACATCTGTTTGTTCTCTCCCATAGATTGAGTCCCCATTGTGCTGTTTGCTCTCTACATGTCTGTTCTTTTCATCTTCTCTATCCCCTCACCCCCCAGCCAGTCGCAGCAGATGACTGCCCCTCCCTGAGCCTGGTTCTGCTGGAGGTTTCTTCCTGTTAAAAGGGAGTTTTTCCTCTCCACCGTCACCAAGTGCTTGCTCACAGGGGATCGCCTGATTGCTGGGGTCTTTCTACAACTGTGGGGGTTCCCCCTACAGTTGATAGTGCGATGAGATGACTGTTGTTGTGAAATGGCGCTATATAAATAAAGCTGAATTGAATTGAATTGAATGTTAATGACCAGCAAAAAAAAAATATATATTTAATTGAGAGTGAAGAAAGGAGTGAAGCCCAGTGCAATTATTGGAGGTCCCCCGGCTGTCTAAATCTAATAGACAATATAATATTAGTGACATAATATTAGTGACCTGCTCTTTCTACACCAGCCCAGCAGGTCTCTCAGGTCTTGTCATCAGAATCTATTGGTAGTCCCTAACACTAGGCTCAGAACCAAAGGCGATAGAGCCTTTGCTGCTGTTGCTCCCAGACTGTGGAACTCCTTACCTTTTGAACTTAGATCTGCACCTTCCATTGTTGTTTTTAAGAAGCAACTAAAGACCCACCTTTTTAGCCTGGCTTTTTAATTACCTCCGCCAGGCCGTAGGCCGCAGGAGGTTATGTTTTTGCCACCGTTTGTCTGTTTGTCTGTTGGTTAGCAAGATAACTCAAAAAGTTTTGGACGGATTTCGATGAAACTTTCAGGCGTTGTTGGAAATGGTACAAGGAAGAATTGATTAAATTTTGGGGATGATCCAGATCACCGTCTGGATGCAGGAATTTTTTAAAGGATTCTTTAACATTGTGAGATCTAAAGGTCTAAAACCCAATAAAATATTTAGAACCCAAGTGACATCCTACAAAAATAAGTAAATATAAAATGGAGTTAATAAATAGTACCTAAATTATGTGCAATATATTGTTACAGCTTGTTCAACTCTTTGACAGCAGCAGGGACAAAGCTGTTTTTGTAGCGCTGGGTTCTACTTTTTGGGACAACAAACCTCCGTCTTGAGGGAAGAAGCTGAAAGTGGCAGTGCAAAGGTGGGAGTCATCATTTAAAATGGAGGTAGCCATCCTCTGTACTTGTCTGGTGTACAGGGATGTCAAGCTCAGCTGTGGCTCACCAAGCAAACGACTGGACCATCTAACTACCTGATCCAAGGATTTCCTCTGTTTCAGTTTTATCTGACCAAACCATGACACTAAAGAAAAGGATAAAACAGATTCAATAAAGGCCCGATTAAACATTGTCATTATGGTTCGGTCAACTTGGAAGCGTGCAAGTTTTCTCAAGCAATGCAAATGTTGCTGACCCTTTTTGCACACCCTTTCACAGTTCTCTTCAAAGTTTAAATTACTATCAATAATCGTCCCAAGATATTTGTAGGATTGTACACATTCGGTGGTCTGGCCTTTTAGTATGGTGACTTTGTGCTGGGGATTTTTCCTCCTAAAGTCAATAATCATGTCTTTAGTTTTTGTCGTATTCAGCTGCACGTAGGAATCCTCACACCAGTGAACAAAATCATCAACTACTGGGCCGTGGCCACTCTCACCATCCTGGAGGAGACTGACAATAACTGAGTCATCAGCATACTTTATAATGTGTCTGTTGTCATGTCTGCTCCGACACATGTTTGTGTACAGGATGAAGAGTAGTGGTGACAACACACACCCCTGAGGAGAGCCAGTAGAAGAGCACTTTAGGTCAGACAATGTATCATTGACCCTTACTCTCTGCATCCTGTTGGTTAAGAAGTCCAGAATCCAACCCACCAGATTATTGCTCAAATCAAATTGCTGCAGGAGCCTTTCAACTAAGATATGAGGTTGGATTGTATTAAAGGCGGAGGAAAGTCCACAAATAAAAGTCTGGCGTGTGTCCCATTAAAATCCAGATGTTTAAAAAGCATGTTAAACAGAGTGACAGTGGCATCCTCCACTCCTCTGTGAGGCCTATAGGCAAACTGCAGAGGATCCAATGCATGCTCAGTCTGGTTTAGGACTTCACATCTGACCAGTTTTTCCAAAAATTTTCATTAAAATTGAAGTCAAAGCAACTGGTCTAAAGTCGTTTACCGTTTTAGGACAGCTGGATTTTGGAACGGGAGCAACCACGGCTTCTTTCCAGATCCTAGGCACATGTTGTGTCTGTAAGGACTTATTGAAAATGTAATGAAATATAGGACTCAGTTCATGTGCACAGGACTTTACCAAGCGCCCACATATATTATGAGGGCCCTGACTTTTGTTCACTTTTACAGCACAGAACTCCCTTTTAACATCCTGCACCTCAATATTAAAGTGCTGATTGTCTTTGAGTTTCTGTTTCAAATTTTGGGTTTCTGTGCTAAAATCCAAGGAGCCAAAACGACCATAAAAACAATTAAGAGCATTAGCCAGCTCTGTGTCTGAATTAAAACCATCTAAAAACACATGATTACTGCGCTCTGTGCTCTGAAGGCCTGCAATAGTTTTCATACTGGCCCAGGCTGAGCCAAGTTTCTTTGTTGCCATCTTGCTTTCCAACTCTGATTTATAATTCTGTTTTGCTCTTAAAATTTCGGACTTCAGCTCTTTTGTGGCAACCTGTAGCTCAGAAACAGACTCCTGTTTAAAGGCAAGTGCTTTCCTCTGTAAGCAGGATTTAACTGATTTTGTAACCCATGGTTTGTTGTTGGGATATATTTTGATACGTTTACGTGGAACAATCTTATTTTTACAGAAAGCCATGTATGAGCATGTGACGTCCACCAAAGAGTCCAAATCATCCCCGCAGGCCAGTGTGAACAGTCAAAGCATTCCTGGAGGCTGTGCACTGAATCTTCTGTCCACACATCAGTGTCCCTCGTCTCCACTTTGCCTCTTCTGAGAGCAGTTTTATATGTGGGCAGCAAATGTACACAGTTGTGATCTGAGGATCCTAAAGGAGGAAGGGGGAGTGATTTATAGGCCCTCTCTATGGATCCATAGCACAGGTCCAATGTCTTTTTTCGCCTGGTTGGGCAGGAGACATACTGATAAAAGTTTTTAAGTGTCTTCTTTAAAGAAACATGGTTAAAATCCCCAAGAATGAAGTTTGGTGCCTCTGGAGAAATTGATTGCAGTGGCTGGATCACATCAAAGATAGTGCTGCAGGCGGAGTCAGCGTTTGCCCTCGGGTGAATATACACAGTTGTGATGAAAAGTTGGGGGAACTCACGAGGCAAATAAAAGGGGCGTAGTGACACAAACAGCAGCTCCACATCGGGTGTACAGATGCGCTCTCTGACCATGACAGATGTGCAGTACTGCTTATTAATGTATAAACATATGCCGCCCCCCTGACGTTTCCCCATTACCTCTTCCTGCCGATCCGAGCGCAGCGGGGCTCCAAAGCCGTCAATCCACAGGTCTGTGTCTCGGTCATGCGCAGTAAGCCAAGATTCGGTGAAAGCCATGACACAGCAGTTCTTAAAGTCCTTCTGGTAGAGTACATTCCCTTGAATTTCATCCACCTTGTTTCTCAGAGACTGTACGTTCCCAAAAATCATAGAAGGAAGAGGAATGTTACCAAACTGACATCTTCTCAGGTGCAATTTCACACCTCCACGCCTTCCGCGCTTCCTTCTGCCGTCTCTCCCGTCTCTATTTTCACTGCTATGTCCGTCTCTCAAAATGAAGTCCGGCAGTTGCGGCTTAGGCTCAATCACAGCCGCTGCATCAACCGTGTTTAAATGCAGCAACATGTCCCTGGAATAATGTATCCTGCCCGCCATGATGCCGAACGCATTTACCTCATAGACAAAGAGCCGGAGGAAAAGTAGCAGCAGTGCAAGAAAGGGAAGGAAGTCCATGTTGTTGGAACCAGGGAGCTCTTCGCCATACAATCCACAAACACTCCAGGGCAGAAACGACACAGAGGATTTCGTAAAAACATATAAAAGTACATAAAAACAGACACACATGTTTACATGTTTACACATGTAAACAAAAGTAAAAAAAGTGGCCATAGTTCAAAAAGTTGACCTGATTGAGCAAAAACAACATGCCAATTTATGAAGAAAATTAAACTAATTATAGGAAAAATTCTGAATTATTCAAAGAAAGTAAAAATTGAATTTTAATAAAAAGAGGAATATTAATTATCTTTAATTCTGTATCTGATCAGATTTAGGAATTATTTCCAAATCTCAGATGTTTTATTCAACAGATGGAACAGAGAATATGTGGCTCATGAAGTTGTTGTCCTTTTGGCTGGATTCTTTGATGAAGATTTCTTGGATGATGAGGGATTATATCTCCCTGCAGATATATTTCCCAAAGTCCAACAGTGTTCAGAGTACACAGTCACAAGATCAGATTTTGATTGCGATAATAAGGCTCCTTTGTCTTCACTCCACTCGTGTTGGAGCTCCTTCAGAGCAGCTGTAACAGCGGGGGCTTTCATTGGCCAGTGGCCTCTCCAAGGAAATTCGGGAATAATTACGAATCTGATCCAAATAACAAAATTTAAAGAGATGAGGTAAAATTCGAGGCACCAAAATACAGGTTCTTCTGACCTCATGGAGATTGAAAATAGCTTCCAGAATGGAGATGAATAGTCAGTCAGTCCCTTGAAAAACACACGGTGTATTGATATGTGAAGTTCCTATAGAGTCACCACTAGAGGGCAGTATGACCCCGGCCATGACCTGACTATAAAAGGAGATGTACTTGAGCCACTGTGGGGTTAGTTGTTGGTTGCAGTTGAAGTGACAAGTAAAAAGTCCTAACTGACACCCGGTGTGTATGCGCCTCGTCATTACATGTTCCAGGAGAACATTACAAGGTTCCAGGAGAACATTACATGGTACCAGGATAAAACTACGAACCAACGGCGAAGATGAACGCTCTTCGACAGCCGGACGAGTTAAAGTTGACCGGTAACGTCAACGAGAACTGGAAAGCATTCAAACAAAGTTTTGAACTTTATTCGCTAGCTATCGGTCTCCGTGACGAGGAGAGGAAAATAGCATTACTGCTAACAGTAGCAGGGCGAGCGGCGCTAAATGTGTTCAACACATTCATCTTCACGGAAGAAGAAAAAGGCAACTTCGACGCCGTGATGAAGAAATTTGATGATTATTGCACACCGAGAAAGAATGAAACGTACGAGAGGTATGTGTTCAGAAAAAGACTTCAGAAAGAGTCACAGTCCATCGAGCTGTATGTCACAGACCTACGGTTGAAATGTCAGTCATGCAACTTTGGAACATTGAGTGAGTCAATGATACGGGACCAAATTGTAATTGGGGTCCAAGACAACAAATTGCGGATGCAATTACTGAAAGAGACTAACTTAACGCTGGAGAAAGCGATACAGATTTGCCAAGCGTCTGAGAGTACAAAGGCACAATTAAAGACTTTTAGCAGCAAGGAAAAAGAGACTGCTGAGGTCGATGCAGTGCAGCGCGCAAAGCCGAAAGGAACGTTGCATGCAAGAAAAAGGGAGGCAAACCCAGAGCGCGCGCAAATAGAGAAAGAGACTCTAGGTGCAGTGTTTGGATGTGAGAAGTTTCATGAATATGTGTATGGACGGTCAGTAATACTAGAAACAGACCACAAACCACTGATTGCGATCTCACAGAAGCCACTGGGTGACGCACCACCGCGCATCCAGCGTCTAATGTTAAGATTACAGAAATATGACTTGAAATTTGAGTTTACACCAGGCAAGCAACTAATTGTAGCCGATGTGCTGAGTAGGGCTAGCTTGAGCAACACCAGCAGCACAACAGAGGAAGCTGTGCAAATACATGTAGACTCTATTAAGGCACACATGCCAGTGTCAGAAGCAAAATGGACGAAGATAGTGAAAGAAACACAAAAAGATGAGAAACTAAAAAGAGTAATGGAACAGATACATCAGCCAGGACAGGTTATGATTGACAAGCCTTACCAACACTTTAAAGGTGAACTGTCTGTGTTAGATGGGGTTCTGTTAAAAGGTACAAGGATAGTCATACCTATCTCCATGAGATCAGAAATGGTTAAATTAGTGCATGAGGGGCATTTGGGTATTGAAAAGTGCAAAAGACGTGCACGTGATGTTTTGTATTGGCCCAACATGCACAAGGACATTGAGGCATATGTGCAGCGCTGCAAGACTTGCCAGCGCCACAGGTATCAACAGCCAAAGGAGCCTATGAGGCCCCATGAGAAGCCTCAAGGGCCATGGAGAAAAGTGGGCATGGATCTATTTCAGCTTAAGGGCAAGGACTATCTGTTAGTCATGGACTATCATTCCACCTACCCAGAGTTTGCAGGGTTGAGTGACACAACAGCAGAAAAGGTGATTGCACATACAAAGACAATGTTCGCACGCCATGGAATTCCAATGACTGTTGTAAGCGATAACGGACCACAATTCACGAGTCAGTGCTTCAAAGACTTTGCAGACACATATGGGTTCAAGCACGTGACCTCAAGCCCTCTGTACCCACAGTCGAATGGGTTAGCAGAGAAAGGGGTGCAAATAGTGAAGCGCATACTGAAAAAGGCTGCAGACAATGCAGAAGACCCACATCTGGCGATCCTGAATTACCGAGCATCACCACTAGAGAATGGACTTTCCCCAGCAGAAATGCTCATGAACAGAAAACTCAGAACGCGACTTCCATCAGCATCTCAAGTGATGGAAAAGAGAGATGTGAGGCGTGATGAGAGGCAAACTGAACTGTACAACAGAACAGCACGACCTCTGAGACCACTTGCACATGAGGACATTGTGCGAGTGAGATGTGATGGAGAATGGGGACCGCTGGCAAAAGTGGTCAAGGAAACAACTCCCAGATCATATGAAGTCATCACAGACCATGGAAAAACAATGAGGCGAAACCGACGTCACTTACTGAAAGTGCCTCAGACAAAAATGAGAGTCACAGACAGTGAAACAAGCGACATGCCAATTTCCAGCCAAACCGAACAACCAGAAATGGCTGAGAACCAGAACTTAGAGACAGACACTAACGAACAGACTGAGGTGACACAAAGGAGATGCTCACAAAGGCAAATTGTGAAACCGAAAAGATTGATTGAGGAAATGTAAGGAGTACTGAGATGAATGAAAAAAAAAAAATGTGTTGATGTTGAGTTGAAAACAGAGAAAATGTTAAAGTTGTGATTCAGTGTACAAGGTTGACAAAGATGTAAAAGAAATGGAGTTTATTTGGTTTATTGAAATTTGAGAAAAAGTTTATAGTTGGACATGACCTTACTTGAAAAAAAAGGGAGATGTATTGATATGTGAAGTTCCTATAGAGTCACCACTAGAGGGCAGTATGACCCCGGCCATGACCTGACTATAAAAGGAGATGTACTTGAGCCACTGTGTGGTTAGTTGTTGGTTGCAGTTGAAGTGACAAGTAAAAAGTCTTAACTGACACCCGGTGTGTGTGCGCCTCGTCATTACATGTTCCAGGAGAACATTACAAGGTTCCAGGAGAACATTACACACGGTGAGTTTAAAGAAAGTTTAACAGAATACAGATAGTAAACACCTGTGAAGCATGAAGTTTGATTTCATTTAACAAGTTGAGCTCAAAGAAGAAGTAATTCCCAGATGTTTAAAGAAAAAGCATTTAAGCAGGACACACGCACAAACTTTTCACAAGACAATACCAGACAAAAACTTGAACAGAACTGAAAAAAAGTCCATTCTTCCTCTTATACTCATCGAGTTTTGTGAGATTTGGTTGACTGACATGAGCATAAGCCAATAGTTTCCCATCGTGGGCGGGTTTTATAAACTCTGGTCCAATGAGCAAGCAGTTCTTTGTCTGCAAAGAACCAATAGAAATGAGAGAACTGTTGCCCAGCATCTGCTGGCTGGTAATTGGTTGAGCAAATCAGATGACTTGTTAAACTTTGCAACATGAGAATAAACACATCTTAATAATATGAAACATTATATGTATATAAGCATAAACTAAGCTAAGCCAGTGATTCATGCACTTTATACTGGTCTTTATATCATTAATATGCATTAAAATAAGATATGTTTTAGCATTAGATATTCATGCACACATTTAAAATCAAAGATTATTGCAGTTATTCAAATCCATTATTGATTGTCCACACAGAATGATATGTCAGAGTCCCACTTGATTTTCCAGTGTGTCCTGTGAAGGAAAATAATCTGAACAGTTAAGTTTTGTAGAAAGGCAGTCATTTCATTCATTAGCTTGTACAGTCAAAAGTGAACGTCTATTCCAGAGACATCCACCAGGGGGCAATGTTGAGAGGTGAATAATCCTTGAGACTTTATGAAATGCAGTTCCAGGCCTGGAGGATGACAGAAGAGTTGTTATCCAATAAAACTGCCTTGTGAGGAAGGAAGTTTGTTATTTATGATGTAACTTAATCTGTTAAAAGCACGAACTGGGATCCTTTGACCATGGAATGTTTGTTCAGCTGTGGTCCTGAGATGAAAAAGCAATTCTTGAGACCAGACTCTTCCTGGGTGAAACAACGTCTTTAAGAGGAGGGATTGTTTTATTGATGAGAGCCGAGGGAATGATGCTACAGGGCATGCATAAATACTTGCTTATACTTGGTTTCTATGGGCATGCATGGGTTTGCACTAGTGTCAATGATTTTAAAAATTTCATTGTGCTTGATACAGGGGCTAATGAAAGTTAAGTCCGAGATGTTTAGCAATGAATTTTTTTTACAACGAAAATCAAGGAGGTTATCGTGGCATTTTCAAAAAAGGAAACAACAGAAGAAGAATCAGTTTACTGTGGCTCAACTCTGAATGTCTACAACTAATAAAGAGCAAAGATCTTCTCAAAACAGCTCTAAAAACAAGTTTAACAACAAACAGACAAAAATTTACGTCTGCTAGAAATGAGGGAAAACAAACTGAGGAAAGTGAAGGCAAACTTTTTCATAACCATTATTGAAAATGAAAGGGAGATGGCAAAAAAAAAATTATAAAATTGGAATGATATTAACAAATTGACAAACAGAACAAAAAAAGATGACTGAGACATGGAACTTAATATTAATAACAAATTGGGACAGAATCCCATGGTCATTTCTACAGAGTTTAACAACTTTTTCATAAACTCTGTGCTAAAATATCCCATGCATTTAATCCACCTGATCATAATTCTAGTCCAATTAACCCCTCACAAACAGTCTTTAATATATTAGAAAAAAACTGAAAATGAAATTGCAAAAATCATCAGCTCATTGAATAGCAACTAAAAAGCAGAAGATGAACATGGTCTTTACACCAAATTTTTAAAAGAACATAAAGAATCTCTCATTTGTCCAATTATTCATTCAATGAATGTGTCATGAACATGCTGTCATCCCAACTGCTTGGAAGGTAGGAGTGGGCAGACCAATTTTCAAAACAGGGAGTAAACCTGATATAAACAACTACAGAACAATCAGCATTTTACCTGTCATTTCCAAAATAATTGGAAAAAATGGGTGGCTTCACTATTATGTGAACATCTGAATTATGGATACACCCCCTTGCATCCCGCACAGTTTGGGTTCCGTGCCCACCATTCAACAGTCTGCAATAAGCTTGTTTTTAGAGAAAACTAAATCTTTTTAGATAAGGGCAATTATGAAAGTGCTGTGTTCTTAGATCTGAAGAAGGCATTTGACACCGTTGACCACAACATCCTTTTAATCAAGCTTACTCAGTTTAATTTTTCAGAACACACTATCAAATGGATGAAATCCTTTTTAACCGACAGACAGCAATGTGTAATGGTCAACAGTGTCAAATCACCATATTTGAAATGTCAAATGGGTGCCCCACAAGGCTCCACACTTGGACCAATATTATTCTTTTTATACAAAAAATGATTTACCAAATGCATGCAGAAACATTCATATACAAACATATGCAGATAACCTCAGTCTGTCCAGGTTGGAAACAACATCTCCAACTCTGTCACGCTGAGCACCGGATCCCCTCAAGGCTGCATACTCAGTCCACTGTTGTTTAAGTTAGATAAGCCTTTATTAGTCCCACAATGGGGAAATTCCAGGATTGCAACAGCACAGGGATAGTAGCACTCAGAGCAACAATCAGAAGGCAAGAAAAAACAAGAGCAGCGAGTATACATATGTACATATAAACACTTCTAACACATGACTGTATATCCAGACACGAGGGGAACCAGATTATTAAGTTTGCAGACGACACCACGGTGGTGGGACTTATTCAGAGGGATGAGGAATCAATGTACAGGGAAGAAGTGAGAGACCTGGAGGGCTGGTGCAGGGAGAACAATCTGGTGCTTAACGTGGACAAAACAAAGGAGATGATTATCGACTTCCGGCGGTCACAGCCTGAACACGTCCCCCTCAGCATCAGCGGCCGTTTAGTGGAGAGAGTGGAGAACATCAAATTCCTCGGAGTGCAGATCTCGCAGGACCTGACCTGGAGCAAGAATTCCTTGGGGATCAGGAAACGGGCTCAGCAGAGACTGCACTTCTTGAGGAAACTCAAACAGGTCTCTCTCCCCATCTGCATCCTCAGGACCTTCTACAGAGGTGTGGTGGAGAGTGTTCTGACGTACTGCATTGCTACATGGTACTTCAACTGCAGTATGTCAGACAAAAAAGCCCTGCAGAGGATAGTCAAGGGAGCTGAGAGGGTAATTGGAGTCTCCCTCCCCTCTGTCCAAGAACTTTTTCAGAACCGTTGTAGGAGCAGGGCACTGAACATTGTCAAGGACCGTTCTCACCCTCTGCATAAACACTTTGAACTTCTGCCATGTGGTAAACGATTCCGGAGCATCAGAGGCAGAACCACCAGACTGATGAACAGCTTCCTTCCACAAGCTGTCAGGATACTGAACAGTTGACCCGGAATCCCTCATATTCACTATTGCACTTACGGACATTATGTGCATTATTTGTATATTATAGTTAGTTTTTTGTTTTTTTTCCCCAAGTATGTCTCAGGGATGTGTGAATGGGTGGGGGGGTGGGGGGGGGGTGAAGATATGTGTGAGTGTGTCTTAAATCATGTTGCTTCTATTTATATGGATTCCGAGAGAAACGCAATTTCATCTTGCCTGCACTACAGTTGTATGTACAGCAATATGACAATAAAGTTTGATTTGATTTGATTTGATATTCACACCTGCAAAAAACACACAAGAAGCCACCTGTATTCTTACAACAGCAATGACCCAAATCCATGACTAGCTGAATAATTCATGTCTCCTACTAAACAGTAAAAAAACTGATGTGAAAACATAATGTTTTCACATTATGTTTAAACATAATGATGATGTTTTCATCATGTGAAAACATGATGTTCGCCAAACAACGATCAAATATTACAAACTCAAACATTTTCTTGAAAGGGGAGGAGCCGAGGAATTTAAGTACCTCGCCGTGATTTCAGACTCCTCATTAACCTTTAAAAAACATAAAAAAATAAACATAATCAAATTCAATATGAGAAATTTAATTAGACTGTAGAGGATGAATCGGGACAGGATTTCTAAGTGCAGCCAGGAAATGGAGGATGTCATGCTTGGAGACCACAGGATCTCATCTCTGTTGTTTGCAGATGATATTGTCCTGCTGGCATCCAGCAATGACCTGCAGATGTTACTGGGATGGTTTGCTGCTGAGTGTGAAGCGGCTGGGATGAGAATCAATACCTCCAAGTCCGAGTCCATGGTCCTCAGCCGGAAAAAGGTGGATTGTCCTCACTGGGTTGGGGACAAGCTCCTGCCTCAAGTGGAGGAGTTTAAGTATCGTGGGGTCTTATTCACGAGTGAGGGGAGAATGGAGCGAGAGATTGGGTAGATGGATTGGAGCAGCATCTGCAGTGATGTGGACATTGTACCGGTCTGTTGTGGTGAAGAGGGAATTGAGCTCTAAGGCAAAGCTATCGATTTACCAGTCAATCTACATTCCTACCCTTACCTATGGTCATGAGCTTTGGGTAATGACTGAAAGAATGAGATGGTGGATACAAGCAGCTGAAATGAGCTTTCTTCGTAGGATTGCTGGACTCACCATCAGAGATAGGGTGAGGAGCTCAGTCATCCAGGAGAGGCTCAGAGCAGAACCGCTGCTCCTCCACATTGAAAGGAGTCAGTTGAGGTGGTATGGGCATCTGATCAGGATGCCTCCTGGATGCCTCCCACTTGAGGTGTTTCAGGCATGTCCCTCTGAGAGGAGACCCCGGGACAGACCCAAGACTCGCTGGAGAGACTGTCTCCCAGCTGGTCTGGAAACGCCTTGGTGTCCTCTCTGAAGAGCTGGAGCAGGTGGCTGGGGAGAGAGTCTGGGCTTCTCTGCTTGAACTGCTGCCTCCGCAACCTGGACCTCTGGAAAAGTGGTAGAAGATGGATGGATGGAGGATGAATCAGATGAGACATGAGCAACTGAAGACACAACTTTATTCCCCTAACAAGCAGAACAGACTGACTCTGGGTGCCAAAGTGAATCGCTTTATACAGCTTTATTCCCGCCCCTGGCACCCGGAGTACACACATGAACATACACAACAACAGAGCATGACTCAACACAATACTTTCACACCTGGCATCCCACCCCACACAATACATTCACACCTGGCATACCAGGAACGAAGGCACATCTTCATTTGGTGTATTACCCCCTAGCGCTCTGGTGCTTGTCATTGTCTCATCTCCTTTCTTCTCCTCACTTCCATCTGTCACCTCCTTCCCCCAATTCCCCAAAGTCACTGGGTGGAGCCGCCGAGCCGACCAAAGTACCTTCCTGTCAATGGAGGTAGGAAGAAAACTCAGTTCCTGCTGGACAGCCCTCTGGAGAGGGAAAAGGTGGGGAGGGGAAATATATGGTCTACTGAAAACAGTTTTCTGAAAGTAGAACGCAAAACCTGCGGGCCCACTGTAGGTGGGCGTCCACGCCAGGGGGCTTGAGCCAGCACCACTTGCTCATCTGCCAACACAGAAGCGGACTTCACCCTGTCTATGCAGATGGTTTCCTTTTGCCCCCAAAGTCTAACAAAATGTTTCTCCCCCATTTCCACCACTCTGAATAGGCTGTTGTACGGCGGACGCAGCTGGGTTCTGTGTGCGTCGTGCCTAACGAAAATGAATTTGGCATTCTCCAAAAGCTTTGGAACAAAAGTGCGAGGAAAATAATGGTGCGCTAGGCCTGGAACGCCGCCAGCCTCTGCCCTGGGAAAAAAAGCATGTGGACGGGTCAGTACTGGGTGCAGGGCTCTCTGGCAAAAATTCCCCCAGGATCTGTAACAGCTGACAAAAAACGAGCTCTGCTGGGGAAGCTGCCAAATCTTCCTTAGGCCGAGGCACAACCCCAGTAGGATCCAAAGCAGGCAGTCGACCCAATTTGCGTCTGTTAATGAGGCTCTGAGTGCTGCTTTAAGCGACCTGTGAAACCGCTCGCACAAACCATTAGCTTACAGGTTGTACACAGTGGTGCGGTGGATTTTGACCCCCAGGCTCTCGGCCATCGCGGACCAGAGTTCAGAAATGAATTGCGGACCCCTGTCGGAAGTGATGTCCGGCGGGGATGCGAACCTTGCGACCCAAGATGACAAAAACTTGTGGGCCACATCGGCCGATGTGGTGGAATTCAGCGGAACTGCCTCTGGCCAACGCTTAGTGCGGTCCACTATTTTCAAAAGGTGCGTGAAACCCTGCGACAGCGGAAGGGTACCCACTAAATCCACGTGTACATGGTTGAATTTCCTACTTGGAATTTGGAAAGGCTCAAGGGGGGCTTTTGGTGTGCCTCTGAACTTCAGCCTGCTGGCACGCGACGCATGCTGCGGCCCACTCCTTCACATCCTTGTGCAAGCAAGGCCAGACAAATTTGGACCCCACCAGCTTAACTGAAGCCCGTACACCAGGATGTGAAAGAGAGTGGACGGACTCGAAAAAGTGGCGGTGCCAAGAGCTCGGAACCACCAGGTGGGGATGGCCAGTGGAGACATCGCAGAGCAAGGGGGGGGGCACCCTTCTTGTACCACCCTGCTCTCCAGTTTCAATCCGGTTCCTGTGGATTGGAGTGTGCAAATGTCCATGTCCCATTTGGTCGGTGGCCATGGTGGAAAAATCAATACCCACATAGACCAGAGAGACCAGCATGTGCGACAGGCAGTCAGCCACAATATTAAGTTTACATGTTGAATGTTGGTAGTGAATTCTGAAATTGCAGCCAAGTGTCGCTGCTGCCGAGACGACCACGGTTCCGAGACTTTGGACATTGTGCTGGTTAGTGGTTTGTGATCGACAAACATGGTAAACTGAAGCCAGAACTGAAAATGATGCTTAGCCAGGTGGAGAGCCAAGAACTCTCTGTCAAAAGTGCTATACTTACGCTCGTTGTCACGCAAAGTATGGTTGAAAAAGGTGAGGGGTTGCCATGAACAGGAGATGTACTGCTCAACCACAGCTTCTACTGTGTCGTCAGATGTGACTGTGGTGAGCGTAATCTGCACTGACGGGGCTGGGTGGGCAAGCAAAGCCACATTAGCGAGAGCCGTTTTGGCGCATGCGAGCGCCTGGACCCATTCGAGGGTCCAGTCAATGCTATCAGTGGATTTCTTTTTCTTGAGCATGGCGTACAGTGGTTACAGCAGCTGGGATGCCCAGGGAAGGAAATGGTTGTAGACACTGAGACCATCCCCCAAAATTTCTGCAGCGCCCTTACGGTCTGCGGACGTGGAAAATCTGACACCACAAGTACCTTATCCGGCAGTGGAATTGTGCCCTCCAGCAAGATGCGGTGGCCCAAGAAATCGATTACTGGCAGCCCGAACTTACACTTTGCCAGATTAACAATCAGCCCGTGTGCTTCCAACTGTTGGAAAACTTGCTTGAGATGGGTGAGGTGCTGCTCGTCTGACATGCTAGCCACCAAAATGTTGTCTAAATTGACGAAAACGAACGGCAAGTCACGGAGCACCGCGTCCATCATCCTTTGAAAAGTTTGTGCTGTGCCCTTTAACCCGAACAACATGCGTAAAAACTCAAAGGGCTCATTTCCACCAAAACAGGAGCCAGTGCAAATTTGGTTCTGGGGCTGGTGCCAGTGTTTAACCAGTTCTTCTGGAGTTGCTCATAAGAACCAGTTGGTTTTACACCGATATGGAGCTAGTCGGGGATTACGTCAGGGCTACGTCATTACGTAGTGTTGTTGTAGGCCCCTTCTCTTTGCAGTTGTGATACTGACATAACGGTTGGGCTTGTGCTTTGCAACTTTTCTTTTACCTGCCATACCTGCTTCTGAGAGGGCTCTTCTTCCTTGATAGTGGGTTTGTTGCTGGGAATCGGTTGTGCCGCATAGACACTTCTGTGGTGGCTGTCTACGCTTTGAAAGTAGGGGTGACTCAGTGCAGCGAAGGCAGATATTCTTCTAAAGGGGTTAAACGTGAGGAATTGCATTAATAGGGCCCACCCTTGCTCATCCATGTCTGGAATCAAGTCCTCTACTGACTTCGGGGGTCGAGGTGTGAAGGCACTCTGTGGTAGGGCCACTTCCTGGGGCCATTCTTCTGCTGAAGGTACCCCGACAACATCAAAAATCTTCCCTAGCTTATCAACATCAGAGTTTCCTAAATAGTGAAATAGCGGTCTCCGCCTGAACATCTCAGCGAAGATACAGCCGACACTCCACTGGTCAACTGGTGTAGCATAATTTGACTGAAGCAGCACCTCTGGGGCCCTGTACCATATCGTCACCACCACTGTCGTGAGCACCATCTGGAAGCTGTAGATGCGGGTGAGACCAAAGTCAGCTAACTTGATCTGTCCTCCGCTGGTGACCAGGATGTTTTGGGGCTTCAGGTCACAGTGAACTATGCGGTGCGAGTGTAGGAAGTTTAACCCCTGGAGCAGCTGGTACATCATATCCTTGATGGTCTTGGGTGGCACGCTAGGGTCTGGGGCTTTTTCAGGTCTTGGCCCACATGCTCAAAGACCAGAGTGAGTTTGGTTTCTCTGTCAGTCCGAGACACTGTCCACACATCAAACAATCTGACAACATTGGGGTGCTCAAAAGCTTCCAGCAGCCTCAGTACTGCTACCTCTCGGATGGTGGTCGGAGGCAATCCCTCTTCCTCCGTCTGGACTCGAACTCTTTTCAGGGCCACAAAGTGCCCCCCATTTTTCAGATCTCTCGCATTGTACACTTTTCCATAGGCGCCTTCCCCAATCTTAGCCACAAGCTCATATATGAGTGCCAGTACTTTCTCCGTCAATTTTTTGCAGATTTTTTCCCCCACCACTGTCACTCTCCACTTCTTTGTCTCCTTCTTCCCCGATGTGCTGCTGCTGTGGAGTCATCTGTTGTCTTGGGGCTTCCACATTAACAGATAACCGCTCAGCTGTTCTTGCAAACTCTTCTATCACATCCTCTTTGCCCGCAGATGGTGTTTCAGATGCCTTCTGCTGCCTCATCTCCTCACCATCGCATGGGGATGCTTGGGCTGCTGACCGATCACCATGTTCTTCATTCACCTCGGTGCATCCATGCAGGTTCACCCTTATTGAGCCCGCATAGTTTGTGTTGCTGTCGCCGCCTTCTGGCCGCAGTAGAACTTGTGGTCGTACTTGAACCCTACACCTCTCGTCGTACTGCTGAAGTTCTTGCAGCTGGGGATTGTAGTCTTCAAACCTTTTTGTCGCTTGAGTGTCTTCCTTGATGAGACCTGCAGCCACTTGTATTTCCCTGGTCACTATTTTGACCAGGGGGTCGAGATCTTGACCAGAGCTGTACAGCTTCACCACTTTGTACTGGTCTTCTTCCAGCTGCTCTAGCCGCTTCACCCACCATTCCAGCCACTGCCCGATCTCCTTTTTCCGGGTAGCAACTGGCGGGCACTTCACCACCAGCAGAGGGATGCCCTGATAAGTTGATAGCAGGAGAAGCTGACCTTTGCTCTTTACCTCAGCGCTGATGTCTTCCCCCAATTTCTCAGGGGTGATGATCAGGCACGCTCTGCTGTAGTTTTGACTCATTTCTTGTAGGAAGTTACTGCTCCAAGTGAGTGGTTCACCAGTATGCAGCATAACCCCCACTGTAAAATGGATTCTTGGAACTTGTCTCGCCGATGTCGAATCTTCTCCGCCACTCGGTACTGCCTCCAGGGGCTCCTGTACAAGAAACTCCCTGGAGGGCCTTGCTTCCCTTGTGGATCCCCTGGAGGGCTCTGCTGGCTCAGAACCCCCAGAGGTGCCACCTTGCACTCCTTCTATCTTCTTCGTGGCAGGGTCAGGAGTCTTTCTGCCCCGCTGCAACTTGTCCTCTTCTTCCATCTTCCTTGTAGGTCACCTTGTGTCTTCCCTTCAAAGCCTCGCCTTCGCGCATTGGGGCACAGGGGTGAGGGGATAGACCCAGGTCACTTCACCTCCTTCCAGACCTGCTAGCCCCTATCAGCTTCTTGGCAGGACTCGGTAGCCTTGTGCACCCACGTTTCCCATCAATTTCTTGATAGGTTTTTACCTGTCGTGGGGCTCCCTCATAGTCTACTGTCTTGGCAAGACCCAGGCAGGACGCTGCCTACCTGCGCCTCAGATCAGGGTCTCTTGAACAGCACAGCAGTTGCTCTTGATTGCTGGACTCTTCTTAGCTGCTCCGGCTCCTCGAACCTGACAGCTTCTGTGGACCCCCGTGCTCCTTCTGGCCCACCCAGGGACGCCACCGTGTCGAAGTCCCTTTGACCTTGTACCTCAAGATTGAAGTTAGGCTCAGCAGCTTGCAGTTCCTAGAGGATTTTTCCTCATAGGAAATTCTGTCACATGTGTGTGTGCTTGGTGACTCAAGAGTTAACCCAGCCGCACTGTTTACTATCTACCAGGAGACCTCCGCTACCTGTATACCAGACCTCTGACTGAGTGACCTGTCCAGTCAGACACCTGGAATACCCCCTTGGTATTAACGACAGCCCCTCGTGGTCTTGCTTTGCTCTTGGTAAAATCTGGGTAAATATTTAAGATTAGAAAAATTGATCTATAGGAGGTCTATTTAAAAAAAAAAAAAACACCTTAAAGAGTAACCTTTAAAAACTCATAAAAATGTAACACCTCTTGTAGAAAAATAACTTCTTGAAAAAACAAACAAAAAAAAAACAGGAAAAATGGACACTGAATCAGTGATCTCACAAACTCCCATACTGTCTTTTAATATGCTATAGTATTTATTGAAAATCTACAAAGCTCAGCCAAAACTGTCACGCCGCGCCATTCATCAGCGGCGCCACCTGCTCACGCACCTGACAATCATCAGCGGTGAGGGATAAAGGCCGTCTCGCCCGGAGGCTCGGCCTGAAGCCGTCAGACTTCGTCCCTCACCGTTGTGAGCTACTTCTCTTCAGCGAACATTATTTGGGTAAGAACCCTTACCTCTCTTTCCCAGTCTGCTCCCCTGTGCACAGGTGGATTCCCCGGCGGCGGACATCTCCACTCCATCGCCCATTCCTCGCTGCTGTACGGAGCTCTCCAGGTGGCTGTCTTCCGGGCTTCGCCCCCTTGTTGTGCCAGCTATCCTGACAATCCAAGTAAGTCCTTCTCTCGCCATAATTCCCTCCTGTGTTGGTGTATGCCCGTCACCCTCTCCCTGTGCTCTCTCCATAGGGTTGCTCGGCTGAATGGTCACCTGCCTCTGTGCCTGAAGCAGACGCCATCACCAACACATTTACACCCCGCAGACACGCACTCATTCACTCCTGCTGTTAATAAACTCTTTGAACTACTCTAAGCCTGTGTGTGTGCGTCTCCTGAGCCGTGCGTTATGTCAGTACGGCTTCAGCAGAGCGGCTCGGCGGACGGCGGGCTCGCACACCGGCTTACCACTCTCGAGGCTAGAGTGGATCAAATAGCCTATCAACAGCAGGTTATCCTGAATCAATTGATAACTATCACTGGCCGATTGGACCGCCTGGACCCCCAGCAGCCGTTCCCCCCGGCTCCTCAGGGTGGTGCAGCTCCTGCTGTTCCGGTGGCCGTCCAGCCAGCTCCGGTGGCACCGGCCCGACTCACACCGATTCCGACCCCCGCTCGCTTTAGCGGAAAGCTCGGCGGAGCGCGGGGGTTTGTGATGCAGTGTGAGTCCGTGTTTGACCGTGTGCCCGGAGACTTCCCCTCAGATCACAGCCGAATCGGCTACATAGGGAACCTCCTGGAGGGGCGCGCTTTAACTTGGGCCTACGCTATTATGGCGAGACCCAGTTATGCCACCCTCACCTATGCCGAGTTCGTGAGGCGCTTCCTGGAGGTGTTTGATCATTCTCGTTCCGAGGCGGTCCAGGTCGATCGGCTTCTCGCTCTCCAGCAGGGAAACCGGTCGGCCGCGGATTATGCCATCGAATACCGTGTAGCGCCGGAGGAATTGGGCTGGGAGGAGCGCTCCCTCTGCGGCCTGTTTCTCCGCAGCCTCAATAGTGATCTGAGGGATGAACTGGCTGGACGGGATATCCCCGGAACGTTAGCGGAGCTAACCTCACTGGCAATCAGCTTGGACAACAGGCTGCGCGAGCGCTCCTCAGGACGGAAGCCGTCTGCTTCTCGCCCTCGGGGAGCCCCGCTACGCCTGCCCCAAGCTCGCCCCCTGGCGACGCCGCCACCATCGTGCCCCGAGGAGTCGGAGCCAATGGTGACGGGCTGGGCAAAGCTCTCCTCGGCAGAGAAACAGCGCCACCGTGAGTTGGGTCTCTGCATGTATTGCGGAGACAGTCAACACACGGTAGAGCTTTGCCCACAAAAGCCAAACGGCGGGGTCCGCGAGTCACTGTAGGGGGCCTCGCGGACGTCAATCGGCAAAGTCCCCTCACCCAATTAAAGCTGCCCATCCGTTTCTGCCACAATCCCACTGGGCACCTCACCCACGCACTGGTGGATTCGGGCGCAGAGGGCAGCTTCATTTCACAAGGCCTGGCAACCCGATTGGGCATCCGCTGTCAGGCATTAAAACACCCCATCTCCCTGGTCCATCTCTCCCGTGCCTCCCTTGGGAGAGTTTCTCACCAAACCATGCCTGTCCCAGTCATCATCTCAGGGAACCACCGGGAGGAGATGGTATTTTACGTCCTGCCCAACTCTGTGTCGCCCGTCATCCTGGGGTATCCCTGGCTACGCCTCCACAACCCTGTCCTGGACTGGAGGTCAGCTGGGGTATCGGCGTGGAGTACCTTCTGTATGGGCACCTGCCTTCAGTCCGCTGCCTGCTCCCCGTCCGCGGCTCCCCCTGTGGCGGATACAGCACCTCCGGACCTGTCGCTGGTGCCTCCAGAATTTCACGACCTGGGTATGGTATTTAGTAAATCGAAAGCTATGTCTCTTCCCCCGCATCGACCCTATGACTGTGCTATCAACCTCCGCCAGGGGGCTCCCCTGCCTTCTGGTCGGCTCTACAGCCTGTCGGCGCCAGAGAAGGAGACCATGAATACTTACCTGAAGGAATCACTGAGCGCTGGGATTATTCGCCCATCGTCGTCTCCCGTGGGGGCAGGGTTTTTCTTTGTCGGGAAAAAGGACGGATCCCTCCGCCCCTGCATAGACTACCGAGCGCTAAATGACATCACTGAGAGGGACCGTTACACCCTGCCCCTCATGGACACTGCCTTTCACTCCCTCCAGGGGGCGACCTGGTTTACCAAGCTGGATTTACGCAGCGCTTACCACCTCATCCGGATCCGGGAGGGAGATGAATGGAAAACAGCCTTCCGTACCCCGAACGGCCACTTTGAGTATCTTGTCATGCCGTTCGGGTTGACCAACGCTCCTGCCGTCTTTCAGCGCCTCATTAATGACGTCCTCCGGGATTTCATCAGCCTCTTCATGTCTACCTGGACGACATTCTTATCTTCTCCAGGTCCAAGGACGAGCACCAGGTCCATGTGAGGCGGGTCCTCCAAAGACTGCTGGAGAATCGTCTGTACGTGAAGGCTGAGAAATGCGAGTTCTACGCTAGGACCACATCCTTCCTGGGATTCATCATCGCTCAAGACCAGGTGCTCCCAGACCCAGAGAAGGTGAAGGCGGTGGTGGAGTGGCCTACTCCCGCATCCCGGAAGCAGGTGCAACAATTTGTTGGCTTCGCCAATTTTTACCGCCGCTTTGTCCCAAATTTCAGCTCGATCGTCGGACCGCTGACCCGCCTCACGTCCCCGAAGGTCCCGTTCCGGTGGACTGAAGAGGTTGCTGCTGCCTTTAAGGCGCTGAAGGCGGAGTTCTCCTCCTCCCGGGTCCTTCGCCAGGTCGACCCCGCGCTGCAGTGCATTGTGGAGGTGGACGCATCGGACACGGGAGTGGGAGCAGTATTATCCCAGCGGTCACCTGACGATGGCGCCAAACGACCTTGCGCCTTCTTCTCCCGGCGCCTGTCCCCGGTGGAGAGGAACTACGATGTGGGGGACAGAGAGCTCCTGGCCATCAATCTCGCCTTACAGGAGTGGCGCCACTGGCTAGAGGGGGCGGACCTGCCGTTTGTGGTCCTGATGGACCATAAGAACTTAGAATACCTACGATCTGCCAAGCGCCTGAATGCCCGCCAGGCGCGCTGGTCTTTGTTCTTCGCCAGGTTCCGCTTTTCAATCACCTTCAGGCCAGGCTCCAAAAACGGCCTGCCTGACGCCCTCTCTAGGCAGTTCACCCCCGTGGAGGCTGAGGAGACGCCCCACACTATCCTGCCCAGGTCGTGCGTCGTGGGAGCCATCTCTTGGGACATTGAAGACAAGATCCGGAAGGCGCAGGAGGTGGAACCTGATCCTGGCGGCGGACCAGAGGGAAGACTGTTCGTCCCGTCTGCGGTCCGAGGAGAGGTCATCCACTGGCTCCACACCTCCCGGCTCACCTGTCATCCCGGCACCTCTCGGATGATCAGCCTCCTCCAACGATCCTTTTGGTGGCCAGGCCTGCGGAGGGATGCAGCCCGCTACGCCCGGGCTTGCCCAATCTGTGCCACCAGCAAGTCAGGAAATGCCCCTCCAGCGGGTCTGCTCCAGCCTCTGCCCGTCCCCGGCAGGCCCTGGTCGCACATCGCACTGGATTTCGTCACCGGACTCCCCGTTTCCAACTCCTTTGACACCGTCCTGACCATCATGGACCGTTTCTCCAAGGCGGCACACTTCGTCCCCCTGCAAGGTCTCCCTACCGCCCTGGAGACGGCGGGCCTCCTCGTCCAACACGTGGTCAGGCTGCACGGGATTCTGGTGGATGTGGTCTCGGACCGGGGCCCCCAATTTTCATCCGAGGTTTGGAAATCCTTTTGTAACGCCATCGGAGCCAAGGTGTGTGCGTCTCCTCCGGCCATCACCCCCAGTCTAACGGGCAGTGTGAGAGGACCAATCAGGAGCTGGAGGCTGCGCTCCGCTGTGTTACCAGATCCAAGCCGACGTCCTGGAGCAACCATCTCGCCTGGGTGGAGTATGCCCACAACACCGCCCACTCTTCTGCAACGGGGATGTCCCCCTTCAAGGCGTCCCTGAGTTACGACCCCCCGCTGTTTCCAGCGCAGGAGAGCGAGGTAACTGTCCCCTCTGTTAGGGCGCACCTTAGGCAGTTCCGCTCCACCTGGGCTGCCGCGCGTCATGCGCTTTTACGCACAGCGGAGCGCAACAGGACCGTGGCGGACCGGCACAGATGACCTGCCCCGGCGTACAAAGTTGGGCAACTCGTGTATGTGTCTACCCAGGACGTCACATTAAAAGGCGAGAGGAGGAAGCTGGCACAGCGGTTCATGGGTCCCTTTCCCATCACCCGGATCATCAACTCGGTGGCTGTGCGCGTGGCTATTCCCCCCTCCCTCCGCATCCATCCCACTTTCCACGTGTCGAAGGTGAAACTGGCAGTCACCGACCCCCTTTGCCCTCCTCCTGCAGCGCAACCCGTGCCCCGGATGATTGGTGGCCATCCGGCCTGGTCCGTCTCCTCCATCCTGGACTCCCGGCGCCGAGGTCGTGGGTTGCAATACTTGGTGGACTGGGAGGGCTATGGGCCCGAGCATCGACAATGGGTGCCCCCGTCGTTTGTGTTGGACCCATCGCTCATCGCGGACTTCCACCGAGCGCACCCGGATAAGCCATCGCCAGGAGGCGCTGCTAGAGGGGGGAGTACTGTCACGCCGAGCCATTCATCAGCGGCGCCACCTGCTCATGCACCTGACAATCATCAGCGGCGAGGGATAAAGGCCGTCTCGCCCGGAGGCTCGGCCTGAAGCCGTCAGACTTCGTCCCTCACCGTTGTGAGCTACTTCTCTTCAGCGAACATTATTTGGGTAAGAACCCTTACCTCTCTTTCCCAGTCTGCTCCCCTGTGCACAGGTGGATTCCCCGGCGGCGGACATCTCCACTCCATCGCCCATTCCTCGCTGCTGTACGGAGCTCTCCAGGTGGCTGTCTTCCGGGCTTCGCCCCCTTGTTGTGCCAGCTATCCTGACAATCCAAGTAAGTCCTTCTCTCGCCATAATTCCCTCCTGTGTTGGTGTATGCCCGTCACCCTCTCCCTGTGCTCTCTCCATAGGGTTGCTCGGCTGAACAGTCACCTGCCTCTGTGCCTGAAGCAGACGCCATCACCAACACATTTACACCCCGCAGACACGCACTCATTCACTCCTGCTGTTAATAAACTCTTTGAACTACTCTAAGCCTGTGTGTGTGCGTCTCCTGAGCCGTGCGTTATGTCAAAAACAGGATATACTTGCATGAAAACAGTCAATTAAATAAAAATGATGACATTCAAAATCAAACATAAAACTGATTCAAAAACCTTGATTCAAAAAGTTGGTAGTTGTAAAATCAGTCATTTGATCAAAAAGTGAATTCATTCAAAAATATAAAAATTCAAAAATCACCAGGATCAGTCCAGAAAATCAAAATTTAAAAATCAACCAAAAATATGAAAAATCTGAAAGAGTCCAAAATAAAAGAAACTCTTTGAATCATAAAACCTGGTAAAAACAAGTAATCAATTTGTGGATAAATGTCTAAAAAGCCTTGCTGGGGAGATTGGAAAAAAAAGATGATTAACTGCTGGTCTTCTCCTTTGATACTCCCTTTTCTCGGGGAGAAGGGGAAGAAAAGGCGAGGTAGGGAAGCTGACTCTTGAGGCTCCGTCTTCTGTTCTTCCATCAGCGGGGTCCATGCTCTGTGTAGCCGTCAGCCGGAGAGGGGAAGGGGTGCCTCCACTTCCTCTTCTGTATTCGCCCAAGTGTAGTTTTCTCCCTTCTTGCAGCAGAAGATTTAGGGTTAAAAATTGTAGAGTTGAGATGGTGTTTTGATTCATCTTCTTAACAGCAGTTTCCCCCTCTCCAATCTTCTGCAAAGGGATGAATGGTGTCCCGGAGACTGCCGAAAATGAACATTTTGGGGCTTTTGAACAGAGTTTTTATACCTTTTTTTTTTTACACTGAACTGTGATTAGCTAGCAATCTCCCCATATGCTTTCTGGCTTCTGTGATTGGCTTAATGGTACTTTTTATATAACAATTACTTCATTCTGCACATGTCCCCGCCCCCCCAGTTCCAGTAAAACCATGTGCCACGCACCCCCCACACACACACACTTCCAGGAATAGGTCACGCGCTGCTAATGCACCGCTGACTCCTTGAGCTCGTGGCTGTCTTGTTTCATTTATCTCAGCACTTGTCCCTCAAGTTCTGCTCATCTCATCATTTTCCATTACCAAAATAAATCCACTTGCTGTCCTAACCAATTTCAGTTCCTCATTTTGTCACATGCTTTCCCAGTCAACAGGTCTTGCAAAACATTTCACAATCTGAACCCACATAAATCTTCCTTTGTGCAGTTAAAATGTACATATAATCACACAGTTTGATTACACTCATTATTTTTGTTGATTACATACTTCTTAATCAGTGGGTTGTGGCTGATGGAATAAGAGAACCCAATGTGGAGGCACGGAATAAGTGCAGGCGGACACGGCGAACTGAAGTTTAAAAGGGTATTTTATTCATCCTCCATCACGAGAGTCGCCCAGAATGGGGGCAGTGCGCTGGAGCGAGCCCTCTGTCTCTAGTCAGCAAACAGGCAATGCGAGTGATCAAAAAGCAGTAAGAGAGTCAGCAAGCGATATTCAGTTGACTTATATACCCAGCTACAGACAATACATGCACAGCAGTAAAGCATGGACATTTGCAACAGAGTCACACATATCAATAGCAGGATTACTGGCGCCGGAATTAGACAAAGAGAGGCTGCCTATTGATATCAGTCCATACATCTCACTGTTCTGCTAATTGCTCCAGCTGAGCACTCTGCTTGACCCGAAGGCTGTGGGGGTCACCCACAGAGTATACATTTGCTTTACTGATTACACAAGATATTACATTTCATGGCATATGCTTTCAATATTTGCATTCAGTTCTATGATTCACCAGCCATGTCTGTTTCCGTCCTTTCTGACCACAGGAATATGTGCTCTCTGATGATTTTGTGACCCTGGCTGACCTCCCTGTGATGTTTTCTGTATTCTTGACACATTTTAAGCATGATCCTCCATTTTCTTTTCATAGGGGGTAAATCGGTGTGATTGAGTCTGCTGCTTTCAGCCTTTTTGAGGTTGCTGGGGTCATGTTGTGGGGTACTCAAACAGTAGTGTGAAGCACCCAACGCCCACAGAACACCAGAGAAGAGGGAAGGTGGCGGAATGCACCTTTCACTTGTTTGCTACCCTCCAGTAACCGAGAGAAAAGAAGAAGAAGAAGAAGAAGAAGAAGAATTGTTGTCAACAACATGGAGATGCGTGTTCTCTTCTCGGTGCTGCTTTTATTCTTATCCAATGGCAACATGATGTTTATCTGCTTCTAAACTATTTTTGCCTACTTCGTAATCGGAGAGTACGGCAAGAGCGTGTGAGAAAGGTAACTATATTTCTGTGATCAGCGGTTGTTACTTTAAGCATGTAGCTCAACGAGCCAGCAGTGACAGGACCTTTAAACCTATATTTATGTCATTTCTGTAATAGGTGGTACTGTGGGACACATATGTGGGTTTCATAGGCTTCATATGTATATTACTGTTGCTTCACGTCTCAGATGAACAAAAGGACTGAGTCTCCTAGAGATAACAGGAGGATGTGAAATGTGATCTTTGTTATGCAAAGAGATGACCTTGAGGGATTTCCTGACCACCAGTGACTTTAGGTGGAGGGGAGAAGACCTGGAAGAAGACGTATTGTGTCTTGGGATTAAAAGACAATGTGATTGTGTGCTTTGATGTCCTGGGGTATAAAAGGGACAGATGTGGGGGGATTCTTTCCTTTTTTCTGTTTGACGATGTTGGAGAATGGAATAAACCTGACTTGTGAGATAAACTCAGTCTCATCATTTCCACATTCTCCACAGTACTGCGCATCATGAAGCAGAGGTCGCATGTTACCTGGGCATATCCTCGGTCAAGTAACTGGTGGGACTCCATTATTCCGGATTTCACCACCCAGCAGACTGTAGAAAACTTCTGCGTGTCCTGGGAGTCTTTCAAGTACATTTGTGATCAGACAAAAGCCTCCCTTTCCAAAAGAACCCACGAATTATAGATTGATCCCAGTTGAGAAGCGGGTCGCAGTTGCCATCTGGAAACTGGCTAGTGGTGGTGAATACAGAACCATCAGCCATCTTTTTGGGGTAGGTCAGACCACCATGTCCGGGAATTCTGTGATGCTGCCATTAAGGTGTTACTTCCTAACCATTAACCATATAATAAATACTGATGTCAGTAGGTTAATTGAAATGGCCACATTTTTAAACAACCGCTGGGGAGTACCACAGTGTGTGGGTGCTATAGATGGCAGCCACATTCCAATAATTGCACCACAAGAGTGTGCAAAAGACTACTATAACCGCAAAGGATGGCATTCAATAGTTCTGCAAGCGGTGGTGGATGGGAAAGGGCTTTTCTGGGATGGGTGTGTCAGCTTTCCAGGGAGTGTGCATGATGCCAGAGTCCTGCGTCAGTCATATTTGTGGGAACGACTAAGTGATGGCCAGTTCATGCAGCAAAACAAAGTCTCAATCTGTGGTACTGACATTGGGCATTATCTCATTGGTGATCCAGCCTACCCCATGCAAAAGTGGCTGATGAAACCCTTTTCGGACACAGGCAGGCTTACCTCCGAACAACATGACTACAACTACCAGATAAGCTGTGCACGTTCAGTTGTGGAGATGGCTTTTGGATGCCTGAAAGGACGATGGAGGTGCCTCCTTAAACAGAATGACTGCAAACTGGACCTGTGCAAGAGAATGGTGCTCACCTGCTGCATACTTCACAACATTTGTGAGGAACATGGTGACAACTTTGAACTCCCAGACACACCTGATCACAGCCAGCCTCAAGTTCAACCACTGCCTGACAATGCCAGTGTAGAAGGGGACGACATTAGGGCAGCTTTAATGCAGTACTTCAACGGTGGGGAGCAATAACCTGTTAAGTGTCTCCCATGTCATGTACAAATGTAAAATGACAAGTATATGCAAACCGTAACATGTGAAGTAATGAGAAAGCATAAATAAAGCATAAATAAATTTCAGTCTCCTCTGACAATTGGTCTTGTCCTTTTTAAAAGTATTTATGGTGTATTTCTGTTTCCATGTTAGATTTATATGCTGGAAAGCACATGTAGAGTTACATGTGTGAAAAGCTACTCTGGTTAAAGTACTGATACAAGTTTTTACTCGTGTAAGGGTGAACAGAGAAATACTCTAAAGTGTATAAATTAAAATTGCTTTCCCCCACAAATAATCTTGTCCAAAGCTAACAGTATTGTGACGTAGGCGAGGTTCACACCAAGAAGAGGAGCAGATGGTAGCGACACAACAGGCTTTATTAAAACACACCCTGAGCACAGACAGGAGGGGAGGTCATTCTCCCAGACCTCTGTTTCAATCATGGTTACACACACATAATAAATCTTGCCCTAATCCTGTCTATAACACTGCTGGGTCATTATAACGCAGTTGTAATAACACAGCAGTATAATAACTCAGTAATCACATTAAATACACACACAAAGTAACGCTCTCTGCTGGCAAAGCATGCTGGGAAATCCTTGCCCCCCTTAACACGGCCCGACGTTACACTGCCCCCCCCCCGCCCCCGGACTGGTTTCTGTCCCCAGAAAAATCAAAGTTCAACCCAGAAGCCCAACGCGAATCAGTCCAGGTGTTGGGGCGGCCTTCGATGCCGACGACCAGCACATCCGACAGCTTCAGTAGGACTACGCACAGTCCCTCCCCTGGACCCTCCCCACCGCTGCCAGGACCTCCCAGGCGGCCGTTGGTCCGCGTCCAGGCATCCAGCCCCTGCCGAGCCCAGGAAAAGACCGGATCTGTCCTGCTCGCTCCGCTGCTGCTGCGCTCTGAGGGCCTCTGTGACATCACCATCGGGGGAAGCATCTGCGGGAGGCGGCCTTTCCCCGTCCATGCCACCTCGCTCTAGTTTAACGTCGGCGAGGGGCCAGTTTCTCGTGGGGTGGGTGCGGGGCAGTACCGTGCGATGTGCCCTGGCTCTCCGCAGCGGAAGCACCCTTCCTCGCGTCGCCACGGCCGTCTTCTCCGTGGACGCGCCGCCGTGGTCTGCCGTAACTCCTCCCCCTCCCCCTCGCTCTCAGCACGGCGGTTTCCTCCGGTGATCAGTCATTCAGCGTGGCAGCTAGCTCGACCTGGGCCAGGTGGTCATCCAACCGGGTCTTGCTGTTGTAGCGTGGAATCTTGGCCCGCTGCCGGATGGATGGGACGGTCGCCTCCCAGTCGATCGCCACTCCTGATCGCCGTGGAATCGTCAGCCCGTCCTGCCCTGAAAAGGGCGGGAAGCGGGGCTGGTTTGCTCTGCTCAGCCCGCTCTGCCTTGAAAAAGGCAGAAGGCGGGGTACGCTGGTCCGTCCATCACTGCGAGCCACTCCGAGGGTCGGCGTCTCAGCTCTGCACTCCGTTCCCAGCCGAGCGATGAACCGCCCCGGCCGCTGGACCTCCGCCTGGGTCCTGGCCACCATCTTGCTCCATCCCCACTCCTGACACCAGTGTGACGAAGTTCACACAAAGAAGAGGAGCAGATGGTTGCGACGAACAGGCTTTATTAAAACACACCCTGAGCACAGACAGGAGGGGAGGTCATCCTCCCAGACCTCCGTTTCAATCATGGTTACACACACATAATAAATCTTGCCCTAATCCTGCCTATAACACTGCTGGGTCATTATAACGCAGTTGTAATGACACAGCAGTATAATAACTCAGTAATCACATTAAATAAGATAAGCCTTTATTAGTCCCACAATGGGGAAATTCCAGGATTGCAACAGCACAGGGATAGCAACACTCGAGCAACAATCAGAAGGCAAGAAAAAACAAGAACAGCTAGTATACATATGTACATATTACAATAAATATATATATATATATGTATATATATATATATATATAGACACACAGTGCGGAGCATTATGGTTGGTGAATGTGCAACAGAAAGTCCAAGCTCTCTCTCCGCGGATGCGGCGGGCCAGCTGGAAGTCTTTGGGCATGATGGCGACCCCCTTAGCGAAGAAGAGACCCACCAGGTAGGTCTCGCCGGCCTCCTGCAGAGCCACGACGGCGAAGCTCAGGAAGCGCAGGTCGGTCTTGGAAGTCCTGAGCGATCTCCCTCACCAGGCGCTGGATGGGCAGCTTACGGATGAGCAGCTCCGTGGATTTCTGGCAGCAATGGATCTCTCTCGGAGCCACGGGCCTGTAACGGTGAGGCTTCTTCACTCCGCCGGTGGCTGGAGCACTTCTCCGAGCAGCCTTGGTGGCCAGCTGCCTCCCGGGGGGCCCCCTCCTCCAGCAGATTTTACGGGCGGTCTGCCTGGTTCTTAATACACAAACAATGTAACGTTCTCTGCTGGCCAAGCATGCTGGGAAATCCCTGCCCCCTTAACACGGCCCCGACGTTACAGTATCATATAGTACATTGCCAAAACAAATGCCAATTAACATTTTTTAAGCAAGCAACTTGGAACAGTTTCTGCAGAAAAGAGCCATAGATTTAGTTGGTTGTTGCTTGTTCTTTGGAGAAATGCTAACAATAAGTTGTCAATGCATGAATAAAGCCCAAAAAACCCAAATATTTACAAAATAGCTGACAAACTGACATTATTGCAGATTCAATATTAGTACTTCCCCTCGCTCTAACATAACAGTGATTTGTACAGTCTTTCCTGAAAAGCGGGACATTTCATGCATGCTTGTTGTGTGCATAATTGCTTAATAGGGAAGCAGCAAGACAACACTTAAGGAAAAACGGGTTTTATTAAATAAATATTAAATATATTAAATAAATGCCAAATTTTTTTTTAATATGTTCATCTCCGGCCGGTGTACAAACCCCTAGTGCACAGACAACCTCCGGCCATGCACACTGTGGAGTTATGGTCTGAGGAGACAATGGACACCCTAAAGGGCTGTTTTGAAGCCACCGCCTGGAAGCAGCTCTGCGATCCACATGGTGAGGACATCGATGGCCTCATTCACACCTTCACGGGCTACCTCAGCTTCTGTGTGGACAAATCCGTTCCCACCAAGACCATACGGCGTCACTCAAACAACAAACCCTGGATCAACCCTGAGATAAAAACACTTCTGAGAGAGAAGAAGAGGATCTTCAGGTCAGGGAACAGGGAGATGCTGAAGTCCGTACAGAGGGAGCTGAGGAGAAAGATCAGAGAAGGCAAGGACAGCTTCAGGAAGAAGATGGAGGACAAGCTGCAACAGAGCGACATCAGCGGGGTCTGGAGAAACCTCAAAACCATCTCGGGGCTCCAGAATACCTCCCCCCAGGCCACAGGGGGCAGGGAGTGGGCGAACAACCTGAATCTGTTTTTCAATAGATTTGACCAACCGCCCTCCCCCCTGACTGCACAACAACCACTGCTGCCTCTAAAGAAATCAAGTCCTGCTGCCCACTCCCCACTCCACCAACACCCCCCCACTCCCAACACACAGCCCCCCATCCTGACCCTGACCAGGACCCAGGTGAGGACGGAGCTGAGGAAGATCAAGGCGAGGAAGGCGCCGGGACCGGACGGCATCAGCGCAAAGCTCCTCAAGTCCTGTGCAGACCAGCTGTGTGGGATTGTGACGTATATCTTCAACATGAGCCTGAAACTGGGGAGGGTACCACAGCTGTGGAAAACATCTTGTGTGGTACCTGTACCAAAAACTTCCCACCCCAAAGACCTGAACAGCTACAGACCGGTGGCCTTGACGTCCCACTTGATGAAGACCCTGGAGAGACTGCTCCTTGCTCACCTCCGCCCCCTGGTGGAACCAGCGATGGATCCACTCCAGTTCGCCTACCAGCATGGCATTGGGGTGGAGGATGCGGTGATCTTCCTCCTTCACCGTTCTCTGTCCCACCTGGAGAAGCCCGGGAATATGGTGAGGATCATGTTCTTTGACTTCTCCAGTGCTTTCAACACCATCCAACCGATGATCCTGAAGGACAAGCTGCTGCGCGCAGGGGTGGACCAGCACCTGTCATCATGGATCCTGGACTACCTCACGAACCGGCCTCAGTTTGTGAGAACCCGGGACTGTGTGTCCGACACGATCATCAGTAGCACGGGGGCCCCCCAGGGAACGGTGCTGGCTCCCTTCCTGTTCACTCTTTATACTGCGGACTTCTCACACAACACAACACACTGCCATCTACAGAAGTTCTCTGATGACTCTGCGATCGTTGGCCTCATCTCCAATGGAGATGAAGCTGAGTACAGAGGGCTTATCCAGGACTTCGTGGACTGGTGCCATCGGAACTGCCTCCAGATCAACGCGAGGAAAACTAAGGAGCTGGTGGTGGACTGCCGCAGGCATGGGCAGCCCCTCACAGTACCAGTAAATATACAGGGAACAGACATCGAGATGGTGACATCCTATAAGTACCTGGGTATTCATCTGAACAATAAACTAGACTGGTCACACAATACTGATGCACTCTACAAGAAGGGACAGCGCAGGCTGTTCCTGCTGAGGAGACTCAGGTCTTTTGGTGTACAAGGGGCACTGCTGAAGTCATTCTATGACACGGTGGTGGCATCAGCCATCACTTTTGGAGTGGTCTGCTGGGGCAGTGGCATTACTGCAGCCGATAGGAAGAGACTGAACAAACTGATTAAGAAAGCTAGCTCTGTCCTGGGGCAGCGCCTTGATCCGATGGAGGAGATAGGAGAGAGAAGGACGGTGGCTAAACTGTCATCTCTGCTGGAGTCCGAGTTCCACCCTATGCAGGACATACTGAATGCACTGAGGAGCTCATTTAGCAGCAGACTACATCATCCCAGGTGCACAACCGAGAGGTTTCGTAGGTCCTTCCTACCAACGGCTGTCAGACTGTACAACCTAAGCAGGGCTGCTCGCAGAGATAGCAAAAAGACGTAACAAACTAATAGTTTTTTGAATGCAAAAGATGCAATAGACTTACACAATGGTCCCCTCCGGCATACAACTAGGAACATACCGGTCGCTATGGAGGGTGAGAATATGTATGGGCACATAATCATACCATGTAGGATAACTAAGTAGACGGTTATGCTGTTTCATTCCATCTAGCAACAATGCTCTGCACTGTGTGTGTTTATATATTTGCATATTTATTCCATCTAGCTACAATGCTCAGCACTGGGTGTGTTTATATATTTATATATCTACATATTATTCCATCTAGCTACATTGCTCCGCACTGTGTGTGTTTATATACTTGCATATTTATTCCACCTAGCTGCAATGCTCCGTACTGTGGGTGTTTATATATTTACATATTTATTCCATCTAGCTACAATGCTCTGCACTGTGTGTTCATATATTCATATATTTATTCCATCCAGCTACAATGCTCTGCACTGTGTGTCTGTGTGTGTGTGTATATATATATATTTTATAGTAATACGTACATATGTTTATTAGCTGCTCTTGCTTGCTTGTTTTTTTTTCTTGCCTTCTGATTGTTGCTCTGAGTGTTGCTATCCCTGTGCTGTTGCAATCCTGGAATTTCCCCGTTGTGGGACTAATAAAGGCTTATCTTATCTTATCTTATCTTATATTTTCCCAGGGCCAGAACGTCTATGCGGTGCCAGTGGGTTTCTCTGTTCCTCCAGCACAGACACAGCACGTTCCATCAAGCCAACAAGGGTGGCTGCTGTCTGCTCCACACTCTGCTGAACCCTGGAGGTCATCTCCTCATCCCTCCTGCTGTCTGTCGTCAGACCTCTCCAGGTAGTGAAGGAGGTTCATGCTTGTGTCCTGCCTCCGTTTCCCTGTAGTGAAGTACAAAATTAAGATGCAATATAAAATAACCACACATCAGAAAATACAGGAATCATCAGTGTTGGGAGTTACACCACTATTTAGTGATTAACAGGCTTTGTAACTAAAGTACTGTGTGAAAATGCAGTAATGCATCACAATTTGGTGAATTTGCTCAGTTAATTCACTCGCTATGTTGATACCAATAGAGAAGGTATCACAAATAAATGAATATAGAGCTTACCCGAGAGGGTGCTGCTGTAGAAACGACTTTAGGCAACTATCGGTTTTGGGCTGAAGCGACGTTAAATCACATCAGCTGTGCAGGACTGAGGCATATGGTGTTTACGTTTTTCTAATTAATTAAATTTTTTCTAATTACTTCTAATTCATAATATAGCCGTTTGCTTCCTAAGGATTAACGATTTATTAAGGATGTGGAAGGTGTTTTTGTTGTTGTTTTGGGTTTGTAGCACAGCATTGGGATGATTCCAGTACCATCCACATGCATTACTTTCTCAAATGTCAAAATACAGATCAATAATGTTTTGCACATTTGTCAGCAAAGGTCTGTACGTCTAAATGTCATTCATGGCATGACAACTGCATGACTATTTTAATTTAACTAGAAACTGTACTTAGTATTTTTTAGTAACTTGTCCAACACTGCGAATCGTCAACCCATGATGGAATGTGTCGATTTAACATCCAGTTGATGTTAGTGGCATCGTAACATTGAATTCAAGCGTAAAACTTTTGTGCACTCCTTTATGTGAAATGGGTCATGATCTGAACATTTATTATCTAATCTGGCCTGACCAGATGCACCAGACGCCAAGGAGGACACCGTTGGAGCTGGTGAAGGTGGTTCAACCTCAACCGCTTGTCTGGATCTGTATTAAAAAAAAAAAAAAAAAAAAAAAAAAAAATATATATATATATATATATATATATACAGTATATATATATATATATATATATGTGTGTGTGTGTGTGTATATGTGTATGTGTATATATATATATATATGTGTGTGTGTATATGTGTATGTGTATATATATATATATATAGTATATATACTGTATATATATATATATATATATATACACACTACTGTTCAAAAGTTTGGGGTCACCCAGACAATTATTTTATGTTTTCCATCAAAAGTCACACTTACTTACCACCATGAGTTGTAAAATGAATAGAAAATATAGTTAAGACATTGACAAGGTTAGAAATAATGATATGTATTTGAAATAATAATTTTTTCCTTCAAACTTTGCTTTCGTCAAAGAATCCTCCATTTGCAGCAATTACAGCATTGCAGACCTAACATGATTGCACAAGGGTTTTCTAATCATCCATTAGCCTTCTGACGCAATGAGCAAACACATTGTACCATTAGAACACTGGAGTGATAGTTGCTGGAAATGGGTCTCGATACACCTATGTAGATATTGCACCAAAAACCAGACATTTGCAGCTAGAATAGTCATTTACCACATTAGCAATGTATAGAGTGCATTTCTGATTAGTTTAAAGTTATCTTCATTGAAAAAAAGTGCTTTTCTTTCAAAAATAAGGAAATTTCTAAGTGACCCAAAACTTTTGAACGGTAGTGTATATATACTGTATGTTTTAGTTTGCACAACGTACAACTCAAGCCTTCCATTAAGAAATGCGTAGGCATATACAGGATTGATCAATACAACTAGCCACGTTATGAGCATCAGAACAATAACAAGTGCAAGGCACCCAGTAATACCCAGTCTTGATACCACACACAAAAAAGGCGTATTTAGTAATGAGTATATTAGGAACAAAACATTTAAAAAAGTACGATTAGAAGATTAAAGACTAAGATTAAAAGGTAAGGTTTTTGGCGTGGTTTTCTGAAATGTACTTTTCCGGGATAATTGACAACTGTTACTAGCACAGTTTGGGACAACAGACGTTGCAACCCACGTGCACAGTATTGATACGAAACCAAAACAGCTTTTTGAGCAATGGCTTTCTAAAAAAAAAAAAAAAAAAAAAAAGCAGTTTTGTCTTGAAAGGGTTAATGGAAATTCAGTGCCAAAATAATAATTCTGTAGGTAATCTCCCATTATGCTCTACACATATTCCATACATATTCTGTTTGCATGCTTATGAACAAATATGTTATGGTAAACTGATAAACAGGAATGAGGCAAAGCTATAGAGCTCTCTCTCTCTCTCTTCTATCTCTTTTTAGTCAGGTCTTTCACATTAGTCACACACCCAAAACAACATTCACACACACACTTTTAATAGTACATTTAGGAGATCGGTAACGTGAATAGCGGATGGCCTGTTCACGTCAGGGTTAAACTGGCCAATCAGACGGTCGCACACAAGCCCATCGGTCCGACTGGCCAACCCGAGAAGATAACTGTAACACGTACCCGGAAGTCTTGGTGAGTGTGGGGTGGCGACGCTCCAGAGGGGCTGCGTCACGCTGCACCCAGCGCTGCTTGCTTTACATGTGACTTCTAAATAAATGTTTCATCTTAAAATTGAAGAAATGTCCGGCTCGTTCTTGGATCTTTCAATCAAAGAATCAGGTATTTTTCTAACAAATTGGTGCCGGTGACCCGGATTGAAATATTCTGAGGCGAGCCTGAACGCAACAAACCGGAAGGACCGTTTGGCAGACAGCGGTGGCGCCTGAACAAAAAAGGTAAGCAGAAAGCCTTTTTTACTCAAATTTCTGCATTTGGCCATTCTAAATTTACAGTTGTCTGATAAAAAGGGGTATATCCAATCCCAAAGTTTATCATTTGGTTGGGAGTCACATGTAAAGTCTAAACAAATAGTTTGAAAAGTTAAAAGAGAAGTGCACATGCTCTATTTTCAGTCTGAGGTAGAATGGTCGCGATCATAGACATACAATTCACGGGTGCATGGTCTATCAAATAAAACATTTTAGAGTCAGTCTGAACCAAAATGAGGAGACTTGGGAACTAGAGTGACTAATAATCACCCTGGTATGTCTCCTCAAATGAAAAGAGCCAGGTTTTAGGAACCTGATGAAGGGGGGAGCCATTGAAAGTGTTCGACCCGATGCCGCTGTGGAGTGAAGCCACGTTTAATTTGAACTTTATGGAAGTGAGAGTGGGCAGAAAATGGAAAGGGAAATTTGTTTTTTGAAAAAAAAAATTGAAAACTGATGAAATGTTAAAGTTTTGTGCAGGACGCAAGACAAAATATGGCGAAACGATTGGAGGAAGGAAAGAAAAACGTAAGAATAAGAGACTTATGCTGCAACGGTGAGAACAAATGCAAAATAATTAATAAACACGACAGAACAGAAAAGGACAAAAACACGCTGTTTAATAGCCTGTCTGTTTCTCTCCATTAAATTTGAGATGATGGCGGCAGTGGACACCCCTCCTCCAGCAGCTGCATCAATCTTCCTCCTTCACGCCATCAGCGACCCCCTCCTCCCTCCACTGCAACAGCCAAAGAAGGTAAAACAATGGGTAAAAGAGGAACAATTGAGCACATGTGAGTACAGTATTGTTGCTTTCCATAGCAGAGAAGTGCCAAGACCACATACTGAGCAGACACAATACATGACCAATCTTCAAAAAAGCCATACCTGTGCCCCATCTAATTTGACCTATCAGTATCAGCTGCAGGGCCACAGGAGGTCAGAGTTTGAATAATAGTCAGAGGTGTAGGGAGCTTGAAATAAGGAAGCAAAGTGATTTTATAAATCAGGTTTATTGTCGGCTTCCAGTCCCTAACATGTCTCATCTCAATGCAGAAGCAGAAAAGAGGCTGAGCGCAGTCAGACCTTCGTACCTATACATCACATAACAAAAGACATCGAATAACAAAAGCCAACATCACACATCCGCGTTATCTCCTTCTATTGTCCTCTCTCTCCTCCACCTGACCCTGGGGGGTCAGGAAGTCCATTCAGGTCTCCACTGCTGAGTCTCCGTCTGCTCATTGATCTTCGCCGGTGGTCGAGACCTATTGTCCTGCTCTGAGACGTGAGGTCATTCCACATATGCAATCTCTAAACATTCCTTTTGTGTCTATACATACACACGTGGACAAAATTGTTGGTACCCCTCTGTTAATGAAAGAAAAACCCACAATGGTCACAGAAATAACTTGAATCTGACAAAAGTGGTAATAAATAAAAATTCTATGAAAATTATCCAGTGAAAATCAGACAATGCTTTTGAATTGTGGTTCAACAGAATTATTTTAAAAAACAAACGCATGACCTACAACACAGCCAGAGAGGCAGCGCAGGACATGATGGAGCGGGGCCTTGAGGTGTACGTGCCGGAGGAAACGGTAGGAGCAGCGGAGGCCCTGAACGCATCACGACAGCCGGAGTGGAGGCGAGTGAACGGCAAAAGACGGGGGGAGACGTGGCGCAGCGGGCCCAGGAAAGACTACAAGGCTTTCAACTGAAAGCCTAGATTATAACAAAGATTAAGAAAGACACAGAAGAAATGAAGGCCAAGAAGACAAGGTAAAAGAGAAACAGACGGCTAGGAGAGGTTTAAGTGATATTTGTTGGACATTTCTAGACTAATGACTATTTCTTGGATAGTAAATACAGGTCTAGGGAGGGCCCTACACTCGGTGAGGACAATCCCTCCACCCACCAACAGGGACCAGTGGGCAGAAGAAAGGCCCAAAGGACGGAGGTCGAGATTTTTTAATGTGTTTTTATATAAATATGTGTTATTTTTGTTGTTAAAGGGGCTAGGAGCACAAGTTAAAAAAATGGAAAAACATGATTATGGGTAAAAATCTTAAGATAATAACACTAAACGTGAATGGTCTGAACTCACCTGTTAAAAGGGAAAGAATAATAAGAAAATTCAAGAAAGAAAAAGCCGAAATTATATTTATGCAAGAGACACATTTGAGCAAGACAGAACATGTGAAACTAAAGAGATTTGGCTATAAGAACTCCTACTACAGTTCATTTAAGGGAGGAACTAAAAGGGGGGTTATGATACTAATCTCAAATAAAATACAATTTGAATGTGAACAGGAAATCCAGGATAAAGAAGGCAGGTATGTAATAATAAAGGGTAGAATAGATGGTATGCAGATCACATTAGTGAGCATCTATGCCCCACCAGAAAGTGACAAGGGTTTTTTTCAACATCTGTTTGATCTCATAGCAACACACAGTGAAGGAGTCCTAATTTGCGGAGGAGACTTAAATGCTGTCATGGATCATGAAATTGATACAACAAGTGTTAAGAAGACAAAAAAACATGTAACAAAATTCATAAGAACCTCACTGGCAGAAATGGGTATGGTAGACATTTGGAGGGACCTGCACCCACTCGAAAAAGACTATACACATTATTCAGCAGTCCATAAAGTACACTCTAGAATAGATTACTTCCTTATGAATGAAGGTGACAGACACAGGGTGCATGGTGGCGCAGTGGTTAGCACTGCGGCAGCACAGTTTACCCTTGGCCGGGGGATTGTGGGGATCGTGGGTTCGATCCCAGCCCCCGACCAACAGTGATCTGTGTGGAGTTTGCATGTTCTCCCCGTGTTGCGTGGGTTTACTCCGGGATTTCTCCGGTTTCCTCCCACATGCCAAAAACATGCATGTTAGGTTAATTGGCTGTTCTAAATTGTCCCTAGATATCTGTTTCCTATAGGCCCTTAGAATAGAGGGTTAGTATTAATGAAAGCGCTTTGAGTGGTCTTTGTGACTAGAAAAGCGCTATATAAGTGCAGGTTAGTTAGTAGTTAGTTAGTTCCTTATGAATGAAGGTGACAGACACAGGGTGAGAAATTGTTGGATTGGAGGGGCAGAAATATCAGATCATAATCCTATATACATGGAAATAAATCTAAACAATAGAAAACGACAAACAACATGGAAACTTAATGTAGGAACGTTAAATGATGATAAAATGAAAGAAAGAATAAAAGTAAACATAAATGAATATATCCAAGAGAATGACAATGAAGAAGTGGACCCAACAATACTATGGGATGCACTAAAAGCCGTGTTAAGAGGTAAATTAATTGTTGAAACAGGAAAAGCAAATAAGACTAAACTGGAAGCGTATGAACAAAGATGTGAGAGACTGAGGGAATTAGAACATAAACATCAAAGCACAAATGACCCAAAAATATATCAAGAAATTAAAGAAGAAAAAATAAAGATAAAAGAAACACAAATGGATGAAATTGAAAGGAAAAATAGATATCTAAAGCAAAAATATTATGAAACGGGACCAAAAGCCACAAAACTGCTGGCAAAACGGTTAAGAAAACAACAAACAATGAATAATGTATATAAGATTAAAGACCCCACCACAAATAAAACCACAGTTAACCCAGAAAACATCGAAGAAATATTCCATAATTTCTACCAAGAACTATACTCGCAACCTGAAGAAACAAATACTAAAGATATTAAAAAGTTTCTATGCACATTGGACTTGCCATCAATAGGAAATCAACAAAATGAAAAGCTAACAGCAGAAATAACAACACAAGAGATTAGAGATGTGATTAAGTCACTTAAAAACGGTAAATCACCAGGTAGTGATGGATACCCCTCTGAGTTTTATAAACTGTTTATAGAAGAACTCACGCCACAGCTTCTAAAGTCATTTAATTGGACGTTGAACAACAACAAAATACCTCCATCATGGAACGAAGCCATTATTTCAGTCATTTTAAAGCCAGGGAAAGATAGAGAACAATGCGGAAACTATAGGCCAATCTCTTTATTAAATGTGGATTATAAAATATATACAACAATTATATGTAAACGAATAAAGACATTCTTGACGGAATTGATAGAAGATGATCAAACTGGTTTCATAGAGGGACGCCAAACACATGACAATATCAGGAGAACAATACATATAATTAATCAAATACATAAAGAAAAGAAAAGCGCAGTAATAATGAGTTTAGACGCAGAAAAAGCATTTGACAGGGTTAACTGGAAATTCCTATATAGTGTGCTGGAACGCTTTGGATTTAACGAAAAATCAGTACAATGCATAAGGACACTGTATCAAGAACCTGTGGCAAGAATCAAGATAAACGGTAGCTTAACAGACAAAGTAAATATACAAAGATCAACTAGGCAGGGATGCTGCTTATCGCCCACCTTGTTTGCTCTGTTCATAGAGCCACTGGCTCAAGCGATACGACAAAATAAGAAATTAAAAGGTGTAACAATAAAGGGGGCGGAACACAAGATTGGGCTATTTGCAAACGATATTATAGTTTACCTTGAACAACCAGATGAATCAATAATGGAAATGATGAACTTGATAGAAAATTTTGGAAAATTATCAGGATACAAGATAAACATAACAAAAACACAAATACTGACATTCCACTATAACCCTCTAAACCAGATAACTGATAAGATCAAACTAAACTGGAAACAAAAAGAAATAAAATACCTTGGAGTGAACATACCTAAAGATCTAAGCAAAATCTATAAAGCAAACTATGATAGGTTGGAACAAGAAATAAAAAAAGATATTGATAGATGGTCAATCTTAAATATGGATCTGAATTCAAAAATTGAGACAGTCAAAATCAGCATACAACCTAGATTACTTTACCTCTTCCAGGCTCTACCAACAGAGATTCCAGATGCCCAATTCTCAAAGTGGGACAGGATGATATCGAGATTTGTTTGGGGAGGTAAAAAACCAAGAGTGAAATATAAAACTCTACAGTTACCAAAAGAGAAAGGAGGCATGGGCCTACGGAGTCTAAAGGAATATTACTACTCAGCACAAATAAGATATATCATATGTTGGTGCGACGAGGGATATGAGGCAAAATGGAAAGAAATGGAAAAGGAAATTGAGGGACTCCCAGTACAAAGCATAATAGGAGATAAAGATGCATATAAGCAAATCAAACAAATAGACCCAATCACTAAATTTACTTTAGAACTGTGGTATAAAATAGTACAAAAGTATAATATAAAGGAAGACATAAAACTATTGAAATGGGTAGCATTTGACAGTCAGTTTGAACCGGCAAAACAAGATAGGGGATACAAAAATCTGGTGAACAAGGGAATCACAGCATGGGGCAATATCGGAAAAAAAGATCTCGGGAGCTTTGTAAACATCAGGAGAAAATTTAAACTAGAAAGATCGGAATTCTTCAGATATCTGCAGATGAGAGACTATTATATGAAGAAGATTAGGCATAACCTCCAAACAGATGTGAGCGAGATTATACAATTCATTTTAAGCTCATATACAGGAAATAAAACAAGAATTATTTCAAAGCTATATCAGAAACTTATGGCAAACAATCATTCAAGTAACTATATAAAGGAGAAATGGGAGAAAGAGCTCAATTTAAACATAACAGAAGAAAGCTGGCAGGAAATATGGAAAACACAACACACGTCAACAAATTCAAGAACATGGAGGGAATTTGGATGGAAAAACCTGATTCGCTTTTTCATTACACCACAGATTCAAGGAAAGTATACAAATACCCAATCTATATGCTGGAGGGGATGTGGGGCTCAAAATGCAGACCACTCGCATGTGTTTTGGAAATGCTGCAAAATCTCATCATTCTGGAAATCTATACATGTGACAATACAGAGGATATTAGGATATAATATACCAATGAACTGTAACCTGATGTACCTATGTGATCTTAAAAGAGACAATGTTATACAGGCTGAGGACAGATATCTAGTTAAAATCTTGTTGATTGCATGTAAAAAAACAATCACAAAAAAATGGCGATCAGAAGTTCTTCCTGACCAAGAGCAATGGACTGACATTATTGAGGACATACGTATGATGGAAAAACTAACATATCGACAAAGAATGCAAGAAGGACTATGGGAAAAAAAATGGCGGAAATGGACACACTACAAAGTGCAACAACGAGACAGATATTGAAAGAATAACCAAAGACGCTGGAAAAACCAGAAGAATTAAGAGATGGAAACTAAAAACTTGATGCTCCAACATTTGTCCCCCCCCCTTTTTTTTTTTTTTTTTTTTCTCCTTTTTCTTTTTTACTCTAGCCCCTTTGTTTTTTTTAAATGTAGACTGTGATCTGAATGCAATATATATAATGAAAAATGAATAAAAATCTTAAGTTACAAAAAAAAAAAACAAACGCATGAAACAGGCCTGGACAAAAATGATGGTACCCCTAGAAAAGATTGAAAATAATGTGACCATAGGGACACGTTCAACCAAGATGTGTCCTCTAATTAACATCACAGGTGTCTACAAACTTGTAATCAGTCAGTCGGCCTATTTAAAGGGTGACAAGTAGTCACTGTGCTGTTTGGTGACATGGTGTGTACCACACTAAACATGGACCAGAGGAAGCAAAGGAGAGAGTTGTCTCAGGAGATTACAAAGAAAATTATAGACAAGCATGTTAAAGGTAAAGGCTATAAGACCATCTCCAAGCAGCTTGATGTTCCTGTGACTACAGTTGCACATATTATTCAGAAATTTAAGATCCACGGGACTGTAGCCAATCTCCCTGGACGTGGCCGCAGGACGAAACTTGATGAAAAATGGAAGAGACGGATAATACGAATGGTAACAAAAGAGCCCAGAACAACCTCTAAACACATTCATGGTGAACTCCAAGGTCAAGGTACATCAGTGTCAGATCGCACCATCCGTCGTTGTTTGAGTCAAAGTGGACTTCATGGGAGACGACCAAGGAGGACACCACTGTTGAAAACAAATCATAAAAAAGCCAGACTGGAATTTGCCTAACTGCATGGTGACAAGCCACAAAGCTTCTGGGAGAATGTCCTATGGACAGACAAGACAAAACTGGAACTTTTTGGCAAGGCACATCAGTGCTATGTTCACGGATGCAAAAATGAAGCATACCAAGAAAAGAACACTGTCCCTACTGTGAAACATGGAGGAGGTTCTGTTATGTTGTGGGGCTGCTTTGCTGCATCTGGCACAGGATGTCTTGAATCTGTGCAGGGTACAATGAAATCTCAAGACTATCAAGGTATTCTAGAGAGAAATGTGCTGCCCAGTGTCAGACAGCTTGGTCTCAGTTGCAGGTCATGGGTCTTGCAACAGGATAATGACCCAAAACACACAGCTAAAAACACCCAAGAATGGCTAAGAGCGAAACATTGGACTATTCTAAAGTGGCCTTCTATGAGCCCTGATCTAAATCCTATTGAACATCTGTGGAAGGAGCTGAAACATGCCATCTGGAGAAGGCACCCTTCAAACCTGAGACAACTGGAGCAGTTTGCTCATGAGGAGTGGGCCAAAATACCTGCTGAGAGGTGCAGAAGTCTCATTGACAGTTACAGAAATCGTTTGATTGCAGGGATTGACTCAAAATCTTGAGTCTGCTGCACATTCACCAACCAACCATAATGCTCTGCACTGTGTGTCTATATATATACATTTATAGTAATATGGACATATGTTTACTAGATGTTGTTTTTTCTTGCCTTCTGAGTGTTGCTATCCCTGTGCTGTTGCAATCCTGGAATTTCCCCATTGTGGGACTAATAAAGGCTTATCTTATCTTATCTTATCTTAAAAGGTTGTGCAACTAAATATTTAGTTAAGGGTACCATTATTTTTGTCCAGGCCTGTTTCATGAGTTTGTTTTTTAAAATAATTCTGTTGAACCACAATTCAAAAGCATTGTCTGATTTTCATTGGTTAATTTTCATAGAATTTTTATTTATTACCACTTTTGTCAGATTCATATTATTTCTGTGACCATTGTGGGTTTTTCTTTCATTAACAGAGGGGTACCAACAGTTTTGTCCATGGCTGTATGTAGGTATGGATATATGAATAATATAAGCCACAGCCCCCCCCCCCCCCAAACGTCTAAGTAAAGGACAATAAAATTAAGTTCACAGCTTAAGGTAACATCCATGACATATTATACCGTTATTCACGTCAACAGGAAAAAGGGAAAAATATCCTCAGCAGCCATGCTAACCTTCAAGCTATACAGCATGTTCATGTTAAAAATTCAGTGGTAACAACAACAGTATAGTCTATGTCATAGGTCAGCCCTAACTCTGCAACGGCAAAATTCGACAGCATAGCTTACAACCCCTTGTCAATTTTACATCAGTCTATGTGTCGTCTGGGTTTCAATCTTCTCCCAAATCTGCTGTAGGCCTGCTTTGGCGTCCTGGTGGGGCCGTTCTGAAAGGAATCTGCAGCTTGGGGAGGAGAGTGGTTATTTGTTCCCTGCGGGGGGGGTTGAGGTGTGTCTCTTGGGGGGTCTACCCCGTCGAGGTGCTCTCGCCACCCGTGCAGGTTCGTCGCTCAACATGAAAGCAGGTTTAAGTCTGTCAATACTGACTGTTTCTTTTCTGTCCCCTAAATCAAGCACAAAATGCTTATCACCAGGTTCCAGCACTCTATATGGTCCATCATATGGTGGGCAGAGGGTTGGTTTTAAAGCTTCGTGCCTAACAAAAACGAACTCAGCATTTTTCAAAGCTTGGGGAACAAAAACCCGCGGAAAAGAGTGATGTACGGGTCTGGGGAGCGTGTCCGGTCCCGTGCTGCTTAGGGGCCTCAGGGCTGGGAGGCGCCCGGGCTCTGGATGTTCTGGTAAGAACTCACCCGGGAGCCTGCGAGGTTGTGCGAAAACTAATTCTGCCGGGGAGGCGTCTAGATCCTCCTTAGGCGCAGAACGCAACCCTAATAAAACCCAGGGAAGTTTATTTACCCAATCTGTATCCGTCAGTGAGGCCCTGAGGGCGGCCTTTAAAGACCTATGAAAACGCTCGCATAACCCGTTAGCCTGAGGGTGATACGCGGTGGTGCGATGAATTGTCGTCCCTAAGCTGCTGGCCATGGCTGACCATAGCTCTGAGACAAATTGAGGCCCCCTATCGGACGTGATGTCCGATGGGACGCCGAAACGCGCCACCCAGGTTGTTAAAAAAACGCGAGCGACTTCCGCGGCCGTGGTTGACACCAGCGGGACCACTTCTGGCCAGCGTGTGGTCCGGTCTACCATTGTTAAAAGGTGTGTGAACCTCTGAGACAACGGCAGTGGGCCCACGAGGTCGACGTGTACATGGTCAAACCTCCTGGCCGGGATTCGGAAGGGTTCCAGAGGAGCTTTCGTGTGTTTGTGAATTTTGGCGCGTTGGCAAGACATGCAAGTCCTCGCCCACTCCTTTACATTTTTACGCAGGCCTGGCCAAACAAACTTCTCCGCGACCATTTTCACCGAGGTGCGCACCCCTGGGTGTGCGAGGGAGTGCACCGAGTCAAAAACGCGGCGGCGCCACGCGGCTGGGACTACCGGGCGAGGTCGACCAGTTGACACGTCGCAGATTAGGGGGGTCACACCGTCACGCAAACCCCTTTCCTCCAGCCTTAACCCTGTTGGTCCAGACTGGAGCGCGCGCACGTCCGCGTCACTGCTTTGTTCCGCTGCCATGGCCGCGTAATCTATCCCTACGTGAATTGGGGCCGCGTACGCATCCGCGTTGGCCATGAGCTCTGCGGCTGCGGTAGTATGATCTGCTTACTCGTGCCCTGACGATGTCACGGCGCGGGAGAGGCAATCTGCCACCACATTAAGTTTGCCTGCCACGTGTCGAATATCTGTGGTAAACTCTGAAATTGCCGCAAGCTGTCTTTGTTGCCTGCCCGACCACGGTTCTGAAATTTTAGCCATCGCAAAAGTGAGTGGTTTGTGGTCTACAAAAGCCGTGAAACGCCGCCCTTCCAGCCAGAACTGGAAATGGCGGATGGATAAATGAAGCGCTAGCAGCTCTCTGTCAAAAGTGCTGTATTTGCGCTCGGTTTGGTTTAAGGATTTGCTAAAAAATGCTAGCGGTTGCCAGGTTCCGCCGACATGTTGTTCCACAACCGCCCCTATGGCCAGGTCTGAAGCGTCTGTGGTCAGCGCTATGCGGGCCGAGGGATCGGGGTGGACTAACAATGCAGCATCCGCTAGTGCTCTTTTTACTTCCGCGAAGGCGCGTTCCCGCTCCAGGATCCATTCGACCGCGTTGGAGGGCTTTTGTTTTCTGAGCGCGGCATATAGGGGCTGCATGAGTTGAGCTGCGCGAGGGAGGAAACGGTTGTAAAAATTTACCATTCCTAAAAATTCCTGTAGCGATCTGACCGTTTGTGGTCGGGGGAAATTTGCTACCGCGCGCACTTTGTCCGGCAATGGAACTGCCCCTTCTGGTGAAACTCTGTGTCCCAAAAAATCAATTTGTGACACGCCGAATCGGCATTTGGCCGGGTTAATTATTAACCCGTGCTCTTCTAGCCTCTGAAAAACCGTAGTGAGGTGTTGTTCGTGTTCTTCCTCCGACATGCTGGCTACCAGAATATCGTTGAGGTAGACGAACACGAAGGGGAGGTCGCGTAATACTGCGTCCATCATACGCTGAAAAGTTTGAGCAGCGCCTTTGAGGCCAAACGGCATTCGCAAAAATTCAAAAAGACCAAAAGGGGTTATTACAGCCGTTTTAGGGACGTCTTCAGGTCGAACCGGAACTTGGTGGTAGCCGCGGACCAGGTCTATTTTAGAAAAAATGCGCGCACCCGCCAGATGTAGTGAAAAATCCTGAATGTGAGGGATTGGGTAGCGGTCATGTGCTGTCGCATTGTTTAATCTGCGATAATCACCGCAAGGTCTCCAGGAACCGTCGGTTTTCGGGACCATATGCAGTGGCGATGCCCAAGGGCTTTTCGAGCGCCGAATAATGCCCAGTTTTTCCAGGCTGGCAAACTCGTCGCGTGCTATGGCGAGCTTGGTCGCGTCTAAGCGCCGAGCTTTAGCAAAAACAGGTGGGCCCGTTGTGGGAATGAAGTGTTCCACCCCGTGTTTTGCTACTGTTGCCGAAAATTTGGGAACTGTGAGTGCTGGAAATTGGGTGAGGAGTTGGTCAAACTTACCTCCTGCTGTGGCGACGCTGGCCTGCACGGGTGGTGGGGACACTCGAGCTGAACAGGGGATAGAAGAAAATGACAGTGCATTAACTAAGCGTCTGTTTGCAAGGTCGACTAACAACCCATGTGCACATAAGAAATCAGCGCCCAACAAGTTAAAACTCACCGCTGCTATAATAAAGGTCCACCTATAGTTGCGGCCGTGAATGGACAGAGGCAGGTTTCTTTCACCAAAAGTGTCAATGATCGAGCCGTTAGCTGCCATCGCTCCGTTTCCACGGGGTCCTGTTGCCCGGTCTGCGTAGGACGGGGTGATGAAGCTCACCTGAGCTCCGGTGTCGATGAGGAACTGTCTCCCGGAGCGTCCGTCAGTCACGTAGAGCAGCTTGTTTGTCTCGCCGAGAGCCGTAGCTGCTAACGGTTCCCGGCTTTGAAGTTTCCCGAGCTCTTGAAACTGCAGGGGGGCACGCATTTGTATGCCCTCTCGGCGAAACGTCGATGGTAGTAGCAGAGGTCATCCCGTTTGCTGCACCTTGGTCGCGTCGCTGCCATGGTGGGCGGGTTCTGCTCCGTCGCCTGTGATTCTCCGATGCTCTGGGCTTCTACGCCGAGATCTGCCGATGCTGCTGTGGCCGTCTGCTCGCCGCAGGAGTTGATGAGCCGCTGCGCTTCTCAGGCAAGCGCGCAGAAGTCCTGCTGGGTCTTACACCGCATGTTGGCCAGGATCCCTCTCATGTGCGTCGGCAGAGTGCTGAGGAAGATGTGTTGAAAGAGGAAGTTGTCGTTGTCTGCCTCCCTCAGCTGCAGCATGTCTTCCATGAGGGCCATCGGTCTGCGCCCCCCGTGGCCATAAAACGCCAGTATCCTCCCGGCCCTTTCCTCGGCCGAGGGGACGAAACTCTCGATGAGGGTCGCCTTCAGTTCCTTGTATTTGTCGTTGGCGGGCGGCTGTTGTATAACGCTCCGCGCGCATCGTGCTGTGGCGGCATCGAGTCTGGCGACGATGTGGTAAAATTTGGTCTCGTCAGCCGTCACCCCTGCGAGTGCAAACTGAGCCTCAGCCTGCTGGAACCACGAGTTCGGGTCATTTTGCCAGAACTCTGGGAGTTTGACGGCGCTTGCTTGGGCCGCCTCTGATGAGTCTGCAGCGCGAGAACGCCTTTCCTCCGTTCTCACGACAGGGTTGGGGACGGCGCTTGCTTGGGCCGTCTCCGACGAGTCTGCTGTGGGGGAACGTCTTCCATCTGTTCCCATGTCAGGGTTGGCGACGGCGCTTGTTTGGGTCGCCTCTGACGAGCCTGTAGCTGGAGAACGTCTTTCGTCCATTCTCACGTCTGGTCACCAATGTAGGGAGCTTGAAATAAGGAAGCGAAGTGATTTTATAGATCAGGTTTATTGTCGGCTTCCAGTCCCTAACATGTCTCATCTCAATGCAGAAGCAGAAAAGAGGCTGAGCGCAGTCAGACCTTCGTACTTATACATCACATAACAAAAGACATCGCATAACAAAAGCCGACATCACACATCCGCGTTATCTCCTTCTATTGTCCTCTCTCTCCTCCACCTGACCCTGGGGGGTCAGGAAGTCCATTCAGGTCTCCACCGCTGAGTCTCCGTCTGCTCATTGATCTTCGCCGGTGGTCGAGACCTATTGTCCTGCACTGAGACGTGAGGTCATTCCACATATGCAATCTCTAAACATTCCTCTTGTGTCTATACATATGTAGGTATGGATATATGAATAATATAAGCCACAAGAGGCCCCCATGGGACTAATACTTCCTATGTTAGCAATTTGGCCACTGAGCTCAAACACCCACAAGGGCATCCGGGGAGTCCCCCAATTAGCAACACAATGGGTATCCTCCCCTACAGGATGTGGAAAAAGAACGGCTTTGATATTAAGCCGTTCTGTTTCAAAGGGGGGGGGGGGGTGAGACAGGAACGGATAGAAAAGTTGCTAAGTCATTAAGGTTTACTGTCTTGAGGTCTGAAGTTAGGCATTTGAGTTGGCATCCTTTTTAACAAGCAGGGAGTGAATCTAACAGCAAAACTAAGATAATTGATCACAATGTTCTCAACCTTATAGCTGAGAGGTCGGTGTGCATATCTCATCTAAAATGCTACCATGTATGCAAATTATTGAGTAGCTACAGAAAGAGCGCATAAATGTGAATGAATCTTTATTTTTTGGACAGATTAGATTAAAAGAAAGGAACAGAACAATATATCAAGGAAAATCCAACAGGGTCAAATTAAACAATAACTCCTCTGATTGTACAGTTCAACATAAGTTATCCGAAAAGGGTGATGGCTGAGGCCACAGCTTATATTGCCCACCCATGCTCCATCTAAGAAACATCTAATAAAACGAAGGCTAGCAACTAAGACCAAAATGTGGAAAATTCTTGACGCTTGAAAGGTCATTTTTCCACAGAATAGCAGGCAGTGTGAACTTTTGCTACATGAAAACTAGCCACCTGCTGACCGAGAGAAATGAGGCAGGTTTAGGGCTCCTTAATACTTAAGGACAAATACATATTTGGAGGTTCCAGACCCTCCTATTTGTATTTTTCGCACATTTCCCAAAACTTTATGGATATGAACTAAACTTATTAGCACATTTTCTAGTCTCAAAGACCACCACTAGTGCTAGCCCTCTATTCTGGGGGCCTATGGGAGAGGGATGTCTGGGGACAATTTGGAACAACCAATTAACCAAACATGTAACAGCAGTGCAGCCAAGAGTTCAAGAAAAGCTAGAGAAAAGTATTGCTTATGCTTTACAGATCTGTTGAAATCTAATCAAATTGTTAGAGATCTGCAGTAGGCATTTTTAACTCTACATAAGGTATGAACATGTGACGGTAAAGCAAGTACAAATTTGTAAGATGGAGGTGCAAAATATGATAAAAATGCTGATTTACAATCACAACTTAAGACAAAGGTTGAAAATTTATGCAAAAAGGTATAAGGGTAAAACTGCCAAGTTTCAGAGAAAATTGCACATTTGAGGAAAAGTTGCAAATTTGCAAAAATATTTTGGAAAGAGTCACAAATTTCTGAAAAAACTTGCAAATTTACAAAGAAAAAATCCAAAATTTGTTAGGAGAAAAATGACAATTTAGAGAAAAGCTGCAAGCTAACATGAAAGTCACATTAAGATAAGCCTTTAGTAGTCCCACAATGGGGAAATTCTAGGATTGCAGCGGCACAGGGATAGCAACACTCACAGCAATAATTTAGAAGATAAGAAAATAAGAGCAGTGAATATACAGTACATATGTACACATAAATATATAAATATATACACTATACACAGTGCGGAGCATTACACATTTCCTTACACTTTGTATGGAGATGGGGGATGGCAGCGTAACAAGGGTTATGGTTTTTGATCATCCAGAGATGAGTAAAAAGCATTATAGAAGATGATAAATTAAAACAAACATGACTATAGAGTAGACTAGAGAACCAGGAAGATAATTTGAGGTAAAAGCAGCAAACACTTGGCTGAGTAGACTCAAGAATGAAGCATATACATACATATAGCTGTATGCACACCAGCCTTATCCAAGGGATACAAGCATTATAGACGTACACACAGAGAGGAGGTGGAGCATAAACAAGGCCTTAATGTCCTGTGCACATAGATCTGCAGCTCTGACACACACAAGACAACCAGTGTAGCTTCATAAACAAACCAGCGGTTCACACCCGCGTGGTCCGTGTGTCACATGGTTGTTACGTCTTGATTTAAATATTATTTAAAATTGTTTTGGGGGGCTAATAAATGTTTTATATTTTTGTGTCTAAAATTGTGATAGTTTTGTAGGCATAGTGTTAGCTCGTCTGGAGTTATCTGTTCAGGAGAAAAAGACAAGACTCCACCACACCAAGATACAGATGACTCTGTTAAACTTAAATTTTCAGAGCAATCAGCAGATGTCTTATTTTAATACACTCCTTGAAAGGCAGATGTTCAGACCCAGAGGCATTATTTAATTCCAAAACAAATTTGAAAGGTCAGTAATGGAAAAGCATCCAATGCCCTGGTAGAGATCAAAAGATGAGTTTTGCCACGAGACAGAATTTTGAATTGAGCCATGTTGGTTTATTATAAAGCTGACTTTTTAATCATTTTTATGTGCAGGATCTTGCATGGAGCATTAGCTGTGGACAGTAGTCAGTAGTATGAACGACGGGACAATGAATCATGAATAAGACAAGCAGGTGGTAACAGAATGGTGATGAAGGCTGAAGGGAACGGAGACCAGATGAACGAAAGCAAGTTTTAATATTGAAAGAGATTATAGATGTGAGATGTGCAGCTTCATCAGCTAGTCCAGGGAAAGGTGAAGTCTTGTACACAGATGGATAGTAATTGGAAAAGAATGAGTGAGTGTTTCTGATGGAAAAAGTGCGTAGGGGAAGAAGAATGGTGGATTTAGCAAGTGTAGAAAATATTTCTGATGTTGAGATGGAAATGGAAAAAGAAATGAAAGCAGAGTATGTGTAACCAAAGAAAAATAAAGATCCACGTAAGATTTGCAGCTGTAGGTTTAAAAAAAAAAAAACAAACGGTGACATGAGTTCAGACCTAGGGAACACGCACACAGGCTCGAGTCAATTGCAACAAAGGTTTATTAAATAGTGAGTGTGCGTGGATGTGTGAATGCAGGAGTTGATGTGCTGCTGGAGGACAGGATGCACCGAGGGCAGAGCAGCGCGCCGTACGGCCAGACAACCCTAGGGCAGAGCAGAGGAGAGATTAGTCGCCGAGCCAAGCCCGGTGAATTAATACTCGGGACTGTGGCGTGGTGTGTTCACAGCTGGAGCTAGAGATGGGCGAGAGTGAGCTGTGACAAACAGAAAAGCAACAATAAATAAAATAAATTTTTCTTAAGAGTGTCAGGAAGAAGGCACAAACGCAGGCAGCCATCTTAAATGTTTCCAAGTACTTAAAGCAGCAATGAGGCATTAGGTGTCCATTCTTTCAGTGCATTTCTTTTAGTTGTGAATATTAACATTCAGTAATGAGCAAACATTCACTGCAACGATTATAGCCTTACTATATACACAGTCATTTAAAGTCAATCTAACACCCTAGTTATGTTCCTCTCCAATAGAGGGTATGCATAGGATGTCATTGAACAGAACTCTTGGAAGACAAACACTGAGTGGAAGGAATTGGTGGCAGCATGGAGGTGTATGCCAGTGCAACACAAAGGTCTGCGCAGCATTCAGTTACAGTAATACAACTAATATCTGTTGGTATGGTGGAGAGTTGATGTCATTATCCCATCTTGTATTAATTAGCAAAATTAATTGAGGGCTTTGAAGCAGTTCCTTTCTTGACTCAAGGTTGGAAATCTAGATAAGAAGGGAAAAGAAAATTTGGAGAAAAACTGAACTTATTTATGGAATGGCTGACACATGGTGAGCCTGAGGCTCCCCATGAATCTGTTTCTCTTATAAAAGGGGGCCAAGAGGACAAGGGGGGAGGACGGCGAGGAGAAGGGGGAACACCCCACAATGGCTGCTGCTGGCAGGAGGGAGGTGCCCACATCCACCACTGAAAAACTGGACTGCATACTTAAAGACTAGAACAGATAAGTGGATTCACTTCTACACGTATGCAGAAAATTAGCAAAAATTAAATTGTTGCATGTATAGTAAGAACTCTGGGTAATGACATAAAGGACTTTTCAAGGTCAGAAAAGTAAAGATCAAATCCTGCAAATGGCAAGCTACCAGTAGAACACCTATCAACATCTGTAAAGGTAGCATTGTACCATGTACTATAGGCAATTGAACGGATCTGATCCAAATTATGAACAACCATTATTTGCGAATCCATCCTCCAGACTGGTCATAAAATTGGACTGATAAACAAAGAAATGTGTGGAAGCATCCATTGTCCTAATTGAAGAGAATAAGAGACATTTCAACCTATGGGGGGTTCCACACATCCCGCTGGTTAGACCCAAACACATGGATCGGAAAATGGTGGACATTTTGTCACCTCTACTGCGGAATAGAGCCATCCATGGAAAACCAGTACCTGACCCTAACATAGAATATTCTCCCAAAATAAAACCATAAGCATTGTCTCTTAACTGGGTAACCACAGCACAAAAGGTGGCACACATTGATGCCCAGAAATCTCCTATATGACCAATCTTAACATTAACAAATGAGGGGATGAGGGAAATTTGAAGCAAATTCCAAATTGGTTATGGTAAAAGGATAACTAGATGTAGATCTAATAAAAAAAAAAGCAGAGTACGACACTATAGGCCATATATTCAGAAGCCCAGAAGGGCGTTAATAAATGCAATTTTCCACAGTGGGAGTCGTCAGCAAGTCTTAGACCAATTACTGGGTCGAGAGGAAGAGCTGAGGACCCCAAGATGGAGGATGATGACGAGGAAGACCATTCTGCCATCACAGATTATTTGTAAACGCAGTGTGCTAATGATAATACATAAATCATACATAGCTAACCACACATAGGTACGGGTGTGAGACTTATAGGGTTCTTGCGTTATCTATTTCCATCATGCTAATTACGGTTAGGCAGTCTGGATAAGGGTGAAGCTTAGCAGCTCTGAAAGCCTGAATACAACAATGCATGGAAAAGGATGTCTCCTAACGTTGAACGATGTTGTCTACTACCTACCCACTGCTGAACATATAGGTCCCATCACCCAACACACTCATCACAACACAACCACCACTTGCAGATTTCATATAGTCAACAATCACACACTCAAGGCTACTGGGAGATAACTTACAACAACACATAGATAACTACAGATATAGTGAATAAGGATAAAACTGTACAGGCTCCATACATTGTGATGGCAACCCCTCAAACCATTATTGGTCCTGCCCTGGCTGAGCCCTTTGTATCAGCACTTGATTAAAGGTGTAGGGTACAGGGAAGATGCATGCCAGAGAGCACCAGACCATCACAATGTGTGCCTGCGACATAGAAAAAGGTCGTAGGGCGAGTGACTGTATGACTTCAGTCCCGAGAAGAAGAATGGCTGGTACCCAAACGCATCCACCGCACCTCCAGCATCCAGGGTGGAGCCAGGAGATCAAGCCTTCCAACACCAGCATCTCCACCTCTGTTCAGCGACAAGGGGGGTGGCATCCCATCCATCTCTTCACTTCCGCCCTCCAAAGAGAGCAGACGCTTTTCTTCCCCGCTCCGGCTCCCTATCTCTCTCCCCCTCCCTAACTGACTGGATCCCAGCTTGCTATCGTCTGTGTCTGCGTGTCTTTACTGCTGATTTATCTAACGAAATTATGGATATAAGCTGGGCTTTAAACGCAATTGACACCACCTTTTCAAACAGAAAATCGGGCCCGGGGGAGCCCAAATGTGGAGAGACCCATGGATTGGAACTCATGTGTCTGTGTGATTCGACTGAAGATGTGGAAAACATCTACCTGTTTTGGCTTTACGAACACAGGATTTCTGCTGATTGGCTCTGGAGTTCTCCTGGTGTATCGAAAATTTAACTGGAAGAGCTAATCAAAATGCGGTCCTGGCGTAGCTGCTTCTTCAACAATTCGACCAGATGGGGAGTGCACGAATAGCGGCGAATGACCAACATGGAATTTACCATCTGCATGCACTGTAGAGAGATGGACTCTACCGGACATGTTTATCTGTGTTTAGAAGGGGAAACATCTGGAGTCGCTTCGTGCTCACCAGGGAATGATATGAATTTAAAGCCAGTGTGGAGCACTGAATCCATAAGAGAATTGAAAGTTTTTTCTCTGAAGTCAGTGCTATTCGACCTGTTTTTTTTCGGCACCCTCAGCACTCAGTCCTCCTGATAATCAACAGTATAATTGTTTTCATAACATTGGCAGGAAGCATCTGACTCTCAAGGACAGCTGTCTGGCTCAACTATTCCATCTGCCGTGCTCAAGGACACGTGCCTTTGCTTCAAACTGTAGTCATAACATCTGCTGAGGAAGAGACTATTGTTGTCCACCTAACTGATTTGTCACTGATTGCATCCAACTCACACATACTGATCCATTTATACTGACTGATGAAGACATTCACTCACTGCTCTCTTTGTGTCATTGTGTGGATTCTATTGTCTGCTAATTGTGCATTGAGAGTTTTTTTTCTTGTAATCATAATATCGGTCATATATGAACTTTATTCTGATCAACAATGCTTTTTTCTCTCTCCTATTGTGTCCACCCTCCCCCTCCCCCCACTGCCTACTGTTCCCCTCCTGCTGACAGGCGCCTCCACGGCTTGCCACGCCACTGAGAATGTCATTTATGACGTTTTCAGTGTCAAGTCAAATTCCTCGTACTTGTAAATGTGCTTGGCAATAAACTTATTCTGATTCTGATCCCTGGGACAGCATCACTGAACTGTTCACTGGCTGGACTGGATGTTCCATACCCTTTGCTGCACCCACCAGACTGTCTTAGACCTCATGGGACGAGATGTGCCTCTCAGAGCTTGGACACACAGTTGTTTGGCTTCTAATGGTACCGGTGTGTGTAAACAAGATGGGACTGTGCTCCACTGTTGCGGATACAGGAAGCAGACACAGAGGAAGGTCAAACCTCTGTCACAACCGTGTGATGAATGCAACCGAATGATGCGAGCCCTGGCAAGGGTCAACCAGTGGACAAAGACTTCGTGGATTGACCCTATTCGACCCTGTGACCCCCACATGGTCCACTCCACCGGACAAAGAACTATGATCTGGAGGAGACCTCGATGAGGGTACAGGACCTGGTGACAGTTAATCTCTGAGACATCGCTGCACCGTGCTAAGGTGTCCACAAGGGGGGAGGCAAGGGTAGCAGAACCAATGGTGCAAGCCTCTTGGGTTGACACACAATGCAGGGACCTGCCTTATTCACCATCTGTTAATTGCTAGAGTCTCTCACACCATACATGGTTGACATTGTGGAACACATATTTGAGATGCTTAGGCTGCATATGTATATTACTGTTACCTCACGTCTTAGAAGGAACAATAAGTCTGGACCTCCTGGGGATAACAGGAGGGTGTGAAATCTGTCTTTAGAAATGGTTCTGAGAAGACTTCCTGACCACCAGGGTTTTAGGTGGCGAAGAGAAGACCTGGGGGGTGCTGTATTGTCTCTGGGGATTGAATGACAATGTGGCTCTGTACTTTGATGTCCCGGGTATAAAAAGGGGAGATGTGGGAAGTTCTTTCTCTTTTCTGTTTGAGAGGATGTTGGAGACACGCGATTGTTAATAAACCTGAATTGAGAAATAAATTCAGCCTCTTCATTTCACGCTCTCCACACTGGTGACCTTAAGATGTATAATGGGCAGAGACGATTCCCCCGAACCAGACTCGCCAGGGACCAGCCAGGCAAGCGCAGTCTCAGTCAAGCTACCAGAATTCTGGCAGGACAACCCGGACTCATGGTTCCTCCTGGCCGAAGCCCAGTTCGCTCTCGGGGGAATAACCGCAGATGACACAAAGTTCTACCACGTCATCGCCAAACTCGACAGCCGCACAGCTCGACATGTACGGAGCCTGGTGCAGCGCCCACCCGCTGGCGACAAATACGGCGGGTTGAAAGCTGCCCTCATCCAGCGTTTCACTCCCTCAGCCCAGGAGAGAGCTGAGAGACTCCTGGCCCTGCACGACTTGGGAGAAAGCACGCCTGTTGACCTGATGGAAGACATGCTGAAGCTGAGAGGCTCAGACAACGACGATTTCCTCTTCACTCACATCTTCCTGAGAACTCTACCATCGCAGACGAGGGCGACCCTGGCGGGCTCTCAGTTTGTGACCCAGCGGGACTTCCGCGCGCTTGCCCAGGAGGCGCAGCGGATCCTTAACGCCAGTGGACGGCACATGGCCACCGCAGCAGCAGCAGACCTCAGCGCGACGACCGGGAACGGCAAAAGGCCAGAGGCGACGGAGGCAGACACACCAACAACGACAGCGGCGAAGCCCCGACATCGCAGAGGAGACGACCTTTGTTTTTACCATCGTCGTTTCGCAGAGAGGGCACGCAAGTGTATACCGCCGTGTCAGTTCAAGAGCTCGGGAAACTCCAGAACCGGGAGTCGGTAGCAGCTGCGGCCCTCGGTGAACAGAACAAGCTGCTCTACCTGACGGATGCGCGTTCTGGGAGGCAATTCCTCGTGGACACAGGCTCCCAAGTGAGTTTCATCATGCCAACCTACACTGACGGGCTGGCTGGCCCCGGGAGTCACGGAGCATCAGCGGCGAACGGCTCGAGCATTAAGACCTTCGGTGAAAGGACTCTACTTCTGTCCCTGCACGGCCGCACATATGAGTGGACTTTTATTATAGCGGCGGTGAGTTTCAACATGTTAGGTGCTGATTTTCTGTGCTCACATGGGTTGTTGGTTGATCTTCCCAATAAACGCTTGGTTAATGCACTCTCCTTTTACTATATCCCTTGTGCAGCTCGAGTGTCCCCGCCCACAGCACAAGCCAACATCGCCACAGCAGGCGGTAAGTTTCACACACTCCTCAGTTTCCAGCACTCACGGTTCCCACGTTTTCAGCAGCCGTTGCTAAACACGGGGTGGAGCACTTTATCACTACCGCTGGTCCCCCCCGTTTTTGCAAAAGCTCGGCGCTTGGATGCAGCTAAACTGACCATAGCGCGCGAGGAGTTCGCCAACCTGGAAAGGTTGGGCATCATCCGGCATTCGAATAGCCCATGGGCTTCCCCGCTTCACATGGTCCCTAAGGCTGACGGCTCGTGGCGACCTTGCGGTGATTTCCGCAGGTTGAACAACGCCACAGCGCACGACCGCTACCCAATTCCCCATATTCAGGATTTTTCGGTTCATCTGGTGGGGGCGCGCATTTTTTCTAAAATAGACTTGGTCCGCGGTTATCATCAAGTCCCAGTACGCGCTGAGGACATTCCCAAAACAGCGGTAATAACTCCGTTTGGACTTTTTGAGTTTTTGCGCATGCCGTTTGGGCTTAAAGGCGACGCGCAAACCTTCCAGCGCATGATGGACGCGGTGTTACGCGATCTCCCTTTTGTGTTCATCTACCTGGACGACATTTTGGTAGCCAGCGCGTCCGAAGAAGAACACGAAAAGCACCTCACAGCAGTTTTCCGGAGGTTGGGGGAGCACGGGTTAATAATCAACCCAGCGAAGTGGCAGTTCGGGGTGGCGCAGATTGATTTTTTTTGGGGGGGGGGGGCACCGCATCTTCCCAGAGGGAGCAGTTCCGCTGCCGGACAAAGTGCGCGCAGTGGCAGATTTTCCCCAGCCACAAACAGTCAAAGCACTACAGGAGTTTTTGGGAATGGTGAATTTTTATAACAGTTTACTCCCCCGCGCAGCGCAGCTCATGCAACCATTGTATGCCGCGCTTAAAAAACAAAAACCCTCAAATGCAATGGGATGGTCCCCGGAGCGGGCATTCTCGGAGGTAAAAAAAAGCCCTTGCAGATGCTGCGTTGTTGGCTCATCCAGACCCAACGGCCCGCATAGCGCTCACCACTGATGCGTCAGACGTGGCCATAGGGGCGGTAGTGGAGCAACATGTTGCCGGGGCTTGGCAGCCGCTGGCCTTTTTCAGCAGGACCTTGCGTGAGGCCGAGCGAAAATACAGCGCGTTCGACAGGGAGTTGTTAGCGCTCCACTTAGCCATTTGTCACTTCCAGTTCTGACTAGAAGGTCGGCGTTTCACCGCGTTTGTCGACCACAAACCGCTCACTTTTGCGATGGCCAAAGTTTCGGAACCATGGTCGGGCTGGCAGCAGAGGCAGCTGGCTGCAATTTCAGAATTTACTACTGATATTCAACACGTAGCAGGTAAACTTAATGTGGTGGCAGACTGCCTCTCTCGCGTCGTAACCGCTCCAGTCTGCGCAGAGGTAGATTATACTACCGCGGCCGCAGAGCAAAATAGCAGCGCGGAAGCGTACGCGGCCCCAGTCTACGTGGGGATAGATTATGCAGCCATGGCTGCGGATCAGGGTAGCGACGCGGACGTGTGCGCGCTCCAGTCTGGACCAACAGGGTTAAGGCTGGAGAACAGGAGGCTGCAAAATGGTATGCCCCCCCAATCTGCGATGTCTCTACCGGACGCAGTCGTCCGGTAGTGCCGGCCGCATGGCGCCGCCGTGTTTTTGACTCGATTTACTCTCTGGTGCACGCGGGGGTGCGCGCGTCGGTAAAGATGGTAGGAGAGAAGTTTGTTTGGCCGAGCCTGCGCAAGCACGTTAAGGAGTGGGCAAGAGCCTGCATGGCTTGCCAGTGGGCCAAAGTACACAAACACACAAAAGCCCCCTTAGAGCCGTTTCACATCCCAGCCAAGAGGTTCGATCATGTGGATGTCGACCTCGTAGGCCCCCTACCGTCGTCGCAGGGGTGCACGCATCTTTTGACAATGGTGGACCGCACCACGCGTTGGCCTGAAGTGGTCCCACTGGCATCAACCACAGCCGCAGAGGTGGCCAGTGCGTTTTTAACGGCTTGGGTAGCGCGTTTTGGGGTCCCGTCAGATATTATGTCCGACAGGGAGCCTCAATTTGTTTCCGAGCTTTGGTCAGCGATGGCCCGCAGCCTGGGGATAACAATCCACCGCACTACCGCGTACCACCCCCAGGCTAACGGTTTATGCGAGCATTTTCATAGGTCATTGAAAGCAGCCCTCAGAGCGTCGCTTACGGATGCAAATTGGGTAAACAGACTACCATGGGTTTTATTAGGGTTGCGTTCTGCACCTAAAGAGGACTTAAAAGCCTCCCCAGCTGAGTTGGTATTTGCGCAACCACTCCGGCTGCCGGGGGAGTTTCTTCCTGATAATTCGGCGCCAGAGCGTCCCCCTGCTCAGCAGTCACTGAACGACACGGGAGCGGACATGCTTCCGGGCCCCGTTCATCACACTTTTCCGCGTGTTTTTGTACCTAAATCTTTAAAAAACGCCGAGTTTGTTTTTGTCAGGCACGAGGTTCAGCGCCCAACCCTGCGACCACCTTACAACGGCCCATATAGAGTGCTGGAAACAGGTGATAAGCATTTTTTGCTAGATTTAGGGGACAGGAGGGAAACAATTGGTATAGACAGACTTAAACCTGCTTTTGTGATGGCTGATGAAACTGTGCAAGTGGCGAGGGCTCCTCGACGCGGCAGACCCCCCCCAGGGAGCATGTCCCAGAGCCTCCTCAGGGATTGAATAACAGTTCTCATCCTCAGATAGCGGATCCACTGCAGGATGGCGCCGCGGGAGCGGCTAAGCCCGCTTACAGCAAGTTCGGAAGACCGTTGAAGCCCAGACAGCTTATGGACTGATGTTTGTGATTTTATCATGTGGTGTAGACTATGCTGTATTGTTTCATCTTCGACGTTTGGGGGGGGGGGGTCATGTGGCACACATATTTGAGATGCTTAGGCTGCATATGTATATTACTGTTACCTCACGTCTTAGAAGGAACAATAAGTCTGGACCTCCTGGGGATAACAGGAGGGTGTGAAATCTGTCTTTAGAAATGGTTCTGAGAAGACTTCCTGACCACCAGGGTTTTAGGTGGAGAAGAGAAGAACTGGGGGGTGCTGTATTGTCTCTGGGGATTGAATGACAATGTGACTCTGTACTTTGATGTCCCGGGTATAAAAAGGGGAGATGTGGGAAGTTCTTTCTCTTTTCTGTTTGAGAGGATGTTGGAGACACGCGATTGTTAATACACCTGAATTGAGAAATAAATTCGGCCTCTTCATTTCACGCTCTCCACAACATGATAAAATCACGTCAAAGGGGGGAGTGAAGGGTTAATGGAAAGTCAGTGCCAAAATAATAATTCTGTAGGTAATCTCCCATTATGCTCTACACATATTCCATACATATTCTGTTTGCATGCTTATGAACAAATATGTTATGGTAAACTGATAAACAGGAATGAAGCAAAGCTATAGAGCTCTCTCTCTCTCTCTCTTCTATCTCTTTTTAGTCAGGTCTTTCACATTAGTTACACACCCAAAACAACATTCACACACACACTTTTAATAGGACATTTAGGAGATCGGTAACGTGAATAGCGGATGGTCTGTTCACGTCAGGGTTAAACTGGCCAATCAGACGGTCGCATACAAGCCCATCCTATTGTACAGGGGATTGGTCCGACTGGCCAACCCGAGAAGATAACTGTAACACGTACCCGGAAGTCTTGGTGAGTGTGGCGACGCTCCAGAGGGAGCTGCGTCACGCTGCACCCAGCGCTGCTTGCTTTACATGTGACTTCTAAATAAATGTTTCATCTTAAAATTGAAGAAATCTCCGGCTCGTTCTTGGATCTTTCAATCAAAGAATTGGGTATTTTTCTAACAGTCTCACTCTCATTTGATCCAACGACCATTTCCAGGTTAAATGGCCATGTTACTTGCATAGATTGGGACAACAAATGCTGCTGCAACCCACATGTACAGGATCGATACAAAACCAAAACTGAATACTTTGCACTGGATACTTGATAAATAATTCTGCAAGACGCTAACATCTTTGCTGTACTATTGTACTACAAACTACTATAACAATGGTTAATGTAACAGTACAGTACTGGATTGTTCGCATACAAGCACAAGAGCAAACAATACCTGCAATTTGGCTGTTACATCTCAATACAAGCATGTGAGTGTATGTGTGTGTATATATACAGTATATATATACTGTATATATACTGCTCAAAAACATAAAGGGAACACTTTTCTCTTTATCTTTCTAAGGGAAAGATTAAAGGAACACTTTTTAATCTGAGTAAGCTGGACTAGCCTGGCACAATTTTGATATCCAGCTTATTTTTTTCCCATTAAAATCTGATGTGTTTTCAAAGTGTTCCCTTTATTTTTTGAGCAGTATATATATATATAAACGATTATATATATAAACGATATATACAGTGATCCCTCACTTATCGCGGTTAATGGGTTCCAGAACCGACCGCGAAAAGTGAAAAACCGCGAAGTAGCGTCACCCCAATGACGTCATCCATAAACAATACGTACGTTCATTCTCTCACTCTCATATGATACGTGTGTGTGTGTGTACGTGTACATACATACGTAGATGTAAACAAAGTGTACATAAATATGTTTTTAGAACTCTTTTATTCTTATAACAAGATACGTAACTCAAGATGAAAATGATTTACTGCACAGGTTAATGAGAGCTTTACTGCTCCTCAGGTGACGCCTCATCGTGAGGTGCTGGAGGCGCAGGATCATCGAGGGCATCTTCCGATAGACCTGAAGCTGCAGGAGGCGGCGTAGTGCCTCGACGGGAAGACTATTTCGCACAAAATGGCACAAGAGAACAGCAAAAAGTTCCACGCGGCGAGACTAAGTAACACGAGCGATAAAAAGCAATGAATGCGGTCTTTCTTCCCTTCATGGGTGCTCGGCAGGGAGAGGAGGTGGGTGAGACGTCTCGGCCAATCAGCTTGCGGGGTGAAACGTCTCGGCCAATCAGCTTGCGAGATTTCCGAGCCCAGCCAACACGACAACAGCGAGCAGAGAGTTGTGCTGCTCTCCGTGTTGACACGTGATGGTCTAATGTAGTCTCCCTGCCTTCTGCTAGCGCCCGCCCATTATTTCTCAATTTTGAATTTTTGATGAATATTTTTGAAAAATCCGCGATGCACTGAGGGCGCGAAAGGTGAAGCGCGAAGTAGCGAGGGATCACTGTATATACACTACCGTTCAAAAGTTTGGGGTCACCCAGGCAATTATTTTGCGTTTTCCATGAAAAGTCACACTTCTTTACCACCATGAGTTGTAAAATGAATAGAAAATATAGTCAAGACATTGACAAGGTTAGAAATAATGATTTGTATTTGAAATAATATTTTTTTCCAGATACTCAACCTGCTCAAAGGAAGGTCAGTTTTATAGCTTCTCTAACCAGCTAAACTCTTTTCAGCTCTGCTAACATGATTGCACAAGGGTTTTCTAATCATCCATTAGCCTTCTGACGCAATGAGCAAACACATTGTACCATGAGAACACTGGAGTGATAGTTGCTGGAAATGGGCCTCTATACACCTATGTAGATATTGCACCAAAAACCAGACATTTGCAGCTAGAATAGTCATTTACCACATTAGCAATGTATATTAGATATTAGAGTGTATTTCTGATTAGTTTAAAGTTATCTTCATTGAAAAAAACAGTGCTTTTCTTTCAAAAATAAGAAAATTTCTAAGTGACCCCAAACTTTTGAATGGTAGTGTATATATAAACGATTTCTGTAACTGTCAATGAGACTTCTGCACCTCTCAGCAGGTATTTTGGCCCACTCCTCATGAGCAAACTGCTCCAGTTGTCTCAGGTTTGAAGGGTGCCTTCTCCAGACGGCATGTTTCAGCTCCTTCCACAGATGTTCAATAGGATTTAGATCAGGGCTCAGAGAAGGCCACTTTAGAATAGTCCGATGTTTCGCTCTTAGCCATTCTTGGGTGGTTTTAGCTGTGTGTTTTGGGTCATTATCCTGTTGCAAGACCCATGACCTGCGAAAGAGACCAAGCTGTCTGACACTGGGCAGCACATTTCTCTCTAGAATACCTTGATAGTCTTGAGATTTCATTGTACCCTGCACAGATTCAAGACGCCCTGTGCCAGATGCAGCAAAGCAGCCCCAGAACAAAACAGAACCTCCTCCATGTTTCACAGTAGGGACAGTGTTCTTTTCTTGGAATGCTTCATTTTTGCGTCTGTGAGCATAGAGCTGATGTGCCTTGCCAAAAAGTTCCAGTGTTGTCTGTCCATAGGACATTCTCCCAGAAGCTTTGTGGCTTGTCAACATGCAGTTTGGCAAATTCCAGTCTGGCTTTTTTATGATTTGTTTTCAACAGTGGTGTCCTCCTTGGTCGTCTCCCATGGAGTCCCCTTTGGCTCAAACAACGACAGATGGTGCGATCTGACACTGATGTACCTTGACCTTGGAGTTCACCATGAATGTGTTTAGAGATTGTTCTGGACGCTTTTGTACCATTCGTATTATCCGTCTCTTCCATTTTTCATCAAGTTTCCTCCTGCGGCCACGTCCAGGGAGGTTGGCTACAGTCCCGTGTGGAATGTTTGTTATTTACTTACAACAAAGACACTTAGTCTTCATCCCCATGCTAGCAAGACGTGCTTCCTTTTTTATCTGTTCCGGTTCACGTTTTACCACTTCCTGAATCTACCTGCTATCTCATTTGATCATACTGCCACCTTGTGGTAACACCTATCAGTACATCCCCTTTCCTGAGCAGGTTAGAGCAACTAACACATATACAGCATTTCAAGACTACAACTGAATAAACCTTACTAACATTCAAGATGTCTTAATGCAGCACACAGAAAACTTTTCCTTTTTTCACAAATACACTGCATACTGATAACCAAACAAAACAAGAAAGCCACAACTATTCCATTTATAACATGTAACTGTCAACTCTTTTTTTTTTTTTTTAAACAACTTCAATAGTTCACTGTTCTATGAGTCTCTGAGGTGGCTTCCTGCTTCTGGTGGATCGTCTCAAAGCTGGAGTGACAACATCTGGGGAAGATGAAGGAGGCTCAGTGTGCTGCAAATCTAGTGTCACATTAACAACCTTTCCATACTCAATTTCCTGATGTTGCCCTTCAGTGTCCTCCAGAATCTTCAAAAGACTCTTCCTGTTTCTTCTGAACACTTGTCCATCCTCTGTTCTCACCGTATAGGATCTGGGACCCACATCACTGAGAACTGTTGCTTTTCTGGTCCAAGTATTAGGATCTTCAGTTCTCACAATATCCCTTTCACAAAGAGGTTCCAGTCTCCTTGCTGATCTGTCATAGTCCATTTTCTGTTTCAGTTTCAGTTTCTTTCTCTTGTTAATCAGTTCTCTGTTGTTGTCCTTGTCTTTCTCTGTGATAATGTGTGGTAAAGTGGTGCACAGCCTACCACGCATTAGCAGCTCTGCTGGTGATGCACCACACTCTAGTGCTGCTGACCTGTAACTTAGCAAAGCAAGATATGGGTCAGTATTGCTATCTCTTTCTTTTTTCAAAAGTCTTTTTACAATTTGGACTCCTTTTTCGGCTTGTCCGTTAGCCTGTGGATGCAGTGGGCTAGATGTAGTGTGATGAAATCCATACTGCTTGGCAAACTCCCTGAATTCTGCACAGTTGTACTGGGGGCCATTGTCACTAACCACACACTGTGGGATTCCATGTCTAGAAAAGAAGCTTTTTATGTGTGATTGACAGACTGTGCTGATGTACTAGTGAGCTGGGCTACCTCAGGGTAGTTTGAATAATAGTCTATGACTAAGATATAGTCCTTGCCATGCAAATGGAAGAGATCAGTGCCCACTTTTTGCCATGGTGCAGTTGGTTGCTCTGCAATCAGCACTGGCTCTTTTGTCTGTTTGTAGTGGTGTGTGAGACGTGTTACACTTCCCTATCATGTTCTCGATATCCATATTGATACCTGGCCAATAAACTGCTTCTCTGGCTCTCCTTTTGCATTTTTCTATTTCAAGATGCCCTTCATGGATACGATGCAGCATGTCCTGGAGCATAGACTGAGGAATAACAATCCTGTTGTGTCTCAGAACAAGGCCATTTGCCACACTCAGATCTGCTCTCAGTGAGTAGTACTGTGGGCAGCTTCTTTTTGCCCAACCTCCATGAATCTGCTGGACAACCTTTTGCAGCACAGGGTCCTTAGCCGTTTCCTGTGCAATTTGCTCGAGCATCACATCTGATGCAGGGAGTGAAGCTGTCACCATGTTGACATGAGTTTCCACATCATCTGTTGTGGAGATGGACTCTGTGCAGCTGCTTGATACAGGTGCCCGTGACAAAGCATCCGCTAGCACTATATATTTGCCTGGCGTGTAGATTAGCTCAAAGTCATATCGCTGGAGTTTCATCATCATGTGCTGTATTCTCGGAGACATGTCATTGAGGTTTTTCTTTACAACTGACAACAGCGGTTTGTGATCAGTCTCTACAGTAAAGGCTGGCAAACCATAGACATAACTGTGAAACTTACTACACCCAAACACTAAACCCAAAGTCTCTTTTTCAATTTGGGCATAGCGTTTTTCCGTCTCTGTCATTGATCTTGACGCGTATGCTACTTGCTGCCATTTATCCCCTGTAGCTTGAAGCAGAACAGCTCCCAAACCATCCTTTGAGGCATCAGTGGAGATCTTTGTTGGTTTTGAGGGGTCAAAGAATGTGAGGACAGGCTCTGTGGTTAGAATTTCCTTTAGCTTATTCCATTCTTTTTCATGTCGTTTCGACCACTCAAATTCCTTGTTATGTTGGAGCAACTCTCTGAGGCATGCTGTTTTGGAAGAAAGATAAGGAATGAATTTTCCAAGGAAGCTGATCATTCCCATGACTCTGAGGACTCCTTTTTTATCAGTGGGAGAGGCATGTCCAGTATAGCCTGCATTTTTGACTGATCAGGCTCAACCCTTTCACCTGAAAGTTTGTCTCCCAAAAAGGTAATTTCTGTGACACCAAACTGACATTTTTTTTCTGTTCAGTATTAGTCCACTGTCCTGAACCCTGTTAAGGAGTTTTTTAGTCTTTCATCATGTTGCTGGCGTGTCGCTCCCCAGACCACCAAATCATCAATGTACACTCTTGTGCCCTCTAGACCCTCAATTATGGACTCCATAGCCCTGTGGAAAATCTCTGGAGCTGAGATAATACCAAACGGAAGCCTCAGAAAACAGTACCGCCCAAATAGTGTGTTGAAGGTACGGTACCTGCTACTTTCTGGATCCAGCTTCAGCTGCCAAAATCCCTGCGAGGCATCCAGCTTGCTAAAATATTTAGCACCTGCCATTTCACTGGTTATCTCATCTCGTGTTGGGATTGGGTAGTGTTCTCTTTTAATATTCTCATTCAAATCCTTAGGATCAAGGCAAACTCGTAACTCTCCATTCTGTTTCTTGGTACATGTGATGGAATTCACCCAGTCAGTGGGCTCCTCCACTCGCTCAATAACACCCAGTTGTGTCATTCTGGCCAGCTCTTTTTTTCAAGCCAGCTCTAAGTGCTGCTGGCACTCTCTGTGGGGCTGCACTACAGGCTTGGCATCACTCTTGAGCTGAATCTTGTAGGTGTATTTTAATGTTCCATGTCCTTTGAAGACAGAGGGGAACTGTTTTACAATGTGTGCAGCTCCTTCATATTGCAAGTGTTGTATTTCTTGGCTATGATTGTCCATCTTTATGTTTTCACTGTTTTTCTGGTAGCTCCTCTTAACCAAACCTAGGTCCTCTGAAGCTTTATCCCCTAGGAGTGATTCATGTCCATTAGGTACAATGACAAACAACAGGCTGTGCTGCTTGCCTTTCACTTTCACAGTAAATTTACATCCTCCTAATGTCTCAATTAGCTGACCATTGTATGCAGTCAGTGTTGTGGTCTTGCTGGTGATTATTTTAGGCTTTATTTTCAGTGCATTGACATCATTCTCATTTATTAGGTTAGCTTTAGATGCTGTGTCAATCCTGAATGGCACAATTGTCCCATTTACCCACAGTGGTGCAATCCACTTATCACTTTTGACTGCACTCACTGTCTGACCAGTGCCTCCAGCTTGTGTGAGTTGTGCACTGTCATCATTGTTACTGCATGACACCATCTTAATGAAAAATGTTTCACTTAGGTCATCACTGTCATCCATTTCTGCCACTGTGCGCACTTGTCCTTTTTTAATGTCTCTAGTGCAACACACTAGCCCCAAGGTTGTCAGAGCTGGGGATGGAAGTGGGGATAAGCTCCCACTATCTATAAAGTGCTCCCATATGGCATGTGTCTCTTACAGCCTCTGACAACTAAGTCCAGCTCCTGGTGTGCTTGTCGCGGGACTGTTTCTACTGACAGGAGAAGGGGTAAAGGTGGGTTTCTGGCGCCTTAAAACCAGATTGCTTCGGGTAGGTGGGGCTCGATAGCTGGGAAGGCAGCTCACCTAGGGGAAGGAAAACCCTGATTTCAAACCTCCGCTGCCTTGCGGTATACCTGCTCACGGGAAAGGCTTCGGGAGTCAACCCTGAGAAAAAATCAGGAGTCGGAGCCCCTAAGGCAGTTCGTCGTTGTCTACAACATCGCTCTGGCAGCTCCTGCGACGGCGCTGGAACCATGTGTACTGGCTTTTGCCTTTCCATTGGATCATTTCAGCAACGTGGAGAGGGGGGACCTGCTGCATGGGTAACAGCTTCTCCTCCATGTCAACTTACCCAGACTTTGCGCAATGGAGAGGACACTCCAGCTTCGCTATGCAGCGTCGATACAACAAGGGAAACAGCAGTCTACCGGTTATAAGTCTTCGCTCGATTGGTGTAGAGCTCGACGCCAGGGGCTGCTTCCGACGGTGGGAGGGGCCATCGTGCTCCACTGGGCAGCTACCGCCCGCCTTAAGCTGGGCAGCTCCCAGCCAATAAGGTGCTGCCTCGCCACGGACTGTTAACCTCACTGGGTGCGTGGGATCTAGGGTGAAAACCGACAAGCGGTTCGATAACCTTGCACCAAGCAACAAGAACAGAAAGAAGAAAACACCTTCCCTAAAGATGGGCACATGGAACGTCAGAACAATGACACAAGGTTTCTCTGACGATCTTCAGGAAATCAGCGATGCTCGCAAGAGAGCAGTCATCGACATGGAACTGAGCAGACTGCAGATGGACATCGTCACTCTCCAAGAGACCAGGCTCGCAGGGTCAGGATCTGTGAGAGAGAGAGGGACTTCTCCTTTTTCTGGCAGGGGAAACCACCTGACAGGGAACATGGAGTTAGATTTGCGGTTAGGAACACCTTCCTGGGATCCATTATTCCACCCACAGAGGGAAGCAAATGCATTCTGTCCCTTCAGCTTCACTCCTCAGAGGGGACAGTCAGTTTAATCAGTGCCTATGCACCAGCACTGACGTCTACGGTGGAAGCTAAAGACAAATTCTACGATGCCCTCAGTACCGCCATAGAGAAAATCCCAAAACAGGAACCATTGTTCATCCTCGGCGACTTTAACGCTAGAGTTGGTACCGACTACAGCTCTTGGCCTACTTGTTTGGGCCAGTTTGGCATAGGAAGAATGAACGAAAATGGACAACGCCTACTGGAACTCTGTTGCCATCATGGTCTCTGCATCAAAAATACACTCTTTAACACGAAGCCCCAACACAGAGTCTCCTAGAGACATCCAAGATCCAAGCACTGGCACCAGCTTGATTTGATTCTCACCAGACGCAGCTGTCTACCCAGCGTCCAAATCACACAAAGCTACCAGAGGGCTGACTGTGATACAGATCACTCCCTAGTATGTAGCAAGGTCAAACTGCAAGGTCAAACTGCAAGGTCAAACTGCGAACCAAGAAAGTGCACCGCACGATAAAGGAAGGCAGGCCTCGAATTGATACAAGTAAGACGCACGACCAGGAGAAAGTGGCGGAATTTGCACGCGTGCTTGAGGAATCTCTCCCAGGCCGTTCCGGCACTAGTGCCTAAGAAAGGTGGCAGCACTTCAGAGATGCCATGCACAAGGCTGCCATGACCACCTCTGGCAAGAAAATCAGCAGGTCAGCAGACTGGTTCGAGGGTCACTTCGATGAAATGATCCCAGTAATCGTGGAGAAGTGGAACGCCTTGGTAGCTTATAAAGCCTGCCCCAGCAAACGCAACCTGCAAGTCCTCCGGGTCGCCCGTAGCAAAGTCCAGCAGCGTGCCAGGCGATGCGCCAACGACTACTGGCTTCAGCTCTGCTCTCAGATACAGCTGGCTGCAGACACGGGCAACATCAAGGGGATGTACGATGGAATCAAGCTGGCCTTGGGCCCTATACAGAAGAAAATTGCTCCCTTAAAGTCTGCCACAGGGGAGGTAATCCAGGATTGGGCACAACAGATGGAGCGCTGGGTAGAGCACTACTCTGAGCTGTATGCCACGGAGAACATAGTCACTGATGATGCCCTGAATGCCATCGAGTGTATGCCTGTACTGGGGGAGTTTGATGGAGAACCGACCATCGATGAACTGAGCGAGGCCCTTGATTCCCTTGCCACTGGCAAAGCCCTCGGGAAGGACAGCATCCCTGCCGAGGTTCTGAAGTGCTGCAAAGGGTCACTGATCGCGGAGCTGCATGAAATCCTCTGTCTGTGCTGGAGAGAAAGCGAAGTGCCGCAGGACATGAAGGACGCCAACATCATCACACTATATAAGAACAAAGGTGACAGGAGTGACTGCAATAACTACCGTGGCATCTCTCTCCTCAGCATCGTTGGGAAGCTGTTCGCTCGTGTTATCCTCAAGAGGTTTCAAGTTCTGGCAGAGAGAGTCTACCCCAAATCGCAGTGCGGGTTCCGAGCCAACGGGTCTACAATCGGCATGGTGTTCTCTCTCAGACAGCTGCAGGAGAAATGCAGGGAACAGAGGCAGCCACTCTTCGTAGCCTTCATTGACCTGACGAAGGCTTTCGACCTTGTTAGTAGGGATGGCCTCTTCAAAATCCTCTCCAAGATCGGATGTCCGCCCAAGCTGCTCAGCATCATCCAATCATTTCACGATGACATGAAGGGCACAGTCGTCTTTGACGGCTCAACTTCATCTTTATAGCACTTTCCAACGTGAGCTCTGTTTCTCTCAGTAGTTTCTCTTGGAGCTTCTTATCTTTTGTTCCAAACACTATCTGATCCCTTATCATAGAGTCTCTGAGATCACCAAAATTGCAAGACTGAGCTTTTAATTTAAGGTCTATCAGGAAGTTATCAAATGTTTCTTCTTGGTGCTGCATACGTGAGCGGAAGACATACTTTTCATAAGTTTCGTTTTTCTTTGACAGACAGTACTCATCAAACTTTTTAAGGACTTCTTCAAACTTGTCTTTGTCCTCTAGCTGAGCAAACACAAAAGTAATGAAGACTTCTATGGCTTCTTTGCTGGCGACAGTTAGCAGCATGGCTATTTTTCTCTCATCTGCTCGTCTATCCACTCCGACAGCCGAAAGATACAGCAAAAATTGCTGCTTGAAATCCTTCCAATTTGCATCCACGTTTCCAGTCAGTTTCAACGTCCCTGGCGGTTTCAATGCATCTATCATTATTTTGTGTCACTCCTGACAAAGTTTACCCGTCCTGGTACCATGTAATGTTTATTATTTACTTATAACAAAGACACTTAGTCTTAATCCCCATGCTAGCAAGACGTGCTTCCTTTTTCATTAACTGTTCCGGTTCACATGTTTTACCACTTCCTGAATCTACCTGTTATCTCATGTGATCATACTGCCACCTTGTGGTAACACCTATCAGTACACCGTGGATCTTAAATTTCTCAATAACATGTCCAACTGTAGTCACAGGAACATTAAGCTACTTGGAGATGGTCTTATAGCCTTTACGTGCTGAGCGGCACACAGGTCCAGTGAAGCCACTATGGAATGGTACTTTGTGTCATCCTCCGAGATTCTGCAACGAACGAACTGGGCTTTCACATGAATTAACCAGGCGGCCGGGTCACAGAGCCCAAAATCAGAGTGTTTGACCGCCACAGCAAATGCAGCGGGGGGAACCACAAGCGCGGCTGTTCCCACGTAGGTGCTCGGTCTGTCTTCCATTCTCACGTCAGGTAACCAGTGTAGAGGATGAGTCAGACGAGACACGAGCAGCTGAAGACACAACTTTACTCCTCTAACAAGCAGAACAGACTGACTTTGGGTGACAAAGTGAATCGCTTTATATAGATTTATTAATGCCCCTGGCACCCAGAGTACACACATGAACATACACGACAACAGAGCATGACTCAACACAATACTTTCACGCCTGGCATCCCAGGTGTGAAAAGCGTCTTCCACCCCACACAATACATTCGTGCCTGGCATACTAGGAGCAAAGGCACATCTTCATTTGGTTTATTACCCCGTAGCGCTCCGGTGCCTGTTGTTGTCTCCTCTCCTTTCTTCTCCTCATTTCCATCTCTCACCTCCTTCCCCCCCCCCAATTCCCCAAAGTCACTGGATGGAGTAGGACCTCCCGTTGTGTCACCACAAGACCATCGCTGACAGTGCGGCCAAAATGTTTCTGCATGCAATGATCTTCTCACACATCGATTACTGTTTTGTCAACTGGTCACTCACTGGTGTAACCATAATCAAACCCATTGAATCTTGATATAAAAAGCCATAAAAATCTTTGCTAAGAAAGATCACACATATCATTGTTGTCACATTTACAAGAAATACAATTTTTCTGTCTTTTGAAAATGATAAAACTCTCCAATTTGCCTGTTCAATTTATAAAATATTAAATGGCTACCCCCCCCCCCCTTCCCGGGGAGAATATGTTAAACTGAGAACTGTCAATGGTACAACCACCACAGCAATCACTAGAGGAGACTGTGAGGTCCCCCAAAGATGCACCACATTGGCTCAATCTGTGCAATCAGTGAGGAGCACCAAGATCTGGAATAACATACCACCTGCAATCAGAAAACCTACCACACTAAACAGTTTTAAGGCACGTTGCAAAAATTGGCTTTTAAACAACCACAACTAAGATAAGATAAGCCTTTATTAGTCCCACAACGGGGAAATTCCAGGATTGCAACAGCACAGGGATAGCAACACTCAGAGCAACAATCAGAAGGCAAGAAAAAAAACAAGCAAGCAAGAGCAGCTAATATACATATGTACATATTACTATAAAATATATATATACACACACACAGACACACAGTGCAGAGCATTGTAGCATTGTAGCTGGATGGAATAAATATATGAGTATATAAACACACAGTGCGGAGCATTTGCGCTCTGATTCCTGCTGTGTGTTGGACACTTGCACAGAGAAGAAATGGCAGAAGAAGCACCAGCCGCTGCTCCGGCTAAACCAGCAAAGAAGAAGGCATCCAAGCCCAGGAAGGCTGGACCCAGCGTTGGAGAGCTGATCGTTAAAGCGGTGACAGCTTCCAAAGAGAAGAAGGGCATGTCGCTGGCCGCCATCAAGAAGGCTCTGGCTGGCGGGGGCTACGATGTGGACAAGAACAAGTCCCGCGTTAACATCGCTATCAAGAGCTTGGTCAACAAGGGAACCCTCAGCCAGACCAAGGGAACCTGGGCTTCTGGATCCTTCAAGGTGGCAAAGGCAGAGAGCAAGGCCAAGAAGCCCACAAAGAAAGGCCCTGCTAAAGCCAAGAAACCTGCTGTCAAGAAACCAGCAGCGGCTAAAAAACCCAAAGCAGCAGGAGCCAAGAAGGCTGCAGCTGCTAAGAAGTCCCCGAAGAAGGCCAAGAAACCAGCAGCAGCCAAGAAGCCACCAAAGAGCCCCAAAAAAGCTGCAAAGAGCCCCAAGAAAGCTGCCAAGAAGACCCCTGCTGCCAAGAAAGCTGCGCCTAAGAAAGCAGCCAAAGCTAAAGCTAAGAAGGCAGCCCCCAAGAAGAAGTGAGCTGTCATGGCTGACAATCACATGGAAACGCAAACTGTACACATAACTTGTGGTTGTTCTGTGGCATGCGCATATATACAGTAATTATTTGTTTTTCTTTTGTTGTCCAAAATAAAGTATTTCATCATTATCATCAGACTTCCCCTCACTGAACCAGGACAGGCTGGTATCAGCTGCACAGCAGCCGAGGAACAGTCAGGGATGCTGGAGGATCCGTGGGAGTGACTGAAAAAAAAATGGTCTTAAAAGAAACCGCTCACTCCCAGCCACTGTGATGTTTGTGTAATTGTGGCACACACAGTAGTCTGCTGCAGCTTTGAAGTTAATATAATCTGTCAGAATAATTTCAGACTCCACCCCAAAGTCTTGCAGCCAGAGGAAACACTGCCTCTTCCAACTTTTCCAAAGCTGGGGGAAGGTGCCGTTCAGAATGGCAGGGAGCGATCACACTGACAAAGGTTCCATACTTTAGGGGTCACATCTCGGTCAGCACAGAACCGGCACTACAGTGAGAGTAAACCAACTCCTGTATGAATGTGTTCATGTCTTCTCAAGTTACTCATTCGAGTAAAAGCCTTTCCACACTAACCACACACAAACTGTTTAACTCCAATGTGGGCAAATTCATGTCTTCTTAAGTCACTCATTACAGTAAAGGCCTTTCCACATTGACCACACACAAACTGTTTAGCTCCAGTGTGGGTGACTTCATGTGTTCTTAAGTGATTCATTTCAGTAAAGGCCTTTCCACACTGACCACACACAAACTGTTTAGCTCCAGTGTGGATGAGTTCATGTCTTCTTAAGTTACTCATTCGAGGAAAGGCCTTTCCACATTGATCACATTTAAACTGTTTTACTCCAGTGTGGATGACTTCATGTGTTCTTAAGTGACTCATTTGAGTAAAGGCCTTCCCGCACTGACCACACACAAGCTTTCTCACTCCAGTGTGGATGAGTTCACGTATTCTTAAGGAGTTCATCTGAGTAAAGGCCTTTCCACACTGACCACACACAAACTGTTTAACTCCAGTGTGGATGACTTCATGTGTTCTTAAGCGACTCATTTGAGTAAAGGCCTTCCCGCACTGACCACACACAAGCTTTCTCACTCCAGTGTGGATGAGTTCACGTATTCTTAAGGAGTTCATCTGAGTAAAGGCCTTTCCACACTGACCACACACAAACTGTTTAACTCCAGTGTGGGTGAGTTCATGTCTTAAGTTATCCAAATGACTAAAGGTCTTTCCACATTGGCATAGGACAGTGTACCTGTGATCAAAGTCCATAAGGTTTTAAGTCACTCATGTGAGTAAAGGCCTTTTCACACTAACCACACACAAATGGTTTAACTTCAATATGGAGCCGTTCATACTCTTAAATAACACAGGGTTACAATTTTTTTTTTTTTTGTAAGTTGTCTGTGTTTTTTCAACTGATTTAAGACAATTTTGAACCACTGAATCCCAAAATGACATCCATTTCTCTCAATCAGATGCCAAGTAAAAACCTGTACTTAGTACTGTGTATGTATTTACCTTTATATAAAGGTAAAAGTACATGTAAATTGAATGGTATGTCATCATTGTTCAAAATTCAGAGAATTTCAAGACATAAAAAAGAATTTTGCATCATATAAAGCGAAAATACCCGTACATATAAACAAAAACGTGGGGGCTGCATGGTGGCGCAGTGGTTTAGCACTGTGGCAGCACAGTTTTACCCTCGGCCGGGGGACCGCGGGGATCATGAGATCGTGGGTTCGATCCCAGCCCCCGACCAACAGTGAGCTGTGTGGAGTTTGCATGTTCTCCCCGTGTTGCGCGGGTTTACTCCGGGATTTCTCCGGTTTCCTCCCGCAACCAAAAACATGTAGGTTTAGGGCGCTCGCGCACGCAGCGACCAGCAGCCGGTGGCTTGTCACCAGACTGCAAACCAAGTCTACCTACGGGTACAAATAAGTAACAAAAAAAATAAATAAAAAAAAATAAAAATATATAAACAAAAACGTATAAAACAACATGTGGCCAAAATTCTAAAAGTTGACCTGATTGAGCAAAAATCAATGTGATTTTTGGATTCAGCACATCAAAATTGTCCTAAATCAGCTTTTAAAAAAACAAAACAAAAACAATAAATTTGGTGTTGACCAGTGTAATTCATCCGAGGAAAGAACTTTTCACACTGACCACATACAAACAGTTTACCTTCAGGCATTACCACAATGTTCACATTCAAACTGTTTAACTCCAATGTGGATCAGTTCAAGTTTTCATAAGGTTCAGGTTCACGTTCCTTTATTTGTACCCGTAGGTAGATTTGTTTTGCAGTCTGGTGACAAACAGAAACTCAAAGACAATCAGCACTTTAATATTGAGGTGCAGCATGTTAAAAGGGAGTTCTGCGCTGTAAAAGTGAACAAAAGTCTGAGCCCTGATAATATATGTGGGTTCTTGGTAAAGTCCTGTGCACATGAACTGAGTCCTATATTTCATTACATTTTCAATAAGTCCTTACAGACACAACATGTGCCTAAGATCTGGAAAGAAGCCGTGGTTGTTCCTGTTCCAAAATCCAGCTGTCCTAAAACGGTAAACGACTTTAGACCAGTTGCTTTGACTTCAATTTTAATGAAAATTTTTGAAAAACTGGTCAGATGTGAGGTCCTAAAGCAGACTGAACATGCATTGGATCCTCTGCAGTTTGCCTATAGGCCTCACAGAGGAGTGGAGGATGCCACTGTCACTCTGTTTAACATGCTTTTTAAACATTTGGATTTTAATGGGACACATGCCAGGCTTTTATTTGTGGACTTTTCCTCCGCCTTTAATACAATCCAACCTCATATTTTAGTCGAAAGGCTCCTGCAACAATTTGATTTGAGCAATAATCTGGTGGGTTGGATTCTGGATTTCTTAACCAACAGGACGCAAAGAGTAAGCGTCAATGGTACATTGTCTGACCTAAAGTGCTCTTCTACTGGCTCTCCTCAGGGGTGTGTGTTGTCACCACTACTCTTCATCCTGTACACAAACATGTGTCGGAGCAGACATGACAAACAGACACATTATAAAGTATGCTGATGATTCAGTTATTGTCAGTCTCCTCCAGGATGGTGAGAGTGGCCACGGCCCAGTAGTTGATGATTTTGTTCACTGGTGTGAGGATTCCTACCTGCAGCTGAATACGACAAAAACTAAAGACATGATTATTGACTTTAGGAGGAAAACTCCCAGGCACAAAGTCACCGTACTAAAAGGCCAGACTACCGAATGTGTACGATCCTACAAATATCTTGGGACGATTATTGATAGTAATTTAAACTTTGAAGAGAACTGTGAAAGGGTGTGCAAAAAGGGTCAGCAACATTTGCATTGCTTGAGAAAACTTGCACGCTTCCAAATTGACCGAACCATAATGACAATGTTTTATCGGGCTTTTATTGAATCTGTTTTATCCTTTTCTTTAGTGTCATGGTTTGGTCAGATAAAACTGAAACAGAGGAAATCCTTGGATCAGGTAGTTAGATGGTCCAGTCGTTTGCTTGGTGAGTCACAGCTGAGCCTGACATCCCTGTACACCAGACAAGTACAGAGGATGGCAACCTCCATTTTAAATGATGACTCCCACCCTTTGCACTGCAACTTTCAGCTTCTTCCCTCAAGACAGAGGTTTGCTGTCCCAAAAAGTAAAACCCAGCGCTACAAAAACAGCTTTGTTCCTGCTGCTGTCAAAGAGTTGAACAAGTTGTAACAATATATTGCATATAATTTAGGTACCTATTTATTAACTCCATTTTATATTTACTTATTTTTGTAGGATGTTACTTGGGTTCTAAATATTTTATTGGGTTTTAGACCTTTGAGTTTTTAACCTCTTTGACTAGTTTTTAACTTTTTAATATGACCCTTCTCTCTTACCTCTGGTTTTTCTCTCATCTCTTTGTCTTTATACCCTGATTGATGGAGCCTTGAGTATTTTTATCATGTTTATAGTCAGCTTTATGTGTGCCTGTGTTTGTGTCTATGTTGAATGTAATTTGTGGCTTGTAAATATGGATGTCACCAGACTGCAAAACAAATCTACCTACGGGTACAAATAAAGGAACCTGAACCTTATGAAAACATGAACTGATCCACATTGGAGTTAAACAGTTTGAATGTGAACATTGTGGTAATGCCTTTACTCAGATGAGTCACATAAGAGAACATGAATTCAGTCACACTGGAGTAGAACAGTTTAAATTTGAAGGGTGCGGGAAGGCCTTTATTTGACTGAGTTCCCTAGGAAGATGAACTCGCACACACTGAAGGTAAACTGTTTGTATGTGGTCAGTGTGAAAAGTTCTTTCCTCGGATGAATTACACTGGTCAACACCAAATTTATTGTTTGGGTTTTTTTGTTTGTTTTTTTTAAAGCTGATTTAGGACAGTTTTGATGTGCTGAATACAAAAATCACATTGATTTTTGCTCAATCAGGTCAACTTTTTGAATTTTGGCCACATGTTGTTTTATACGTTTTTGTTTATATGTACTGGTATTTTTGCTTTATATGATGCAAAATTCTTTTTTATGTCTTGAAATTCTCTGAATTTTGAACAATGATGACATACCATTCAATTTACATGTACTTTTACCTTTATATAAAGGTAAATACATACACAGTACTAAGTACAGGTTTTTACTTGGCACCTGATTGAGAGAAATGGATGTCATTTTTGGATTCAGTGGTTCAAAATTGTCTTACTCTGAGGTAAACGTGATCGGCATCATGGCGGGCAGAATACATTATTCCAGGGACATGTTGCTGCATTTAAACATGGTTGATGCAGCATCTGTGATTGAGTCTAAGCCGCAACTGCCGGACTTTATTTTGAGAGACGTTCATGGACACAGCGGTGAAAAGAGAGACAGGAGAAGGAAACGCGGAAAGCATGGAGGCGTGAAATTGCGCCTTAGAAGACGTCGGTTTGGTAACATTCCTCTTCCTTCTATGATTTTTGGGAACGTACAATCTCTGAGGAATAAGGTGGATGAAATTCAAGGGAATGTACGCTACCAGAAGGACTTTAAGAACTGCTGTGTCATGGCTTATACCGAGTCTTGGCTTACTGCGCATGACCGGGACGCAGACCTGTGGATTGACGGCTTGGGAGCCCCACTCTGCTCGGATCGGCAGGAAGAGGTAACGGGGAAACGTCAGGGGGGTGGCGTATGTTTATATATTAACCCCTTGCACTCTGGTCAATTTCCCTGAAAACGCCTAAAAATAACGTACCCAAAGTAAATCAAAAGCTGTTCTTCAACCCTTTGCAGCATCTTCATGGGGTTGGTCTCATTTAAAAGAAAACACTTTGAATTTTTTGGCAAAAGAGTCATAATCTCTCTAAGTGCTCCTGCCACTGAGTAACAGTCATCTAAACATACTGAACTTGAAGAAAATAAATTTCGCCTGGGTGTTTTTTTGGATACAAATGCTTGCAAATAACACACAGCTGTCAGATCCGGCTGGAAAATGCAACAGAAATGTAGAACCAAGTGTTATCAAGCTGAGGTCCAAATTTGGTAACAGTACCACTAAAAATTCAATTCAATTCAACTTTATTTATATAGCGCCATTTCACAACAAGTCATCTCATAGCACTATCAACTGTAGGGGGAACCCCCACAGTTGCAGAAAGACCCCAGCAATCAGGCGATCCCCTGTGAGCAAGCACTTGGCGACGGTGGAGAGGAAAAACTCCCTTTTAACAGGAAGAAACCTCCAGCAGATCCAGGCTCAGGGAGGGGCAGTCATCTGCTGCGACTGGCTGGGGGGTTAGGGGATAGAGAAGAAGAAAAGAACAGACATGTAGAGAGCAAACAGCACGATGGGGACTCAATCTATGGGAGAGAACAAACAAATGTTAATGACCAGCAAAAAAAATATTTCATTGAGAGTGAGAAAAGGAGTGAGGCCCAGTGCATTACTGGAGGTCCCCCGGCAGACTAAACCTATTAGCAGCATAACTAAGGGAGGGTTCAGAAACACATGATCCCTCCCTAATTGTAGGCTATATCAAAAAGGTAGGTTTTAGCCCTATTCTTAAAAACAGAGATCGAGTCTGACTTCTGAATCCAGATTGGCAGCTGGTTCCACAGGAGAGGAGCTTGATAACTGAAGGCTCTGCCTCCCATTGTACTTTTGGAGATTCTAGGTATTACAAGTAATCCTGCATTTTGGGAGCGTAGTGCTCTGTTAGGATAACACGGTAGTATCAGATCTTTTAAATAAAAAGGAGCCTGATTGTTTAGAGCTTTGTAAGTAAGAAGAAGGATTTTAAACTTAATTCTAAACTCTATGGGAAGCCAATGAAGGGAGGCTAGAACCGGAGAGATATGATCTCTCTTTCTAGTACCTGTTAAAACTCTTGCTGCAGCATTTTGGATCAGCTGAAGACTTTTTAAAGATGTTTTAGGACAGCCTGATAATAAAGAATTACAATAATCTAATCTCGAGCTAACAAAAGCGTGGATCAGTTTCTCAGCATCACTCTGAGACAAGATGCTCCTAATCTTGGCAATATTACGCAAATGATAGAAGGCAGTCTTAGAAACAAATTTAATATGTGAATTGAAGGACAAATCCTGATCAAAAATAACTCCAAGGTTCCTCACAGAGCTATTAAGAGAAAGACTAACCGCATCCAAACTGAAAGTTTGATTTGGAAAGGAATTTCTAAGGTTTTTTGGACCAACAAGAATGACTTCAGTCTTATCTGAATTTAATAGCAGGAAATTACAAGTCATCCAAGCTTTGATTTCCTTAAGACAGGCTTCTAACTTGGATAATTGATTACTATCATCTGGCTTCATTGACAGGTATAATTGTGTGTCATCAGCATAACAATGAAAATGTATACAGTGCTTTCTAATAATGTTGCCTAACGGAAGCATATATAAACTAAAAAGAGTCGGGCCTAGCACAGATCCCTGTGGAACTCCATGACTGAGCTTTGAGTTGAAAGAAAACTCATTATTTACATGAACAAACTGGAACCTATCAGATAAATAAGATCTAAACCACTGCAACGAAGTTCCATTAAGTCCAACATAGTGTTCTAATCTATCAAGTAGAATATTATGATCGATAGTATCAAAAGCTGCACTAAGGTCTAAAAGGACAAGTACAGAAACTAGTCCATTATCAGATGCAATGAGGAGGTCGTTAGTGACCTTCGCTAAGGCTGTTTCAGTACTATGATGGATTCTAAACCCAGACTGAAACTCTTCAAGTAAACCATTTCCCTGCAGGTGGTCAAATAATTGCGTAGCAACAACTCTTTCTAAGATTTTTGAAATGAAAGGGAGATTAGAGATTGGTCTATAGTTAGCTAAAGCTCCTGGATCTAGCGTTGGCTTTTTGAGTAAGGGTTTAATTACAGCCGTTTTAAAAGCCTGCGGTACATGGCCTAAAGTTAATGAAGAATTGATTATATGAAGAATAAGGCTACCAATAAGTGGGAAGACTTCTTTAAATAACCTGGTAGGAATAGGGTCTAAAAGACAAGTTGAAAGTTTGGATGAGGAAACTATTTTGTCTAACTCACAAAGGTCGATTGGAGTAAACTCATCAAGACAGACATCAATAGAAGGAGTTGTAGTAGTTACAGTATTTAAGTTAACTGTGGGAAGAATCTGATTGATTTTATCTCTGATGGATGAAATTTTATTATTGAAAAAGTTCATAAAGTCCTGACTAGTAAGCTCTAAGGGAATGCTAGGATTGACAGAGTCCTGACTCTTTGTCAACCTGGCTACAGTACTGAAAAGAAACCTGGGATTATTCTTGTTCTCTTCTATTAATGCAGAGTAATAACTCGTTCTAGCTTTTCTAAGAGATTTTTTATAAATTAAAAGATGATTTCTCCAAGCTAAATAGATTTCATCTAAATTAGTGGAGCGCCATTTTCTTTCTAATTGACGAGTCTTCTGTTTTAAGCTACGAGTTTCTGTGTTGAACCAAGGAGTTAGAAATCTCTGATTAGACTTTTTCTTTTTTAAGGGGGCCACCAAGTCTAGAGTCTGATGCAGAGAAGCTGAAACACTATCCACCATGTTATCAATTACAGAAGGAGCAAGCTGTCTATAGCTTATTTCCGTTGTGACACATGGCATAGAGGAAACAATCTGCATAAATTTGGTAACAGCATCATCTGAGAGGCATCTACTGTAATAATATTTTTCTTTAAGAGCCAAATAGAAACAGTAAAATCAAAGGTTAACAGACAATGGTCTGACAGTACAGGGTTATGAGGAGACACTACAAGATTTTCTATTTCTATGCCATATGTCAGAACAAGGTCCAATGTATGGTGGAGGTAATGAGTAGAATTTCCTACTTTCTGAGAAAACCCAATCGAGTCTAATATTGAATTAAATGCCACATTAAGGCAGTCACTATCTACATCCACATGTATATTAAAGTCCCCTACTATAATTATTCTATCAGATTTCAGCACTAAATCAGCTAAGAAATCAGCAAATTCGGATAAAAATTCTGAATAGGTTGATGGGGGATGATAAACTATGGCAAATAAAATTGGGTTTAACCTGAAATTGCTAAAGTGCCCAACACTGAGGACCAGGCCCTCAAAGGAATTATAACATGTTTTTTGCTTTACATTAACTAGTAATTTGGAATGGTAAATTGTTGCTACTCCTCCTCCACGACCAGAACTTGTGGGATTTTGACAGTTTAAATAACCAGAGGGAGTTGATTCATTTAAACCAACATAATCTTCTTGCCCTAACCAAGTCTCTGTAAGGGAAATTAAATCAATCTGATGATCAATTAACAGATCATGGACTAACAGAGACTTGGGAGTTAGAGACCTAATATTTAATAAACCACATTTAATTTTTAAATTATGAGGAGGAACAGAGGCCAATTCATTCAATTTAGAGGCTTTATGTTTAATTTGAGTTTTACCAATATTTTGCTTTATCACTTTGGGATGCTTATGCATTATATTTTTATTTACTTTGGAGGGAGCAGACAACGATTCTCTGATGGGGAAGACAGGGGCTAAGCTGAGGGGTGGCGGATGAAGAGGAGCTGCAGAGAGGCGTGTAAGACTGCGACTCTGCTTCCTGGTCCCAACTCTGAGTAGTCAGGGTTTTGGAAATTTGGATAAAAAAGATGCCAGATTGTTAGATAAATGAGAAGCACCATCCAAAGTGGGATGAATGCTGTCTCGTCTCATAAGACCAGGTTTTCCCCAAAAAGAGCTCCAATTGGCAATGTAGCCCACGTCATTTTTAGGATACCACACAGACAGCCAGCGGTTCAAGGATGACGAGCGGCTAAACATGTCATCACTGGTCAGATTGGGGAGGGGCCCAGAGAATACTACAGTGGCAGACATCGTTTTTGCAAACTCACACACCGATTCTATATTAAGTTTTGTGACTTCCGACTGCCGGAGACGGATGTCATTAATGCTGGCGTGAATAACAATTGTGGAATATTTACAGTTACTTTTAGCCAGCATTTTCAAATTTGACTCGATGTCTCCTGCTCTGGCCCCAGGAATGCATTGGACTATGGCCGCTGGAGTCTCTAGGTTCACGTTTCTGACTACAGAGTCGCCAATGATCAGAGTTTTTTCCTCAGCGGGTGTGTCGCTGAGCGGGGAAAAACGATTAGAAACGTGAACAGGTTGGTGGTGTACCGGGGCTTTGCGACTAGGCTTCCTTCTCACCGTCACCCACCCAGTCTCCTCGCTGCTGAGGAGAGCCGGGGAACCGCTGACAGGGGGGCCTAAGCTAGCTAGCTCCGCTGCAGCTAAGGGGCGTCCGTCGAGATTAACTGGCGCAGACGGTGTTTCAATGCAGCGGAGCCGGGATTCCAAATCAGACAACCTCACCTCGAGCGCCTCAAAAAGACAACATTTATTACATTTACCGTTATCACTAAAAGAGGCAGAGGTGTAGCTAAACATCTGACAGAGAGAGCACATCAGAGGAGGAGAGGAAAGAGAGCTAGTAGCCATAGCTAGTGGCTAGCTAGTGGCTGGAGAGCAAACCACACAGGCAGACAGCAAAACAGGAAGTGACGATACGTTACCACAAGGAAGTGATGATCCCAGGAATATATTATGAATATATTACACAGCTTTTTTTCTCAGGTTGTTCCCAGGCGTTTTTGAACTGTTTTTGGAAAAACGTCTATAACTTTTGAATGCTTCAACATAGAAGCTTCATCTTGGGCTCTAATGAAAGGTGACACTTAGATGGCACAGTTTGGAAAAACGTTTAGAACTTCTGAATGCTTCAACATAGAAGCTTCATCTTGGGCTCTAATCTAAGCCGAGAATTCTCTGGAAAGACTAAAGGTGGTGGAATCTGCTTCTACATAAACGAAGGTTGGTGTACTGATGTCACAGTGTTGGAAGAAGTTTTGTAGCCCTAACCTAGAGTCACTGTTCATAAACTGTAAACCCTTTAATTCACCGCGAGAGTTCTCCTCGTTTATTCTGGTCGGAATTTATATCCCGCCTGCTGCTTGTACAACGGAGGCACTGCAGCACCTCGCTGACCAGATAGCAGACGTGGAGGAAAAACATCCAGACTCTCTGCTTATCATTCTGGGTGATTTCAATAGAGCTAATCTCACAAATGAGCTTCCTAAATACAGACAGCATATTAAATGTCCCACCAGGGACACAAATACACTTGACCACTGTTACACAGTTTTAAGAAACGCCTATCATGCCGTCCCCCGTGCAGCTCTGGGTTTTTCTGACCACTGTCTGCTCCATCTTATTCCAACATACAGACAGAAACTAAAAACTTCCAAGTCTGTTGTAAGGACTGTGAAGAAATGGACTGAGGAATCAAAGCTGGAGTTACAAGCCTGCTTTGACTGCACAGACTGGAGTGTTTTTGAAGATGCAGCCATTAACTTAAATGAACTCACTGAAACTGTGACATCATACATCAGTTTTTGTGAGGACATGTGTGTGCAGACTAAGACCTTCTGCACATACAACAATAAACCCTGGTTCACTCCTAAACTGAAGCAGCTACGTCAGACCAAGGAGGAAGCCTACAGGACTGGTGACTGGACTCTGCACAAGCAGGCCAGAAACATGCTGACAAAGGAGACCAGGCTTGCTAAGAGGAGCTACAGTGAGAAGTTACAACAAAACTTCTCAGCCAACAACTCTGCTTCTGTTTGGAGAGGCCTGCAGAATATCACCAACTACAGGACACCATCCCCCCACCCTGTGGAAAATCTCCAGCTGGCTAACGACCTAAACAGCTTTTACTGTAGGTTTGAAAAGAACCTACAGTTCTCACCTCCCACCCACACAAAAGGATTATCTGCAGCCCCAGGAACTCCATCCCTCCTCCACTCTGACCTCCCACCAGCACTAACGATCTGTGAAGAGGAGGTGCGTTGGGTCTTTCAGAGACAAAAGATCAAGAAGGCTGCAGGACCTGATGGTGTGTCTCCGTCCTGCCTGAGAGTCTGCTCCAACGAGTTGGCCCCCATCTTCACCCGGATCTTTAATAGATCACTGGAGCTGTGTGAAGTGCCTTCCTGCTTCAAACGCTCCATCATCATTCCAGTTCCCAAGAAACCCTCTGTTACAGGATTAAACGACTACAGACCTGTTGCCTTGACCTCTGTGGTCATGAAATCCTTGGAGAGATTGGTGCTGAACCACCTGAAGGTCGTCACAGGCCCCCTGATGGACCCACTGCAGTTTGCCTACCGGTCAAACAGGTCAGTGGATGATGCAGTGAATATGGGACTACACTCCATCCTGCAACACCTCGACTCCCCAGGGACGTACGCCAGGATCCTGTTTGTCGACTTCAGCTCAGCGTTCAACACCATCATCCCAGGCATTCTTCATCAGAAACTCCTCCAGCTCAAGGTGCCCCCCTCCACCTGCCAGTGGATCTCCAGCTTTCTGACTGACAGGTGGCAACAGGTGAAGCTAGGGAGATTTAGTGGATCTCCAGCTTTCTGACTGACAGGTGGCAACAAGTGAAGCTAGGGAGATTTACATCCAGCTCCCGAAAAATTAGTACTGGCGCCCCCAAGGATGTGTCCTTTCCCCACTGCTCTTCTCCAGCTCCCGAAAAATTAGTACTGGCGCCCCCCAAGGATGTGTCCTTTCCCCACTGCTCTTCTCCCTCTACTCTAACGACTGCACCTCAGAGGACCCTTCGGTGAAGCTCCTGAAGTTTGCGGACAACACCACAGTCATCGGTTTGATCCAGGATGGTGATGAGTCTGCATACAGGCGGGAGGTGGAGCAGCTGATCCTCTGGTGCGGCCAGAACCATCTTGAACTTAACCCAGCCAAAACAGTGGAGATGACTGTGGATATCAGGCGACACCCTCCTTGATTCCCCCCACTCACCATCCTCAACAGCACAATGTCCACTGTGGACTCCTTCAAGTTTCTGGGTACCACAATCTCCCGGAACCTGAAGTGGTCCTCCCATATAGACACTGTCCGGAAAAAGGCCCAGCAGAGGTTGTTTTTTCTGTGTCAGCTCAAGAAGTTCGATTTGCCTCAGGAGCTGCTGGTTGTCTTCTACACCGCCATCATCCAATCTGTCCTCTGCTTTTCCATCACTGTCTGGTTTGGATCTGCCACTAAACAGAACAAGACCAGACTGCAGCGGATCATTAAGTCTGCGGAGAGGATCATTGGTACCGACCTACCCTCAATTGAGAACTTATATCGGTCCATAACCAGGAAACGGGCGGGAAACATCTGTGCTGACCCGTCACACCCCGGCCACAAACTGTTTGAACTTCTATCTTCTGGTCGTCGTTACAGATCACTGAAGGTCAAAACCACCCATCACAGGAACAGTTTCTTTCCTCAAGCCATCACTCTGATGAACTCCTAACATTCACCTAGTCCTAACTGTTGCTGTACTCATGACTTTTCATCCATTCTTACATTGCACATAACTCTCACACTGCTTTTTACTTCATTCACATTATATCACTGAATCTGAGTTCACATTGAAATACTGTGTGACTGTATATTTTTTCAATTATTTCTGCAAAGTGTGGATAGTCTGAGTAAATAACTGCATATATTTCTGTATATATTTGCATCCTTTTATAGAAATGTGGACAGACTGTAATTTACTGTACATACTGAGGCGAAAACGCCGCGGCTGCCGGGCTGGAGTAAGGCGGAGGACAAAAAATATAAGGTACAGACCCTCCCTTCCATCTGTTGTCATGGGAAATGTACGGTCGATACTGGGAAAGTTAGATGAGCTAGCGGCTATCTCCCGTTATGATAGCACTTACCGGGAGTGCTCTCTCCTTTTGTTTACTGAGACGTGGCTAACTGAACTAGCAGCAGATGCTAACATTGAGCTGGAGGGTTTTCACACGATACGAGCTGACCGAACACCAGAGAGTGGCAAAACTAGGGGCGGTGGAGTGATCATGTATGTTAACAACAACTGGTGCAGACCGGGACATATCACTGTTAAACAACGACACTGCAGCAAAGACATTGAGTTGCTAGCTGTTAGCATGAGGCCTACATATCTCCCGAGAGAACACTCACACGTGATCTGCATTGTTGTTTATGCAAATCCGACGGCGAACGCTGGGACAGCGCGTGACGTCATCCATTCAGTAACCAGCAGGCTGCAGACAGAACACCCAGATGCTCTTCTCCTCATCTCAGGCGATTTCAACCACGTTTCACTGTCTCCCATTCTGCCCACTTTCACCCAGTATGTCACATGCCACACTAGAGACAATAAAACACTGGATTTGTTCTACGCAAACACTAAGGAGGCGTACACCTCATCACAACTCCCCCCACTTGGGAGATCGGATCACAACTTGGTTCATCTCCGACCGGTGTACAAACCCCTAGTGCACAGACAACCTCCGGCCATGCACACTGTGGAGTTATGGTCTGAGGAGACAATGGACACTCTAAAGGACTGTTTTGAAGCCACTGCCTGGAAGCAGCTCTGCGATCCACATGGTGAGGACATCGATGGCCTCATTCACACCTTCACGGGCTACCTCAGCTTCTGTGTGGACAAATCCGTTCCCACCAAGACCATACGGCGTCACTCAAACAACAAACCCTGGATCAACCCTGAGATAAAAACACTTCTGAGAGAGAAGAAGAGGATCTTCAGGTCGGGAAACAGGGAGATGCTGAAGTCCGTACAGAGGGAGCTGAGGAGAAAGATCAGAGAAGGCAAGGACAGCTTCAGGAAGAAGATGGAGGACAAGCTGCAACAGAGCGACATCAGCGGGGTCTGGAGAAACCTCAAAACCATCTCGGGGCTCCAGAATACCTCCCCCCAGGCCACGGGGGGCAGGGAGTGGGCGAACAACCTGAATCTGTTTTTCAATAGATTTGACCAACCGCCCTCCCCCCTGTCTGCACAACAACCACTGCTGCCTCTAAGAAATCAAGTCCTGCTACCCACTCCCCACTCCACCGACACCCCCCCCCCCACTCCCAACACACAGCCCCCCATCCTGACCCTGACCAAGACCCAGGTGAGGACGGAGCTGAGGAAGATCAAGGCGAGGAAGGCGTCGGGACCGGACGGCATCAGCGCAAAGCTCCTCAAGTCCTGTGCAGACCAGCTGTGTGGGATTGTGACGTATATCTTCAACATGAGCCTGAAACTGGGGAGGGTACCACAGCTGTGGAAAACATCTTGTGTGGTACCTGTACCAAAAACTTCCCACCCCAAAGACCTGAACAGCTTCAGACCGGTGGCCTTGACGTCCCACTTGATGAAGACCCTGGAGAGACTGCTCCTTGCTCATCTCCGCCCCCTGGTGGAACCAGCGATGGATCCACTCCAGTTCGCCTACCAGCATGGCATTGGGGTGGAGGATGCGGTGATCTTCCTCCTTCACCGTTCTCTGTCCCACCTGGAGAAGCCCGGGAATATGGTGAGGATCATGTTCTTTGACTTCTCCAGTGCTTTCAACACCATCCAACCGATGATCCTGAAGGACAAGCTGCTGCGCGCAGGGGTGGACCAGCACCTGTCATCATGGATCCTGGACTACCTCACGAACCGGCCTCAGTTTGTGAGAACCCGGGACTGTGTTTCCGACACGATCATCAGTAGCACGGGGGCCCCCCAGGGAACGGTGCTGGCTCCCTTCTTGTTCACTCTTTATACTGCGGACTTCTCACACAACACAACACATTGCCATCTACAGAAGTTCTCTGATGACTCTGCGATCGTTGGTCTCATCTCCAGCGGAGATGAAGCTGAGTACAGAGGGCTTATCCAGGACTTTGTGGACTGGTGCCATCGGAACTGCCTCCAGATCAACGCGAGGAAAACTAAGGAGCTGGTGGTGGACTGCCGCAGGCATGGGCAGCCCCTCACAGCATCAGTAAATATACAGGGAACAGACATCGAGATGGTGACATCCTACAAGTACCTGGGTATTCATCTGAACAATAAACTAGACTGGTCACACAATACTGACGCACTCTACAAGAAGGGACAGCGCAGGCTGTTCCTGCTGAGGAGACTCAGGTCTTTTGGTGTACAAGGGGCGCTGCTGAAGTCATTCTATGACACGGTGGTGGCATCAGCCATCACTTTTGGAGTGGTCTGCTGGGGCAGTGGCATTACTGCAGCCGATAGGAAGAGACTGAACAAACTGATTAAGAAAGCTAGCTCTGTCCTGGGGCAATGCCTTGATCCGATGGAGGAGATAGGAGAGAGAAGGACGGTGGCTAAACTGTCATCTCTGCTGGAGTCCGAGTTCCACCCTATGCAGGACATACTGGATGCACTGAGGAGCTCATTTAGCAGCAGACTACATCATCCCAGGTGCACAACCGAGAGGTTTCGTAGGTCCTTCCTACCAACGGCTGTCAGACTGTACAACCTAAGCAGGGCTGCTCGCAGAGATAGCAAAAAGACGTAACAAACTAATAGTTGTTTTTTTTTTTTTTGTTTTTGTTTTTTTTGAATGCAAAAGATGCAATAGACTTACACAATGGTCCTCTCCGGCATACAACTAGGAACATACCGGTCGCTATGGAGGGTGAGAATATGTATGGGCACATAATCATACCATGTAGGATAACTAAATAGACGGTTATGCTGTTTCATCCCACCTAGCAACAATGCTCTGCACTGTGTGTGTTTATATATTTACATATTTATTCCATCTAGCTACAATGCTCTGCACTGGGTGTGTTTATATTTATATATCTATATATTTATTCCATCTAGCTACAATGCTCCGCACTGTGTTTTTATATATCTACATATTATTCCATCTAGCTACATTGCTCCGCACTGTGTGTGTTTATATACTTGCATATTTATTCCACCTAGCTGCAATGCTCCATACTGTGGGTGTTTATATATTTACATATTTATTCCATCTAGCTACAATGCTCTGCACTGTGTGTTCATATATTCATATATTTATTCCATCCAGCTACAATGCTCTGCACTGTGTGTCTGTGTGTGTGTGTGTGTATATATATATTTTATAGTAATATGTACATATGTATATTAGCTGCTCTTGCTTGCTTGTTTTTTCTTGCCTTCTGATTGTTGCTCTGAGTGTTGCTATCCCTGTGCTGTTGCAATCCTGGAATTTCCCCGTTGTGGGACTAATAAAGGCTTATCTTATCTTATCTTATCTTATACTCTGTTGTCATTGAATCCTTATTTAAATCTTATTTAAATCCTTCACCTGAACAACGAGAGCAAGTTTTTAGCCAAAGTCAGATTCCTTGTATGTGTTGTGCATACTTGGCCAATAAAGCTGATTCTGATTCTGATTCTAATGAAAGGTGACACTCAGGGCTATCTTGTTAGATAGCCCAAACTGTGCCAAATGGCACAGTTTGGCACAGTTTGGAAAAACGTCCAGAACTTTTGAATGCTTCAACATAGAAGCTTCATCTTGGGCTCTAATGAAAGGTGACACTCAGGGCTATCTTGTTAGCTATCCAGAAACACTGTCAGTAGTAATGACGCAGAGAAAATGAAGTTTCAATTCTAAACATGCTTTACTGAACCAAAATGTCAATATACAAAACATACTATTTACAAACAACAAATTCAATTCAATTCAATTTTATTTATATAGCGCCATTTCACAACAACAGTCATCTCATAGCACTATCAACTGTAGGGGGAACCCCCACAGTTGCAGAAAGACCCCAGCAATCAGGCGATCCCCTGTGAGCAAGCACTTGGCGACAGGATATTTTACAAGTTGACAGCAATACCCTCTCAATCAAATATAATTTTCTAATCCTACTCATCATGATACTGATTCCTAGAAAATGTGTCAAGATTTTGCTGAGGCGGTCATGCATATCCGTGCCTCTCTTCTGCTCATTGGCCTCTTCTGCTGCTGGGCTGCTGAGGTGAAGGGCCCAGCTGATCAGGAGAAACTTTGTCCTGGTCATTACACTCTTGGGGAAAGGAAGGCTGTACAGGTGTCCCCCTCGCCAGTAATCACTGAAGGATTTGCACTTGACTATACCCATGTAAATAATCAGGCCAAAAAATGAGAGCAGGTCGGAGCGTGTGAGGTCAATCCAGGGGCTGGTGGGTGTGTTGTAGTGTGCAGAGCCATGTAGGTTGGTGTTCTCAACAATGTGGTCTAGCACAGATGGAGTGAAAAATAACTCAAACAACTGAACGGGGGTGTATGAAGCTGTTGTAATTAGCTGAGGTCCAGGTGGATTTTTGGGACGAAAAATGGGCTGTGGTGGAATGATGTCAGGGGTGTCAGAATCATGCCACCTCTCCTCAGCTGATGAAGGGCCGGCCGATGTCCCAGGCTGAGGGCTGCCATCACCACTCTCGCCTCCTCTTCCTCTCCTGCTACCTCCTCTTCCTCTCCCTCTTCCTCTACCCAGTGGTGTCCCTCTTTTTGGGGTAGGGGTTTTCTCTTCTGACGAGCTCGCCTGCAGCTCCCTTCTTCTGCGCTTGCTGGCAGAGTGCTCGTCTGGCACCCACTCCTCACCAGAGTCTTCATCTGAAGTTTGTCTATTATGTGAAAATAAAGTCATTTACAAAGTTCAATTTTTACTTTTCACTATTCTCCTATTTTCCCAGAGTTCACATACACAGCACAGTTCCTGTTTTGTTTTTTTTTAATTTAAGTTTTGTAAAGGGTATACACGTCATTACAGCATTGCATTGTTTACATTTTCATCACATGTTCCCTTATTTTTTGTTATTTGACAACATTGGAAGAATAATTATTACAACACCCTTTTTGTTTAAGTGAAAGAAAAAGTGAAATTAAAGAAAGAACAAAAAAACCCAAACAAAACAAAAGAGCAAAAAACAAAAAACAAATAAAAATAAATAAATAAAAATAAAAGAGCATCTGAGTAGCGTTGGAACAAAGAGCGGTGTCATTATTGAAATGGTATTTGTCAAAGATTAGATCTAATGGAAGACACATATGTGATCCAGGGTTGCCAAAAGTTCAAGAACCCATCCATGTCCTGTCTCAGTGCGAATGTCAACTTTTCCATCGAGTAAATGTATTGGATCACGTTAATCCAATCTTCAGGTGTAGGACAGTCCTTCAGCATCCATTTTTTAGTTAGGGCTTTTTTACTTGCCAATATTAAAACAGTGAATAAGTATTTTTCTCCTTGTCTTTCCAGTGAATCCGGTAGTAAACCCAAATACAAAGTTACAAAAGAAAAGGGGACTGTTATTTTGAATATTTTCCCCAATATTGTCTGTACATTGGTCCAATATTGGTGGATAACTGGGCATGACCAAAACACATGAAAATGATTTGCAGTCTCTTCACCACACAAGCGCCAACAATTCAGCCCCTTACGAGTAAATCTGTTTTGTGCAGGTGTTCTGAAAAATCTTACCAAATTTTTCCATCCAAATTCTCTCCACTGCAGGGATGAGGTACTTTTCCATTGCTGTTTATTTAGCTTTTCCCATATTTCCAGTTGTAAAGTGAAATTCCCCTCTTTTTCCCATCTCTCTTTTATATATGATGTGTTGTCTCCTTTTAAGTCTTGAAGACCTTGGTATATTTTAGAGATGTATCTGATCCCTGGGATCCCTTTATATGCCATTAAGAAGACCTTCAGAACACCTGACTGGGCCCTTTCCAAATCCTCCTTTTTAAGTATATTGTTTATGTGGTGTCTAAGCTGAAAGGTTCCAAGGTTTTCATAGCCAGGAGCGGCACTGGGGTTAAGCTCCCAGTGCTCATAAAATGCTCCTTATGGCGTGCGTCTTGAAAAGCCTCTGACAACTAAGTCCAACTCCTAGCCTGCCCGTGTGGTTTAGTCTCTAAGCCCGGCGGAACTGCTTTTACTAATAGGAGAAGGGGCGAGGGCGGATCTCTGGCGCCTTAAAACCAGATGCTTCGGGTAGATGGTGGCTCGTCAACCTGGGAAGGTAGCCCATCTAGGGGAAGGTAAACCCTGATTTCAAACCTCCGCTGCCTTGCGGCATACCCGGTCACGGGAAAGGCTTCGTGAGTCAACCCTGAGGAAAAATCCGGAGTCGGAGCCGCTAAGGCAGTTCTATGTTGTGCTCAACATCGTTCTGGCAGCTCCTGCAACGGCGCTGGTGCCAAACTGTAGCAGCCCTGCTGTTCCTTTGGATTCATCAGTGACGTGGAGGGGGGGACATGCTGCATGGGCAACATCTTGTCCTCCATATCTTCCTGCCCAGGCTTGAATCCTACCAACGCCCAACGCTGGAAGGTAGAACACCGGATCACTGGAGAGGACACTCCAGCTTCGCCTTTGGCGTAGACAAAACACAGGGAATGACAGTTACCGGTTATAAGCCACCGCTCAATTGGCATAGAGCGCGGCGCCAGGGGTTGTTCCTGATGGTGGGAGGGATCGTCGGATCTCACTGGACAGCAACCGCCCGCCTCAAGCTGGGCAGCCCCCAGCCAATAAAGTGTTGTCCCGCCACAGCTTGCTTTCCTCATTGGGTGCATGGGGATGAGGAGAAATCCGAACAGCAGGCTGAGAACCTTCGCACCAGGCAAGACAATAAAACAAAAGAGACCAACTCTAAAACTGGGAACTTGGAACGTCCGCACTATGATGACAGGACTCGCTGCTAACCTCAAGGACATCAACGACACCAGGAAGACTGCCATCATCAATAATGAGCTGAAGAGACTGGGAGTGGATATCGCCACTCTCCAGGAAACACGGTTGGCTGACACAAGCACACTGAGAGAGGAGGACTACACGTTCTACTGGCAGGGAAAGGGCAGTGACGAACACAGGGAACACGGAGTGGGCTTCGCAGTGAAGAACACCTTGCTGAAGATGGTGGAAGCGGGCAGCACTGGCTCTGCACGACTCCTCACCCTCCGCCTGAACACCACTCAAGGCCCAGTCACCCTCGTCAGTGTGTATGCCCCAACACTGACAGCCACACCAGAGGCAAAAGACAAGTTCTACGAGAATCTCGCAACAACTGTCAGGATCATCCCCAACTCTGAACAACTCATTCTCCTTGGAGACTTCAATGCCAGAGTGGGTGCTGACCACGACTCCTGGCCCTCCTGTCTTGGACCTTTTGGCGTGGGCAGAATGAACGACAACGGACAGCGGCTGCTCGAGTTCTGCACATATCACGATCTGTGCATCACAAACTCGTTCTTCAAGACCAAGCCCCAACACAAGGTTTCCTGGCAACATCTGCGCTCAAAGCACTGGCACCAGCTGGACTTGATCCTGACCAGGCGCACCTCACTGAAGAACGTGCTAATCACCCGTTCGTTCCAGAGTGCAGATTGCGACACAGACCATTCATTGGTGTGTTGCAAGGTCAAGCTGCAGCTGAAGAAATTCCATCGTGCTAGACAGCCTGGAAAGGCACGGATTGACACCAGCAAGATGGCTCAACCAGAACTTGTTGAGAAGTTTGCCTCCACCTTTGAGAAGGAACTTGGTGTACCACAAGAAGGAGAATCTGCAAAGCAGAAGTGGGAAGAGCTGCAAAACACCATCCACCGCACAGCCTTGGCTACCTTTGGGAGGAAGACCTCGAAGTCACAGGACTGGTTTGATGCCAAATTGACCGAGATGACCCCCGTCATTGAAGCCAAGCGCTCAGCACTTGCTGAGTACAAGAAGTACCCAAACGAGAAGAATCTCCAGATTCTCAGGGCTGCGAGAAGCAAAGTTCAGCAGACTGCTCGGCGCTGTGCCAACGAGTACTGGACTCAGCACAGCCAAGACATTCAAACTGCTGCCATAACAGGGAACATCCGTGGTATGTACGATGGCATCAAGAAAGCACTTGGTCCGGCTCAGAGCAAGACGGCCCCTCTCAAATCCTCCACTGGGGAGATGATCACAGAAAAGAACAAAGCAGATGGAGAGATGGGTGGAACACTACTCCGACCTCTACTCCAGACAGAACACCGTGACACCGTCAGCCCTTGATGCCATCGACTGCCTGCCATCCATGGACGAACTTGATGCCGAGCCAACCATCGACGAACTCAGCAAGGCCATTGATAGCTTGGCCGCTGGCAAGGCACCCGGCAACGACGGCATACCCCCCGACCTGATCAAGCACTGCAAGACCGCCCTACTGCTGCCATTGCATGACGTCCTCTGCCAGTGTTGGAAGGAAGGTGCCGTACCACAGGACATGAGGGACGCCAAGATCATCACCCTCTACAAAAACAAAGGGGAGAGAAGCGACTGCAACAACTACAGGGGCATCTCCTTCCTCAGCGTTGTTGGCAAAGTCTACGCACGAGTTGCTCTCGTTCGTCTACAGAAGCTTGCCGAACGTGTCTACCCCGAGTCTCAGTGTGGCTTCCGTGCTGAGCGATCGACGGTAGACATGATATTCTCCATCCGCCAACTCCAGGAGAAATGCAGAGAACAGAACATGCCCCTGTACGTCACCTTCATCGATCTCACCAAAGCGTTCGATCTGGTCAGCAGAGAGGGCCTTTTCAAGATCCTGCCAAAGATAGGATGCCCACCAAAGTTGCAAAGCCTCATCGAATCGTTTCACACCAACATGCAGGGGATAGTGCAGCACGATGGCAACGTCTCAGAGCCTTTCAACATACGCAGCGGAGTGAAACAGGGCTGTGTACTTGCGCCAACCCTCTTTGGGATTTTCTTTGCTATGCTCCTGAGGCATGCCTTCAGCACAGCAACAGAGGGAATCTACCTGCACACAAGATCTGACGGCAGGCTTTTCAACCTCGCCCGCCTGAAAGCCAGAACCAAAGTATGCGAGGCTCTAATCAGAGACATGCTGTTTGCAGACGACGCTGCAGTCACAACCCACACACAGCAGGAGCTTCAGACCCTGATGGACCGCTTCTCCCAGGCATGCAAGGACTCCAGGCTTACCATCAGCCTGAAGAAGACTAACGTCTTGGCGCAAGGCACGGAAGCACCACCAACCATCACCATCGACGACTACGATCTGGAGGTCGTGAATTAGTTCACGTACCTGGGGTCCACGATCAGCAACAACTTCTCCCTTGATACAGAGATCAACAAGAGGATTGGAAAATCAGCCTTCACACTCGCTCGCCTCACCACACGAGTGTGGGAGAATCTCAAACTCTCTGTCAAGACGAAGACGGCAGTGTACAACGCCTGCGTCATCAGCACACTGCTCTATGGGAGTGAGACGTGGACAACATATGCCCGGCAGGAAGAGAGACTGAACTCCTTCCACTTGCGCTGCATTCGCCACATCCTGGACATATCCTGGCAGGACAAAGTGCCCAACACAGAAGTTCTGTCCCGCGCCGGCCTTCCCGCCATGTTACTACTACTCAGGCAGCGCAGGCTCCGCTGGCTAGGCCACGTTCACCATATGGAGGATGGCAGAATCCCCAAAGACGTCCTCTATGGAGAACTGGCAACTGGCAGGAGAGACGTTGGCCGCCCACAGCTGCGCTTTAGAGACATCTGCAAGAGAGACATGAAGGCCCTGGAGATCAACACAGAGCGCTGGGAGGACCTTGCAACAGACCGCTCCAAATGGAGAGGCACCCTGACCAGACAGCTCAAGGCAGGTGAAGAGAGACTGACTGCTGCAGCAGATGAAAAAAGGACCCGCAGGAAGAACCGCCACAGACCCAGCAGCACAGAGACCACCCACAAGTGCGACCTGTGTGACAGGGACTGCCATTCGCGCATCGGCCTGTTCAGCCACAGGCGGTGCTGTTCCAGCAAAGTAGACGTTTAGGATTCTCTTCCGTGGTCATCATAGACCGACGGAGGCCGACGACGGCAAGCTGAAAGAACCTGTAAAGGTCTTGATTTATTAGACCTTGTTTTTTCAAATCTTCAAAACTTCTTAAAATTTGCTCTTTAAAAAAAATCGTAATATTTTATCAGTCCGTTCTCTTTCCACTTTTTAAATCTAGTGTCTGTTTTATTAGGAGTAAAGTCTTGATCATAGGCAATCCATTGCAGAAATCGATAGGGCTCTTTAGTTTGATTCTCTCTGACTATCTTAAACCAAATTTTTAGCGGGGTCTCTATCCACGGGTTAGTGTTATTCAAAAGTTTAGGTAAGGCATTGTTCCCTATTATCGCCTGTAGGGGGATGTCACTTGTTATTTGGCATTCCATCTCCTTCCATTGTGCAGTGTAGACTGGGTTACATATCTCTACTAAAGTTTTAATTTGTGCGGCTTTAAAATAGTCCCTGATATTTGGCAGCGCAAGCCCACCTTTGTCTTTGTTTAGCTGTAGGGTTGCTTAGTAAATATTGATTTGGGTCGTAGTTGAATGTTAAAACTTGGGTTTTATGCATGTTTAGTTCGTACCCCGATAAATCTCCATACTCTGAAAAAACTGAGATTAGTTCTGGAAAAGAGGTGTCCGGATGCCCCAGGTATATTAAAATGTCATCAGCAAAGAGTGCTATTTTATGTTCCTTCTGACCAAGTGTAATACCTTGAATTTTTTGATTCTGTCTTATCCATTGGCTCAGAGGTTCTATGAAGATTGCAAAGAGCAGTGGAGACAAGGGGCAGCCCTGATGACATCCTCTTTCCAGCTCAAAAGATGATGATAAATTACCGTTAATCCTTATTTTAGCTTTTGGTTTTTTATATAATGCCTGGATAGTTCTAATGAAGTTGTTATGAAAATTGAAACTGGATAATTTTCTATATAGGAAAGACCAGTCAACCGAATCGAATGCTTTTTCAGCATCTAATCCCAATATGACTGCATTTAAGTTATATTTTTTTATATGATGAAATATGTGTAAAGTGCGTCTAATGTTGTCTTGTGTCTGTCTTTGTCTTATAAAACCTGTTTGGTCTAAATGAATTAAGTCTGTCAGTATATTTTCTAACCTTTTGGCAAGGATAGTGGTAAAAAGCTTATAGTCCTGATTTAATACACTGATTGGTCTGTAGTTGGAGCATTCTAGTTTATCCTTTTCAGGTTTAGGTATGACTGCAATGACCCCTTCTCTCCAGGAGGGGGGGGGGGATTTCCCCTGTGTGGAGGACATAGTTAAATGTTTTCAGGAGGAGAGGAGATAGTTGCTGTTTAAAGGTTTTGTACCACTCTGCTGTATAGCCATCTGCTCCTGGGGATTTGTTAGCTTTAAGTTTCATAATTGCTTTTTCTAATTCTTTAGGTTGTATTTCTGACAGTGGTGTTTTATTTTGAGACTCAGTAAGTTGGGGAAGGTTTAATGTGTTTAGGAATGCTTCGGATGCGTTTTTATGTTTTTTGAGGGAGTACAAGTTCTTATAGTAGTTCTGGAAGCTTTTAAGAATATCCTGAATTCTGAATTTTATTTCCTTTGATACTGGGTCTCTGATTTTGTAGATTGCTCTTTCTGTTTGTTGTTTCCTCAATTTATAGGCTAGTAATTTGGCCGATTTGCTACCTGCTTCATAGTATTTTTGTTTCAGAAATCTAAGTTTCTTCTGGATTTCTATTGTGTAGATCTCATTTATTTGTTTTTTAATTTCCTTAATTTTGAGCGAGTCATTAGAATGAGGGTTGTCTTTGTGCTCTTTTTCGAGGTTCTTAAGTTCTGACTCTAATGTGGTTAGTTTTTCTTGTCTCAGTTTCTTTTGGATTGCCAGTTTTGCAATAATCTTTCCCCTTATTACAGCTTTGCATGCATCCCACAGTATTAAAGGGGATACTTCTCCATTATCATTTTCTTCCAAATATCTGAGAATATCTGATTCCAATTCATCTTTCAGTGGTCCTTTCAGGACATTTGAATTTAACCTCCAAGAAAATGTATTATTTGTGTATTTTTGGATACTTAAGTCCATATAGATCGGACTGTGGTCAGAGAGATCCATCAGTCCTATTTTACATGTTTTTACTCTTCCAATGTCTCTATTAAACATAAAAAAAATAGTCAATCCTTGAGTATGATGAATGTGGCGCTGAGTAAAATGTATAATCTTTTACACTGGGGTTGAATTCCCTCCACACATCACAGATTCCCATTTCTTTTAGTAGCATCTGAGTTTTCCTACTTTGAGTGTTATTTTGATGTGGAGAATTACCTGATGCATCCCAGTATGGATTCAGTCTTAGATTGAAGTCTCCACCACATATCACTAAACCTTGGGCTTTAGTTATCATTAGGTCAAATACATTTTTATAAAATTTCCAGTTAGCCCCTGGAGGTGCATATACATTCAGCAGGGTGATATCTTCTCCCTCTAGCCGCCCAAGTACCAAACTGTATCTCCTTTCTTTATCTTTGTGTTCTGATTTTTTTTCAAATGTAATTTTGGTTGAGATCAATGTCGCTACTCCCCTCCTCCTCCCTGACTTATATGAAGATGAAGAGATCATTTTAAACCCTTGTCTATTGAGTTTAGTGTGCTCCAAGTCTGTTAGGTGGGTTTCTTGTAAAAATATTATTCCTGCTTTGTCTTTTTTCATTTTGCCTAGAATCTTGGATCTTTTAACTGGATTCAGGATCCCTTTTACATTATATGAGATTATTTTGGTTACACCCTGTTTCTCCATTGTATTGTCTTATTTAGTATAACAGTGTGGTGGCCCTCTTTTATGCTACTCAGAAACTGAAAGAACATTAAGAACATAAAAAACATTAAGAACATAGTGTATAAAACTTTAAAACAAAAAAATGTCAAAACTTCCTGAGCTGAGGTCTTTTTAGAGACCCTGGAAGAGCCTTGATGGAGTGTAGGCTCTGAGGGAAATTCCTCAAACTCTGTTACGTGTTGAGGGCCCTCTCTTACCCCTGTAAGTTGTCCCATGTTTTTAACGTGAATTTCAGATCCCAATCCGACCTTGTAATGATTTTTTTTTTTTTTTTTATGCCTATACCCTATGAAATTGTGTGCACCCTCCCACCACCATCACAGCAAATGCTCACGCTAATACAATATTTGTTAGTGTGGGGAGAACATATGGATCATAGTCACATTTCTATTTTAACAAGTTTGTTTTGTTTTTTTTTAAAGACTTTTTGGTTCTAATATTATGACTGTTCCATGAAATGTTTTACCACATGCTGATTCTGCATCTCCTTTAATGTTTGTTACCTTGTAGGAGGGGGGTTGGATGTGCAGATTGACTAAAAAAATTGTTATTCCCTCCTGTAAACGGCCAGTTTTTCCTTGTAGCTCTGACGCTGGGTTTCCCGCTGCTTGCCCGTGGATTTTGAGGGTCTCTGTGTGGACCACGTTTGAGCCTTGATTCTTTCGCTCGGGTCTGCTGCGGGTTTAAACACCGTTACCGGGAGCCCTCTTCTCGCCATATCCGCGGTTGCTTCTTCCGCCGAATTGTAGAGACAAGTCTCATCACCGTAGAAGATGCGCAGCTTCGCCGGGTGTCTGGAAGCGCAGTTTTTTTCTCTCGTAGTACCTTTTTAGCGTCGTTGTATTCCCGACGCTTTTTAAGGACCTCCGGGGCGTAATCGTGTTCCACGAAAATTTTTCTCTCTTGGTGCATAAATCCTTTTTTCTGCCAAGCCAGTCTTACAACCTCTTGTTTTATTTTGGAGTTGGAGAACCTCACCACCACCAATCGTGGTGGCGCTTCCGCCGCCGGCCTAGGGGCTAATGTACGGTGCGCCCTTTCTATCTTCAAGTCGGTGGATTGGGGAATATCCAACTTCTCTCTCAGTAAGGATTCCACGCATGCCGCCATTGTGGTGAAACCATCCTCGACTCCTTCTTTCAGACCATGAATTCTTATGTTGTCTCTTCTCAGTCTTCCTTCTTGGTCGGTTAGCTTAGCCTCCAGTCTTGACTGCCTTTTGTGTAGATCCAGCACGGAATCTTCCAGCCCTCTTATTCTTTCCTCTGCTTCCAAGATTCGGTCCTCGGCCTGGTCCACTCTGCTGTTTGTCCTTTTTAATTCTTCTTTGATTTCACGAAATTCGGCCCAACACTCTCGGCAAAATCGTCTTAATTCTTTAAGTACCATTTTCAAGCTAACCTTTTTGTTAGCTTCATTCAGCTCCTCGTCTACTGAATGGAAATCCTCCGGATCAGATTCTTCGGCCGATGCGTGTCCTGGCCTGGTTAATGTCGATTTCTTCTGTTTTCCTTTAGGCATGATGACTTTGTCTTTTGATTTTCACTCTTCCAAAAATCCGTTAAATCTGATTTTCAAGGTATTTTCCTGGATTGAGTCTGGGAGCTTCAGCGTTAAGCTCCTATCACCATGGTGTCCAGACCGGAAGTCTTTTTTTTTTTTTCTAACAAGAAAAAATAGCCTCAAGTGCAATAAAAATTATACTAAAACATTATAACATTTCTAGAGGGTAACAAACAACCCATTGGGAGGAGACACCGGGGCAGACCCAGGACTCGGTGGAGAGACTATGTCTCCCAGCTGGTCTGGGAACACCTTGGTATCCTCTCTGGAGAGCTGGAGCAGGTGGCTGGGGAGAGGGAAGTCTGGGCTTCTCTGCTTGAACTGCTGCCTCCGCGACCCGGACCTCCGGAAAAGCGGTAGAAGATGGATGGATGGATAGATTAAAACACTATGTTGGAGAGTGTTCCTCGGAGTGCAGATCTCGCAGGACCTGACCTGGAGCAAGAATTCCTTGGGGATCAGGAAGTGGGCTCAGCAGAGACTGCACTTCTTGAGGAAACTCAAACAGGCCTCTCTCCCCATCTCTCCAGCTCTTCAGAGGGGATACCAAGGCGTTCCCAGACCAGCTGGGAGACGTAGTCTCTCCACCGAGTCCTGGGTCTGCCCCGGGGTCTCCTCCCAGTGGGACGTGCCTGAAACACCTCAAGTGGGAGGCATCCAGGAGGCATCCTAATCAGATGCCCATACCACCTCAACTGACTCCTTTCAATGTGGAGGAGCAGCGGTTCTACTCTGAGCCTCTCCCGGATGACTGAGCTCCTCACCCTATCTCTGAGGGTGAGTCCAGCAATCCTACGGAGAAAGCTCATTTCAGCCGCTTGTATCCGCGATCTCGTTCTTTCAGTCATTACCCAAAGCTCGTGACCATAGGTGAGAGTAGGAACGTAGATTGATTGGTAAATCGACAGCTTTGCCTTAGAACTAAGCTCCCTCTTCACCACAACAGACCGGTACAATGTCCGCATCACTGCAGATGCTGCTCCAATCCGTCTGTCGATCTCTCGCTCCATTTTCCCCTCACTCGTGAACAAGACCCCAAGATACTTAAACTCCTCCACTTGGGGCAGGAGCCTGTCCCCAACCCGGAGAGGACAATCCACCTTTTTCCGGCTGAGGACCATGGACTCGGATTTGGAGGTGCTGATTCTCATCCCAGCCGCTTCACACTCAGCGGCAAACCGTCCCAGCAAGAGCTGTAGGTCATTGCCGGATGAAACCAACAGGACAACATCATCTGCAAACAACAGAGATGAAATCCTGTGGTCACCAAGCATGACACCCTCCATTCCCTGGCTGCGCCTAGAAATCCTGTCCATAAAAATTATGAACCGCATCGGTGACAAAGGGCAGCCCTGGCGGAATCCAACTCTCACTGGGAATGACTCCGACCGAGTGTTGGCAGTACGAACCAAACTCTCACAACGGTCGTACAGAGACCGAATAGCTTGTAACAACAAGCCCGATACCCCATACTCCCGAAGCACCCCCCACAAAAATCCACGAGGCACGCGGTCAAATGCCTTCTCCAAGTCCACAAAACACATGTAAACTGGCTGGGCAAACTCCCACGAACCCTCAAGAATTCTCGAGAGGGTAAAGAGCTGGTCCGATGTGCCATGGCCAGGACAAAAACCACATTGCTCCTCCTGAATCCGAGGTTCGACCAACGGCCGGACTCTCCTCTCCAGTACCTTGGCATAGACCTTCCCAGGGAGGCTGAGGAGTGTGATCCCTCTAAAGTTGAAGCACACCCTCCGGTCCCCTTTTTTGAAGAGAGGAACCACCACCCCGGTTTGCCATGCCAAAGGCACTGCCCCCGACCTCCACGCAATGTTGCAGAGGCGTGTCAACCATGACAACCCAACAACATTCAGGGCCTTGAGGTACTCAGGGCAAATCTTGTCCGCCCCCAGGGCCCGGCCACCAAGGAGATTTTTAACCACCTTGGCGGCCTCAGCCCCTGTGATAGGCGAGTCATCCCCCTCGTCCCCAAACCCTGCTTCCTCTGTGGAAGGCGTATCAGTGGGATTGAGGAGATCCTCGAAGTATTCCTTCCACCGCCCGACGATATCCCCAGTCGAAGTCAACAGTGTCCCATCCGCACCATACACAGTGTGGACGGGGAGCTGCTTTCCCCTCCTGAGCCGCCGGACAGTTTGCCAGAATCTCTTTGAGGCCGACCGAAAGTCTTTTTTTTTTTTTTTTTTTGTTACTTATTTGTACCCGTAGGTAGATTTGGTTTGCAGTCTGGTGACAAGCCACCGGCTGCCGGTCGCTGCGTGCGCGAGCGCCCTAAACCTACATGTTTTTGGTATGCGGGAGGAAACCGGAGAAATCCCAGAGTAAACCCACGCAACACGGGGAGAACATGCAAACTCCACACAGCTCACTGTTGGTCGGGGGCTGGGATCGAACCCACGATCTCATGATCCCCGCGATCCCCCGGCCGAGGGTAAACTGTGCTGCCACAGTGCTAAACCACTGCGCCACCGTGCAGCCCACGGCACCGTGAGTCTTGTTCCATGGCCTCACCGAACTCCTCCCGTTCTAATTTATCAAGTAGAATATTATGATCGATAGTATCAAAAGCTGCACTAAGGTCTAAAAGGACAAGTACAGAGACCAGTCCATTATCAGATGCGATGAGGAGGTCGTTAGTGATCTTCGCTAAGGCTGTTTCAGTACTATGATGGATTCTAAACCCAGATTGAAACTCTTCAAGTAAACCATTTCCCTGCAGGTGGTCAAATAATTGCGTAGCAACAACTCTTTCTAAGATTTTTGAAATGAAAGGGAGATTAGAGATTGGTCTATAGTTAGCTAAAGCTCCTGGATCTAGCGTTGGCTTTTTTAGTAAGGGTTTAATTACAGCCATTTTAAAAGCCTGCGGTACATGGCCTAAAGTTAATGAAGAATTGATTATATGAAGAATAAAGCTACCAATAAGTGGGAAGACTTCTTTAAATAACCTGGTAGGAATAGGGTCTAAAAGACAAGTTGAAGGTTTGGATGAGGAAACTATTTTGTCTAACTCACAAAGGTCGATAGGAGTAAACTCATCAAGACGATGAGCCACGATCTCCCCCGCTACAAACAGTTTATTAAATGCCCCACCAGAGGATTAAACACACTGGATCACTGTTACACCACAGTGAAAGACGCATATCGCGCTGTCCCTCGAGCTGCGCTGGGATTATCTGATCACGTGATGGTTCACCTCATTCCCACATACAGACAGAGATTGAAGCTCACTAAACCTGTTGTGAGCACTACGAAGATACGGACCAGTGATGCTGAGGAGAAGCTGGAAACGTGCATGGAAATATCTGACTGGGGCATGCTTAAAGGAGCCACGCATGATCTGGATGAGTACACGGACACTGTGAACTCATATATCCACTTTTGTGAAGAGAACATTCTTCCATCACGCACCAGGGTGAGTTACTCTAATGACAAACCCTGGTTCACAGCTAAGCTCAGACAGATCAGGAAGGAGAAGGAAGCAGCGCTGAAAAGTGGAGACAGGGACTGCTACAGGGAGGTTAAATACTGGTTTAACAGAGAGCTGAAGAGGGCTAAATCTCTATACTCAGAGAGACTCCAGCAGCAGTTCACTGCTAATGATTCGGCTTCCGTGTGGAGAGGACTGAGGCAAATCACCAACTATCGACCTAAGGCTCCTAAAGGTCAGGATGACAAAGCCCTTTGTCAAAGACTGTCCCAACACTATGCCCGTTTTGACACCTCGTCATCTGTGTCCAACCCCCCCCCTCCCTCCAGCTCCACAGCCTCCACATTCCCTACTTCATTTAAGGCACCCCCCCCCCTCCTCCCCCCCTCCCCTTATCATCAGTGAGCAGGATGTGCTCAAACAGTTCTCCAGACTGAACCCGCGCAAGGCCCCCGGCCCAGACGGCGTGTCTCCCTCCACCCTGAGACTCTGTGCGAAACAGCTGGCTCCTGTATTCACAGACATTTTTAACACCTCCCTTAAGTTATGCCACGTGCCGTCCTGCCTCAAATCCTCCACCATCATCCCTGTCCCCAAGAAGCCACGGATCACTGGACTTAATGACTACAGACCTGTAGCGCTCACCTCTGTAGTCATGAAGTCCTTTGAGCGCCTGGTCCTGTCCCACCTCAAGTCCATCACCACCCCTCTCCTGGACCCGCTGCAGTTTGCCTACCGAGCCAACAGGTCTGTAGACGATGCAGTCAACCTGGCCCTCCACTCCATCCTGCAGCACCTGGACTCCCCGGGAACCTACGCCAGGATCCTGTTTGTGGACTTCAGCTCCGCATTCAACACCATCCGCCCCGCTCTGCTCCGGGACAAGCTGTCCCTGCTCAACGTGCCTGACTCCCTCTGCAGGTGGATCATCGACTTCCTGACGGACCGGAGGCAGCATGTGCGGCTGGGAAAGACTGTCTCAGACTATACTAGCATCAGCACCGGATCACCCCAGGGCTGTGTACTTTCCCCCCTACTCTTCTCCCTTTACACCAACTCCTGCACCTCCAGCCACCAGTCTGTCAAGTTGATCAAGTTTGCGGACGACACCACCCTCATCGGGCTCATCTCCAACGGCGACGAGTCCGCCTACAGGAGAGAGGTGGCCCAGCTGGCGTCCTGGTGCAGCAATAACAACCTGCAGCTGAACGCTCTGAAGACAGTGGAGATGATTGTAGACTTCAGGAAAGTCACTACTCCTCTGCCCCCCCTCACCCTCTCAGGCTCTCCCATCACCACTGCTGATTCCTTCCGCTTCCTAGGCACTACCATCACCAGGGACCTCAAATGGGAGCTGACCATCAGCTCACTCATCAAAAAAGCCCAGCAGAGGATGTTCTTCCTGCGGCAGCTGAGGAAGCTCAAGCTACCCACCAAGATGTTAGTGCAGTTCTACACAGCCATCATCGAGTCCATCCTCACCACCTCCATAACCGTGTGGTACGCAGGAGCCACTGCCAGGGACAGACTAAGGCTGCAGCGCGTCGTGCGCACTGCTGAGAAGGTGATCGGCTGCAAGCTTCCATCTCTCCAGGATCTGTACATCTCCAGGACCCGGAGGCGTGCTGGCCAGATCATAGCCGATCCCTCACACCCTGGTCACGTACTGTTTGCCCCCCTCCCCTCTGGTAGAAGACTTCGGTCCATCCAGACTAAAACCTCCCGTCACATGAACAGCTTCTTCCCCTCTGCCATTAGACTGCTGAACACTAAGTGACTTATTGACTCTCGTGCACCATGTACAGCAGCTCAACCAGACTCATGTCAATCATCACTGTTTTCTTCCTGCATTACCGACTGCACTATATAGTTCTCCACAGTATCTGCTGCTGGCTAATATATATTTTAACTGTTGACCAGTATCACTTAATCTTATCCTACACTTTATTACATGTATAGTTTATTTCTCTTATCTTATCATGTTTAATGTTGCAGCATTGTACCGAGACAAATTCCTAGTTTGTGTACTACATGAACAATGGCAATAAACCTGATTCTGATTCTGATTCTGATTCTGAAGACAGACATCAATTGAAGGAGTTGTAGTAGTTACAGTATTTAAGTTAACTGTGGGAAGAATCTGATTGATTTTATCTCTGATGGATGAAATTTTATTGTTGAAAAAGTTCACAAAGTCCTGACTAGTAAGCTCTAAGGGAATGCTAGGATTGACAGAGTCCTGACTCTTTGTCAACCTGGCTACAGTGCTGAAAAGAAACCTGGGATTATTCTTGTTCTCTTCTATTAATGCAGAATAATAACTCGTTCTAGCTTTTCTCAGAGATTTTTTATAAATTAAAAGATGATTTCTCCAAGCTAAATAGATTTCATCTAAATTAGTGGAGCACCATTTTCTTTCTAATTGACGAGTCTTCTGTTTTAAGCTACGAGTTTCTGTGTTGAACCAAGGAGTTAGAAATCTCTGATGAGACTTTTTCTTTTTTAAGGGGGCCACCAAGTCTAGAGTCTGATGCAGAGAAGCTGTAACACTATCTACCATGCTATCAATTACAGAAGGAGTAAGCTGTCTATAGCTTATTTCTGTTGTGTTGACACATGGCATAGAGGAAACAATCTGCATAAATTTGGTAACATCATCTGAGAGGCATCTACTGTAGTAATATTTTTGTTTAGGAGCCAAATAGTCAGAAATAGTAAAATCAAAGGTTAACAGACAATGGTCTGACAGTACAGGGTTATGAGGAGACACTACCAGATTTTCTATTTCTATGCCATGTCAGAACAAGGTCCAACGTATGGTGGAGATAATAAGTAGAATTTCCTACTTTCTGAGAAAAACCCAATCAAGTCTAATATTGAATTAAATGCCACATTAAGGCAGTCACTATCTACATCTACATGTATATTAAAGTCCCCTACTATAATTATTCTGATTTCAGCACTAAATCAGCTAAGAATTTAGCAAATTCAGATAAAAATTCTGAGTAGGTTGATGGAGGACGATAAACTATAGTAAATAAATTGGGTTTAGCCTAAAATTGCTAAAGTACCCAATATTGAGGACCAGGCCCTCAAAGGAATTATAACATGTTTTTTGCTTTACATTAACTAGTAATTTGGAATGGTAAATTGTTGCTACTCCTCCTCCATGACCAGAACTTCTGAACCCAGAAAGACTCCTGCCTCTATACCGCAACACAAATTGGTCTGAGATGAGGAGTATTGATGTCCAGCAGGAGGGGCGCTGACTCGGCTATGATAACCCATCTTTGAAAATAATTTTTGTATGCCTAATAGATATGGGAATTTCTAAATTAAGATAAGCCTTTATTAGTCCCACAATGGGGAAATTCCAGGATTGCAACAGCACAGGGATAGCAACACTCAGAGCAACAATCAGAAGGCAAGAAAAAACAAGAGCAGCTAGTATACATATGTACATATTAATATAAATATATATATAGAGAGAGACACACAGTGCGGAGCATTGTGGTTGGTGGATGTGCAGCAGAAAGTCTAAGCTCGCTCTCCGCGGATGCGGCGGGCCAGCTGGATGTCTTTGAGCATGATGGTGACCCTCTTGGCGTGGATGGCGCACAGGTTGGTGTCCTCGAAGAGACCCACCAGGTAGGCCTCGCTGGCCTCCTGCAGAGCCATGACGGCGGAGCTCTGGAAGCGCAGGTCAGTCTTGAAGTCCTGAGCGATCTCCCTCACCAGGCGCTGGAAGGGCAGCTTACGGATGAGCAGCTCCGTGGATTTCTGGTAGCGACGGATCTCTCTCAGAGCCACGGTACTGGGCCTGTAACGGTGAGGCTTCTTCACTCCGCCGGTGACCGGAGCGCTTTTCCGAGCAGCCTTGGTGGCCAGCTGCTTCCTGGGGGGGGCTTTTCCTCCAGTAGATTTACGGGCGGTCTGCTTGGTTCTTGCCATCGCTCTTTATTATTCTGTCTTATATTTCTTGCACGCCACCTAAACTCCAGCCCGGCACCCGCGTCGTTTTCGCTTCAGTTCCCCGGTATGTCGAGTTTCTCCGTTAGCACCGGGTGGCGGTTGAGTGCTAGCTAGCTCTTCCCTGCTGTATCGTCTCCTGCTGTAAACAGTGGCTCCGTCCGCTGACTCGGGAGACCTTTGGGGCGATCTGTGTGTCCGTGATATATATAGAGTGAAAGGTGTGCCGGATCAGAAAGTTATCACCGGATCAGAAAGAAGAAGGAAGATAAAGACTCAGAATTGAGCCGCTGTTGCAAAAGGCAGCCAACTCGTGTGGCACCGGAACTGGAAGAAGGAAGAATAAATTATTAAATTAAAAGGGTATTTTGCTGAATCCATTGGAAACTTGGTAGGATGAATGAAGTACTTTATTGAATTAAAACCAAAGTTGATGAATTTAATGACCTTTTAACAGATTAGTAAACACAGGAAAAAACAAAGCAGAAGAAAGTTAAATACTGACATAAAAGGTGAATATATTATGGATAAATGAAATCTAGAAAATTACTGGTTTAAACATTCATTATATCCATTCATCCATCTTCTTCTGCTTAATCCTTTTTGGGTCATGGGGGGGTGGGGGGGGGGTTAAAAAGTGCATTAAAAAGTGTTCCTTTAATCTGAGTAAACTGGACTAGCCTGCCACAATTTCGATATCCAGCTTATTTTTCCCCATTAAAATCTGATGTGTTTTCAAAGTGTTCCCTTTATTTTTTTGAGCAGTATATATATTTAACGGCTAATATAAATCCATAACAAAATTGCCCCTGGCGATCATTTTTTGGACAGCTGATCACTTTTTGGCATGACATAACAGGCGACCTCCGTCTCGTAATGCGCCGTAACACCACCTATTACAGAACTGACATAAATATTATGTTTAAAAGTGTACTCGATGCTCGCGCTACAGACATGATCTAACAATGGCTCATAACTGAAATATTGACAATTACCGCTCTCCTTAAACAGGTTTGGAATAATAAAAGCAGCACTCCCAAAGAGACAACAAACTCCTACATGTTGACAAGCTAGCGCTGTGACTTCTTCTTCTTCTCTCAGTTACTGGCGGATAGCAAACAAGTGAGAGGTGCATACCGCCACCTTCCGTCTTCTCTGGTGTTCTGCGGGGGTTGGGCGCTTCACACTACGTAATGACGTAGCCCTGACGTAATCCCCAACTAGCTCCATATTGGTGGAAAACCAACTGGTTCTTATGAGCCACTCCAGAAGAACTGGTTAAGCACTAGCACCAGCCCCAGAACCAAACTAGCACTGGAACCGGTTTGGTGGAAAGAGGCCCTGTGTGAACCATTTTGATGAAAGGCCTCAAGTCCTCCAGAAAGCCTCATTTGGCCATCACTAGCAGAAAGGATTACTTACAGCACGGGTGTCAAACTCATTCCCTGGAGGGCCAAGACCCTTCAGGTTTTACCTCCACCCAGTGTCTTCAACAGGTGATTTTTACTGAATTTCTTCCCACTGATTGCTGATCAGTGAAAGCACCTGCTGAAGACACTGGGTGGAAGTAAAACATGCAGGGTCTTGGCCCTCCATGGAATGAGTTTGACACCCCTGACTTACAGGGAGGTGTACTGGTGGAGAAGAAAGCCCAAACACACTCAAACGCAGACCAAGGGTCCATCAAGCAAGTAATTAAGTGTCCATTTTTCTTTGAGGTAAACTCTTATTGCTTGAATGAACACTGACTGAAATCCTGAGCTTTAATCTGCCACCTTTAAGCCATCCTGTCATAGACACAACTAATATGTGAATGATGTCAAACCTGTCAGCTTGCCTTGTCATGTCAACTGTCGAAGCATAACATATGGACACAATCTTGAGCTATAACTTTTTGGTAATGTGAAAATAATAAGCCAAGTAGCACAAAAAAATTGAGTGCTCTTGCTGTCAGGAAACAATGTTGGCACCAAATCACTGAAGTGATCTGCCACCAATGGGTGTAGATTGTGCTCTGCCACAAAATGACAAACCATCACTTCTGCTAGTGATGCATTGGATTTGGAAGGCGTCGGTTCTCTCACTGGCTGAAAATGTTCATCCATCGATCAAATTTGGCTACAAAGTTTTTGTGGCGCTGTGTAGCAAAGTGCGACTTCAGGTCGAAAATCCCCGATGCAGTCAGTTTTAGTATTAGAGTGACACATATCAGGCGCAGCATTACTGGCGCCGGGATTCCTCTCTGTTCCGGAGCCGCAGGACAAAAGACGGTGCGATAATGGTTGCCGTGGGTTTTATTGGGTTTGCGCTCTGTGGAAAAAAAGAGGATTTGGAAACTTCCCCGGCAGAGAGCTGGTTTCTGCCAAATAATCCGGAACTGGACAGCTGCCCGTCTCAGCTTTTGCAGCATAGCGCAAACACAGGCACTCTGGCGGGTCCTGGCCACCACCGTTTTCCGCGTGCTTTTGTGCCTAAAACTTTGAAGAAGGCGGAGTTTGTGTTGGTCAGACACGACAACCAGCGCCCTCTATTGCCCCTGCACACATGCTGAAAATGGCCGTATGTCACAATGTTAAAGAATCCTTTAAAAAATTCCTGTATCAAGACGGTGATCCGGATCATCCCCAAAATTTAATCAGTTCTTCCTTGTACCATTTCCAACAACGCCTGAAAGTTTCATCGAAATGCGTCCAAAACTTTTTGAGTTATCTTGCTAACCAACAGACAAACAGACAAACAAACAGACAGACAAACAGACAGACAGACAAACCCCGGCAAAAACATAACCTCCTCCTGGCCTTCAGCCTGGCGGAGGTAATAACACATTTTAAATAAACTGGGTAGAGACTGTATATAGGTAGGTGGGAAGTATTTGGAGATATGGTTGTTTTTGCTTTCTCCATAGGTAAAAGCAGTAAAAATAAAACTAAAGATGCTTCTTCTATTGGTGAGTTAAATTTTAATCTCTACAAGAATAAAGTGAGAGCAGACAGAAAATTAAAGAAATATGATTTAAAAACGTTAAATGTTCTTGTCTTAGTCCTAATGATCTATTATCTATTATGCACTCTAAGTTACAGTTTTGTATGAAAAGAGCTCTCCAAATATATTTTTGTTTGATTGATTAACTAATATCTGATAATACATTTGCAAATCTGGTCAAGTTTGGAGTAAAGCCTGATTATCAGCTGAATGAGCGTGTGTCAAGAGGAGTGACCTGAGCACACTACACTGTTTGAAGGTTGAAATGACCAGGAGACTCATTGAGGAGAATGAATGTGCAATGTGCAGAGCAAATTGTTATATACTGCATTGATGCACCACTTATTTAAAACTAAGAGAATAAAAGTAGTCCTGTCTGCTACTGCTTTAATCAATTTGAAATGTTATATTTGTAAGAAAAATAAAAACAAACACCATTTGATTTTGAAAGCGAGACTTGTATTCTTTGTTCCTTCCTCTTCTATCTTTCTTTCACAATCTTAAATGTCAGGCGGAGTGTAGAAGGAGACTGAAGCAGGTAAGGAGGGGCCCAGATTGCCATCATGGGGACATTTGTGAAGATGCTGACGGCTTCATTTCAATGAGCAATAATTTGAGTGTGACTATACAACAGCAAGAGGATCATCTGCCTGAAACCACACCACAAAGGTCCTGTCGATGACCTTCACAGCTGTCAAGGTTGCAGAAAGATCCACCTGGATCTACAGCGGTGAATCAACCATTGCAAAAAGGCCCCAGGTCCAGGACTCATCAGCAGTACCCACCAACCACAAGTGAACTCTTTTGCTGGTCACCTGGCAAGGTGATTGAAGCAGCGGGACAAAGAATTGTTAAAAAAAGGTTTTCACCATCATAACTTGTAATAACTTGTAATCACTTTTTTTTATGATGCCTTTTAGGGCGTCAAAGGTGGGAAAATGATGGGACAATTTCATACTTTGGAAAATGTTGAGTCTCAAAGTACAAGTACACTATGCAGCTGTACATGTTATCATCCTATTTTAGTACAAACGAGCAGTATTTGTGTGACTGATGCATGAGAAAGAGGCCAGCTTTAACCCGATGTACTGAACCAATCATCAAGGACATTCTCTCCTCCACCTCTCGAGATAATGGAAATGCTGAAAGGACTGAGTGATGTGTGTTTGGGTAAGAACGATGCGCAGATAGGTTCTGAGGCTATTTTCTGTAATGTTCCCACTGGCCAGTGCATGTCAAATTTGCTGAAACTTTGATCCTGCCTGATTTTTGACTTCTGGTTATACAGAATTTTTCCAACAGACTCCCAACCCAGTGAGCGGAGGAGCTATTGTTTACAGTAGGAGCCAGCACTGGGCTGTGCTGCAGTGCTAGTACAAAAACCCGATATCCCAAGAGAAATCAGGCAAAAATGACGAGGATGTAGAGCTGGAGTGAAACCACGCATGAGGAGAATAAGGTACAGACCTGTCCATCCATCTGTTATTATGGAAAATGTGAGATCACTGCTTAACAAGACAGACAAACTGGCGGCTATGCCCCGGTATGAAAGCGTCTTAAGAGAGATTAGCATTATGTTGTTTACTGAAATGTGGCTTAAAGAACTAGCAACAGATGCTAACCTCGATCTGGAGGGTTTTCACGCAGATCGGAAACAAGACAGCGAGAAGAGCAGAGGTGGGGGTTGATAATGTGTGTGAATAACAGATGGTGTAATCCAGGGCACATCACGATTAAAGAAAAACACTGCAGCAAGAACACTGAGCTGCTAGCTGTTAGCATGCGACCGGCATACCTCCCCAGACGTTTCACGCCATCGGGATTGTTATTTGTGTACCCACCTCCGTGAGCGCTGAGGTAGTGTGTGATGTCATCCACTCAGGCACTAGCAGGCTGCAAACACAACACCCAAATGCTCTCCTGCTCATCTCTGCTGACTTTAACCATACTTCACTGTCCTCCATTCTGCCCAGTTTCACCCAGTATGTCACATGCTACACCAGAGACAATAAAACACTGGAGTTTATGCAAACACCAAGGAGGCTTACACCTCATCGCCACTCCCCCACCTCGGAAGATCAGACCACAACTTGGTTCACCTGTCTGTGGACAAACCCCTGGTACAGACAACCTCATGTTATCCGCACTGTGATAATATGGTCTGAGGAGGTGGAGGGTGCTCTCAAGGACTGTTTTGAATCCACTGCATGGGAGCAGCTTTGTGATCCACATGGTGAGGACACTGACAGCCACACACACACCATCACAGATTACATCAACTTCTGTGTGGAGAACACCGTACCCACCAAGACCATACAGTGTTTCTTAAATAACAAACCCTGGATCAATCTTGAGAAAGTCACTGCTGAAGGAGAAGAAAATGATCTTCAGGTTGGAAAACAAGGAGGAGCCAAAGTCCATACAGAGGGAGCTAAGGAGGAAGATCAGAGAGGGGAAGGACAGCTACAGGAAAAAGATGGAGGACAAGCTGAAACAGAGTGACATCAGTGGTGTCTGGAGAAGCCTCAAAACCATCTCTGGGCACCACAATACATCCTCCCAGGCCATGGAGGGTAGGGAATGGATGAACAACCTGAACCTGTTTTTAACAGATTTGACCAACTCCCCTCTTCTCCACCTGCCCACCAACCACTGCTGCCTCTGCCTTCACCTAGTCCCGATCCCCCCCCAGCACACAACTCCCCTGCCCCTCACTCAGACCGAGATGAGAGCTGAGCTGAGGAAGATCAAGAAAAGGAAGGCTGTGGGTCCGGACGGCATCCGCTCGAGGCTCCTCAAGTCCTGCGCAGACCAGCTGTGTGGGATCGTGGAGCACATCTTTAGCCTGAGCCTGAAGCTGGGAAGGGTTCCACAGCTGTGGAAGACATCCTGTGTGGTACCCATACTGAAGACCCCTCACCCCAAGGACCTGAACAGCTACAGACCAGTGGCCCTGACATCACACCTAATGAAGACCCTGGAGAGGCTGCTTCTCACCCACCTCAACCCCCTGGTGGGACCACCGATGGATCAACTTCAGTTTGCCTACCAGCATGGCAACAGGGTGGAGCATGCAGTGATTGTCCTCCTACATCATTTCCTGTACCACCTGGAGAAGCCTGGGAACACTGTAAGGATTATGTTCTTTGATTTTTCCAGTGCTTTCAACACCATCCAACAAGTGATCCTGAGGGACAAGCTACTGTGTGCAGGAGTGAACCAGCATCTCTCATCGTGGATCCTGGACTACCTCACAAACCGACCAGTTTGTGAGAACCCAGGACTTTGTGTCTGATACCATCATGTGCAGTAAAAGGCCCCCCAGGGAACAGTTCTTACTCTCTTCCTGTTCACCCTCTACACTGCTGACTTTTCACACAACACACCACACTGCCATCTACAGAAGTTCTCTAACAACTCTGCACTTGTCAGCCTCATATCTGATGGAGATGATATGGAGTATAGAGGACTTATCCAGGACTTTGTGGACTGGTGCCAATGGGACTGCCTCCAGATCAATGCGAGGAAAATAAAGGAACTGGTGGTGGACTGCCACAGGCGAGGACGACCCCCCACAGCACCGGTAAACATCCAGGGAACAGACATTGAGATGGTGACATCTTACAAGGACCTGAGTGGTCACCTGAACAATAAACTGGTCTGGTCACACAACACCAAAGTGCTCTACAAGAAGGGGCAGCGCAGGTTGCTCCTCCTGAGGAGACTCTGGTCTTTTGGAGCACACGGGGCACTCCCCAAGACCTACAATTGCGTGGTGGCATCAGCCATCACATTTGGAGTGGTCTGTTGGGGCAGCAACATCATGGCAGCCAACAGGAAGAGACTGAACAGACTGATCAAAAAAGCTAGCTCTGTTCTGGGGCGACGCCTCGACACAGTGGAGGAGATAGGAGAGAGGAGGATGGTGGCTAAGCCATCATCTCTGCTGGAGTCTGAGTCCCACCTCATGCATTACAAGCCAAACACACTGAGGAGCTCATTTAGAGGTAGGCTGTGCAATCCTAGGTGCATGACAGAGAGGTTCCACGGGCCATTCCTACCATGGGCTGTCAGACTTTATAACTTAACCAGGACTGCTCATAGGGGTCATATTAGCCCCTTTTCCACAAGTACCTGTTTGGCCCTGTTCAGTTCAGTTCAGCAAGCTTTATATACTTTTCCATTAGGAATTGTAACGGCTTTGGTCCCAAAAAAGTGGACCTATTCCAGACTGGTTCTAAGCATTCCATTCTGACCTGAAAATGTGACGTCAAAAGACTGCAGGCCACTGATTGGTCCGGGCATAATGTCATGAGAGCACCGTTCTTCTGGTGAATATACAACCGCCATTTGCAAAAACTCTTTAGCGATTAATCACAATAAATTATAGAGATGGCTCCGGCTTCACAGAAATCTACACCTTGGTCCAACGAGGAGGTGCAGACTTTTCTGTGCATAGTGGCAGACAATACAATCCAGAGAGAGTTAGATGGTGCGAACCGCAATGAGAAGATTTTCCATGAGTCGCAGAGCAGCTGTCCACCCGTGGATACAACCGGACAGTAAAACAATGTAGGGAGAAGCTGAAGAAATTGAAATGCGATTACCGGACCATCAAGGACCACAATGGTCGAAGTGGGGTGGACAGAAAGCAGCGGAAGTGGTTCGACCAAATGGACGCCATTTACGGTCATCAGCTGGCCAGTAATGAGAGGGAGATAGGAGTCGACCCAGCCATGTTATTGTTACAAACCATGGATGGTGAGTGTTTTGTGATATTATGCATCTTTTCACTCTATCCAGCATATTGGTGCCACGCTTACTTTTCTGAGCAATAACAACTGTACTGTCCTCACTAAGTTGTAAGAACTAGCTAGACAGCAAGTTAAACTTTTCTTCATTGGTGATTTATTTCTTGACAAGCAGACTTCAACATCACAGCTTCAGAAGATAAAGTGAAACTAAAAATGAAACAAGTAGGAGACTAATTAAATTCTGTAACGTTTCTACATAAGCTAGCACTTAAAACACAACCTAGAAAAGGTAACTAATGACCTTGGCATTCATTACAGTGGTTAAGCTATGCTATTGCTAACATTTAGCTACCATTAACATATGTTCAAAAAATCGTTTTTTCTACATTTACTTTTAACAGTTTCTAAACAACATAAACCATGAAATTATCTTCCATAACAAATACTAAGAACATAAAGAATGAATACATACAAGGGATGCATCTGCTGGGGCTATGAAAAGCGAATTTTTTAGGAACTCCTTCCTCTGAATGGCAACATGACTTTGCCCTTGGTCCAACTGACATTTTACTTCCTACTTCCTGTTTCTAACGTTATGACATCACTAGTCAAATTAAAAGTACTTCCTATTGCATGAACTTACATTGAATAAAAGTCCCAAATTCTGCCAGAAGGCAGCACACTCCCCGTCTGACCTTAAAGGTCACTACCCACCAATAAATGTCTCTGGCCTGAAGTTTCAGTCTTTTGGCAGCAGAAGAATTACTTCTGACACCGGCCTCTGGAACAGCTTGGATTCCTTGCCTGCTGTCTTCAGCTCGACCTTCCTTACTCTGCTGTCCCTGCCAGGGACGACCGCTGTAATCCTCGCCATGGGCCACGCATTACGTGGAACTTGACGGTCCTTCAGGAGCACGATGTCTCCTTCTTTGACATCCCGTCGTGCCTCCCTCCACTTCCGTCGGGGCTGAAGAGTGGGAAGGTACTCCTGTCGCCAGCGACGCCAGAAACAGTCTGCAAGGGCTTGCACCTGTCTCCATTGTCTGCTGAGAAGATCCTTTCCCGCGAATTCCCCGTATGGTGGAGGAACTCCCACCTTCTGGGTGAGAATCATCGCAGGAGAGAGCACGAAGGGTGACTCTGGGTCTGTGGAGACCGGAACAAGGGGTCTGGCATTGAGTATTGCAACCACCTCAGCCGTGAGAGTGTTCAAGACGTCGTGAGTTAGCTGGACATTCTCCTGCAGCAGGATGGCATCCAGAATCCTTCTTGAGAGGCCTATTAAACGCTCCCACGACCCTCCCATGTGTGACGAGTGAGGTGGGTTGAACACCCAAGAACACCCTTGCTGGCTCAAGAACTGCTGGACTGAAGTGTTTTGACTGAGTCCCAATTCCTTTGCAGCGGCAACAAAGTTTGTTCCGCAGTCTGATCTTATTTGCTTAGCAGGTCCCCTTATCGCGAAGAATCTCCTTAGTGCATTGACACAACTGGAAGTGTCCAGGGAGTCGATGAGCTCAATATGCACGGCTCGGGAGCTCATGCAACAGAAGAGCATCGCCCATCTCTTGCTTTGGGCCTGTCCACCTCGCGTGCACCTTGAGATGACTGGCCAAGGTCCAAACACATCCACTCCTACATAGGTGAAGGGTGGGCATGTGTGTAGTCGTTCCGGAGGTAAGTTGGCCATGAGTTGTTCCTCTGTTCTGCCGCGTAACTTTCGGCAAACAACGCACTTGTGCAGCTCTGAGGCGATAAGCTTTTTTCCGCCTATGACCCAAAAGCCTGCAGCTCTCAGGGCCCCTTCTGTAAAGTGTCGTCCTTGATGCTTGACATCTTCATGACACTGGCGCACTAGCAGCAGGGAAACATGACTGTTCTTGGGCAAGATGATGGGGTTCTTTTCCTGACTGCTCAAGTCAGCATGCTTTAGTCTGCCACCAACGCAAATCAGGTCTTCTTCAAGAACAGGTCTGAGTTTCTGGAGAGAACTGACCTTGGCTACAGTTTTTCCATTTTCAAGTGCTGTTAATTCCTTAGAGTAGGCCTCTTCCTGCGCTGCTCTGATGATGATGTGTCTAACTTGGGACAGCTCATCTGGAGTACGCGGGAGGTTGCAGTAGTGCCATCCTTTGCACTGACTGGACTTGTGCTTGTAAGATTTAGCAATGTGGATGAGTAGAGCAATTGCCCTAGTGAGAGAGCGCACTGATGAGAACCGCTGGAAACGTGCGGCATTGAGGCCTCTGTTTAGACTGTGAGTCAAGAGGCTGCTCACTTCAGGGCGTATCTCTCCATCCAATTCTGGGTTGAGAAGCTCAAAGACTTCCTTTGAGTCTTCATCAGGTGGACTGGGTTTGTACAGAAGGTCTGGTCCGATGAACCATGTGGTCTGTGCCAGATGTGATGCCGCAACTGCCCGCGAAGCGTGGTCTGCGGGGTTGTCTTCCGTACTGACATAGTGCCACTGGTCAGGTGTTGAGAACTGACGTATTCTGCGAACTCGGTTGTGGACGTATACATAGAAACGTTTCGTTTGATTGTAGATATAGCCAAGAACTACCCTGCTGTCACAGTAGAACTTGACCTCATCAAGCTTCAGGTCCAGCTCGTCTTGTATGAGCTCAGCAACTTCTACGGCTAATACTGCGGCACACAGCTCTAGCCGGGGAATTGTTGGTTCTGACTGTGGAGCCAGTTTAGCTTTCCCTAAGATGAATCCAACTTGGATTTCTCCATCAGCTTGGGTAGTCTTCAGATATGCCACCATTTCAATGGCCTTGGTGCTTGCGTCGGAGAACACACATAGCTCTGTGTGCTCACCCTTGGAGAGGGATGTCGTAGTGTATGCGCGTGGGATGTGCAGCTGGTTTAAATCATGCAATGACGTTCGCCATGATTCCCATTGTTTCAGCTTTTGTTCTGGGAGCGGTGCATCCCAGTCACACATGTCAACACTGAGTTCTCTGAGCAGACTTTTGCCTTCAATGGTCACTGGCACAACCATGCCTAGCGGATCAAAGATGCTGTTCACCGTAGACAACACTCCTCTGCGAGTGAAGGGCTTCTTCTCTTGTGAGACAGTGAATGTGAATGTGTCTGTTGTGGTCTCCCACAATAGTCCCAAGCTCCGTTGCACAGGTGTAGCTTCGCCACTGAAGTCAAGGCTCTTTAGGACTGCCCTGTCTTCTGGTGCGAAGGCTTGAAGGACGACGTTGCTATTTGAAGCGAACTTGTGGAGCCTCAGGTTTGATTCGCTGAGTGAGGCCTGCGTTCTATGCAGGAGGCTGATGGCATCAGCGTCGGTGGGTAGGCTGATGAGTCCGTCATCGACGTAGAAATGACGTTCCACAAATTGTACAGTGTCCGCTCCATGTTTGTTCGCACCTTCTTGAATGGCCCTCCTCAGACCGTAGATGGCCACAGATGGGGACGGACTGTTGCCAAAAACATGGACTCTCATCCTATAGTCGATTACGTCCTTGGACATGTCATTGTCTCTGTACCACAAGAAACGCAGGTACTTCCTATGGTCGTTGCGAACTAGGAAGCAGTGGAACATCTGCTGTATGTCGGCGATCACTGCAACTTGTTCCTTCCGAAAGCGGATCAGAACCCCAATGAGTGAGTTATTGAGGTCAGGTCCCGTCAGGAGAACGTCGTTCAGAGATGTTCCTGAATACTTCGCACTGGAGTCGAATACAACGCGAATGTTCCCAGGCTTTTGTGGGTGGTAGACTCCGAAGGTTGGGAGGTACCAATATTCTTCATTGTCTTCCAGTGGCGGAGCCACTTCTGCATGTTTCTTCTCTAATATTTTCCCCATGAATTCCAGGAACTGTTGTTTCATCTCCGGTTTCCTTCGTAGCGTCTTCTCCAGAGCGGCAAAGCGGGTGAATACTTGTTCACGGTTGTTAGATAAGCGCTGCCGAGGGACCCTAAAAGGTAGCGGAGCGACCCAGTTGTTTGACTCGTGTCTGTAGACTTCTTGGTCCATAATCTCCAGGAAGATGGTGTCCTCCATGGACGGGGCAGGTCTGTTATCATACTCGGTCTCTTTGAAGACTTTCCTTCCAAGGGTATCCAGTGATGGCTTTGTGGACTTACTCCTCTGCTCCCCGCCATGAGACACGGTCTGAGTCAGCTTTATGGAGGCTTTGCAAGGTGTGAGCATAGAGGGACGGCCATTCTCCAGCACATTGGTCTTGAATGTCCCCACGACTGGTTTATGTGCACCCCCTAAGCACACATCTCCAACAAGCACCCAGCCTAGCTCCAACTTTTGTGCGAAAGGAGCATCTGGGGGTCCGCTTACTTGCTGCCAGACCTTGTGCACTCTGACGAGATCTCTGCCGAGCAGGATAAGTATCTCCGCATTGTGGTCAAGCTCAGGTATGTATGGTGCTACACCCCTGAGGTGTGGATGGTGGCGGGCCGCGTCAGGTGTCGGTATTTCAGTGCGATCATTGAGTATTTCATTGCACTCAATTAGAGGTGGAAGTGGTAGGCTGGTTTGGCCATCCAGAGATTCGACCTGGAATCCTTCAGCCTTCCGGCCTGACGTCTCCACCAGCCCCGCACAGGTCTTTAGTGAGTAAGGGAAAGACTGGCCTTTGATGTTAAAGAGCTCAAAGAAGTCAGACCTGACCAATGAACGATTGCTTTGGTCGTCCAGGATTACGTACATGTTAGTTGCCCTCTCACGTTGACCTTCGGGATATACTCGAACCAGACAAATCTTTGAGCAGGATCTTGCTGTTCGGCCTGGACCACAAATCTGTGTGCAGCTAGAATTGATGACTGTGCTGTCACCGGCTGGCACATCTTCCTCCCCGCCATTGTCTGATGGTGGTGGAGGCCCTTTCGCAGCTTGAGGTGGTGGACCTGGGTGCATGGCAGCATGGTGACGGTCACTACCACACTCTGTGCACTTCACAGTTGCTTTACAGTCTTTAGCGAGATGACTTGCGGACGTGCAGCATTTGAAACACATCCCGTTGTCTTTGAGAATACTCTTCCTCTCTTCAAGCATCTTTACTCTGAATGTTCTGCACTTCCTGAGTGGGTGTGGTTTGCTGTGAATGGGACAATTTTTTTCTGACCCTTCAAGTTTTTTCTCAGGTATATCTGCTGGCGGATCTTTACCTGATGAAACCTCTGTCTTATGAACTGATATCTTGCTTCCTAAGTTGCGTGAGGGTGCCTTGTCTGATTTCAAACTGCTGCTGCTAGCAGATGGTAGGGCGAAGCTGGGATCATTCCTTCTCCGTGCTTCGTGACAGATGAAATCGGCAAAGACATCAAATGGAGGGAAATAGCCTTTGTTCTTTTCTTTAAACCTTGAGCCTATTGCGAGCCATTTGTCTTGAAGCCCATAGGGGAGTTTTTCAACAATGGGCCCAATTCCCCTGGCTGTATCCAGGTATGCCAGTCCCGTGAGGTAACCTTCTCCTCTAGCACCCTGTAGCTCCATGAGGAGATCGCCTAGGTCCCTCAGTTTCCCGTAGTCTTTTGCAGATATTTTTGGGAATTCGTCCAGTCGTTTAAACAGAGACTTCTCCATGACTTCAGGTGCAGCATAACACTGCTGGAGGCGCTCCCAGGCCTTCTCTAGTGCTACGTCTGGGCGCCCTACATGCACAGAGCGAATGCGTTTTATGTGCTTTACTGACTCTGGCCCGAGCCACTTAATGAGCAGATCCAGCATTTCAGTGCCTGTGAGTCCCAGGCCAGCAGTTGCATTATCGAATGATGACTGCCATGCCATGTAATTTTCGGGTTTGTCATCAAATTGGTAGAGGCTGGTACTCACTAGATCGCGGCGAGCCAGGTATCGTGCCAGGTGTTCTGTTTCAGGTGCCACGCTTGGGGTGGTTGGGACATTGCGAGGAAAGTATGATGGTGCCATTGGGCTTAGTGCTGGTTTCTGAGGGAAATATGCTTTCTTAGGCACATCGGGATGTCCACTTTCTCGATTTGGAATTATTTGGTTCCCAGTATGAGGTGCGCTCTGATTTGATGCCATGCTGAGAAGGGGTTGCCTCTGGGGGGCCTCACCCTGTTGGCGTACATCATCCTCGTTCGGGCCTATTGCTGACAAAGGATGCCATGTAATGTAGCTCTCTTCAGACGCTGCTGCATCGTGTGCTGAGCTAGGGGGAGACACTGGAATGCCTGTTCGGCGCAGTTCAGTTTGTGCTGCAACGTACTCTCTAGTACGTGTTGCAATTTCCTCTTGGAGGACCTCATGTGAAGATGAACTAGACTTAACTGAATTCTCTTGATATTCAGCTGCTTCTAATGCTTCAGCCTGTGCTTCAGCTGCTGCTGCCTCTTTTTGTTGTTCTAGTGCGCTTAATTCAGCTTCCAGCTTTGCTTTTCCCAACTCTAGATCAGCTCTAACTCGTCCCAGCTCTGCTTCTGTAGTAGCTTTCTCAACTTTTAGCCTTGCTTCTTTTTCTGCATAAGCAGCTCGTACTTTTGCAGCCTCTGCTGCTGCACGCGCCTTGACTGCGGCACTAGATGAAGATGAGCGAGAGCTCCTTGACTTGTGTGTGTGCACTGATGCAGACTTCTCACTCTTTCTTTCTTCCATCTTTCTTGCTAGGTTTTGCTTCTTTCTACTTTAGTTGTTGCGCTCCAGCTGAATCACCCTTTTTCACTATACTGTCCTCACTAAGTTGTAAGAACTAGCTAGACAGCAAGTTAAACTTTTCTTCATTGGTGATTTATTTCTTGACAAGCAGACTTCAACATCACAGCTTCAGAAGATAAAGTGAAACTAAAAATGAAACAAGTAGGAGACTAATTAAATTCTGTAACGTTTCTACATAAGCTAGCACTTAAAACACAACCTAGAAAAGGTAACTAATGACCTTGGCATTCATTACAGTGGTTAAGCTATGCTATTGCTAACATTTAGCTACCATTAACATATGTTCAAAAAATCGTTTTTTCTACATTTACTTTTAACAGTTTCTAAACAACATAAACCATGAAATTATCTTCCATAACAAATACTAAGAACATAAAGAATGAATACATACAAGGGATGCATCTGCTGGGGCTATGAAAAGCGAATTTTTTAGGAACTCCTTCCTCTGAATGGCAACATGACTTTGCCCTTGGTCCAACTGACATTTTACTTCCTACTTCCTGTTTCTAACGTTATGACATCACTAGTCAAATTAAAAGTACTTCCTATTGCATGAACTTACATTGAATAAAAGTCCCAAATTCTGCCAGAAGGCAGCACAACAACGCTGGTCTCTCCTGGGTCATGAGTGTTAGCCATGAATGCTAGCAGTGCTAGCTAGTTAGCCATCTCTGCTGATGTGACCTTGCTCTGTCTGAATTATTTACTTGTGAGAGCAAAATGACAAAATACGCTAATCCTGGTTAACAAGTTTTGTGTACGTGTTGCACTTTCGTGCTGTGCATTCATACTGTGCATTATAGTTGTGTGTGTGGTTCCAAGGTTGTCATAGCCTGGAGCGGTACTGGGGTTAAGCTCCCAGTGCTCATAAAATGCTTCTTACGGCGTGCGTCTCGAAAAGCCTCTGACAACTAAGTCCAACTCCTAGCCTGCCCGTGTGGTTTAGTCTCTAAGCCCGGCAGAACAGCTTTTACTAACAGGAGAAGGGGCGAGGGCGGATCTCTGGTGCCTTAAAACCAGATGCTTCGGGTAGATGGTGGCTCGTCAACCTGGGAAGGTAGCCCATCTAGGGGAAGGTAAACCCTGATTTCAAACCTCCGCTGCCTTGCGGCACACCCGGTCACGGGAAAGGCTTCGGGAGTCAACCCTGAGGAGAAATCCGGAGTCGGAGCCCCTAAGGCAGTTCTCTGTTGTGCTCAACATCGTTCTGGCAGCTCCTGCGACGGCGCTGGTGCCAAACTATAGCAGCCCTGCTGTTCCTTTGGATTCATCAGTGACGTGGAGAGGGGGGGACATGCTGCATGGGTAACATCTTGTCCTCCATATCTTCCTGCCTAGGCTTGAATCCTACCAACGTCCAAACGCTGTAAATTCACAGAGAAAATGTTGGACCCCTGGTGGGCCGTTTCTGGCCCACGAGCCATATGTTGGAAACCCTTGGGCCAGCCCATTAAAAATGCATTCATTCATCTTCTTCCGCTTAATCCTTATCGGGTCGCGGGGGGGGAGGGGGGGGGCTGAGCCTATCCCAGCATCTTTGGGCGAGAGGCAGGGTCCACCCTGGACAGATCGCCAGTCCATCGCAGGGCCAACACAGAGAGACAGACAACCATTCACTCTCACAGTCATACCTAAGGACAATTTAGAATCCCCAGTTTTGATGCCAATTAACCGAACTTGCATGTTTTTGGCATTTTTAAGAGATTTACTTCCATGAAATAGTTGCATATCACAACAGCATGTCAATGAATGAGATAAAACTAGAAAAGCACTCGGAGAGCGCAGACCTCCACCAAGCGCCACAGTTCCCCCCATACAGTGTTTGTGTGTACGTTTTCAGATTCCTTGACCATGAAAACATATGACTAGCAATTGGATTCACAATGATAGCATAAGTGGTTCAGTAGTTATTGACGAAAATGGCATTTTCCGTAATGGCGGTTTAGCGCCACAGTTCCCCCCATACAGTGTTTGTGTGTACGTTTTCAGATTCCTTGACCATGAAAACATATGACAAGCAATTGGATTGACAATGATAGGATTAGTGGTTTAGTGGTTATTCACGAAAATGGCATTTTGCATAATGGCGGTTTTCTTGTGGACGGTGATCTGGATCACCACCAAAATCTAATCATCTGTAGGATACCCCATTTCTGACAATCTGTGAAAATTTCATGAAAATCCGTCCATTACTTTTAGAGTTATCTTGCAAACAAACAAACAGACAGACAAACCAACGCTGATGATCACATAACCTCCTTGGTGGAGGTAATAAAATAGAAAGCACAGATAAATGAAAGTTCACCGCTTACAAGAAGCTGTTCATTTCTGCAACAAACCACAGTCACTTTTTCTCTGTGCGTAAGAAAACTTTAAACGGATTTATTGCAGACATTAAATGCAAGCTTCTTGCTAAAAAAAATACTCACGTTTAACCACAGAGATAGGAGCTGCTGGGGGTGACTCACTGCTGGGACAACAGGTGATTAGGGTTTGATATGAGAAGTTGCCACCGCCATGGCATTTCTTCCTACCGGGCTGCAGCCTGAACTGCAGCAGGAAAGGAAACCGACCCAGGGAGGAGACTGACAGCTGCGCCAACTAAGGTAGGGTCAGTTTATTTGCTCTAAAAATTAAAACGGGTGAGACGCTTCCTGTGGTAACGTATCGTCACTTCCTGTATTGCTGGCTGTCTGTGTGGTTTGCTCTGTGGTTAGCTCTCCTCACTCTCCTGAGGATTATTGCCTTTAATTGTATTTTAATCACTTTTTTCCATCTACCGTCAGCTCTCACTTCTGTTAACAAACCTCTTGCACCTGTGTGTGCCCTCAGTGTCATCTAATCACCCTCTTTATCCTTCTGTTCATCTTTTATTGGTGTTTGTGTTAGCGTCGGGTTAGCCACTAACTATGGCTACTAGCTCTCCTTCCCCTCCTCCTCTGGTGTGCTCTGTCTGTCAGATGTTTAGCTACACCTCTGCCTCTTTTAGTGATAATGGTAAATGTAATAAATGTTGTCTTTTTGAGGTGCTCGAGGTGAGGTTGTCTGATTTGGAATCCCAGCTCCGCTGCATTGAAACACCGTCTGTGCCAATTAATAATGACGGATGCCCCTTAGCTGCAGCGGAGCTCCCGAGCATAGGGCAGCCTACTAGCGGTCCTCCGATCCTCCTGAGCAGCCAGGAGACTGAGTGGGTGACGATGAGAAGGAAGCCTAGCCGCAAGGCCCCGGTACACCACCAACCTGTTCATGTTTCTAATCGTTTTTCCCCGCTCAGCGACAAACCTGCTGAGGAAAAAACTCTGATCACTGGCAACTCTGTAGTCAGAAACGTGAACCTAGAGACTCCAGCAGCCATAGTCAAATGCATTCCTGGGGCCAGAGCAGGTGACATCGAGTAAAGCTAAGAGTAACTGTAAATACTCCACAACTGTTATTCACGCCGGCATTAACGACATCCGACTCCGGCAGTCAAAGTCACAAACTTAATGTAGAATCGGTGTGTGACTTTGCAAAAACAATGTCTGCCTCTGTAGTATTCTCTGGCCCCCTCCCCAATCTGACCAATGATGACACGTTTAGCCGCTTGTCATCCTTCAACCGCTGGCTGTCTGTGTGGTGTCCTGCAAACAATGTGGGCTACATAGACAATTGGAGCTCATTTTGGGGAAAACCTGGTCTTATTAGACGAGACGGCGTCCATCCCACTTTGGATGGTGCGTCTCTTTTATCTAACAATCTGGCATCATTTTTATCCAAATTTCCAAAACCTTGACAACTCAGAGTTGGGACCAGGAAGCAGAGTCGCAGGCTTACATGCCTCTCTGCAGCTCCTCTTCGTCCGCCACCCCTCAACTTAGCCCCTGTCTTCCCCATCAGAGAATGTATAAGCATCCCAAAGTGATTTAACAAAAAGTTGGTAAAACAAATTAAACATGAACCCTCTAAATTTATTGATTTGGCCTCTGTTCCTCATAATTTAAAAATTAAATGCGGTTTGTTAAGTAGGTCTCTAACTCCCAAGTCTCTATTAGTCCATGACTTGTTAATTGATCATCAGATTGATTTAATATCCTTCACAGAGACTTGGTTAGGGCAAGAGGATTATGTTGGTTTAAATGAATCAACTCCCTCTGGTTATTTAAACTGTCAAAATCCCAGAAGTTCTGGTTGTGGAGGAGGAGTAGCAAAAATTTACCATTCCAAATCACTAGTTAATGTAAAGCAAAAAACACGTTATAATTCCTTTGAGAACCTGGTCCTCAGTATTGGGCATTTTAGCAATTTTAGGCTAAACCCAATTTTATTTGCCTACTCAGAGTTTTTATCCGAATGTGCCGAATTCTTAGCTGATTTAGAGCTGAAATCAGATAGAATAATTATAGTAGGGGCTTCAATATACATGTAGATGTAGATGGTGATTGTCTTAACCCTTTGACTGCCCTAAGTGCCATGTGGTGCCTGGGGCAATGCAAGGCAACTCAAGGCCCCCCTAGTGGTCAAGAGTGGTCTGCCTCTCTGTGTTGGCCCTGTGATGGACTGTCCACGGTGTACCCTGCCTCTCACCCAAAGATGCTGGGATAGGCTCCAGCCCCCCCCTCACCCCGCGACCTGAAAAGGATTAAGCAGAAGAAGATGGATGGATGGAAACAGTTCAGATTTCCAAGGCTATAACTTGAAAGTTACAAGAGATAATGGCTTACTGCCAATTAGAAAGATGTAGAATATGATCCAAAGTTTCAGATAGGAATAAATTTACACATCTAGTTTGCATAATGTCATGGCAGCTATATAAACTAGAAAAGCACTCATAGAGCGCATACCTCCGCCAAGGCTCCTTCCGTTTGTCATGGATCACCTCCAAAATGTAATGGGTTTGTGTGTAGGCCTATAGCCACTTGTGGTGAAAATTGCATCGAAGTCTGTCCATAAGTTTTGGAGTACTGTTGCTAACACACTGTGAGAAGAGCCTTGGCTGAGGTATGCATTCTCGGATCATCGCCAAAATATAATGGGTTCCTTTCTAGCCCAAGAACCACCTCTGGTGAAAATGTCACCCAAATCCATCTAGTAGTTTTTGTGTAATCCTGCTGCACAAATACAAACAAAGCCCTTGGTGGAGGTATGCACTCTCAGATCATCACCAAAATCTAATCATCTGTTCCCCGTGCCATTACACACCTTTCCTGAAAATGTCATCAAAATCCGTTTCGTAACTTTTTGAGTTATGCTGGTAACAGACAGACAAACCCTGGTAAAAACATTACCTCCTTGGCGGAGGCAATTACATACAGTGGGGTAAAAAAATATTTAGTCAGCCACCAACTGTGCAAGTTCTCCCACTTAAAAGATGAGAGAGGTCTCCAATTTTCATCATAGGTATACCTCAACTGTGAGAGACAAAAATGAGAAAAAAAAATCCAGAAAATCACATTGAAGGATTTTTAATGAATTAATTGGCAAATTCCTCAGTAAAATAAGTATTTGGTCATCTACAAACAAGCAAGATTTCTGGCTCTCACAGACATGTAACTTCTTCTTTAAGAGGCTCCTCTGTCCTTCACTCGTTACCTGTATTAATGGCACCTGTTTGAACTCTTTATCAGTATAAAAGACACCTGTCCACAACCTCAAACAGTCAGACTCCAAACTCCACTATGGCCAAGACCAAAGAGCTGTCAAAGGACACCAGAAACAAAATTGTAGACCTGCACCAGGCTGGGAAGACTGAATCTGCAATAGGTAAGCAGCTTGGTGTGAAGAAATCAACTGTGGGAGCAATTATTAGAAAATGGAAGACATACAAGACCACTGATAATCTCCCTCGATCTGGGGCTCCACACAAGATCTCACCCTGTAGGGTCAAAATGATCATGAGAACGGTGAGCAAAAATCCCAGAACCACACGGGGTGACCTAGTGAATGACCTGCAGAGAGCTGGGACCAAAGTAACAAAGGCTACCATCAGTAACACACTATGCTGCCAGGGACTCAAATCCTGCAGTGCCAGACGTGTCCACCTGCTTAAGCCAGTACACGTCCAGATCGTCTCAGATCAATAGAGATTAGTACAAATTCTCAGTATAGCCGGGGGATCTCAATAAGGCTGGTGGCGCTGCTCTGCTGTGACCTGGGCTACCCTGTGCTGCTACTGTGTGTGTTTGTAGTACTTAGTTTTTAGTGCTCAGTTTGAAGTATCACAATGATGTTTTTGCTAAAGGGACTGCTTGTGATCTGGTTGTTCGGGATAATATGCCACTGTACCCAAGTGGATCGGGACATGAGGCTGACCACGCTCCTGAGCTATACTCGAGACCAGCTCCTGCTTCTTCGTTCCAGCCACGTCTCGGCACCCCTCCTGCCTAGGGAGCTCTTACGAAATCCGACGGGAGGACGTAGAAGCCGGTCGCAGAAGAGAGGGAAATGTGGCGGAGTACGACAGAGACTGCGGAGGAGAGAGAACAGGCCGCCACTGCCATCCATGTTGCTCTGTAATGTCCGCTCACTGAAGAGCAAAATGGAGGAACTCAAAATCAACGCCAGGTTCCTATACGAGTACCGGGAGTCATGCCTGCTCGTTTTCATGGAATCATGGCTTCAGGAGGACGTACCCGACTCGCTTCCATCCGTGGACGGCTTCTCCCTGGTGCGGCAGGACGGGGACACGCTCTCCGGTAAGATCAAAGGAGGAGGTATTTGTGTGTACATTAAGAACAAATGGTGCTCACAGTTCACCACGAGAGAGTCGCTTTGTACCCCGGATATAGAACTGCTGTGCTTAAGCCTGAGACCCTTTTATCTCCCCCGTGAATTTGGAAACATTTTATTATGTACCGTTTACATCCCGCCCAGTGGGAACGCTTTCAATGCGGCAAACGCTATCGTGGACTGTGTACACAGACAACTGGAACGCACTCCTGAAGCACCTTGTTTGATTCTAGGGGATTTTAATCACTGCAAACTGGATGCGGCACTGTCTGGCTTCAGCCAATATGTGAACTGCAGTACAAGGGGGAAAAATATTTTGGACAAATGCTATGGGAACGTCAAAAATGCCTATATAGCAAGGGTTAAGCCCCCCTTGGGGTCCTCAGACCATAATGCTGTTCATCTGATTCCTACTTACAAGTCTTTGCTTAAAAGCAGCAAACCACAGACAAAGACAATCTTCATATGGGACAATGAAGGCATAGAAACTTTGAGAGGTTGTTTTTCTTGTACCAACTGGAGACTCTTCCATAACTTGGAGTTAGAGGAGGCCACAGATACCATAACTGAGTACATAAAATTCTGTAAAGAAAATGTTTTACCTCAGAACGTAATCACTATGTACTCCAATAATAAGTCTTATATTTCCAAGGAATTAAAACGGTGCATAGTACAGAAAAAGATTGCTTTTAAGAATGGGGACGTGTTAAGTGTGAAAAATATACAGAAAGAAATTAATTACAAACTAAGAACAGCTAGAGGTGAGACGAGGAAGAAATTTGAATCTGAATACCTAGGAAAAAGTTCTAGGAAACTGTGGGACTCAGTTAAAGTTATGACAGAGATGACTCCATCCAAAAGCTGCATTAATGTAATGAATGAGGAAGAAAAGGCAAACGAGTTGAATAATTTCTTTTGCAGATTTGAGACTAGAGATTTTTCTCATGAACAAAAAGCTGCTCTGGACGCTATATCAGTATTAGGCTCTGAAAAAATCATAGTTGACCAGCATGTTGTGGAAAGATTTTTCTCACGTATGTGCCCCAAGAAGGCATCTGGACCAGATGGGATCTCTGGGCACTTACTGAAGTCATGTAGTGAGGAGCTAGCAGAAGCCTGGAGTCCCATCTACCAGAAGTCTTTAGATATGTGTTCTGTCCCAGTAATTTGGAAAAGCTCTATTATAATTCCTGTACCAAAAAAAGCAAGCTGCAAAGAGAATAATGACTATTGTCCTGTTGCACTGACCTCACTGGAAATGAAGTGCCTCGAGAAGATTGTCATTGACATTCTGAAAACTGATTTTGGAGGACTTTTGGATCCTCTGCAGTTTACTTATAAAAATAATAGAAGTACAGAGGATGCCATTTTAACCTTAACCTATTCTGTGTTTAAACATCTGGAGGAGACAACCTCATATGCCCGTCTTTTATTGGTTGATTTTAGTTCAGCTTTTAACGCACTGCAGCCACACCTTTTAATTAAGAGGTTAAATGATTTTAAAGTGCATCCTGTCATTATTAAATGGTACCACTCATTTTTAACTTATCGTAAACAGCAAGTTAGTGTAAATGGAACTTTAGCTAAATCCAGAACCCTCAGCACAGGAGCTCCCCAAGGCTGTGTTAGTTCACCATTTTTGTTCACTTTTTACACTGATGAGTGCAGAAGTGTCTATCCAGGCAATCAAATTATTAAATTTTCTAATGACACTGCTATTCTATCACTACTTCAAAAGACTCATGATCTGTCAAGCTATTTTATAGAAATTCAGAGGTTTGTCAATTGGTGTGATGACAGTCATCTCATTTTGAATACTGATAAAACAAAGGAGATGGTGTTTGACCCTCTGGGAGTTGGTGACCACAGGCCTGTGGTCATCCACAACCACACTATAACACAGGTTAGTTCCTATAAATATTTGGGAGTATTTATTGACAATTCATTAACCTGGAGCACACACGATTACCTCCGTAGCAGACTACAACAGCGGCTACATTTCTTGCGTAGTTTAAGAATACATGGCGTTGATAAAAGGATTATGTTAAAGCAGACGGACAGTGACATTTTTTTATTGAACCAATCAACAGATTGTATGAAAATATTCTATTCTGTCTATTCCCGCGATTTAATATGTGTCACCAGCTTCCATAAATGACCTTATTTGCTCATAGCTCAGCCTTCACTTAGTGAGGCTGCAGTACCGCTATCTCTCGATAGGTGCGGGCATTGGTGACGTCACAACAGCAATACATAGTAAATGGCAGAACGAGAGCAAAGTGATTCAGACAGCGATTATTTTCTCGAGTTTGACGACCTCAATATAATTGATGACATTGAAAATGAGGAATCGGATGATGAAGTAGTTTTGGGTGGTGCTGAGGGGGTATTCAGCCTTATTTGTGGGAAAGAAGTAAGGGTTATGTTGCCTGCCTGTGCAGTGAGCCTCATCAGAGAAACATTCCCATCTGATCACTACAAGGGATTTTGCCTACCAAGATTAGATTTGTGAACAATGATATGTAAATAAAGTTTTGTAAAATCATATATTGAGTTTATTAATGTTCATGTCAATGTTATAATTCTCATAGTTCAGCATTCATCAAAGTCGCATGTCATATACATTTGAATAATTTGAACACACTAAATTCTTCTCAATTTGAAAAGAAATATTACATACTATACCACCTTTGTATGAATGTTTGAAAACACAGCAGAAATATACAAAGAAATACAAAAATCAATGGAGTATCACTACAGATTAAGAAAATAACTAGTTTCCAGATATAGCAATTATTATATTCCAATAAATAACATTTCACAGTTATAATGGGCACCATTTTATGGTAGAAAATTGGGGTTCCATTTTTAAAAGCACATTTCTCTTACAATCTTAGGCTTATATGCACGGTGCTAACCACTGCACGGTGGCGCAGTGGTTAGCACTGCGGCAGCACAGTTTACCCTTGGCCGGGGGATTGTGGGGATCGTGGGATCGTGGGTTCGATCCCAGCCCCCGACCAACAGTGATCTGTGTGGAGTTTGCATGTTCTCCCCGTGTTGCGTGGGTTTACTCCGGGATTTCTCCGGTTTCCTCCCACATGCCAAAAACATGCATGTTAGGTTAATTGGCTGTTCTAAATTGTCCCTAGATATCTGTTTCCTATAGGCCCTTAGAATAGAGGGTTAGTATTAATGAAAGCGCTTTGAGTGGTCTTTGTGACTAGAAAAGCGCTATATAAGTGCAGGTTAGTTAGTTAGTTAGTTAGTTATATTTATTTTTCTTAGCAAATATGTTGCTTCCCTAAAAATTGAAAGCTGAACTGTCATTGGTAATTACCTCCGCCAGGCCGAAAAGGCCAGGAGGAGGTTATGTTTTTGCCAGGGTTTGTTTGTCAACTCCGCATTCTTCAACGTTTTAGGCACAAAAGCACGCCGAAAACACTGGTGGCCTGGGCCCGCCAGCGTGCCTCTGTTTACGCGACGCTGCAAAACCTGACACGGGCACCTGTCCGCCGCCGCATTATTTCCCAGAAATAATTTGATTTTGAAAATCATCCATTGCTTGGAATTCATTTAAAATGTTTAGTAAACATTTGCAGTGAATATTAAAAATACAAAACTTACCCTGTTTACTTCTCGTTTTCTGACAGCTGATTGCCTCGGTAGATCACCCTTGCTTTTCACGCCACTGTCACTGACACTTGTCTCAGAGTCAGACTGGGGAAGCGAGGGATATATAGTTGGAATAGCCGTTTTCTTTATCACCAATCTTTTTGCAAATTTCATTTCAAATTGCATCTTATTCTCGAAATCACTGTAAGCGAAATGTCTACTGCACATGTAGGGCGCTGACGAGGTGCAGGTGTGCGCGCAGCTGAGGCAGATGCCTGAGAGCGGCGAGCCGTGACACCTGCAAAATATATGTGGACAAGAAAGACTGACAAACCTGGGTACTATTTCACTGCAGTCTGCTTTAATACAGAAGCTGAAGCAATAGGGAACACTGTATGTCTCTGTAATTGAGAACTTTGCTTCTAAAAAACATAGGAGGATGGACTTCCAATATAAGTAACCGGTGAGTTAAACTGTCTTTCTTCAGCATGTTTTTCCCCCTAACCGTTCTTATGATCATGAAAATATTTGGTAATTCCGAGAAATATCCGTAATCGCCGATTTTAAAACGTAAACATCAAGTGTTGCATGAAGCAAAACACAGCAGTAGCCGACGACCGTGTGCGTGTGTTTGGCTGAGCTGACGTCACACAGTCAGTGGCCATCTTAGCCGCTGATCGCTTGGCTCTCCAGGGCAGCATACTTTCAAGAGCACATTGTCACCATATGCGACATTTGTTGAGACCAAAACATGTGCAGTTTGCTTTAGCTCGTCTCAGACAACAATTTCAGATATGAATTAGCAATATTGAATTTTCGTCTGTCCGTCTGCTTTAATATTTTACCAGGCTGTGTTGGAGAGCTGTATTAGATACAGCATTACAGCTTGGTTTGGTAACCTCTCTGAGAAACTAAAGAAAAGTGTGTTGCGTTTAATTCATACAGCATGGAAAATTATTGGAGTTAAAGAGTATTTACCCATGCAGATCTTACACGACCAGGCAGCCTGTAGACAAGCTCAAAAAATAATCAGTGACATGAGCCATGTACTAAACAATGAATATCTGCGGCTGCCCTCAGGGAGGAGATACAGAGTCCCTAAGTGCAGCTTCAATAGATACAAGAACTCATTTATCCCGAAGTCAGTAAAACTTTTAAACTCAGATAAAAAGGTCAGGGACACTTACAACTCCTGTTCTGAATGACTGCTGTTATATATTTAGTTGACATGTGCAGTTGCTGCGCTGTGCCACTGGGGGAGCGCGACCCATCCATTTAACCTGGGCAGTTAAAGGGTTCATATGGCATTTAATTCAGTATTAGACTCGATGGGGTCTTCTCAGAAAGTAGAAAATTCTACCCATTATTTCCACCACATATTAGCCCTTGTTCTGACACATGGCATAGAAATAGAAAATCTGGTAGTGTCTCCTCATAATCTTGCACTGTCAGACCACTGTCTGTTAACCTTTGATTTCACTATTCCTGACTATTTGATTCCTAAAGAAAAATATTACTACAGCAGATGTCTTTCAAATGATGTTGTTACCAAATTTATGCAGATTGTTTCCTCTATGCCATGTGTCAACGCAACGGAAATAAGCTATAGACAGCTTGCTCCTTCTGTAATTGATAACATGGTAGATAGTGTTACAGCTTCTTTACATCAGACTCTCGGCATGGTAGCGCCTTTGAAAAAGAAAAAGTCTTAGAGATTTCTCCTCCTTGGTTCAACATAGAAACTCGTAGCTTAAAACAGAAGACTCGTCAATTAGAAAGAAAATGGCGCTCCACTAATTGAGATGAAATCTATTTAGCTTGGAGAAATCATCTTTTAATTTATAAAAAATCTCTTAGAAAAGCTAGAACAAGTTATTATTCTGCATTAATAGAAGAGAGCAAGAATAATCCCAGGTTTCTTTTCAGCACTGTAGCCAAACTGACAAAGAGTCAGGACTCTGTCAATCCTAGCATTCCCTTAGAGCTCACTAGTCAGGACTTTATGAACTTTTTCAATAATAAAATTTCATCTATCAGAGATAAAATCAGTCAGATTCTTCCCACCGTTAACTTAAATACAATAACTACTACAACTCCTTCAATTGACATCTGTTTGGATCAGTTTACTCCAATTGACCTTTTAAGAGTTAAGACAAAATAGTTTCCTCATCCAAGCCTTCAACTTGTATTTTAGACCCTATTCCTACCAGGTTATTTAAAGAAGCCTTCCCATTTATTGGTAGTTCTATTCTTCAAATAATCATTTCTTCATTAACTTTAGGCTATGTACCACAGGCTTTTAAAACTGCTGTAATTGGACTTTTGGGAAGATGGCAGAGAGGCATAACGCTTAAACAGAGAGCTCTCCCTAGTCGGATTAAAAATCTTTGGTAAATGGCCAACTCGACATAAGTAGATCAATAAACCAAGGGATGAAAACACGAAGAAGCCGGGCACACGGACAAAAGCAGGGTAAAACTAAAGAATCCCTCTTCAACAGCGCTGGAGAAATCGCTGAACACGAGGCCCAAAAAAACGAGGTGACTACAACAGAGAAAATGGAGGACGCCAAACTCGATGTTATGAACAATGGCTTTGCCAATATAAGTAAGGACATAAAAGACTTCAAACGACAACTCCAACAGGATTTAACGGCTCTTAAGAACTGAAAAAAGAGATGAAGGAGGAAATTATGGGTCTGTGAAAAGAAATGGACCGCAAGCTAGCTGAAACCATGGAGGAACTGCGCACTCAACGGGCGTGTATGGCAGAAGCACAGGCTCGAATATCAGATTTGGAAGACTGGAAGACCGAGGCAAGCGAACGGCTGCAGACCCTGATGGCACAAACACAGAGGATGCAGGAAAAAATAACTGACCTGGAGAGCAGGTCCAGGCGGAGCAATATACACATCTTCAGGATTCCGGAGGGCGCTGAAGGTAACTCGATGAAGAAATTCATAGCTCAATTCTTAAAAAAAGAGCTTGAGCTGCCTGATGAAACAGACCTGCAGATCCAACGAGAGCACAGAGCCTTGGCACAGAACCCGATTTCAAACTCTACACCCAGGTCAGTTGTGGTAAACTTTTTAAAATACGACGTAAAGGAAAGAATCTTGACACACGCGTGGAAAAAAAAGATACGAGTCGGCGACAAACAGATATTCTTTGACCATGACTACCAGACAGAAATTGTGCAGCAGCGAAAGAAATATGCCAACATTAAAAAAACGCTGAAAGAGAAAAAAATTAGATTCCAAACACCGCTAGCTAAGATGAGAATTCATTGGGAGGACAGCGTGAAAACCTACAACACGGCCAGAGAGGCAACGCGGGACATGATGGAGCGAGGCTTTGTAGTGAGCGTACCCGAGGAAGCGGCTGGAGCAGCGGCAGCACGGAACACATCGAGACAGCCGGAATGGAGGCAAGTGAGAGGCAGAGGGCGGGAGACGGACGTAGTGCACCGAGCCCAGGAAAAACTGCAAGGCTTTCAACGGAAAGTCTAGATTATAACAAAGATTAAGAAGGACACAGAAGAAATGAAGGCCAAGAAGACAAGGTAAAAGAGAAACAAACGGCTAGGAGAGGTTAAAGTGATTTTTGTTGGACATTTCTAGACTAATGACTATTACTTGGATAGTAACTAGAGGTCTAGGGAGGGCCCCTCACTCGGTGAGGACATTCCCTCCACCCTCCAACAGGGCCCAGTGGGCAGAAGAAAGGCCCAAAGTACGGAGGTCGAGATTCGTTAATGTGTTTTTGTACATATATGTGTTAGTTTTGTTGTTAAAGGGGCTAGGAGCACAAGTTAAAAAAAATGGAAAAACATGAATATGGTTAAAAATCTTAAGATAATGACATTAAACGTGAATGGTCTGAACTCACCTGTTAAAAGGGAAAGAATAATAAGAAAATTCAAGAAGGAAAAAGCCGAAATTATATTTATGCAAGAGACACATTTGAACAAGACAGAACATGAGAAACTAAAGAGATTTGGCTATAAGAACTCCTACTACAGTTCATTTAAGGGAGGAACTAAAAGGGGGGTTATGATACTAATTTCAAATAAAATACAATTTGAATGTGAACAAGAAATCCAGGATAAAGAAGGCAGATATGTAATAATAAAGGGAAGAATAGATGGTATGCAGATCACATTAGTGAACATCTATGCCCCACCAGAAAGTGACAAGGGTTTTTTTCAACAACTGTTTGATCTCATAGCAACACACAGTGAAGGAGTCCTAATTTGTGGAGGAGACTTAAATGCCGTCATGGATCATGAAGTTGATACAACAAGTGTTAAGAAGACAACAAAACATGTAACAAAGTTCATAAGAACTTCACTGGCAGAAATGGGTATGGTAGACATATGGAGGGACCTGCACCCACTCGAAAAAGACTATACACATTATTCAGCAGTCCATAAAGTACACTCTAGAATAGATCACTTCCTTATGAGTGAAGGTGACAGACACAGAGTGAGAAATTGTCGGATTGGAGGGGCAGAAATATCAGATCATAATCCTATATACATGGAAATATATTTAAACAATAGAAAATGACAACATGGAAACTTAATGTAGGACTATTAAATGATGAGAAAATGAAAGAAAGAATAAAGGTAAACATAAATGAGTATATCGAGGAGAATGATAATGGAGAAGTGGACCCAACAATACTATGGGATGCACTAAAAGCTGTGTTAAGAGGTAAATTAATTGTTGAATCAGGAAAAGCAAAAAAGTCTAAACTGGAATCATATGAACAAAGATGTGAGAGACTGAGGGAATTAGAACGTAAACATCAAAACACAAATGACCCAAAAATATATCAAGAAATCAAGGAAGAAAAAATAAAGATCAGAATCAGAATCAACTTTATTGCCAAGTATGCTTACACATACAAGGAATTTTGCTTATCACTAAGGTGCGCTCGTGTTAAGCACTCCCTAATGACGCGGCAGCCATACAGGCGCCTCATACAGTGGGGGGTAAAGAGGGGGAGGGGGTGACACGTTAGGCAGAGAGAAAAAACATAGTTATCAAAATATAGCTCGAGTGAGCAAGATTGTGATCACATAGAAAAAAAAACTCTAATTGCACACTTAGCAGACAATACAGATCCACACATTAACAAAGCAAGAGAGAGACCAGTGTGTGTATGTCAGTCATGTGATATCAGTGTGAATGCAGTGTGTGACGTATCAGTTACTGGTGGACAACAAAAATCCTCTTCTAGGCAACGGCTAGATGTTATGTCCTTGGTGTTCTAAAACATAGATAACATGTCCACAGAGTTCATCTCTTCAGTGCATGCCAGATGGTAAAATTCCATGTTAGTCGCTGTCCTTGGAGAGTTCAGATTGCTGCACATCAGCAATTGTTTGGGTTAGAGAGAAGCCAAAACTCCCTTCTGCTTTATCTCTTCTCCTGGAGGAATGAGTTCACCCAAGGACGCCGAATCAAGGCCTGATGAGCACAGTTCACTTAGAGCATAGAAATTTCTTCACTCATGCGATTCTGTGCATTACAATTTACATTAACATTCACAGGCTTTAAAATCATTCCCTGGAGAGCACCCAGCGACTCCGAGATGTTTCCCACCTTCCGATTCAGTTCCGATTCAGTTCACCATTTGCCGCTATCAGTGCTCTCCCCGGCTGGTCGAATTGTTGAAGGAGCTTCGCCGGGTCCGCATTTTGATTAGCTCTTTCCAGCTTCTTTAATTTCCGATACACCAGGAAAACTCCAAGCCAAACAGCAGAAATCCTGTGATCATAAAGCCAAAACAGGTAGATGTCTTCCACATCTTCAATCCAATTGTCCCATGAGTCTCTCACATACTTGGGCTCCCCCGGGCCCGATTTTCTGTTTGAAAAAGTGGTGTCAATTGCATTTAAAGCCCAGCTCAATTCCATAATTTCCGTTTGGATCGAGATCAGCGAGAAGAAGAGCGAGCGAGACACAGACAGGACACAGCAAGCTGGGATCAGTGAAGGGAGGAGAGGGGAGAGGAGAGGAGAAGAAATGCGTCTGCTCTCTCTGAAAGCCGTAAAAAGAAGAAAAAAAAAGAATAGATAGAATAGATAAAAAGATAAAAGAAATACAAATAGATGAAATTGAAAGGAAAAATAGATATTTAAAACAAAAATATTATGAAACGGGGCCAAAGGCCACAAAACTGCTGGCAAAACAGTTAAAAAAACAACAAACAGTGAATAATGTATATAAGATTAAGGACCCTGTCACAAATAAAACCACAGTTACCCCAGAAAACATCGAAGAGATATTCCATAAATTCTATCAAGAACTATACTCACAACCTGAAGAGACAAATGTTAAGGATATTAAAAAATTTCTATGCACATTGGACTTCCCATCAATAGGAAACCAACAAAATGAAAAGCTAACAGCAGAAATAACACAAGAGATTAAATATGTGATTAAGTCACTAAAAAATGGTAAATCACCAGGTAGTGATGGATACCCGTCTAAGTTTTATAAACTGTTTATAGAAGAACTCACGCCACAGCTCCTAAAGTCATTTAATTGGACATTAAACAACAACAAAATACCTCCATCATGGAACGAAGCCATTATTTCAGTTATTTTAAAGCCAGGGAAAGATAGGGAACAATGCGGAAACTACAGGCCAATCTCTTTATTAAATGTGGATTATAAAATATATACAACAATTATCTGTAAACGAATAAAGACATTCTTGACAGAATTGATAGAGGATGATCAAACTGGTTTCATAGAGGGACGCCAAACACACGATAATATCAGGAGAACAATACACATAATTAATCAAATACATAAAGAAAAGTGCAGTAATAATGAGTTTAGACGCAGAAAAAGCATTTGATAGGGTTAATTGGATGTTCCTATATGATGTGCTGGAACGCTTTGGATTTAACGAAAAGTCAGTGCAATGCATAAAGACACTGTATCAAAAACCTGTGGCAAGAATCAAGATAAACGGTAGCCTAACCACTTGCGCTCCGTTGTTCCGCAGGCGGGCAAGTCTCTGCGTCCTAGGGCGCACGAGGGCGCACTCCTGCGCCCTCGTGCGCTCTCGGACGCATAGTCCAGATTGTGGTGATGTAGGTGGTGTTGGCGTCCAAGCGCCACTGAAAAAAAAAAGCTGCAGACACAGCCGCGAACAGTTTAGTTCATCTGATTGACCTCTCATTCGACTAATAAGAGCCTTGAATTGGGTTTCTGAAACCTTGAAGAACCAATGAATGAAAACCTAGGAAGGAGGACCCGCCTACTGTGAATGCAGGAGCCAATTCAAGCACAGAAGTTCGGGCTGGGTGAAAAGATTTACTGTTGCAGCAGATGAAGAAAAAGGACGCTGGACGAATCTGCTACAGACCCCACAGCATGGAGAACACCCACAAGTGGGACCTGCACTCATTCCAGCAGAATAGACGTTTAGGATTCTCTTCCGTCATCATAGACCGACGGAGGCTGATGACAAAAGTCGTAAATCATTCGCCAAAACGGCAATAATGGAATTATGTTTTGACCGGGATCCACGAGCGGACCAGCGTCGCGTTCGTCTGACAATGGGGAAGAGAAGTTCGCCAGGACTCTGCTGCTGTGAAGAGGTAAGGTGTTATAAGCTAAATTATTATTTCTCCCTGAAAATTGTAATCAAAAAAAGACTTTTGACCGATCAGTAAATTACAACTGTACGGCGCACGAAGTACGAAGTGCGTGCGCCGCGATAAACGGTTCATTTGCCGTGTTCAGACCATGAAGGCCCCCCCCCCCCGCTGCAGAAGAGGAGTGGGGGGGGCGTTCACGGTCCGAACACCCCCCCCGGTCCATGGGGGAAAGCCTATGAGTCTATTCCATCATGTAGCGATGGCCGTCTTCTGTAGTGAGGGGGAGGGGGACAACCCCCCCCACACACACACACACAGCCCTGAATGTGACCCTTCATTAGAGCCCAAAATGAAGATTCTACATTGAATTATTCAAGTTACAGACGTTTTTCCAAACTGTGCCGTTTGGCACAATTTGGCACAGTTCCAAAACGCCTGGGAACTACCTGAGAACAAAGCTGTGTAAAATATTCATTTTTTGTGGTATTGTTACCAAATTTGGATCTCAGCTTGATAACACTTAGTTCTACATTTCTGTTGCATTTTCCAGCCGGATCGGACAGCTGTGTGTTATTTGCAAGCATTTGTATCCAAAAAAACACCGTGGCCAAATTTATTTTCTTCAAGTTCAGTATGTTTAGATGACTGTAACTCAGTGGCCGGAGCACGTAGAGAGATTATGTTTTTTTTGCCAAAAAATTCAAAGTGTTTTCTTTTAAATGAGACCAACCCCATGAAGATGCTGCAAAGGATTGAATAACAGCTTTCGATTTACTTTGGGCACGTTATTTTTTGGCATTTTTAGGAAAATTGCCTGGAGTACAAGGGGTTAACAGACAAAGTAAGTATACAAAGATCAACTAGACAGGGATGCTGCCTATCGCCCACCTTGTTTGCTCTGTTCATAGAGCCACTGGCTCAAGCGATGCGACAAAATAAGAAATTAAAAGGTGTAACAATAAAGGGAACCGAACACAAGATTGGGCTATTTGCAGACGATATTATAGTTTACCTTGAACAACCAGATGAATTAATAATGGAAATGATGGACTTGATAGAAAATTTTGGAAAATTATCAGGATACAAGATAAACATAACAAAAACACAAATACTGACATTCCACTATAACCCTTTAAACCAGATAACTGATAAGATCAAACTAAACTGGAAACAAAAAGAAATAAAATACCTTGGAGTGAACATACCTAAAGATTTAAGCAAAATCAAAAAGCAAACTATGATAGGCTAGAACAAGAAATAAAAAAAAGATATTGATAGATGGTCAATCTTAAATATGGATCTGAATTCAAAAATTAAGAGTCAAAATCAGCATACAACCTAGACTGCTTTACCTCTTCCAAGCTCTACCAACAGAGATTCCTGGTGCCAGTTCTCAAAGTGGGACAGGATGATATCGAGATTTGTTTGGGGAGGTAAAAAACCAAGAGTGAAATATAAAACTCTCCAATTACCAAAAGAGAAAGGAGGCATGGGCCTACCGAGTCTAAAGGAATATTACTACTCAGCACAAATAAGATATATCATATGTTGGTGCGACGGAGGATATGGAAAGAAATGGAAAAGGAAATTGAGGGACTCCCAGTACAAAGCATAATAGGAGATAAGGATGCATATAAGCAAATCAAACAAATAGACCCAATCACTAAATTTACTTTGGAACTGTGGTATAAAATAGTACAAAAGTATAATATAAAGGAGGACATAAAACTATTGAAATGGGTAGCATTTGACAGTCAGTTTGAACCGGCAAAGCAAGATAGGGGATACAAAAAAATCTGGTGAACAAGGGAATCACAGCATGGGGAAATATGGGAAAAAAAGATTTTGGGAGTTTTGTAAACATAAGAAAATTTAAACTAGAAAAATCTGAATTCTTCAGATATCTGCAGATGAGAGATTATTATATGAGGAAGATTAAGTATAACCTCCACACAGATGTGAGCGAGATTATACAATTCATTTTAAGCTCGTATGCAGGAAATAAAATAAGAATTATTTCAAAGCTATATCAGAAACTTACGGCAAACATTCAATTAACTATATAAAGGAGAAATGGGAGAGCTAAATTTAAACATAACAGAAGAAAACTGGCAAGAAATATGGAAAACACAACACACATCAACAAGTTCAAGGACATGGAGGGAATTTGGATGGAAAAACCTGATTTGCTATTTCATTACACCACAGATCCAAAGAAAATATACAAATACCCAATCTATATGCTGGAGGGGCTGTGGGGCTCAAAATGCAGACCACTCACATATGTTTTGGAAATGCTGCAAAATCTCATCATTCTGGAAATCTATACATGTGACAATACAGAAGATATTAGAATATACCAATGAACTGTAACTTGATGTATTTATGTGATCTTAAAAGAGACAATGTAATACAGGCTGAGGACAGATATCTAGTTAAAATCTTGCTGATTGCATGTAAAAAAACAATCACAAGAAAATGGCGATCAGAAGTTCTTCCTGACCAAGAGCAATGGACAGACATTGTTGAGGATATACGTTTAATGGAAAAACAAACATATCGACAAAGAATGCAAGAAGGACAATATGAAAAAAAATGGTGGAAATGGACACACTAAAAAGTGCAACAGCGAGACTAGAAATTGAAAGAATAACCAAAGAGGGGGGGCTGCACGGTGGCGCAGTGGTTTAGCACTGTGGCAGCACAGTTTTACCCTCAGCCGGGGGATCGCGGGGATCATGAGATCGTGGGTTCGATCCCAGCCCCCGACCAACAGTGAGCTGTGTGGAGTTTGCATGTTCTCCCCGTGTTGCGCGGGTTTACTCCGGGATTTCTCCGGTTTCCTCCCGCATACCAAAAACATGTAGGTTTAGGGCGCTCGCGCACGCAGCGACCAGCAGCCGGTGGCTTGTCACCAGACTGCAAACCAAGTCTACCTACGGGTACAAATAAGTAACAAAAAAAAAAAAAAAAGACACTGGAAAAACCAGAAGAATTAAGAGATGGAAACTAAAAACTTGATGCTCCAACATTTGTCCCCCCCCCCCTTTTTTTCTTTTTCTTTTCTTCCTCTAGCTCCTTTTTTTTTTTAAATATAGAGACTGTGATCTGAATGTAATATGTATGATGAAAATGAATAAAAATCAAAGTTACAAAAAAAACTGCTGTAATTAAACCCTTACTCAAAAAGCCAACGCTGAATCCAGGAGTTTTAGCTAACTACAGACCAATCTCTTATCTGCCTTTCATTTCAAAAATCAGCAAGAGTTGTTGCTAGGGAAATGGTTTATTTGAAGAGTTTCAATCTGGGTTTAGAATCCATCATAGCACTGAAACAGCCTTAGAGAAGGTCACTAATGACCTCCTTATCGCATATGATAATGGATTTGTTTCTGCACTTGTCCTTTTAGACCTTTGTGCAGCTTTTGATACAATCGATCATAATATTCTACTTGATAGATTGGAACACTATGTTGGACTTAATGGAACTTGGTTGCAGTGGTTTAGATCTTATTTATCCGATAGGTTCCAGTTTGTTCATGTCAATAATGAGTTTTCTTTCAACTCAAAGCTCAGTCAAGGAGTTCCAAAGGGATCTGTGCTAGGCCTACTCTTTTTTGTTTATATATGCTTCCGTTAGGCAACATTATTAAAAAGCCCTATATACATTTTCATTGTTATGCAGATGACACTCAATTATACTTGTCAATGAAGCCAGATGACAGTAATCAATTAGCAGAAGTTAGAAGCCTGTCTAAAGGAAATCAAGCTTGGATGACTTGTAAATTCCTGCTATTAAATTTAAATAAGAGTGAAGTCATTCTTATTGGTCTAAAAAACCTTAGAAATACCTTTCCAAATCAAACTCTTTGTTTGGATGCGGTTACTCTTTCTCTGAATAGTTCTGTGAGGAACCTTGGAGTTATTTTTGATCAAGAACTGTTTTTCAATTCACATTAAATTTGTTTCTAAGACTGCCTTCTGATCATTTGCGTAATATTGCCAAGATTAGGAGCATCTCGTCTCAGAGTGATGCTGAGAAACTGATCCACGCTTTTGTTAGCTCGAGATTAGATTATTGTAACTCTTTATTATCAGGTTGTCCTAAAACATCTCTAAAAAGTCTTCAGTTGATCCAAAATGCTGCAGCAAAAGTTTTAACAGGTACTAGAAAGAGAGATCATATCTCTCCGGTTCTGGCCTCCCTTCATTGGCTTCCCATTGAGTTTAGAATTAAGTTTACAATCCTTCTTCTCACTTTCAAAGCTCTAAACAATCAGGCCCCTTTTTTATTTAAAAGATCTGATACTACCCTATTATCGGACACCAGACAGTGGGAAGGCAAAAGGTGGGGAAGTGATAATGTATGTCAATAACAACTGGTGCAGACCGGGACATATCACGGTTAAGGAACACCACTGTAGCAAAGACATCGAGTTGCTAGCTGTTAGTATGCGGCCTACCTATCTCCCAAGTTAATACTCACATGTGATCTGCATTGTTATTTATGCAAATCCGACGGCGAACGCTGGGACAGAGCGTGACGTCATCCACTCAGTAACTGGCAGGCTGCAGACAGAACACCCAGAAGCTCTTCTCCTCATCTCATGTGATTTCAACCATATTTCACTGTCCCCCATTCTACCCACGCTCACCCAGTATGTCATATGCCACACACTAAAGACAATACTGGACTTATTCTATGCAAATACTAAGGAGGCGTACACCTCATCACCACTCCCCCCACTCGGGAGATCGGATCACAACTTGATTCATCTTCTGCCGGTGTACAAACCCCTAGTACAGGGGTCCCCAAACTTTTTCCTGTGAGGGCCACATAACTTTTGACTTCTCTGATGGGGGCCGGGGTCAGTTTGTAACAGAAAAATTGAGACGATCGCAGGGGTGCCTAAATGTAAACATTTATTGTTTTCCAGAAAGCCACACATAACCAAATATTAATAACCCTTTCCGGGATCTTCACAGGAAAAAAAAGTCAGAAAATAAATAATAACACTATTAATGAATGAATGAATGAATGAATTAAATTAATTAAATCACCCTTTATTGTCATTCAACTGTACAACCAATCATGTACAGTAGAACGAGATTGTGTTTTACCTATCAACAGTGTTAATCACACACCCCAAGTGTAGAATCAGAGGGCCGCTGCCATGCAAGGCGCCGAAATAAATAACACTATTTATGAAATAAATATTAACCAAATAACCCTCTCTGGTTCTTCTCAGAAAAAAAGTCCATGGAACATTAACTTTCTGTTGTGCCGTGCCAGGTAAAAGTTCAGCTTAGTTGTCAGAGCAGAATCTCTTAGTTAAACTCTTACCTCTACTTTGCTGAAAATATCCTCCCCCGTCGTAGTCCCTGTGAGACTTTGGAGGGCTGCCAGCTCCTCGCACATTTCAAAGTTTGCGCTAACTCCACGAATAAAAATGAGCAGCTGCGCTGTGTCCTGCATGTCTGTGCTCTCATCCAGTGCTAATGAAAAAAAGTCAAATTCTTTCGTCTTCTGCTGCAGTTGGGCATATACATTACCCCCGATTTCTTCAATGCATCTGGTGATGCATGCATCACCAGACACGGGGGCACGCCTCGGCTGCGCGCAGTGATTGTACTCGCCGACAGACTCACGGCATTAAAGACATCTTTCTTCTCAGGACACACCTCCTCCGCGACAGCATTCAAACATTTCTTGACAAATTCGCCATCAGTGAAAGGTTTACCGCTGCTTGCTATCAGTTGAGCAACCCGAAAGCTGGCCCGAACGGATGACTGGTTCAGCTGAGCTTGGCGTACAAATGTATTCTGCTGAGCTAACAGTCCACTTTTTAGCTTTGAGAGTTTGTCTGCTCGCATTTGGCCTTGCAAGCTATCATACTTGTCTTTGTGACGGGATTCATAGTGTCGGCGCAGATTGTATTCTTTGAATACCGCCACAGTCTCTTGACAGATGAGAAATAGCCTTTTCTTTGCATTGAACAAAAAAATAATCGTTTGTCCACTGCAGGTTAAATACCCTGCATTCTGAATCAGTTTTTCTCTTGCCTAACCTTTTCGCCATTATTCCGTTTGACAGGGGTGAGTCTAGCGTTGTAGGATGTGTCTGGTTCATGTGTTTAGATAGGGCACCTCAGTGCATGAACGTGAGTGAGTGAGTGGGTGCACACAGCCGAGGCACGCCCCCATGTGAATGGCCCCACGGAGCGGACGGTGTGTGTGAAGTGTGTGAGTGAGTAGAGAGAGAGGCGACCGGAGCAGGTAGCGAACTAGAATTGCTGTTGAAGGGTGGAATAGAATGTTACGTTCTATGCGTGTATTAGTCTCGATCGCGTTGCAAGACTGAAAAAAAAAAAAAAAGTCATAATGCGTCTCTGGTATTGTTCAGGGGGCCGGGCCAAATGTGGAGGCGGGCCGTAGTTTGGGGAATACCTCCCCCCAGGCCACGGGAGGCAGGGAGTGGGCGAACAATCTGAACCTGTTTTTTAATAGGTTTGACCAACCGCCCTCCAACCCCGACTGCACAACAACCACTGCTGTCTCTAAAGTCATCAAGACTGGCTGTCCACACCCCACTCCACCAACACCCCCCCCCACTCCTCGCACACAGCCCCCCAACCTGACCCTCAATAAGACCCAGGTGAGGATGGAGCTGAGGAAAATCAAAGCGAGGAAGGCCTCGGGACCGGACGGCATCAGCGCGAAGCTCCTCAAGTCCTGTGCAGACCAACTGTGTGGGATTGTGGAGTACATCTTCAACCTGAGCCTGAAGCTGGGGAGGGTACCACAGTTGTGGAAAATATCTTGTGTGGTACCTGTACCAAAGACTTCCCACCTCAAAGATCTGAAAAGCTACAGACCAGTGGCCCTGACGTACCACATGATGAAGACCCTGGAGAGACAGCTCCTTGCTCACCTCCGCCCCCTGGTGGGACCAGTGATGGATCCACTCCACTTTTTCCCCCCTTTGTTAGATTATTCTATTTTCTTTTAATCTATCCGAAATAAAGATTCATTCATTCACATTCCACCACTGGCTTTTAGCAACAAGTGTATTTCCCAAATATGTTTTAAACTTCCTTTATTTAACCACCACATTTCTGTCTTTTGTCTAGGCAAGAGGTAAACGATCGATCCACCCCAAACTGGACCTTGCGTCACTATTTACAGAGATGCAGGCCTAAGATCTGCTGATCTGAGACCAGTGTGAGCTGCACATCCCAGCTGCTGAGTGACCCAGTCTTACAGTTTGAGTTTTGCACATTCTGAATAATCTGGAATTTGCTGCTGATTGTAATAAACAATTTAGTGACTTATGTGTTTGCACCATGATTTCTATTTTTGTCTGTTAATACACTGGTGGGAAAAGAGTCAATAGTACAAACCATTAATGGGTGACCTTGAAAATAATGGCTCATTTTTAAGAAAAGTAACCAAAACAATTATTTTATTAACTGAAGATTGTATTGTTGGAATGTGCTACCGCAGAAGACCCTGCATACTTTAGTGACAGTACCAGTATATGGAGGAATTCTGGGTCATATTAGCATCTGCTCTTCATCATAATGGGTTTGGGCAGGGCTGTCCAATCATGTGCCATGGAGGGCCAAGACCCTACAGGCTTTAACTCCAACCAGTGTCTTCAACAGCAGATTCCACTGAACTTCTTCCACTGACTGCAGATCTGTGAGAACACCTGCTGAAGAGACTGGGTAGAAGAGAACCTGCAGGGTCTTGGCCCTCCATGACACATGATTGGACACCTGTGGGTTAGAGTTTAATGGGATTTAACATTTTAACAAACTGCTTTATGGTTCATAATCCTGTTGACAGACTTACACCAAACCAAAAGTGATTTCTCAAACAGCTGGATTGTTCTTACACAGCTTTTCCAATCTGTCAGTATTAAATTTATGTCACATGGTGGTAACCTTCACATATAAAAAAAGAGACATCTGCAAAAACTTCAGAGGTTTATTGTCAGTGCAATACTACATGAATGCATGTATAGTACATTGTTGATGCAGAGAATATATATTTCTACAGTATATGTATCTAGTAAATCAAGCATTTTCCATGTAACCTTGTGACTGCATTATTTTAATTGCTTTTAATCCTAGATCAAGTTTGTTTTGGCCTAAAATGCATCATAACTGTCAAATATCTTATTATACCTAACTCAGTACTGTTTACTTTTTGAATATATATTTTGTGGCTAATATAGTTATTAACATGGCGATCAAGTTGTGTCAGCTGATCATTTTTGCTATGACACCATCTCAGACTCAGTGCAGCTGGAGAAGGTACGTCCATGATGTCTCAACAGTCTCTCCATGATTTTCACACAGATCAGAGCAATTTTTTTTCCCACAATATTTTTATTGAACCATCCATCCATCTTCTACCGCTTTTCCGGAGGTCCGGGTCACAGAGGCAGCAAAAAAAGCAGAGAAGCCCAGACTTCCCTCTCCCCAGCCACCTGCTCCAGCTCTCCAGGGAGGATACCAAAGCGTTCCCAGACCAGCTGGGAGACATAGTCTCTCCACTGAGTCCTGGGTCTGCCCCGGGGTCTCCTCCCAGTGGGACGTGCCTGAAACACCTCAAATGGGAGGCGTCCAGGAGGCATCCTAATCAGATGCCCATACCACCTCAACTGACTCCTTTCAATGTGGAGGAGCAGCGGTTCTACTCTGAGCCTCTCCCGGATGACTGAGCTCCTCACCCTATCTCTGAGGGTGAGTCCAGCAATCCTACAGAGAAAGCTCATTTCAGCCGCTTGTATCCGCGATCTTGTTCTTTCGGTCATTACCCAAAGCTCGTGACCATAGGTGAGAGTAGGAACGTAGATTGACTGGTAAATTGACAGCCTTGCTTTAGAACTAAGCTCCCTCTTCACCACAACAGACCGATACAACGTCCACATCACTGCAGATGCTGCTCCGATCCGTCTGTCAATCTCTCGCTCCATTTTCCCCTCACTCATGAACGAGACCCCAAGATACTTAAACTCCTCCACTTGGGGCAGGAGCCTGTCCCCAACCCAGAGAGGACAATCCACCTTTTATTGAACCTATAGCGGATGATAAAATAAAGGCAGCGATGAGAGGTTTTAAGCAGGTTTATTAAATCATACCGCCATCACGGAGCTCGCCCCGGCGCCGTGCATGCGCGCCGGGAGCGAGCCCGGAGGCTCTCAGCAGCAGTAGTCAGATGAGCAATGGCAAAGAGAGAATGAGTTACAGAATATGTGCGGTATTTATACCAGTTACAGACAATGCATGAAAAGCATTCACAGCAGTGGGTATGGCATTTGCATTTGAGAGACACAGTGAGAACAGGAAGCATGAACACAATGCATGAATGGGACATTAACATCACAATACTGAGCCGGAACAAGCCAGAAGGAGCGGGGCTGCCTGTAGACATTAATACACACATTTCACTGTTCTGTTATTTGCTCTAGCCGAGCGCTGTGTCTGTCTCAGTCTGTTGTGGGGGTTATCTCAAACCGCCACACGCTCCCCCCCCCCAGAGGGCTCGGCAGGGGGCCAAGACCTCGATAGTTCAGCTTGGGCAGCGAGCAGGAAAAGCTCTGCGCAGGCGAAGGTGGAGGGGGGTGGGGGGTAGTAAATGCCGGCCGGGGACGGTGAAATCGTCCGGGCCGCGCAAAAATTGCTTGTTGTTCCGCGATGTCGAGGGGCTGTCCCGTTGAACGTGCGGAGATCACAAGAAGAAAAATTAGTCACTGGCTCCTCTCGCGATTAAGTCATGCAAGGATTAATAGCGGCCATGATGAAAAAAAAAAAAACAGGAGCGACAAGGCTGCGTGGCAGCTGTAATAAAAGCAGAGGGACTGGCGTGTTGACTTTAGGTGTAGGCACAACCTTAAAGCCTTCGGGAACCGCAGACTGCTGAATCCCCATTGTGCGCCATGGCAAAGACCGTTAGAAAATCCAGTGGGCGAGCTGCGTGCGTGCTTCAGGTGTGAGGGCAGCCCTGAAGGCTCTGTGTGCAGCGGCGAAGGAGGAAGGCGGTCAGTGGAGCCGTATGTGTCCCGTGCGTGATGCGCCGTCCTCGTAACTCCCCGGTGCGTGTGCCGGGGCTCCATGCGTTGTTGGGCCAGCTGGAGAGGAGACAGGGTCAGGAAGTAGACGATCTTTGTCCCTCGCGCTCGTGCAGATGCGTTGGAGTGGTGAGAGGGAGGAGACGATCTTTGTCACTCGCTCGGCCATGGTGCGTTCAGGTCCATGCGCTGCATTCTCCGTCGGCCATGAAGGACGCCGTCGTGGAGAGGGGACGAGGTGCATGCACTCTCATGTGAAGGAGCTGTGAGCACGGCCGGTCCAGCGTGGATGTGCCGATCTAGGCGTGCAGATCCCACCATGAAGTTTGCTGCGGCTTCCCCGGTCGTGGGTGATGTCCGGAGAGTTCCCTGAAGCGGAAGGGAGTTGCTGCGTTCGCTTGTCGTCAGAGCATCACCGCCGGGTGCTGTGTTCGCCAGCAGCGTGGCTGTGCATTGTCGGGGTCACCAATATGGCAGATGATAAAATAAAGGCAGCGATGAGAGGTTTTAAGCAGGTTTATTAAATCATACTGCCATCACGGAGCTCGCCCCGGCGCCATGCATGCGTGCTGGGAGCGAGCCCGGAGGCTCTCAGAAGCAGTAGTCAGATGAGCAGTGGCAAAAAGAGAATGAGTTACAGAATATGTACGGTATTTATACCAGTTACAGACAATGCATGAAAAGCATTCACAGCAGTGGGTATGGCATTTGCATTGGAGAGACACAGTGAGAACAGGAAGCATGAACACAATGCATGAATGGGACATTAACATCACAATACTGAGCCGGAACAAGCCAGAAGGAGCGGGGCTGCCTGTAGACATTAATACATACATTTCACTGTTCTGTTATTTGCTCTAGCCGAGCACTGTGTCTGTCTCAGTCTGTTGTGGGGGTTATCTCAAACCGCCACAAACCTTTTTTTTTGTTTGTTTGTTTTTACAAACAGCACACACAGTCAGACACTAACACAAAAGTAATTTAAAAACTAAAAAGAACAATAAAAAAATAACAAAAAAGGGTAATAAAAACAACAACCATTAACAAAAACAAGTCAACAACAATGCTCCTCTGTTTAGTCCAGGTAATGTATTACATAAGAATACATACAGTGGGGGAAAAAAAAGTATTTCGTCAGCCACCAATTGGGCAAGTTCTCCCTCTTAAAAGATGAGAGAGGTCTCCAATTTTCATCATAGGTATACCTCAACTAAGAGAGACAAAATGAGAAAAAAAAATCCAGAAAATCACATTGAAGGATTTTTAATGAATTAATTGATAAATTCCTCGGTAAAATAAGTATTTGGTCAATAACTAAAGTTCATCTCAATACTTTGTTATATACCCTTTGTTGGCAATGACAGAGGTCAAACGTTTTCTGTAAGTCTTCACAAGGTTTTCCACACACTGTTGCTGGTATTTTGGCCCATTCCTCCATGCAGATCTCCTCTAGAGCAGTGATGTTTTGGGGCTGTCGCTGGGCAACACGGATTTTCAACTCCCTCCAAAGATTTTCTATGGGGTTGAGATCTGGAGACTGGCTAGGCCACTCCAGGACCTTGAAATGCTTCTTACGAAGCTACTCCTTCGTTGCCCGGGCGGTGTGTTTGGGATCATTGTCATGCTGAAAGACCCAGCCACGTTTCATCTTCAATGCCCTTGCTAATGAAGGAGGTTTTCACTCAAAATCTCACGATACATGGCCCCATTCATTCTTTCCTTTACATGGATCAGTCGTCCTGGTCCCTTTGCAGAAAAACAGCCCCAAAGTATAATGTTTTCACCCCCATGCTTCACAGTAGGTATGGTGTTCTTTCTCCTCCAAACACGACAAGTTGAGTTTTTACAATAAAGTTCTATTTTGGTTTCATCTGACCATATGACATTCTCCCAATCCTCTTCTGGATCATCCAAATGCTCTCTAGCAAACTTCAGACGGGCCTGGACATGTACTGGCTTAAGCAGGGGGACACGTCTGGCACTGCAGGATTTGAGTCCCTGGCGGCGTAGTGTGTTACTGATGCAGCCTTTGTTACTTTGGTCCCAGCTCTCTGCAGGTCATTGACTAGGTCCCCCGTGTGGTTCTGGGATTTTTGCTCACCGTTCTCGTGATCATTTTGACCTCACGGGGTGAGATCTTCAGGGATCTCACCCCTTCTGTTTCCAAATTTATGCAGATTGTTTCCTCTGTGCCATGTGTCAACACAACGGAAATAAGCTATAGACAGCTTGCTCCTTCTGTAATTGATAACATGGTGGATAGTGTTTCAGCTTCTCTGCATCAGGCTCTAGACTTGGTGGCCCCCTTAAAAAAGAAAAAGTCTAATCAGAGATTTTTAACTCCTTGGTTCAACACTGAAACTCGTAGCTTAAAACAGAAGACTCGTCAATTAGAAAGAAAATGGCGCTCTACTAATTTAGATGAAATCTATTTAGCTTGGAGAAATCATCTTTTAATTTATAAAAAATCTCTTAGAAAAGCTAGAACGAGTTATTACTCTGCATTAATAGAAGAGAACAAGAATAATCCCAGGTTTCTTTTCAGTACTGTAGCCAGGTTGACAAAGAGTCAGGACTCTGTCAATCCTAGCATCCCCTTAGAGCTTACTAGTCAGGACTTTATGAACTTTTTCAATAATAAAATTTCATCCATCAGAGATAAAATCAATCAGATTCTTCCCACAGTTAACTTAAATACTGTAACTACTACAACTCCTTCTATTGATGTCTGTCTTGATGAGTTTACTCCAATCGACCTTTGTGAGTTAGACAAAATAGTTTCCTCATCCAAACCTTCAACTTGTCTTTTAGACCCTATTCCTACCAGGTTATTTAAAGAAGTCTTCCCACTTATTAGTAGCTTTATTCTTCATATAATCAATTCTTCATTAACTTTAGGCCATGTACCGCAGGCTTTTAAAACGGCTGTAATTAAACCCTTACTCAAAAAGCCAACGCTAGATCCAGGAGCTTTAGCTAACTATAGACCAATCTCTAATCTCCCTTTCATTTCAAAAATCTTAGAAAGAGTTGTTGCTACGCAATTATTTGACCACCTGCAGGGAAATGGTTTATTTGAGGAGTTTCAATCTGGGTTTAGAATCCATCATAGCACTGAAACAGCCTTAGCGAAGGTCACTAACGACCTCCTCATTGCATCTGATAATGGACTAGTTTCTGTACTTGTCCTTTTAGATCTTAGTGCAGCTTTTGATACTATTGATCATAATATTCTACTTGATAGATTAGAACACTATGTTGGACTTAATGGAACTTCGTTGCAGTGGTTTAGATCTTATTTATCTGATAGTTTCCAGTTTGTTCATGTAAATGATGAGTTTTCTCTCAGCTCAAAGCTTAGTCATGGAGTTCCACAGGGATCTGTGCTTGGCCCTACTCTTTTTAGTTTATATATGCTTCCGTTAGGCAACATTATTAGAAAGCACTGTATACATTTTCACTGTTATGCAGATGACACACAATTATACCTGTCAATGAAGCCAGATGATACTAATCAATTAGCCAAGTTAGAAGCCTGTCTTAAGGAAATCAAAGTTTGGATGACTTGTAATTTCCTGCTATTAAATTCAGATAAGACTGAAGTCATTCTTGTTGGTCCAAAAAACCTTAGAAATTCCTTTCCAAATCAAACTTTCAGTTTGGATGCAGTTACTCTTTCTCTTAATAGCTCTGTGAGGAACCTTGGAGTTATTTTTGATCAGGATTTGTCCTTCAATTCACATATTAAATTTGTTTCTAAGACTGCCTTCTATCATTTGCGTAATATTGCCAAGATTAGGAGTATCTTGTCTCAGAGTGATGCTGAGAAACTGATCCACGCTTTTGTTAGCTCGAGATTAGATTATTGTAATTCTTTATTATCAGGCTGTCCTAAAACATCTTTAAAAAGTCTTCAGCTGATCCAAAATGCTGCAGCAAGAGTTTTAACAGGTACTAGAAAGAGAGATCATATCTCTCCGGTTCTGGCCTCCCTTCATTGGCTTCCCATAGAGTTTAGAATTAAGTTTAAAATCCTTCTTCTTACTTACAAAGCTCTAAACAATCAGGCTCCTTTTTATTTAAAAGATCTGATACTACCGTATCATCCTAACAGAGCACTACGCTCCCAAAATGCAGGTTTACTTGTAATACCTAGAATCTCCAAAAGTACAATGGGAGGCAGAGCCTTCAGTTATCAAGCTCCTCTCCTGTGGAATCAGCTGCCAATCTGGATTCGGGAGTCAGACTCGATCTCTGTTTTTAAGAATAGGGCTAAAACCTACCTTTTTGATATAGCCTACAATTAGGGAGGGATCATGTGTTTCTGAACCCTCCCTTAGTTATGCTGCTAATAGGTTTAGTCAGCCGGGGGACCTCCAGTAATGCACTGGGCCTCACTCCTTTCCTCACTCTCTATGAAATATTTTTTTTTTGCTGGTCATTAACATTTGTTTGTTCTCTCCCATAGATTGGGTCCCCATCGTGCTGTTTGCTCTCTACGTGTCTGTTCTTTTCTTCTTCTCTGTCCCCTCACCCCCCAGCCAGTCGCAGCAGATGACTGCCCCTCCCTGAGCCTGGTTCTGCTGGAGGTTTCTTCCTGTTAAAAGGGAGTTTTTCCTCTCCACCGTCGCCAAGTGCTTGCTCACAGGGGATCGCCTGATTGCTGGGGTCTTTCTGCAACTGTGGGGGTCCTCCCTACAGTTGATAGTGCTATGAGATGACTGTTGTTGTGAAATGGCGCTATATAAATAAAGTTGAATTGAATTGAATTGAATGAGAATGGGGTTTTGGAAAAAAAGAGGAAACTTAGCCGGGGGTCTTGGGGGATGCAGGCCCCCAAGCCGGATTCAAGGCGGAGCCTTGGTGGGGGGTCTGGGGGGATCTGGTGTTTTAGAATGCTCAAATGTGGTCTTATATTTAAAGTTAGAAGTAAGTACAAATGCATTTATAGTTTATCTTTTTAATCTGCTGCTGCATCACATGTGTAATCATGTTCAATACTGTTTTGATTCAGTGTCACTTTCCCTGGTACTTTGCATTTCGCTATGAAGTCGGCCATTTTTTCAACCACAAAATAAAGTGAAACACTACATATGTATTAAATTTATATCTGAATAGTATGTTGATGTAATAATACTAAATTATATTTTACTACTATCTAATATGTTTAGAACTGACACAGAATTACATTTACATAGTTCTAGAACAGACAAAATAATTTAACCAAGTAAAATAAATTATAAATATTAACAAAATTCCATCACCAAGTCCATCACCCATTTATTAAAATATACTGACATTCTGCAAACATTTTGATTTATTAAATGTGTGCATTTGTTAGTGTTACTAGGAATATAAAAAAGTTGCTTATCAGTATATTTTAACCCCTTGAACTCTTGTGAATTCAGCATGCGGTCACGTCTCTGCATCTCAGTGCGCACTGAAAAAAAAAAAAAGGCTGTATTTCCGGTCTTCCAGTACAGACACAGCCTTGTTACAACCTCAGAAAAAAGCTGTCTAATATATATTCATTTTTTGTTGTATTTTTACAAAATTTTGACCTGAGCTTGAAAACACTTGGTTCTACATTTCTGTTGTGTTTTCCAGCCAGTATCTGACAGCTGTATGTTATTTGCAAGCATCTGTATCTAAAAAACACCCAGGTGAACTTTCCTGTTACTCAGTGGCAGGAGCACTTAGAGAGATTATGACTGTTTTGCCAAAAAATTCAGAGTATTTTCTTTTAAATGAGACCAACCCCATGAAGATGCTGCAAAGGGTTGAAGAACAGCATTGTGTAATGCTGTTGTGCAGTAAGTTGTGATGGCATGCCATCACAACTTACACATGCTATTTCATAACAAATTCATTACGCGAAAATTCTCAAGTACATTACTTAAACAAGAAAAAAAAAATCTTACCTCGGAATGTGTCTTCCGATCACTAATTGCTGTAGTCGGGGAAGGCTGTGATGAACTTTGACTGACTGGCATCTGAGTTTGACCGCGTCCATCGATCGTTTTGAACGCAGCACCGAGTGAGTAGTTCGATCTCATTGTAGCCACAATTTTGAGATGTTTCTGTTTTGAACAGTGCTCAACAAAGGCAACATAACCACGAGATCCATAACTCAAGAAATCGTTGCAATAAACACACTGGGCTTTCCCTGGTACTTCGCATTTCACTATGAAGTCGGCCATTTTTTCAACCACAACGTCAGTATTTTTACCGATCTTTACAGTCATTGACACAGTTTTTTCAAGCCATTCCCAACGAAACTTGTTCTTTATCCCTTTGTCGATTTCTAAAATTCTTGCTTTGTTCTCTTTCGTGAGTTTTAGGTTCACCATTTTGACGAAATCGGGAAAACTCAGTTGATTGAACTGATCGCCACTTGCATTTCGCTCCGCGTGTTAGCCGGATATGACAAAAGAAATCTAACAAAATCGCCGATTGGTTGCTTCAATAAGTATCAGCCTATCAGTGGCCTTGTTACATTACATTACTGATCTCGCTGGGTAGCGCGTTCTGCGCGGTGGATTTTCACAGCCGATCGAAAATACGACTCACCGCCAGACCCCCCCCCCCTAAAATTTTCTCCTCGAATTTAGACGATTCACGAGAATGACCCTAGACATGATCAAATCCGAGGAATTCCTCGGATCCGAGGAGGATTCTCATCCCTAGATCTTGCGTGGAGCCCCAGATCGAGGGAGATTATCAGTGGCTTGTATGTCTTCCATTTTCTAATAATTGCTCCCACAGTTGATTTATTCACACCAAGCTGCTTACCTATTGCAGATTCAGTCTTCCCAGCCTGGTGCAGGTGTACAATTTTGTTTCTGGTGTCCTTTGACAGCTCTTTGGTCTTGGCCATAGTGAAGTTTGGAGTCTGACTGTTTGAGGTTGTGGACAGGTGTCTTTTATACTGATAACGAGTTCAAACAGATGCCATTAATACAGGTAACGAGTGGAGGACAGAGGAGCCTCTTAAAGAAGAAGTTACAGGTCTGTGAGAGCCAGAAATCTTGCTTCTTTGTAGGTGACCAAATACTTATTTTACTGAGGAATTTATCATTTAATTCATTAAAAATCCTTCAATGTGATTTTCTGGATTTTTTTTTTTCTCATTTTGTCTCTCATAGTTGAGGTACACCTATGATGAAAATTGGAGACCTCTCTCATCTTTTAAGTGGGAGAACTTGCACAATTGGTGGCTGACTAAACACTTTTTTTCCCCCACTGTAATATACATTTACCAGCTTGGAATTTGCAAGGTCCACATATCATTCACCTTCTTCTTCAGAAGTTATGTTTAATTTATTTACATAATCAATGAAAGGTCTCCATATATTCTCAAACACATTTTCCTTTGATTTCAGTATGTATGTTATTCTTTCTAGTGGAAGGTTGGTAACATCTGTCTTAACCACTGAGTCGCATCTGGTCTATGAGTTTTTCCACAGTAATGCAATACATTTTTTGGCATTAACCCCTTGCACGCCAGTCAATTTTCCTAAAATCGCCAAAAAACAATGTGCCCAAAGTAAATCGAAAGCTGTTCTTCAACCCTTTGCAGCATCTTCATGGGGTTGGTCTCATTTAAAAGAAAACACTTTGAATTTTTTGGCAAAATAGTCATAATCTCTCTAAGTGCTCCGGCCACTGAGTTACAGTCATCTAAACATAGTGAACTTGAAGAAAATAAATTTGGCCTGGGTGTTTTTTTGGATACAAATGCTTGCAAATAACACACAGCTTCAGATCCGGGCTGGAAAATGCAACAGAAATGTAGAACCAAGTGTAATCCAGCTGAGGTCCAAATTTTGTAACAATACCACAAAAAATGAATATATTATACAGCTTTGTTCTCAGGTAGTTCCCAGGCGTTTTGGAACTGTGCCAAATTGTGCCAAATGGCACAGTTTATAAAAACGTCTGTAACTTTTGAATGCTTCAATGTAGAAGCTTCATTTTGGGCTCTAATGAAAGGTCACACTCAGGGCTGTGTGTGTGTGGGGGGGGGGGGGGGGTTGCCCGAGACGAAGATCGGCCATCGCTACATGACGGATTACACTCGGATGTGGCGATGTGGCCACGGCAACGCAGTCACCGCGGCTTCCTCCCCCCTCGCTACTGTGTGTGTGTGGGAGGGGGGTGCCCCCCCCCTTGCTACAGAGGACGGAGATCGGCCATCGCTACATGACGGATTACACTCGGATGTGGCGATGTGGCCACAGCAGCGCAGTCACCGCAGCTAACCCCCCCCTCACTACAGAATAGTAGCGACGGGGGGGGGGGGGGGTCCGTAGGGCGTTCAGGGTCCGGAGGCGGCGAACGAACCGTGTACCGCGGCGCACGCACTTCCGACATCGTGCGCCGCACAGTTGTAATTTACCGATCGGTCAAAAGTCATTTTGATTACAATTTTCAGGGATAAAAAATAATTTGGCTTATAACACCTTACCTCTTCACAGCCACATTGTCCTGGCGAACTTCTCTTCCTCATTGTCAAACGAACGCGACGCTGGTCCGCTCGTGGTTCTGGTCTCGCGACCCGGTCAAAACATAATTCCATGATTGCGGTTTTGGCGAATGATTTACCACCTTCGTCGTCGGCCTCCGTCGGTCTATGATGACCATATAAGAGAATCCTAAACACTCTGCTGGAATTAAAAAAAAAAAAAAAAAAAAAAAAAAGCACCGCCTGTGGCTGCTGCAGCAGTCTCTCTTCACCCAGCTTTAGACAAAACAGCTCAGCGAACTTGTGCTTCAATTGGCTCGCTGTGTTGGTAGGCGAGTCCTTCTTGCTAGGTTTTTAGTCATTGGTTCTTCAAGGTTTCAGAAACCCAATTCAAGGCTCTTATTAGTCGAATGAGAAGTCAATCATATCGAATCTGTTCGCGGCTGTGTCTGAAGTGGAAGAACTTTTTTTTTTTTTTTTTTTTTTTTTTCAGTGCGCTCTGGGACGCAGAGACTTGCCTGTCCGCGGTACAACGGAGTGCAAGAGGTTAAGCAAACTGAGGTCTATGAATGTTCTTTCATTCTTATTAAAGTTATGTTTTTCTGGACACAGACCCAACAAAAACAGTTTAGGGTTCAATGTGATTTGTTTTGAAATTATTTTTTCAATTGTTACCCTCACCTCTTCCCAAAACATTCTGATTTTTCTACATTCCCATAAACAGTGAAATAGGGTTCCTTTACTTAGATCTGAGCAATTTTTGGCACAGGAAATAAACCAGACATTCTTAAGTTCTACAACCACTGATCGTTTGTGAAGCTGTGCTGACATCAGTGACAGGCTGTGCTGAACGCCAGACTGACCGTTTGAAGTGGTAATTTTCCCACAACAGAGCCATCTGAAACACACACAGCGTACATATTTTAGTACCTAACAGCGATAAGTTGCAGACATTAAAGTGTAGTATGACGTACTTATAGCAAACTAGCATTAGCAACATTAGCTTACCATCACATATGACCTAGTTTGTATCCTCACGTCTTCGGCTCTTCCAGAAGCTGCAGAACTATTCCAGAGTGTTTCGTCTCACTGCCTGTACCCTTGTCTGGCGGTCCTTTTTGGCATTTACGGTGAAAAAAGCCATAGACCGAGGAGTCGCCTTGTAAAGCCGCCATGTTGTGTTTGGCTTGGGTCGCGTGTTTTACGTCACGGGAGTGTGGCGCCGCCTTGCTGTAAAAAAAATCCCGCCCACCACAGCTTAACCCCGCTTTACCCGGCTGCTATGGAGACACAACCACGGCCGAAACGAGCAGTAACGAAACGAGTCGAACTGAGCTAGTGGAAAAACGGCATTACAAAGCTCTAAACAATCAGGCACCTCTTTATTTAAAAGATCTGATACTACCGTATTATCCTAACAGAGCACTACGCTTCCAAAATGCAGGATTACTTGTAATACCTAGAATCTCCAAAAGTACAATGGGAGGCAGAGCCTTCAGTTATCAAGCTCCTCTCCTGTGGAACCAGCTGTCAATCTGGATTCGGGAGTCAGACTCGATCTCATACCTGCCAACTTTTAAAACCTGAAAAGCCTAGTAGCTAGCCAGGTTCCAGGGGCTGCAGGCCCTGGTAGGTCCAGGACAAAGTCCTGGTGGGGGGTTCAGGGGGGCAAAGCCCCCCGACGGCAAACAAATATTAGCATTAAATCAAGTTAAAATGTGGCTAAAATGTGACCTCATATTTCTTCAATAATCATGTTTCTATTTTTCTTACGAAGAACGTATAAAGTTTGCCGCTGGTGTCACTGGCATTCGACTTGTGTTTTTTCGTTCCCATGTGGTTTTTCACATCGCTGATTCCTCCATGTTCGATAGAAAAATCTTGTCTACACGAAGTACAGTTGGCGTAATTTTCACCCTTTCTTGAGTGAATAACAATTCCTGGAAATGCTTTTTGTATTCCTCGTGAAAAGACTGTAATTTTCGTTTGTTTTTCACACTCATTTGTGATTTTTGTCCGGCAGATTCCATGATGAAAATGTATACAATGCTGACCTAATTCCTTCGCGATTCCAAATGGAAACAATGGCTCCAGGGATGTGATTTGGGGTTGGGGAAATTATCTGAAAATTTAGCAGGGGGTCTGGGGGACATGGTCCCCCAGCGAGGTCTGGGGCAGAGCCCGGCTGGGGGGGCAAGGGGGGCAAAGCCCCCTGAAGCTCCTGGGTTTTTATGATTTTTAAGTACCAGAACTGTGCTTAAATGACAAACAGCTGAATGCCACTTATTACTGTATAATATTGACTTATGTTCCAAGAAGATAGCATTCCTAAAATATTCCAACAAGCATTATCCATCACATGCTTTAACACCTGATCAAATCAAAATCAGTTAATTTTATCTATTCCATAATAGAAATAAAATTCCAACATACCATTACTTTTTATAATTTCAGCATTCATTTCAGATCACCAGTTTCAATCTCCATTGAGTCTTGAGCAGTTCATTTTGCACAATCATTGATGTAGCCAAGTCTTAGAAATATTCAAAAGTTATGAGTCAATGTCCACTGTGCACTGTCAATTTCAAACTGTTTGGAATCATAAAAGTAATCTAAATTGTTTTGCTATTTTTTCTCCTCAACATCAATGTCAGGGCGCTGCAGGAGTTTTTGGGGATGGTTAACTTTTATAACCGTTTCCTCCCCCGCGCAGCCCAGCTCATGCAGCCGTTGTACGCCGCACTCAAGAAACGGAAACCGGCGGACAGAGTCGACTGGACTCCTGAGTGGAGCAGGCGTTCTGAGGTTAAAACAGTTCTGGAAAACGTGGCGCACCCAGACCCAGCGGCTCGGATAGCGCTCACTACTGACGCATCGGACATGAGCATAGTGGCCGTCGTGGAGCAATGCCTCGCCGGTTCTTAGCAGCCGCTCACCTTTTTAGCAGGTCTTTGCACGACAGTGAGCGTAAATACAGCGTGTTCGACAGACAGTTACTGGCTCTCCACCTGGCCATACGCCACTTCCAGTTCTGGTTGAAAGGGCGCACCTTAGGCTCAGTCCTCTCGCATGTGCGCAATACACCTACAGGAAGCAGTGCCGATTGCCTTTGTTCTAAATTTAGATACGATTCCTAGCGATCTCGTGTTTGGAATTGCTTTTGTGTTTTTTTACGATTGAAAATTTTTGACAGAATTTTTAGTGAAAAAACCTAATTTTCATTAATAAAGCCGTAACCTGGAATGGGGTCTTGAAAACCGGAACCATTACGGCAAAACCGGAGTAGTTGGCAGGTATCCAAAGACATGTATGTTAGGTTAATTGGTTGTTCTAAATTGTCCCTAGATATCTGCTTCCTATAGGCCCTTAGAATAGAGGGTTAGTATTAGTGAAAGCGCTTTGAGTGGTCTTTGTGACTAGAAAAGCGCTATATAAGTGCTAGTTAGTTAGTAGTTAGTTAGTATGCGATCTCTGTTTTTAAGAATAGGGCTAAAACCTACCTTTTTGATATAGCCTACAATTAGGGAGGGATCATGTGTTTCTGAACCCTCCCTTAGTTATGCTGCTAATACGTTTAGTCAGCCGGGGGACCTCCAATAATGCACTGGGCCTCACTCTGTTCTTCACTCTCAATGAAATATTTTTTTCTGCTGGTCATTAACATTTGTTTGTTCTCGCCCATAGATTGAGTCCCCATCGTGCTGTTTGCCCTCTACATGTCTCTTCTTTTCATCTTCTCTGTCCTCTCACCCCCCAGCCAGTCGCAGCAGATAACTGCCCCTCCCTGAGCCTGGTTCTACTGGAGGTTTCTTCCTGTTAAAAGGGAGTTTTTCCTCTCCACCGTCGCCAAGTGCTTGCTCACAGGGGATCGCCTGATTGCTGGGGTCTTTCTGCAACTGTGGGGGTTCCCCCTACAGTTGATAGCGCTATGAGATGACTGTTGTTGTGAAATGGCGCTATATAAATAAAGTTGAATTGAATTTATAAGCAGCACTCAACTTGTTTATTTTAAAAGATTCTTGTGGCTCTTTATTACATCAGTCACTCGTGGTTGGATTATGAGGGTCTTGTAATGCATTTAGGATATATCCTTTTTCTTTTTATTACGTTACTCACTCAGGCTGGACTAGGAGGGTCTTCTAACGCATCTGAGAGTATATACTAACTTTTATTCACTTGCGGTCCCAGACCGGGATATAGGAAACTCACTATATCCTTTTCACTTTTAATAATAAAAAAGACGTCACTTTCTTTCTTTTTATCGAGGATGGGCTTCACTAGACGACGCCTAGAGTCCTGCGCAGTCCAGATTTCCTCAATGGGGAGTCCAAAACTGACTGTATGCAGTCAGACCATGCGAATGGATTTCAACCCAGAGCGTGCGTCGCCTCTAGCCGTCCTCTAGATGTTGCCCATCCGGGTCACGGCACCAAGTATGTCAGAATCTGAAAACTCAGAGTGATCGTATGTCAGTTCGTTACCTCAATAAAGATTCATGACACAGAATATTAGTTTTCATGAGCCTTTACTGCAGGAGTGCATACCTTTAACAGAATTCCAGCACTAAAGATGGACAACAATCTAGAGGCTTTTATACATCGTCAGTCATACAATCACAAGAGAACATCTGCTGAATGCCATAATACCATATACAGTCATAACAGGAATACGCAAACATTGGTCTGAAAGGAGAACAGCATGACCTTGCAGGTGTGCTTCACATAAAGTCCAGACTCCCAAGTTAACCATAGTCACAGCATTTCATAGGAAAACAAGATTAATTTTCCCTTATTCCCAGACCCCTTATCAAGTACACGGTTTTATCTAGTGAGACAGTTTTACTTCTCAAACTAAGCCCATCTTAGTTTTACACATGAAGGACACTCAGTAAGTCTTCTCATTATCCAAAAATGAAACAGTGTGCAATGAACTTATGTCTTTTATAAAAGACAATAATATGCATACAATATACACTTGATTATATAAAATGGATATAAAATGATAACATGTATATACAATTTTCTGACAGTTCCATACTTTAGGGGTCACATCTCGGTCAGCACAGAACTGGCACTACAGTGAGAGTAAACCAACTCCTGTATGAATGTGTTCATGTCTTTTCAAGTTACTCATTCGAGTAAAAGCCTTTCCACATTGACCACAAACAAACTGTTTAACTCCAGTGTGGATGAGTTTATGTGTTCTTAAGTTGCTCATCTGAGTAAAGGCCTTTCCACATTGACCACAAACAAATTGTTTAACTCCAGTGTGAGTAAATTCATGTTCTCTTAAGCCACTCATTCGAGTAAAGGCCTTTCCACATTGACCACAAACAAACTGTTTAACTCCAGTGTGGGTGAGTTCATGTGTTCTTAAGGAGCTCATCCGAGTAAAGACCTTTCCACATTGATCACATTTAAACTGTTTAACTCCAGTGTGGGTGAGTTCATGTGCTCTTAAGGAGCTCATCCGAGTAAATACCTTTCCACATTGATCACATTTAAACTGTTTAACTCCAGTGTGGATGACTTCATGTCTTCTTAAGTAACTCATTCGAGTAAAAGCCTTTCCACATTGACCACAAACAAACTCTTGAACTCCAGTGTGAGTAAATTTATGTTCTCTTAAGCTACTCATTCGAGTAAAGGCCTTTCCACATTGACCACAAACAAACTGTTTAACTCCAGTGTGGATGAGTTCATGTGTTCTTAATGAGCTCATATGAGTAAAGGCCTTTCCACATTGATCACATTTAAACTGTTTAACTCCAGTGTGGATGACTTCATGTGTTCTTAAGTAGATCATTCGAGTAAAGGCCTTTCCACATTGACCACAAACAAACTCTTTCACTCCAGTGTGGATGAGTTCATGTGTTCTTAAGGAGCCCATTTGAGTAAAGGCCTTTCCACATTGATCACATTTAAACTGTTTAACTCCAGTGTGGATGAGTTCATGTCTTCTTAAGTCACTTGTTCTCAAAAAAGCCTTTCCACACTGACAACACACAAACTGTTTAACTCCAGTGTGGGTGAGTTCATGTGTTCTTAAGTTACCCATTTGAGTAAAGGTCTTCCCACACTGATCACAGGTACACTGTTGGATGCCAAAGTCCATGAAATTTTAAGTCACTCATGTGAGTAAAGCCCTTTCCACACTAAACACACACAAATGGTTTAACTTCACTATGGAGAAGTTCATACATAATCTGAAAATGACATCTGTTTCTCTCGATCAGGTGCCAAGTATGTACTTACCTATATATACAGGTAAGTACATGTAAATTGAATCTTACATCATCATCATTGTTCAAAATTCAGAGAATTTCAAGAAATAAAAAAGAATTTTGCATCATATAAAGCAAAAATACCTGTACATGTAAACAAAAACGTATAAAACACGTGGCCACAATTAAAAAAGTTGACGTGATTGAGCAAAACCAATGTTATATTTTGATTCAGCACATCAAAATTGTCCTCAGCTAAAATAAACTTATTAGACAATAAATTTGGCATTGATCAGTGAATTCATCCGAGGAAAAGAACTTTTCACACTGACCACATACAAACGGTTTACCTCCAGTGTGTGCGAGTTCGTCTTAAGGAACTCACCCAAATTAAAGGCCTTCTCGCACTGTTCAAATTTAAACTGTTTTACTTCAGTGTGACTGAATTCATGCTCTCTTATGTGACTCATCTGAGTAAAGGCATTACCACAACGTTCACATTCAACCGGTTTAACACCAGTGTGGATCAGTTTGTCTTTTTAGGTCATCAACCTGAGTGAAACCCGTTTCAGTCTTCACAAAAGTACTGTTTATCCCCAATGTGGTGTTTTCTCCATCTTCTTTTTACACTTTGGGCAAAGTGTGGTTTAGCTTTGTTTGCTGCAGTCGGAGGATCTTCATCTTCCTGAAGATGCTGAGGTTTCACTCCATCCTTTAATGTTCCTGTAACAACAAAGAAAGATTCAATGAACATACAGTGCTGTGAGAAAGTACAGTGGGGAAAAAAAGTATTTAGTCAGCCACCAATTGTGAAAGTTCTCCCACTTAAAAGATGAGAGAGGTCTCCAATTTTCATCATAGGTATACCTCAACTATGAGGGACAAAATGACAAAAAAAAAATTCAGAAAATCACATTGAAGGATTTTTAATGAATTAATTGGTAAATTCCTCAGTAAAATAAGTATTTGGTCACCTACAAACAAGCAAGATTTCTGGCTCTCACAGACCTGTGACGACTTCTTTAAGAGGCTCCTCTGTCCTCCGCTCGTTACCTGTATTAATGGCACCTGTTTGAACTCGTTATCAGTATAAAAGACACCTGTCCACAACCTCAAACAGTCAGACTCCAAACTCCACTATGGCCAAGACCAAAGAGCTGTCAAAGGACACCAGAAACAAAATTGTACACCTGCACCAGGCTGGGAAGACTGAATCTGCAATAGGTAAGCAGCTTGGTGTGAAGAAATCAACTGTGGGAGCAATTATTAGAAAATGGAAGACATACAAGACCACTGATAATCTCCCTTGATTTGGGGCTCCACGCAAGATCTCACCCCGTGGGGTCAAAATTATCACGAGAACGGTGAGCAAAAATCCCAGAACCACATGAGGGGACCTAGTGAATGACCTGCAGAGAGCTGGGACCAAAGTAACAAAGGCTACATCAGAAACACACTATGCCGCCAGGGACTCAAATCCTGCAGTGCCAGACGTGTCCCCCTGCTTAAGCCAGTACAGGTCCAGGCCCATCCGAAGTTTGCTAGAGAGTATTTGGATGATCCAGAAGAGGATTCGGAGAATGTCATATGGTCAGATGAAACCAAAATAGAACTTTTTGGTAAAAACTCAACTTGTCATGTTTGGAGGAGAAAGAACACCATACCTACCTACCTAACCTGTGAAGCATGTACCCCTCTGTTAACCTAAGTTGGCAACTGCTACACATACACTAGCCTAAGTTAGCAAAAGTTTGCCAACGCTGAATGCAACACTGGGAAACACAGGCAAAAGTTTGTAAAATTTTGTAGAAGTTTGTAAAAGTTGGTGTGCGCTGGATTAAAAAAAAAAAACCTGCTCACAAATGTAATTTCACCAATGAATGGACTACTTTCTCTGATTTTTCAAAAAAATCTGTCAAAGTTGTTCCAAACGCTACAGTGTGAACCCAGCTTAAGTCTAAAGCCTTATTCTTGCTGCATTTTCCCTCTAGTCTGCTTTGGACAAGCCCAGCGCACACGCGGCATTGTACATGCTCACTTTTTCATCTACCAGGCCAAGCAGTTTGACGCATGCGCACAACTGTTATTTGTAGTTTTGCCCCAGCCCTATGGGTAGCACAAATGTGCTAACATGCCAGTTTGTTCACTGGCTAAAAAACACAAGAGTGATGCACTTTTTTTTTTTTTGTAGCAACAACAATGGTATTGTTTCAAGGAAAGGAGGAATTACTGTTTTCCAGTGCTCTTCTCCACTCAGGGTGCTGCTGCTGCAAAAGGATTCATGTTTGTTTATTCTCGTCTTCCGCCTCCTGATTGTCTACTTTGTCTTTGTATGTAATCCAATGTCTGGGTCACTGTGGTATTTTTTCATTGTCTCAGAGCTTGAAAAGACTGTCTGTTTTCAGAGCAAGATTAGGATGAGCAAGATTGTGAATAATGACGAAAGTTTCATTGTTTTATCATACCAAGCTGTACTGTATTGTCAGGATGACCAGATCATGTCAGAATGTTCATTGCTGACCACAGATAAAGAAGGAGTCACTTGGAGAGTTGGCTCCTGCCAGTCTAGCTTAGATAAGAGACCGAGGTATAAAAAATCAACATCCTTGGACACATGTTAGGGAGTTGGTGCTGTGAAACTCTGAGGCGAGTGTATGCTGTACTGATTTCCTCCTTTCTGATCAGAAGGAGAATAAATGACTCAGAACTTGGAAAACCGCCTATTGAGGCGGCGACTGACGTGCAACCCATAGATTCGTGTTCTCATTCCTGTCCGTAACAGTCACGTGATCCCAGAGAAGTTAATTTTTCAGGGTAAGGTTCGTGCCTTTTGGGACTGCTTCTCCTTATGTTCCAGTTTTGGACTTTCAGCATTAGTGGGGAGGCGACGTGAACCCCGAAAAAGGTAAAGAAGATTCGTGCCCTTATCGAGGTCTGCTTTATTGCCCATTGGCTCTGCTACGGTGAGCTATTGCAAGATGCCGAGGGAGGTTTAACTTTGGGCTTTAGGCACACAGCAGAGGGGCTGACGTGACCAGTGAAATAGTTTATTTTGTGAGTTTGTGGAAGCGCTAGAAGAAAAAAAAAAAAAGGAGTTACTGTGTTCCGAGTTTTTGTCAGTGTTACATGAATTCCGCTCCGGTGTGAAACATAGAAAGGCTGAGTTCCCACGGAGGCGGAGTGAATAAGGTGTGAAATTGATGTCTGTGTTTTTTTTTCTCCCTAATATTTGTGGAGCATAAAAGGGTTGGTTAGTTAATTATCTTTTGGGAAGTGTTTAATATCATAGGTATTTGAAAATAGTAGCCTTGACTGAAACAGTGGATTGGTGTTGTGCTTTATGGCAGTGTAAGAGAAGAGAAAGGAAAAAAAAAGGGGGGGGGGAAGCTTCACGCTGCCAGTGGCGGTGTGAGGGTTGCCATATTTGATTTTTTCCACTGAGGTTGCCAGATCTGGAAATTAATTGAAGTAATTCTCATGCTGTTTTGGGCTTTGGCATGAACCTAAAAGTCTTTATTGTATGACCTTGTAGAGATAACGCAAAAGAAAACATGTCTGGGCCCTGTCTGTCTGTACCTGTCTGTGTGTAATGTCTGAAAATCTATGTGTATCTGTTTCTGATTCTGTGTGTGTGTCCTTGAGAGAAGGGGAAAAAGAAACAGAGAGCTTGGGGAATAAAAAAAAAAAAAAAAAAAAATAGAAAAGCCGTGTAGCCACTGATTCGTGTGTGAAAAACTTGGTAAAAAGAAGAGGAAAAAAAAACTTTCAAACATGGGTTGCTGTTATAGCAAAAAGGACAAAAATAGTACAAGGTTTCTGGCAAAATGTAGAAAGAAATTTTATTTCAGTGGGGAACTTGAGGTTAAAGATTGTGAGATTTTAATTTCTGCCATTAGATTAGCAGCAGATGGCAGGAGGCAAAAAGAGTTAAAATATGGACTTTTTGAGGCTGAACAATGGCTTCAGATTGCCAGGCAACAGCAAGCTGATTTGAATAGGAAAGGCCAGACCTTAAAAGACTTGGATGTTTGCAATAAGAAGGGTTTGACTAATGCACATTTTTTCTCAAAATTCCGAGGTGACGAAGGAGATAATGGCTGGAGCAGATGGCGTGGAGACAACCTGACCCCTCCTTCTCTGCATCCAGATTTTGAGATGGTGACCACTCCTACGTCGCCAACTGTGGACCTGCCTGCCTTGGCTCCTCCCCGCCCACCTCCTCCTTCCTTTCAACGCGGGCCGGACATCAAACCTAGAGTCCAGCTTTCTCATCTGACAAAAAAGTTAAGTGATTATGCACCTTCACATTATGCCATTTCAACAGCACACACATCCTCACCCTTAGATAAACACATTAAGGAAGAGGAACATGTGATAGAATTAGGACAATTTCCTATGGCTAAATTATACAACCCAGCTTATGTTGGTCCAGCGGCTGAAGGTGCTGAAGTCAATAGCTAAAACATTTTTTAAAATATTCCCACTGTGCTAGTTAACCACCGACTGATGCAGCATTAACTCAGCAGGTGAAAGAATTAAAGCAACATATTAGGAACAAGTGGAGATTAAAACATGATTTGACAGCTATTCAGAACGCCACTTAACATAAAACAGAAAGTGTTGAAGCCTATAGGTGTAGGTTGTAAGATGTTTTTTTTTGACAATCATTCAGATTTGGAAAATCCTACTGTAGATACAGGTTCAGAACCTTATTGACAACATTTGAAAAGTGTATTCCTACAGAACATGCATCCAAATTTAGCACAGCATGTACAGCATGTACGCATACATGCAGTAACTGTAAATATTCCACAATTGTTATTCACGCCGGCATTAATGACATCCGTCTCCGGCAGTCGGAAGTCACGAAACTTAATATAGAATCGGTGTGTGAGTTTGCCAAAACGATGTCTGCCACTGTAGTATTCTCTGGGCCCCTCCCCAATCTGACCAGTGATGACATGTTTAGTCGCTCGTCATCCTTGAACCGCTGGCTGTCTGTGTGGTGTCCTAAAAATGACGTGGGCTACATTGACAATTGGAGCTCTTTTTGGGGAAAACCTGGTCTTATGAGACGAGACAGCATTCATCCCACTTTGGATGGTGCTTCTCATTTATCTAACAATCTGGCATCTTTTTTATCCAAATTTCCAAAACCATGACTACTCAGAGTTGGAACCAGGAAGCAGAGTCGCAGTCTTACACGCCTCTCCGCAGCTCCTCTTCATCCGCCACCCCTCAGCTTAGCCCCTGACTTCCCCATCAGAGAATCATTGTCTGCTCCCTCCAAAGTAAATAAAAATATAATGTATAAGCATCCCAAAGTGATAAAGCAAAATACTGGTAAAACTCAAATTAAACATAAAGCCTCTAAATTGAATGATTTGGCCTCTGTTCCTCCTCATAATTTAAAAATTAAATGTGGTTTATTAAATATTAGGTTTCTAACTCCCAAGTCTCTGTTAGTCCATGATCTGTTAATTGATCATCAGATTGATTTAATTTCCCTTACAGAGACTTGGTTAGGGCAAGAGGATTATGTTGGTTTAAATGAATCAACTCCCTCTGGTTATTTAAACTGTCAAAATCCCAGAAGTTCTGGTCGTGGAGGAGGAGTAGCAACAATTTACCATTCCAAATTACTAGTTAATGTAAAGCAAAAAACATGTTATAATTCCTTTGAGGGCCTGGTCCTCAGTGTTGGGCACTTTAGCAATTTCAGGTTAAACCCAATTTTATTTGCCATAGTTTATCGTCCCCCATCAACCTATTCAGAATTTTTATCCGAATTTGCTGATTTCTTAGCTGATTTAGTGCTGAAATCTGATAGAATAATTATAGTAGGGAACTTTAATATACATGTGGATGTAGATAGTGACTGCCTTAATGTGGCTTTTAATTCAATATTAGACTCGATTACCTCCACCATACATTGGACCTTGTTCTGACATATGGCATAGAAATAGAAAATCTTGTAGTGTCTCCTCATAACCCTGTACTGTCAGACCATTGTCTGTTAACCTTTGATTTTACTATTTCTGACTATTTGGCTCCTAAAGAAAAATATTATCACAGTAGATGCCTCTCAGATGATGCTGTTTCCAAATTTATGCAGATTGTTTCCTCTATGCCATGTGTCAACACAAGGAAATAAGCTATAGACAGCTTGCTCCTTCTGTAATTGATAACATGGTGGATAGTGTTTCAGCTTCTCTGCATCAGGCTCTAGACTTGGTGGCCCCCTTAAAAAAGAAAAAGTCTAATCAGAGATTTTTAACTCCTTGGTTCAACACAGAAACTCGTAGCTTAAAACAGAAGACTCGTCAATTAGAAAGAAAATGGCGCTCTACTAATTTAGATGAAATCTATTTAGCTTGGAGAAATCATCTTTTAATTTATAAAAAATCTCTTAGAAAAGCTAGAATGAGTTATTACTCTGCATTAATAGAAGAGAACAAGAATAATCCCAGGTTTCTTTTCAGTACTGTAGCCAGGTTGACAAAGAGTCAGGACTCTGTCAATCCTAGCATCCCCTTAGAGCTTACTAGTCAGGACTTTATGAACTTTTTCAATAATAAAATTTCATCCATCAGAGATAAAATCAATCAGATTCTTCCCACAGTTAACTTAAATACTGTAACTACTACAACTCCTCCTATTGATGTCTGTCTTGATGAGTTTACTCCAATCGACCTTTGTGAGTTAGACAAAATAGTTTCCTCATCCAAACCTTCAACTTGTCTTTTAGACCCTATTCCTACCAGGTTATTTAAAGAAGTCTTCCCACTTATTGGTAGCTTTATTCTTCATATAATCAATTCTTCATTAACTTTAGGCCATGTACCGCAGGCTTTTAAAACGGCTGTAATTAAACCCTTACTCAAAAAGCCAACGCTAGATCCAGGAGCTTTAGCTAACTATAGACCAATCTCTAATCTCCCTTTCATTTCAAAAATCTTAGAAAGAGTTGTTGCTACGCAATTATTTGACCACCTGCAGGGAAATGGTTTACTTGAGGAGTTTCAATCTGGGTTTAGAATCCATCATAGTACTGAAACAGCCTTAGCGAAGGTCACTAACGACCTCCTCCTTGCATCTGATAATGGACTAGTTTCTGTACTTGTCCTTTTAGATCTTAGTGCAGCTTTTGATACTATTGATCATAATATTCTACTTGATAGATTAGAACACTATGTTGGACTTAATGGAACTTCGTTGCAGTGGTTTAGATCTTATTTATCTGATAGGTTCCAGTTTGTTCATGTAAATTATGAGTTTTCTCTCAGCTCAAAGCTTAGTCATGGAGTTCCACAGGGATCTGTGCTAGGCCCTACTCTTTTTAGTTTATATATGCTTCCGTTAGGCAACATTATTAGAAAGCACTGTATACATTTTCATTGTTATGCAGATGACACACAATTATACCTGTCAATGAAGCCAGATGATAGTAATCAATTATCCAAGTTAGAAGCCTGTCTTAAGGAAATCAAAGCTTGGATGACTTGTAATTTCCTGCTATTAAATTCAGATAAGACTGAAGTCATTCTTGTTGGTCCAAAAAACCTTAGAAATTCCTTTCCAAATCAAACTTTCAGTTTGGATGCAGTTACTCTTTCTCTTAATAGCTCTGTGAGGAACCTTGGAGTTATTTTTGATCAGGATTTGTCCTTCAATTCACATATTAAATTTGTTTCTAAGACTGCCTTCCATCATTTGCGTAATATTGCCAAGATTAGGAGCATCTTGTCTCAGAGTGATGCTGAGAAGCTGATCCACGCTTTTGTTAGCTCGAGATTAGATTATTGTAATTCTTTATTATCAGGCTGTCCTAAAACATCTTTAAAAAGTCTTCAGCTGATCCAAAATGCTGCAGCAAGAGTTTTAACAGGTACTAGAAAGAGAGATCATATCTCTCCGGTTCTGGCCTCCCTTCATTGGCTTCCCATAGAGTTTAGAATTAAGTTTAAAATCCTTCTTCTTACTTACAAAGCTCTAAACAATCAGGCTCCTTTTTATTTAAAAGATCTGATACTACCGTATCATCCTAACAGAGCACTACGCTCCCAAAATGCAGGATTACTTGTAATACCTAGAATCTCCAAAAGTACAATGGGAGGCAGAGCCTTCAGTTATCAAGCTCCTCTCCTGTGGAATCAGCTGCCAATCTGGATTCGGGAGTCAGACTCGATCTCTGTTTTTAAGAATAGGGCTAAAACCTACCTTTTTGATATAGCCTACAATTAGGGAGGGATCATGTGTTTCTGAACCCTCCCTTAGTTATGCTGCTAATAGGTTTAGTCAGCCGGGGGACCTCCAGTAATGCACTGGGCCTCACTCCTTTCCTCACTATGAAATTTTTTTTTTTTTTTGCTGGTCATTAACATTTGTTTGTTCTCTCCCATAGATTGAGTCCCCATCGTGCTGTTTGCTCTCTACATGTCTGTTCTTTTCTTCTTCTCTATCCCCTCACCCCCCAGCCAGTCGCAGCAGATGACTGCCCCTCCCTGAGCCTGGTTCTGCTGGAGGTTTCTTCCTGTTAAAAGGGAGTTTTTCCTCTCCACCGTCGCCAAGTGCTTGCTCACAGGGGATCGCCTGATTGCTGGGGTCTTTCTGCAACTGTGGGGGTCCCCCCTACAGTTGATAGTGCTATGAGATGACTGTTGTTGTGAAATGGCGCTATATAAATAAAGTTGAATTGAATTGAAATTGAATTGAATTGAATTGAACATGCATCCAAATTTAGCACAGCATGTACGCATACACCTTGTAATATATCACACATGTTCATTTGCTGATGTGTTGATATATGCAAAACACGCAGAACAACTGAGCTGACCCTCAGGGGGAGGCCTTTGCTTCCCCCACTTCTGTATTTTCCCAGGGTCCCCGGCGTGGGGGAGGAGGGGGAGGCCTTGGTGCTGGATCTGCGGGCCACGTTCAGGAGGCCAGAGGGAGGGGAAGGGACTACGCCCTGCTCAAAGCCGCAACAACGACAGCGACAATGACAACCGGACTCATCACATCCCGACATGTGACTGACCGAAGCAAAGCTAAGTACAGCTGACAATGACATTTGACATACAGTATTTCATTTACCTGACTTTGGCCTAATCATGACACTAAAGCAGTCCTTCTCAAATAGTGGGGCGTATGACCCCGGGGAGCAGGCTTTGCTTTTGCCGTGTAAAGTGTAATTGCACATCCACGGCAGCAGGTGGTGCAGTGGCGCTCTCATTGTCAAAGTCTGTGCGGGAGTTTAAAACTTTTTAAATTGTTGTCAACAAACCCCTCGAGAGACACCATGGAGAAATATTTAACAGTAACGAAAAGAAAGGCGGAGAGAGACAGAGGTAAAGAGACAAATGAAAGTCTCCCAAAAGCTAAGACGAGGAAATATGACGAAGCTTATCTAGCGCTTGGCTTCACTGTGACTACGGTGGGAGACGAGGAAAGACCGGTGTGTTTACTGTGTCTGAAAATGTTGGCAGCGGACAGCATGAAGCCAAATAAATTAAGACATCACCTACAGACATTACATCCTCAACACGTTGATAAGCCGCTTGATTTTTTTCAGCGAAAACGCGCGGAGTACGGCCAACAATCATCCCACTTTGTGAACGCTACATCAGTAAACCAGCGAGCACTTTTAGCATCATTTAAAGTGGCGTACGAAATTGTGCAGTGCAAAAAAACCCACACAATTGCAGAGGAGTTGATACTGACTGCAGCAGTAGACATGGTTTCTGTCATGCTTGACAACGCAAGTGCTGCAAAAATAAAAACCATCCCACTGTCCAATGACACGGTCGCAAGACGCATAGATGACATCGCAAACGATCTCCAGGAACAGCTGGTAGATAAACTCAAAGACAAACGGTTTGCCTTATAATTCGATGAAGCAACTGACAGCAACAAAGACTGTTTATTTATTGCTCATGTGCGTTTTGACATGACAAACTCCCTGTGTGAGGATTTGCTTTTATGTAAATATGTCAAAAACAGAGCCACAGCTGAGGAGCTATTTAAAATGCTGGACTGCTTCCTAAATTGAGAATGGGCTGAAGTGGGAGAACTGCATTGGTGTTTGCAGTGATGGTGCACAGACTATGTCAGGGATGAAAAAAGGACTGCGAGCGCTCATCAAGAAGGCTTCACCTAATGCTGAGTGGACACACTGTGTTATACACAGAGAAGCACTGGCATCAAGGCACCTTTCCTCTGAATTAAATGAGGTTATGACTGACATTATAGGTGTAGTCAATTTTTTAAAGACCAGACCACTAAAATCCAGAATCTTCTCTGCTATCTGTGAGGAGATGGGAGCTGAACACCAGGCTGTGCTCTTTCACAGCGAAGCAAGGTGGCTGTCACGAGTAAAGGTCTTGTGCCATGTTTTTGAGCTCAGAGAGGAGATAAGAGTGTTTTTGGAGCAGGAACATAAGTATGAAGATGCAGCAAAATTTAGTGATGAGAACTTCCTGGCAAAACTGGCCTACCTGAGTGACATATTTGGAAAGCTAAATGAACTAAATTTACAGCTTCAAGGGAAAAATAAACACCTCCCTCAGGTCACAAACAAGATCAGCTCTTTCACTCGAAAGCTTGCAATGTGGGGCAGGCAACTTGATGAAGGAAGAAGTGATGCATTTGAGAATCTGCATGAATTTGTTGACACCACTGACTATGATGCCACCTCAGTGATTCCAGTTATTAACCCCTTGCACTCCGGGCAATTTTCCTAAAAATGCCAAAAAATAACATGCCCAAAGTAAATCGAAAGCTGTTATTCAACCCTTTGCAGCATCTTCATGGGGTTGGTCTCATTTAAAAGAAAACACTTTGAATTTTTTGGCAAAAAAACCATAATCTCTCTACGTGCTCCGGCCACTGAGTTACAGTCATCTAAACATACTGAACTTGAAGAAAATAAATTTGGACAGTGTTTTTTTGGATACAAATGCTTACAAATAACACACAGCTGTCCGATCCGGCTGGAAAATGCAACAGAAATGTAGAACCAAGTGTTATCAAGCTGAGATCCAAATTTGGTAATACCACAAAAAAATGAATATTTTACACAGCTTTGTTCTCAGGTAGTTCCCAGGCGTTTTGGGACTGTGCCAAATTGTGCCAAATGGCACAGTTTGGAAAAACATCTGTAACTTTTGAATAATTCAATGTAGAATCTTCATTTTGGGCTCTAATGAAAGGTCACACTCAGGGCTGTGTCTGTGTGTGTGTGTGGGGGGGGGGGGGGCGCTAAAAAAGACGGAGTTCGGCCCTCGCCACATGATGGATTACACTCCTTGCATGTTTTCACAGCGCGCCCCCCCCCCCTCGCTACTGTGTGTGTGTGTGTGTGGGGGGGGGGTTGTCCCCCCCCCCCTTGCTGCAGAAGACGGCCATCGCTACATGAAGGAATAGACTCATATGCTTCCCCCTGCGGACCGGGGGCGTTTAGACTGTGAACGCCCCCCTCCCGCTCCTCTTCTGCAGCGGGGGGGGGGGGGCCTTCACGGTCCGAACACGGCAAATGAACCGTTTATCGCGGCGCACGCACTTCGTACTTCGTGCGCAGTACAGTTGTAATTTACCAATCGGTCAAAAGTCATTTTTGGATTAGTTTTCAGGGATAAATAATAATTTAGCTTATAACACCTTACCTCTTCACAGCAGCAGAGTCGTGGCGAACTTCTCTTCCCCATTGTAAGACGAACGCGACGCTGCTCGGCTCGTGGATCCCGATCAAAACATAATTCCATTATTGCGGTTTTGGTGAATGATTTACGACCTTTGTCGTCGGCCTCCGTCGGTCTATGATGACGGAAGAGAATCCTAAACGTCTATTCTGCTGGAATGAGTGCAGGTCCCACTTGTGGGTGGTCTCCATGCTGCGGGGTCTGTAGTAGATTCGTCCAGCGTCCTTTGTTTTCATCTGCTGCAGCAGTAAATCTCTCTTCACCCAGCCTGAATTTCTGTGCTTCAATTGGCTCCTGCGTTCACAGTAGGCGGGTCCTCCTTCCTAGGTTTTCATTCATTGGCTCTTCAAGGTTTCAGAAACCCAATTCAAGGCTCTTATTAGTCGAATGAGAGGTCAATCAGATGAACTAATCTGTTCGCGGCTGTCTCTGCAGTTTTTTTTTTAGTGGCGCTTGGACGCCACTACATCACCATCATCACCTACATCACCACAATCTGGTCTATGCGTCAGAGTGCGCACGAGTGCGCCCTCGTGCGTCTTAGGACGCAGAGACTTGCCTGCCCGCGGAACAACGGAGCGCAAGTGGTTAAGCAGCATATTGCATCATTGATGGGATTCTTCAAAAAGTACTTTCCTGAAAACAGTTCCCAGTATGACTGGGTGAGAGATCCTTTCAATGCACCAGCTCCTACTGGTTTCACCTCTGCAGCGGAGGAACAGTTCATTGACGTGACATCTGACTCCACTTTGAGACGGAGCTTCACATCACAGACACTGAGTGAATTCTGGTTGAGTGTAGAGAGGCAGTATCCACTCTTAGGACAGAAGGCTATGGGCATTCTTCTTCCCTTTGCAACTTCTTACCTTTGTGAGATTGGCTTCTCTGCTGTTGGGGCACTGAAGACCAAGTACAGGTCCCATCTAAACATTGAGCAGGAGCTGAGAGTTGCACTATCATGCTTCAAACCCCGCTTTGAAAAGCTGTGCTCCGCAAAACGTGCTCATTGTAGCCATTAATGATTACTTCATTAATGTGATTTAGAAAAAAATCAGCACAATGTTTTATACGTTTTTCTTCAGACTAAAATGTTAAATATATTGGTGCTCCTGTGTTAATGTTCCAGATCAATTTACATTTAATATTATTTATTGATTGAATTATTTTTCTCAGTATCAAATGGTTCAGTTGGTCAAAAATGTTTCTAGTTTAAATAAGGATTGACATATTTTTTATTTCAGGCACTTTGATGCACTTTAAGGTTTTTTTTCTGTTTTAGACTATAACAGGATTTCTGTGTGGCAAAATAAAGTTAATATTTGTTGAAAGTTGATTTACATTGCTTTTTTCTTTTGTTAATGTTAAAAGGATACAATTTTAGGTATACTTATACAATTTTTATAGATAATGATCTTATTTATAGTCACCGCGGCGAGTGGGGGGGGGTGCGCGAAATATTTTCTCTTTCCTAGGGGGGGCTTTGCAAAAAAATAATTGAGAAGCACTGCACTAAAGGGTTTATCAGAGGTTACTCTAGAAGTTCAGGGAACTTCTTTGAAATTTCTTCATGATTCTGGGGCTCACAAAATCAGAACACACAGTGATCATTAAATCAGCAAATGGGAAGCTAAAAAAGAAATATCTTTCTGAAATTGTAACAGTAAAAGATGTTACAGAGGACAGTGCAGAAGGTTCATTCATTTTGTCACAAGTGTGTCTAGTTAACTTATTAGAAAGGGATTCGCTCACAACTCTCAATATCGCCCTAATTCCGACAGAAGGTGGATGAGGGCATCACCATTCCCACATGTATCAGAAATTCATATTTTGCAAGATTTTGCAGTACCAGCTCATGGTTGCTTTGCTTGGTACCGGCCGGACCAATCGGAGTGGCTGAGAGTTTGGAAGCCAAAATAATGCAATATTTCAAAACACAGGTTCCTACAACCGTGCAAGCCACAAATCAAAATCACTGCAACATGTATGACAAATATCTGAGTGGCTCAGATGACAAATTTGAGAAAACATTTTTTGTAAACTCATCCTCCAGAACAATTATTGCAAATTTGTACTGGTCACCAAAGGGCTATGCAGAAGCATCTGTGAGGTTATCAGATAAAAATAAAGGTCACTTTAAACACTAGGAGTCACCACACATTGCACTGAGCAAGCCTAAACACATGCAATGGAAGGACGTAGGCTTCATGAATAATACAGAATTGGTAATAATAAATGTAAAACCTTATTTTAGGCCTTATCACAGGCAATATCTTTTATGCCCAGGAGCCATGAGATGACTGTTGTTGAGATATAGTGCTATATAAATAAAGTTGAATTGAACTGAATTCAAGAAAGTATTAAACCTGGTATACAGGGACTCATAGATGCAGGGGTTATTGTATTAGGTCTAAAAATACTGTGCAATACACTTTGTTAAATGATCTACAATCACAAATTAAATTTTTCACAGTGATTGACATCAGTAATGCTTTTTCCAGCATCCACATCCATCCAGATCATCAGTTTTGGGTTGTATTCAAATTTGAAGGCAAGAGGTACACATTCACGAGGCTACCACAGGGCTATTGTGAATCACCAACCATTTTTTCACAGGCAATGTCAGCAAATTTGGCCCAGTTACATTTTGCTGGCATCCCCTGATGAAATCACTTGCAAAAAAGACACCATTGCCTTGTTGAAATTTTTAGCTGAGCAGGGTCACAAGGTTAACAAAGCAAAATTGCAGTTGTGGAAGCCAGAAATGAGATACTTAGGCCACATTTTGTCAGCAGAAGGAAGACATGTTGATCCTGCTCGCAAAGAGGCTATTTTGGCAGCGCCTAAACCAATCACAAAAAGAGACATGATGTCTTTCTTTGGGACATTAAACTATTGTTGCTCCTGGATTGCAAATTATTCATTTGAAGTGCAACCATTGTCTGACCTCATTAAATAACAAAATTTAAAAAAAACAAAAAAACAATGGTACAGGTGGACAAGATTGAGCGGACACCTGAAGCAGAGTTGATCGCTCTAATTGAACCATGCAAATAGGAACAAAATAACAAAATTTAAAAAAAACCTCACAGTTTACACCGATAGCCAGTATGCATTTTCCACTATTCACCACTTTGCACAACAGTGGAAAAATAGAGGCATGATTACATCAACAGGGAAGCCCATTCAGAATAAACACCTCATTTTGGAGCTGCTTGAAAGTGTCAAACTGCCATTACAACTGGCCATATGCAAATGTGCTGCTCATACGAATGTTAATGATCCGGTTTCTAAAGTCAATCATTTTGCAGATCAAACTGCAAAGGCAGTCGCACAAGGCTTGCAACCTATACAAAGCACATTTGATTCTGCTTTGACACTGAATGAAGAGCTATCACATGATGTTCTTGTTGAGGCTCAAAAAGCAGCACCACAGGCTGAAATTTACAAATGGATAAAGAAGGGAGCTATTCTTAACGACACCTTAAAGGTGACACCTTAAAGCTCTACAAATGTAAGGTAAACAAGCCTATTCTACCACGCAAACTGTTTCACCAAGTCTCTACCTTGCTCCATGGCGTTTCGCATGTAGCAAGAGGGGGGATGGTATCTACATTGAATAAAACCTTTACTGCTTATGGGTTTAGCCATTTTGCCACACAGTTTTGTAAAAAATGTCTGATCTGTGCAAAAAACAATGCACAGGGAAACTTCAAACCTGAGAGAGGCACTTTTCCAGCCTCTACTTATCCATTTCAGAACATCTGCATGGATTTTATTGAACTGAATAAATGTGAAGGCAAGAAATATTGTTTGGTCATTTGTGATGTTTTCTAAATGGACAGAAGCCTTTTCTTGCACACATCCAAATGCAATCACAGTTGCAAAGAAATTGCTTGCAGAAATTGTACCTAGGTTTAGAATACCTGAGAAAATTTACTCAGATAATGGTACACATTTTGTAAATCAAGTTATATCACATTTAGGCACAGCACTGAACATCAGTTTGAAGAATCATTCAGCTTATCACCCACAATCTGCAGGACTGGTAGAATGCACAAACAGAACTATTAAAGAAAGACTCAGAAAAATAATGGCAGAAACAAGGCAAAATTGGATTTATTGCCTTCCATTAGTTTTGTTTTACATGAGGATAATCCCAACCAAAAGGGGGTTGTCTCCATTTGAAATCATGTATGGCAAACCATAATTGTTGCCATCTTTGAGATGATTCAATCCTCGTGATGAAGAAGTGTGTTTAGCAGATTACATGAGAAGAATGTTGACTAACAGAGATATTTATCACTGCTACTCTCCCCAGGAGGGTTCACGAGGAAACTGCACCAATCTTGGCCAAGCCAGGAGACCTCGTCCTCATCAAAGCCATCAAAAAGGAAAGTTGGACTGATTCATCCTGGCAAGGACCACATAAAGTTGTTTTGTCAACGCCAACAGCGGTGAAAGTTCAAGGACGGGACTCTTGGGTGCATCTAACACACTGTAAACTTTACCTTACTCTGAACTCTCAGCCAGGGACTACTGAATAAATATTTTCAACTCCATTCCATTGAAGACTCTCAGCAAGAGACTTTTTCTTAATTGTTTTCCTATACAAGTGCCGACTGACGACGCCCTACGTGGTGTCCAGTACCGGCTTGGGATAGGGAAACGAGTGGTTGACCGTCATGGAGAGACAAGAAGCGCAAGAAAGACGTTTGATCATTAAAGGGTGTAGTTGTTGTTTCCTTTACATCATCATCCTAGGGGTGACATTATTATTTTGGTTTCCTTTAGCTGCACCACAAACCATACATCGTAGTACTAGGGACCTTGCACATATTCAGCATAACTGGCTAGAGCTACATGAGCATCACGATCATGAATATGCTGCCAATACGTGGTGGAGGTATGCTAATTATACGGCCAGGGCAGCTAATCGTTCCAATTGTTACGTTTGCTCCCTAGTGCCAACGTCAGCTGGACAGACTGCTGTTGTAGCTAAAATGATGGAACCAGCAAAACCTCTCTGTTTTTTTACAGAGAGCTATGAAAAGGGACTATACAAAAAAGATTATTTTGAATCACTCTTGTGAAATCTTTCATCACTCTACCAATCAGAGAACTTATGGTACCCCTTACTCTGTAAGGGCAAGGTTAGTTTCATCAAGAACTTTTTCTTTTTGTCTGAAGGGAAGTGGTAACAACCCTCTGGGCAACCTACCCCTTTCTCGGTGTGAGGCAGTGTACAGCATACACCACATCTGTGATGCTAGTACCCTGACCAATCGGGTGGGCAGGTGGTGTCCACAGGCTAACCGTTGTCATTATGGACCTATCACCATGCTGGAGCTCTGCAGTGCTGCTATCTGCAACTTCCATATGTATGGTGCATATATGGTGACGGGTGGTTGGTGGCTGTGTGGTCGTAAGGCATATTCCCATCTGCCTATGAACTGGGCAGGAACCTGTGCCCCCGTCTTTGTGACTGACAACACCCTGATTATGTCAGCGGGTCAGACGAGCAGAGGGAAGAGAGACCTATCACAGGATGCCATTTTCACTCCACATGATTCCATCTGGGGTAGGAACGTGCCAGAGCAGTTCAAGATACTTACTACAGGTCAAAAGGTAGTTCAGTCGCTATTCCCTTGGGTGGGAGTGGCAAAAAATACCTTGTGGATTGAGACTCTTAATTATAGGCTACAGTCTTTTGTGAATTTTTCCTTAGCTGCCTGGAAAGGTGAAAGGGAGGAAATGACGGCTATAAGACTTGTAGCAACACAGAATAGAATGGTACTTGATCAGTTGACTGCCGCCCGTGGGGGTGTGTGCGCAATTATAGGTCAGTACTGTTGCACCTTTATACCTGCACATGATGCAGATGATGCAGAGGCGTCATTGCTTCAGCCATATGTAATCTGACTGCTTTGCAGACTGCTGGGGCTAAGGATAATGTTGATGATTCATCACACTGGATAAACTGGTTGTTTTCCTCATGGAGGAGTCTAGTCATAAACTTAGTGGGGATTATTGTAGTGATACTTTTGATCTTTTCATGTTTCATTCCTTGTATCCGTGATATGATGTTGAAACTTGTTCAGGTGAATTTAGTGTTATATCACGAGGCCACCACTGGAGATGATGGGGAAACAACACCAGCTTAATGTTTTATGAGTACAGATTATGATTGACATGCAGAAAATGGAAAGGAGATGTATGTTCATGATGTCAATTTGAAATGTACTGTATTGCAAGAGTAATCAAATATTCCTTGAAGTTCAGAGAAGTTGTGTTATCCTTATTTGAGATTTTTTCACTTTATCCTGTTTATGTTCTGTTTTAATTTACGTCATATTTGAAACCATTATGTTACTAATCACTATTTAGCTAGTATACAGTTTTACTATATTGATTGTTGTTTCATTGTTGATACCTTGTTGCAGTTTCACGTTGAGGTACTAATACACATAGGTTAGGATGCTAGCACACATAGATCTCTAATACAAACATACACATATGTCTTTTACACATAATAGGTGTTTAGTCATTTTTTATTGTTCTTTACATTTACATACAAGTAACTTTTTATTAAATCACTGCTAATCTACTGACACATAGAACGACAAATACATACACTATTTCATCTTAATTTATGGCTAATCACCATCACTGATTCAATTTTTCTCTTTTATGACTTAATTAGATGATTGATTTCTTTTTTGAAATAAAAGGTAATATCCTCACATGCTCCCCAGGAAAAGAAACATTCCAGCGGCGCTCGGCAGTGGCAGCGAGACTGATGGCGGACTTTCCTCATTAAAAAGCGAGTTCGGATCTTTTGCAATACAATGCTTTAGCATGAAATGCACCGGAACTTAGTGAGCTGCCCAATGAGGTTTTAGAAGCCATAGTGTTTCATCTCTGATGCTTTTGAGCATCATAGGGGGGAATGATAGGATATTTTCAAGTTTCATTAATTATTCTATATGATTTTAATGCTATATTATTCTATTTTATATTATAATTGTATCTGGTGCAAATAAAAATCCAATGTCTGGGTTACTGTGGTATTTTTTTCATTGTCTCAGAGCTTGAAAAGACCGTCTGTTTTCAGAGCAAGATTAGGATGAGCAAGATTGTGAATAATGACGAAAGTTTCATTGTTTTATCATACCAAGCTGTACTGTATTGTCAGGATGACCAGATCATGTCAGAATGTTCATTGCTGAAGGAGGAGTCACTTGGAGAGTTGGCTCCTGCCAGTCTAGCTTAGATAAGAGACCGAGGTATAAAAAAATCAACATCCTTGGACACGTTAGGGAGTTGGTGCTGTGAAGCTCTGAGGCGAGTGTATGCTGTACTGATTTCCTCCTTTCTGATCAGAAGGAGAATAAATGACTCAGAACTTGGAAAACCACCTATTGATTATTGTTTCAGCCTCAGTCAATTCATTTTTGTTCTAACAGATGTTCAATAGGCTTTAGATCGGGGCTCATAGAAGGCCACTTTACAATAGTCCAATGTTTCGCTCTTAGCCATTCTTGGGTGTTTTTAGCTGTGTGTTTTGGGTCATTATCCTGTTGCAAGACCCTTGACCTGCGACTGAGACCAAGCTGTCCGACACTGGGCAGCACACTTCTCTCTAGAGTACCTTGATAGTCTTGAGATTTCATTGTACCCTGCACAGATTCAAGACACCCTGTGCCAGATGCAGGAAAGTAGCCCCAGAACATAACAGAACCTCCTCCATGTTTCACAGTAGGGACAGTGTTCTTTTCTTGGTATGCTTCATTTTTGCATCTGTGAACACAGAGCTGATGTGCCTTGCCAAAAAGTTCCAGTTTTGTCTCGTCTGTCCATAGGACATTGTCCCAGAAGCTTTATGGCTTGTCAACATGCAGTTTGGCAAATTCCAGTCTGGCTTTTTTAGGATTTGTTTTCAACAGTGGTGTCCTCCTTGGTCGTCTCCCATGAAGTCCACTTTGGCTCAAACAACAACGGATGGTGCGATCTGACACCGATGTACCTTGACTTTGGAGTTTTTTGTTACCATTCGTATTATCCGTTTCTTCCGTTCTTCATAAAGTTTCCTCCTGCGGCCACGTCCAGGGAGGTTGGCTACTGTCCTGTGGATCTTAATTTCTGAATAATATGTGCAACTGTAGTCACAGGAACATCAAGCTGCTTGGAGATGGTCTTATAGCCTTTACCTTTAACATGCTTGTCTATAATTTTCTTTCTAATCTCCTGAGACAACTCTCTCCTTTGCTTCCTCTGATCCATGTTTAGTGTGGTCCACACCATGTCACCCAACAGCACAGTGACTACTTGTCACCCTTTAAATAGGTCGACTGACTGATTACAAGTTTGTAGACACCTGTGATGTTAATTAGAGGAAACATCTTGGTTGAACATGTCCCTATGGTCACATTATTTTCAATCTTTTCTAGGGGTACCGTCATTTTTGTCCAGGGCTGTTTCATGATTTTGTTTTTTAAAGTAATTCTGTTGAACCACAATTCAAAAGCACTGTCTGATTTTCATTGGTTAATTTTCATAGAATTTTTATTTATTACCACTTTTGTCAGATTCAAGTTATTTCTGTGACCACTGTGGGTTTTTCTTTCATTAACAGAGGGGTACCAACAATTTTGTCCATGTGTGTATACTGTCTACCTCCTCCTCCTTGGAGCTAAGAGTGCATGCGTTCACAATACATTCACACTTGGTACCCCCCCCCCCCCGGGGCCACAGTACCTACTTTTGCCTCTCCTGCCCAAGATGCACACATTGACATTTCTCGCCCCTTCCCCCTATTCACCAAGTCACTGGGTGAGAGAAAAACCTCCCGGTGTTCCACCACACGCCCCCCCTCCCCCGAACACCCAGCAGGGGCCTTAACCATCTGGTACCTTGGGCTTGAGTAACGTGGAGCAGCCGAGCCGACCAAAGGACCTTCCAATCAAGGTGAGGAGGAAAAAGATTCAGTCTCCAGCGAGCAGTCCTCTGAAGGGGGAAAAGGTGGGGAGGAGAAAGATTTGGTCTCCTGAGCACAGCTCTCTTAAGGGGATAAACCAACCTGTGAACCCACCGCTGGGGGGGGGGGGGGGTCGTCATCCATGCCGGGAAGCCTGGGCCAGCACCACCTGCTCATCTGCCAACACATTGGCGGGCTTAAGTCTGTCTATACAGATGGTTTCCCTATGTCTCTCAAAATCCAACACAAAATGTTCAACCCTCGTTTTCAAAACTTTGAAAGGGCCATCGTAAGGTAGACACAGAGGGGTTCTGTGGGCGTTGTGTCTAACGAAAACAAAATCAAATCAATCAAATCAAATCAACCTTTGTCATATTACTGTACATACAGCTGTGGTGCAGGCAAGATGAAATTGCGTTTCTCTCGGCATCCATATAAGATACACACTCACACACACCCTCACCCCCCCACCCCAACACAGCCATTCACACTTCCCTGAGATACACATGAAAACTAACCAGAACTATAATATACAAATAATATACATAATGTCTGTAGGTGCAGTAGTATGTATGAGAGATTCTGGATCAACTGTTCAGCATCCTAACAGCTTGTGGAAGGAAGCTCTTCATCAGTCTGGTGGTTCTGCCTCTGATGCTCTGGAATCATTTACCAGATGGCAGAAGTTCAAAGTGTTTATGTAGAGGGTGAGAGTGGTCCTTGACAATGTTCAGTGCCCTGCTCCTACAACGGTTCAGAAAAAGTTCTTGGACAGAGGGGAGGGAAACTCCAATTACCCTCTCAGCTCCCTTCACTATTCTCTGCAGGCCTTTTTTGTCTGACATACTGCAGCTGGAGTACCATGTTGCAATGCAGTACGTCAGAACACTCTCCACCACACCTTTGTAGAAGGTCCTGAGGATGCAGATGGGGAGAGAGGCCTGTTTGAGTTTCCTCAAGAAGTGCAGTCTCTGCTGGGCCCGCTTCCTGATCCCCAAGGAATTCTTGCTCCAGGTCAGGTCCTGCGAGATCTGCACTCTGAGGAACTTGATGTTCTCCACTCTCTCCACCAAACGGCCGCCGATGCTGAGAGGGACATGTTCAGGCTGTGACCGCCAGAAGTCGATAATCATCTCCTTCGTTTTGTCCACGCTGAGCACCAGATTGTTCTCCCTGCAACAGCCCTCCAGGTATCTCACTTCTTCCCTGTACACTGATTCCTCATCCCTCTGAATAAGTCCCACCACCGTGGTGTCGTCTGCAAACTTAATAATCTGGTTCCCCTCGTGTCTGGATACACAGTCATGTGTTAGAAGTGTAAACAACAGTGGACTGAGTACGCAGCCTTGAGGGGATCCGGTGCGCAGCGTGATAGAGTTGGAGATGTTATTTCCAACCCGGACAGAGTGAGGTCTCTCAGTCAGAAAATCCAGGATCCAGAGACATGTGGCGGTGGTCAGACCAAGAAGGAGTAATTTCTCCATCAGTCTCTGGGGAATAATGGTGTTGAATGCTGAGCTGAAATCAATGTACAGGAGTCTGGCGTAGGTGTCTTTCTGATCCAGGTGGGTGATGACAGAGTGCAGGGTGGTGACTATAGCATCCTCCGTGGAGCGGTTTGAACGATATGCAAACTGGAGCGGGTCAAGGGATGCAGGGAGGCAGCCTGTGATGTGTGGTTTAACAAGCTGTTCAAAACACTTCATCACAATTGGTATCAGTGCAACAGAACGATAGTCATTCAGACAGGACACAACTGGTTTCTTTGCCACCGGTACTATGGTAGAGGTCTTAAAGCATCTGGGAACAATGGCCTGACTAAGGGAGATGTTATAAATGTCAGTCAGGACATCCGCCAACTCGCTCGCGCAGTCTCAGAGCACATGTCCCGGGATGTTGTCTGGACGTGCAGCTTTACGTGGGTTGACCCTGGTTAGGGTCCTCCGTGTGTCCGCTGTGTTGATGGTGATAGCTGGTCCAACCGATGGTGGAGATGGGCCAGCCCTCCCTCTGATTGTCGGGTTTGATGCTTCAGAACGTGCAAAGAAGTTGTTGAGCCTGTCTGGAAGCGAAGCGTCGTCATCATCAACCCCCTGCCTAGACTTGATAGTCCATCAGTGCCCGAACTCCCTGCCACATCCGTTTGGTGTTCCTAGTGTCACAGAGGTGTTCCTGGATTTTCTCCGCATAGGCGCGCTTCGCCGGCTTAATTCCCTTTGAGAGCGCAGACCTGGCTGAGCGGAGGGCGATCCTGTCCTTGGCGCTCTGAAGGCTGCATCTCTGGCTGTGAGCAGCGAGCACACCTCTGCAGTCATCCAGGGCTTATGGTTGCCCCGTGCAGTGATAGTCTTCACTGTAGTGACATCCTCTGTGCACTTCGCGATGTAGCTAGTGACCGTTTCAGCATACTCCTCCACATCTGTCTTGTCTTCCTGGGAGGCTGCTATTTTGAAGCCCTCCCAGTCTGTGTGCAGAAAACAGTCTTTCAGTGCTGAGGTTGCACTCTCTGGCCAAATCCTAATTTGTTTCACTACTGGCCTGCTGCGCTTCAGTAAAGGTTTGTAGGCAGGCATCAGCATCACGGATAGGTGGTCAGAAAGGCCAAGGTGGGGGCGAGGTGTTGCCTTATAAGCATCTGTGTTTGTGTACACCAAGTCCAACATGTTCTCTCCTCGGCAAACTCGGCATTCTCCAAACACTTCGGAACGAAAGTGCGGGGAAAACAATGGTGCACCAGCCCTGGAACGCTCCTAGCCTCTGCACTGGGAAAAAGGCACACGGACGAGTCGATACCGGGTGCGGGACTTTCCGGCAAAAATTCACCTGGGATCAGTAACGGTTGAAAAAAAAAAACAAACAAAAACAAGCTCAGCTGGGGGAGCTGCCAAATCCTCTTTGGGTGTGGAGCACAACCCCAGCAGGACCCAAAGCAGGCGGTCAACCCAATTTGCGTCCGTCAATGAGGCTCTGAGCGTGGCTTGAAGCAACCTGTGGAACATCTTGCACAAACCATTAGCCTGTGGGTTGTATGTGGTGGTGCGGTGGACTTTGACCCCCAGGGCTCTCAGCCATCGCAGACCAGAGTTCTGAAATGAACTGGGGACACCTGTCGCAAGTGATGTCCAACGAGGAACTGAAACGTGACCCAGGATGACAAAAACGCGTGGGTAATGTCGGCAAATGTGGTGGAAGCCAGCGGAACTACCTCTGGCCAATGCGTGGTGCGGTCCACAATTGTCAAAAGCTGCATGAAACCCTGCGACGGGGAAAGGGGACCCACTACATCCACATCGAGGTGGTTGAACCTCCTGCTTGAAATCCGCAAAGGTTCGAGGGGTGCCTGGGTGTGCCTCTGAACCTTAGCCTGTTGACACGCAATGCACGCCGCAGCCCACTCCTTCACATCCTTGCATAAGCATGGCTAGACGAATTCAGACCCCACCAGCTTAACCGAAGCCCATAAGCCAAGGTGTGAGAGAGAGTGGACAGACTCGAAAACGCGGTGGCACCAAGAGCTCAGAGCCACCTGGCAGGGATGGCGGGGGGGGGCAACCTTCTTGTACCAACCTGCTCTCCAGTTTTAGTCCGGTACCCGTGGATTGGAGCGCGCAAATGCGTGTCCCCCGGTTGGTCGGTGGCCACGGCAAAAAAATCAATACCCACACATACCAGGGAAACCAGCATGCGCAACAGACAGTCAGCCATGACACTGAGTTTACCGGCCACAAGTTAGTTTTTTTTTTTTTTTTTTAAATTACTTATTTTGTACCCGTAGGTAGATTTGTTTTGCAGTCTGGTGACAAGCCACCAACTGTCGGTCGCTGCGTGCTCAAGCGCCCCTTATCCCTAACCTGTTATGTTGGTAGTGAGTGTTGGTAGTGAACTCCGATATTGCAGCGATGTGACGTTGCTGCCGAGCAGACCACGGTTCCGAGACGTTTTACATCACGTAGGTTCGTGGCTTGTGGTCGACAAACGTGGTAAATTCACGACTCTCAAGGCAAAACTGGAAATGATGCATGGCCAGGTGGAGAGCCAACAGCTCTCTGTCAAAAGTGCCATACTTATGCTCATTGTTGCGCAGAGTACAGCTGAAAAAGGTGAGAAGTTGCCACGAAGTGGAAACGTACAGTTCTACCACTGCTCTAACCGCGATGTCAGACGTAATCCACACGATGGGGATGGGTGGGTCAGCAAAGCTGCATTGGCAAGCGCAGCTTTGGCGCCTGCAAAAGCCTGGACCTGATAGGGGGTCCAGTCGATGCTATCCGCGGGTTTCTTCTTCTTGAGTGCGCCGTACAGCGGTTGCAACAGCTGGGCTGGCCGGGGTAGGAAACGATTGTAAAAATTGAGCATCCCCCAAAATTCCGAAAACACCATCACGGTCTGCAGATGGGGGAAATCTGGCACCGCCCGTACTTTAGCCGGCAGCGGAATTGCGCTCTCTGACGTGATGCGGTGGACAAAAAAAAAAAAAAATAAAAAATTGCTCACCGGCAGCCCGAACAGACATTTTGCTGGATTAACTATCAGCCCATATGCTTCCAACCAACGGAAAACTTGTTTCAGATGGGAGAGGAGCTCCTCATCTAACCCGCTAGCCACCAGAATGTCATCTAGGTAGACAAACACGAATGGCAAGTTGCAGAGCACCATGTCCATCATCCTCTGGAAAGTCTGAGCTGAGCCCTTCAGCCCAAACAGCATGCAGGAAAACTTGAAGAGACTGAAAGGTGTCATCAACGCCATTTTTGGGATGTCTTCGGCGTGAACCAGGACCTGGTGGTAGCCACGAACCAGATCCACTTTAGAAAAAATGTGCATTGCGGCAAAGTGCACCGAAAAATCTTGGATGTGCGGGATGGGGTAGCGGTTGAGTTCAGTGATGTTGTTCAGGTGACGGAACTCATCGCACAGCTGCCACAAACGATTGGACTTGGGCACCATGTGCAGCAGAGACGTCCAAGGGCTAGTGAAGTGCCTAACATTCCCCAGATGCTCCAAGTTCCCGCATAATGACCAGCTTAACTGCGTCCAGGTGGCACGGATGTACGAAAACCGGCAGGCCCTTTGTAGTGATAAAATGCTCGACCCCATGCTTGGTCACAGTCGCGGAAAAGGTAGGTACCGTGAGCGCGGGGAACACAGAAAGCAAACGCTGACAAACATCTTCCGAGGCTAAAAAACTTAGCATGTGTTGGTGGCCCAGCTCCCCGAGACATACAAGGCAGTGAAGAAAAAGACACAGCATGCTCTAAACGTCTGTTAGCAACATCTACAAAGAGACAATAAGCACACAGAAAATCAGACCTAAGATAGGAGCCAAGAAGGTTGCTACCACAAAGTCCCACTTGTAGTTGCGTCAATGAAAACACATAATCACCAACTTTTCCCCCAAAGTCTTGATAAGGGATCCATTGGCGGCCATTAATGACGGGCCACAGCCTTCCGCCAGTCTATCAGCGCCGACCGGCAAAATAAGACTTTTCTGGGAAGCAGAGTCCACCAAAAACCGTCTCCTGGAACGTGTGTGCTCAATGAAAAGCAGCTTCTCCCAGTTGCTAGCGATCGTAGCTGCTACTGACCGCTGGCTGGCCCATTTCTCCAGCATCTTGAAGCGGCATGGCGGGAGACAACGCTGCGAGTTGGCGCCAAAGCGCTGATGGTTGAAACACACCGTCCCATTCCAGCGTCCCTGAGTGGCTGTCCCAGCCCCAACCTTCGACTCCTCAACCTCGATGGACTCCACCGCAGATCCTGGTCTCATCGCCTGGACTCCAAAACTCCTACTCGCCAGGTTAACGCAGTCTGCTTCCTCTGCCAGCAAGCGGTAGTCCCTGGTAGCCAGCAGCGGTGAGTTGGTCAAAATTTTCTGTGCCGAAACCTCAGGAAGAGATGGGCGAAGAGAAAAGATCCGTCATCTGCGCCCAGCAAAATCAACACACTCTCCATTAGTTCCACAGTTGATTTGTCCCCTAAGTCCGAGTGGGAGAGGAGCTTCTCTGCTTTCTCTCCGGCAGAGAGGGTGTAACACCATAACAGCAGTTGTTTGAGAGCGTTGTACTTCCCCCGGGATAGGGGGGCTCGGAGCAGGCTCATGGCGCATTGAGTGGAGCGTGGGTCTAGCGAAGCTACCACATAATGGTACTTCGTGTCATCAGCGGAAATTCCACCGAGAGCAAACTGAGCTTCCACGTGGATGAACCAGGCAGCCGGGTCATGAAGCCAAAAGTCCGGGAGCTTGATCATCACGGCGAATGCAGTCGGGGTCCCAGGTGGAAACCCTAGCATGGGTATTCCCGAAGAGGGGCTCGCTTCGTTTTCCATTCTTACGTCATAGGTCACCAGTGTGGAGGAATGTTGAGACGAGACACGAGCGCTGCCGATTCAGACTTTATTCCTCAAAAAAAAAAAAAAAAGGGACTCCGGGTGCCAAGGTGCATATATACAGTGGGGCAAAAAAGTATTTAGTCAGCCAACAATTGTGCAAGTTCTCCCACTTAAAAGATGAGAGAGGTCTCCAATTTTCATCATAGGTATACCTCAACTATGAGAGACAAAATGAGAAAAAAAAAACCCAGAAAATCACATTGAAGGATTTTTAATGAATTAATTGGTAAATTCCTCAATAAAATAAGTATTTGGTCACCTACAAACAAGCAAGATTTCTGGCTCTCACAGACCTGTAACTTCTTCTTTAAGAGGCTCCTCTGTCCTCCACTCATTACCTGTATTAATGGTACCTGTTTGTTTTTTTTTGTTACTTATTTGTACCCGTAGGTAAACTTGGTTTGCAGTCTGGTGACAAGCCACCGGCTGCTGGTCGCTGCGTGCGCGAGCGCCCTAAGCCTACATGTTTTTTTTGGTGTGCGGGAGGAAACCGGAGAAATCCCGGAGTAAACCCGCGCAACACGGGGAGAACATGCAAACTCCACACAGCTCACTGTTGGTCGGGGGCTGGGATCGAACCCACGATCTCATGATCCCCGCGGTCCCCCGCCCAAGGGTAAAACTGTGCTGCCACAGTGCTAAACCACTGCGCCACCGTGCAGCCAGTTTGAACTCGTTATCGGTATAAAAGACACCTGTCCACAACCTCAAACAGTCAGACTCCAAACTCCACTATGACCAAGACCAAAGAGCTGTCAAAGGACACCAGAAACAAAATTGTAGACCTGCACCAAGTTGGGAAGACTGAATCTGCAATAGGTAAGCAGCTTGGTGTGAAGAAATCAACTGTGGGAGCAATTATTAGAAAATGGAAGACATACAAGACCACTTATAATCTCCCTCGATCTGGGGATCCACGCAAGATATCACCCCGTGGGGTCAAAATTATCACAAGAATGGTGAGCAAAATCCCAGAACCACATGGGGGGACCTAGTGAATGACCTGCAGAGAGCTGGGACCAAAGTAACAAAGGCTACATCAGAAACACACTACGCCGCCAGGGACCCAAATCCTGCAGTGCCAGACGTATCCCCCTGCTTAAGCCAGTACATGTCCAGGCCCATCTGAAGTTTGCTAGAGAGCATTTGGATCAGGGGTGTCCAACCATGTGCCATGGAGAGCCAAGACCCTGCAGGTTTTCTCTTCTACCCAGTCTCTTCAGCAGGTGTTTTCACTTATCAGCAATCAGTGGGAAGAAGTTCACTGAAATCTGCTGTTGAAGACACTGGTTGGAGGTAAAACCTGCAGGGTCTTGGCTCTCCATGGCACATGGTTGGACACCCCTGATTTGGATGATCCAGAAGAGGATTGGGAGAATGTCATATGGTCAGATGAAACCAAAATAGAACTTTTTGGTAAAAACTCAACTTGTCATGTTTGGAGGAGAAAGAACACCATACCTACTGTGAAGCATGGGGGTGGAAACATCATACTTTGGGGCTGTTTTTCTGCAAAGGGACCAGGACGACTGATCCGTGTAAAGGAAAGAATAAATGGTGCCATGTATTGTGAGATTTTGAGTGAAAACCTCCTTCCACCAGCAAGGGCATTGAAGATGAAACGTGGCTGGGTCTTTCAGCATGACAATGATCCCAAACACACCGCCCGAGCAACGAAGGAGTGGCTTCGTAAGAAGCATTTCAAGGTCCTGGAGTGGCCTAGCCAGTCTCCAGATCTCAACCCCATAGAAAATCTTTGGAGGGAGTTGAAAGTCTGTGTTGCCCAGCGACAGCCCCAAAACATCATTGTTCTAGAGGAGATCTGCATGGAGGAATGGGCCAAAATACCAGCAACAGCGTGTGAAAACCTTGTGAAAACTTACAGAAAACGTTTGACCTCTGTCATTGCCAACAAAGGGTATATAACAAAGTATTGAGATGAACTTTTGTTATTGACCAAATACTTATTTTACTGAGGAATTTACCAATTAATTCATTAAAAATCCTTCAGTGTGATTTTCTGGAATTTTTTTTTTTCTTATTTTGTCTCTCATAGTTGAGGTATACCTATGATGAAAATTGGAGACCTCGCTCATTTTTTAAGTGGGAGAACTTGCACAATTGGTGGCTGACTAAATACTTTTTTACCCCACTGTATATATATATTGTCTACCTCCTCCTCCTTGGTGCCAAGAGCGCATGTATTCACAATACATTCATACCTGGTACCCCAGGTGTTAAGACACACATCGTAACACATTTTCCCCCCCGGCGCTCAGGCATCTGCATCTTCTCATTTCTCCCCCCTGGGTGCCACAACACCTACTTTTGCCTCTCCTGCCTGAAATGCATACATTTACATTTCTTGCCCCTTCCCCCTATTCCCCGAATAACTGGGTGAGAGAAAGTCCTCCCGGTGTTCCACCACAAAATTATGTTTATTCAATGATGGGATGCAATTCTCGGCAAGTGAGCAATTTGCATAGCACCGTTGCATAGCACCGTTCTCTTTAGCCGAGTTGTTTGTCCGCCATAAACTAATAAAAATAAAAAGCTCAGCTGTCTGTATAAACCCCCGTGCCGCCATCATGTTGTTAAACGTTTAAAAAACATTGGTATTCTTGTGTATAGCCACAAGCAGCTGAGAAATATGGTTCTCAGATGAAATATCTATCAGAGCCTGCATTTCCTCACTACTCACTCGTCACTACTCCAAGTCTAACAGACATTTTTTTTTTTAAATTTTTCTCCTCAGCTGAATTGGGACATTGGATTTATTTACCCACGGATTCCTGCCACGGACGTGCTAGCAACAGAAACATACTGTAAATCAAGTTTTCAAGGCAGGGACAACTTTTTCAGGTGAGTGGCAACTTCGCCTCTCTGCATCTCATCCACACAGTGAATTCATGTCTTTTCATGTATTTACATTGAGTTATAATGTAATTATGCTGCGCAAAAAATTCATCCGTTCGCATTTGAAGTGAAGGCACCATTATGGTAAATGCCACTTTTTCTCTAATTACATGTTGCTGTGGTTACACAAACACTGAGGGGCACGTCCGCCCTTTGGTCCGCTGGATACTCCGTTTGCATTCACACGGCAAGCAAAGCACACCAGACTTTGTTTGCAAGCAAACCAAGACCCCCCGTTTTAAGGGGGACCAGGTTTCGCTTGTTTGGTGCACACCAGAGTTCAGATGCACTTTCAGATGGCACCAAATGAACCAAACTATCCACAGAACACACTCTTTGGTCCTTTAGTCTTTGGTCCCTCTTTGGTCCCGCAGTGGTTAGCACTGCGGCAGCACAGTTTACCCTTGGCCGGGGGATTGTGGGGATCGTGGGTTCGATCCCAGCCCCCGACCAACAGTGATCTGTGTGGAGTTTGCATGTTCTCCCCGTGTTGCGTGGGTTTACTCCGGGATTTCTCCGGTTTCCTCCCACATGCCAAAAACATGCATGTTAGGTTAATTGGCTGTTCTAAATTGTCCCTAGATATCTGTTTCCTATAGGCCCTTAGAATAGAGGGTTAGTATTAATGAAAGCGCTTTGAGTGGTCTTTGTGACTAGAAAAGCGCTATATAAGTGCAGGTTAGTTAGTTAGTTAGTTAGTTTAGTCCGGACCAAACAGTGGCTGTGTGAATGCACCCGAATATATAGATGTACTTTATTGATGGTGGGTGTTTTGTAGTAAATTTGGTTATTACAGTTTTTAAAAACCTTTTAATAATAAAATATTGCTAAAATATAAAATGATGGACTACAATGGGTCTCAAATATTTGTAAATGTATCCTGTTATAGTACTGCATGAGTTTATTGATAAGACACAGAAGAAATTCATTATTAAACTGAACTCCATCACTGAACAGTGAAATAAACTAAAATAATTATAAGCTGGGTTCACACTGTAACGTTTGGACCAACTTTTACTGATGTTTTGAAAAATCACAGAAAGTAGTCCAAACACTGGTGAAATTACGTTCGTGAGCATTTTTTTTTTTTTTTAAATCCAGCGATCACCAACTTTTACGAACTTTTGCAAACTTTTGCTAGCATTTGCCAGAGTTGCAGTCAGCGTTGTCAAACTTTTCCCACCTTAGGCTAATGTATGTGTAGCAGTTTCCAGCTTAGGCTAACTTAAGCGAAGGAATACTCAGCGCAGGTTAGCTGACATCAGCGTCAGGCGACGCTCATATAAAGATCGGCGTTTGTGGAGGCTTCCTGCCATCCTGGACCTGCTTTTTTCGTGGATTCACATTACAACGTTTGGACCAACTTTTACTCATGTTTTGGCAAACGTCTGGCTCTGCTGGCAAAAGTTGATAAAAGTTAGAAAACAAACACAAACTGAGAACAACTTTCATCAACGTGTATTTCCAAACGTCATTAAATTTTCAGCATGCTGAAACTTCAACAAATAAAACTTTTGCCAGCGTTTGCCAACAAACCCCAACTATCACTAACTTTTATCAACTTTTGCCAGCAGAGCCAGACGTTTGCCAAAATGTCAGTAAAAGTTGGTCCAAATGTTGTAGTGTGAATCCACCAAAAAAAGCAGGTCCAGGATGGCAGGAAGCCTCCACAAATGCTGATCTTTATATGAGCGTCGCCTGACGCTGATGTCAGCTAACCTGCGCTGAGTATTCCTTCGCTTAAGTTAACCTAAGTTGGAAACTGCTACACATACGCTAGCCTAAGTTGGCAAAGGTTTGCCAATGCTGAATGCAACGCTGGCAAATGCTAGCATTGCGGGCTGCACGGTTGCGCAGTGGTTAGCACTGTGGCAGCACAGTTTTACCCTCGGCCTGGGGAGCACGGGGATCGTGAGATCGTGGGTTCGATCCCAGCCCCAGACCAACAGTGATCTGTGTGGATTTTGCATGTTCTCCCCGTGTTGCGTGGGTTTACTCCGGGATTTCTCCGGTTTCCTCCCACACGCCAAAAACATGCAGGTTAGGGATACGGGGCGCTTGCGCACGCAGCGACCGGCAGCTGGTGGCTTGTCACCAGACTGCAAAACAAATCTACCTACGGGTACAAATAAGTAACAAAAAAAAAATAAATTAAAAAAAAAAAAAATGCTGACTTCCGGTCTGGACGCCATGGTGATAGCAGCTTAACGCTGAAGCTCCCAGACCTAATCCAGGAAAATATCTTGAAAATCAGATTTAACGGATTTTTGGAAGAGTGAAAATCAAAAGACAAAATCATCATGCCTAAAGGAAAACAGAAGAAATCAACATTTTCCAGGCCAGGACACGCATCGGCCGAAGAATCTGAACCGGAGGATTTCCGTTCAGAAGACGAGGAGCTGAATGTAGCTAACAAGAAGGTTAGCTTGAAAACGTTATTTGAAGAACTACGACGATTTCGCCGAGAGGTTTGGGCCGAATTTCGTGAATTCAGAGATGAATTAAAAAGGACAAACAGCAGAGTGGACCAGGCCGAGAACCGAATCTTGGAAGCAGAAGAAAGAATAAAAGTGCTTGAAGATTCCGTGCTGGATCTACACAAAAGACAGTCAAGAGTAGAAGCTAAGCTAACCGACCAAGAAGGAAGACTGAGAAGAGACAACATAAGAATTCACGGTCTGAAAGGAGCTGAAGATGGTTTCAACACAATGGCGGATTGCGTGGAATCTTTACTGAGAGAGAAGTTGGCTATCCCCCAAACCACCAACTTGAAGATAGAAAGGGCCCATCGTACGTTAGCCGCTAGGCCAGCGGCGGAAGCGCCCCCACGTTCGGTGGTGGTGAGATTCTCCAATTTCAAAATAAAACAAGAGGTTGTAAGACTGGCTTGGCAGAAAAAAGGATTTATGCACCAAGAGAGGAAAGTCTTAGTGGAACACGATTACGCCCCGGAGGTCCTTAAAAAGCGCCGGGAATACAACGACGCTAAAAAGGTGCTACGAGAGAAAAAACTGCGCTTTCAGACGCCATTTCCTGCGAAGTTAAGGGTCTTCTACGATGAAGAGTCATGTCTCTATAATTCGGCGGAAGAAGCAACAGCTGACATGGCGAGAAGAGGGCTCCCGGCAACGGTGTTTAAACCCGCAGCAGACCCGAGCGATAGGATTAAGGCTCAAACGTGGTCCACACAGAGACCTTCAAAATCCACGGGCCAGCAGTGGGAAACCCAGTGCCAGAGCTACAAGGATAAACTAGCCGTTTACAGGAGGGAATAGCGAGCTTTTTTTTTTTTAGTCAATCTGCACATCCAACCCCCCTCCTACAAGGTAACAAACATTAAAGGAGATGCAGAATCAGCATGTGGTAAAACATTTCATGGAACAGTCATAATATTAGAAACAAACAAGTCATTTTAATTAAAAAAAAAAAAAAAAAAAAACTTGTTAAAATAGAAATGTGACGGACTTCCGGTCTGGACGCCATGGCGACTGCAGCTTAACATTGAAGCTCTCAGACTCAATCCAGGATAACACCTTGAAAATCAAACTTAACGGATTTTTGGAGGAGTGAAAATCAAAAGACAAAATCATCATGTCTAAAGGAAAACAGAAGAAACTGAAATTCTCCAGGCTAGGACACGTATCGGCCGGAGAATCTGAACTGGAAGATCCCCGTTCAGAAGACGAGGAGCTGGTGATAGCTAACAAAAGGGTTAGCCTGAAATCACTATTTGAGGAACTACGACGATTTCGCCGAGATGTTACGGCCGAATTTCGGGAATTCAGAGAAGAATTGAAAAGGACAAACAGCAGAGTGGACCAGGCCGAGAACCGAATCTTGGAAACAGAGGATCGAATAAAAGTGCTCGAAGATTCTGTGCTGGACCTACGCAAAAGACAAGCAGCTATAGAGGCTAAGCTAACCGACCAAGAAGGAAAACAAAGAAGAGACAACATAAGAATTCATGGTCTGATAGAAGGAACCGAAAATGGTTTTAACTCAATGGCAGAATGCGTGGAATCCTTACTAAGAGAGAAATTGGATATTCCACAAACCACCGACTTGAAGATAGAAAAGGCACATCGTTCATTAGCCGCTAGGCCGGCGGCGGAAGCGCCCCCACGTTCGGTGTTGGTAAGATTTTCCAATTTCAAAATAAAACAAGAGGTTGTAAGACTGGCCTGGCAGAAAAAAGGATTTATGCACCAGGAGAGAAAAGTCTACGTGGAACACGATTACGCCCCGGAGGTCCTTAAAAAGCGCAGGGAATACAATGACGCGAAAAAGGTGTTAAGAGAGAAGAAATTGCGCTTTCAGACACCATTTCCTGCGAAGTTAAGGGTCTTCTACGGCGATGAAACGTGTCTCTATAATTCGGCGGAAGAAGCAACAGCTGACATGGCGAGAAGAGGGCTCCCGGTAACGGTGTTTAAACCCGCAGCAGACCCGAGTGAGAAGATCAAAGCGCAAACATGGACAACACAAAGACCCTCAAAATCCACGGACCAGCAGCGGGAAACCCAGCACCAGAGCGTCGCGGATAAACTATCCGTTTTCAGGTTGGAATAGCGACCTTTTTTTTTTTTTTTTTTTTTTTTTTTTTTCCCTTTCTCTTGAATCAATCCGCACATCCAACCCCCCTCATACAAGGTAACAAACATTAAAGGAGATGCATATTCAGCATGTGGTAAAACATTTCATGGAACAATCATATTATTTGAAACAAATAAGTCTTTGTAATAAAAAAAAAAAAAACTTGTTAAAATAGAAATGTGACAATAATCCACATGTTCTGCTCATACTAACAAATACTGTTTTTGCGTGAATGTTTGATGTGATGGGGGTGGGAGGGTGCACACAATTTCACAGGGTTTAGGCATAAAAGGAAAAAAAAAAAAAAAATCATTACAAGTTTGGATTGGGTTCTGAAACTCACGTTAAAAGCATGGGACTACTTTCAGTGGTACGAGAGGGCCCTCAACACGTAACAGAGTTTGAGGAATTTCCCTCAGAGCCTTCACTCCATCAAGGCTCTTACAGGGTCTTTAAAAAGACCTCAGCTCAGGAAGTTCTTTTGACAGTTTTTTGTTTTAAAGTTTTTTACACTATGTTCTTAATGTTTTTCTTGTTTTTAATGTTCTTTCAGTTTCTGAGTAGCACAAAAGAGGGCCACCACACAGTTATACTAAACAAAACAACACAATGGAGAAACAGGGTGTAACCAAAATAATTTCATATAATGTAAAAGGGATCCTGAATCCAGTTAAAAGATCCAAGATTCTAGGCAAAATGAAAAAAGACAAAGCAGGAATAATACTTTTACAAGAAACCCACCTAACAGACGTGGAACACAATAAACTCAGTAGACAAGGGTTTAAAATGATCTCTTCATCTTCATATAAATCAGGGAGGAGGAGGGGAGTAGCGACATTGATATCAACCAAAATTACATTTGAAAAAAAATCAGAACACAAAGATAAAGAAGGGAGATACAGTTTGGTAACTGGGCGGCTAGAGGGAGAAGATATCACCCTGCTGAATGTGTATGCTCCCCCAGGGGCTAACTGGAAATTTTATAAAAATGTATTCGACCTAATGATAACTAAAGCTCAAGGTTTAGTGATATGTGGTGGGGACTTCAATCTTAGACTGAATCCATACTGGGATGCTTCTGGTAATTCCCCACATCAAAATAACACCCAAAACAGGAAGACTCGGATGCTACTAAAAGAAATGGGAATCTGTGATGTGTGGAGGGAACTCAACCCCAGTGTAAAAGACTATACATTTTACTCAACTCCACATTCATCTTACTCAAGGATTGACTATTTTTTTATGTTTAATAGAGACATTGGTAGAGTAAAAACATGTAAAATAGGACTGATGGATCTCTCCGACCACAGTCCGATCTACATGGACTTAAATATCCAAAAATACACAAATAATACATTTTCTTGGAGGTTAAATTCAAATGTCCTGAAAGGACCATTGAAAGATGAATTGGAGTCAGATATTCTCAGATATTTGGAAGATAACGATAATGGAGAAGTATCCCCTTTAATACTGTGGGATGCATGTAAAGCTGTAATAAGAGGAAAGATTATTGCAAAACTGGCAACCCAAAAGAAACTAAGACAAGAAAAACTATCCACATTAGAGTCAGAACTTAGGAACCTAGAAAAAGAACACAAAGGCAACACTCATTCTACTGACTCGCTCAAGATTAAGGAAATTAAAAACCAAATAAATGAGATCTACACAATAGAAATCCAGAAGAAACTTACATTTCTGAAACAAAAATACTATGAAGCAGGCAGTAAATCGGCAAAATTGCTAGCCTATAAATTGAGGAAACATCAAACAGAAAGAGCAATCTACAAAATCAGAGACCCAGTATCAAAGGAAATAAAATTCAGAATTCAGGATATTCTTAAAAACTTCGAGAATTACTATAAGAACTTATACTCCCACAAAAAACATAAAAACGCATCCGAGGCATTCCTAAACACATTAAACCTTCCCCAACTTACGGAGTCACAAAATAAAACACTACTGTCAGAAATACATTCTAAAGAATTGGAAAAAGCAATTATGAAACTTAAAGCTAACAAATCCCCAGGAGCTGATGGCTATACAGCAGAGTGGTACAAAACCTTTAAACAGCAACTATCTCCTCTCCTCCTGAAAACATTTAATTATGTCCTCCACACAGGGGAAATCCCCCCCTCCTGGAGAGAAGGGGTCATTGCAGTTATACCTAAACCTGAAAAGGATAAACTAGAGTGCTCCAACTACAGACCAATCAGTGTACTAAATCAGGACTATAAGCTTTTTACCATTATCCTTGCCAAAAGGTTAGAGAATATACTGACAGACCTAATTCATTTAGACCAAACAGGTTTTATAAGACAAAGACAGACACAAGACAACATTCGACGCACTTTACACATAATTCATCATATAAAAAAATATAACTTAAATGCAGTCATATTAGGATTAGATGCTGAAAAAGCATTCGATTCGGTTGACTGGTCTTTTCTATACAGAATCTTATCCAGTTTCAATTTTCATAACAACTTCATTAGAACTATACAGGCATTATATAAAAAACCAACAGCTAAAATAAGGATTAACGGTAATTTATCATCATCTTTTGAACTGGAAAGAGGATGTCGTCAGGGCTGCCCCCTGTCTCCACTGCTCTTTGCAATCTTCATAGAACCTCTGAGCCAATGGATAAGACAAAACCAAAAAATTCAAGGTATTACACTTGGTCAGAAGGAACATAAAATAGCACTCTTTGCTGATGACATTTTAATATACCTAGGGCAGCCGGACACTTCTTTACCAGAACTAACCTCAGTTTTTTCAGAGTATGGAGATTTATCGGGGTACAAATTAAATATGCATAAAACCCAAGTTTTAACATTCAACTATGACCCAAATCATTATTCACTAAGCAAACTCAAAACTAACTGGGAGTCGGAATCTATGAAATATCTGGGGGTCAATATCCCGAAACAACTCAACAAAATTATATCACTAAACTATGATCCACTGGTGACAAAAATAAAATCTGACCTAGCAAGATGGAATATGATACCATTCTTGGGTATTGCACAAAGAATTGAAGCAGTCAAAATGAATATACTTCCACGTCTTCTATACCTTTTCCAAACAATACCGGTAGAACCTCCCAAAAAAACATGGCAGGAGCTGGACAGAAGGATCTCAAGATTCATATGGCAGGGCAAGAGACCTAGAATCAGATATAGAACCCTACAGCTAAACAAAGACAAAGGTGGGCTCGCGCTGCCAAATATCAGGGACTACTTTAAAGCCGCACAAATTAAAACTTTAGTAGAGATATGTAACCCAGTCTACTCTGCACAATGGAAGGAGATCGAATGCCAAATAACAAGTGACATCCCCCTACAGGCGATAATAGGGAACAATGTCTTACCTAAGCTTTTGAATAACACTAACCCGTGGATAGAGACCCCGCTAAAAATTTGGTTTAAGATAGTCAGAGAGAATCAAACTAAAGAGCCCTATCGACTTCTGCAATGGATCGCCTATGATCAGGACTTTACTCCTAATAAAACAGACACCAGATTTAAAAAGTGGAAGGAGAAGGGGCTGATAAAATATTACGATTTTTTTTAAAGGGCAAATCTTAAGAAGTTTTGAAGATTTGAAAAAACAAGGCCTAATAAATCAAGACCTTTACAGGTTCTTCCAGCTTAGACACCACATAAACAATATACTTAAAAAGGAGGTTTTGGAAAGGGCCCAGTCAGGTGTTCTGAAGGTCTTCTTAATGGCATATAAAGGGATCCCAGGGATCAGATACATTTCTAAAATATACCAAGGTCTTCAAGACTTAAAAGGAGACAACACATCTTATATAAAAGAGAGATGGGAAAAAGAGGGGAATTTCACTTTACATCTGGAAATATGGGAAAAGCTAAATAAACAGCAATGGAAAAGTACCTCATCCCTGCAGTGGAGAGAATTTGGATGGAAAAACTTGGCAAGATTTTTCAGAACACCTGCACAAATCAAATTTACCCATAAGGGATTGAACTGTTGGCGCTTGTGTGGTGAAAAGACTGCAAATCATTTTCATGTGTTTTGGTCATGCCCAGTTATCCACCAATATTGGACCAATGTACAGACAATATTGGGGAAAATATTCAAAATTACAGTTCCCTTTTCTTTTGTAACTTTGTATTTGGGTTTACTACCGGACTCACTGGAAAGACGAGGAGAAAAATACTTATTCAATGTTTTAATATTGGCAAGCAAAAAAGCTCTAACTAAAAAATGGATGTTGAAGGACTGTCCTACACCTGAAGATTGGACTAACGTGATCCAAGACATTTACTCGATGGAAAAGTTGACATTCGCACTGAGACAGGACATGGATGGGTTCATGAACTTTTGGCAACCCTGGACCGCATATGTGTCTTCCATTAGATCTAATCTTTGACAAATACCATTTCAATAATGGTTCTGCTCTTTGTTCCAATGCTACTCAGATGCTCTTTTATCTTTATTTACTTACTTTTTCTTTTTGTTTGTTTTTTACTGGTTTGTTTGGTTTTTTTTTGTTTTTTGTTTTGTTTTTTTTTTCTCTTTAATTTCACTTTTTCTTTCACTTAAAAAAAAAATAAAAATAAGGGGTGTTGTAAGAATTAATCTTCCAATGTTGTCAGATATCAGAAAATAAGGGAACATGTGATGAAAATGTAAACACTGCATTGCTGTAACGACCTGTATACCCTTTACAAAAACTTAAATAAAAAAAAAAAAAAATAGAAATGTGACAATGAACCACATGTTCTCCCCACACTAACAAATACTGTATTAACCATTTGCCAGTGACGTCCCGCGTCACGTGATTTTTGTTGATACCGCCATATTGGACGGCAAGTCGGGCGCTGTGCGAGTGCATTTCAACATGGCGTCCGCTCAGTCAGATGTGCCGGCTTTGTCCGATGTAGCGCAACTACTAGATAAAAAACATCGTGACCGGTACACGGAAAAGATCAGTGTTATCTGCGTGGACCCTTACAACTTGTCGCTTTAAAAATTCACCAGTTTCATTGATTTTTGCCCCAAACCTGACGTACGCTATATGGACATCTACAACTACCTGGTCAACACACTGTCTAGGTACACTGGAGAGTTTCTGAAAGCCTACAAAAGTTTGTGTGATATCAGTTATGTGCTGATATCCCCAGTCATCACTTCAATGGTCCACTATGTCGTGAAGGCCCTACTGTATAGATTTGTCATGTTGTATAGAATCTATTAAGTGATAAATTATTAAAATTTTATAAAAATTCAATTATTATTATTATTATTATTATTATTATTAGCAGCATATATAATATCTCAATTAAATTAATTAAAAAATAATTAAATATTTTTATAGATCTATATATTCTGTAAAAGGATTTAGAAATATTTGTCGTATCAATAGAATACTGGATAAACAAAAAGACTCATAGACCAGATGTGACTCAGTGGTTAAGACAGATGTTAACAAACCTTCCACTAGAAAGAATAACATACATACTGAAATCAAAGGAAATTGTGTTTGAGAATATATGGAGACCTTTCATTGATTATGTAAAGAATTTAAACAAACTTTTGAAGAAGAAGGTGAATGATGTGTGTGTACCTTGTAAATTCCAAACTGGTGAATGTATAATATGTATACTTATGTAATGGATTGCCTAGACTAAACAGAGGAGCATTGTTGAAGACCTGTCTTTGTTAGTGGTTGTTGGTGTTTTTTAGTACAATTTTTTTTTTAAATTACTTTAGTGTTAGTTTTTGATTGTTTGTGTTGTGTTTGTAAAAAAGGTTCAATAAAAAATATTGTGGAAAAAAGAATACTGGATAAACAACTCCCAACACTATTAGATATATTACAAATTTTATTGTCCAGTCTATACAAGAAAGAATTATATCCAGATTAGGGATGGGCATAATTTACCGATTAACCGATAATTGATCATTAAGAATTTCACCGAGGAAGTTCATTTTCGTCGACAAACCGTTTTTTTTTTTTTAAACAATCCGAGGTTATTAGGCCTAGTGCACGGCCGTCCTCAAACAATGCAATGGGAAAATTTGGGCACCAGGGGGCAACATTACACCATCGCCGTACCCTGGCGTGCCTCAGTTGATACATGCGAGCTTCCGTAGGGCAATCGCCAAATCATGAAGCGGTTACGGCGAAGTGTTGCGCGGGACCATTTCAGTTTAAAAAATGACCAGGTGTACTGCAATCACTGCAATGCAGCATACAAATATACCTCATCGACAGGGTCCATGGAACACCCTTATTACGCGAAGAAACCGCCAACAGTGGTTGCGCGCTGAGTAATGGCGGTCGTGAAGATTCTTTTTTTTTTTTTTTTCAGAAACTTTATTGAGAAGGTCATGAAGATTCGGTAGAAGACACACACACACGTGTGTGTGTGTGTGTGTGTGTGTGTGTGTGTGTGTGTGTGTGTGTGTGTGTAAGTGTACATACATACGTAGATGTAAATAAAGTGTACATAAATATGTTTTTAGAACTCTTTTATTCTTATAACAAGATACGTAACTCAAGATGAAAATGATTTACTGCACAGGTTAATGAGAGCTTTACTGCTCCTCAGGTGCTAGAGGCGCAGAATCGTCGAGAGAAGCTGCAGGAGGCGGCGTAGTGGCTCGACGGGAAGACTATTTCGCACAAAATGGCACAAGAGAACAGCAAAAAGTTCCGCGCGGCTAGACTAAGAAACACGAGCGATAGAGCAATGAATGCGGTCTTCGTTTGTTGGGTGGCGAGCGGCACAGAAGCTGGGTAAAACGTCTCGGCCAATCAGCTTGCGGGGTGAAACGTCTCGGCCAATCAGCTTGCGGGGTGAAACGTCTCGGCCAATCAGCTTGCAAGATTCCCGAGCGAGCCAACACGAGAACAGCGAACAGAGAGAGAGAGATTTGAGAGAGAGAGGTGGATTTGAGTTGTGCGGCTCTCCGTGCACCTGATGTTCTAATGTAGTCTACCTGCCTTGTTACGTACCTAAAAATGTTAATGATTAACCGATTATTAATCATTAATTCTCCCGACGATCGGTGAAGAAAATTTCACCGAATGCCCATCCCTAATCCAGATAAAAAGTCATCAAACCCACATATTAATTTTAAGAATATTTATCCACTACAGGTACATCACTCCCAGAAGCTGTCGGACCCCCCCCACTGAAACCCTGGGTGATCATGAAGCAAGATGGTGTCATATTCTCTTCATACTTTCTGTTTTGACCAAAAATTAAACGCCAAATCAGTTTAATTGAAAGGCACAACAGAATCATTTACATTTATCAATGCACAACAAACTCTTACTACTTTGTCGAGACAAGTTAAGTTAGTGGTTTCATCAAGTTCCAGCATTGTGATAGGTAAAGTGTCCTGCAAGATAGTATAGCAGTTCTTCACAATCCCAATCACCCGTTCTACATGAATACGAACACTAGCCAAATTTCGTGTGGACTCAATTTCTTTGGAATCCAACTGCTTCTTTCCTTTGGTGAAAGCTGGTATTTCAATGCGTGCACCATAGTATGCAAGGGACTCCTGTATGTTGAACCCTCTATCAGCAAGGACGAGGTCTCCAGGATTAAGGTTGTTCAGGTAGCCACAGTTTCCAGTTATGTGCTTGTCACTAACACGGCCACCCCATCCACGGGATATGAAGTTGACAGTACCTTGAGGTGTTATGGAAATAAGGTACTTGGCTGTGTTGTGGCTCTTGTAGGAGGAGTACATCTGGGCTCTGGCCTTCAAATCAGAGGGACGTTCGATGAACACTTCAGAACAATCAATTGTTGAAACACATTTTGAATAATGTTTTCTAAAACAAGCTGGCAATGTTGAATGTAACAATTCTCTTTCGGGCCAGAAAACTAAACTGGGAAAAAGAAAAGCACTACAAATGGAAATGATATTCTGAAAAATCCTGGAAGCAGTTGACGCATGAATTCCAAATCTGTAGGCGAGGTCTTGGAAAGTCAGGTTCAAGCGCAGCCTCATCAAGGTCAACAGAAACTGCAGAAATTTTGATACTCCTTTCACATCACATATGTCTTTCAATATGGAAAAATAGTTCTTGCAGCAGTTGAAAAGACTGCAGTCGGGGACTTCCGGGAAGATGGCGGAGAGACATAACACTTAAACAGAGAGCTCTCCCTAGCCGGATTAAAAATCATCGGTAAATGGCCAACTCGACATAAGCGGATCAATAAACTAAGGGATGAAAACACGAAGGAACCGGGCACAAGGACAAAAACAGGGTAAAATTGAAGAATTCCTCTCCAACAACGCAGGAAAAACCGCTGAACGCGAAGCCCAAAAAAACGAGGTGTCTACAGCAGAGAAAATGGAGGACGCCAGACTCGAAAACATGAACACTGGCATCGCCAGTTTGGGTAAAGAGTTAAGAGAATTCAAGCGGCAGCTACAGCAGGATTTAGCGGCTCTTAAGGAGGAGCTGAAAAAAGAGATTAAGGAGGAAATTATGGACCTCCGAAGAGAAATGGAGCGTAAGTTAACAGAAAACATGGAGGAGCTGCGCTCCCAGCGGGCGTGTATGACAGAAGCGCAGGCTCGAATATCAGAGCTGGAAGATTGGAAAAGCGAGGCAAACGAACAACTACAGACCCTGACAACGCAAACGCAGAGGATGCAGGAGAAAATAAACGACTTGGAGAGCAGATCCAGACGAAGCAATATGTGCATCTTTGGAATTCCGGAGGGCATTGAAGGCAACTCGATGACAAAATTCATGGATCAGTTCTTAAAAAAAGAACTGGAACTGCCCGAAGAAACGGATCTGCAGATTCAACGGGCGCACAGAACACCGGCACAGAACCCGAAAACAAACGCTACACCCAGGTCAGTTGTGGTAAACTTTGTGAAATATGACATAAAGGAAAGAATCCTGACGCAAGCATGGAAAAAAAAAGATACGAATCGGCGACAAACAGGTATTCTTTGACCATGACTACCCGACAGAAATTGTGCAGCAGCGGAAGAAATATGCCAACATTAAAAAAACGCTGAAAGAGAAAAAAATTAGATTCCAAACGCCGCTAACGAAAATGAGGATTCATTGGGAGGACGGCACAAGAACCTACAACACGGCTGGAGAGGCAGCGCGGGATATGATGGAGCGGGGCCTTGAGGTGAGCATGCCGGAGGAAACGGCTGGAGCAGCGACGGCCCTGAACGCATCACGACAGCCGGAGTGGAGACGAGTGAACAGCGGAAGAAGGGGGAGAGACGTGGCGCAGCGGGCCCAGGACAAGCTACAAGGCTTTCAACTGAAAGCCTAGATCATAACAAAGATTAAGAAAGGCACAGAAGAAATGAAGGCCAAGAAGACAAGGTAAAAGAGAAACAGATGGCTAGGAGAGGTTTAAGTGATATTTGTTGGACATTTCTAGACTTATGACTATTACTTTGATAGTAATTAGAAGTCTAGGGAGGGCCCTTCACTCTGTGAAGACAAACCCCCCACCCACCAACAGGGACCAGTGGGCAGAAGAAAGGCCCAAAGTACGGAGGTCGAGATTTTTTAATGTGTTTTTATATAAATATGTGTTATTTTTGTTGTTAAAGGGGCTAGGAGCACAAGTTAAAAAAATGGAAAAACATGAATATGGGTAAAAATCTTAAGATAATGACACTAAACGTGAATGGTCTGAACTCACCTGTTAAAAGGGAAAGAATAATAAGAAAATTCAAGAAGGAAAAAGCTGAAATTATATTTATGCAAGAGACACATTTGAGCAAGACAGAACATGTGAAACTAAAGAGATTTGGCTATAAGAACTCCTACTACAGTTCATTTAAGGGAGGAGCTAAAAGGGGGGTTATGATACTAATCTCAAACAAAATACAATTTGAAAATGAACAGGAAATCCAGGATAAAGAAGGCAGGTATGTAATAATAAAGGGAAGAATAGATGGTATGCAGATTACATTAGTGAACATCTATGCCCCACCAGAAAGTGACAAGGGTTTTTTTCAACAACTGTTTGATCTCATAGCAACACACAGTGAAGGAGTCCTAATTTGTGGAGGAGACTTAAATGCTGTCATGGATCATGAAGTTGACACAACAAGTGTTAAGAAGACAAAAAAACATGTAACAAAGTTCATAAGAACCTCACTGGCAGAAATGGGTATGGTAGACATATGGAGGGAACTACACCCACTCGAAAAAGACTATACACATTATTCAGCAGTCCATAAAGTACACTCTAGAATAGATTACTTCCTTATGAATGAAGGTGACAGACACAGGGTGAGAAATTGTCGGATTGGAGGGGCAGAAATATCAGATCATAATCCTATATACATGGAAATATACTGTATTTAAACAATAGAAAACGACAAACAACATGGAAACTTAACGTAGGACTGTTAAATGATGAGAAAATGAAAGAAAGAATAAAAATAAACATAAACGAATATATCCAAGAGAATGACAATGAAGAAGTGGACCCAACAATACTATGGGACGCACTAAAAGCCGTGTTAAGGGGTAAATTAATTGTTGAAACAGGAAAAGCAAATATGACTAAACTGGAAGCGTATGAACAAAGATGTGAGAGACTGAGGGAATTAGAACGTAAACATCAAAGCACAAATGATCCAAAAATATATCAAGAAATTAAAGAAGAAAAAACAAAGATAAAAGAAACACAAATGGATGAAATTGAAAGGAAAAATAGATATCTAAAGCAAAAATATTATGAAACGGGGCCAAAAGCCACAAAACTGCTGGCAAAACGGTTAAGAAAACAACAAACAATGAATAATGTATACAAGATTAAAGACCCCACCACAAATAAAACCACAGTTAACCCAGAAAACATCGAAGAAATATTCCATAATTTCTACCAAGAACTATACTCGCAACCTGAAGAAACAAATACTAAAGATATTAAAAAATTTCTAGGCACATTGGACTTGCCATCAATAGGAAATCAACAAAATGAAAAACTAACAGCAGAAATAACAACACAAGAGATCAGAGATGTGATTAAGTCACTTAAAAAAGGTAAATCACCAGGTAGTGATGGATACCCCTCTGAGTTTTATAAACTGTTCATAGAAGAACTCACGCCACAACTCCTAAAGTCATTTAATTGGACGTTGAACAACAACAAAATACCTCCATCATGGAACGAAGCAATCATTTCAGTTATTTTAAAGCCAGGGAAAGATAAAGAACAATGCGGAAACTATAGACCAATCTCTTTATTGAATGTGGATTATAAAATATATACAACAATTATATGTAAACGAATAAAGACATTCTTGACGGAATTGATAGAAGATGATCAAACTGGTTTCATAGAGGGACGCCAAACACATGACAATATCAGGAGAACAATACATATAATTAACCAAATACATAAAGAAAAGAAAAGCGCAGTAATAATGAGTTTAGACGCAGAAAAAGCATTTGACAGGGTTAACTGGAAATTCCTATATAGTGTACTGGAGCGCTTTGGATTTAACGAAAAATCAGTACAATGCATAAGGACGCTATATCAAGAACCTGTGGCAAGAATCAAGATAAACGGTAGCTTAACAGACAAAGTAAATATACAAAGATCAACTAGGCAGGGATGCTGCTTATCGCCCACCTTGTTTACTCTGTTCATAGAACCATTGGCTCAAGCGATACGACAAAATAAGAAATTAAAAGGTGTAACAATAAAGGGGGCGGAACACAAGATTGGGCTATTTGCAGACGATATTATAGTTTACCTTGAACAACCAGATGAATCAATAATGGAAATGACTTTTATCATCACTTACAGGGCAACATATAATAGCAGGGGATTTTAATTGTACATTGAATCCAGGTATAGATAGATCAACAGGACTGGATTGTACACACAATGGATGTAGGATGACTATTAATCATTTTATGAAAGAATTGAGATTGTTAGATATATGGAGAGAAATGAAACCACAAGTTAAAGCCTATTCTTGTTATTCCAGTACCTACAAGACATTCTCACGTATTGATTATTTTTTGATTTCCACAGAATTAAGATCCAAGATTCAAAACTGCTTTTATGATAACATCGTGATCTCTGATCATGCACCCTGTTGTCTAATACATGTAGATAAAAAATTGACAAAGGAACCAGGTAGATGGCAATTTCAGCATAAATGGCTTCAGGATGAGGAATTTGTCAAGTATATAGAAAAACAGATAGACGAGTACTTTGACATCAATACTACACAAACATCAGCATGTGTAAAGTGGGAGGCTTTCAAAGCTTTTATTAGGGGACATATTATTAGTTATACAGGATCAAAATCTAAGAAGACTCGAGAGGAGAGAGCTAAATTGGAACATAAAATGAAAAGTCTTCAGGAAAAAGTGCATGCAGGAAGTGATCCAAGGTTGGAGAATGAATTACTGATTTTGAGAGCTGAATACGACAAAAAATCAGCGAATAGAGCTGCCTTGAGTCTTCTAAGATTGAAAATCTTTTTATGAACAAGGTGAAAAATCAGGAAAATTACTGGCATGGCAGATTAAACAATTAGAAATTAAAACACCAATTACTAGTATTATAAGTAACGGACAGGTAGTTATAGATCCTTTAGAAATTAACAGAGCCTTTAGAGATTACTATGAAAAATTATATGATACTAAAAATGAATTTGATTTAACAAAACTAAATGGGTTTTTGAACGAACTATCTATACCGTGTATTCCAAATGAAAACAGGGAGATATTGGAGTCTAAAATTAGTCAAGAAGAAGTTGGGCTAGCCATTGATAATATGAAATCAGGAAAAAGTGCAGGACCAGATGGTCTTCCAGTTGACCTTTATAAAAAATTTAAGAATAAATTAATAAAACCTTTTTTGGAAATGGTTTTAGAAGCATTTCAAAATAATAATTTACCATCATACATAAATAATGCCTTAATTATACTGCTGCCAAAACCAGGTAAGCCCTCTAATAAATGTGAAAATATGAGACCAATAAGCCTATTAAACGCCGACCTTAAGATAATCTGTAAAATTTTAGCAAGACGAATACAAGAAATTTTACCAAATATTATTAATCGAGATCAGAATGGCTTTATAAAGGGAAGACAAGGCTTCCATAATGTAAGAAGACTATTCAATATTATTTATTCTAATAAAGAAGCACCGGATACAGCTCTCCTATCACTGGACGCCGAAAAGGCCTTTGATAGAGTTGAATGGCCCTTTCTTTTTGAAGTCCTACAAAGGTTTGGACTTGGAAATAATTTCATAAAATGGGTTCAAATAATATACAATAATGCTACAGCAGAAATCCTAACAAATAACAATATTTCAAAACCAATAAAAATCAATAGAGGATGTCGACAAGGCTGTCCACTTTCACCTTTACTGTTTACTATGGCAATTGAACCTTTAGCGATAGCGATACGTTTACATTCACAAATATATGGAATTAAAGTTGGACCAACAGAACATAAAATCTCCCTGTACGCCGATGACATAATTTTGTTTATGTCGAATCTAAAAAAATCAATTCCAACCTTGTTGAATTTAATAAAGAATTTTGGGGAAATATCAGGATATAAAATAAATAAAACTAAATCTTCAATATTAATGCTAAATGAGACCCAGAGAAATTACCCAGCCCCTGAGGTAAATCAGTTCAATGTTGTAAATCAGTTTAAATATTTAGGAATCCAAATTGTGCCTAAGCTAGAATCAGTCGCCAGTGTCAACTATGAAGCCTTAATGTCAGATATCAATGAGTTAACTCAGAGATGGATGTCACTACCAATGTCGATGATCGGGAGAATCAATGTACTTAAAAGTAATATTTTACCTAAAATACTTTATTTCAATACATTCCCTTATCACCACCTTTAGATTTATTCTCAAGAATAAAAAAAAAGTTAGTGGAATTTATATGGAACAACAGGAGGGCTAGATTACGTTTGTCTTTATTATATTTACCATTTGATCGTGGAGGTCTGAAATGTCCAAATTTTATGTTGTATTATTGGTCGGCACAACTGAGGTCCATGACATATTATTTTTCATCAAATGATCTCCCTCACTGGACTGAAATGGAATCATACAATTTACCTTTACCTCTTCCCATATTCATATACTCAGATTCGGCAAAAAAATTACAAAAACAAGTTAAAAATCCATTTGTAAAGCATATGATCAAAATATGGTGTGAAGCTAAAAACTATTTAAAAGAACCACAGTTATTGTCACAATTTAGTCCAATATGGGGTAATCAATATTTTAAACCAGGGAGAGCGGACGCTGTATTTAAAGTATGGAATTTAAAAGGGATACAAAAGATTCAGGATTTATATTTGCCATGTGCAGATAACATAATGTCTTTTGAAGAGCTGAGGATCAAATTTAATCTCAACAGAACACAATTTTTAAATATCTTCAACTTAGAAACTTTATTCGATCAAATCAAAATAAAGCTCTCACTCGACCTATTTATTCATCCTTGGAAAAAATGATGATGAAAGATAGTAAAAGAAAGGGTATTATTTCAGAGTTTTATAACTCATTGACACTATCTTCAAGTGAAAATTCACTGAAAAGATTAAACTACTGGAAAGAAGATCTGCAAACTGAAATTTCAGAGGAACAATGGGAATTGGCTTGTACAGAAGCTCAAACCAAATCAATAAATGTACGCCTTAAATTGATACATTTCAAATGGTTAATGCGGATGTATGTTACACCGGAGGAGTTAAATAAATATAACAAAAATATACCAGATACATGCACAAAATGCATGGAAAGTAAAGGAACTCTATTTCATTGTGTATGGGAATGTAGATTAATAAGAATGTTTTGGGAAGAGGTGAGGGTAACAATTGAAAAAATAATCTCAAAACAAATCATATTGAATCCTAAATTGTTTTTGTTGGGTCTGTACCCAGAAAAGCATAATTTTAATAAAAGTGAAAGAACATTCATAGACCTCAGTTTGCTTAATGCCAAAAAATGTATTGCACTATTATGGAAAAAGACTCATAGACCAGATGTGACTCAGTGGTTAAGACAGATGTTAACAAACCTTCCATTAGAAAGAATAACATATATACTGAAATCAAAGGAAATTGTGTTTGAGAATATATGGAGACCTTTTATTGATTATGTAAAAAATTTAAACATAACTGTTGAAGAAGAAGGTGAATGATGTGTGTGGACCTTGTAAATTCCAAACTGGTGAACATAATATGTATACTCATGTATTGGATTGTCTAGACCAATGTTTCTAAAAGTGCGGCCCCCGTGCCAATGGCGGCCCGCGAAAACATTTCTGGCGGCCCGCGGCCAATCTGTTAACGTCTTAAAAAGGCCTCGGCCGGACGAAATTACAATATTGCTAAATCATATCTTAAATTTGTGTGTGAGACGAGCTAATTTGAACGGCACATGTTTTGGTGTCAACAAATGTCGCATAAGGTGACAATGCGCTATTGAAGTATGATTTCCTTGAGAGCTGTCTGTCTGCCAAGCGATCAGCGGCTAAAATGGCCACTGACTGTGTGACGTCAGGTCAGGAGCGACCTGAGTAGGAGGAGGAGCACGCTGAGGAGCACGCGGTGAGTGTTTAGGAACTTCCCCTGCCTGGGAAAATCAGAACCCCATGGGTGAATTTCGTTCAGAAAACGCTAAAAAATTGGAATTATGTCGCAAAATCACCTAACATGTGCATTAGACATTTTGTTGACAGCGATTTTGAGAATAAGATGCAATTTGAAATGAAATTAGCAAAAAGATTGCTGATAAAAAAAAATCGGCTGTTCCAACTATATATCCGTTCACTTCAAAGTCCCACTCTCAGACAGTGTCAGTGAAGTGGCGTGAAAAGCAAGGGTGATCTACCGATGCAATCTTTCTGACACTTTCTGACACCTCCTGCTTAAAACCCAAAAAATCAGAAGGATCGTGAGGCCCCGCTTTCACGGTCTGTATTCATACTGAAAATCAAGATCAAGCGAGCTTTTGCCCTTCTGCTCCACGGGAGGTTTCTGTCCTCTCTGAGCTCGCCTTAGGACACCTGCGTTACAGTTTGACAGGTGTACTGCCCCAGTCAAACTCCCCACCTGCCACTGTCCCCGGAGCGGGTCACGCCCGGCATCAGGTCGTTTACGAGTTATTTAGCACCGGGTTCTCCACGAACACGCGTCCGTGAGCGGGGAGGGGCGGCCGCCTTCCGGCCGTCCCCCGGGCTGGTCGCGAGAGCCCTTCCAGCAGCGGCCGGGGCCGGCTATCCTAGGCCAACCTGGGATATCCTTATCTTTCTGATCAACCTTATCTTTCTGACAGCAATCTGCTGTCAGAAAGATAAGTAAACAGGGTAATTTTTCTTTTTTAAATATTCACTGTCAATATTTACTAAAATTATTTACAAGCAATGAATTTCATTGCCTTAACAACTTATCAAATATTAGAATTTTAGGGTATTCATACTAATCAAATATGAAATATTCAGTGCTGTATAGGGAGGTGGTTGTGCCTGTTTGCTCAAGTTATATTTCTATATATGTAATCCAATTTGACACCTCTGGAATGAAATTATGTTGATCTACTGTTTTTGCAGATGTTATCCACTGTGACTCAACCTTCAAATACTGTGGATTTTTTTTTTGAATTTGATTATTCAGCAATTGTCCTCATTGCAGTCATCCATGTGAGGTAACAAGTCACACTAAAGGCTCTCTGTTGGTGATCAAACAACATTGTCCACATTGTGTTGAGGATCTATCCTGGCACAGCCAGCCGATGATCAGGGACATCCCAGCTGGTAACATACAGCTTTCATCCGCCATTCTCTTCACTGGGGTGTCGTATGTCAAGGTCCTCAGTGTTCTAAATGCAGCCGGTATCGTTGGAATTTCCACGACCACTTACAAGGAGCTTTCGATTTCTAATTTTTATTAAATTAATTTTATTTCAGAATATGTGGATGATCTGATGAATACTCTTTTCGACAAAACCTTGGTTGATCCCAACCCACTTATTGGAGCAGTGGCACTCTGTACAAGCCAGAGTTCCAGCAACATTGAGTGCCAAATTTCAGCGTCCCATCAAAGCTGATGCTGTTGAGCAACATGTATCTAGATTTTCAAAATCAAACATGTAAAAGTAGAATAAATTTCCAATTAGCAATGAAAGTTCAGCTTTCAATTGTTAGGGAAGCAACATATTTTGCTAAGACAAAAAAATATAAGCCTAAGATTTTTAGAGAAATGTGCTTTTAAAAATTGCACACGAATTTTACACCATAAAATGGTAGAAAAATTACTCTAATGTATATGAGATCCGACTTTGATGAATGCTGAAATATTAGAATTATAAAATTGACATGCACATTAATAAACTCAATATATGATTTTAAAAAACTTTATTTAAATAACATTGATCACAAATCTAATCTTGGTAGGCAAAATCCCTTGTTGTGATCAGATGGGAATGTTTCTCTGATGAGGCTCACAGCACAGGCAGGTATCACCCTCACTTCTTCACCTTCAATACCTCCTGGCAGCACCGAGATTCAGTTGATGTTGGCATAATGTTGCATTTCTCACAAGTGCACCTGTTAAAAAAAATGGTATAATCAGATGCTTATAATAAACTAATGGCTCGTGGGAGTGCTATATAAATTGGTCTATGAAGTTTGATTAGAAAATATTTAAAACATGTAAAAAATTTTGAGCAGAAAGAGAATGTTTATAAGTCGCCAAGTAAGGCAGCGAGGGAAAAATTGGCAGTTTTATTTTGATAATTAAGTGTGTGACCATGCATATCGCCTAAAAAAAAAAATTTCAAAGCATATTTTACCAATATAAATCGGCGAGCCTCTCGTTCTTGCCTCTCGTTCTGCTCCGGTCGCTGTTTCGTCCGCGTCTTCCTCCGCACCCTCGGGCTCGAACAAATACGGCTGAATAACCCCATCAGCACCACCCAAAACTACATCATCAGATTCGTCAGTTTCAATATCATCACTTATATTGCGGTCGTCATACTCGATAAAATAATCGCTGTCCGAATCACTCTGCTGTCGTTCAGCCATTTCTGCAGGCCAGTGATCATCCATTTCCTGCAGCCATTTCCTGTTTCTCCCTGACCTGACGTCACTGCTGCACGCCCCTATCGAGAGATGGCGGTACTGCAGCATCACTAAGTGAAATATGGGCTATTAACAAATAAAGTCATTTATGGAGGCTGGTGACACATTTTAAATCACGGGAATGGCCAGAATGGAATATTTTCATACAATCAGTTTATTGGTTCAATAAAAAAATGTCACCGTCCGAGGCCTTTAACCAATATATGATCTGAACTAATTGCTTTGGAAAAATTCCAATACACATCTACGTTTAGTGGTCTTTGGCGCCATCTGTAGGCACAAGCCGTAATTACATGTGTTGTCGACCTTGCGATCACTTCATTGCAGCAGCTAGTCCAATTGTATTATGGGAGATGGAACGTTCAGCGCACAGTGCAGAAGTGTTGGTTGGCAACGGTTTTGGAGCACCATTTTGAGTCAGAAGAAGAATAAGAAATAAATATTAGTGCTTGTGGAAGTCGAAGTGTGGAAATAAAGACGGATCAGCGAGAGAAAGAGGCAGAGATGGAGACCGCTCACTCGAGGAAACCGAGAACTGTCAGCGAGGAAAAAAGGCAGTTTCAGGGAAAATGGACTTTGGACTACTTCGTTGAACCTCACGGGTCAGATAAAGTTGTATGCCTCATCTGCAGACAGGTAATCGCAGTGCGAAAAGACTTTAACATCAGGCGCCATTACGAAACAAAACACAAAAATTATGAAAAATTCAGTGGCAAGGATCGCACCACAAAGATGGAACAACTTAAAAGGGGCTACACAGCACAACAGTCAGTCTTCACGCAATTTTCAAAAACCAGCGAAGCAGTAACAGAGGCTAGCTATGTGGTAGCTCATGAAATAGCTAAACGGGGCAAGCCGTTTAGTGACGGAGAATTTGTTCGAGACTGTATGCTAAAAGTGGCAGAGCGTGTATGCCCAGACCAAAAAACAAAGTTCCGTGACGTAAGTTTGTCGAATGACACAGTCACAAGACGAATCGAAGATCTGGCAAATGATTTGAAGGACCAACTGGCGATACGTGTGGAGGGGCTAGAAAAGGGAGCGTTTTCCATCGCACTGGATGAAAGCACGGATATTTCCGACACTGCCCAACTGTTGATTTTCATCCGAACTGTCACTGACAATTTTGACGTCGGCGAGGAGCTACTGAGTATAGAGAGTATGAAAGACACAATGAAGGGAGTGGATATTTGCGAAGCAGTGTATCGCAGTCTGGACACACACAATGTTAACCTGGCATCCTTGGTCGGTGTCACGACAGACGGAGCACCAGCAATGATTGGGAGTAGGACAGGTGCAGTGTCGCTGCTGGCTGAGAAAGTGGTGAACAGCGGTGGTAAGAAACCAGTCAGCTACCACTGCATAATTCACCAAGAAGCCCTCGCTGCTCAGACGCTAGAAATGAAATACGTCATGGCCGTAGTTGTGAAGACAGTTAATTACCTGAAGTCCAGAGGTCTGAACCATCGCCAATTTAAAACCTTTTTGGCGCAGTCAGAGGCAGATTTTGGAGACGTCATTTACTTCATTGCCGTCCGGTGGCTGAGCAGAGGTGCCACACTGAAACGTTTTTTTAACCTGAGAAAAGAAATTTGCGAGTTCATGCAGGCAAAAGGACAAGACGTGACTGAGTTAACGGACAGCAACTCGCCGACCTGAATAATTGTCTGAGCGATCTCAATCTGAAGCTGCAAGGCCATGGAAAACTCATTTCCACACTTTTTGACAACGTGAAAGCTTTCCAGTGAAAACTCCAACTGCTCCAGGGACAGCTCAGAGAAGGAGATCTCGCTCATTTCCCTGCCTGCAGGGCGCTGGTAGATGACCCAGACACGGACGGGAGTGAAGTTTTGCGTCACCTGCGTTCAGAGAAGAACCATGGCCTCATCGAAAAGCTTCGAGACGAGTTCGACCACCGATTCTCTGACTTCAGGGACCACGAGGGTGATTTCAACCTTTTCCAAAATCCCTTCTCATGTGTGCCCGAGGCAGTGCCTGCAGACATGCAGTTTGAGCTCATCGACCTACAGGAAAGCTCCGAGGCCAGAGCTGCATATTGTGACAAGAGTCTGATCGAGTTCTACAAAGGACTTTCCCCATTCACATTCCCTGCTCTTCGTCAACATGCTGTCAGAATGGCGTCTTTATTCGGAAGCACCTACATCTGTGAAAAGACCTTCTCCACCATGGCCATCAACAAATCTAAGCTGAGATCCAGGATGACAGATGCCCACCGACATGCAGTCCTTTGCATCGCGACGACGGAGATGGAGCCAGACTTCAGAGGACTCGTGGCCAACCGAAAACAGCACCACAAATCACACTGCAGTTAAAAGGTATGTTGACACTAAAATTGTATTTTCATCAGTCCCAATTTCTTACTGTTAATATGACTTTACCCAAACTAATTAAATCTGATAATTAAAAGGATTACAAATGGAATTGAATTTTCAGTCTTTTTTTTTTTTTGCCTCCGTCCCTTTGGTGGCCCTCGGTTCAACTTTGGATTCCCAAATTGGCCCTCACCCATCAAAACTTTGAGAACCCCTGGTCTAGACTAAACAGAGAAGCATTGTTGAAGATTTGATTTTGCTGGTGGTTGTTGGTGTTTTTAGTGCATCTTTTTTTTTTTTTTTTGTAGTACTTCAGTGTTAGTGTTTGATTGTTTGTATCATGTTTGTTAAAAAAAAAAAAAGGTTCAATAAAGATATTGTGGAAAAAAAAATAATGGAAATGATGAACTTGATAGAAAATTTTGGAAAATTATCAGGATACAAGATAAACATAACAAAAACACAAATACTGACATTCCACTATAACCCTCTAAACCAGATAACTGATAAGATCAAACTAAACTGGAACCAAAAAGAAATAAAATACCTTGGAGTGAACATACCTAAAGACCTAAGCAAAATACAGTATATAAAGCAAACTATGATAGGTTGGAACAAGAAATAAAAAAAGATATTGATAGATGGTCAATCTTAAATATGGATCTGAATTCAAAAATTGAGACAGTCAAAATCAGCATACAACCTAGATTACTTTACCTCTTCCAGGCTATACCAACAGAGATTCCAGATGCCCAATTCTCAAAGTGGGACAGGATGATATCGAGATTTGTTTGGGGAGGTAAAAAACCAAGAGTGAAATATAAAACCCTCCAATTACCAAAAGAGAAAGGAGGCATGGGCCTACCGAGTCTAAAGGAATATTACTACTCAGCACAAATAAGATATATCATATGTTGGTGCGACGAGGGATATGAGGCAAAATGGAAAGAAATGGAAAAGGAAATTGAGGGACTCCCAGTACAAAGCATAATAGGAGATAAAGATGCATATAAGCAAATCAAACAAATAGACCCAATCACTAAATTTACTTTAGAACTGTGGTATAAAATAGTACAAAAATATAATATAAGGGAAGACAAAACTATTGAAATGGGTAGCATTTGACAGTCAGTTTGAACCGGCAAAACAAGATAGGGGATACAAAAATCTGGTGAACAAGGGAATCACAGCATGGGGCAATATCGGAAAAAAAGATCTCGGGAGCTTTGTAAATATCAGGAGGAAATTTAAACTAGAAAGATCGGAATTTTTCAGATATCTGCAGATGAGAGATTATTATATGAAGAAGATTAGGCATAACCTCCAAACAGATGTGAACGAGATTATACAACTTATTTTAAGCTCATATACAGGAAATAAAATAAGAATTATTTCAAAGCTATATCAGAAACTTATGACAAACAATCATACAAGTAACTATATAAAGGAGAAATGGGAGAAAGAGCTCAATTTAAACATAACAGAAGAAAGCTGGCAGGAAATATGGAAAACACAACACACATCGACAAATTCAAGGACATGGAGGGAATTTAGATGGAAAAACCTGATTCGCTTTTTCATTACACCACAGATTCAAGGAAAATATACAAATACCCAATCTTTATGCTGGAGGGGATGTGGGGCTCAAAATGCAGACCACTCACATATGTTTTGGAAATGCTACAAAATATCATCATTCTGGAAATCTATACATGTGACAATACAGAGGATATTAGGATATAATATACCAATGAACTGTAACCTGATGTACTTATGTGATCTTAAAAGAGACAATGTTATACAGGCTGAGGACAGATATCTAGTTAAAATCTTGTTGATTGCATGTAAAAAAACAATCACAAAAAAATGGCGATCAGAAGTTCTTCCTGACCAAGAACAATGGACTGACATTGTTGAGGACATACGTATGATGGAAAAACTAACATATCGACGAAGAATGCAAGAAGGACTATGGGAAAAAAAATGGCGGAAATGGACACACTACAAAGTGCAACAACGAGGCAGAAATTGAAAGAATAACCAAAGACACTGAAAAAACCAGAAGAATTAAGAGATGGAAACTAAAAACTTGATGCCCCAACATTTGTACCCCCCCCCTTTTTTTTCTTTTTCTTTTTCCCTACCCTAACCCCTTTGTTTTTTAAATGTAGAATGTGATCTGAATGCATTATATATGATGAAAAATGAATAAAAATCTAAGTTACAAAAAAAAAAAAAAAAGAAAAGACTGCAGTCCTGTATAAAATTCACTTTCTCATCATTTCCAGTCAGTGATTCTTCAGTGTCAGACTGCGACTTGACCTGGGCACGTAAAGCATAAACTTCTTCTTGTAGTGATTGGCACTGCTTCTTTAATGCATCACACTCAGCTTTACATGAACAAGAAGTCCCTGCAGATGATACCAAACTCTCGGTGACCTTGGCTGGCTCTGATGCAATATCCGCCTTGACACACATACCAGGCTGCTCCTCTTTTACCTCTATTGTCTCTTCCTTTTCACACACAGTACCTCCAGAAGACAGTTCTAAGAGTACACTGGCAGCAAGTGAGCGATCCAAGTTCGCTCTCTGTCTTTTTTTCCTTGTTTGTGTTTTAATGTACCGATGGAAGCTGGCGTTGTTTCTGTCTTTCGTTGGAGTAGACGTGAAGGTGAAGAGTGATGGTATGTAATCTGGGGAAAGAGGGTCAATGCTCTTCTCACCTGGAATATGGAGTAGTTAGAATATATATAGTTTATACAGTTTGAGAAGCAATATAACGATTTATCATGTTTATATCATTCTTTTAATCCATGTAGACCTATTTATGTGGTACATTGAAGTACAAAGTAATAAACAATGGTGGGAGGTTTAACTGTATCGGTGAATGTGAATTATTGTAAAAATACTCCTTATTTTTGTAAATTTAATAAATTTTTTATTCATTGCAAAATAAACTCAGCCATATTGATCAACACATTAAATTTCAAAGAGGAGCATGCATTCATGATCATTACAATGTACCAGTACATGTATATCGTGTTATCTAGCAGTTGTCTAGTGCTAGGTCACAGATGTTAGGCCTTGGTGGTGCACACAGGGAGGGACATACCCATTTACCAGTGTTTACAATGATATAACATTACATCTATAGACAATGATACATCAGACATATCCGATATAAAATGTTGATTGCATAGCCGCGAGTAAGGCGACGGGGACCAATCTTTCCTCTTCAGCGCTGCAACCCACCTCCTGCGCCTGTCTTCGTCAGCTGGGAACCGGTAAAACTTCAAGTTGGATCCCTTTTTCTGGCGATTTGTACACCCAAAGGCAGAGCAGTGAAACACCATAGTCAAATCCAATGCCAACATAAAATAAAACAAAGATGTAGTTTGAAATCAGGTAAATATATCGAGATCTGGTACACCGCTGAAAGGCTGCTGAATGCGCTGTTCACTCACTTCGGCCGTCCAATACGGCGGCGTAAACAAAAGGATGTGACGTCACAGCAAATGGTCAATTAGCGTGATTGTTTGCTGTGATGGGGTGGGAGGGTGCACACAATTTCATAGGGTATAGGCACAAAAAAAAAAAAAAAAATCATTACAAGTTCAGATTGGGATCTGAAATTCACGTTAAAAACATGGGACAACTTACAGGGGTAAGAGAGGACCCTCAACACGTAACAGAGTTTGAGGAATTTCCCTCAGAGCCTACACTCCATCAAGGCTCTTCCAGGGTCTTTAAAAGACCTCAGCTCAGGAAGTTCTTTTGACAGTTTTTTGTTTTAAAGTTTTATACACTATGTTCTTAATGTTTTTTATGTTCTTAATGTTCTTTCAGTTTCTGAGTAGCATAAAAGAGGGCCACCACACTGTTATACTAAATAAGACAATACAATGGAGAAACAGGGTGTAACCAAAATAATCTCATAATGTAAAAGGGATCCTGAATCCAGTTAAAAGATCCAAGATTCTAGGCAAAATGAAAAAAGACAAAGCAGGAATAATATTTTTACAAGAAACCCACCTAACAGACGTGGAGCACACTAAACTCAATAGACAAGGGTTTAAAAATGATCTCTTCATCTTCATATAAGTCAGGGAGGAGGAGGGGAGTAGCGACACTGATATCAACCAAAATTACATTTGAAAAAAAATCAGAACACAAAGATAAAGAAGGGAGATACAGTTTGGTAATTGGGCGGCTAGAGGGAGAAGATATCACCCTGCTGAATGTATATGCACCTCCAGGGGCTAACTGGAAATTTTATAAAAATGTATTTAACCTAATGATAACTAAAGCCCAAGGTTTAGTGATATGTGGTGGAGACTTCAATCTAAGACTGAATCCATACTGGGATGCATCAGGTAATTCTCCACATCAAAATAACACTCAAAGTAGGAAAACTCGGATGCTACTAAAAGAAATGGGAATCTGTGATGTGTGGAGGGAATTCAACCCCATTGTAAAAGATTATACATTTTACTCAACGCCACATTCATCTTACTCAAGGATTGACTATTTTTTTATGTTTAATAGAGACATTGGAAGAGTAAAAACATGTAAAATAGGACTAATGGATCTCTCTGACCACAGTCCGATCTATATGGACTTAAGTATCCAAAAATACACAAATAATGCATTTTCTTGGAGGTTGAATTCAAATGTCCTGAAAGGACCACTGAAAAATGAATTGGAATCAGATATTCTCAGATATTTGGAAGAAAACAATAATGGAGTAGTATCCCTTTTAAAGGCCTTGGACGGTGACATTTTTTTATTGAACCAATAAACTGATTGTATGAAAATATTCCATTCTGGCCATTCCCGTGATTTAAAATGTGTCACCAGCCTCCATAAATGACTTTATTTGTTAATAGCCCATATTTCACTTAGTGATGCTGCAGTACCGCCATCTCTCGATAGGGGCGTGCAGCAGTGACGTCAGGTCAGGGAGAAACAGGAAATGGCTGCAGGAAATGGATGATCACTGGCCTGCAGAAATGGCTGAACGACAGCAGAGTGATTCGGACAGCGATTATTTTATCGAGTATGACGACCGCAATATAAGTGATGATATTGAAACTGACGAATCTGATGATGAAGTAGTTTTGGGTGGTGCTGATGGGGTTATTCAGCCGTATTTGTTCGAGCCCGAGGGTGCGGAGGAAGACGCGGACGAAACAGCGACCGGAGCAGAACGAGAGGCAAGAACGAGAGGCTCGCCGATTTATATTGGTAAAATATGCTTTGAATTTTTTTTTTTTTTTTTTTTTAGGCGATATGCATGGTCACACACTTAATTATCAAAATAAAACTGCCAATTTTTCCCTCGCTGCCTTACTTGGCGACTTATAAACATTCTCTTTCTGCTCAAAATTTTTTACATGTTTTAAATATTTTCTAATCAAACTTCATAGACCAATTTATATAGCACTCCCACGAGCCATTAGTTTATTATAAGCATCTGATTATACCATTTTTTTTAACAGGTGCACTTGTGAGAAATGCAACATTATGCCAACATCAACTGAATCTCGGTGCTGCCAGGAGGTATTGAAGGTGAAGAAGGGAGGGTGATACCTGCCTGTGCTGTGAGCCTCATCAGAGAAGCATTCCCATCTGATCACAACAAGGGATTTTGCCTACCAAGATTAGATTTGTGATCAATGTTATTAAAATAAAGTTTTTTAAAATCATATATTGAGTTTATTAATGTGCATGTCAATTTTATAATTCTAATATTTCAGCATTCATCAAAGTCGGATCTCATATACATAAGAGTAATTTTTCTACCATTTTATGGTGTAAAATTCGTGTGCAATTTTTAAAAGCACATTTCTCTAAAAATCTTAGGCTTATATTTTTTTGTCTTAGCAAAATATGTTGCTTCCCTAACAACTGAAAGCTGAACTTTCATTGCTAATAGGAAATTTATTCTACTTTTACATGTTTGATTTTGAAAATCTAGATACATGTTGCTCAACAGCATCAGCTTTGATGGGACGCTGAAATTTGGCACTCAATGTTGCTGGAACTCTGGCTTGTACAGAGTGCCACTGCTCCAATAAGTGGGTTGGATCAACCAAGGTTTTGTCGAAAAGAGTATTCATCAGATCATCCACATATTCTGAAATAAAATTAATTTAATAAAAATTAGAAATCGAAAGCTCCTTGTAAGTGGTCGTGGAAATTTCAACGATACCGGCTGCATTTAGAACTCTGAGGACCTTGACATATGACGCCCCAGTGAAGAGAATGGCGGATGAAAGCTGTATGTTACCAGCTGGCATGTCCCTGATCATGATTGTATCTCTCGGCGCCACACCAGTCGGCTGCCTTTTGCAACAGCGGCTCGATTCCGAGTTTTTTTTCCCTTCCTCTCTCTTTTGATCACTTTTTTTTTCACCCCACTTATATCACGGACACACAGATCGTCCCAAATGTCTCCTGAGCCGGTGGACGGAGCCACTGTTTATAGCAGGATTCGATACAACAGGGAAGAGCTGCTAGCATTTAACCGCCACCCGGTCCCACTGGAAAAACTCGACATACCGAGAGAACTGAGGCGAAAACGCCGCGGCTGCCGGGCTGGAATAAGGCGGAGGACAAAAAATATAAGGTACAGACCCTCCCTTCCATCTGTTGTCATGGGAAATGTACGGTCGATACTGGGAAAGTTAGATGAGCTAGCGGCTATCTCCCGTTATGATAGCACATACCGGGAGTGCTCTCTCCTTTTGTTTACTGAGACGTGGCTAACTGAACTAGCAGCAGATGCTAACATTGAGCTGGAGGGTTTTCACATGATACGAGCTGACCGAACACCAGAGAGTGGCAAAACTAGGGGCGGTGGAGTGATAATGTATGTTAACAACAACTGGTGTAGACCGGGACATATCACTGTTAAACAACGACACTGCAGCAAAGACATTGAGTTGCTAGCTGTTAGCATGAGGCCTACATATCTCCCGAGAGAACACTCACACGTGATCTGCATTGTTGTTTATGCAAATCCGACGGCGAACGCTGGGACAGCGCGTGACGTCATCCATTCAGTAACCAGCAGGCTGCAGACAGAACACCCAGATGCTCTTCTCCTCATCTCAGGCGATTTCAACCACGTTTCACTGTCTCCCATTCTGCCCACTTTCACCCAGTATGTCACATGCCACACTAGAGACAATAAAACACTGGATTTGTTCTACGCAAACACTAAGGAGGCGTACACCTCATCACAACTCCCCCCACTTGGGAGATCGGATCACAACTTGGTTCATCTCCGACCGGTGTACAAACCCCTAGTGCACAGACAACCTCCGGCCATGCACACTGTGGAGTTATGGTCTGAGGAGACAATGGACACTCTAAAGGACTGTTTTGAAGCCACTGCCTGGAAGCAGCTCTGCGATCCACATGGTGAGGACATCGATGGCCTCATTCACACCTTCACGGGCTACCTCAGCTTCTGTGTGGACAAATCCGTTCCCACCAAGACCATACGGCGTCACTCAAACAACAAACCCTGGATCAACCCTGAGATAAAAACACTTCTGAGAGAGAAGAAGAGGATCTTCAGGTCGGGGAACAGGGAGATGCTGAAGTCCGTACAGAGGGAGCTGAGGAGAAAGATCAGAGAAGGCAAGGACAGCTTCAGGAAGAAGATGGAGGACAAGCTGCAACAGAGCGACATCAGCGGGGTCTGGAGAAACCTCAAAACCATCTCGGGGCTCCAGAATACCTCCCCCCAGGCCACGGGGGGCAGGGAGTGGGCGAACAACCTGAATCTGTTTTTCAATAGATTTGACCAACCGCCCTCCCCCCTGTCTGCACAACAACCACTGTTGCCACTAAGAAATCAAGTCCTGCTGCCCACTCCCCACTCCACCGACACCCCCCCCCACTCCCAACACACAGCCCCCCATCCTGACCCTGACCAAGACCCAGGTGAGGACGGAGCTGAGGAAGATCAAGGCGAGGAAGGCGTCGGGACCGGACGGCATCAGCGCAAAGCTCCTCAAGTCCTGTGCAGACCAGCTGTGTGGGATTGTGACGTATATCTTCAACATGAGCCTGAAACTGGGGAGGGTACCACAGCTGTGGAAAACATCTTGTGTGGTACCTGTACCAAAAACTTCCCACCCCAAAGACCTGAACAGCTTCAGACCGGTGGCCTTGACGTCCCACTTGATGAAGACCCTGGAGAGACTGCTCCTTGCTCATCTCCGCCCCCTGGTGGAACCAGCGATGGATCCACTCCAGTTCGCCTACCAGCATGGCATTGGGGTGGAGGATGCGGTGATCTTCCTCCTTCACCGTTCTCTGTCCCACCTGGAGAAGCCCGGGAATATGGTGAGGATCATGTTCTTTGACTTCTCCAGTGCTTTCAACACCATCCAACCGATGATCCTGAAGGACAAGCTGCTGCGCGCAGGGGTGGACCAGCACCTGTCATCATGGATCCTGGACTACCTCACGAACCGGCCTCAGTTTGTGAGAACCCGGGACTGTGTTTCCGACACGATCATCAGTAGCACGGGGGCCCCCCAGGGAACGGTGCTGGCTCCCTTCCTGTTCACTCTTTATACTGCGGACTTCTCACACAACACAACACATTGCCATCTACAGAAGTTCTCTGATGACTCTGCGATCGTTGGTCTCATCTCCAGCGGAGATGAAGCTGAGTACAGAGGGCTTATCCAGGACTTTGTGGACTGGTGCCATCGGAACTGCCTCCAGATCAACGCGAGGAAAACTAAGGAGCTGGTGGTGGACTGCCGCAGGCATGGGCAGCCCCTCACAGCACCAGTAAATATACAGGGAACAGACATCGAGATGGTGACATCTTACAAGTACCTGGGTATTCATCTGAACAATAAACTAGACTGGTCACACAATACTGACGCATTCTACAAGAAGGGACAGCGCAGGCTGTTCCTGCTGAGGAGACTCAGGTCTTTTGGTGTACAAGGGGCGCTGCTGAAGTCATTCTATGACACGGTGGTGGCATCAGCCATCACTTTTGGAGTGGTCTGCTGGGGCAGTGGCATTACTGCAGCCGATAGGAAGAGACTGAACAAACTGATTAAGAAAGCTAGCTCTGTCCTGGGGCAACGCCTTGATCCGATGGAGGAGATAGGAGAGAGAAGGACGGTGGCTAAACTGTCATCTCTGCTGGAGTCCGAGTTCCACCCTATGCAGGACATACTGGATGCACTGAGGAGCTCATTTAGCAGCAGACTACATCATCCCAGGTGCACAACCGAGAGGTTTCGTAGGTCCTTCCTACCAACGGCTGTCAGACTGTACAACCTAAGCAGGGCTGCTCGCAGAGATAGCAAAAAGACGTAACAAACTAATAGTTTTTTTTGAATGCAAAAGATGCAATAGACTTACACAATGGTCCTCTCCGGCATACAACTAGGAACATACCGGTCGCTATGGAGGGTGAGAATATGTATGGGCACATAATCATACCATGTAGGATAACTAAATAGACGGTTATGCTGTTTCATCCCACCTAGCAACAATGCTCTGCACTGTGTGTGTTTATATATTTACATATTTATTCCATCTAGCTACAATGCTCTGCACTGGGTGTGTTTATATTTATATATCTATATATTTATTCCATCTAGCTACAATGCTCAGCACTGGGTGTGTTTATATTTATATATCTATATATTTATTCCATCTAGCTACATTGCTCCGCACTGTGTGTGTTTATATACTTGCATATTTATTCCACCTAGCTGCAATGCTCCGTACTGTGGGTGTTTATATATTTACATATTTATTCCATCTAGCTACAATGCTCTGCACTGTGTGTTCATATATTCATATATTTATTCCATCCAGCTACAATGCTCTGCACTGTGTGTCTGTGTGTGTATATATATATTTTATAGTAATATGTACATATGTATATTAGCTGCTCTTGCTTGCTTGTTTTTTTTTTCTTGCCTTCTGATTGTTGCTCTGAGTGTTGCTATCCCTGTGCTGTTGCAATCCTGGAATTTCCCCGTTGTGGGACTAATAAAGGCTTATCTTATCATCGGCTGGCTGTGCCAGGATAGATCCTCAACACAATGTGGACAATGTTGTTTGATCACCAACAGAGAGCCTTTAGTGTGACTTGTTACCTCACATGGATGACTGCAATGAGGACAATTGCTGAATAATCAAATTCAAAAAAAAAATCCACAGTATTTGAAGGTTGAGTGACAGTGGATAACATCTGCAAAAACAGTAGATCAACATAATTTCATTCCAGAGGTGTCAAATTGGATTACATATATAGAAATATAACTTGAGCAAACAGGCACAACCACCTCCCTATACAGCACTGAATATTTCATATTTGATTAGTATGAATACCCTAAAATTCTAAAATTTGATAAGTTGTTAAGGCAATGAAATTCATTGCTTGTAAATAATTTTAGTAAATATTGGCAGTTAATATTTAAAAAAGAAAAATTACCCTGTTTACTTATCTTTCTGACAGCAGATTGCTGTCAGAAAGATAAGGTTGATCAGAAAGATAAGGATATCCCAGGTTGGCCTAGGATAGCCGGCCCCGGCCGGTGCTGGAAGGGCTCTCGCGACCGACCCGGGGGACGGCCGGAAGGCGGCCGCCCCTCCCCGCTCACGGACGCGTGTTCGTGGAGAACCCGGTGCTAAATAACTCGTAAACGACCTGATGCCGGGCGTGACCCGCTCCGGGGACAGTGGCAGGTGGGGAGTTTGACTGGGGCAGTACACCTGTCAAACTGTAACGCAGGTGTCCTAAGGCGAGCTCAGGGAGGACAGAAACCTCCCGTGGAGCAGAAGGGCAAAAGCTCGCTTGATCTTGATTTTCAGTATGAATACAGACCGTGAAAGCGGGGCCTCACGATCCTTCTGATTTTTTGGGTTTTAAGCAGGAGGTGTCAGAAAGTGTCAGAAAGATCGCATCGGTAGATCACCCTTGCTTTTCACGCCACTTCACTGACACTGTCTGAGAGTGGGACTTTGAAGTGAACGGATATATAGTTGGAACAGCCGATTTTTTTTATCAGCAATCTTTTTGCTAATTTCATTTCAAATTGCATCTTAGTCTCAAAATCGCTGTCAACAAAATGTCTAATGCACATGTTGGGTGATTTTGCGACATAATTCCAATTTTTTAGCGTTTTCTGAACGAAATTCACCCATGGGGTTCTGATTTTCCCAGGCAGGGGAGGTTCCTAAAAACTCACCGCGTGCTCCTCAGCGTGCTCCTCCTCCTACTCAGGTCGCTCCTGACCTGACGTCACACAGTCAGTGGCCATTTTAGCCGCTGATCGCTTGGCAGACAGACAGCTCTCAAGGAAATCATACTTCAATAGCGCATTGTCACCTTATGCGACATTTGTTGACACCAAAACATGTGCGGTTCAAATTAGCTCGTCTCACACACAAATTTAAGATATGATTTAGCGATATTGTAATTTCGTCCGGCCGAGGCCTTTAATACTGTGGGATGCATGCAAAGCTGTAATAAGGGGAAAGATTATTGCAAAACTGGCAACCCAAAAGAAACAGACAAGAAAAACTAATCACATTAGTCAGAACTTAAGAACCTAGAAAAAGAACACAAAGGCAACACTCATTCTAATGGCTCGCTCAAGATTAAGGAAATTAAAAAACAAATAAATGAGATCTACACAATAGAAATCCAGAAGAAACTTACATTTCTGAAACAAAAATACTATGAAGCAGGCAGTAAATCGGCAAAATTACTAGCCTATAAATTGAGGAAACAACAAACGGAAAGAGCAATCTACAAAATCAGAGACCCAGTGTCAAAGGAAATAAAATTCAGAATTCAGGATATTCTTAAAAGCTTAGAGAACTACTATAAGAACTTATACTCCCTCAAAAAACATAAAAACACATCCGAAGCATTCCTAAACACATTAAACCTTCCCCAACTTACGGAGTCTCAAAATAAAACACTACTGTCAGAAATACAACCTAAAGAATTGGAAAAAGCACTTATGAAACTTAAAGCTAACAAATCCCCAGGAGCAGATGGCTATACAGCAGAGTGGTACAAAACCTTTAAACAGCAACTATCTCCTCTCCTCCTGAAAACATTTAACTATGTCCTCCACACAGGGGAAATCCCCCCCTCCTGGAGAGAAGGGGTCATTGCAGTTATACCTAAACCTGAAAAGGATAAACTAGAATGCTCCAACTACAGACCAATCAGTGTATTAAATCAGGACTATAAACTTTTTACCACTATCCTTGCCAAAAGGTTAGAAAATATACTGACAGACTTAATTCACTTAGACCAAACAGGTTTTATAAGACAAAGACAGACACAAGACAACATTAGACGCACTTTACACATAATTCATCATATAAAAAAATATAACTTAAATGCAGTCATATTGGGATTAGATGCTGAAAAAGCATTCGATTCGGTTGACTGGTCTTTCCTATATAGAATCTTATCCAGTTTCAATTTTCATAACAACTTCATTAGAACTATCCAGGCATTATATAAAAAACCAACAGCTAAAATAAGGATTAACGGTAATTTATCATCATCTTTTGAGCTGGAAAGAGGATGTCGTCAGGGCTGCCCCTTGTCTCCACTGCTCTTTGCAATCTTCATAGAACCTCTGAGTCAATGGATAAGACAGAGTCAAAAAATTCAGGGTATTACACTTGGTCAGAAGGAACATAAAATAGCACTCTTTGCTGATGACATTTTAATATACCTGGGGCAGCCGGACACCTCTTTACCAGAACTAATCTCAGTTTTTTCAGAGTATGGAGATTTATCGGGGTACAAATTAAACATGCATAAAACCCAAGTTTTAACATTCAACTATGACCCAAATCATTATTCACTAAGCAAACTCAAAACTAACTGGGAGATGGAATCTATGAAATATCTGGGGGTCAATATCCCGAAACAACTCAACAAAATTATAACACTAAACTATGATCCACTGGTGGCAAAAATAAAATCTGACCTAGCAAGATGGAATATGATACCATTCTTGGGTACTGCACAAAGAATTGAAGCAGTCAAAATGAATATACTTCCACGTCTTCTATACCTTTTCCAAACAATACCGGTAGAACCTCCCAAAAAAACATGGCAGGAGCTGGACAGAAGGATCTCAAGATTCATATGGCAGGGCAAGAGACCTAGAATCAGATATAGAACCCTACAGCTAAACAAAGACAAAGGTGGGCTTGCGCTGCCAAATATCAGGGACTATTTTAAAGCCGCACAAATTAAAACTTTAATAGAGATATGTAACCCAGTCTACACTGCACAATGGAAGGAGATGGAATGCCAAATAAGTGACATCCCCCTACAGGCGATAATAGGGAACAATGCCTTACCTAAACTTTTGAATAACACTAACCCGTGGATAGAGACCCCGCTAAAAATTTGGTTTAAGATAGTCAGAGAGAATCAAACTAAAGAATCCTATCGACTTCTGCAATGGATTGCCTATGATCAAGACTTTACTCCTAATAAAACAGACACTAGATTTAAAAAGTGGAAAGAGAACGGACTGATAAAATATTACAATTTTTTTAAGGGGCAAATTTTAAGAAGTTTTGAATATCTGAAAAAACAAGGTCTAATAAATCAAGACTTTTACAGGTTCTTTCAGCTTAGACACCACAAACAATATACTTAAAAAGGAGGATTTGGAAAGGGCCCAGTCAGGTGTTCTGAAGGTCTTCTTATTGGCATATAAAAGGATCCCAGGAATCAGATTCATCTCTAAAATATACCAAGGTCTTCAAGACTTAAAAGGAGACAACACATCATATGCACGGGCTGCACAGTGGCGCAGTGGTTTAGCACTGTGGCAGCACAGTTTACCCTCGGTTGGGGGATCGCGGGGATCATGAGATCGTGAGTTCGATCCCAGCCCCCGACCAACAGTGAGCTGTGTGGAGTTTGCATGTTCTCCCCGTGTTGCGTGGGTTTACTCCGGGATTTCTCCAGTTTCCTCCCGCATACCAAAAACATGTAGGTTTAGGGCGCTCGCGCACGCAGCAACCGGCAGCCGGTGGCTTGTCACCAGACTGCAAACCAAATCTACCTACGGGTACAAATAAGTAACAAAAAAAACCCAAACAAACAAAAAAAAAAAATATATATATATAAAAGAGAGATGGGAAAAAGAGGGGAATTTCACTTTACAACTGGAAATATGGGAAAAGCTAAATAAACAGCAATGGAAAAGTACCTCATCCCTGCAGTGGAGAGAATTTGGATGGAAAAATTTGGTAAAATTTTTCAGAACACCTGCACAAAACAAATTTACCCATAAGGGGTTGAACTGTTGGCGCTTGTGTGGTGAAAAGACTGCAAATCATTTTCATGTGTTTTGGTCATGCCCAGTTATCCACCAATATTGGACCAAGGTACAGACAATACTGGGGAAAATATTCAAAATAACAGTTCCCTTTTCTTTTGTAACTTTGTATTTGGGTTTACTATTGGATTCACTGGAAAGACGAGGCGAAAAATACTTATTCACTGTTTTAATATTGGCAAGTAAAAAAGCCCTAACTAAAAAATGGATGTTGAAGGACTGTCCTACACCTGAAGATTGGATTAATGTGATTCAAGACATTTACTCGATGGAAAAGTTGACATTCGCACTGAGACAGGACATGGATGGGTTCTTGAACTTTTGGCAACCCTGGAACGCATATGTGTCTTCCATTAGATCTAATCTTTGACAAATACCATTTCAATAATGGTCCCGCTCTTTGTTCCAACGTTACTTAGATGCTCTTTTATTTTTAATTATTTATTTTTATTTTTCTGTTTGTTTTTTGCTCTTTTGTTTGTTTTTTTTATTCTCTTTAATTTCACTTTTTCTTTCACTTTAAAAAAAAAGGGGTGTTGTAATAATTATTCTTCCAATGTTGTCAAATAGCAAAAAATAAGGGAACATGTGATGAAAATGTAAACAATGCAATGCTGTAATGACTTGTATATCCTTTACAAAAACTTAAATTAAAAAAAAAAAAAAAAAAATGCTAGCAGAAATTTGTAAAAGTTGGTGTGTGCTCATGAATGTAATGTCACCAATGTTTGGACTGATTGGATTGCTCTGATTTTTAAAAAAGTCAGTAAAAGTCGGTCCAAACGTTCTAGTGTGAACTCAGCTTTAGACTTTGACAAATATGAAAGAGGCTGAACTGAGATTGATTTGATTGTGTGAATATTAATTACAGAATAATTGAAAATGAATGGGCCATCCAATATTAGCCACAGTTTAAGAACCGCCTGTTTATTTTTTTGTCAGTTCACGTATTTGTGTGATCTTTTATCACATCTTCATAATATTGTATCTTCACCTTGTGGAATGGCAGTTGTTCAGTCACCATTATAATTTAGTTTATATGTGTAGTTTATAGTGTATTGTCAATAAACTCATGCAGAACTATAACAGAACACGACCCATTCCAGGGCATCCTTTTATATTTTAGCAATATTATAAGTGCAAAACACCAACATTATTATATACAGCAGTAAGAGTTGTTTGACTGCAACTGTTGCATCAGTGTTGCCCATTTGTGAGTAAATATTTAAATAAAAATGATTTATTTTGTTATTTGGGCGTTTTTATGTCCTGTTGTCATTTAGTCAAAGCTTGCATGATATTGTGTGTGGCTCTGGCTCTTCTGTTTGTGCTACCTACTGGTCTGGGGTGAAACTACAGATGACGCTTGGTCTGGCAGCTGAAAAAATCGAAGCATTCATACAGCCGTGTGTGCACTGACCTGTCCAGACGCATCACGGACGTGCAGAGCGGCGGTGGAGCAGAAACTAGGCTGAACCTCTGCCGCCATCTGAACCTAATCACACCTTGTGTTCACGGTTTCATTTTAGGCAGCAGATGCTTCCAGAAGTCTCTGAATAGAAGCTGACTGCTGCACTAGCTGATGCCATGACAGAAGTATGAAGCTCCATACAGAGAGATGATGAGAGAAGAGTTTACCTGCTGTGGTGAAGTCCACTCCTGCAGATCTGCTGCACTTCTTCTCTTCTCCTTCTGACGTCACTGCTTCACTCTGACAAACATGGCTGACACACTCCCGCCAAAGGGTCACCAGATGAAGCCCCTCAGTTCTGGCTTTGTTCTGCAGGAATAACCACAGCACAGCTCAGGATGATGGTTTCACTGAAGAAAGACGGAGAGAGACGTGACCAGTGTGGCCAACAGCAGCTACACACACACACACACACACACACACACACAATGACTGGACAACACCTCGTGGGGCTAACGCGCGCTAGCGGCTAACAGGCTGGAAAAAGTTTTTCCACTAATCCAGAAGGTCAGATTGAGAAAGCAGATTAACTCAGCCACAGCCATGAAATGAACCAATATTGTTCCTGTCAGCATTAATGTCAGTCAAGCTACACAACAGTTTAGCAGATTAATTAACAGAGTTTAACAGACCTGCAGCACGTGCGGACCGCCACACACAAGCAGCAGCTCAAGGGAATTACTGTTGCTTCCGGTGACCACACGGGGGCGCAGGTTGGAAAAGTGTTTCTAGAAGACAGCCTGTCCTCCCGGAAGTCCCGCCCCGCCCCTCCATGAAGCTCAGCCAATGAAGTGGGGTTTTGACTCGACCCTCTACAGCGCCTTTCAGAGCACAGCAGAGACCAGACAACTTTTCGTTTATTGCAAGATATAAACGTACAGACAGACATTAGATTACAGTAAACTTGGAAAAAGAGAACAATGAAGGAAACACAATCACACTGATGTGAGAAAAAATACATACATTGTGTGTGTGGGGGGGGGGATGTTGGACTTCTCCACCCAGAGAACAATGGACCAAGAGAGGAGGCGTCACCGGGGGGTCCAGACTGAACAGTAAAGGCTATGCACCCCCCCCCCCACCCCCAAGGAGAGGCTACGCATATAATTAAAGGCATGAAAGAGACGTGCACAGTGGTCAGAGAGATTCTTTTGCTGTTGTTCTGTTAGAGGAAGAATAAAGTCCGGGTTGATCAGCTCGTTTCCTCACCTCCATCCTTCCTCTACAACATAAAATCAAAGAACAACACATAAATAATCACTGAGTCATCATTGAGGTCATTTGCTAATAAGGAGCTCAGATCATTTGCAGAATCTGAAGTCTTTAATTTGAGGGATTTGGTCTAAAGCTTAATTTCATTTAAGAAGCTAGAAAAGATGGATGGTGTAGAGGAGCTGGAAATAATGAGGCGGTTTTGTTTAAAAGCAGCGTTTTAATGATCAGCTCTCCTATCTTGTCTCATCAGGTGCAGAGCGTGGCAAAAGGTAAAAAGAGACAGAATTCTGCCAGCTCGCTGATTAAATACAGGCACACATCAAAGACAGGCATTACAAAGGCTGACATCCCTGGTTATCTTAATCCCCCCATTGTCCTGTTATTTCCTCTCCTGTCTTGGGAGGTGATGGGAATTCCTCTCCTCGCCTTGGGGGGTGAGGGTGACTCCTCCGGTCTCTGCTGTCGCGCCCTGGGACGTCTTTGTTCTTCACACGGCGGGTGAGATTCCTTTGTCCTTTCAGAGGTGTGAAGTTCCTTACATATGCAGTCACCAAACATCTCACATGTTCTAACATATGTAGGTATGGAATATATGAGTAATATAGACCACAGGCCCCCCAAACAACTAGGAAAGGACAACAGAAAGATTCACAGTCTAGAACAGTTACTACGACATACTACGTGTTAAGCTGTTGCCACAGAAGAACTTTCTAGCAGCCATGCTTCTAAGATAGTTCAGTGGTAATCATAACAGTATAGTAAAATCATAAGTCAGTCCTAAACTGTTGCAGCACAATTACAGAATAATTGTGGAGTGGTTGGTATCAGTCCCTGTGCTGTCTGGGTTTAATTCTTCTCCCAAAACTGCTGTAGGTTGGTTTAGGCGTCCTGCTGGGACCTTCTTGTGAGGAATCTGCAGTGTGGGAAGGAGAGAGATTATTTGTTCCCTGCCTGGGGGCTGAGAATTTTCCCTTGGGGGGTCTACCTCGCCGAGGTGCTCGTGCCAACTGTGCAGGTTCGTCTTTCAACAAGAAGGCAGGTTTAAGTCTGTCAATGCTGACTGTTTCTTTTCTGTCCCCATAATCAAGCACAAAGTGTTTATCACCATGTTCCAGCACTCTGTAAGGGCCATCGAATACTGGGCATAACGTTGGTTTTAGAGCTTCATGCTTAACAAAAACGAACTCAGCTTTTTTTTAAAGTTTGAGGGACAAAAACTCGTGGGAAGGAGTGATGAGCTGGACCGGGAAGAGAGTCCGGTCCGTTGCTGCCTAAAAACCTTGGGACTGGCTCTGGGTTCTCTGGTAAAAATTCACCTGGGAGTCTGAGAGGCTGAGCAAAGACTAATTCTGCAGGGGAAGCGTCTAGATCCTCTTTAGGTGCAGCACGCAACCCCAATAAAACCCAGGGAAGTTTATTTACCCAATTTGTGTCCGTTAGTGAGGCTCTGAGGGCGGCCTTTAAGGACCTGTGAAAACGCTCGCATAACCCATTAGCCTGAGGGTGATAAGCGGTGGTGCGATGAATTGTTGCCCCTAAGCTGTTGGACATGGCTGACCAGAGCTCTGAGACAAATTGAGGCCCCCTATCGGACGTGATGTCCGATGGGACGCCGAAACGTGCCACCCAGTTTGTCAGAAAAACGCGAGCGACTTCCTCCGCTGTAGTTGCCGCTAGAGGAACTGCTTGCCTGTGTGTCCATCCGTCACGTACAACAGCTTATTTTTCTCGCCGAGAACCGCTGCTGTTAACGGCCCTCGGCTTTGGCGTTTCCCGACATCGCGAATTTGCAGGGGGGAACGCATTTGCGGGCTTTCTCAGCGAAGCAGTGGTGGTAATAACAGACATCGTTCTGTTTGTTACGTTTGGACCGCGCCGCTGTCACCGTGGGCTGGGTCTGCTCCGTGGGTTGTGGCTCTCCATGGCTCGGGGCGTCAGTTTTGAGGTCTGCGGATGCCGCTGTGGGTGTCAGCTCCTTGCAGGCGTTGACGAGCCGGTAAGCCTCGTTAGCCAGTGTGCGGAAGTCTTGGTGGTTGCTGCACTTCATGCTGGCGAGTGTCCCTCTCATGTGTGGCGGCAGCGTGCTGAGGAAAATAAACTGGAAGAGGAAACTGTCATTGTCCTCTTCCTTGAGCTGCAGCAAATCCTCCATGAGGGCCTTCGGATTGCCCCCTCTGTGGCCGTAGACCGCCAGGATCTTCTCGGCTCTTTCCTCCGCTGACGGGACGTAGTTCGCCACGATGGTCGCCTTGAGCGTCTTGTACTTGTCCCGGGTCGGTGGTCGCCGGATCAAGCTCCGCACACACTTCGAAGTGGCGGAGTCGAGTTTGGAGACGATATGATAGAACTTCGTATCGTCTGCCGTGATGCCCGCCAGTATGAATTGGGCTTCAGCCTGCTGAAACCAAGAGGCGGGGTCTTCTCGCCAGAAGTCTGGCAGCTTGACAGCGATGGCGTTCGTGCACACCATCACTGTTGTGCCCGCCGGGTGAGGGTGCCTTGCTTCGGCTCTCACGGTGGTGCTGGAGCTCGGTTGAGCCCTCTCAATTCCTTCTGCCGGGGGGAACAGTTGTTCGTCCGCTCCCTCATCTGCGTAGTTGCTGGCGTCTGCCTGAGTCGCCACGGATGAGTCGCTTGAAGAAGAACGCCTCCGGTCCATACTCGCGTCAAGGTCACCAGTGTAGAGGAGCTGGAAATAATGAGGCGGTTTTGTTTAAAAGCAGCGTTTTAATGATCAGCTCTCCTATCTTGTCTCATCAGGTGCAGAGCGTGGCAAAAGGTAAAAAGAGACAGAATTCTGCCAGCTCGCTGATTAAATACAGGCACACATCAAAGACAGGCATTACAAAGGCTGACATCCCTCGTTAACTTAATCCCCCCATTGTCCTGTTATTTCCTCTCTTGGGAGGTGATGGGAATTCCTCTCCTCGCCTTGGGGGGTGAGGGTGACTCCTCTGGTCTCCGCCGTCGCGCCCTGGGACGTCTTTGTTCTTCACACGGCGGGTGAGATTCCTTTGTCCTTTCAGAGGTGTGAAGTTCCTTACATATGCAGTCACCAAACATCTCACATGTTCTAACATATGTAGGTATGGAATATATGAGTAATATAGACCACAGATGGTGCTTTTGTGAATTTGGTCTGATGAATGGAAAATTTGGCTAGAATTATTAAAATGTTAGTTACTGAATCAATCCTTGTATTATAACGTATAGTAACTCCACATACTATGTTATTAAAGTCGAGCACAGGCACTGTTGTGGTTTTACTTCCAAGCCAGTCCTTAAAAATTGTCTCCAGAACAGCTGGGTATGGGAGCAGGAGAAAAAGAGATGCTTGTTTCAATGTTCTCTCTGCAAAAGCTACTTTGGTTGTTTTCCCATCCAAATCTTAGCCTCAGGAACTCATTGGAAGGATAAATGTCATTCATTATATTAAAATGAACTTTGATTTGGGTTGGACTGAATATTTTAGATATTTTGTTCTCAGTTTGACTTTTGATTGTTGGTCCAGGTTATTTATAAATTGGTTTCTGCAAGCCTGGGAGGGATAAAGGTCATCTGTGAGAACAGCTCTCAGAAATCTGTTTGTGCACTTTCTGTCCAGAAAGGAAGGATGGCAGAAGAGACAAGTTGGACGACACAATCACTTTTTTCTTCCTCCAACATATTTTACAGTAAAAGAATCTCTCAGGCCTCTGTGCAGACCTCATTTATACCTTTATTCCCATGCATAGAGGTCCACACTTCTGACCATAACCATTGCTGCCTGAATAAAGAATTATGTGGCACATTATTATAACACAATACCAGCTCTGCTCCAACACCCTTCTTCTCTCCGGTATTTACTCCTCTCCCCGGGGGGCACCCAGTCCTTACTGTCCCCTCTGATACCCCCTTCTCTGATACCTCCTCCTTCGGTCCGTTGTCCCCTGGGTGGAGAAGTCCAACACCATGCCCCCACACTGTCAGGGTTTTTAAGACATTGTTTTAGCCAGTTTAGTTTTGAAGTACCATTCATACATTCACAGTCTACGGCATTTAAACCTCCTTCGGCAAAATCTTTAACAACCACTGCTTTTTTGATGTAATGAGTGTGATTTCGCCAGATAAACTTAAAAAATAGATAAAATAAAGTTAGATTGATTTATAGATTTGATGAAGTTAGGACAGACAGCTAAAGCTGATGCTGGATGAATTAGTCTTGAGATTCTTTCCATTTTGGTAGATAAATTCTACAAAAGATTGAAAGGTCTCTTTGGAGCCAAATGTTTTTTGCTTTTACTTTCATCTGTTTTCTTTGTCAAATTTAGAAGTTCTCACTCCTTCTCACGGGAATTATGAACAGGGAAGGTCTATGCCAAGGTACTGGAGAGGAGAGTCCGGCTGTTGGTCGAACCTCGGATTCAGGAGGAGCAATGTGGTTTTCGTCCTGGCCGTGGCACATCGGACCAGCTCTTTACCCTCTTGAGAATTCTCGAGGGTTCGTGGGAGTTAGCCCAACCAGTTTACATGTGTTTTGTGGACTTGGAGAAGGCATTTGACCGCGTCCCTCGTGGTTTTTTGTGGGGGGTGCTTCGGGAGTATGGGGTATTGGGCTTGTTGTTAAGAGCTATTCGGTCTCTGTACGACCGTTGTGAGAGTTTGGTTCGTATTGCCAACACTCGGTCGGACCCATTCCCAGTGAGAGTTGGACTCCACCAGGGCTGCCCTTTGTCACCTATTCTGTTCATAATTTTTATGGACAGGATTTCTAGGCACAGCCAGGGAATGGAGGGTGTCCTGCTTGGTGACCACAGGATCTCATCTCTGTTGTTTGCAGAAGATGTTGTCCTGTTGGCTTCATCCAGCAATGACCTACAGCTCTTGCTGGGACGGTTTGCCGTTGAGTGTGAAGCGGCTGGGATGAGAATCAGTACCTCCAAGTCCGAGTCCATGGTCCTCAGCCGGAAAAGGTGGATTGTCCTCTCTGGGTTTGGGACAGGCTCCTGCCCCAAGTGGAGGAGTTTAAGTATCTTGGGGTCTTATTCACGAGTGAGGGGAGAATGGAGGGAGAGATTGACAGACGGATTGGAGCAGCATCTGCAGTGATGCGGACGCTGTACCAGTCTGTTGTGGTGAAGAGGGAGCTGAGTTCTTAGGCAAAGCTGTCAATTTACCAGTCAATCTACGTTCCTACTTTCACCTATGGTCACGAGCTTTGGGTAATGACCGAAAGAACAAGATTGCGGATACAAGCGGCTGAAATGAGCTTTCTCCGTAGGATTGCTGGACTCACCCTCAGAGATAGGGTGAGGAGCTCAGTCATCCGGGAGAGGCTCAGAGTAGAACCGCTGCTCCTCCACATTGAAAGGACCCAGTTGAGGTGGTATGGGCATCTGATTAGGATGCCTCCTGGACGCCTCCCATTTGAGGTGTTTCGGGCACGTCCCACTGGGAGGAGACCCCGGGGCAGACCCAGGACTCGGTGGAGATACTATGTCTCCCAGCTGGTCTGGGAACACCTTGGTATCTTCTCTGAAGAGCTGGAGCAGGTGGCTGGGGAGAGGGAAGTCTGGGCTTCTCTGCTTGAACTGCTGCCTCCGCGACCCAGACCTCTGGAAAAGCGGTAGAAGATGGATGAATGGATGGATGGATGGATGAACTCCTTCTCATCTTTTGTTAAATAAACCCCGAGATACTTGACATTGGTTTTTACTGGAACATCATAGATAACAATCTGGGGGTGACCATGAATCGCTATGAGCTCACATTTTTGTAAGTTTAGGAAGAGTCCAGAGGCCTTTGAGAAAAGTTCAATGTTCTGAATGGCAATTGGAATCTGGGGCGGTGTGGTGGCGCAGTGGTTAGCACTGCACCAGCACAGCAACTCACCCTTGGCCATGGGATCCCTGGTTCGATCCCAGCCCCTGACCAACAGTGATCTGTGTGGAGTTTGCATGTTCTCCCCGTGTCTGCGTGGGTTTACTCCGGGATTTCTCCAGTTTCCTCCCACAGGCCAAAAACATGCAGGTTAGGTTAACTGGAGACTCTAAAGTTGCCCTAGGTGTGAATGTGTGTGTGAATGGTAAAGGGATAGCGCCGTACCATGGCTGCTTCATCCATCCAGGTGGATGCCCTCAATTTCCCCTCTAGGGATCAATAAAGTATACAAAATCAAAAAAACAATGTTCCTCCTAAAGGAGCAAGGCTGTGTCGTCAGCAAACTGGGCTGTTATGAGTTCACTTCCAAACACCTTTAGATTCTTCAAGTTCTCACAATTCTTTAACATGACGGCCAACATTTGTGCTGCCAAGATAAAAAATCCAGGGCTCACTGGTCAACTATGGCGGATTCCTCTTTGCACATCAAAATGTTGAGATGATTCGTGAGGTAAGGCAACACAGCTGTCAGTGTCTTTGTACAAAGTCTGTGTGACTTCAATGAAGGCGTCTCCAAAGCCAAAATACTTTAGTGTATGAACTATGAAGGGGTGTTCAACCATATCAAAAGCTTTTTGAAAATCAAGAACCCGAAAAGGACTAAGCGGAAGAAGATGAATGAATGAAGAAATAAAATAGGTGGCGCGGTGGGAGAGTGGTTAGCACTGCGGCAGCACAGCAACTCACCCTTGGCTGGGGGATCCTGGGTTCGATCCCAGCCCCCAACCAACAGTGATCTGTGGGGAGTTTGCATGTTCTCCCCGTGTCTGTGTGGGTTCACTCCGGGATTTCTCTGGTTTCCTCCCACATGCCAAAAACATGCAAGTTAGGTTAATTGGCATCAAACTGGGGATTCTAGATTGTCCTTAGGTATGACTGTGAGAGTGAATGGTTGTCTGTCTCTCTGTGTTGGCCCTGTGATGGACTGGCGATCTGTCCAGGATGGACCCTGCCTCTCGCCCAAAGATGCTAGGATAGGCTCCAGCCCCCCCCCCCCCCCACTCCCCGCGACCCGAAAAGGATTAAGCAGAAGAAGATGAATGAATGAATGAAAGAAATAAAATAAACCCCTTATCTTCTATGAATTCTCTATAGTCTAATATGTCTAGTATAAGGCGGATGTTGGTAAAGATAGATCTACCATTTAAAAAGCCTGACTGAGGACTTCCAGGAAGATGGCGGAGAGACATAACGCTTAAACAGAGAGCTCTCCCTAGTCGGATTAAAAATCATTGGTAAATGGCCAACTCGACATAAATGGATCAATAAACCAAGGGATGAAAACACGAAGAAGCCGGGCACACAGACAAAAGCAGGGTAAAATTAAAGAATCCCTCTTCAACAATGCAGGAGAAATAGCTGAACACGAGGCCCAAAAAAACGAGGTGACTACAGCAGAGAAAATGGAGGACGGCAAACTCGATACCATGAACACTGGCATCGCCAATATAGGTAAAGAGTTAAAAGACTTCAAGCGACAACTCCAACAGGATTTAGCGGCTCTTAAGGAAGAGCTGAAAAAAGAGATGAAGGAGGAAATTATGGGTCTCCGAAGAGAAATGGAGCGCAAGCTAGCAGAAAACATGGAGGAGCTGTGCACTCAACGGGCAGGTATGACAGAAGCACAGGCTCGAATATTGGAGTTGGAAGACTGGAAGACCGAGGCAAGCGAGCAGCTGCAGACCCTGACGACGCAAACACAGAGGATGCAGGAAAAAATAACCGACCTGGAGAGCAGGTCCAGATGGAGCAATATACGCATCTTCGGGATTCTGGAGGGCATTGAAGGCAACTCGATGACGAAATTCATGGATCATTTCTTAAAAAAAGAGCTTGAGCTGCCCGGTGAAGCGGACCTGCAAATTCAACGAGCGCACAGAGCCTCAGCACAGAACCCGAATCCAAACTCTCCACCCAGGTCAGTTGTGGTAAACTTTCTGAAATATGACATAAAGGAAAGAATCCTGACGCAAGTGTGGAAAAAAAAGATACGAATCGGCGACAAACAGATATTCTTTGATCATGACTACCCGACAGAAATTGTGCAGCAGTGAAAGAAATATGCCAACATTAAAAAAACGCTGAAAGAGAAAAAAATTAGATTCCAAACGCCGCTAACGAAGATGAGGATTCATTGGGAGGACGGCGTGAAGACGTACAACACAGCCAGAGAGGCAGCGCGGGACATGACGGAGCGAGGCTTTGTGGTGAGCGTACAGGAGGAAGCGGCTGGAGCAGCGGCGGCACTGAACGCATCACGACAGCCAGAGTGGAGACAAGTGAGCGGCAGAAGACGGGAGACGGATGTGGCTCACCGAGCCCAGGAAAAATTGCAAGGCTTTCAACGGAAAGCCTAGATTATAACAAAGATTAAGAAAGACACAGAAGAAATGAAGACCAAGAAGACAAGGTAAAAGAGAAACAAACGGCTAGGAGAGGTTTAAGTGATTTTTGTTGGACATTTCTAGACTAATGACTATTACTTGGATAGTAACTACAAGTCTAGGGAGGGCCCTCCACTCTGTGAGGTCATTCCCTCCACCCACCAACAGGGACCAGTGGGCAGAAGAAAGGCCCAAAGTACAGAGGTCGAGATTCGTTAATGTGTTTTTGTATAAATATGTGTTAGTTTTGTTGTTAAAGGGGTTAGGAGCACAAGTTAAAAAAAATGGAAAAACATGAATATAGGTAAAAATCTTAAGATAATGACATTAAACGTGAATGGTCTGAACTCACCTGTTAAAAGACCGAAAATTGCAGCCGAAATTATATTTATGCAAGAGACACATTTGAGTAAGACAGAACATGAGAAACTAAAGAGATTTGGCTATAAGAACTCCTACTACAGTTCATTTAAGGGAGGAACTAAAAGGGGGGTTATGATACTAATTTCAAATAAAATACAATTTGAATGTGAACAAGAAATCCAGGATAAAGAAGGCAGATATGTAATAATAAAGGGAAGAATTGATGGTATGCAGATCACATTAGTGAACATCTATGCCCCACCAGAAAGTGACAAGGGTTTTTTTCAACAACTGTTTGATCTCATAGCAACACACAGTGAAGGAGTCCTAATTTGTGGAGGAGACTTAAATGCCGTCATGGATCATGAAGTTGACACAAGTGTTAAGAAGACAAAAAAACATGTAACAAAGTTCATAAGAACTTCACTGGCAGAAATGGGTATGGTAGACATATGGAGGGACCTGCACCCACTCGAAAAAGACGATACACATTATTCAGCAGTCCATAAAGTACACTCTAGAACAGATTACTTCCTTATGAGTGAAGGTGACAGACACAGGGTGAGAAATTGTCGGATTGGAGGGGCAGAAATATCAGATCATAATCCTATATACATGGAAATATATTTAAACAATAGAAAACGACAAACAACATGGAAACTTAATGTAGGAATGTTAAATGATGAGAAAATGAAAGAAAGAATAAAAGTAAACATAAACGAGTATATCGAAGAGAATGATAATGAAGAAGTGGACCCAACAATACTATGGGATGCACTAAAAGCTGTGTTAAGAGGTAAATTAATGGTTGAATCAAGAAAAGCAAATAAGTCTAAACTGGAAACATATGAACAAAGATGTGAGAGACTGAGGGAATTAGAACGTAAACATCAAAGCACAAATAACCCAAAAATATACCAAGAAATTAAGGAAGAAAAAATAAAGATAAAAGAAATACAAATAGATGAAATTGAAAGGAAAAATAGATATTTAAAGCAAAAATATTATGAAACGGGGCCAAAAGCCACAAAACTGCTGGCAAAACGGTTAACCCTCATCCTACCAACATATTTTACATACAAATAGTACCAACTGGGGTCCGTTTGGACCCCACACAAAATTTAACTGTTAATTGGATTATTAAGCAATACCAAAGTATTTTTTTCACTTAAAATGTTTTATTTGGTTAAAACAAAGAGTTGTGCTTGAAACATGATCCAAAAATCCCGGAATGGGGTTAGTTTGTCGGTTGCCTGCGTTTCAGCACGAGTAGCCCGGTTGCAATGTGTTTTTCAACCAGTGTGCCCTGGTGCGTTCAGGTTTTTGTGGGAAATTATCTAATTTCACTTCTTAATTGGTACAAGAAATGCAAATACTTTGCCATTGTTGTGCATGTGTTCTGTAGGGCCTACAGAATACAATGCTACATGCTACATGCTACATGTAGCATGCTACATGTATGTAGCATGCTACATGCTAGCATGTACTACGTGAATGTAGCATGTAGTACATACTAGCATGTAGCATGCTACATGTATGTAGCATGCTACATGCTAGTATACAATGCTACTTTGCTACAATGGCAAAGTATTTGCATATTTGCATGGCAAAGTCTACCTCGTTGAGCCATGCCATGGAGAATTTGTCTATGCTTGAGTGCATCTCACACTCTGAGCTATCATTTAAGGCACAGTCGTCGGCAAAGAGGAAGTCCCTCAGTACAGTCTCTTTTACCTTGGTGATAGCCTTAAGTCTTCTTGGGTTGAAGAGCCTTCCATCCTGCCTGTACTTGAGGCTTATCCCAGTGGTGCTATTCTGAAAGGCATCAGTGAGCATGGCTGAGAACATCATACTGAACAAGGTGGGTGCATGCACACAGCCTTGTTTAAAGCCATTTGTGACTGGAAAAGCCTCTGATGCCTCACCGTTGTCTAGGATGCGTGCGTTCATGCCATCGTGGAACTGGCGCATCTTCAGAATGAATTTGTCTGGGCAGCCAAACTTTGACATTATCCTCCATAGTCCTTGGCGACTGACAGTGTCAAACGCTTTGGTGAGGTCAACAAATGTGGTGTAGAGCTCGTGGTTCTGTTCTATACACTTCTCCTGGAGTTGACGACCCGCAAAGATCATGTCCACGGTCCCTCTACCCTTAAGGAAGCCACATTGTGATTCTGGCAGCAGGTTTGGTTCTAGGTGAGTGATCAGACGATTTAGCAAGAGTCTTGCGAGGACCTTACCAGCTATGGAAAGTAGCGAGATACCTCAGTGGTTGTCATATACTTGTCTGTTGCCCTTTCTCTTGTACAAGTGGACAATTGACACGTTCCTGAGGAATGGTGCCTTGGGTCCAGAAGGACTGGAACAGTTCAGTCAGCTTCTCAAGGAGAGCTGGGCCACCTGTCCTGTATATCTCAGCTGGAATGGTGTCTGACCCTGGTGCTTTACCACTTGATAGTTGGCCAACAGCCTTTTGGACTTCAGCAACAGTAGGAAGTTCATCCATGGCATCGTTGATCTCGACCTGGGACATCCGCTCCGTTAAGACGCGCT